>CM053148.1:16262500-17512500 GCA_028571685.1 Heterohyrax brucei | reverse complement strand
GTGACAGCACACTATTCCTCTCTGCTCCATACATGTCTCATCCTCCCAACAGATTCCTTTCCCTTCCTCTCCACCCACTCCCCTTCCTCCAGCCAGAGGTCAGTAGGATGATATCCTATAGACGTATAGAACAATAAAGTACATCCAATATATGGTCGCTCTGCGTCGCCAAGTCCAATCCATTCGTGCCTGAAGAGTGGACCTTCATAATGATTTACAGGCAAAGGCAGCATCAGGGTCAGGGGCCATGCTCCCAGGGGAACCCCGAAACTGCTGGACCATCAATTGAGGTCTTTTAGTGGAGATCTTAGGGTGCACCCCTTTTTATCCTTGTGTTGCCAGTGAGACTCAACTTGGTGAACTCAAATGTGGCTATCACTGGTGGTGGTCAGGCACCATCTGGTTCTTCTAGTCCCGAGTCTGTGTAAGCACTCACTCATGTGGGTCTCTCTATCTTCCAGGTTGTCTTTACCCCATGTCATTTTGGTCCTCGGTGAGCATCCGTTCCTGCTGAGTTGGGACCATTTGCTGTGTCCTTGGATGGCGGCTTGGCAGCTTTTAAGATCCCAGACGCCACTCACCAATGTGGGGTGCAGAGAGCCCTCTTAGCAAAATGCCAGTTGTGCCAGTTGGCTCTGATTTCACCTGAGAGCATGGTCCCCTGCCCCCTGCCCCAGCTACTCTATCTTTGCAATGTTGGGTTAAGATTGAAGGAGTATTCAAGTTATGTTGAAGTCCACTTAATACTGTTCTTGTTTCTAATGTGTGCTATCACCGATTTCACCCAACGGAATTTCTACCAACTATCTAATCTAAACCCTCCTCCCCCGCCCACCCGCCCTTCCCTTCCTTGCAGCCTTCAAAGAGTCTTTTTTCTGTACATAAGTCTGTTCTGAGATCTTATCGTAGAGGTCTCATATAATATTTGTCCTTTTATCGCTGACTACTTTCATTCAACATAATGTCTTCCAGTTGAAACCAGGTTATGAGATGTTTCCTGGAATCATCATCATTCTTTATCATTACATAGTCTCCATTGAATATATATACCATAATTTACCTATCCACTCCTCTGTTGTTGGGCATCTGGGTTGATTCCACCTTTTTTGCTATCGTGGACTGTGCTGTGATAAACATTCTTGTGCATGTATCCATTGGTGTGAATGGCCTTGATTTTGTAGGATATATTCCAAGTATTGGAATTACTGGGTCAAGTGGTATATCTAGATCCATTTTTTTAAGGAAGCGCCAGATTGCTTTCCAAAGAAGCTGGACCATTTTGCAACCCCATCAACAGTGTAGGAGAGTCCCACTTTCTCCACAGCCTCTCCAGCATTTGTTGTTTTGTGTTTTTTGGATCATGGTCAACCTTGTTGGGGTGAGATGATATCTCATTGTTGTTTTGATTTGAATTTCTTTAATAACTAAAGATCGTGAACATGTCTGTATGTGTTTTTTTGGCTGCCTGGATCTCCTCTTTAGAGAAATGTCTGTCCATCTCCTTTGCCCATTGCTTAACTGGATGATTTATCTTCTTCTTATTGATATTTTGTAGTACCTTATAGATTATGGAGATCAGGTGTTGGTCTGACACAGAGTTGCCAAATATTTTTTCCCATTCTGTAGGTGGCCTTTTAGTTCTATCAATAAAGTCTTTGGATGAGCAAAAGTGTTTGATTCTTAATAGTTCCCATTTATCTATTTTCTCTTCTGTTGACTGTAGTTTGTTTGACAGATTTTGAAGTCTGACTATGTTGTGTATTAAGACTTCCATTGTTGTTCCTACTTTTTCTTGGATGAACTTTATTGTTTTAGATTTGATATTTAGGTCTTTTATCCAGTTGGAGTTGATTTTTGTATAAGGTGTAAGATATGGATCTTGTTTCAATTCATTGCAGAGGGATATCCAATTTTGCGAGCACCATTTTACCCCAGCGTAATGTCTTAGGACCTTTGTTGAATGTCAACAGTTCATAGACAGATGGTGTTGTCTCTGGGGTTTCAATTCTGTTCCATTGATTGATCTGTCTGTTCTTGTACCAGTACTAGGCTGTTTTGACTGCTGTGGCAGTGTAGTATGTTCTAAGGTCAGGTAATGAGAGGCCTCCCAGAGTGTTCTTCTTCTTTAGTAGTACCTTACTTATCCGGGTTTTCTTCCCTTTCCAAACAAAATTGGTGATTTGTTTCTTCATCTCATTAAAAAATGACGCTGGAACTTGTATTGGGGTTGCATTATATAAATAGATTACTTTGGGTAAAATAGACATTTTCACAATGTTAAGCCTTCCTATCCATGAGCAGGGTAGGTTTTTCCATTTATCAAAGTCTCTCTTAGTTTCTTGTAGTAAGGGCTTGTAGTTCTCTTTCTAAAGGTCTGTTATTTCTCTGGTTATATTAATTCCTAGATACTTTATCTCCATAGGGGCTATAGGAAGTGGTATTGACTTGATGATTTCTTCATTAACAGTCTCATTGTTGGTATAAAGGAATCCTACCTGAGACTTTGCTGAACTCTTCTATCAGTTTGAGTAGTTTACTTATAAATTCTTTGGGATTCTCTGCGTATACAGTCATATCATCATCAAACAACGAGATTTTGACTTCTTTGCTAATGCAGATGCCATTTATTTCCTGGTCTTGTCTAACTGCTCTGGCTAGAACTTCTAGTACAATGTTCAATAGGAGAGGTGAGAGTGGGCATGCTTGTCTAGTTCCTGTTATCAGGGGAAAGTCTTTCAGTCTCTCTCCATTCAGGATGATGTAGGCAGTTGGCTTTGTATAAATGGCCCTTACTGTGTTGAGGAATTTTCCATCTATGCCTATTTTGCTAAGAGTTTTTTAGCATGAATGGGTGTTGACTTTATCAAATGCTTTTTCTGCATCAATGGACAAAATCAGGTGATATTTATGTAGTTAATGACATTAATTGTTTTTCTGATGTTGAACCAGCCTTGCATCCCTGGTATGAATCCCACTTGGTCATGATGGATTATTTTTTTAATATGTTGTTGTATTCTATTGGCAAGAATTTTGTTGAAGATTTTTGTACCTAGATTCATGAGTGATATCAGTCTGTAGTTCGCCTTTTTGGTTGGGTCTTTCCTTGGCTTTGATATCAGGGTTATACTGGCTTCATAGAATGAGTTCGGGAGTACTCCATCCCTTTCTATACTGTGAAATAGTCTCAGTGGTATTGGAGATAACTCTTCTCTAAAAGCTTGGTAGAATTCTGCAGTGAACCCATCTGGGCCCGGGCTTTTTCTGGTTGGCAGTGTTTTGATGACCTTTTCAATCTCTTCCTTTGTGATGGGTTTATTAAGTTGTTCTGCTTCACGTTGTGATAATTTGGGTAGGTGGTATGAATCAAGGACTTTGTCCATTTCCTCTAGGTTTTCAAATTTGTTAGAGTACAGTGTTTCATAGTATTCTGTTATGATATTTTTGATTTCTGTTGGATGTGTTGTGACAACTCCTCTCTCATTTCTAATTTGGGTTATCTGTTTCCTTTTCTGTTTTTCTTTAGTAAGTTTAGCCAGTGGTTTGTCCATTTTGTTGATCTTTTCAAAAAACCAGCTTTTGGTCTTTTCAATTTTTTCAATTGTTTTCTATTCTCTAATTCATTTAGCTCTGCTCTAATCTTTAAGATCTGGTTTCTTCTGGTGCCTGAGGGGTTCCTCTGTTGTTCTCTCTCTGCTTATTAAAGCTGTAGGGTTAGTTGTTTGATTTGGTTTCTTTCTTCCTTCCGGATGTGTGCATTTATGGAAATAAACAGCTTTGCCTGTATCCCATAGGTTCTGGTAGGATGTGTTTTCATGCTCATTGGAATCCATGAATTTCTTTACTTCATCCTTGAATTCTTCTATAATCCATGTTTTTTTGAGGAAGATGTTCAGTTTCGAAGAGTTCCACTTTCTATCTATTGACTTCTATCTATCCACTTTCTGCTATTGAGTTTGACTTTTATGGCTTTATGATCTGAGAAGATGCTTTGCAGTAATTCAGTGGTATGGATTTTGTTGAGAATTGCATTATATCCTAATACACGGTCAATTCTGTGGAATGTTGCATATGCACTGGAGAAGAAGGTGTAGTTGTCTGATGGGTGGAAAGTTCTGTGTATATCAATGAGGTTTAGTTGGTTAACTCTGGCAATGAGGTCTTCTTCTGTATCTTTAGTGAGCTTTTTTCTAGATGATCTGTCCAGTATTGAGAGTGGAGTGTTGAAGTCTCCCACTATTATTGTGGAGTGATCTAACTCTTTTTTGAGTGTAGTCAGTGTTTCTTTGATGTATTTAGGTTCTCTGATATTAGGTACATAAATATTTAATATAGTTAAGTCTTGCTTGTGTACCTAACCTTTCAGCGATAAATAGTGTTCATCTTTGTTCACAATGGTGGATTTTACATTAAAATTGATTTTGTCTGAGATTAGAATTTCCACACCTGCTCTTCTTTGTTCATTGTTAGCTTGATATATATTCTTCCATCCTTTAATGTTAAGTTTGTTCCTATCTTTAAGTCTCAAAAGTAAGTTTCTTGTAGACAACAGATGGATGAGTCATGTCTTTTGATCCAAGATGTCACTTGATGTCTCTTCACTGGAGCATTCAGTCCATTCACGTTCAGTGTAATTATTGATAGGTATGTGTTCACTGCTGCCATTATGATATGATTATTTTTGTGTTGATCTTTTCTCTGTTGTTCTTATTAGTCTGTTCTGGGATAGTCTTTTTTGTGAATTGATTTTTCACCTTTTTCAGAGCTGGTTTTGTAGTTGAGACTCCTGTGTTACATTTCTTGATATGGTGTCTTACATCTTTGTTGTACTTTACGGCTGCTCCTATGATCCCCCTTAATAAACTATATATGAACACAATTTTAATTACTACGAGTCTTGTCATCTTCCTCTCTGTTTTAGTCAGCTAGGGCTGCTCTAACAGAAATACCACAGAGTGGATGGCTTTAACAGAGGAAGGTTTATTCTTACACAGTCTGGTAGGCTACAAGTCCATATTCAGGGTGTCTGCTCCAGGGGACGGCTTTCCCCCTTGTTGGCTCTGGAAGAAAGTCCGGTATTGCGTCAGTCTTTGTCCAGGGAGCATCTTGGTGCAGCAACCTCAGGTCTGAAGGATGCGCTCTTCTCCTGGTGCTACTTTCTTGATGGTGCGAGGTTCCCAATTCTCTGCCTGCTTCTCTGTCCTTTTATCTCTCATAGGATGAAATGATTAAGGGTGGGACAAACCATACTCCAGGGAAACTCCCTTTACAGTGGAGCGGGGAGGTAATCCTATGAAGGGATTTGCAGCCCCACCCTAGTCCTTTAACACACAGCTTCGGAAAACCACAAAATGGAGGACAGTCACAAGATACTGGGAATCATGGCCCAGCCACATGGCTACACATATTTTTTGGGGGACACAGTTCAATACATGACACTCTGCATCTAGAAGGACTATAACAACTGTAGTACATCCCTCTTTTTAATATGATGGCACCGTAGTTTTCGTGATAATCACTGGATTGTTTCTTTTAGTATTAAAGCTGTGATTGAATTTGGAGCCTTCCATTATTCAGAATAATGTGTCATTCTAAAATATAAAGTTAGTGGTATTGTTTTTCTAAGCCAAAGCCAAGAACTTCTTGTAGTTTTGGTTTGGTTTTTACAAAATCTCTCAGTTTCTGTTTATCTGGGAATGTCTTAATTTCATTTTCATATTTGAAAGATAGCTTTGCAGGATATATAATTCTTGGTTGGAAGTTCTTCTCCTTCAAGGCTTTGAATGTGTCATGCCACTGTCTCTGTGCCAGCATGGTTTCTGCTGAGAAATCTGATGAAAGTCTACAGAGTTTCCCTCTGATGTTAACTTTGCTTTGAATCTTGCTGCCTTTAAGAGTTTCTGCTTATGTTTCATTTTGTTAAGCTTGATTGTAATATGTCTTGGAGTCCTTCTTTTGAGATCTATATTGGGTGGCGTACGATATGCATCTGGGATGTCTACATTCTCTTCCTTCATGATTTCTGGGAACTTTTCTGTCAGCAGCTCAGCAATGATACTCTCTGTGTTCTCAGGTGTCTCATCCTGTTCAGGGACTCCAGTTCATTGTAAGTTGTTCCTCTTAATAGAGTCCCACTTGGCTTGGCATGCTTCTTAATGCTTCTTCATTTTTCTTGTTTCTTTTTTCTGATTTCTGCTCATAGATGCTGGCATCAGTAGCTCTGTCTTCGAAGTCATAAATTCTTTTTTCTATTTGTTCCATTCTGTTTTCTTGGCTTTGAATGGAAGTTTCTATGTCTTTGATTTTGTTCTTGATCTGTTGGATTTCAGAGTACTGGCGTTCCATCAGATCGAACAGCTTGTTTAATTTTTCCTTTTGTTCTGCTGCATTTTGTATAAGGTCTAGGAGGGCTCTCTATATAATCATTTTGTATTCACCTTCTGATGATTTCAAAAAAGTTTCTTCATCCAGAAAACTCCTTGGTTGTTTTGTTTGGGAGCCTTCTGAAGCCATGGGTGATTTCTTGTATGCCACAAGTGTCTGTTCCTTTTTGGGTCTCATGTGAATAAGTAAAGTCTGGGAGAGATACTGTGAGGATGGATTGCAAATGTTTCTCTAGGCTGTCTTAAAATGTAAAACAAAAGGTATCTGACCACTTCCCAAGTCAGTCAGGTTTTCAGGTGTAGAGGTCCCTCTTCTGAAGTGGCAAAGTAAGCACCTCTGTATACAACCCTAGATGATACAAACTAGTTCAAAATACAGCAGTGCTTCCGCCCTTTTGGCTTTTGCTGACAGGGCCCAGCCTTAAGCAACACTGTGTAAACTACTGCTTTTCTGATAGAAAAGCACTCTCCTGTGGGCATGCCCTGGCTAAGAAATATGTCCAGATGCAGCCACCGTATCTAAGATGGCACCCTCCACACAGTCAGCAGATAGAAGGGCTAAAGGTGCCAAGAGGTAGTGAGTCATCTGCCTGTGTTACTGGGCCCCCACCATAGGTGACACTGTGCAAACTACTGCTTTTCTCTCAGAGAAGTGCTGTCCTGTCTGCAGGTGCTGGCTCCCAGGCTAAGAATTAGGTCCTGCTAAAATCTCCATATCCAACATGGTGTCCCACATACTGGCAGTGTGGTTCCATACAACCTATGCTGTAGCAGTGATAAAAAGACAGGCCCAAAGTGGCTAGATGAACAGAATCCTAAGCCTGGCTCTCAAAATATGGGAATTTAGCCTGCCTATCCTCCCAGCAGTGCATCTGAGTCTAGCCGCTAGACAAGACCAAGCTCCACCCACCAGCCAAGACAGAGAAAAAAGAAGTTAAGATGGTGCATTTACCTTCAGTCCATGAGAGCCAGGGCTAGCCAGGAGCGGGAGTCAGTGAAAGAGAGGAATTTTTTCGTTCAGTGGTATGAAGTCCAAATTAACAGCCCTGTGCTGTGTCCTGGGGGCTCACTAGGTGACCAGAAGGCTCCGCTTTGATTATGAGTTCAGGTCTTGTTTTCCAGAGGGATATAAGAAGACATGTGCTTAGTCTGCCAACTTGACTCCACCCCACCATTTCCTTTTCAACGTGCTTTTATTAAGGCCTCATAACACCCTTGTGGGGAAGGATTTTGTTCATTACCACTTGCAGATTGGAAAACAGGTTCAGAGGCAGCAACAAACAGTGGGACAAATAAGCTCAGCTACTCAGACTCCAAGGACTGTATCCTTCATGCTACACTGTCCTTTGCCATTCCTTGGGAGAGGCGCAAAGCCTGGGAGACACTAAACCAGTTGACTCCAGCTTGTGGTGACCCTACGCATGTCAGAGTAGAACTGGGCTCCTCGGGGTTTTCGAGGGCTGATTTTTTGAAAACCAGGCGTTTTGTCTGAAGTACCTCTTGGTGGGTTTGAACCCTCAACCTTCTGAGTAGCAGCTGAGCATGTTAACAGGTGCACAACTGTGTGAATCCTGGCATATTCTAGTCAAAACAAACAAATGAAAACAACCAAACCTGTTGCTGTTGAGTCTGACTCGTAGCAACCCTACAGGACAGAGTAGAACTTCCCCATAGGGTTTCCAAGTAGCAGCTGGTGTATTTGAACTGCCAACCTTTTGGTCAGCAACCATAGCTCTTATCCACTGCACCTGGGCTCCAATTAGGTGCTAGTAAATACATTAACTCACATTGCCTGAGGGAGTAGGAGAGAGACTGGGACTCTTACCTCTGGCTGGTGGTAATGGACCTGGCAGGGACACTGAAGCCTGGGCAGATGGAAACCACATCAACAGCCTGTCTCTGCCATGACTGGGGCTTGAGACGCCCTGCCAGCACTGCTTCTGCCACTGCCTTGCTGGCTCTGGCAGACAGCTCCTTGGCTGTGTGTTGGGGACACAGCTGCCCCTCTTCACCCCTGCAGCCTGGCACTTCTCCAGAGCTGGATGGGCTCATCCAGAAATGACTTTGCACCTTGGCAGGCAAAACCAAATGAAGAAACTTTTGTTTTGGTTTGTCCCAAGGGAGTAGGGGCAGGCGGAGAGAAGCAAGGAGGTAGGTAGGGCCAGGCTGCATCTATCGTCCCATGCTTCTGGAGCTGCCAGGGGTCTGCTCTTCCCTGTGGCTCAGGCCTGGGCCTGGTGCTGGGTCTCTCAGCTGGAATTCCAACCTGCACATCACCCTCCAGAAGTGGAGCTGTTCCTCCATCTCCTGTCACAGCTGTGGCCCGATGCGCGCTGAACTCCACCTGGATGTCCTTTCTTGAGATTCAGGCTCCTGTGCCTCTGCCCACCCTCTCTCGTCCCCTCATTATCAGGAAATCCATCACCACTCCGTCCCCTTAGCCCTAGCTTATGCCTTGCTGTCTTTCCTCAGAACTATTCAGGGAGCCACCTTCCTGGTCTCTTTGCCTTCCTGCTCAGCCCTCACCATCTGTTCTTCCCACACAGCCAGAGTTAGTTTTCTGAGACCACTAATCTTTCTGCTCAGAAGCCTCGCATGGCTCCCTGGTGCTTCTGGAACCAAGTCCAGCTCCTCCTCCTGTCTTTCAAAGCCCATCATGAATTTCCCTGATAAACGACATATGAAGTCTGACAGTTAAGTCTGCAGACTTAATTGTTCTAAGTGCTACATACCTCACTGCTGAGTATCACTATGGTCACCTTCAAAATGCTCCTCTTGGGAAGCTGTGCACCCACGTCGGCGTCTAGTCCACCCTTTGAAGCAGTTTTAGAACTGTTTCTGGAATGGCCATTGTGCATGGTGGCAAGTTTGCAAACTTAATTGTAGTTGTTTGTGAGGGAGTTTTTAGCCAATAAACAAAGAGCTATATTGGAACACCCTCACTACCTACCTGATCTGGCCTCCAGTGACCTTTTTCTTCAACTGCAGATAAAGGAAGTACTGAAAGGAAGACATTTTGGTGACATTCAGGACATCAAGCGTAATACAGCGACAACTCTGATGGCCCTTCCAGTAGAAGAGTTTAAAAATTGCTCTGAAGGGTGAACTAGGTGCTGGTATTTAGCTTCCCAAGGGGAGTACTTTGAAGGTGACCATAGTCATACTTGGCAATGAGCTGTGTAGCACTTTTTCTGGGATGAGTTTACAGACTTAATTGGCTGTCCTGGTAGCCTTATCCTGCCACACAGGGGCCCTCTAGATGCCTAGGCCATGCCCCATGCTTCCCACCCCATTCTTCCTCTCCTCTTCACTGCATCCCCTTTCTACACATCCCTAAACCATTCTGGGCCTTCAAGGGCCAGCTTAAGCAACCTGTCCTCCACAAAGCCGTCTCTGGTTGCCAGGTCTGACCCTCTCCCTGTCTTTAAAGCTCCTTAGCACTGTCTTCCTTGTTGTTCAAAATCCAAATCAAATCTGTTGCTGTTCAGTTGCCTCTGACTCACAGTGACCCTATGGGACAAAGTAGAACTTCCACATAGGGGTTCCCAAGGCTGTAATCCTTTTTGTTTAAATTGTGCTTTAGGTGAAACTTTACAGAGCAAATTCATTTTCCATTCAACAACTGACACACAAACTGTTTTGTGACAATGTGTCAACACTTTCCCCTTCTGCATCCCAAGTCCCTGTTCCCATCTGTCCATTTTTCCTGTCCCTTCCTGCCTTCTCATCTTTGCTTTTAGGCAGGTGTTGCCCTTCTGGTCTCATACACGTGATTGACAAGAAGCATGCTCCACACGTGTGTTATTGTTTTATAGACCTGTCTAATCTTTGACCGAAGGGTGAGCTTTGGAAGTGGCTTCAGTTCTGAGTTAAAAGGGTACCCGAGGGCCATAGTCTCGGGGGATTATTCAGTTCTGTCAGTCTGGTAAATCTGGTCTTCCTTTTTGTGTGAATTTGAGTTCTGTTTTATATTTTTCTCCTGCTCTATCTGGAACCCTCTACTGTGATTCCTATCAGGGTGGTTGGTAGTGGCAGCCAGGTACATCTACTTCTTCTGGGCTTAGGCTGCTGGAGGCTGTTATACTTGTGGTCCACTAGTCTTTTGGACTAGTAAAAATAAAAGCACACCTGTTGTCGTCAAGTCAATTTGAACCCATAGTGACCTTATAGGACAGGATAGGATGGCCCTACCGTGTTTCCAAGGAGTACCTGGTGGGTTTGAACTGCTGACCTTTTGGTCAGCAGTCCTAGCTCTTAACTGCTATGCCAGATACTTCCCCTATACTTTTGATTTTCTTCCTTCAGAAGCAGACTGCCACATCTTTTTCCCAGGGAGTGGCTGGTGAGTTTGAACCCCTCACCTTTCAGTTAGCAGCTGAGCACTTAACCATTGTGCCATCAGGGTTCCTTCTTGGTAGCTGCCATCACGCCAGTCTCATACTTGTGGTGACCCCAAGCACAATGGAACAAAACACTGCCCAGTCACGTACCATCCTCAAGATTGTTCGTGGGTTGTACTATTATGAGTCATAGGTTTGTCACTGGCTAATTTTTGGAAGTAGGTCACCAGGCCTTTCTTCCTGGTCTGTCTTAGCTTGGAAGTTTCGTTAAAACCTGTCCAGCATCATAGCAACACAAGTCTGCATGGACAGATGTGTGGTGGCTGTGTGTGAAGTACACCGGTCAGGAATCAAATCTGGGTCTCCTGCCTTTTCTAGGCAAGAATTCTACCAATGAACCACCACTGCCCCATTGTCTTCCTTGGGCTGTGGTTGTTTATGCTCTGGGACTTCTCTCCCAGCCCAGTCTGTGAGCTGTAACAGGATTCAGGTCTGGTTCCAATCTTTCTCAACAGTCCAGCTGTCAGCACGGTGTCAGGGAAATGGGGAGGTGAAGTGGGCACTGTTTGCTAAGTGAATGGTTGAGTAATAATGAGCTGTTTGCACTTAGTTACATATTCAACAAATACTTAACTGAGTGCCGATTAAGCCACATGCCATATTAAGTGCTGTGGATTTAAGCAGTGAATAAAACAGGCCAAAATATCTCTGTCACTAATGGAGCTCACATTCTAGTTGGGGGTGGTAGACAACAAGCAAAATATACAAATAAAATCCACCTTATTTCAGATGATAATGAATGCTTAGGAGAAACAGAGGGGAGAAAGGAGATAGGAAGTGTGCGTATGTGTGTTTGTATGTTGAGGGGGCTCACTGAGAAGCAATTTTGAGTGAAGACTTACAGTAGGTGAAGGAGTGAATTATGTGGTCATTTGAGGGACAGACAGAATAGCAATTGTAAAGGACCTGAGGTAAGAGTGTAGCTGGTAGATCTGAGGAATAGCAGGCAGACCACTGTCATTAGTATGGAGACAAAGGAGGCAGAGAGGGAGGGGATGGCAAGGGAATGATGGACCCATATCATGTATGGCTTTCTGGGCATCAGGAGAACCTTGGTGTTTACTGGGAGTGAGATGGGGCTTTGTGCAGAAGGAGGGTGGGAGGTCTGGGTGGTTTTCTGCATCTATTGAGGTGATCATGTGGTTTTGTCATTCTTCTGTTGCTATAACATTTACATTGATTGATATTTGTATATTGAACTAACCCTGCATTCGGGGATAAACCCCCTTTGTTCATGGTGTATAATCTTTTTCTTGCGTTGCTGGATTTGTCTTTGTTGAGGATTTTTACGTCTACATTCACAAAGGATATTGGTTGGTTGTTGAAAACCGCATAATCAGCATCTGTACATGTGAACCTTATTGAACAGAATATACAAGAATCAAAATCCATTACATCTGTGAAAAGATATTATGAAGAAGCTCAATATCATCAGTCAGAACAAGGCCTGGGGCTGACTGCAGAACAGACCGTCAGTTGCTTGTATGCAAGCTCAGGAGGAAGCTTGAAAATAATTAAAATAAAACTATGAGACCTAAAGTATGACTTTCAGTATATTCCACCTGAATTCAGAGACCATCTCAAGAATAGATATGATGCATGGAACATTAATGACTGAAGACCAGATCAGTTATGGGGTGACATCAATGACATTAAACATGAAGAAAGCAAAGACCCCTAAAAAGACAGGAAAGACCAAGATGGGTATCAGAAGAGATTCTGAAATTTGCTCTTGAACACTGAGGAGTGAATGAAAACAGAAGAAACAGTGAGGTAGAAGAGCTGGAGAGATTTCAAAGGGAAGCTTGAGAGTGAAGTATTATAATGAAATGTACAAAGAAACCAAAAGGGAAGAACACACTTGATATTTCTTAAGCTGAAAGAACTGAAGAAAAAATTCAAGCCTTGAGTTGCTGTGTTGAAGGATTCTGTGGGCAAAATATTGAATGACATAGTGTCAAAAGAAGATGGAAGGAATAGAGAGAGACACTGTACCAAAAAGAATTGGTTAACTGTTAACCATTTCAGGATGTAGCACGTGATCACGAACTGACGGTACCGAAGGAAAAATCCAAGCTGCACTGAAGACACAGGCCAAAATAAGGCTCCAGCAATTGACAGAATACCAATGGAGATGTTTCAACAAACAGAAGCAGCACTGCAGGTGCTCATTCACCTATGCCAAGAAATCTGGAAGACAGCTGCCTGGCCAACTGACTGGGAGAGATATGTATTTTCTCCCATTCCAAAGAAAAGTGCTTTACAGAATGCAGAAGTTATTGAATAATAATATCACACCAAGTAAAATTTTGCTGGAGATCATTCAAAAGCAATTTTAAAGTACATTGACAGGAAACTGCTGGTAATTCAAGCCGGATTCAGAAGAGGATGTGGAATGAGGATATCATTGCTGATGTCAGATGGATGTTGGCTGAAAGCAGAGAATACCGGACAGATGTTCACCTATGTTTTATTGACTATGCAAAGGCATTCAACTGTGTGGATCATAACAGATTATGGATAATGTTGTGAAGACTGGGAATTCTGAAATGCTTAATTGTGCTTATCCTAACTTATTTTAACAGAACAGGAGATACTGTTTGGTTTGCAATCAGGAAAGTTGTGTATCAGGGTTGTATCCTTTCATCATATTTATTCAGGATGTATGGTAAGCAAATAATGTGAGCAGCTGGACTATGTGCAGGTCTTAGTTATCTCTGCATGTATAACAGACATTCTACAAGTGGATGGTTTTAACAAACAGAAGTTTATTCTCCACTGTTATTTCCTTGAACTAGGGGCTTCTCTGTGAAGGGACCCTGGGTCCAAAAGACATTCTGTGTTTCTAGTGCTGCTTTCTCGGTCCCTTTGTCTCTCTGATGGACTGTCTCTTTCATATCTCAAAATAGATTGCCTCAAGACACAATCCAACCTTGTAGATTAAGTCCTGCCTCACTAAAACAACTGCTGCCAATCTCCCTTCATTAATATCATAAAAGGCAGATTATACAAAATATAGGGAAATCACATTAGATGACACAATGGTGGACAATCACACACTGCTGAGAATAATGGCCCAGCCAAATTGATAGAGACATTTTGGGGGGGGGACGTAATTCAATCCATAAGAATGCAACATCAGGATTGGAGGAAGACTTATTAACAACTGCAATACGCAGATGACGCAACCTTGCTTGCTGGAAGCAAAGAGAACTTGAAGCACTTACTGATAGTGATCAAAGACTATAGCTTCAGTATAAATTATGCCTCAACGTAAGGAAGATAAAAATCCTTACAACTGGACTGGTAAGCAACATCACGATAAATGGAGAAAATACTGAAGTAGTGAAGGTTCTCATTTTGCTTGGATTCACAATCTAAGTCCATGGAAGCAGCAGCCAAAAAATCAAATGACCTATTGCATTATGCAAATCTGCTGCAAAAGACTCTTTGAAGTGTTACAAAGCAAAACTGTCACTTTGAGAATAAAGGTGCACCTGACCTAATCCATGATATTTTCAATTGCTTCCTATGCATGTGAAAGCTGGACAATGAATAACATAGACTAAGAAGCATGGATGCCTTTGAATTACAGTGTTGGTGAAGGATATTGAGTATACGATGGACTACCAGAAGAACCAAGAAATCCATCCTGGCAGAAGTACAGATGGAATGCTCCAGAGAAGCAAGGATGGAGAGGCTTTCTCACGTGCTTTGGACATGTCGTTAGGGGGGGACCAGTCCATGGAGAAGGACGTCATGCCTGATGATAAAGCAGAGGGTCAGCTAAACAGAGAAGGACCCCTAATGAGATGGATTGACACAGTGGCTGCAATAATGAGCTCAAACATAGGAATGGTTGTAAGGATAGTACACTATAGGGCAGTGTTTCACTCTGTCATATTGTGAGTTGGAACCAACTTAATGGCACCTAACAACAACGTTGGTCTATAGTATAGGGTTTTGTGATATGTTTGTCTGGTTTTAATGTCAGGTGGAAGAGTTTGTGAAGGATTGGTGTTAATTCTTCTTTAAACATTGGGTAGAATTCACCACTGAAGCCATCTGATCCTGGACTTTTCTTTGTGGGAAGTGTTTTGGTTATTAAATTCAATACAGTTTGTTTCTTATAAGTTTATTCAGATTTTCTGTTTCTTCTTAAGTCAGTTTTGCCAGTTTGTGTATTTCTAGTGCTTTGTCTATTTTATCTAGGTTATCTAATTTGTTGACATACCATTTTTCATGGTACTTGCTTATAATTCTGTTAATTTCTCTGCATTCAGTAGTGACATCTTTTTGATTTCTGATTTTGGTAACTTGAATTTTATCTACTTTTTTCTTGATCAGTCTAACTAAAAGTTTGTCGATTTTCTTGATCTTTTTAAAGAACCAATGTTTGGTTTCACAGATCTGTTTATCTGTTATTGCTTGTGTTTAATAGAATAACTTTCTATTCTCTGGGGAATAGATTTGGGAGACAAGAGTGGAAACAGAGAGGCGTTCTTTTATCATCTCAGTTAGTGGCTTTTTCCTCCTTCCAATTTGTCAGGTCAGTATGCTAGAACTCACCTTTGACTTTTCTCTCTCTTATGCCCCATATAGAATTCATCATGACCCAGTTGAGAAATGATAGTAGCTTGGACCAGAGTGACAGCAGTGGATGTAGTGCGAAGTGGTTGGATTACAGGAATATTTCAAAGGTAGAAAAACAAATAAACAAAAAACCACAGACCTCTTGCTGTTGTGTCGATTCTCACAGTGACCCTACAGGACAGAGTAGAGCTGCCCCACAGCGTTTCCAGGGAGTGCCTAATGGATTTGGACTGCTGACCTTTTGGGTTGCAGCTGTCACTCTTAACCACTATGCTACCAGGGTTTCCTTTGAAGTTAGAGCTATCAGAATTTCCTGATGAATTCTATATGGGGCATGAGAGAGAGAAAAGTCAAAGGTGAGTTCTAGCATACTGACCTGACAAATTGGAAGGAGGAAAAAGCCACTAACTGAGATGATAAAAGAACAAGAACAGTGGGTTTTTGGGGGGAAGAGTAATATCTTGGTTTTGTACATTGTAAGTTTACAGTGGGAGGCTGACATGCAAGTGGAGTTGTTGGATACAGGAGTCTGGAGTCCAGGGGACATGGCATCACCCTTAAGACTCCCATGGGTAGGATCTGGCTGCAATCCACTATGAAGGATGTAGTTCCATCTTGGGGAGTTAAGAGAATTAGCATCAGAAATGATGCCCAAAGGGAGTTGAGGAGTTGGCTTCTGTTTGCTTCAACATGCGAAGTTAGTTTGGTCTTATCCATCCATCCACTAATCCACTCGCCCACCCACCTATCCATCCACCCACCCACCTATCCACCCACCCACCCACCTATCCATCCACCGACCCACCCATCCATCCACCATCCATCCACGCATCCATCCACCCACCTATCGATCCATCCACGAATGCATGCATCTATCCGTTCATTCATCACTTCACTTTCTCAAATTCCAGAAATCAGAGTCCTTCCTGTATTATCTTTGCTGCTGCAGGAGCAAGTTCCAGCAAGACGGGTAGGCTCCAAGGTCTTCTTGGGAAGAGCCCATAGGAATGTGGGCATGTGTGTGAATGTGCATGTGTGCTAGTGTGTGTACACAACTGTGAATATGAGTGCTTGTAAGTACTTGTGAACGTGAGTGTGTATACATACATTCATGGTAATTTGTGCACATATGTATAAATGGGCACATAAATGTGTACTATAGTACATGTGAGTGCTTCCATGCATGCTATTGTACACATGTATACATCCGTGTACATGAGTGTGCACATACATGAGTACCAGTGTATAGAGGGTATAGTTGTGTGGGATGTGTGTGTACATGTGTGTCAACAACTGAACAGAGCTTTTCTCCCACTGCTTTTGTGACTGTCACTGCACTCATGGGAAGGAGGAGCTCTTGGTGGCACCATGTATCTGCCTCCAAATTTCCTGGAGTAGGGGGCAAGTTGTGCAGCATGTACCATGGAAATGAGGTCTCTGTGCATACAAAGTCCAGCCTGGGGCCTTCCCTGGGGAAGCCTATGCCAATGGCCCACCTGTAGGTACAGAGGGTTCCATTTCTTTCCTCGTTACAGTCCCCTTGGCATGGGAAGTGGACATTCTGGCTGTTAATTAGGATCCAGACATGCACAGCAGGTCTTGGCTCACACCCCTTTCCTTGGCCTTCTTCCCAGAGCTGCTGCCCTTCAGAGGAGAAGAGGTTTGTGCCCCAAGGAGGGACTGAGCCTGAAATAGGAGCTCCAAAGAGCAAAGCTTCTTGATTATCACTGGCCTAGTAGTTGGAGGAGCTGATGGGACTTAGGCAGTCTCCCCTTGAGGGGGCTTCGTGGTCAGGATAGATAATTGTAGGGCCAAGATGGATTCTTGGGAAGGCAAGATGGATTGCTGGGAGGTCAAGGTGGGGAGCTGAGTCAAGATGGACAGCCTGGAAAAGGGCAGGGGATGGGAAAGAGTCCACACTGAAGTGTCTGAAAGACCTGGTCATTTCTGCTTTTTCACTTAGTAGCTTCGTGACACAGGGCAAGATCTTGAGTCTGCTGAGCCTTAGTTTTCTCATCTACAAAATGGAAGTTCTAGTGCTTACCTCTTGGTTTAATTGAGGGGCTAAATGAACTTTAGCTCCTGTTCTAGTTTACTATGTATATGTGACAAAATATAGTCCTGTAAACAACAAAAAACATTTATTTCAAAGTTGAAATTCGGTTGAGGCTTGATGGGGATAATTTATCTCTGTTACACTTGGCATTAGCTGACCTTCTGGTGGCTGATGCTGGCTATTTACTGAGACCTTAGCAGGGTCTGGAAAACCTGTCTGCATGTGGCCTCTCCATGTGTTTTGGGCTTCCTCACAACATGGTAGCTGGGTTCCAAGATCCAGCTTCCTGAGGCAGAGAGCCAGCCTAAGCCATACTGCCTTTTATGATCCAGCCTTCAAAGTTTTACAGCATCATGTCTGCTGCATTCTCTTCTTTGAAGCAGCCATAAATTCCTGCTCAGATTCAAGGGGAGAGAAACTGATCTTCTGGTGTAAAATATCAGTGATCTAAACTATTGTAGTGACCAGGTTTGGAAAATACAATCGGCCATGTTGCTATAATGCAGAATAGTTTGTATTAGTTATGTCCTACTGCATAACAAGTCACTCCAAAATTTAATAGCTCAAAACAACAATAATTTTTTATTTCTTACAAATTCTGTGGATTGGCTGGGTGCTTCATCTCCTGATTTTGCCTAGGCTTGCTCAGGTGGCTGCCTTCACCTGCAAGATCAGTTGGGCTGAAATGTCCAGGCTGGCCTACTGACATGTCTGTATGTTGGCTGGGCCTCCTCAGTTCTTCTCCTTGTGGCCTGTCACCTTCCACTGGCTTTTTTGTAAGGTGGTCTCGTAACAGCGTTCCAAGAAAGTGAAAGTGGGTGCTGCAAAGTCTCTTTAGGTGTAGGGCATGAACTTGTACAGCATCACCTCTGGTTTATTTCATTGGTCAAAGCAAGTTGTTAAGGCCAGTCCAGAATCATGGCAGGAGGGGACTTCCCAAGGACGTGAATACTGAGAAAACAAACAAAAAAAACCCCAAACCAACACTATTGAATCTCAGTTTCAACTCATGGTGTATCAGACTGCTAGGACTGTCAATGGTGGTGACCTTCTGGAACTGATCACCAGGCCTTTCTTCTGAGGTGCCTCTGGGTCAATTCAAACCACTTATTTTTTGGTTAGTGGCTGGGCATTTAACCCTTTGCATCACTCAGGGACTCTTGTGGATACTGAAGTATGAGTGATTGGGGACCATTATGAAACTTATTTACCATATATCAACAGAGTCTCCTTGGCTGACATGTCGAAGGTAGAATGAAGGAGAACTACGAAGGTAGAAAGTGAAAGACCAATTAGTAGGCTTTGTGGTCTCACTGATTTGTGATTTGTGTACACTGATTTGTGGCTTTTTAGAAGCAAATTCCTTCTTTTCCTCTTTCTTCCTTCCTCGCTTCCGTTGCTCTCTCTCTTTTTTCCTATAGTGCACTTGCTGAATGCTTTCCCCTAGTCTGAGCAACTCTGCTTAGAGATTGAGAAGTGTTTTCCCTCCCTCTTGCCCTCCTTCACTGGTTCCTCCAGTGTGTGAGTGTGTAGTGTGTGAGTGTGTATGTATAGTGCACATGCCGAATGGTTTTACCTAGCCTGGGTGCAGGCAGCTCTGCTCAGAGATAGAAGTTGCTTTGATGGTGTGTGGATGACCCCTTGTTGCTGACTCCTCTCCAGCCTTTTCTCTGACTGTGCTCTTCTCCAAAGGGAATGCGCTTCGAGAGTGGTGCCTTTGGTTCCCACAGACTTTCTGTTGCCTGAGGAGATTGCAGGTCTTGGGCGGGCACTGGAGAGTCTTTGTTGGAACACCTGGACTCCGCTGTCTCTGCTAGGATTGAGGCAAATGCTCTATAACAGGCTTCATTTTGCTTAATTGCTGGGTACATCCCCCTCCTGGGATGGAAAGTGCCCTCAGGTCTTGACAAGAGTCGGTGACTGGACTCATTGTGCACTTTCGCGTTTACCTTTTCTGCCAACAGCTGGACACTCAGTGAACACTAAGGACACCCCCTCAGCTTATCTTCCTCTAGATAAGGGGGTTTGGGGAATGGCCTTGGGGTGGAGAAGCAGAGAAGGACTATATTCTACTCTCTACCCTAATCATCTGCTTTTTTCCTTGGCTGCTAGTTTTTAATGTTTATTTCATTAGATTTTATTATTTTCTTGGTAAAAAGCAATTTTTTTCCCCAAATTTTTCATTTTTTTTACTTCGGGGAGGAAGGAAAGTCTATGATGCAATTTCAATCCTCCAGAAGCGGCCACAGATGACCTTGAAGGTCCTTTCCAGCCCCAAATGATCATAACTCTGAGCTCTTTCCTTGCTGGGGAGAGGTGTGGCTGCCACCACACTGAGCAGAGCCAGCTGTCGCCTCAGCCTTTACATCTGCCACAGAGAGGGCGTACCATCCTTCACCTTCAGGACTGCTGAGCGAGGACAGGAAATGGAGCCCAGGGCCTGCGCAGCCTGGTGCCTATGAGGGAGCACTGAGGGTGGCCAGCAGGGAAAAGCCAGGATTTACATCCAACATCACTGCAGTCCAGAGTCAGCCATGGATTCTGGGGTAGCCATAGGGTCTGGGCTCTGGCTTCCGGGGTGGCTCAGACAGCTGGGCTGTGAGGATGCTCCAGCTCTGGGGAGCTCGCCCTACCTTCCTAGACTTGGCTGTGGGTTGGGAGAGGGCTTTTCGGATAAGCCCTTTTTCTCTCGCTTCCTGGGCTGGGTGGTGCAAACAGTTAAGCTTTCAACTACTAGCCGAAAAGTTGATGGTTTGAACTGATGCAGAGGTGCTTCAGAAGACAGGCCTGGTGATCTGCTTCCTAAGGCCACACAACCGTGAAAACCCTATGCAGCAGTTTTATTCTGTGCATACTGGGTCGCCATGAATCAGAATCCACTTGACTGCAGCTATCAATAACAACAGCCAGGGGCTGCCTCAGAGGGGCGGAGAGAGGCTCCATCTGCTCTTCCTCTGAGGCCTCATTTCCCTGCCAGGATCTGGCTGGTAGTCTCTTCTTGGATGGGCAATGCAGCCCCCGACGAGAGCCCACAGTCTCAAATTCTGTAGGGAGGATAGAGAGATTCACTCCCTTCACTGCCTCTCTCCCCACCTGCCCACCTGCCAGGTTGCTGGGCTGCTGCTGGCCCCTGGAAACCAGGCAGTACCCTCATGCCCCAATGCCAGTCTCTGCAATTACAGGTTGGCAGGCCCAGGGGCAAAGTGTGCCAGCCAGTGTGGCAGCTTGCTGGTGGCCAGCCTGTGCCCTGCAGCCTGCATCTTGATGGCTCAGCCACCTTGGGCAAGCACTGTGATCTGTGAGTGGGGCATATCAGTTCTTAGCACTGCTTCAGTCTCCATAACTTCCCAGGAGATGTTTGTTCTCTCCCTTCCTGGCTGCGGCCTACAGTTTGTCTTTGCAGTGTGGAGATCAGTCACTGGCCCCTGGAAGGCTAGGTTGGACCCAGGTGAAGATGCTGAGTTAGGCTTGCCTTTTCCACCCTTCTGCGGGACTGGTGCTGCCTTTCCTCCCTGTTTCCTCTGCAAGCCTACCTGTGTGTGTAGATGCGTGTGAAGAGAGGTATATAGGTGTTCATACATGACAGCATGTATGAACCTGTGTAAACATGGTGTGGTAGTGGGAGTGTCGGACCTCACCTTACTTTACAAGGGAGGTGAAGAATCAAGTTCAACAGCCCCAAGCTGATTCCTCTGAAGCGGAAGTTAGACACAGCTCCTCTCTCCATCATTGTTACCAGTTCTGATGCCAACTGTCTCTCCCACGACACTCTGCTTTTCTGCTGGGTTCAGTAATTCATTGCCGTGGCCACACAGAACTCACACACTGTACAGTTATGCAGTTTATTGGGGAAAGAACAGGTTACAGTGCAGGATCATGAAGGAGTCAGGATACAGTCCTTTGATTAGGATGGCATCTTCTCAGGCATGCCTGCGTGCAGGCCTCTTTCTGGCTCTTGGCCTCTCGGCTCCTCAGCCCCTTGGCTTCGCCTCTGCTCTGCTCCAACAAGTGTTACAAAGCTTTTTATTGCACTAGTAAGTGCCCTGGGGCACCCCATTCCACCGGGAAGCCTCCTATCCAAAGGTGTTCAACTCTTTTGCTCTGAGTCAGCACAGCCACTGTAACAGTGTAACTCCATGGGTTAGGAGCTCACTATGCTGTCGCGTACCAGCCTCATTGTTCTGCTATTGCCTCTTCTGTACCATTGCTTCTCTGCTGCTGCTTCTTGCCTGTCTTGGGCCATCTCCAGTGTTACAGCTCTCTCTGTCTCCTAGGTCTAGGGGCTTCTCACTGCAGGAACCCTAGGTCCAAAAGATGTGTTCCACCTCCATTTCTCCTTCTTGGTGGTAGTGAGGTCCCCTCCTTTCTGCCTCTGGGGTGGCTCATTTTAAATCTAGTGGGATGGCAAAACAGATCAGTCCTCTTGTTAGGGTTCCACATATATTTGCATGGTCCCACCCTCACAGAAGTGCCATGCAGGTGATTGGCATTATTATCAAGCTGTCCAGTCCCTTCGTGGGCCACAAGCATCTTATTTACATAGTCCCCACTCAGTCATTTGGTAGAAGTTACAAGACCACGATAAGAAAGGCCATATAAAAAAATCCATCCCACTGCAGCACACATGTGGGTGAGCACGTGCATGCATGTACATGTGTGCACACATGTGTAATTTGTGTGCATATGTTTCTGTGCATGTTATGAGACCACAGCACACACACATAAATGCTAGACTGTTCTTTGGCAAATGCACACCGGCAAGCCTTCTGTTCTATTTGATTTCTGCCCTTGCCATACACATTTTAGTATGTTGACTACTGTACCACTCCCTTTCCCATGTATGGAGTCCTTGGTGGTATAAATAGTTAAAATGCTTGGCTACTAAAAGAAAGACTAGAAGTTCAAGTCCATGCAAAGGCTCCTCGGAAGAGTGGTCTGGAGATCTACTTCTAAAATTCAGTCACTGGAAATCTGGCTGACATACGTGGGGGTACCATGTATTGGAGTCAACTTGACAGGAACTGGTTTTACTGTTTTCTCACTTGCAATGTGAGTGGGTACACATACATATGAGGACTTGAGATGTGTGGGTTTGTGTGTGTGTGGCCCAGGTTGTAAGTGTTTATGTGTGTCTGTGCATATATGTGAGTGTGTGCGTGTGTTGATACTCATGTGCATGGATGTGAGGTCTTGAGTATGTGTGTGTCACGCATGCTTGTGCAGTTACATATGTAGGTGATTGTGCATGCATGAGTGTGAGTGTGTATGTGTGTGTGCACACAAGCACTTCTGTGGCCAGGGATGTTCACTGTTGCTGTTTCAGCTCCAGGGAGAAATTTTCTGCGTCAGATGGAGGAGGCCGACTGGAGACTCCACGTTTCTAAGGCTCCAGGCAGCTTTCCCAGGCCCTATTAGCCAGGAAGGGTTAAGTCAGAGTGCAGGGGAGCATGGCCAGGCTCTGAGGAGACAAGCCAGAGTCAGATTTCCCTTTTGGAAGTCCCCTTAGGGGCTGATGTGAGGAGGGATGGTGGAGCCTGGGAAACTTGTGAAGAGAAGGGAGAGGGTGAGGCCTGGGCCAGGCCAGCTGTGGTAGATAGCAGAAGGGGGCAGATTTGAGGAATATTAGGATGAAGAATGGACAGGAGTCAGAGATTTCATGGGGAGTGAGAGGGAGCAAGGCACATAGCAGGCCCTTGGTTTTGGCCTGGGTGAAGGCCACTTCCTAACCCTGAGATGGGAGCCAGGCGGCAAGCAGCTTCAACAGATTACTGGCTGCCAGTTCTGACTGCAGTCTGCCTCCTTGTTGGTTCAGCTATACTGGGTGAGGAGACAGTTCCTGAGGGGAGAGCTCAGGGAGAGAATGAGTTTGGGCACCCAGTCAGTGTGAGGCTCCTGTGGCCACCCAGGAAGTGCCTGGGACTGCAGGGCTGAGATTTCCAAGGGGAGGAGTTTTGAACTCCCCAGAAAACAACATCAGTTGCTGCTGAGTTGATTCTGATTCATGGTGGCCCATGAGTGCAGAATAGAACTGGTCCATAGGGTTTTCAGGGCTGTGACCTTCTGGAAGCAGATTGCCATTCCAAAAGGTCTCTGTTGTTAGGTACCATCAAGTCAGTTCTGACTCATAGCGACCCTATGCACAACAGAACGAAACAGTGCCCAGTCCTGTGCCATGCCCACAATTGTTTTTATGCTCATAGCAACCCTATGTACAACAGAATGAAACACTACCCAGTCCTGTGCCATGTCCACAATTGTTTTTATGCTTAAGCCCATTGTTGCGGCCAGTGTCAATCCATCTTGTTGAGGGTCTTCCTCTTTGTCACTGACCCTCCACTCTACCAAGCATGGTGTCCTTCTCTAGTGATTGTTCTTTCCTGACCACATGTCCAAAGTCTGTAAGAAGCCTTGTCATCTTTGCTTCCAAGAAGCACTCTAGTCGTACTTCTTCCAGAACAGATCTGTTTGTTCTTTTGAGAGTCCACAGTACAATCTCTGGGTGTGCTTAAACCAAACCTTCCGTTAATAGTCAAGGCTTAAGCATTTGCATCACCCAGGATCTCCTTACTTTGAACAGTCAGTTAAATTCTCCATGACAACCTTATTCCAAACCAGGGCCCTTTTGTTTGAGTTTTTTAGTCATAGAACCCGTGTCTGAATTGGTCATGGAAGCCACTGAAATCTAAGACCCAGTTTGTACCTGGCTTGTGAGATCAGGTTATTAGCTTTAGAAACATAGGCTGATGGCCTGGAGGAGGCTACTCTTGCTGTTGTGCAATAGGGAAAGCCATGGTCCAGAGGACAGCGGGCTTTCTGGGGTTGCCCAGCAAGGCAGGATGGGGCTGGAATCCATATACCCCAGAGTCCTCTACTGAAAAATCCTCTCCTTTTGTTGAGGAGGCTCAGGCGGCTGCCTCAGGAGACTCTAATTATGGGATTAGGAGACAGCCTCTCCCTACCTCGGCTCTTTGCCCCTCAAAGCTGCTGGGTGGAGACAGGAGTTGGCGGAGCAGAGCTGGTTTCCAGGTGTGTCTGAGGAAACCTGGCATCTTCAGGCGGCTCCTGCAGTCTGAAAGGCTCCACTGTGGCCGCAGCCTCCCTCCATTGGCTCTATTTTGGGGTCTGGACCCACCCTGCTCCAGTTGGAGGAAGGAAAAGGTGTATTTCAGCATGTCCTGTGGGTGAGGGGGAAGGGGAGAGATAACAGGGAGGTCCCCGCATAAGCAGCTCTGCACAGCTCAGTGTGGCTGCAGCCTGGAACCGTGGCTGCAAGCTCGAGGTGGGAGAGAAGGAGCGGCCAGGTTCCGGGTTCCAGGTGGAGGTGGCCCAGAAGTCGGAGGGCAGGGTGACGTGAGCCAGGCTGGGCTTTCATGTGGCTCCAGGAGGCCTCTTGGCTGACCCTGCCATGCTGGAATGTGGGTCTGCAGCCTACCTGGCACCTGCCCAAGACCTGCCCGCCAGGGCTTCCTGATTCCCACCCCTGTGGGGGCCCAGCCCTGTGCTCTGGAGAGAGACTAGTCCTGTCCTCCCGGGCCTCCCAGTGCAGGCATGGAGGGCTTGGGGCTACAGCTGCAGGAAACACATACAATTTTTCTCCTGGGTCTGTTCTTCCTCTATACGTTGCCCCTTTGGGCCATATTTGCCGCCTCACTCTCACCAGTGTGGCAGGTGCATCCTTGCCTCCTGGGCTCTGCCCATGTGGTCCTCAGCCTGGTCTAGCCTTGCTGTTCCTCTAGGCTTGTCTTGATCCTGCTCACCCATCAGGGCTCTGCTCACCTGCCCTGAGCCAGCTGGTGACCTCACCTCCATCTCCACATGCACCTTTTATCATCAGCCCGGGTTTTTCTCTGATTCCCTTCATGCCAGCCTGGTCAGACACTGTCGCTGTCAGGGCCTCACAGAGCTCTTTCTCCCCAGCAGCCTCCTCACCTCTGCCTTGTGCAGAGCCAGCCCCAGGGGTGAGGTGCTCACTGGGAGGGAGGTGGCTTGATGTGTGCGCTTGGGCCTGAGCCTCCTTGCCTGTGGAAAGGATTGTAAGATCTGCCCACCGAGTGGCTGAGAAGCCAGCTGGGGTGATGGGAGTGAACATGCCCAGCAGGTAGTAGGAGTTCAGACAGTGGTCCTTCAGCCTCTCTGCCTTGGGTGCTCGCAGGGGTCTGAACATCATGCCCCCAGAGCCAGAGCCTGGGCAGCCTAGCTACTTCCCCGTGACTCCAGGAATGACTAATTCCACTCCAGCAATAAGCTCTTGGAAGCTCCGAGAAATGAGGTTTTCTCCCCTTCTTCTGGTTGCCTCATTAAACTCCTCTTGAGTGAAGGGAATGGAGATTGTTCTAATCCCTTAGCATGAGGTACGGGGGTGGGGGTGGGGTCAGGGAGCTGGGTGAGATGGGTCTGCAGTGGCCTGTGGTCACTGGAGGATATTGGGAGCAGCAGGGTGGGCACACAGGTACCCAGGGCAGGGGCTTGGGCCTGCACAGGAGCTAGAAGCTTGTGGTTTGGGCTAGCTTTGCCCTGAGCCAGCTGGTGACCTCAAACAAGCCTTGGCCCAGGCTGTGGTTCCATCTTACTGTCTGTGTAATACGTGTTATAGTCCCCGCTCACTTCCTTGTGCTGCTGTGAATAGAGGGTGACCTGCAGAGCAGGTACTTGGGGAGATGCTGTTGATGGGGTGCCTGGGACAGGTACATAATAGGCACCTTAATAGAGGTGGGGTGGAACAGGCTCTGAGCAGTCCTTTGGCCTTTCTCTTTTAGCTTCTGCTTCTCCATCTTTCAAAGGGGCATGGGAGCTCTGTCTCCTTGCTACCGGGAGGTTGGGTGACTGAGGGCTGGACCACAAGGGCTGCTCATTAGGCAGAGAGTCCTGTCATACCCAGGTTCAGCACTCTCCAGGCCCTGGCTCAACACCTCCACTGGCCCACATGAACATGTCTGTTTGCTCTCGAGGACACTGGAACTAGAAACATGGTCCCAAACCTCACCTGCCCGTGTGTGTCTTGGTGGTATCTTCCTCTGTGGAGCCTCAGTCTCCCTTCTTCAAAGTGAGAGGAGACTCTAAGCAGTGGGCAGTGCCTGGGGGGGTGCATGGGTGATGGAGTCTAGGAGACTCACTTGGCCACCCTCTGTCCACAGATCTTCCTGGCCCTTGGGGAGCTGCTGCTATCTTGCAACTGGGCAGTGGTTGCTGACATCTTGCTGGTAAGTGTGAAGGTCAGGGTAGGGGCTGGCTTGAACCTCCTGAGCAGGGGACTGGGGTCTGTCCAGCTCAGGGCTGAACAGGTGCTCTTGAGCTGCCTGAGTATGGGCAGGGCCTTCAGAGACTAGAAGATAGAGAGCCAGATGCCCCAACAACATCTCCTCAAACAGCATCTCCTCTGACCATCACCCTTATTTCGCAATGGTTCAGAGAGGACATATGCCTGGATCAAAGTCACACAGTGTTCCAAGGCACTGAGGCAGGATTGGAGCTTAGGTTTTTTGACTCCAGGCCCTTTCCTCAGCAGGCCTTCACTCTGGGGTACATGGACACGAGGATGCAGGATTTCAGGGCTGCAGCTGCTGAGCCCAGGTGAATCCAGGCTACCTCAGGTCCCTTGTCATGAGCTGCAGTGCAGGGAGGTCAGATCAGGCAAGAATGAGGCCTGGCACTGCCTTGATTACAGGAGTCTGCTAAGTCCAGAGTCCAGTGGTACCTCCCAGAGCCCCCTTCTTCTCCCAGTCTCCTATGGGAAACACAAAAAGAAAGACTGAACACTGTGAAGGAAGATCTATTTCCTGTAGGGTAACACAGTGTCCTAGACCTAGCAGTACCCTGAGACCCTCTTCTTGCCTCCTTGTGGGAGGTGCTGGCATAGCCCAGTGCTGGGTATGTGGGAACCAAAGCAGCCTGACAGTTGGTGGGTAGCTGGTCTGAGGGTAGTCTAGTGCAGGGACACAAAGCTGGACTCAGGAAACAGACCTGGGTTTCAGCCCTGGGTTTTATCCAGATCCCTGGCTATAAACAGGGGTTGAGTGTGAGTCTTTATGCTCCTCTGATTTTACTAAGAAAACTTTAGAAGGTTTTTCTTTTGGTTCTTTAAATCTCTACTTGGCTTTTAGGTCTGCTTCCTGATACAAGGCCATAGAAGTCTGTACATAGGGTATTTTTCCCCATTTGCCCCATATTTACAAAGCAGATTGAATTAAAGGAAAAAAAAAAAAAGCCCTGAGTAAAATGGCCAGACTGGTTTATCTGGATCATTATTTGACTCAAAGGGGCTTCAGAAATCAGTTTTTTCTAAAGCTCGCAATTTAAAAGGATATCCAAAGACAGTAGCGTGTGTGGGTTACCTCAATCTCCATGAAGGTCATAAATTTTAGATTTTAGAAGAATCATGTGTATCTTTCATGGTTCTGTCTTTTGGATCATGATCTTGCTATAGAATCTTTGGTCAAAAATGCTCAATAAATGGTAATTGAATACCATCAGGTTTTAAAGATCCCAGGTGCCATACAGTGAATGAACTAAGAAGTAGAGTAGAAACACTAACAATATTAAGCCAATTATCTGAAATAACCAATGAAACTATGACCTTAAGTTCTTTGAATGGGGAAACAAATCTCATGAGGTGTTTGTTCATGCATAAACAGCATTAGTAACTATTTTCCATGAGCCTCAACAGCAGCTGCATTCTGTAAACCCTCAGTGTGTATATTAATATAAATAAAGCAACATTTGTCTATTAAGGCACAAACTGTTTCTTGATAGAGTAGGAAATCTAACATTATTTTAATTTGAAAAATCAGCCAAAATTTCAGACACTTCTGGTTATGATATTTACAAATTTGCTAAATTTACCAGTAAGACTTTCTAATCTGAAAATTACAGTATCTAAACCCATTAAATAATTTCAGAGAAAGGAAAATGGTTTTTTATATCTAGAAAGTCTGACCTTAAGGCCTTCACATAAAACCCATTTACTCAGTATTATGTTGTTATTTTCTCATTCACCTTATTCTGGCTCAGCTGCAGTCAGTGAGCACATCAGTTTCTGTATGAGAGTTTTGGTAATCTTGAATCACAGTCTTTTCTTTTTTATTATTATTTTTAAGTGTTGTTCTGGTCAAATGTTTTCAGAAAATCAGTAAAGTAAAAACTTATTTGTAGATGACAAAACTTAATATGATCAAGATTAATTTATGAATATAAATACTAATAGTGAAAAAATTTGATGCCAAGAGCCAAGACGTTAATTATAGTCCAAACATAAAGGCCAAAAAAGACTTCAGACAATATTTCTAAATATAACCATTAATCATATTTTTAAAGAACTTCAGACACCATACATAATAATCTTGGGGTATAATACCACATAGCCAGGATATACCAACATTATATGCATGCCAAGATAATCAAGTCTCTAAATACCTAAACTGTATAAAAATAAATTCATAGGCAAGTAATGTGAATTCTCCAGTTAGAGCATTGGGTTTGGAAATCACAGAGTCTCTGTTCAACTGACCAGTTCATTGAAATAGGGTTGGAATATTTTTTTCAGGACACTTTAGACATGTCTTAAAGTTCTCCTACAATAGAAGAAACTTGTGTACAGTTCTTTTACCATTTGGATTCACCCAATTTCTGATAATTATAGTAAAGTAGCAATTCTCTCTTAGCTTTTTTCTACCTTAAAAGGCTTCCACCTAGTTGGAAAGGGTCTTTCAACAGCTTCCCTGGAGATATATGACCTTGGAGGCTGGAGAACAGGGAGGCCTGATCCAGCCTTGCCCTAATTCTTTTGACTCAGGGAAGACATAAATGTCTAAGTTGATCCAGACATTTTGAAGGGCAAAAGATAACTAATTTATTTCCCTTTTAATGTTCTGAAACCATTACTTTAACTTTAAGACAAAACTATCCATTTTCTTGTCTGGGACCTTTAACTAAGGGCTGTAAGTTAGTCTTTTCAGCTCAGTGACAGTTTATTTCTCAGTGTACTTGAAATTCTGCTTTCTTATCAATTTCAATGAGCTCATCAAAAACTCTCCCCATGCTGATTAGGAGGCTTTGGTCATGAAAGAGCTTTCCTGACCTGCTGAACCTGTTGTTGGTTTCAAAGAATTTAAACAAAAAATATTCTAAAATTAGCCCAGGTGAGGGGGCTGTCATATAAGCAAAGCCTAGATTGGTAATGCCTTAACAAGACAGAAAGTCTGGACAGGACATGCAGGATTCACAGACACACAAGAAACACTTAACAGAAAAACATTTCTTTACAAACACAGAGATGAATAAGGAAACACTAGGGGGGAAAAAACAAGTCCAAGGTTGAATTGTCCAAATCTGTGGGCCAAGGCCAAACTTTTGAAGCTTTATGCATGCAAAACTAACTTTGCCTACAGGAATAACACAATCTCTCAGAAACTTTTCACAGAAAATTGCAAATTTGGGGTCCCCACAACTGAACACGAACTTCATGAAAATAATGAGGTGTTGAAAAACAGTTGCCAGAAGGCCAGGGTGAAAGTAAAGACACAGAGCATAGAAATGGATCTACAGTCCCCTTTAAGAGTGGTACTCATTCCATTGCCACTGTCCCCAATACCAAAGGAGTTCTAACAATTTGGAGATGGCAAGGTCCTTCAGTTGGAATAGGCCAGTGGCCATAAGAATGGAGTCTCACCACGCACTGTGAAGGGAGAGGCAGTTTCTGTGGTTTAACCTGTGACCAGGTGTTACTGCACACTGTGTTGAAGCAGATCTCAGCATGGTGGCAGCTGACAAGATGTCTGGCTAGATAGGAAAAGCTTAAAAGAGTCTGCATCAAGCAGTGAAATATGAGAGAAGTCAGGCCCAGCAGCTGCTTGTTTATCTGCCTAGAGTTGGGTGACCTTCTTCTCCAAATTATCTTGGGTCTGAGTATGGGACACAAAGGGTCACAGAGGGTCACCACACTGGGGCAGAAATACTCTATCCAGGAGAGACACAAAGAGGGTCAATAACAGATGAAGACAAAGATGAGACAAATAAGAATAAGAGATAAGACAGCATCAGCAGATTCCATTCTCCAGGATGAGGCAATGGTTGCAAAGGGTGGAATGGGGTGAGGGTGATCCAACTCCATCTGCAAGGCCTTATAGGTGCCTCCTGTCTATTACCAAATACCTAGACATTGTGGACCTTTTCCCTGGGACTTACTACGGGATGAGTGTCTGATCCTGGCTCCCAAAATACAACCCACAATTCAAGAAACCAAACGACAAAGCAGGCCTATGCAACCAGGGGTGATCAGTCCCCAGCACCCTACTCAAAAAATAGAGGCCTCAAATCCACCATCTGCTTCTGGGACTTTCTAAAGGGAAAACCAAACACAAGACGAAAAGGGTGGGTATATGAGCTGTGGAGGAAGGAGAGGCAAGTTGATGAAGCAAAGAATGAAAGTTTTTCTTGTTCCCTTACCCATCCAGACACCGCAATAGCAACTCACTTCAGGAGAAGGCTTGGAGTCAAAATACTCCTGTGGCTGTTTACCTGGTCCTGTCATTGAGGTGGCTCATCAGTCTCTGTCATTGGAGTCAGGGGTCTCAGCCGATTTTGGTGGTTGCCTTTGTGGTTTTTAGTTTGTTACTGGCAGTCTCTGAAGACCTCAAGGGTCCTTGTCAGACTCATAGGAAAGAATTACTCATGGGGACTTGGCTGGCCTGCCAATCTTTATTGGAGAATGAAAGCACTTTGAAGTGGGGCAGCAAGAAGAGTGTGTAGCACTCCTGTAGGCTGTGCCACGAGCAAGTTTCAGTTTGGGTTTTATAGCCCGTCTATGCCCAGGTTATACCTGGGGACAACAAATCAGTGAGGGGGATCTGAAGAATTTCCTTTTTCAGATGGTGGACAGCTGCTTGTCCTTTGGCTGTGCATGCACTCAACCACCACAGGGCTTCTAGGAATGGTAAACCCAAACCAAACCCACTGCTGTTGAGTAGATGCCAGCTCATGGTGACCCTCTAGGACAGAGTAGAACTTCCCCATAGAGTTTCTGAGGTTGTGTGTGGCAGATTTGAACTGCTGACCTTTTGGGTAGTAGCTGTAGCACTTAACCACTTAACAGGACCTATTATGGGGTGTTGTGTATGTGCAGTTTCCTGCCCTCTTGGTGAACTTTTCTGGTCCTGATTGCAGTTCTTTGGTGCCCCTGTTGGAAGGATGTACAGCGGTCACTTCTGTCTCATCTGTGCATGCCTCTGAATTGGGTTTCTGGCTTCTCTGAGAAAACAACTTTGGGGATAATTTAAGGAACCTTTCCTCAGGTCTGGGTGATAAAATAAGTTGCTTATCACTCTGGAATGTTCCAAAGGTGTGGTTACTCTGGCCTTTCATGTCTCTGTCTCATCATGACCCCTTCCTGGTCATCGTGGCTTGCAAGTGTGGACCGGGCTGCACCGATTATGGCTCCTGGGTGAGCCTATCTGCCGTAGGACTGGCAGGTCTTCTCCACCCCACCCTGTGGACGGGAGACTTGGGCTCAATCCCAGAGTCAGCCACAGACCTGCTGTGTGGCCTTGGGCCTCAGTTTCCGTGTCTATAAAAAAGAATGATCAGAACTTGCCTGGCAGGACCAACAAGCCTACCTGTGGGAAAGCCCTCAGTCAACGGAATGCAAGGGCACTCTTTGTGTGCCCTTTTAGACTCCTTCCCTCCGCTCCCCACTATAATGCCCACATAGCTTGTTCTCTCTCAGGCAGTTCAGCTGGCGCTGAAACATGTCCCCTGGAGCTTCCTCCTAGCCCCACACCAAGCTCCCTTTTACACATGACAGCCCCACAGGTATGTGAAGACCCTGCCTGTCCCCTTCCCCCACCCTCCATGTCTGTGTGTGCAAGAATGATTAACCTGGCAGAGCCCTGAGGAGTGCCGCGGTGGGGAGGGGCTGCGGGGCTGGTCAGCCGAGTCTGACTGGTCTAGCTCTGCTGGGGAGCTGGCTGGACATGATTCTGTCCGCCCCAGTGCTCAGCATGGTCCCACCCTGCGTGGAGCCGTCCAGATTCCGTTTTTAGCCAGAGCTGCTGCCCCAGGAAGGTTTTTGGCCACTCCCAGCTTCCCACCTCCCTAAAGCCCCTCTGTCCAAGATTGCCTTTCTGCTCTTCAGCCCAGGGGGTTCATTTCCTGCAAGTTGCTGTTCTCCTGGCAAAGAAATGGGAAGAGTCACGAAGAACAGTGTGTTGGGGACCCAGTCTGTAGAGGGGAGGCACAGACGCCACATTGGAGCAGGCTGAGGAGAGACTGGGAGGTGAAGGAGGATGATGGGAGTGTAGACAGTTCCCTCAAGAAGCTGTGTTGGGAAGAGAAGGGAGAGAGGGTTATTGCTGGAGTGGGCATAAGATCAGGGGAGGCTGATAATGCTTTGCAAGAGATCAGGAGGCTATCTGGAAGGGAAGGAGTGGGCTGACCCTGGGGGTCTAAGAGGGAAGAGTGGGTGGAAAGAAGGAGCCCTTGGAAGAGGGGCCAGCAGGGCGTGGGACCTAGGGCTGAGGGAGGAACTAGCCTGAGAGAGGAGGCCTGGTGCTCTTGCCCAGAGGCAGCAGGGTAGGGACAGTTTGGGGGCAGGAAGTATGTGGGAAAGGAGACGAGTGACAGAAAAGTGCAGAGAGGTCCCTTTTGCTGGTCTGGACTTGAGGAGACGAGCTTCTCATTGCGCAGGGGCCTGAGGAGAGCAAGGAGGCCCTGGAGTGCTTGTGTGTGCATGTGCGTGCGTGCACGTGTGTAAAGGAAGGAGGAAGCCGAGAGGAGAGGAACGTTAAGGTGAACCACTCTGGGCTGGAAAGGAAGCCAAGGGTTGGACACAAAACAGGTGGAGAGGCTACATACAGGTCTCTGGAAGGTTGGGAACCTGCTATGGGAACCAGAAGGTGAGAAGGTAGCATAGCTCAGGAGCTAAGACTCTGGAGCTGACCACTTATTCAGCTCCCAGTCCTGCTACTTACTAGCTGTGTGACCCAGGCCAAGTGACTTGACTTCTCTGGGCTTCCCCATCCTCAGCTGTAAAATAGGTAGGATGTTTTAGAGAAAGAGTTGCCTTTGAGCCAACCCTGACTCACGGGACTCCATGTCTGTCAGTGCCAAACTGGGGTCCACAGAGTTTTCAATCGCTGTTTTTTCAGAAGTAGATCACCAACCCTTTCTTCCAAGGTGTCTCTGGATGGACTCAGAGGCATAGCTCATTTTGGTCCACAGAAGAGTCTAGATTCTCCCTGAGGAAAGGACCTTGGGGGCTTACTGTCCAGTGATTCTCAAACCTCACTGTGCATTCGATTACCTGGGGCTGGGGGTTGTGAAGTGCTGTAGAGTCAGCTACATCTCATAGTGACCCTGCGTACAACGGAACGGAACACTGCCCAAACCTGTGCTCTCCTCACAGTCGTTACAGTTTGAGGCTGTTGTTTCAGCCATCAAACTGTCTTGTTGAGGATCTTCCTTTCTTTAGCTGGCCCTGTACTTTACCAAGCATGATGCCCTCCTCCAGGGATGTTCTCTCCTGCTAAGATGTCCAAAGTACATGAAAAAATTGTCTCTATCTTTGCTTATAAGGAGCATTCTGTCTGTACTTACAAGATGGATTTGTTCGTTTTGCTGGCAGTCCATGGTGTATTCAATATTCTGCACCAACACCATAATTCAAAGGCTTCAATTCTGCTTTGGTTTTCTTGATTCAGCTTTTGCATACATATGAGCTGGTTGAAAATATCACGGCTTGGGTCAGGTGCACCTTAGTCCTCAAAGTGACATCTTTGCTTTTTGACACTTTAAAGAGGTCTTTCGCAGCAGGTTTGCCTGGTGCAATATGTCCTTTGATTTCTTGACGCTGCTTCTGTAAGTGTTGGCTGTGGATGTAGTAACATGAAATCCTCAGTTACTTCAGTCTTTTCTCTGCTTATCTGCTGTTGCTTATCAGTGTAATTCTAAGAATTTCTGTTTTCTTTATGCTGAGGTATAATCCATATCTTTGATCTTCATCCAGTGCTTCAAGTTTTCAGCAAGCAAAGTTATGTCATCTGCACATTGCATATTGTTAATGTGTCTTCCTCCAGTTCAGATGCTAAATTCTTCTTGTTACAAATTCACATTCCAGGCCCTTTATCCTCAGAGTCTGATTCATTGGGTTTATGCTGCAGTCTAGATATCTGCATTTTAACTTCCCAAATTTTTCTCATGTAAGTGTGCCTTGAAGTACACTTTGAAAGACATGGTTAAACCCAGTCAGCTCTTGAAGTCCACAAATTCTCCTCAAAATCCCGACTGGTGCAGTCCTGCCCTTATTCACATACTCCTCTGACAGACAGCTCACTCCCTGCACCTTTGGCAGCCCCTGCCTCCTGGCTGCTCTGTTGATGAAAATGATCTGGCTCAGTCACAGCAAAGACAGTCTCCCTTGGCCCAGTGTGGCTTTTGACCTCAGATGAGCCTGCTCCCAGGAGCACTGAGATTGTCTCCCAGACATGCTTCTCTCCAGGCTGAACATACTACCTCCCCAAACCTACTGATGGAGTCTCCAGTTCCTTCTCAACTCACCTGTCTGTCTGGACCCTGCATCCAGTGGGGTAGCCCAGAGCCACCTCAATCCACCCCACCCCTCCAGCAGTGCAGAGAAAGGGGGATGGGAGCTTTCCCTTTCTTTCCCAGGCCTGTCCTCTGGGAGTCTGGAATCTAGCTACCAGGCTCAGGTAGCACCTCTTCAGCAGATTTTTTCAAATTTCTGTGAAGGGTTGTCACCCCCCTGTGCTCTCTCTGCCCCATATCCCAGTGTGTCCCTGCTCAGCCTTTGCTCCCCAGGGAGCCATCTGCTCACTTGTCTGTTTCACCTCCTAGGGGTGAGGCTGAGTGGGGAGCAGGAGGTAGGCTGTCAGACAGTCTGCACTGGTGGTTGCCATCCTGACTTTCTGCAGGCCTGTGGGTGGCAGGTGGCATTGGTATTGCCCTAGGGTATAAAGGGAACACCTCTTCTAAAAAGGAAGAGCCAAAAACAGAGGTATGTTTGTCTCAGAATAGAGTGAGCCTGGTGTTTTGGGAATCCAAAGGCTTCTACATCTAAAATTGCTCCCTGGATTGTCTAGCTCTTGGCAGGTCCCAGCTTTGGCTTCCTGGCTATATAGAGACAATCAAGACACACAGCAGGTTGCAGGGTAGCTACCTCTCCCACAACTGGCGGCAGCAGCCAGTCTGGGTCCAGCAGGTTGAGGTTCCTGGGAGGAAAGGAAGAAGAGGCTGAGGTTCTGAGAGGCCTTGGACCCTACCATGGACTTTTTTGGAATCCAGGTTCTACCCTCTAGGAGGCCCTGCCCTTTCTCCAGAACTACCAGTGAGTAATCACATAATTATGGGGTGAGAAGGAAGCACCTGTGGAAGGTGCAGAGCTGTGGTCAGTTCCTTCTAAACCTGTTGGCCTGGTGATGGGCAGAGGCCCAACTTCCCTCATGCCTGGACACAGTGGGATCAGGGCCAGCACCCACACTGATTCCTGCTCTTCTGCCCTTACCACCTGTGAGTCACTCCTGCAATGGACCCCGTGGAGCTCCCAGCCCCTGGACTTCTGCCTCTACACTTTTGTCCCTGTCTTGCCTCTGCCTGAAATGCCCTTCCTACCCCTCTGCCCGTTGTTTTGCTGTCCATCTGCAGGGCAAGAGATGAACTTGTGCACTTTCTTTTTCTCTTCATTTTCCAAAGGTTCTGTAACAAACACATAAATATATCTGAGAAAGTTCTTTCATTCTCGTGACAGTAAAGTGGTCAAGAGACTGGATCTTGGATCAATCTCAGCCGTATTATTTCCAAGCTGGGTGACCCTGGGTGTATTACTTAACCTCCCTGTGGCCTCAATTTCCTCATCTGTAAGGTTAAGATAGTAATTACATCTCCTTCACGGGTTGTTTGAGTTGATATATACATACAGGAAGTACTCAGTAAGTGTTAACCATTATTGCTATTATCTTTGTTATTATTCTCGATGGGTTCAGGTTTCAGGACACCTAGGCCTTGGGGGGAAACACTGGTGGCACAGTGGTTAAGTTCTACGGCTTTTAACCAAAACGTTGCCAGTTTGAATCCACCAGGCATTCCTTGGAAACTCTGTGGAGCAGTTCTACTCTGTCCTATGATGTTGCTATGAGTAAGAATTGACTTGATGGCAACTGGTTTGGTTTTTGTGGTTTAGGCTTTGGGGTAGGTAAATGAACAAATTGGTCTTAGAAGAAGTACGGCTAGAGTACTCCTTAGAGCAAGGAAGGTGAGACTATGTCTTACATACTTTGGACCTGTTACCAGGAGGTATCAGTCCCTGGAGAAGGGCATCGTGCCTGGTAAAGTAGACGGTTAGCAGAAAAGAGAAAAATGCTCAAAAAGATGTATTGACACGGTGGCTGCAGCAATGGGATCACGCATGGTAACAATATGAGCATGGTACAGGACTAGGCAGTGTTTTATTGGTACCTGGAGTTACTGTGAGTCAGAACTAATCAATGGCACCTAACAACAGCAGTAGGTCTTAGGGAGAAGCCCTGGTGCTGTTGATCGACTGCTAACTAAGAGGTTGGTAGTTTGAACCCACAAGCCACTCCATAGGGGAAAGATGTGGCAGTCTGCTCCCATCCATAGAGATTTACAACCTTGAAAATGCTGTGAGGCTGTTCTTTTCTGTCCTGTAGGGTCTGTAAGTTGGAGTTGATTCAATGGCAGTGGGTTGGGTTATTTTTTAGGCCTTGGGGATGGAGCTGTAGGTGGAAGCTCCTCTTTGGCTACCCTGCTGGTACCATGTGTGTGGCCTGTGTTCTCTCTTCTCCCCTGCCCCACTAGAGCCCTGAGCTTGGGCAGGGATTTCTCCTGGGGCCAGTCTCAAGATAGTTCCAATTGGTTGCTTTGATTGGCAAGCTTTCAGCTAATCCTCTGTGTGCCTGGTACCTCCCTGAACCCCAGGGACCTTAGAGGAATTAGACAAGGGGTTTGCAACTGAGGACCTGACTACAAAGCATTAGGGACAAGGGGGGTGGGCAGTCAAAGACAGGAACTCTCCCAGCCCTAACTGATGTGTGCATGTGACCTGTGAGTGCTCAGGGCAGGCGTCTGAACTCTGAGATGGCATTACAGAGGAAGTGACTCCAGAGCTAAAGCCTGAAAGACAAGTAGGGATACTCAGCTGGACCAGCGAGGGGCAGGTATGCTGGGGACAAGGCACCAGCACCCAAACCAAACCAATGAAATTGGTTGCTGTTTAGTCAGTTCCAACTCCTGGCGACCCCATCCAGGTATGCTCCACAGGACTTTTAATGGCAATTATATTTCAAAAGTAGATCACGAGGCCTTTTTTTTCTGAGGCACCGCTGGGTGGATTTGAACCTCCAACCTTTTAGTTGGTAGCTAAGCGCTTAACCATTTGAGCTACCCAGAAGGCACAGTATGCTCAGATGCAAGAAATGTTCTGCCTTGCAGTCACAGGGTGTTATTTTAGTTTGATGTCAGCGGGAAGCCTCCGGGTACCAGATTAATAATAATAGCATCACCCTGGAGGTAGGTACTATTATTAATCTCATTTAGGGGTGATGAGACTGAGGCACAGAAAGATGAAAGTAATAACAGCTAGTGAAGGAAGGATCTGGGATTGGAAATCTGACTAACTCCAGAATTCATATTCCTCACTGCTGCCTCCCAGGTAACTGCTCTCACTGAGGGGATGAGAGTAGCAGTGCCTGCCTCTCCCTCCTCCATGGAGTCATGTGGGGCTCTCAAGCCAGGCTTTTTTTGGGTCTCTGCCCAGCTTTCTGAGAACTTTCCAAGAGGAGGGCTGAGCCCCCTGCACCACGCCTGCCCACCATCCGGGCATGCAGACAGGTGGCTGTGTGTGGCCTCGCGCTCTGCCAGTCTGCTTCCTGGACCCCTGAGCTGGGCTGCCCTGGCCCTGTCAGCCCCATTGCAGCCATGCCTGGTCCCTGTCCAGACTTGTGTGTGTGTGTGTGTCTGTGTGTAATAAAATACACAGAACATGAAACTTTCCCTTTTAACCATTTTTTAAATGTACAATTCAGTGACATTAATTACAGCTTCAGCACAACCATCCTGGCTATTTGTTTGCATCATCCCAAATGGACACTGTTTCCAGTGAGCATTAACACCCCACCCTCTCCCCACAGCAACCATTAATCCACCCTCTGTTCTTGTGCATTTAACCACTCTAGGCATTTCATTTAAGTAGGGTCATACAATATTTCTTCTTTTGTGTCTGATGTATTTCAGCATAATGTTTTCGAGGTTTATCTACTAGTAGCATGTATTGGAACTTCATTTCTCTTTGTGGCTGAATAATATTCCATTGTATATATATGCTGCCTTTTGTTTATTCATTTATCAGTTGACGGACACTTGGTCTCTTCCCCATTTGAGAGCAAAACCTTAAGAGGGGGACTTGACACTCCGCTCCAGGGCATAGTACTGATGTTCTAATGATGGCCACTCACTCGGCCAACCTGTTGTGTGTCCAGGCCCTTGTCTGGACAGGTGGGAAACAAGAGGTGGGTACGAGGGTGCCTCTACTGTTTGTCTTCACTTGGGGAGCTTTCCTTGTTTCCTGTGTATTTGCAGTCTGTGGTGGTACCCAGGTGCCGAGGGACAGCAGAGGCACTGCAGATCACAGTGGGCCATATTCTGGGAGATGCCAGCAGCCCCTACCTCACTGGACTTGTAAGAATGAGTATGGGACTGATAGGGTGGGACAGGTCTTGGGAAGGAATGGCACATGGCAAGGCCTGGGGAACCTGGCAGGCACAGTCTCTCTCCTCTGCAGATATCCAGTGCCCTGAGGGTTGGGCGTCCTGACTCCTACCTACAGAGCTTCCTCAGTTTGCAACAGAGCTTCCTGTGCTGCGTCTTTGTCATTGCCCTGGGTGGTGGCTTCTTCCTGCTGACTGCGCTGCACCTAGAGAGAGACCAGACCCAGGCCCAGCAGGCCAATACAGGTATTCCCACCTCTCCCACCCACTTCGGGCTCAGAGCTAAACTTCACAGGGGGCAGGAAGCTCTGGCCACCCCCGAGCCTCTGGCTAGCTTGTTCATTCATTCACTCATTCATTCAAGAAGATGTACTGCACCCATACTAAGTGCCAGTAAACCCTGATGCATAGTAGCTAAGTGCTATGTCTGTTAACCAAAAAGTCAGCAGTTCAAATCCACTAGACAGTCCTTGGACACTCTATAGAGCAGTTCTACTCTGTTCTATAGGGTTGCTATGAGTCAGAATTGACTGGACAACAGTAGGTTTGGATTTTTATTCTAAGTGCCAGGCAGGAGACCCTGGGTGGCATAAACAGCTAATGCATTTGGCTGCTAACCAAAAGGTTGGTGATTTGAGTCCATTTAGAGGCACCTTGAAAGAAAGTCCTGGCAGTCTACTTCCAAAAAATCAACCGTGGAAAGCCCTATGGAGCACAGTTCTATTCTGATGCACTTGGGGTCTCCATGAATCAGAATCAACTTGGTAGCAGTTGGTATAAGTGCCAGGCAAGCTTGCAGATGTTGGGGAGTGAGTGGGGACAGAGGAGAAATAGACAGAAAAAGCAAAGGATGTAGTATGTTTGAGATAATAAGTGCTATGGAGAGACAAAACAGGGAAAGAAGTAGTGAGGGAGAGGTGGAGGCAGGTTGGGATTTTTTATTAGGATGGTCAGGGAGCTCCTAAGCGCACAAGTGACACTGGAGCAAAGGCTTTGAGGAGTAGGGGAGTGAGCCATGTCGCAAGAACAGCCTGTGCAAAGGCCCTGAGAACCTGTACCTCCTGATGTCCGTGAGGACTGGCAAGAAGGCCAGCGTGGCTGGGGCGGGAGTGAAGAGGAAGGTGGTAGGTGGTGAGGGCAGCAGTGACGAGGCAGATGGAGCCTGCTGGGTCCTCGTGAAGACTACGACCCTCACTCTGAGTGAGACGGGAGCCTATGTGGGGTGTCCAGGGGAAAAGCAGCTTTACATTACAAAAGTGTCACTGGCTACAGTGTTGAGAACAGACTCAAGGGTCAGAGTTGAGGCAGTGAGGTCCTAGGAAGCTCTGCAGTGTCCAGAGACAGAGAAGACAGCCATGAGACCATGGAGGTGGCAGAGAAGATCATGAGAAGGGAATGGATTAGGAATTTACTCTGCAAGTGGAATTTAGAGGATTCCCAGAAGACTGGTTCCACAGTAGTGCCTGCCTCCTTTGAGGCTGGCTGAGTATACTTCTTCCCACAGGGACCTTGGACAGCAAGAATGTGGAGAGCCAAGCTCTGCTTTCTGGTGCAGAAGCACCTCCGGAGGGCCCCTGAGGCTCCTGCCTGCATCGTGGAGACCCCGCCTGCCCAGCCAACCTGCCGTCTGGCCTCCCCAGTAGCAGAGCCTCTGAGACCTTTGGCTGTGGCTCAGAGACCCCAGGGGAGCTGCACCTGCCACTTCCTCCATCCTGATCCCTGCTCAAGAGCTGGCAGGCCCGGTGGCTGGGCTGGGAATTGAGCTGTCAGCACCCTCGGCAGGAGGCCTGGGCCTGGGCCTGGGCCTGTGTCTGCAGCCAGCAGAAAGATTGTCTGCCTAGGTTTTCTAGCCTGGCTGCTGAGGGGCCCTGATTAAAGTGTGGCCAGCACAAAGCCCAATGAGCTCAGGCCTTTTGGACCAGCCTGTTATTTCTAGCCTTGGGTACCACTGCTGGGAACATGAAGGAGAGACATGGGTGATCCAGGCCAAGGGCAGGGCTGCTCTCTGAAGCAGGGAAACTGGGGTCTTCCTCAGTATGTGTCTCCACCCTGGGCCTCCCAGCTCAAGAGACACAGTCTGGCCTAGCTTCCCACTCTTCAGGGTAAGCAAGGCACAGAACACCCCTTTGGGAGAATTCACCCTTTGAACAAAAGGTAGGGGCTGAGTGGTGGTCTGGGGGATGGGTTTCCGCTAGGATACTGGGCTAAGGTTGGCTCTGAACTCCATTGGAACCACACAGAGCAGCTTCCAGGCCTGCACCTTCACAGACACCACTGTCCACAGGATCGTGCCGACAAGCTCACCGGCTGCTGAGCCATACTCCTGGCTGTGCCCTTTTCTGCATCCCCTTCCCGCCCACACTCTGACCCCAGCACAGCCTGTGGGGAGGGCTGGCTCTGTGGGACACACACTTGCTACTGGGTTCAGAGCAGCTGGTCTCAGCGGGCCCTGTAGGAGATCAACAGCTTCCAGGCGGGCAGCAATGGGGAGGCATGTTCTTTCTGCCCATGAGCAGGACTTGCTCTCTCCTCTGCTGGTGCCCAGCCAGGGGCTGGCCTATTCACTTGCTGATTGCTGCCTTTACTGTGCCAGGCTGTGCCTGCCTCCTGAAGGCTGTGGAGGAACAGGGACCAAGCCCCATGCCTACTTCTCGACCTCTGCTTGCTCCAGCTCCACCTCTGGGGCGTCCTCCTTGACCCTGGTGATTGGAGAAGACAGGCTGCTGGGGTTGGCTCTGCAGCTCAGTCCGTGCCTGCCCCCCCAGCCTCAGCTCTTCCTCAGGAACTGAACAGTAGCAAAAGCTGTCTAGCCCCTTGACCCACAATTTGATGCTTGGAGGTCCTGAGCTGAGCTGCCTCTGGAAATACAAGGAAAAGGGTCCATGAGAATATTTGGTTTTTCTTGAGAAGGAGGCAACCAGTCAGGGCTGGAGTAAGGATGCCCTCAGCATTCACTGGCTGTGTAGCCTTGGCCACATGCTGTGCCTCTCTGAGCTGTAGACACCCCACCTATACAGACGACTCAACAGCACTTGGCTGGCTTGGCTGGATACAGTGGCTCTGGCCTTCTGTGGTTCTCACAGAAAACCAAAAACAAGCCTCATGCCATCAAGTTGATTCCAACTCATAGATACCCTATAGGACAGAGTAGAACCACTCCATAGAGTTTCCAAGGAGCACCTGGCAGCTTTCAGCTGCTGACCTTTTGTTTAGCAGGTGTAGTACTTACGCACTACAAGAAGTCCACAGAAATCCAGTTCCAGGCCCTGAAATTTCCTCCCAGAAGTCCTGGGGGGAGAAACCCTGTCAGGTGAATTTCCTGGATAGTATAGCCAAAAAGGCCAAGGATTCTCAAGAGTTAAATATCACCCCTTCTAACCAGAGTCCAGTGGCTGGGAGGAAAATCAAAAGCTCCTTCAGTCAGTCCAACGAGCATGCACTGGTATCACTGGGTATCCATCTCAGTGTCAGCTGTGATTCACACTTCGTTCCTGCCCTTGGACTGCACAATGCATGGCCATGGAGGGAAACACTCAGCTAAGCCAAGTGAAAGGTCCCTGGGAGGTGCAAATGGTTTGTGCTCCACTGCTAACCTAAAGGTTGGTGGTTTGAACTCGCCCACATAAGAAAGTTTTGGCAATCTATTTTTGTTACAATTACAGCCAAGAAAATGCTATGGAGCAGTTCTACTCTGTAATACATGGGGTCATTATGAGTCGGAATCAATGGCAAGCGACAACAACAACCAGCCAAGTGAAGTTCTTGCTGAAGGATGAGCTCATGTGGGCAGAGGAAGGGATTTCATTCCATACTAAAAAACCTCAAACCCATTGCTGTCGAGCCTGACTAATAATGACCATATAGGATGGAGTAGAACTGCCTTGTAGGGCTTCCAAGGAGCAACTGGTGGATTAGAACTGCCGACCTCTTGGTTAGCAGCTGCCTTCTTAACCACTTTGCCATTAGGACTCCACATCCCAGCCTAAGTCAAACCAAAACAAAACTGTTGCTGTCTAGTCAATTCCAACTCATAGTAACCCTATAGGACAGAGTAGAACTGCTCATAGGGTTTTCAAGGAGTGACTGGTCAATTCAAATGTCAGTCTTTTGGTCAGTAGCTGTAGCACTTAACCACTATGCCACTAGAATTTCCCGTTCCAACCTAAAGTAAGAAAACCAAACTTGTTGTCATCAAGTTGATTTGCATTCATAGTGACTTCATAGGACAGAGGAGAACTGCTCTATAGAGTTTCCAAGGAGTGCCTGGTGGATTCAAACTGCCAGCCTTTTGGTTAACAGCCAAAGCACTTAACCACGACAGCAGCAGGGTTTCCAAGAAGGTGTAGGAGTAGGGAATTTCAGGTGGAGGGGATAGGACAGCCAAAGGCAGGAGATGAATCATGATGGAGTGTGATGTCACTAGAGAGGAGGGTGTGAGTGTTGGGGGAGGCAGAGGAGGCAGGAGAGACTGGCTAGGACCAACGGCAGGTCCAGAAGCCGGGACTTTATCAGGATTGTTTCTTCTGGCTCAAGTACATTCTGGTGGTTTGGGTTGCTGGGTAAGGTGGGGTGATGTTTCTTGGGAGAGAACTGGCCAAGGTGCCCTGCCAAAAGTTTGCAGAATAGTATGACCCTGGGTGGTGCAATCAATCAAACACTTGACTACTAACATAAAGGTTGTCATTTCAGACTCATCCTGCAATACCATGAAAGAAAGCTTGTCAATCTTTATGTAAACAGTATAGCCAAGAAAATCCTATGGAAGCACAGTTCCACTTTGTAACGCACGTGGTCACCATGAGTCAAAATCAACTGACAGCAGCAGAGTTAAGGTTTTTTTGGGGGGGGGGGGTCTAAAGTGGTTTGAACGGGGCAGAGGCTCTGGGGCTGGTGGATTCTAGGGTGACAGAGACCAACATCTCCTCTGCAGGCAACCCAGGCCCCAGCTTTACTCAGCTCCCACCTCCAGGCTCACTGGAGCCATTCATGGTGGGCTAAGGTCACAGATGTGCATCTGTCAGCACCCAGGAAATCTGTCACTTTGGAATATGGTACATAGAAACACAACTTCTTGGCTTAAAGGGCACCTGTTGGGCAATCCCTGTCCTTAATATTTGAGACTTATTTGTTGAAAATGTGAAAAGGGGAGAAATTACTGCTCAGCAGGATGAGGTCCTCAAGCTTGACCCTCTTGTTTAATGTGTTAATTCCTCTTTTAGGACATGCACTCACTGCCTTCCACTTCTCAGGTGTCACCCTGGCATGCAGGTGTCTGCTGTCAGTGTATGTCCTGCTCATCTGTCTGTTGGTGTGTGAACAGAGAGGATGGTGATAAAAGTTCTCCTTCAACCTTGACCTCAAGCTTGGATGCTGAGCATGTGCATCCAGCTGGTCCCCCAACCCTGGCTTGTTCTCTTGCAACACCAGACATTGGTCTAACTGCCTCATTCCCTGAGGCATTTGACTTTCTGCCATGCCTGGGTGAGCCTGTTGAGTCTGATGCAGGCTCTAAAGATAGAGCTAGCAGGAGGCAGCCAGAAGTTGATGGAGTCATGCTTTATTCCACCCACAGGGAGGTGATGTGGCTGCACGTGCTGCCTCTGCATGACCACAGAAGTCGGGGTTGTAGGGTTGTACGCAACAGAAACTATCTTAGGCAGGAAAGTGATTTGTTGAAAGCTTACCAGGAGCTCACAGAAGAGATGGGAAATTTGGAGATTCAGGAGCCAGCATTCCTGAGCCTTCTTATGTCAGAAACTTCACCAGAACTCCAGACTTTCTCTCTTTATTCTTTATGCCACTCTAGATTTAAAACCGTGACCAAAAGAGTTCCACTGAGCTAGCTTAGTTCCTATGCCCATGCCTTGATTTATAGCTCCATTAAGACCAGGAAACCAGACTGCTGTTAGGAAGAGAAATAGACTCAGAACATCAAAACAAAAATGAAAGAAAAAACAACATAAGGATTGTTCTCTACAGTGATCTTAGGTAGGCTGCTTACTGCCCCTCTTGAAGAGTTAGTCTCTGCTCAGTTGGGAAGATGCCGGAATCAGTGTTTTTCCAAGTGATTTTTCATTTCTGATAGTCTCCATGTCCATGCGCAAAGAAGACCGAGGCTGCTATAATTTGGAGAAGCGTTAAAAATATGCAAATAACAGAACAGGAACTTCTGTGTTAGTGGGGACCCAGAACCATCTGCTCTGAGCAGGAGACATAGACAGAGACAAAGTGTTCTGAGCAGATCTTGTTAGGAAGATCCAGGCTGGGAACTGGGGGACCTCTGATAAGTACCTAGCTTGGTACCTTCTCTCCATCGTGGGTAGTGACATGTGGGTAAGGTGAATCAAAGGGTGGAGGCAAATAAAGGATAGAGTTAATCAGGGAGAACATGCCCTTTTCAAAAGGACCAGGAGAGGATTCTTCTGATTCTGAGTCACTCAGAGCAACAGACACATGATGCAAATCAACATGTATTTTCTGCACACCTGCTAAATGTCATTTATGCATTCAATCAACAAACATTCTCTGAGTGCTTCTTCTGTACTAGATTAAAGGAGATGAATCAGCTTGGGTGTGAGCCCTCAAGTCTCATGGTCTGTTGTGTAGAGTGGGTGGTGTCCTCATGTACAAACATAATCAGCATAATGGGTTTGGTATGACGGAGAGATACCCTAGTTACTCAAGTAGGCTAAGAGGAAATGACTGATTGTCCAGATGGATCAGGGAAGGCTTCCTGGAAGAAGTTATGTCTGTCTGGGGTTCCGAAAGACAACTAGGAGGAGGGAACTGGGCAGACAGCATAGACAGAGCAGTACTAGATGGTCCGGGGAGGGGGTTGCTCATGTGACGCTCTCCGTGGTCCTGAATCGTCATTGCATTACCAGGACAAGCACTTTTCTGTTGAGACGGGAGGGCAGGGACAAATGCCCCACCCCCAGCCATTGTTGTTATTCCCCTTAGGCACCAGGGAGCATGGAGACTACGTGAGTTGAGGGAGATCCACATTCAGTGTGGTGAGATTAATTTTAAGAGATGGACAACAGTATCTGAGGCTGGAGATTGGCATGAATCATGAAGAGTCTTGGAGGGTGTGCTAAGGAACTTAGATATTTTTTATTCTATAGGCAGTGGAGTTGGGATTGAATCAACCACAATGGGTTTGGGTTTTGGTATAGGCAGTGGGGAGATATGGAAAGGTTTTGAGCAAGATAGTGATGGGGTCATATGTGTAATTTGGAAAATCATCCTGACAAGCAATATGGAGAAAAGGCTGAAGAGGGATGTTGGCACAGAAAGCACTGAGCTTTACCAGGGTCCAGGTGAGAGATGGGAGAGGTCTGAGCTAAGTCAATGGGCAGTGGGGATGTTGGAAGAGATTATAGAGAAAAAAGAGGTCTTAGGTGTGGTCACTGAGGAAGATGGTGATCTGAAGGACTCCTAGGTTTCTTGCTCAGTGATGATGTGGGCAGTAGTATCATTTCTGGGAAGATTCAATGATACTTGGGGTGGAAGTAGATTTGGGAAGAAGATGATGAGATCAATTTTTGAAGTGCCAAGCTTAAGGTGCCTGAGGGATGTCCAGGAAGGAATGTGCAGGAGGCTTTTGGACATGTGGATCTGGTGCTTGGAGGTGAGGTTAGGTCTAGTCATAGACGTTGGGGTGTCATCAGCTTGGGGGTTGGGTGTTATGAGCATGTGGCTGATTGTTGAAAGTTTAGGCATAGGTGAGAGACTGCTAAAGGAGAAGGTACCAGGTAAGAAGGGAAGTGACTAGGGCCTGGACCTTAAGACACGTGCATGTGGGAGTATGGGTAGAGGAGAGGTGGACCGACCAAGCTCCCAGGAACCAACCCTAGAGAAGCTGTTGCATTCCGTGTCAGTGTTTCCCATGGTGTGTTCAGCAGAGCTGTAGTCTTGTGAGATGTTCTGTAGTCAAATCACATGTGCAGCACATACCTCGGTCAATAACTCACAGTACACACTTTCATATTCAAGGCTCTGAAAAGTCCTTCAGTAAGGAAACCTGCTTCTCTGTGTTTTCTCCACCATTTCCCAAGTATTCTTGCCCTTAGAATCATGACTTAATGTTTTGTGTCCCATTTGCTTTGAAATCATGGCCTAGACCTACTGAGTGAAGCTTAAGACCCTTTAACCATTATTGAGTATAACCAAAAGAAAAAAAAAAACAGCGCTGTCGAGTTGATTCTGACTCACAGCAGCCCTACAGGTCAGAGTAGAATTGCCCCATAGAGTTTCCCAGGAGTGCCTGGAAGATTTGAACTGCTGACCTTTGGGTTAGCAGACATAGCACTTAGCCATTATGTCACTAGGGTTTCCTTATTTGGTTCAGTCTCCCATTATATAAATGAGGACACTGAATTCTAAAGAAACTAAGAGCAGCATGTGGGACAGTAGAGGAAGCATTGGAGGTGGACATAGCCTAGTTTAGTCTAGGCTCCATTTTACCAGGTATGTGACTTTGGGCATATTACTTCTCTTCACTGGGCCTCAGTTTCTTCACCTGTGAAATGGAAATAAAATCCCTGCAAGTTCTACTAGCTGATGGTGTCATGATCCCGCCAGAGGCTTTCAAGGCCATTATGATTTGCCCAGGACTGCCTAGCCAGAAACAGCTACTGTCCTCCCCATCACTCTGCTCTTGGTGGTTCCTTATCCCACACAAGGGCCTGCTCTACAGTTGAAATGTCAGCAAAACTCACACAGAGGAAATAGCTGCTTTGCTTGGTAGCAGCTCTGAGGTCTCCCAAATCTGAAGAATTCAAAACTCTGCTGTCTTCCTTTGCTCTGGTCATGGGGACTTTTTGGGCAAGCATGTGGGTGAAAAAAATGAGGAGTTCTGAGTCAGAGGAGAGTGTGGGGTTGGCTTTAGAAGACACAGCTGTGCCTCTTTCAGAGCTGGCCACAGTGCCCCAGCCAGGCAGCATCCCATACCTAAGCTGGACACTGTCCTTTAATGGGCAACATCCCACTGTTATGAGGGTCCTTGCTGGGGCCCATTGAGCTCCTAGGCTTGTCGTTACCTGTCAATCACTGCTACCCCTGGCCACCCAGTGAAATCTCTGACATCCCACTTTGCAGGTCTGAACTCAGCAAGCTGGAAAGAAACAACAAGGCAACTTTCAGAATGAAATGTTTTCCTAACTCTTCTGTCACAGTCATTCATACCTAACACACTGAAGTATATTTTTAGTCACTTTGCAGAATTTAAAATACACCTCGAAGGCACCAAGAAACACCAGCTCGGGGATTAACTCTGCTCCCAAGAGATGATGGTGTGTGTGCCTTGTGCTGCATCACCCGTAGGCTATGCTGTGACTCACTGCAGCCAACACCTTCAGGCAATGCACCTGCCTGTGAACCTAGGGCTGGGAAGCAGTCTGCAGTGGGCACTGAGCTCCCCAGCCCAAGGTGCTAGTTTCAGAGTCGTGGGTCAGCCTCTGTCGTGTCGCTGCCTGTCTGTGATGGGGTCACCTCTATGCCCTGTCTGTGACACACAGGGAATAATTACCTGTTTTCTAAAGCTCTGTTGAATTCAAACATTCTGTCCTCTGAGCTTTGTAATGATTTCAATTTCAATTAAAGCCACAAACATGAATGGAGGAAGGTTGAAGGGAGGGCTTCATGGAGACACAGGACCTCTGAACTGGGTTGGATTGGTAGTGGTGGCACTGAATACAGAAGATACCCACCCACTTGTCACAGAAAGCAGAATTCTCACCAATTCTGGAGTGGGGAGGGCTGGATGTTGCATGGGAACATTCAGTGTAAATCCCACCTTCCTATTTACTCCCAGATGGAAGAATCCAGATCTAGAGAGAGAGTCAGTCAGTCTTGCCCAGGTATCCACCACACACCAGGGTGGGGGCAAAGCTGAGTGGAAGATATGGTGCCAGGTCCTGGTACACAGATAGACTTCTGAAGCTTGGGATGCTGTGTGCCCTTGGGAGAGAAGGCCCCTTCTAATGCCCTGTCCTTGGAGGACCCAGTAGGAACCCTCTTTTCCCTACCCGGGGCTGCCTCTGCTGGCACACAGGAATCCCCCCTGGAGAAGTTGGGGACTGCTCTGGGTTCCATTGGAGAGATGGGCAATATTATAGCCTTCTGTGCCAAGCAGAGAGCTGGGTCTTGGGCCGAGAGTCCACCTGCCATGCTTCTTGCATGTACGCTATCTTTCCCGAACTGATTAAATCAGGATCTGTGGCTGGATGCCGCAGCTGCCACTGGCTATCCAACGGCGCCCTTTACTTAACCATTTGAGACCCTCTCCAGGATGTCCAGTTGCCCTGGGCTTGAGTCCTCAGTCCTCTCCTGGAGTCTCTCCTGGAGTCTCACCCGGAGCCCACTCGTGGGATGTGGAGAACATTGAGCAGGTGCTGAGAGTCTTTCTTCTTGCACCCTACTCCCAGCTCTGGGGCTTCCCGCAGACCCCCTCCGGGTCCTCTCAGGCCTCTGCAGCCGAGCAGCTCGGGCGTGACTGCGCCCGAGTCGGGCAGGAGGGGCTCTGCGGCCTGGCTCTCCCCCCAACCCCCGGGGGCAGCACGTGCGGGGCGGGGCTGTGGCTCGAGCGTGGAGCTGATTGGGCGCAGGGCTGGTGGGCGGGCCCGGGCAGCAGCTGTCAGGGCCGCGGCGGCCGCTGAGGCGCATCGGGTAGAACCGTGGCAGCGCCGCAGCCGGAGCGCAGGAGCCGACCGGGCCCGGCCGGGATGGTGCAGCGGCAGCTCCGCGGCGCACGCACGCACTGAGCGGGCCCGAGCTGGGCCCCGCGCCCCCCGCGCCCCCCGCCGCCCCGACCCCGGCCGGCATGATGTGCCTGGAATGCGCTTCGGCGGCGGCGGGCGGCGCGGAGGAGGAGGAAGCGGACGCGGAGCGGCGGCGCCGGCGCCGGGGGGCGCAGCTAGGGGCTGGTGGTGGCGGCTGCTGCGGGGCGCGGGGCACGGGCGGCGCTGGAGTCGCGACTGCAGACGATGAGGTGCAGACGTTGTCGGGCAGCGTGAGGCGGGCCCCGCCCGGACCCCCTGGAACTCCCGGCACCCCTGGCTGCGCAGCTGCTGCCAAGGGCCTCGGCGCGCAGCCTCCCAAACCCGCCAGCTTCGGCCGCGGCCGGGGGGCAGCAGCCGCCATCCTCAGCTTAGGCAACGTGCTCAACTACCTGGACAGGTACACCGTGGCAGGTGAGCGAGCGCCCTACCCAGCCCTAGAACTAGGAGCCCCCGTATCCAGGTACCCGAGGAGCCTTTGGTCCTAGGCTTCCTGTATGCAAGCCCTACGTGGGATCTCTAAGGGACCTTCAGTTAAGGCACCACTGGGCACCGCGGGTCCAATCTAGCCACCCTTCTCCACCCCCAGCCAATGGTTAGGGGAGTCCCCATCCCTGGATCACCCCACGCGCCCTCCCTAGCTCTTGACTTCCCAGTCGTTGTCCTCTTTTCTCAGAGTCTCCTCTGCGTCTCTGCATTCTAGCCTCCGCACCCTCTCCCTCCTCAGCCGCAGGTTCTCAGGCCTCTCTCCCCTTCCCCCAGCCCAGGCAGTCTGTCCGTCGGTGGCCCGTCAGTTCCTTCCTTCCTTTGCCGCCTCCATCCCTTGCGTGCGAGCAGCGAGTGCGCGCGCCCCTTGCGGGTGTTCGTCAGGGAGACCGAGTGTGTGCGCGCGTGGCTGCGCGGATGTGTGTGTGAGCGCGTGGCTGACAAAGGATCGGGGCTCCCGGGAGCAGAGGGAGGGGCGTGGCGGGTCCGCGGCGCCTGGGGACTCAGAATGCGGTTTGCAGCTGGCCCTGGCTAGAGGCCTGAAGATGCTGTCCCCCCACCCCGCGCTGTTCCCTAGTGCTCTGGGTCTGGGGCAAGCCACTGGGGCAAGAAAAGGGCGGCCCGTGCTTTCTTGAGCATCTCTAGGGACCAGCCTTGGGGATGGAGGGGGAGTGGATAGAACAACTGTCTGCCAACCCCCCATTCGCCCCTAATAAGCTTGGTGTGTGACCTTGGTCCAGTCTTAGCTCCTGTTTAGGTCTGTTCTCCCATTTGTGGGGTGGCTGATGGCTGGGCCTATTGAAGAGGGACAGGATTCTGGAATTCCGTTATGCTTTCTCCCCTCCCCCGCTGCTCAGGGGCCTAGGACTTGCCCTAGATTGAGCAGTTTCTGGGTGAGGGTAGTGCATGCATGGGAGAAAGGGACTCTGGCCAGGTTGGCCTAGTGGGGGGTCCCTGTGGAAGAAGAAAAGTGACTGCGTACCCGGCATGCTGGCCCAGAACCTGCTCCACCACAGCTTAGCAGAATCTAGAGCTAAAAAAGAGAGGGAGAGACAGCAAAGAAATTTTTTATGGATAGACTTTAAAGAGAACTTTGTGGCGCTGGAGAGAGGAGAGCCCTAGCATAATGGCTACTTGGGTGGCCACCTAGCATGTGCCACTTAGGTCCTCTTCTCTGAGTCTCAGTCTCTCCCTGTCGAATGGTGCTTTGTGTCATATGGAAGGGGAGAACTCTGGTGCAGGAGCAGAGTCTGCCTCCTTGACCCTGGTTTTGTAAGCCTCTTTCCTCTTTCCTTCCTTGGCTGGAAGAGCTGGAGGCAGGTACCAGTGGCACCTGTTTCTGGGTCCAGTGCTTCTCAAGATACTCTTTAAGAGCAGGAATACTGAGCATCATCCAGATGTACCAGTCACTTTCATGTATGTGTGTGTACCATGCTTCCAGGGACATGGGAGCTCAAGTGCCACCCTGTGGGGAAAAGTCACAGAACACTGAAGACCTGAAGGCAGATCAATATAGACTTCTGTAGATAAGTGGGGAAACCAAGGCCTCTTATGGCCTTTGGCCAAGACAACCCCAGTAACAGATGAAAGAGCTGACGTTAGGTCCACCAGTGTGCCTCTGTCTGGGAAGGGGCTCCCCTGCCCTCAACTGGAAATGAATAGTGCTGCTGCTGGCACCGTCACCCTCTGCACGTTGTTTTTTCCTGCCCAGACCACCCCTCTGACATTCTTGGGAACTGACTGGCAGGCGGCAAAGTGGAAATGAAGGAGCCTAGTGCTCATCTGCCTCTGCGCCTACTTGGGTCCCCGAGTCAGACTATCCTAATGGGGAAACAAGTAGGACAGTTCTGGTGAGTTGGTGAGGGGGGAGGATAGTGGCTGAGAGAGGAGTAGGGCAGTAGGGAGGAAGGCCCGGAAACCCCTGTGCAAACACTGGCCAGGCCGTGCCTCCCTCCCTGTCCCAGCACAGGGCTCGTGCGCTGCCCCGCCTCCCAGCACACAACATACACAGATTTCCTCTCAGGATAAGCCTGGCTCCATCTCTCTCTCTCTCTTTATAGTAGACTTCCCTGTTCTCTGCTCCTCAAAATTCAAAAGATATACTGTCTCTAGCGACTGCTATGACTTGATACGTCTTGTGCCAGGGGCCAGAGCAATGGCCAGCCTGGGCCTGAGTCCACCTGTGGCTGGCTGGTCCAGCAGGGACAGAGGACAGGATGTGAATGCTCTGCTGCTCAGTCACCTTTGATGTCTGTCCCACTTGGCCTCTGAGACCCTCACAGTGCGACCCCAGTTCCTCCAACAGAGAATGGGATGAGTCCCCACTGTCCACCCTTAAGTTCGCTCTGGACGTGTTCTGTCTTCATGGTATAGACCAGCTCTTATCAGGAGGAATATAATGCAAGCCACATTATATAATTTAACATTTTCTAGTAGCCACATGAAAAAAAAGTAGAGAAACAGGTGAAGTCTAATTAACACTGTATTTTATTTAAGCCAACATAGCCAACATATGATCATTCCACTGTGCAATCAATACAAAAAATTGTCAGTGGGAGGTTTTATGTTCTTTTTCATACTCTGTTTTTGAAATCCGGTGTGTGCTGTATGTTTACAGCTCATGTCAATTTGAACTGGGTGCTCAACAAGCACGTTGGCTGGAGGTTACTGTAAGCGGACAGCACAGTCTAGAGTCTTTGATGCCAGAATTCGAGTCCAGGCAGCTCAGTGTACCAGCTGTGTGACCTTGGGAATGTCACCTAAGCCTTCTGTGCAATAGTTTTCTCCTCTCTGCTTCTTAGGTCATGTGAAGTAAATGAGAGTGCATCTGAAACACCTGGTCCAGGGCCAGGTCAGACCCTAGGGGTGCCTCACAAATGTTAGCTGCCTTTTCTGCCATGCCTCTGCTCAAGCACATGATGTCCTTCCCAGTTTTCTGTTTACGACAGTCCCTTTCAAGATGTCTTTGTGGATCCCTCCCTTCTCCAGCAGGGCTGGACTCCATCCTGGGAACACAGTTAGCTTCTCCTCCTGCCCTCTGCATTCCTGGTGCTACCAGGTGATCCAGTTAATTATGGCCTCTTCTCCTCCCCGTGAGAACTCCCTGAGGGCAGCAGGCTTCAAAACCTTGTATGCAGGCCAGGCTTCCTCCCTTGCTGGGCATTGCTTCAGTTGGGTAAAATGGAGGTAGCCCAGGAATTTTGTCTAAGCCTTTCCCTCCATCACCTTAGGAAGACAAGGATACCGATGCCCAGGGAATTACTGGACACTTATCCAAGGTCACATAGCAGGCAGGGTAAGCCTAGACTCTACCTCCACCCAATGCAGCCTTTTCACCAGCCCAGGAGCCGCTGATGGAGGTGGGCCATGCCCTCTGCTTCTGGCCTGGAGACACAGGCGCTGTATGGGCAGAGGCCAGAAGAGCCCTTCTGGGCCGAAGAATTTCAGGTCAGTTTAGCTGCGTCAACATGAGCCGTCCCAGGGCATCTGGATTTCACTTCCAAGGCTTTAAACAGCCAGTAGCCTTGTCAGTCTGCATTCTGAGCCTACCCATGGCTGCTGCGTCAGGAGAAGGAGGCAACCCCTCTCGTGAGGATACTGGTCCCCCACTTTCCTGGGCATATAGATGACAGCATTCTGCTCCTGGAGCTGTGCCCGGCCATAGGGAGCTGACTCAGGCCCCAGTTGGCAAATGACAATTTGAAAACTGAGATCCTTCCCCATCTTCTCTGGAGGCACCTGTTCCTCTCCAGAGACCTATTTTTCTTCTGTTTGATCCTGCCCGTGGCAGATTGGGCATTTGGAGTTGGGGAGGTGGTGGCGAGGAGAGGCAGAGCCCTTCCCTGGAGGAGTCCTTTTCTGCCAAAGACGCTGAGACTGGTATCCATGGTAACTGCTCACTAATACAAGCATGGGAGTAGAGACTAGTACACAGGGACCCAGCTGGGAATACAGGCCTGGCAGGAACTGGGGGCTGCCCCCAACAGCTAAACTGGGTGTAGAAGGAGAGGGCTGCCAGCCACATTTGGGGCCAGGCTGCGCTCACTTTCCTTTTAGCTCTTTTTTGTCTGCCAGGTTGAGTTTGTTCAGAGCTGACAGATGAGGAAACCTAAGACCCAGCACCTCCTGCAAGGTCACCGGGGTAGGTAAAGGCTGATCTATTTATGGCTCGCTCTCTACCTTACTTTCCCCCTCAAGTGGGCTTGCTGTGACCATTGCCACCTAGCCACTGTGAGGAAACACCTAACTAGAGACTGAGGGGGTGGAGTGCTCAGGTGCATTCCAGAGCACCTGTTTGGCAGGGTTAGTGCCCAGGTGAACTGCCTGGCTGGTTGGGAATGCCAGCTCCCCAAATGACTAACCACTAGCTGCCCATTTCCTTCCTCCTCCTTTTCCTCAGGCACCTTCTGGCTGGTTCTGCCAGCTTTTCTACTGTGCTGTTGACCGTCAGAGGAAGTGGCTTGAAACTTACTCAGTTACTGGCCTGGACTGTAGTTTGCCATTTTGTGAGTGGAGCCGGAGACTGCAGGGCTGGCTTACAGCCTGGTCTGAGAGCGAGGCTGCCCCTAACAGAGACACTCAGAGAGAGGGAGATCCCATCCCTTACCCAGATGGGAAGTGCTTTTGTTTCTGTCTATTGTGGGGACCTGTATCCTGATACTGGAAGAGGGATGAAAGTACAAGGGAGGCAAAGAGGATACTGGCCTGACCTCTTGCTTCCAGGACTGTGTCCCCTGTTGAGCCCTCATGGTCTCCTGGGCTGAGATTCCTGCTTCTGGCCCTATCAGACTTGCTGTGTGACATTAGGCTGGTCTCAACCCTCTCTGGTCCTGAACTCCTGAAAGATGGTTTTTCACCCTCCCTTGCTGTGGTCAGAGTCTCATTCCCAAGGATGCCTGGGGCCCTTGGTCTCAGGAATTCTGACTGAATTTCTCTCCCCCATGATAACCAGCTCTGTTCCCCAGGAGATCTGGCAGCTGACCTAAGTTTCCCCTAGTGGGTCTCAGCCATACTTCTACACTCCTTTCAGGAAGTCTTTTCTAACTCTTTCAGATGAATCAACTGCCTACCTCCTGGTTTTCAGCCACACTCCGGTCCTCATCCATCACAGCACCTGTGCCCCGGAGGAGGCCCTATCCCTCCAGCCAGGAGGGGCTGAGCTTGGTCCCTAACGTGCATGCCTCCATGGTGAAACTGGCACAGGCCCAGACTATTTGACTAACTGAGAGGCAGGGTTGGGACTGACTCAGCTCTGCCTAACACAAAGCCCAGCTTTCTGGGCTGGAGGGGCTTTGGTAGGCTTGGACAGCCCTGGATCAAGAGCAGCCCTTCCAGGCCTCCTTGCTGAGGATAGAGCTTCTCTGATGGTGGCTAGTGCTGCCCTTTTGTCGTGAGCAGGGCACACAACAAGCCCAGGGTCTGGCATCTCTGGGAAAGAAACGGGAGGAAGTGATCAGTGGCTGTCCCTGTCTGCCTAGCCCTAGGTGCTGATAGTGGGTCCTCCCCAACCCTTCACCCAAGCTGGGCACAATGACTTCTTTACACTCAGAAAAGCACTGTGGCTACTTTGCTGTCTCTTCTGGAGACAGGACTTTGAGGTACAAGATTGAGTCCACATTACAGTGTAAGAAGGTGGAAAGCCCAGTTCTGGTCTGCACTGGACCTGGCCATCTCCTATTGGCTGGGAGGTTGGTGAAAGGGTCCTGGAGGAGATATGGTGATGGTGGAAGCATTTACATTAGAGCAAGAAATAAGCAGGAACAATGTACCAGCCAGAGCCTAGACCTGAGGATGGAGTCCTGTCCTCCCCGCCTCCCCTCAATCATCTGAACTCGTGGAGATCATGCCAGGGTCTCCACCTGCACCCCTGCCTCTACTGACTGCTCTATGAGGTCATTTGATCCCAGGACCATTAAGCATGTATTCACTGAAATGGAGTCCCAAGGAATATGGTTAGGCTTTGTAGCCTGTAAAGAGCTGTGCCCAGGGAGGGGTGGTGTTAACTGGGGAGGACTGCACACCTATTTCTGGAACCCACAGGAGGACAGCTGGCATGTGTGTCCAGAGGGAATAGAGTGTGGCCTCTTTGGGGAGTTGTCAGGGTGAAGGTGGGGAACCCAGGCTGGGTCTGGCCTGAATCTCAGTGCTCTGCCTGAGAAGTGGGAGTGGGAAGCCCTGTTATCCGGGGGCATTGAAGCAGCACCCAGGGGGAGGTGGAGAGCTTGTGGGCTTGCGCTTCTCTGGTCTGCAGTCCCTAATCTCTCCTCCACCACCTCTCCCCCCAGCTGCATTATCCTGTATCTGTGGCCACACTAGCCATACCCTTCATGGGTCATGATAAGGCTGTGGACACCTTGTCCCTGGCCCCTGGTGGCCTTAGGTGTCTCTGGGCCAGAAATGGGCTGTGGAGGCTGAGCTAGGAAAGGAGTGGCTGTGCAGAGCCCCCAAATTGCTAAGGCAGAGTCTGGTTCCAGGAAAGCTGGCCCCAAATGATAGACTCTAACCACAGGACAGAGGCCAGGCAGCTGTCCCCGCCCACTCTGGGCACAGAGGCTTGGTGAGCAGGAGGGAGGGCTCTCTGGGCTTGGGGGTGTTATTTCTTTAGGGCTTTTGGGGTCTGTAGGCAGGGCTGTTGGGTAGGGATGGGTGTTGGGTCTTCAGCTGGAGGATGCTTTGGAAGGTGGATGGTGAGTTCAGAGTCAAGTTTATCTGGGGGTCTGAGACTCTGCGGTAGGGTCCACATCCTCAGGGTCCCCGTAGAGATGACCAGTAAGCTGTCCTAACATTAAAATCAAACCAAACCTATTCCTGTTAAGTTGATTCCAACTCACAGTGACCCTATAGGGCAGAGTACAACTGCCCCATACAGTTTCCAGGGAGTGCCTGGTGGATTCAAGCTGCCAACATTTTGGTTAGCAGCCATAGCACTTAATCACTACAACACCTAACATTAGGTGACCCGGATTTGTATGCATGGAGGGGACAAGAGTCATGATATATAGAATTAAGGTTCAGGAGTGGGCCCAACAAAGACGTATGGGGAACAAAGGTCATTTCTTAGATGGGCCACCAGAAACTCAGGGCAGGGGCCAGATGCTCTTGGAGGTCACCTGGCTTGTCCCGTGGTGTGGGGATAGGATCTTGCCCTGTGGAAGCTTCGTGCTAGGGAAAAGGGTATGAGCCTGTGTGTGCCTGAGAGCCAGGGCCCTGGCTCTGGTGAGGTGCTGGCAGGCCAGCTGTGGTTTCCTAGCCTTAGCCATCCAGCGCCAGGCCAACTGAGCCAGGCCTTCAGACCCCTATAATTACTGGGGTGGGAGCTGCAGCCAAGCCTTGGAGCAGGAGTGAGACTCCCAGAGCAAGACAGCTCCGAGGCCTCTACAGGATAACCAAGGTCCCCTCGGAGAGTGACTGGCAGATAGCAGGCACAGCCTATCCTGTTGCATCCCTAAGACCCTGCCTTTCTAGTCATCTGATCCTGTTTGGGGAAAAGAAAACTGAGATGGGAGTTCTCCCTTGCTCTGTCACTGCCTGGGCTGTACCTTGTCCCCTAGTTAATAATGATCAGGTACTATTCAAAGCATATGACATAGATTAAGCTATTTAACCTCATAACAGCAATATGAAGTAGGTCTTATAAGTAAGTCGTTTTACAGAGGGAAGTGGAACAGGGAAGTTAAGTAACTTGCCTAAGGTCACACAGCAGTGAAGATGGAGAAGCCAGAATTTGAAAACATGATCTGGCTTTGGAGCTCATATGCTTGAAAACTCAGTTAAGCTGCCTGCTGCTCTGAGATTTGGGTAGACTGCAGGCCTGAGCACTGGGTGTCCTGTCCTAGCTAACTAGGGGCTAGCCTAAGCCAGGGGCCCCAAGGTCAGAGTGGGTTTCTTCTCATACCTTGTCCTTTTTGAGGCCCTGTTGATATTTGGGCCTGGATGGGCGAGGGAGTAGGATGCCAGGAGCACCAGGGGCTTCTGAGGGACCAGCAGTGATACAGAGTCACCACATGACCTGCAGCCAACCTGGTAAGTCAGTGCCAGATTCAGCCCAGCTAGCAGGGGCAGTGGTGCTCAGTGGTGGAATTCTGATCTTCTATATATGTAGGAGACCCAGGTTTGATTCCCAGCTGATACACCTTGGGTGTGGCCACCACCTCTCTGTCAGTGGAAGTTTATGTGTTATTATAATGCTAAATGGGGTTTGGTGGAGCTTCTAGACTAATGGGCTAGGAAGAAAGGCCTGGTGATCGATTTCGACTTAACAGGAGTAGGTTTGGTTTGATTTTAATGGTAGGACAGCTTACTGGTCATCCCTACAGGGACTAGTGAAAACTCTATGAATTGTTACAGTCTGATTACATTGTCCATGAGGTCACCATGAATTCAGGGCCAACTTGGCAACAGCTAATAAGGACAATAGGGGTACCCTCAAGGTCACAGGCATCACTTTGGAGGAGCCACAGAAGAGAGGGCTATAGGGCACCCTGGTGGATGTGACCTTCGATCCAGCTCCTGGAAGATGAAAAGATGGAAGATGGAAAGCCTAGGAAGAGCGTACCACCACAGCAAAAGCTTAGAGGCCTACAGTCTACATGCAAAGGCACAGGGTCCTCAGACCAGCTAGTCCAGTGATCTCTAATCAACCAGGCTGTGTGCTTTAACAGCAGAGTCCTGGATCCCACAGCTAGACAACCTGATTCTGCAGGGCTGGGGAGGGACCCTGGAAGTTGTAGTTTAACAAGCATCCTCCCTCAGGGTGATTGATTGTCTGATTTTCTAAATCACGTGAAGACCATTGATCTCCCCAGTCTCTCCATTGATCTAGGAAGAAACGCAAGTTCAGGGTGGTGACAGGTCATGGTTAGAAGAATTCCACTTTGCCTGGAGCTCTCTCTCTCTCTGTGTAGTGGGGACTGTGGTTAGGAGAAGAGCAAGGTTAGGGTTAGATCTTGGAGGCCTCAAATGGTAGGATTCTGGGATTTATTTGGGTGGCAATGGAGATGGCAGCCACACTCAATGAGCTGTTACTGGTAAAGCTCTTACAACATTGCCTTGTGCATTGTAAGCACTCCTATGTGTTAATCAAAAGACCAAAGGCCAAACCTGTTGCTGTCAAGTAGATACTGACTCGTGACAACCCCGTATGTTTTAGAATAGAACTGCTCTATAGGGTTTCCTTGGCTGTAACTTTTACGGAAGCACATCACTGAGCCTTTTTTTTTTTTTTTGGTGGTGCTGCTGGCTAGGTTCCAATCTTTAGGTTCACAGTCAAGTGCAAGCCATTTGTGTCACCCAGGGACCTTCAATATCGTTATCTGTTAATAATAATAATAACTATATTGTTGTTGTCAGTATTATTGAGCCAGGGGCCTTAGTGGATATCAACAAACTCTTGGAAGATTCTGAGGTCCAGCCAGAGTTGACAACCACTGAGTCACGATGTTAGCTCCTTGAATCCAGAAACCAGGTCTGCATTCTCGGGAGCCCCCGCCCTGGGCTTGGGACTTCGTAGATGATCAGTAAGGGCTAGTCTGGTCAGGCTGCAGAAAGGATGCTGGGTAGGCCAGGAAGGGCAAGAGGTAGGAGCCCAGCGAGGAGGACAGAGGGTCACAAAGGCCTAGTGACTAACTTTCATGGTGGTGGGGCTTCCAAGGGTCTGGCCTGGGTAATGCAGTGGTGCCGCTCAGAGAAACAGAAGACAAGTGAGAGATGTGGAATCAGAGTCCAGGAGGCTGGAAAACAGGGATAAGAAGAGTTTGTAGGGTTGAGCCCCGGGAAGTGGTTGGTTTTAGGGGGATGATGGAGTCCAGGGCATGGAGTTAGGGACGGGAGATAACTCTTTCAAGAACTGCTGTGGAGCAAGGAGAGAAAAGGGCAGTGGCAGGGGGACGGAACAAAGTGCTTTTCACCACCAGGAAAAGAGAGGGGTGAACATCTTGAGGGCTGATATGCAGAAGACAGAGCAAGCACAAGGGTCAAGTTACAGGCCCAAGCCTAGGGGCAGCCCTAGGGGCTCTTCCTCTAGGGAGGCAGGAGGAATACTGGCCTACAGCAGGGAAGGTTGGCCTTGGACAAGAGGCAAGACCCCTGAGGGTTTAGAAGGGGTGTAGCTGGACTAAATGAATGAGAAGATTCGCGGAGCTCCTGTTGTTCCAGAGTTTTCTTGGCCCAAAATGCTACCTGTGGGCAGAGGGCAATTCTGGATGTGGATTTGGGATGACTGCCTAGAGAATCCTAGATTAGGAGCTGTGGACGTGGGATGGCTGGGGTGAGAGCCCCACCTTGCACACCCTGGGGCTAGTGGGGCTCGTGGGGTGGGCTCAGCCTAAGCCTAAGTTGTGGGAGGCTGTTCCTAGGCGTGAGGCCTGTCCTCGGACCCACCGAACCTCAGCCTTCAGGAAGGAGGCTAAAAATAAGGCTGTGGTGAAGTAGGGAGGGGGTGTGTGGGCCCAAGACAAGCTGGAGCCCAGAGGAAAATCTGAGGCAACGGGCCGTGCGGCCATGACGCACGCTTCCCATGCTAGCGGCCAGAGGGATATCACTCTCCTGCAGCCATGGTCCCCTCTAGGCCTGGAAAACATGCCCACGAAGGCTCAGGCAGTTACCTGACCTAGGGCCTGATGGCCTGCCTGAGTCCCTATTCCCTAGCAAGGTTTCTCTAGCTTTCTTCCTGCAGCTCAGGCCCGAGACCAAGGCTGGGCTCTGCAGGGAGGGTCATAGGTGGACATTCAATGCTTCCTGTAACCTGCGGTCCAGACCCCATCCAGGCCTTTCCAGGAGTTCCAAGGGCTCTTGGATACCCAACTGGATATGGAGAAGCATCCCTTCCTCTTACCAGGAGCTCTGTGTGGTAGAGAAAGCCAGGGGAGGCTTCCTGGAGGAAGAGGCAAAAACTGGGTTTATAATTTGTTGTCCAGTCAGATGGCTGGAATGTGCTGTCAGGAAGAAGTAAGACTGTTTTGATTTGCTATGGACATGTGATATCTTGTGGCAACCATCCTGCTATGGCCCCTCCTAGATACGAAGTCAGATGCTACTGTGAGTCAGCCCATCTGTCTCCTCTGGACTGTGGATGGGGACCCTCAGTGCAGGGGCCAGAGGTGGACTTTCTGCTCACCTAGCACTGCCTACTCTGCCTATCCTTCTGTCCACCCAAGACCTAAATTATGATCATCTTGTCCTGGGTGGTAGAGTCTTTGGGTGGCAGAATTGGTTAACTGCTCAATTACTAGCTGAAAGGTTGGTGGTTCAAATCCACCCAGAGAAGTCTTGGATGAAAGGCATGGTGATCTGCTTCTGAAAACATTATGGAGGACAGTTCTACTCAACACACATGGAATCACATGGCACCACGAAGAGTGCAATGACAACTGATTCGGCTTTGTTCTGGATTCCAGAGATGATGCACCATGCATGGTCTCTACTCTCAAAGGGGCTCATAGAACAATGAGGAGTGAGTGGACACTCACCCATATGTCTATACCTACACCCCATTGTCACTGAGGGCCAGCTATGTGATGGGCTGGGTGACAGGTGCAAATTACGCAGAGGCAGTGTGGTAGAAGAACAAGCTTTGGTTTTCGGTACTGTGCGTAAGTTGAGATCCTACCTCAGACACGTATGTGTTCTGTGACAGGTTTTTTCATTTCTTGGAGACTCTGTTTCCTCAGATATGTAATGGGTTGGACAATTAAAAATACCAGCATTAGTGAGGATAGAGCCTCACATAGTTCCTGGAACTTAGCAGGAATGAGTAACTCATGGCTCATATCACCTAGGCCAGGGGCCCAAAACAGCTCGTATCTGTGATCCTGTATGTCTTCACTATAGAACTAATCCATCTTGGTGTGACAAGTACTAAAAGAAGAGTAGACAAGTCAGAGTCAGGGCAGCTGGGAGTGATGGCAGGGTAAGAAATAGGGAAGACTTCCTGGAAGAGGAGGCATCTAGACTAGTCTTGAGGGACTGAGGAATTAGCATGGCTGATTAGTTAGGCCAGAATAGAAGAGGAAGTGTGTGAAGTTGAGGGACTGTGAGTAGTTTGAGGTGATCGGTGTGAGAAGAGGGGCAGCATCCTGAGAATTGAGGCCAGAGGGCAGGGTGGGCATGCACATACCCTGCAGCCCTGTGGCCTAGTAAAAGCCTGGACTTTCTCCTGAGGCACTGGGGAACCACAGGTGACAGTAACAAATCTACACATTAGGAGAGGAAGCAGAGGCCCTGACCAGGGAGGAGGCAGTACCCAGGCTTGGGAACAGGCTGTGAGATGGGGAGGTGAGTATGGGTGGCTGTCCAAGGTTGTACCCAACCGAGTCATCTGCACTGGGCCTCTGAGTCTGGGCCAGGGTACCTAGGAAGTTCCACTTGGTAGCTCCATCATCTACAGTCCCTGGCACCAGCCCTTGCTTTTGCCTTCAAAGCAAGATCACAGCCTGCCTTAGTTATTAAGTCGTTAACTGGGCCACCCAGGGCCTCCTCATTACAAGTCATTATGGTAAATCCACTCTGAGTATTAGCAAGGAGGAGGCTGTCTCCTCTTGGTGGTTGAATTTCTAGGACACTGGCTGGCTCTGACCTGTGTCCTGGGAACCCGCTCAGCACCCTAGCCCTAGGTATCTGGAGGGACGGTAACACTGCAGCCTTACCCTTTGTCTACTCTCAGCCCCAACCACCAGATTTGACTGTGTCACTTGGAGAACATGGCTTAACCTTCTGTGCCTCAGCTTCTTCATCAGTCAAATGATGTAATAGTAGTAGTCTCATAGAATTGTGTGAGGACTGAACCAGTAAATCATTTATTGCTCAATAAATGCAAAACATCATTATTTTTATTGCCACTGTGTAAAAATGGTGTGATGAGGGCATCAGAGGTCTTCTAACATCCTGAAGGGGAGAGACAGTACCATCAGCATCAGCCCAGAGCTGATTCCTGGGAGGTGAAGGTCTGACATACTTCCTCACTCCAGCTTTTTTCCTAATTGTGGCACCAGCCATCTGTCCCATGGAGCTGTCTACTTCTCTGCTGGGTTCAAGAATTCATTGCAGTGGCTACACATGACTCACAGGTGATACTCATGATTATGGGGTTTATTAGAAAAGCAACTTGTTGCCGTTCAGGACCAGGAACAACTCAGGACACAGCTCTTTGGTCAGGACAGCTGGCCTGTACCCACATGCAAGCCTCTCACTGGCCCTTGACCCCTTGGCCCCTTGGCCCCTCAGTCCCCTTGTCTCCTGGGCCAACCTGGCCTCTACCTACTCAGACGAGTGACATAGCTCTTGAAGTCCACGGATAAGTGCCCAGAGGCATCCTACTCCACCATAAGCTGCCTGCTCAAAGGCATTCAGCTCTCTCACTCTATGGGGCGGCAAGCCTAGCTCTGCCAAGTGCTGGGAGCCACCTCATCTGCCAGCAAGCCTCCTACCCAAAGGTGTTCAGCTTTCACATTATGTGGGCTGGGAAGCCCGCTATGCCATCTCTTGGTTCTGCTGCTGCCAGCTCTCTCCCAAGTTTGCCACCAGTTCTTGTCGTCTTGCACCATCTCTGGTATTACAGCTCTCTGTCTCCTAGGTCTAGGCAGTTCTCAGTGCAGGGATGTTGGATCCAAAGGATGTGGTCTGCTCCCAGCTCTTTGTTCTTGGTGGTAGTAATGTCCTCCCTCTGCTCTGGGATTGGCTGCCTTTTAAGTCTGACAGGCGGCAAAACTGACCAATCTCTTCATTAGGGTTCTGTAAATTTTGTTTGCCTGGTCCCACACCCACAAGGTGCCATACACCTTGTTTGTATTATCAGCAAGCTGTACGATCCCCTTGGTGGGCCACAGGCATAGTCTCACCCAATCTTTTGGTGGGAGCTACAAGACAATAGCAAGAAAGGCCTTATAAAAGCCACATACTCATCATTGTTATCATGAAGAGACCCGGCAGTCCCCTCGGCCAGGGCCCAGGTCCCTTCTTCCTCTGCTCCCTGCATGGGGCCCTCCCAAGGGCAGGCCATCTCCTTTCTTCCCTCTTTTTTCTCAGTGCAGATGTTCTGTGGTCAGGGGGCTGTGATCTGTGGCCTCGCCTTCTGCTGTCCTCAGAGATAAGCTGGGGCCCCTGGGGCCTGAGGGGCCGGGGGGTGATTTCTCAGGAGCCCTGGGTGAGTGCTACTGGAGGTAGGAGGGGTCCAGGAGGCTGTTCAGCCCTCCATACATACAGCCAGGGCTCCGCCTGTCCATCGACGGTTCCCCCCTTGACTTGGTACTGTGAGAGAGCAGAGGTAGCTGGGACTTGAGAACAGGGCAGGCACAGCCTCAGGGATTCCCCCTTCCTAAAAACACCTCCCTGTTTTCTTCTTCTGAAAACTGGTGTCCTGGTTATAATCCCAGGGCACCTGGGTTGGGGGCGTGTGTGCTTGGGTACTTGTATACATGTGCAGGGTGAGTGGCATGGGTGTGGCCTGCAAGTCACCCTGGCTCCCCCTTCCGGAGGGCTGCCTCTAGCTTGTAGGGGCTGTGCACTTTGCCTATCCCTTCTCTGGGGTGTGGGTTTCACGCTTCTGCTTGAGGGTCCTAACATCCAGCCTGGAGTGGACTGTAGACGGGCGAGAGGGCCATGCTGATAGATGGAAGGCCTGGTTTTGTGACCAAGAAGGAACCTTGCCTCTGTCTGAGCCTTGCCCCCACAGTGGCTGAGTGGAGGGTGGGATGCTATCCCTAGGGTGAGCATGGGAGACCTCAGTGAAAGCAGGTGGCAGCTTGACCATGAAGGTCCCTAAGGGGATCTGGATGGGCTGGGCAGGGTGGAGGTTGCTGCAGGGCTGGGTGGGAGGGAAGTCTTGGCTGGGACTAGGCCACCTAGGTACCTAGGTTGGGGGTAACGAGGGCAACTCAGGGTAACACGTTACCAATAAGTACCCTGTGTTTCCCTTCTAGGTGTCCTTCTGGACATCCAGCAGCACTTCGAGGTCAAGGACAGAGGTGCTGGCCTGCTACAGTCAGGTGAGCCTACCTCCCTTCCTGGGTCCCTGATTCTCGGGCCTTCCTTTCACTGTTGGTCCACTTCTCTGAGCCTGTTTCCTGACTTGTGTAACGAGATGAATAGCTCCTGCCCCAAGGGGCTATGAGAGATGAACCAAAGTGCAGGCCAAGGGCCCAGGCTCTGGCAGGTGGTCTGTCATTTGAGGAGGCTGGTGGGAAAGTAACTCTTTAATGAAGCATTGCCAACAGAGCCTCATGACACTTTTACATACTCCTCTCCATTGCTGTCAACCTTGGGAATCACCCCTTCAATGATAAAGCAGAATATTCTGCCTGGGCAGCCCCATCATAGTTCTCAGACCTGGTTCTGGGAATCTGAAAATCTAGGTTCTGGGCTAGACCTGGACCTGGTGTTCCTTTACCCCTTTCGCCTGGGAACCTAGCCTTCTGAGTTGCCTACTAGACAGGGCCTGACCCCCTGTGTCCTCTGAGCTGGGCCCTGGCGGTGTGGTGGGTCATTAAACAGTTGACCCAGCCTATCAGCTCAGGTCTCCCCTCCAGCAGGAGATTGTGTCTCCCTTGTCCCTGCCCTGCCAACTACACGGCCCATGGGTCTTGAGCACATTGCTCCCTGGCATTCCCACTGGCCATGGCTGTCCTGACCATACCCTAAGCAGAACTCCCCCAGGTCTGGGCGGAGACTCAGAGCCAAAGCTGGACCTCAGGTTGGGGAGGAGTCCTGGGCCTGACTCAGCTGAGCCTTGCTGTATGACCCTGGCCTGGCGCCTGCCTGTCTCTGTGTCCCTTGGTCCTGGAGGCCCTCTGGCTATGTGGCCCAGTGAGATGTCTGGGAGATGGTCGGTGGCTTCAACACCACTCCTGTTGGCCAGCACAATCCCCTGCCCCTGCCTAGGCTGTCATGGGAGGGAGGGGCAGGAGTGAGAACACTCTGTCCAGGAACCTGCCTGACCTGTCTAGGTGGCATTCCAGTGTATACAACGCCAGGCCTCCACTGACAGCCTCCGTGAGCTCACAGAATGCCACAGCATGGCATTGTTTCCTGGAAGGGGTCTTTGGGACTCTGACGGAGGGCATGTGATACCCTAAGGCTCAACCGTAACAAAGAAGGATTGACTGGGCTAGGTTTGGGTGAGGCTTTGTGGTTCCTCACATCCAAGAGTGGACAGGTCTCTGCCCTGACAGACGTCACCTCTGCCCAAGCCATAAGCCTAAGCTTATCCCCTAACCCCTCCACCCTTTCTGCGCCTGAGCAAATCAGCCTGTTCAGGGTCTAGTGAGGGTCCCTCCGGCCTCCTGGGTCCTGCACATGCAGTGACCAGCTCTTACAGATGGGAAGCTGGACTTTAAGCCAAATGGGGCTGGGAAGGGGGCAGGCTGTGGGCTGGTGGGGAAAAGGCAAGGAAATCCCAGTCTTCCCAGTCCTCTCCCTTTGTGGCCCTTGAGCCATTCAAGACCTGGCTTTAGCTTCATCTCGTCCTGCGCCGCAGCCTTGCAGACTCCTCTGGAGCCTCGGCTGTCTTCCGTGCTGCCCCCATTTGGTACCAGCCAAGGGCTGTCAGGGCCAGTGAACCTCCAGGGAGAAAGTGTGAGCAGTATCTGGCCCCAGGCAAGGTGTGGGGCTCTGCGTTCCTAAGTTCCTGCTGAGGTTATGGTTCAGCAGAGAAGTCAGGGCAGTCCCCACTCATCTCTGGCAGGCTGGTTGAAGTAGATAGATCATCCACAGGCATTGTCTTGTTGGGCTGCCCCAGTAGTCCTACCAGAAAACCAAACCAAACTAGTGGCTACTGAGTAGAGTCCAACTCATGGCCACCCTGTGTGTCAGGGTGGAGCTGTGCTCCATAGGGTTTTCAGTGGCTGATTTTTCAAAAGCAGATTGCCAGACCTTTCTTCTGCGAAGTCTCTGGGTGGACTCTAATCACCCTTTTGGTTGGCACCTAATTGCAATGGTTCTACCAAACCAAAAACTAACAAAAAAAAAGCCCCATTCCTGACTCACAGTGATCTGATAGGACAGAGTAGAGATGTTCCCAAAGGGTTTCTAAGGAAAAGCTGGTATATTTGAACTTCTGACTTTTTGGTTAGCAGCCATAGTGATTAACCACTATGTTACCAGGGTTTCCAATAATTATACACAATCTCTTTATTTAGCTTTATTTTCTGGATGAAGAGTCAGAGAAGTGAGAAAGTGACTTGCTTCAGGTCTTATTGAGGGACTAGCACGTCTGGATTTGGGATCCAGGATCCTGCAAACACTGACATCTTATTACTCTAAGGTGGCTCTCCAGAATGCCCTCACCCCTTTGGCCATCTAAGCCAAGAAGCGAGTCCAGCTAGACCAGGATGTGACTCATTGGGCAACCAGGCAAGTCACCTAATTGGCCTGTGCCGCAGACATCTGTCTCTTCCCCAAGCACTGATAAGGTCAGAACCAGGTGAAGGGTGCCAGCCCAGTGTTGGTGCTTGCCTGGATCAAAGGGCCAGTGCTGAGAGCAGAATTGCCTGCCTATTTGTGGGCACTGGGGGCTGCTGGGCCAGGAGACAGGGTGAGAGTGGCTGAGGGATAAGCCTGGTCCTGCCCAGCTCTTCCCCCTTGGGACCGGAGCATGAGAGTTGACTTGGGAAGAGCCCACATCCAGCAGCCCCCTTGCAGATAGCTGGCTGAGCACTGTCCTGGGACTGCCAAGCTGTAGCCATGGCGCAGCCACTCTGAAAGCTTATGGTAGCACTACGGCTCATGTGTCTTGCTCCTTTGGGCAAAGAGGAGACCCTGTAGCCTTCACTTAAATGGACATTTGCTGCTGGACCAACTGTGCACCAGGCTGCATCATGAGCTCTGCCACAGACTCAGTCCTTGCCCTCAAATAGATTCTCTGTTGACAGGAACTGGACAAATTGCTGTCCATTCACCAGCCGGAGATAGTGGGGGACCCTGGGAGCCCAGGGGGATGATACTAAGTATGTACCTGGTAGGTGAAGAATCCTTCCTCAAGGAGGGGATATTTGACTGGGGCTTTGAAGGATGCGTTAAAGTTTGCTCAGGGGAAAGGATTTCCAACTGGTTTGTAAGATGGAGAGCAGATGTGAGAAGCTTTCTTTTCCCCCTCCAAACTGGTGGAGAAGTTGGATAAAATATTCCAAGAAAATGTATTCATATTGCATAGCTGAACTTGAAAACTAAAGCTAGCAGGGAAATGTCCAGGTACCAGAAACAAAGAGCTGAACTCAGACACTGGATTGGGAGCTGGAACTGAAGCAACTAACAGAGATTTGGGGGTTGGGTCTTAGTCTTAGAAGCCTGTTGCAATTTTTTTTTAACGTAAACATTTTCATCATGAAAAAGTTTAAACGTACATAAAAAGTAGAGAGATTAGTACAACCAGCCCCCATCTACCCATTACCCGGATTCACCAGATTATCTAGTCTGGCCCAGTTTCCAGGCTCAGGCTCATTTGCTGGAAGGATAGGGCTTTGCAGACTTGGGTTCTGTTATCTGGCTGACTCAGTTTTCACCCAAAGCCGATGGTAAACTCCCTGATCCCAAGCTGTATGCTAAGCTGGTGGGCAGTTTTTCGACAGAGTTCTCTTTCATGACGGTTGCTTCCCTCCTGGCTTCAGCTTTATGAAGAGAACCTAGTTCCAGCCTTGCAGAAAGCAGGCACACTTGCAGGCCTGGCACTTCTACTTTCTCCCCATGCTGGCCCCAGTGGGGGCAAATCTGAAACTGCTCTTCAAAAGGAAGCCAGCTTGACCCATCTGTGGAACACAGATGATGATTCCTGCTGAAAGCAAACTCAGATTCAAAGTTAACAAAACAGAGACTGATGGTTGCACACATGGTGAGTGCAGTTAGTGTCGCTGAACTGTACACTGAAAGATGGTTAAGATAGGACATTTCTGTTGTTTATGTTCTACCACCAAATAATCAAATGTAGCAGCAAGCACAGGGAGAAGCCTGTCTTTGAGACAGAGAATCAACTGGCCCCAGAAATGGGACAGTTAATTCCTGAAGAAATGTAGAGAATAGTATCTTCTTAAAGAGACTTTATAATTTAGGTATGCCTAATTTCCAAAGCTGTTATCAAACAGGAATAACATTTTATGAAAAAAGAATGGGTAGATGTTTCAAAGACCCAAATTTAAAGTTCTAGAAGTGAAAAGTGTCCTGATGAAAATAAAAATACAATAATTAAATGAGTTAGTGAGTAGGCTAGATTCAGCTGTAGAGAAAATGAATGAATTAGGAGATGGATTGAAGGAGATTATAAATACAGCACAGGAATGGGTGAGAGAGCATTCCAGGCAGAAGGCCAGGAGTGAGCCGAGTCTGTGGTACTGCCTGGCTTTAACAACCTGTGGTTCCTCTGCTGGAGCATGAGGGAGAATGGATGTGAAACGGAGTGGACAGTAGGCGAGGCACAAATGTCAAAAGCTCAAAGGTTGAGATACAGCGTCTGGATTTTGTACTGGGCCACGTGGAGCCAGAAAGCATTTTGGAGCAGAGCAGGGGCTTGTAGGACGCACACGTCAGGATGTTCACTTGGGGACCAAGTGCGGGAATGGACAGCAGAGGCAGGAAGGCAGTTCAAGGCTGAAGTTTATGGGATTGTTACAGTGAAGTGCCATGATGGGGGTGGTGGAGGATCAGGGGGAGATTAGAGATGGAGAGAGAGCCAGCTCAGATTGAAACCAGACAGCGCCTTTGCTTCCGGGCTCAGTCTCCTCTGGCCTTGCTCCCTGCCCCCTCTGGTCGGTCCAGCATCACCCTTCCCCTTTGTCCCAGACTCTGTTCTGGAGGCAAAGCTAGGCAGCCCTGTAGCTATTTCCACAGGGCCTCCTGCCAGAGGGCGGCCCCAAAAACCTCCCTCTTTCCGAGGCCTGGCGGGCCACGCACAGGTTTTTCTATCTTGAGTGGGGTGTAGTGGTGTAAAGGAGAAGCTTGTCACCATACTTGCCTGAGGACTGTGGGCACCGATGGGCTGCTTTTGTCCCAGGCTCCTCTGGTGGTTTGGCAGGCAGGGGCTATTCCTGGGATGGCAGAGCTGGAGCAGGATCCCGCCCTGCCTGCTACGGGGATGGTGCCGACCCAGAGTGAGCAGCCTCCCTGCCCACAGGATGTGGAGGACGACTAGCCTTCTCCAAATAACAGGCCAACCGGAATCCAGACTTTGTAAAAATAGCCTTGGTTGAGGTGAGGGCCGAGTGCAGGCTTGGAGGCCACAGTGTGGAAGCCCGGGGTCCTCCCAGCTCCGGCCTCCCCCACTCCTGTTCCCGGACCACTTTGGGGGTGATGGTGCTCAGCAGCCCCATAGGGACAGAGGTCTTATGGCTGCTTCATAGGGCACAGAATCTTCTATAGAGCTTGCTCTGAGCTTTGGGGTGCCAGACCCCCTTGTAGGCTTCCCATATAGTAGTGTCCAAAGAGAAGGCCTGCGGCCAGCAGCCAGCTGCTGAGCACTGTGTATCACGGACTCTCTCCTGGCAGTGCCACGAGGGGTTGATAGCACATTAGGGGGCTTGTCCGCCTCCCTGTCTTTGAGGGGACTTCCTGCAGACCTGTAAGCAAGGAGCTTCACCCCCATCTCAGAGAAGGGAATGGGCTTAGCAGCCAAGGTCATCAGTGGGTAGGAGGACTAGGATTTTCTCCTGACTCCTGCCAGCCTGTTCCCTGGCAGCCCTGCCCCCTCTGTCCTGGCTTCCTGCCTGTGGCTCCATTGTCCCAGACCTGTGGGCTCAGCACACGTGAGCTGAGTGAGGCTTCCCCACGCCTGAGCCGCAGGATGTCTTCGTGTGGAAACTGCTGGGAAGGCCAACCCACACTGAAATTAGACGTGGGGCAGTTAGCCCAGAAAGCTCTACCTAAATAAACAAAGACCACGGGGTTGGTGTGGTGGGCACGGGAAGCTACCAGCATGGAGGCCGGGGCTAGGTTAGTCTTGATCTGCAGCACAGGCTGTCTGCTGGCCAGCCAAGCCTCTATGGCCTACCTGGGACAGAGCTCAGAGTCCAAGCCTTTGCTTGTGCGTTTCTTCTGCCAGAAACCTGCTACCTTGATGATGTTTAGGCCCTCTCCCAAGCCTGTGATGTCCCTACGGGCCAGATAGGTCCTTTTTCCTGTCCGTTCCAAGCAGACATAGATCCTCTCTCCTTCCTGACCCTGGACTCCCTTGTCTCCAGGAGGAAGGCCCCAAGAGACAGGCAGCGATCAACAGCGTGCCTTCTGACTTATTATATCATTTTCAGCAAGTTCCTCTGCCTCTTCAGGTTTCAGTGGTCCTAGATGTAAAACGGGAACAGATGGGGGCATAGCATGTAGGTGCTTTGGCATGTTGGAACAAGTGATGGAGACGGGGGGGTACCTGCTTTGAGATGAATCTAGCCACAGCCCCGGATGCTTCTGTCCCCCACCCCCTCAGGTGAGCAGGCAGAGAGCCAGGGGTCAAAAAAAAAAAAGCAAGAGGAGCTACCCTTGCAGATTTCATGTGGCCAGGGGGGTGAGGGTGGGCCAGCATGGCCGAAGTTTGGCCAAGGGCCGGGCCACTCCTCTCAGCCCCTCTGCAGCTGCCCAGGGGGCATTTCCAAGTGCTCAAACTTGAGGATGTAGAATCAGCCCTGCTGTGGCTCTCCATTGCCCTCTGCCCGAAATCCAGGCCCTGGTCCTCATCTTCAGGGCCCCATCTGCCTCCATAGCCTCATCTCCCAACGCTTCTTCCAGGACCTTCCCCTACTGCAGCCTGATGCTCTCTCTGCTGTCCCCAACACACCCTGTACTTTTTCTGACCTTGGAAACATCAGTTGGGACCTTCCCTCTTCCTAGCCTGACAGCCTGTAATGTGATTTAGAGCAAGGACTCTGGAGCCAGACAAGCTGGGGTTTAAATTCCGGCTCAGCCATGCACTAGCTGTGTGACATCACCTTGTTCAGCCTCTGTTTTCTGTTCTGTAACAGGAAGATAATAGTGAGAATAAACTGAGATAATTTGTGCTTATGTCAAGCACTCATCCCTGGGCCTTGCCTATAGGAAGTACTTCATCACCAATAACTGCTTTTTATTAACAGTAGGCACTGTTCATCACTAACCTCTGTACATTATAGTTTACAAGATTTGTTATTTATATTGAGTGTTACCAGCATGGTGAGCTCGTATGCATCCTTCAATCCCTTCTTGGCCATCACTTCCTCCACGAAGCCTTCCTGAACTCCCCCAGCAGGATTTAGTACTCGTCACTGGTTCCACATGCATTGTAGTCCTTTAAGTTGGGCAACCTCTGGAGAGGTGGCCACTGTCCCTGGAAAGACAGGTAGAGCAGCTCCCACTCAGATTTCTGTCTGCCTACTCGCACCTAGCACAAACAGGCACAGAGGTCATTTCCTTTTCCTCCCCCTAACGTGTAAGTTCTGATGCGACCTAAATTTCTTTCCAGCCCATCTCCTGATCTGATTTCAGGCAGGTGCTGGGAGGCAGGCCCAGCAGGAATCATTTTCCTTTTTTTTAGACATGAGAAAATAATTTCTGCCTTGACTAATTGAAACAGTGGCCAGTGTAGACTGGGGCTGGCCCAGCTCTGGGCAGGGTGTGGTATTCCGCACCTTACACGTGTTACCTCATCCTATACTCAGAGCAACGCCAGGAGTTGCTATTTTTACCTACAATCTACAGATGAGGAAGTTGGCATGCTGGAGCTGGCTTGTTTCGACTCAGGAGAGTCAATTGTTAAATTTTCAGGAATTGTGTGAGGTAGTTGTTAAACACAGTCATTATTTAAAAACCAAATTATGTAAAATTACAAGTGAATACATTATGTTAAAGCTGAGATCATAAATACCCCCGAAGTCCTTGTCGCCTTATTGTTTACTACCCTTTACGATGATCAATGTTCTTAGGGTTTTTGTACATTGCCCCTAAACACTATGATCAGTGACATCAAGTTGTTAGTCTGAAATCAGCTATGATAGGAGGTATGTACACTGCAGAAATTGGCAGGCTCTGCAAATTGGAGTTTTCCCCCTTTATCAGAGATCCTGTTGTTAGATGTTTATCAGCACACCACGGGGGGTTGAGGCATGGAGACATTGTTACCTGCCCAAGACCACCAGGTAGGAAGGAATCCAGGCCTCAAGATTCTGATGCCCAAGTTCTCACACCTCTATCCTCTTCCAGCCCAAGGTCACGTGGAGTTGGGGTTTGTGGGTGCCTGCAGACTCACATCCACCCACTCACCCTGCTCTTGTTAGGGTAAGGATGGAGAGTCATATTCTTCTAGCACAGTCGAGGAGACTTCTGGTCAGCCTTCTTCATCTTATTCACCTCTTCCTTTGGCTCTTTCTCTTCTCCCAAGCCCCTACCCCTGGGGACTCAGGCCAGTGGTTAGACAGCTGAGTCCGGACACACATTCATCCTGGCGGTCAGAGGCCAGTCTTGTCTGTCCACCCCTGGCCTTTGTCTGGCCATCTGCCTGTCAGCTGTGGGACTGTCTTTCAGGGCAAGGGATGGGGGGTTGCCTCACAGTGTGACCTGAGGCCTCCCCTGCCTTGCTGTCAGCCTCTTCATCCCTCCTGGGACCTTGGAGGCCCCTCCCAGCTCTGATAGCGGCATCCCTGTGGAGTTCTGTGAGACTTTGCTGCACTCTTGTTCTGGAAGAACAAAACCAGGTCATACCACTCCTCTGCTCAGCATCCTCCGGTGTTTTCCTTTCTCACCCACAGAAGCCACAGCCCTCACAGTGAGTCTCCAGACCTCTTCCTTTGTTCCCTCTGCTCCAGCCACTTTGGCCTCTTTGCTGTTCCTCAGACATGCCAAGCACACTCCTACCCCATGGCCTTTGCACTTGCTATTCTTGCTCTAATCTCTGCATGCTTTATTTCCTCATCTCCTCCAGGTCTTTACTGAGTTGTCACCTTCTTTGACCCTTCTACGTAAAACTGTAACATCCGCTTTCTCTCTCTTGTATGTCCCAGCTCCCGTTTCTGCCCCTTCTCCTCTTTAGAACTTGTCACCATCTGACATACTATATGTGTGTGTGTATATATACATATATATTTAAAGAATTATTGTTTGTTTCTCCTCACTAGAATGAAAATTCGGTGGGGCAAGGTTTTTATCTGTTTTCTTCAGTGATGGAAACCCTGGTGGCGTAGTAGTTAAGTGCTACAGCTACTAACTAAAAGGTAGGCAGTTCAAATCCACCAGCTCCTCCTTGGAAACTATGAGGCAGTTCTACTCTGTCCTATATGGTTACTATGAGTCAGAATTGACTTGATGGCACTGGGCATGGTTTGGTTTTTGGTTCACTGATGTATCCCAAGCACCCGAAACAGTATCTATCACACAACAGGCATCCAAACAAAATGTTTGCAGAGTGAATGAATGACTGTGTTTCCAGTTGTTTGGAAAGCCTCTGGAGCCCACTGAGTGTGAGGGTGACTGTGTCATCTGACAGGCCTGAGACCAGGGTTCCAGGCTAGTCTTGCACTGACTTGCTGTGTGACCTTAGCTAGGTTCCTTTCTCTTTCTGAACCTGTTTTTGCAAGTATAGTAAGGAGAGCAATGTGACTGAGGGCAACAGACATAGGTTCTGGAATCAGAGACAGAAAATTCAATCCCTGCTGGGAAATTTACTGCCTGTGGGACTTTGGACAAGTCACTTCCCCTCTCTAATTCTGTGCCCTCATCTTCTTGTCTGTGAAGTGGGAGGATAACCCTTGAACAGCAGGCAGGTTGGAAGGATACACAAGGTGCAGTGTAGCGAGTGCCTAGTACAGTGCCTGACAGGTGAAAAAATATTCAATAAGTAGATATTTACTCTTTTTTTTTCTTTTACATTTTATTTCATGTATTTCTGTTGTCAAAATATAGGTGACAGAACATTTGCCAATTCAACATCTTTTACTTGTGCAACTCAGTGGCATCATTGCCATCAAGCATCCTGGATGTTGACTCTTTACAGAAGTACCCAAGGGGCTCACCAGGGACTGGGCAAGCTATGGGCATGTGTGAAAGACAATGAGGTCGTGGTGGTACCACCCTCACCTGGAGAAGCCTTTCCCACCTCCTCTGGGCTGCTTCCTCAGTCCCAGGTGTTCAGCCTCAAGCTGGGGTGAAGTGGGCAGGTGGGTCAGGCCCCCAGGAGCCTGGGCCACCCCTCAAGCCCTCTCTTCCTGCACAGTGTTCATCTGCAGCTTCATGGTGGCTGCCCCTATCTTTGGCTACCTGGGCGACCGCTTCAACAGGAAGGTGATCCTCAGCTGCGGCATCTTCTTCTGGTCAGCAGTCACCTTCTCCAGTTCCTTCATTCCCAAGCAGGTGAGGTCCCTCCAGCTTCACACCTGCATTTCCATACATCCGGTCTGCATGTCCTCATGCTTCTGTGGGTACTTGGTCTGAATAGGGCTTCTGGCCCCTTTGCTCATACCCTAGTGTCTTCCAAGTACAGTAGCATGAGGGTGTCTAGGGCTACATGTATACACCATCTCTGCAGATGAAGCCATCTCCATGCTGGCCTGAACTCAGGGACTCACAGCCCTGTGTCATAAGTTTCTGAGCCATCCTCTGATTTGGGGATGATGCAGGAAACAGTGGAAACAATCTGGCCTAGGATGTAGGACCCTTGAGTTCTGGTTCTGCCTCTGCCTTTGCCTTGCTATGTGACCCTAGAGGAATTACTACCCCTCTCTGGTCTTAGTTTGTTCTTTTATCTGATAATCAGTTAACTTGTTGGGTCAAATTTCCAGGAGGGGACAGTTAACATAAAGATGTTTCTCCCGAGACTCTGACAGACAAGGGTTTGAATATCTCAACTCTGTTGCCTACTCAGTCTTGTGACGTGGAGAAAGTTACTTAACCTCTGAGCCTTAGTTTCCTTATCTGTAATAGGGATAATACTGTCATCTTCAGTGTTTATTGTGAGAAATAACATTTAATGAATGCCCAGACCCTGGAACGCGGCGAAAACCAAACCAAACCCACTGCCATTGAGTTGCGTCAGACTCAAAGTGACTCTGTAGGTCAAAGCACAACTGCCCCAGAGAGTGTCCAAGGATCACTTGGCAGATTTGAACTGCTGACCTTTTGGTTAGCAGATGTAACACTTAACCCACTACACCGCTAGGGTTTCCCTGGAACATGGCAGTGTCCAATAAATCATTATTTCTATTATTTTTCTTTCTTCCAAAGAGAGATATGTTGCCTTAGGAGGTAGTGAGTTTCCTATCACTGGGGGTGTTGAAACAGAGGCTGCACAATCACGTGGTGGCTGCTGTACAAGGAGATGGAGAAAAAAGGAGGAACCAGGCTCTGTCCTCAAGGACCTTTCTGCCTGGGGGACAAAGAAGGAGACCTGGGTCCTGTTCCTGGGAGCATCTAGGCTGGGAGTGGAAAGATGTGGCAGGAGCTTCCACACTAATACCTCAAAGAAGCACAAAGCACTGAGAGTTCTTACTGAAGACAGAACTCCACAGGGACAGGAAAGGAGGTGGCCTTTGAGCTGGGCAGGTAGAACAGGGAGACTCAGCTTTTTGTTAAAGACAGGATAGACAAAGGAAGCACCCCCACAGATGTAGAAATGGTGGAGTGTGTTGAGGGAAGGAGGAGGAGAGCATTTTGACCAGAAAGGAAGGCAGGGAGGGGGTCATGAAGAGCCTCGAGAACTGGAGGGGAGTGGGGCACGTTCTCCTGGGGCAGACAGAGCCCTGTGTTTGGAGAAGGGCACTGGGGCAGAGGGCAGATTTATGTGGATTACAGGGAGGTGGTTGGTGAGGGCCAAGAGAAATTGGCAGGTTTGGGAGACAATTTTGCTTCACATAACAGTTCAGAAAGGAAGGTTAGGATCAGGTGAGGTCCAGTCCCAGAGTGCCAAGTAAAATCTGGCAGCCTTGGTTTAAAAAAAAAAAAAAAAAGGGACTGCACTAGAAGCCTCTGGGACCCCTCTGGGCCTCTCCAACCCCAGCCAGGCCTGAGAAGCAAAGGTGAACAGAGACAGGGAGAAAAACCCACAGATCACCCCTAATTTGTCTGCAAATTCACTGCAGTCACTATCCAAGTCCTACTGGGCTTTTGGTGGCCATTCACAACATGACCTTGAAGATCATCTCGCTGAGAAAATGCTCAAGGAGAGCTAAGAACATCACAACAAGTAATAAGGAAGGAGGCTGGCCCTGCTAGGTATCACAGTGGAGTTTATCTAACTGAAACAGCAGAGGAACAGACCAAGAGATCAATGAAACAGAGTCCTTAATTCTATAGGGAGTTAGCATCTGAGGAAAGGTGCGTCTCAGATGAATGGGTCTGGGAGAACTGACTTCCTCTGTACTGAAAATACAGTTTGGTCTGTATGGCAAACCATACTGCAAAATGAATGCAAGATAGGTTCAAGTAAACTAAAAAGTAAACTGTAAAAAAAAAATCTAGAACTATATAAAAAAAAAACAAACAAACCTACTGCCATTGACTTGATTCCAACTCATAGTGACCCTATAGGACAGAGTAGAACAGTCCCATAGAGTTTTCAAGGAGCACCTGATGGATTCAAACTACTGACCTTCTGATTAGCAGCCATAGCACTTAACCACTACCCCACCAGGGTTTCTGAGCATATTTTGATAAGAAAAAAGACAGATAACCCAGTGGAGAAATGGGCAAAGCATAGTGGCAGGCAATTCCAAAAGAAGACATCCAAACCACCAATAAATGAAGTGACAGATGTTGCCCAGCCTCTAATCAGGGAAATGCAAATTAAAACAACAATGAGATACCACTTCACACCCATCAGATTGGCAACAATTAAAAAGGCTGACAATATGAAGTGTTATTACAGCTGTGGAGAATCAGGGACTGAGGTGCGGCTGGTGGGAGTCTAAAATTGGTAGAGCCTCTTTGGGGAGCAGAAAGGTGGTTGTTTGTGAAATGCTGCGCAGATCCCGGAGTCCAGCATTCTCCTTCAGGGTACAGACCCGAAAGAGAAGGTCTGACTTCTGGACATGCAGCACTCTAACAGAAGCAGGAACAGCCTAAATGACCATCCCTGGGAGACCCACACAGAGAAAATGGGGTGCATTCCACACTGCGAAGTTCTTGTCAGCAAAAAAGTGAACTAGATCTGTATTAACTACCCTAAAGGGGTTTCAAAAAAGATAAGACTGAAAAAGAAAATAATTGTACAGAATGGTATCATGTCTTCATTTTTAAGAGTGTGCATCCAGGCTACTGTATGTTACTCATTGAAGCACTTATGTGCAACTAAGAGAGAGGGGTTCCCAACCAACGCACAGTAAGGCAGGTACCTGTGGGTGGAGGGAGGGATACACAGAACTCCCTCATGAAAGAGGCCACATCTGCGTGCTCTTGCACAAAGGAGGGTGGTTGATGCAGCCACTGTATACCAAGGTTTCTATACCAAACATGAAATGTTTATGAGAATATTTTTATGATCTGGGGATGGAGCAGGAGGTTCCTGAGCAAAACGTGAAATCCAGAAACCACCAAGCTAAAACCAGCAGATCTGACAGCATCGAATGAAACCAAACAAAATTTCTGTGTGGTGACATTACCCACAAGCCAAGTTGAAAGAAAAAGAAAAAACGTTTGTGACCTATGCAGTTCAGATCAGTAGCTGTGATCTGAAAAAGCGGATGTAAATCAATACAAACAAGACAAACAGCCCAACAGGAAAATAGACAAAGGCTGCCTGTAGAGGAGTCCCTGGAAGAGAAAAATAGGAAGAAGAAAGCCACAGAGACAGGCAGAGTAAGAGAGGGAAACAGCTACAGAAATGAGCCCGGGTCAGAGATGGATGCACAGTACCAGGGATGCAGAGAGAGGAGAAAGACGGGCAGATAGCAGAAAGCAGGGAGACCCAGGGCAGGGCTGGTTGTGGGCGAGACTGGCCAGACGGGTGGTCAGGGTGGGGCTGGGGAAAGATGACCAGGGCGGGTTCTCAGGCCCTGGGCAACTGGGGGCATAGGGGAGGGGGTCCACATCAAAAGGGTGGTACCACCCGCAGCTGGCACAGCCCAACCCTTCCCAGCTGAGCTGGGGTTTGCCCTTTGATGTGTGCATGGGGGAGGGGCTGCTGAGCCCACTGGACTGCCCTGCCCACTCCCAACTCACACTGCCAAGGTCAGCCCAGCTGTCCTGCTTGGAGGAGGAGTGTAGAGTGTGGGATGACTTGAGGCCCTCAAGGTGGGTCCAGAACCCAGGGAGAAGGTCTCTTAACAGGTAGGGCCTGCAGCTCCACAGTCCCAGTATTTGTGGGGGCAGATGGGCCTGTCTAGGCAGTACTTGCAGCTCTCAACCTGGGAAAGCCCAGTCCTCATCCAAGACTTAGGCAGCCAGGCCCATACAGGCTCACTATACAGAGGCAGAAACTGAGGCCTGCAGTGGTCTGAGGGCTTAGGTATTGCCAAAGGAAGAGCTCCATGCTTGGAGCTCCTGGAGCCTGCAAGGATGGGAAGCAGAGTGGGAATGGTGGGAGAAGGGGAGGAACAGAGTGGTCACCCAGCACTTCCTTCTCTTTCCTACAGTACTTCTGGCTACTTGTCCTGTCCCGCGGGCTAGTGGGCATTGGTGAGGCCAGCTACTCTACCATCGCACCCACCATCATTGGCGACCTCTTCACCAAGAACACGCGCACACTCATGCTGTCTGTTTTCTACTTTGCCATCCCACTGGGCAGGTGAGAGTCGGAGACCCCAGGGTTATGGTGAGGATCTGTGCAAGGTCCCCTTGGGCTGCTGACCACTCCCGCTTCCCGGAGCTCAGCAGGCAGATGCCCTCAGTTAACTCAATGTGTGAGTGGTCCTCCACGCCAGAACTGCTCCCAGCCAACTGGCTGGGTGGTGAGGGGGCGTAGCCCACCTTGTGACTACTGAGTGTTATCTGCCCCTTCTCCCGTCTCTGCTAAACGTGTCCTGTGCCCTGTCTCCTCTGCAGCGGCCTAGGCTACATCACTGGCTCTAGCGTGAAGCAGGCAGCTGGAGACTGGCACTGGGCCTTGCGGGTAAGGTCTGGGTCCCCTCCACACAGACGCCACAAAGAAGCTCTTGCCCAGTGTCCCCATGTGCCAGAGATTCAGGGTCACCAGCCCAGGCTAGGGCACAGATCTGGTCTCCAAGCGTCCTGCCCAGGTTCTGAAGCCTTTGCCCTTCTAGATTAGTCTTAGTTGGAACATCGGGGAAATGATATGAGAGGAGCCAGGCCCACCCTCCTCTTGGGAGGTGCCAGCCTGAGGGTTGGAATCTTCCTCCATGAGAGACCCAGGTTGAGAGGTAAAGAACTCTCCCCATGTCAGGAAATTCCAGTTCCACAGTGGCATTTCCGCTTGGAGCCCTGGCACTGGGCTAGGGTGAGGTGGGACAGGACCCTGTGTGGGGCCCCTGAGAGTCTGGAGCTACTTCCTGCCCTGCAGGAGGGTTTGGGGCAAGTTTGCTAAAGCCCCAGGATGGAGTAATCGGAGGAAACAGAGATCCACAGTCTCACAGAGGAGAGGAAGCCAAAGACAAAGTGTTTTTTCCTCAAAAGCAGGAAGTGGCCTCCGTGGAATTTCTTGATGGAGATGAGAGGGGGTTGGCATGGATAGGAACTCCCTAGTCCATGGGCTCCCAGGCCTGGTGGGAGTGGGAGCAGATAGATGCCCCTGTTCTTGTGGGCTGGTGGCAGTCATGATGTGTTAGAAGCAGGCTGCCAGGAGCTCTCTTTCCCATCCTGGAGGATGCTTGGGGCCTTGGAGACTCTTTTCTTGACATCAGCCTGGACACAAGGAACATGCTAAGTGGCCTCAGAGTCCCTTTTGCCTTGGGGCTGACAGGGTCCCTTTCTAAATGATGACTCTGGGACCCAGGGAAGGCTTAGCTTGCTGGAGCACTCTCCTGGTGCAACAGAGACAAAGTCACCTAGATCCTGTGTCCTGACTTGCTCCGTGCTCTGCTAGGTGTCTCCTGTCCTGGGCATGATCACAGGAACGCTCATCCTTGTCCTGGTCCCAGCCACTAGGAGAGGGCACGCGGACCAGCTTGGCGGACAGCTCAAGGCACGCACCTCGTGGCTGCGGGACATGAAGGCCTTGATCCGAAAGTGAGTCCAGACTGGAAGAGGGAAGGGTGCTGAGATGACAGGATCCCCAGCAGGGCAGTCCACCCTGCACCTCCAGCTGGACTTCCTGCAGAGAAGCCAGGATCATTGTCCCTGCTGTCCACAGTGCTGGGAGTAGCATTTGGCCACTAGTGTTATTCTTACAGCCCAGAGTTCCCTGCAGCCTGAGCCCTCACCCCTAGAGCCTGTAAGGGAACAGATTGGAGGCTTCTGACCGTGGGGTGGTGTGAGCCTGCAGGCCAAGAGAAAAGAGGCCACCACTTCTGGGATTCTGCCCCAGCTCAGTGCCACTGCCCTGGTCTCTCCGCAGCCGCAGCTACGTCTTCTCCTCCCTGGCCACGTCGGCCGTGTCCTTCGCTACAGGGGCCCTGGGCATGTGGATCCCTCTCTACCTTCACCGTGCCCAGGTCGTACAGAAGACAGTGGGGACATGCAGGAGCCCACCTTGTGGGGCCAAGGACAGGTGAGGCCAGGCCAGCCAGGGTTGGTGAAGGACACCCAGAGAGAAGAAGCCCAGTTTCCCCAGCCTTGCAACCTCTTCTAACCTGTGCCCCATGGTCCTCTTTCCCCACAGCCTCATCTTTGGGGCCATCACCTGCTTCACGGGCTTCCTGGGTGTGGTCACAGGCGCAGGAGCCACACGTTGGTGTCGCCTTCGGACCCAGCGGGCTGACCCACTGGTGTGTGCAGTAGGCATGCTGGGGTCTGCCATCTTTATCTGCCTGATTTTCGTGGCCGCCAAGAGCAGCATCGTGGGGGCCTATGTGAGTGCTGGGGGATGGTGGGTGCCTGAGCTACAGGGGATGGTCTAGAGCAGAAGATTCAGTGTCTTATTGGACCCTCCCTTCCCATGGGGAGGCTCCAGCTTCCAGTCCCCCGGCTGGCTGTGTGCCCTGTTCTGCCCAGGCCTGGTACTCTGAGAAACCTTTCGGGCCAGTGTCCAAAGCTTGGAGTCTCTGATCATTCAAAATTACTCATCAGTATGACTGCCAGGCGGGGCCAACCTAAGGCAGGGATGGAAGGCTTTTGGGGGGCTCCCTGCCAGCAGCCAGCATACAGGGGAGCAGCCTGGGGCTGGTGGTGGGTGGATGTCCCCTGATGGTTGCTCTGGTCTCTCCGGACAGATCTGTATCTTTGTAGGGGAGACGCTACTGTTTTCTAACTGGGCCATCACAGCAGATATCCTGATGGTAAGTGAGTGTGCCAAGGTCGACTTCAGCTGTCCCAGGCCTCTTCTCCTTAGAAGCAGGTGTGGGGGACAGCTGAAGAAGGCAGGTGGAAAGTCAGGAGAGCTGTTAAGGCTTGGGGGAACTGGGAGGAGGAAAGCGTGTTGGGAAAGGTAACCCTGGAAGGAGGGAGGGCATCAGGAGGTAAGAGATTCAGCCGGGGTTGTGGAGGGTTGTCAAAACACAGGGCTGAGGAAGGCAGAGGGATGAGAAGTGGGGGCTGGGTGGGTAAGGGGATGTTGCAAGGCTCAAGTCTGTGGCTGGGAGGCTGGCAGTGCCAGCCTGGCACTGAAGTGGTGCTGGCTGCCAGCGCTCCTCCCCCAGGGTCTGTGCTTCCATGGCCTCTGCCCCTCCCAGCCTGTCCTGGGTCTCAGCCTCTGCAGCCGGGTGCTGTGGCCCTGCTGGGGCTGGGAGGACAGAGGCTGTCTTTACAGGGCCAACAATGGGCTCCAGGCTAGCCAGCCAGGGACAAAGGGCCGTCTGAGTGACCAGTAGGGGCTTGTATTCCTGGGTGGAGCCAAAATCAGTCTAGGAGGAGATGGGGGTGGGGGTGCCTAGAGACTTAGTGAAAGTCTTGGGTACAGTAGTCCTGTCTTCAGGGATCCCCCAAGTCAGGGTCAGGAGAGGGTGGGAGAAGAGAGTGCAGAGTGGGCAGGGATGGGAGGGGCCAGGGCAAGCCCCCACTAGAGGCGGGGGGAGAAAGAACTCCTCTTGGGTGGACTTTCACGGTGCTGAGGTCTGGTGTTACAGTACTTGATGACCCAGGAAAGGGGTGTATGTCAGGTGCTGGGGGCCACTGTTCACTCTGCTACTCCAGGAAACTGTGTCCCCTCTCCAGCTTCCTTGCTCTATCTCTGCCACCCTGGGCCAGCTCTCTCCCCCACCAGCCCATGAGTGAGGTGGAAGGTCTGACTCAGATCTCTGCATAAGGACAGGGTTCACCACATGCTCATCTGGGTCCAGGGCCCCGCCTCCACCCCCAGGGGCAGTTCCAGCTGCTGACAGGGTCTGGGTCCCAGGGAAATCATGTCCCATTTTATTAAGTGTCACATCGGAGTGACTAATTATTGCTGGAAATGGGGCCATGTCATTTCACTGGATCCAGGTCTCTTTCCCTAGCCACCAGGGTACCTGCTGGGCGTTCTTCTCTGACTGGCTACAAAAGGTGGGGCCAAGTGGGCTTGGGGGTCTCTAAACAGAGGAAGCAGCTGGAGTGCAGGGGCAGTGGGCTGCCCAGGGCCACCCACTGAACTGGTTCCTCGGCTACCAGTCTCTAAGTCTGCCCTTGGCTGCAGAGCTGTGGGACTGCAACCCTCAGGGTGTCAGGGTTGGCTTGGTCTGATGAATGCACCGGGGGGCCTGGTCTTCTGAGGCCTAGTAGCTCTTGGCATTCCTGGGGGCATTAATGGCTTAAAAGAGGAGGCAGGGGCCTCCTGTCCCTCCCCCTATCCTGGTCTTAATGGAGGGGGAACCAGATGAGTCTTCAGCTAGTAGGGAGAAGGCAAGCAGCTGCACGGCAGGCTTCTCATCCCAGATCTGCCATACTCTGTGCATGGTCCCTCTGAAGCTGGGGCCTCAGTTTCCCTGTGAGCTGTGAGCAACCAAGAAACAAGTGCAGAATTTAAGGCAGCCTGGCCTCCATGTATGGAGGGCTAGGGTGTCAGGACAAACCCCAAGTAGTTATTCCCTTGGCTGGGTGCAGGGGTGAGGGAGGCAAAGGTTTCCATTTCTGAAACAGGTGCCTGGGGGCTTCAGGCATGGGGCCCACGATGATTCATTCTGAGGCAGGCTCAGTGGTAACACCGGGGCCATCCATGTGAAGTGTCTAGGAGGCATCTGGGGATCTGGGTCTGCATGTCTGGTGGTCTGGGCTGGGGATGGAAGTGAGAGGTAGTGACGGAAGCTGTGAGTGGGTGAGATCTGTCTCCGGGGGAGGAGAAGGGACAATGGAGGAGAGCAGCACTTCTAGGACAGGAGAGGGTCGTGTCAGTACAATGAGGGAAGAGGCAGAGAGTATGGGGCTTTCAGGAGTTCCCCCTACTGCAGGGGTGAGGCTGGCTCCTCATCTGCTGACCTGCCCACCTCTTCCGCAGTATGTGGTCATCCCCACCCGCCGGGCCACTGCTGTGGCCCTGCAGAGCTTCACCTCCCACCTGCTGGGAGATGCTGGAAGCCCCTACCTCATCGGCTTTGTGAGTACCCTGGGGTGGGGCAGCTGGCGTGGCAGGGGGTGGGCTCTCTAGGAGGCTTTGTCCTGACACCAGCTCTCCCGTTCCCCACAGATCTCGGACCTGATCCGCCAGAGCACCAAGGACTCCCCTCTCTGGGAGTTCCTGAGCCTGGGCTACGCCCTGATGCTCTGTCCCTTCGTCGTGGTCCTGGGTGGCATGTTCTTTCTTGCCACTGCACTCTTCTTCCTCAGCGACCAAGCCAAGGCTGAGCAGCAGTGAGTGGGGGCCTGCTGCCTGTGCTGTGACAGCTCCTCTGTCCCCTGGTGGTTGGGAGATAAACTGACATGCCCTGAGCTGATGTAACTTGGCTGATGGGGCCTGGGGCCCAGCTTCTGCCACAGACCATATGCCATGCCTTCCGGCCCTTGGGAAGCTGCCCCAGCCTCAGTCCCGCATCCAGCCTGTGGGTCCGTGTGGCTCAGACTGGTGGGTGGGAGGCCCCTATGTGGTGGTTCTAGATTTCAGAGCCAATGGTTTTTGAAGCAGGGGCCCCCTCCCCTTCTTTTTTCTCTCATTTTCTGATTTCTTTCTCCCTTCCTCTTTACTCTTCTCTCTTTCTCTCCTCTCCCCACCCCTGGGCTCTCCCATCTCCCCCTGGGGCTGACGAGGTCCCTGCCCAGAACTTCCGGTCAGCTGGCCCCCACGACGCGACGTGCCACAGCAGTGCCCGGGCCTGGCCCCTGCTGACCTGCCACCCTGACCCCCGCCCGTCTCTCCCCCAGGGCGAACCAACTGATGATGCCGCCGGCATCCGTGAAAGTCTGAGGTGGTGAGTGCAGGCCAGGGGGGCTGAGGGCCAGATTCCTTGTGGGAGGGGACCAAAACAACCAAGCAGCTGATATCTAGTTGATACTGATATCAGAGAACTGTGCTCCTTAGGGGTTTTAATGGCTGATTTTTCAGAAGTAGATCACCAGGCCTTTCTTCCACAGTGCCTCTGGGTGGGCTCAAACCTCCAACCTGAGCAGCGAGACCATTAATCCTTTGCACCACCCAGAGACCCCTTGTGAGAGAGGAAGGGTCTGGCATTTGGCAGGCTTTTTCTGGAATCAGCAACCACCCTCATGGGTCACCCTGTGCAGGCACATACCACCAGCTCTGCACTCGGTCCTTCCTCCTGAAACACTGCCCAAACTTACTGATGAATTCTGGGAAGGGGAGCAGGCTCCTTCTTCCAGTAAATGGGCTCCCCCTTCCTTCCTCAGAAGCATTGAGGGCACAGGTCAGAGGCTGGACTGGCCAGAAACTCCCTCAGAAAGGTCCAGAAGAATAGATTTGGGCAGAAAACATAGGGCCAGAAGGAAGCCCGTCTGTCCTAGAGGTTCCAGGGCTGACCCCGGCTTTCTGATCTTCCTCAGGGCGTGGCCTCTTGGGGCTGCAGCTTCTCAGCAGTGCCAAGACACAGGGTAGCTGCTTGCCCACTCCCCTTACCTGCCCTAAAAAGCAAGGAAAATGCGAAAGCAAAGCCCTGGAATGGCCCCTCCTAAAAACTTCCATCTCTGACCTCTGACCTGTCCCTCCAGGTGCTGCTGGAACAATGAAGAACCCACCATCATGCATGGTTTGGGAGGTGTCCTCCAGCACTCTGGCCCTTCTGAGTTGTCCCAGAGCTTTCTGGGTGACCCATGGCTGGGTACCCACCCTCTCTGGTCTGGGACTGCAGAGTGGCCCTGGCTCCAAGAAGAGTCCGTGTCCTCCATCAGCCTGGAAGATGGCATGTGCTGGAACCACGTGGCTGGACAGATGTCCAGCCCTGGATTGGGGCTGCAGGGCCCTTGGGCCCAAGGGAGGCGACAACCCCAAGTGGTGGATGTATCAGGACAGCCCGGCCTGTTACCAGCTTGTGTGATCGTGGACAAGTCCCTGCCTTGCCTGGACCACGGGGCCAGAGGGCTGGACTTTCCCACACAGCTTGCTAGGCAAGGTGCTGTCTGCAGCTTTGAAGACCCAACAGCCTCTGGACCATACAGAGAAGAGGTGGCCCCAGCCTCAGGGAGGCAGTTCAGGCTCTGAGGATCACGAAAGGCCTGGAGTATAGGGCCACGTTGGGATGTTGGACTCAGCCTGACAAGCAGAACTGGGCACCCAGGTCACTGTCCCCAGACCTACCAGCTCACTGTGGAAGACACTGGTCACACCACAGCCTTGGGCTGGCTCTGAGCCTGGTGCTCTCCTAGGGTGGGCCCATGCCAGGGCAAAGCTGGCATCACCAGGCAGCCACACAACACTGCTGCCCCTGGGCTTCAGGTGGCAGCATAATCTCTGGGGGTTGCCCACCGACCTATGCAGGGCTCTCTAATGCATCCCTGCAGTCCATGTCTCCCCATCCCCCAGAAGCCAGGAACCCACACCTCCTCCCCATGCTGGGCTGGGCTTTCCCAGGGGCAGGGCCCAGGGGAACATTCCCAGAATTCATGGGGCAGCAGCCAGGGCTCTGGAGGCCAGAGGAAGTGGCTGTCCACCAAGCTTCCTGCCCCAGGGAATGAGCTTGGTGGAGGTGGAGGTCCAGGTCTTCCCGGATGGGCCAACACCCCAGAACCATCCCCAGGCATACCTCCACCCAAACTCTGCTGCTGCTTCCACTCTACTACTCCCCCTAGCGGGCCAGGCCGTCACTGGGTCTCTGATGGCCACCACACTCATTTACACACACCTCCCTATCCTGATAGCTAATGTGCTGTGGCTCCTTGGTGGAGCTTATCCTCTGCTCTGTATTTCCTGCACATCTGCTAGAACCTAAGGGGGTTCTGTTCTGGGGCACCCCTTTGTTGCCAGGAGGAAATCCCAAGAGCCAGCTTGGACAATACTCTCTTCACCCCTTAGTTACCAGCTAGCCCTGGCTTCAGTGGTGTGTTAGCTAGTGGAATCCAGTTCCCCACCAAGCCCGGGGGTGACCTGGGGGGCCTGGCAAGAGGGTGTGGGTGGGATGGCACCCCTAAAGCCCTGCCTGGCCCCTACCCCCACCCCAACCCCAGCTGGGGCCCCAGCAATGTTTTCTTGTTGTACAAGAACCAGGTCCAAGTGTTGCCTCCTCTTCCTTCCGGAAGCCAAACTGCTCCTTTATTTTTTAGAGCTGCTGATTGTGAATCTCAGCGTCTAAGAGAAGCCAAATATATTCCTCTTGTAAATGAAGAAATAAACCTATTTAAACGATGCCCTGGTGGCCCCTGCGGCCTGAGGTGGGAGGCCATGAGTGGTGGGCACACCCAGGCCTGGCCAGCGTAGGTGAGGGGTTCACACTGCCACGGGGCAGCTGTATACCCACAGAGGTGTGCACAGGCCTGGGTACCAGCCCTGCTGTCTCCTCAAAAGAGCCCTGAACTTAGCCCACAGAATCAGGTGCTGGCGAGTCAATTTCGGATTCACGGGGCCCTCATGGGTGGCAGAGTAGAACTGGACTACATAGGGTTTTCAATGGCTGACATTTCAGCAGCAGATCACCAGGCTTTCTTTCATGGTACCTGTGAGGAGAGTTGAACCCTCAATCTTTTGGTTAGTAGACAAGTGCTTAACTGCGTATAGTACTCAAAGACACTGAAGCCCACAGAAGTTAAGGTTAGACTGGAGAGCAAAGGCAGGGCCTCCACCGGGGTCAGGGGTCTGTAATGGCCTGGAACCAAACAGCACTCGCTGCTGAGCAGGATCCCAGCAAGCTGACAGCAGACCCTTCCCCCAGAGCCAGAAAGCAGCACAGCTTGTGGCTGATTTATTAAAACGACAGTGGAAAAATAGGAGTCTCTAGGGCTGATGAAGGCAGAGTGTGGACGGCAGGGCCTGTATTCAGGGCTGAACCCCCTTCCTCAGCTGCACCTTCTTCTTCTTGGCTCCACTTCGGTGGAGGCTGGGGCTTCCATTGGCCAAAGAGAGCTTTGTCTTCTTCTGTGACAGGGCAGGCTGTGGTGACTTGCCTGAGACCTCCATTTTGGAAAGAACTTTCTGATGCTTTTTACCAGCAGACTCGGTACCAGTAGCTCCATTCACCTGGGATAGCTTCTGATGCTTCTTCTGAAGCTTTCGGGTCTTGGCAGGCACACTGGGGCTTGCAACAGGCGTGTCAGATGTGCGGGAGCTTGTGACAAGAGTGTTAGGGACAGGACTCCCGGCTGCAGGTTTTCCGTTCATCTGAGACTGGGCCGAGGCTGTGGCCTTTGTCCTGCGCCTCTTCTTCTTGCCCGAGCTGGGGGGCTGGTTTTCACTGGAAGTCACTGGCTTGGCCTCTTGCTCTGTGGCATCTTCTGGCTTACGTTTCTTACGCTTCTTGGTCTCTGGTAAGAATCCTTTTTTCTTCCGCTTCATGCTAACAGGGCTCTGGGTGTCACTGGGGGTTTCCTTAGCATCCTTCTCTGACTTGGGGCGCCTGAGAGGAAGTAAGCAGTGTGAGAAAGGCCCCAGCAAGGGCAGAAGTGGCCCTTAACCCTATGATGCTATGGTACCCAAGCTGCCCAAAGTGGGAGGGTCTTTCCAGCCCCTTCTCGAGGTGTGGGATCTCCTCCCCAGACATACTGGACTCCCAGGAACTTCATGGCCTGCCAGTAGAGGTCGTAGAGGCGGCTGGAACCGGCTGAATGCGCGCCCTGCTGCAGGCTCTGCTGCAGACTTGGCTGGAGGCCCTGCAGCAGGCCCAGGATGGCAGTCAGGTCCACAGCCAGCTTCTGTGGAGGGAAGCAAGACTGTGCTGCAGTGGTGATGGGGCCCCACACACTGAATGGCCCTCAGCGGACCACCTGCCCCTTCTTGGCCTCAGCATCTCTCTGACCATCGATCAGGCTCTCATCTTGCGGAGAAAACTGCCCTCTCTTGGTGACCACACTCTTGGTCCTTTCTCCGCAGGGTCTGCTTCCTCACCTCTCACTCGCCCTCCTCCCCAGCAGTGGCTCTGGCCTGCCCACCATGATCTCAGGTGCTAAGCCCTTCTTCCTGACTTACGGTCCTGCCATGTTTCATGGGTTTTTTCGAAGTCTACTGACCCCTCTTCAGGCTTCCTCCTCCTGCCCCAGCAACGGCACTGCTCTGTAAGGTCCTAGCTGGAGCGCTGTCCCGTACTTCCAGCTCTGTCCTGGCACAGTCACCCTCAACTCGGACTTAACCAGCATCTACACTCTCAGGACCCTAAACCCTTCCTTCTGGGTGAGACTGGGGGGGTGAGTGCCCCAAGTGCAGCTAGACCCCACCTTGATGGATGGCCTAGGGACACATCACAGTTCACACACCCTAAACTCAACTCACCACCTCCAAACTGCTCCTCTCCCAGTGATGGCTATCATCCTTCTCAGCCCAGGCCTGGAAACCTGGAGCCATCCTGGGCTGCCTCCTACTGGCTGCCGACGCGGAGTCTTCATCAGCGCTTCCCTCTGCCCTCAGCCCTGCTAGCTCCTTCTCAGCATGCTTACTGGAAAATGCCAGTAAAGCTCCCCCTTCCCCCAGCCAGGCCCTAGTACAGTCACTCTCCCTGCCCAACACAATACCACTGCCATGCATAGCCCACTAGACACTCAGATAAAAAAGCCCAGATTCCTTACCCTGGCATTGAAGCCCTTCACCCTGAGCTAAGCCTTTAGTCAGACTGGCTCCCCAGCAACTCTCCCAGGACACCTGTTCCCAGAAACCTCCGTAAGATGCCCTTCCCTGCAGAGCCCCAGGGGCGTGGGCTCCTGCATTACCTGGAGATGGATGGCCTTGAGGAGCGTAATAAGCAGCTCTAAAGATGACAGCTCTCTCTGCTGCTCCGACTTGGTCTGCGCCTGACCCAGCGTCCGCAGGTTCTAGGAGGCAGCAGGAAGGCTTCTGAGGTCCCACAGAGGCCTCTCTCTCCTTTTCCCAAAGGAGACATGTCTCCCTGTTCCCCAGCCCCTGGAGAAGTATTCCCTGTGTTCCCTATAGGGTCTGGGCTGTTACCTCAGTGACCTTTGCCAGCACCTGGCTGACCAGCTGCTCCCACTCAGGGTGCTCAAAGCACAGCTTCAGCTCCCCCATGGACAGGGCCTTCTGCAGCAACAGGCAGGCCTGGGCCTGGGGTGGGGGAACGTGGTCAAAGACAAAGTCAAGATTTAGGGACTCCAGAGCTCCGGAAGCCTGCTGGGCATCTGACAAGGCCACAACTCCAGGCTGTAGGTGAGGGCTGTCTGTTCTTCTGGGTCTAATCTGCCTGGGTTGTCCCAGAAGCTCTGGGCTCAGCAAATTGTCTGCTCCTGTGTTCTCTTCTTAAGCAGGAAGGGAAGAAGGCTCGCAGCTGGACAGAGGTGGAACCTCAGGCTGAGGTGGTTCCCAGCCCTCTTAGTGATTTAGTGCCACTTTCCTCCAGCCTCTCTAAACTCCTCAGCCCATGCCCACTGCTGAGCAGACACTGCCAGGGGCCTCTTGTGTGGGAGCCAGAGCACAAACTCCTTGAGTGCGGCAGGGGGCTCAGGCCAGCAGTGTGCCCATCCCCTCAACCACTATGTGCCGGTGGTGGCCAACAGGCCTCAGCATGGCGAACACCCCCGTCAGGGAGCATGAGCCATGACCAAGGGCAGTGAGGTAGGGATGAACCCGCCCTCAACCTTGCTGGGGCAGCAGGTCAGCACTCTGGGGCATCTCACACCCAGCTAGAAACTGGTCAAGTGAGTCCTTCAGGCTTGCTGATAGGGAATCCCTTACCTGCTGGCGGGGCCTTGCCGGGCCCGTCACGTGCTGGACCATGATGGGGAGCAGGCTCTTACACAGCACCTAAGGAGGGTGACAGGGCCGTGACGTTGAGGCTGGCCTGAGCAGGGCCCAAGGAGTAGGGCTGGCTCCTGCACTTACCGGGTGCCGGCAGAAGAGACTCAGGAACATGGGGACAGTGAGCGGGCTGTTGCGCTTGGTTAGGAAAGAGCTCAGTGCTGATGAGTAGACCACAGTCACGCGTTTCAAGTCCAAGCAGCTGGTAGCCTAAGCCAGGTAAGAAAGAGCTGGTGTGGTGCTTAGGAGACCCTGGGCTGCCTTTAGAAGGCTGAAGGTTTAGTCCTCAGTTTTCCTCTGTGAAATGAGCACATGGGCCCCAGCCTGCTGGCTGGGGCTTGCTCCTGTCTGCTGACACCTCACCCTGGGCTACCTGGAACCATCCCTCCTCCAGTCCTCCTGACCAGGCCTGCTCACCTCTGGGCCCTTGGTCTTGGCACTGGCTTTCTGCTTCTTTGGGGTCTTGGGGGGCAAGGCACTGGCATTGTTGCCCTTCAAGACCCGGAGCAGGTAGAGAGTGGCGTTGAAGTAGTAGAGGGTGATGGAGGAGTCGGCTTGGCGGCTGGCCTGCTGCACCAACCGCTCCACCTGTGCGTGCAGCGCCTCCACAAGGTTACCGATGTCATGGCAGTAATGCCGGGCCCGGCACAGGTGATGCCTGCGGGGGTGAAGGCAGGGACAGTCAGAATGTCCTCTCCACACCTGCTCCCTGCAAACAGAGCTGACCCCAAGCATCGAGACCCTCAGCCCTACTCACAGATGGGGAAACAGAGATCTTGAGAAAATAGGGTCTGACCAAGGTCGTTGACAGAGGCTCACAGCAACATACAGAGATGCTCTGAGGCTGTAGGTTCAGGGTCCCAGGCAAGGGGCAAGAGGAATGGATGCCTTGGCTGAAGCTATGTCATGGCTAAACACCCCCACCCAAGCCAGATCTCCCATCTGCCTCTGCCTTTCCTGAGACAGTGGGCTTTGGGTTCTGGTTGAAGGGAGATCAGAATCTGTATGCCTAATCCCCATGCGGTCTTACAGAGCAGGGAACAAGTGGAGGTGAGAAGGAGGACTCTCAGCAATCTTGACTCTGACAGTCAAGACAGGTAGTGGGGAAGAATATTTGAGAAAGCGCCACCAGAGGTGTGCGTGGAAGCTGTATGGAGGTAGCTTGCCAGCCACATGCTTCCCACTGCCTCCTATACTTGCATTTGTGCTCCCCACCCCCCCTGAAGCTCCCAACAGGCACGTCTGCTTCTGCTTCCAGCCTTCAGGCCTCATCTCTCTCCAGATGCCTGCAGCTGCTCAATGACTGGGCTCTCCTTCCAAAGCCTTCTCCCCACACTCTGGTCTACTGTCTGAAGGGCAGAGCAGTCTGTGGCTCCTTCACGCTGCCAGGACCAGAGTACATGAGGCCCATCCTGCTGCACTGCTGGCCTAACGTTCCAACTGCATGTGACAGGCTCCTGCTGGAAACGCTGCCGCTCTGCCCTGTCTGCACCCACTGCCATGCTCCCAGCATTACTGTCACTGCTCTCAGAAGCGTTCCCTGCTACCACAGTACGGGCTAGGTGTTCCCCACAAGCTAGTCCCACAGTCTCCTATCCAGCCATCACAGCCCACTTGAGAATGTCACAGCCTGATGACTGTAGGGTTACCCTATGCTGATCTCCGAGTGCAGGGGCAGGATGGTGCCCCACGGACCCTAGCTCTAGCGCATGTGGTGCCAGAGGCATCAGGGAAAGGAATGGACTTTGTGTGCACATTACTGAGTGACTGGTGCCCCGTGCCTGTGCACTGAGCCTTCAGTCAGGCACACCCATACTGGAGCCCCTTCTCCCGGTGTCTCCCCCGAAGGCCTGGCCCCTGGCTCCACTCACGTGAAGATGCGGGCCGTCTTGTGCAGGAGGTCCTGCTCCTGCTTGGAGCTGCTGGTGCGCATGCTGCGCCGGATGATGGTCAGCAGTGGCTCCAGCAGCTCCAGGACCAAGGGGTTCTCAGGCTGCTTTGTCACCAGCACCTCGACCAGGTCTAGCACCTGTGGATGGGTGGGACAGGTCAGCCACAAGCTGCAGTGTTGACAGGAAGGGCAGGGGCTGGGTGGCAGTGCCGGGTGGGGAGGCACAGACTGGGGTGCCAGCGTGCACCAGGCTCACCCTGATCTGGAAGTCCCGTCGGAGCACCTTCTCCTTCTGCAGCTTGTTCTTCTCATCCTTCTTTGCCTGGATGCGCAGCTTCTGCTCGGCGAAGAGGCTGGCGAGGTTCTGGTTCAGGGCCATCATGGCCTCATCCTCCAGCTCTTCCTCATCCTCGCTGTCTACCCCGCCCTGAGAGACGGATGCCCAGCCATCAGCTTGGCATTACACAGAGGCACACAGACAGACCCACAGACGGGTCCAAGAGCCCCTGCCCCCTGCTCACCAGCGCCTTCCCTGCCTGCAGCACCGCCATCAGCTGCTCCCGGAAGCCCTGGTCCACCTCCTCGTCCCGTGCCTCCTCATCGCTCTCCTCTTCGTCTTCACTGTCCCCGTCCTCGTCTTTTTTCTTCTCTTCCTCCTCCTCCTCCTCCTCACTGTCAGAGTCATCCTTGCTTTTGTTCTGTGGGTGGCAGGTGGGTCAGGCCTCCCCACAGCCTACCACAGGCCTGCCTGCAGCCCACCCTGCCCTGCCCACACTGACAAGCACCTGTGCAGTCTTTAGCTGCTCCTCATCCGAGTCATCAGTCACCACTACGTTGTCATCCTCATCCTGACTCTTGTCAGGGTTCAGCACCTGTGAAGGAAGAAGGCCAGACTTCCAACCCATCTGCTGCCCTGGCCCCTTAGACCACCGGGCCACCTTGGTGCCTCTATGACCATTGCCCTGTCCAGTCTTGGCCAAAATGTCTTTATTTCAGGGAAGCAAACAGAGGCCAGGGAGGAAGGTCATGCTATCCAGTGTTCACGCCCAGAGCTCTCCTTGGCCTGCCCACTTTGTGAGGCTTTTTCAGGCCTGTGATCCCTTCTAAGAAATCCCTTCCCTGCGCCCCCAGCACGAACCTTCCCAGTAGCAGACAACTATTAAGATAGAAGTTTACAAAAAAAAAAAAAAAAAAAAAGATAGAAGTTTACAGGACCATGGTGAGGTATGCAGGGAGAGAAATGACAAGGTCCCCCTGGTCCAGCCTGGTGCTCAGTGCATGCCATCCCGGGATTTAGAAACCCAAAGGCCCCAACTCACATCCAGGATTAGCTGCAAGGCGCGTGGAGTCAGGTGGGAGCAGATATGGCCAAACACACTCCGGGCCACCTGGCGCATCAGGTGGCTAGGCTGGGCCAGCAGGGACAGCAAAATCTCCACTAGCACCTCCACCCATGGTGGCTCCTGGGGGTCTGCAAGCAGGGAGAGGCTGAGCCTGGGCAGGGTATTGCTGGCCTGATGTGCCCGGTCAGCTCCATGCTGGGGCCTTGCCCCCATTGCCCCAGGGGTGAGGACCCACCCACGGCCTTGGAGCGGGTCCGGCGGGGCTTCCCCTCCAGGCTCTTCTCAATGCAGGTTTGGATGTCGCCTAGGAGGTCGCAGCTCTCTGCAGGGGACTGTGGACAAGAAGGGCAGAAATCAGGTGCCAGGCTCCCCTCCTCCCGGGCTGTGCTGATGAGACAGGGCCAAGGCAAGTGGGAGCAACTAACATCAGGGGCCTAGGACACTTCAGCCACTGGCTGTGTTGGCCAGGCACTCTCATTGTATAGCAGAGAAGACCCTAGACTCAGAAGTAGTCAAGAGCCTTTTTTACATCTAGTATGTAGTCACAGGGTATGAGCGCACTCAGGAAGCAGGGAGCCCACTTTCCTTCTCAATGGGATACCCCCAGAGAGGTAGAGAGTAGCCAAGGACAGGGAGGCCAAGGTCACATAGAACTCAGCAGGTGGCAGGCCTCCAGATCCCAAATTCTGGATTATTATCATCCCACACAGCTTGGTATTATGAAGATAAAATTTAAAGTCATCAATAAACACACATTCATTAAATTTAAACCAACTTAAACCTGTATTAATAGCGACAAGCTCAGGCTCCAGACACTACGCAGTGAGTTATGGGCCTCCTGAAAAGATGACTCATAATGTAAATGGTCGATTCAGTGTTTAGGCCAGGAGTGTAAAAAGGCCAGATTGGGGAGTGCCAGCCCAGATACACGACCAGGAAGGTCCTCGCCCTTCTCTCAACTATAACCCTTTATCCCAGGAGCTGGCAAAACACCAAACTGCAGCTACTGTCCAGATCTGCCAGTAGCCTCAGGAAACAGATCTTTGTAGACATAATCAAGTGTCCTACAAGACCACGGCCCTGCCAATCCAGACGTCCAGAGCCAAGTATCAGAAGGGGCATTGTGGTCAACAGTTACCCATACAACTGGCCCACCAGTTGGGCTTGAGATGGCTGCCATGGATTGAATTGTGTCCCTCCACAAAACTATGTGTGGCCACTTGGCTGGCCTATCATTCCCAGTATCTTGTGATTTCCCTATGCTCTACATCCTAATCTCTACCTGTGGCTAACAGACAGGATGATTATGTTAAAACAGTATTACATTAGTGTGGGAATGCAACACCCTTGCTAAGGGAGTTTCCCTGGAGTGTGGCTTGTACCATCTTTTATTCTTTCATCCTACGGGAGGTAAGACAGGGAACTAAGCAGAAAATTGGGAACCTCACAGCATTAAGAAAGCAGCACTAGGAGAACAGCACATGCTCTAGACCTCAGGTTCCTGCACCAAGATGCTCCCTGACCAAAGACTCATGCAACACAAGGACTTTCCTCTAGAGCCGGCAGAGGAAAGCCTTCCCTTAGAGTAGACACCCTGAATTCGGACTTGTAGCCTACCAGACTGTGTAAGAATAAACTTCCTTTGCTAAAGCCATCCACTCTTGCTATTTCTGCTAGAGCAGTACTAAGTGACTAAGACAGGGCCTAAGGCCAGCTTGGAGGAAAATACCACAGCCAACAGGCCAGAGGGAAGCAACAGAAATTGATCCACTCAGGCTTCTCACAACCAGGAAGAAACCACAGGGTCAGAAGATCTGCTGGCACCAAGCTGTCAAGCCACCGAAAACCTCTGGGTGGAAAGAAGGGCAAGGGAGACCCAGCTGATTCTTCATGAGCTACTGTTAGAGATGCACCACTATAAAATGTGATACACTGCAACGGGGCACAAACCTAGTGCCAGGGATCTAAAGATTAAAAACACTAGACTGAACCCACAACAAGTGGATCCAGGGGCATAACAGTGAAATCTAAGAACTGGGAGCCCACTAGTAATTACTGTCAAATGGCAGAAGAAACACCCACCCTCGGTGACAGGTCTGCCCAGAGGGGGAATTCACTTACAGGAAGGCAGCACCTTCTCTCTTCCATCTGCAGTGGATGGAATTATGTGCTCCCAAAAGATATGCTCAAGCCCTAACCCTGGCACTTGTGAATGGGACTTACTGGGGAACCGGATCTTTGCAGATGTGATCACGTTAATGTGAGGTCATTCTGGAGTAGACCAGACCAAACTGTTGCCATCAAGTCGCCTCTGACTCAGAGCGACTCTACAGGGCTGACTAGAGCTGTGCCACAGGGCTGGTGGATTAGAACTGCTGACTGTCTGGATCACCAGCTGAGCAATTAACCACTGCACCAAAGTGACTGGTGTCCTTATAAGGAAAGAAGAGACACACACAGGGAAAACGTCATGGGAAAACCGACACAGAGACTGGAGGGATGTATCTACAAGCCACAGAATGCTGAGGAACGCTGGCAACCACCAGAAACTGGGGGAGCAAGGAAGGGCTCTCCCCTAGAGCCTTCAGAGGGCACTACCCTGCAGACACCGAGTTTCGACCTCTGCCTCTAGATCTCTGAGACAACAAACTACTGTTATTGTAATGCACCTAGTTTGTGATACTTTGGGAGGGCAGCTCCAGGAAGATGCATCACCCTTCACTTCTGGTTGGTAAAGCTCATTTTTGGAGGGCTCTGTAGGACAGCAGAGTCAGAACCCTACATTTGAACCCCAGTCAATAGCTGCACAGCCTATAAAGCTATTTGATCTCTCTGGGTCTCAGTGTCCCCACCTGTCAAATGTAGGAAAGAAGTGTCTGCCTCAAATCTGTAGGGACTACAAGAGACACTGGAAAGCTCAGGATGCTGGCTAGTACCTGGTCTGAGGATGCAGTGATTTCCCCTCAGGCTATTAATTCCACCCAGGACTGGGTCAGCGTAAGAAAGCTTCCAACTTCAACTCCCCACAGCTGCCTTCCACCGTAAGAGGCCCACCGTGCCCCAGAACTGTAGGCTCACAGCCCCACTACCTTGCAGGCCACCATACCTTGAAGAGGTAGATGCCCACCAGAAGGAGCAGGTGCTGGAAGGCTGTAGCCTTGACTTCTGAGGAGTGGGCTTCCAAGTCCTTCTGAGTCTGCAGCATCCTGGGAGGAAGGGGGCAGGGTCTCAGTCCACTGCTGACACAGTCAGACCCAAGGGTCTCACCCTCCCTGGAAACAACCCCCATTTACCGGTCCCAGGCTTGGCGCTGCTGTGCAGTGAAGGGAGTCATGGTGGCCACGTTGTGGTTGTGGTTCAACAGCATGTCTGCGAACTGTACCAGGCGATAGGTCCACGACTGTCCATTTGGGGTCTGGCCTGGCACCTGCCTGCACTGTGGGCTGAGGGCCTGCAGCAGACTGGGTGACAGTGGGGCTGAGTCACTGGGCTGAACCTCCATCCACTCAGGGCTCAGTCCCTCCTTCCAACCTGCTGGTCTTCTGCTGTTTTTCACAGCTTTGCACCCACTCTCGGAGCCCCTCCCCCAGCTGCCCATGCCCACCTGAAGAAGGCGCTGCAGACCACCTCTCGGGTCCGGCTCTCCAAGGGGAAGGAGAGCTGCTGCTCCGTCTCAGGGATTTCGGATGTGGGCTTCTTGGTTTCAAAAAATGAATGAAACAAACAGAACCTGGGGAGATGGGAGGGTATCAGCGGGGGCCCCAGACAGTCCCCCCTCTTCCCAGGCTCCTTCCTCGGATGGAAGCCCCCGGTGGTACAGTGGTTAAGTGCTACAGCTGCTAACCAAAACGTCAGCAATTCAAATCCACCAGGCACACCCTGGAAACTCTAGGGGGCAATTCTACTCTGTCCTGTAGGGTCTCTGCGAGTTGGCACTGACTTGATGGCACCAAGTTTGGTTTTTGGTTTTCCCCTTGGATGGCACCACTGGGTACACTGCCAAGGGGTGGGAGCTGCTCTGCTCTGGACACAACCTTCAGGGGCCTAATGGGCACGGGCGGAGGCAGCAGGAAGTGAGAGAAAGGGGGCACCATTTCAGCCCGAGTTGGGTAAGAGAAGAACAGAGCCCTCATTCAGAATCAAGACAGGTTCAGGTTCTGTGGCCCTGGCAAAGTCATGCCTTTGCTTCTGTAGAATGGGGCTAAGGAGGCCCCTTCTTCCAACAGGTGAGAATTGAATGAGGACCTGCGGCTCCGCCTGGCAGATGAAGCAGGTGTTGCGAAAAGGCTGCCCAATGCCATTAAAGCGCAATGCTACCTACGTGACGCGGAATGAACCTAACTCTTTTAGGACCCTGGACTCCATACTTCCTGGGTTCCTTCCCTTACAGGCCTGAGCCATTTCTCTAAATCCTCTGTGGCTTAAATGGGAAGAACAGCTTGTTGTTCTCTATGTAATCTGAAAGCTGTCTGTTCCAGAGGGATCTAAACACACTGCCTCGGGCACCCCACCTAGAGGGGAATGGGGCTCAGCACATCTCACACCTGGCCACCTCCTCAACCATGGCTTCTTCCTTCTCCACCTGGGAGTTCTCCACAATGCTGACCAGGCGAAGGATGATCCACTTCCGCAGCCGGAAGACAGTCCGCTCAGGCCTGGGGGTAGGAGCCAGGTCATGGAAGCCATTTAGAGGAAATAAATGCAAGGCACCTTCTGCCCCGTCCTGGAGACAGGACATCTCCCGCACTACCACCAGCTGGGACCACACATGGAGAGAATGAAGCTGTTGTTTAGAACCAAGAAGCCTCCCTTCCTCTCCCATGGTTTGGAGCCCCAGCATCTTGGAGGAAGAGTCTAAGCATTCTGGGCACTGCAGGCCCACGAGGCCACTCCTGAATCTTGGACTTTCCCCTAGGCCCACTCACACATGGAGTGAAGGGTCCTGACTCTTCTTCTGATTACTGGTGCTGAAGTCCACCAAAGAGTCTAGATTAGGCTGGAGAAACATGTCCCGCAGCCAGGCCACATAGTCCTTGAGAGCGTGGGGACTTAAGAACCGCACAACTCGCCAGAAGGTAGGCACAACGGGGTGGCCTTGGTTGGTGATGGAGGAGAAGGCCACTAGCACTGTTAGCTGTCGCTCAGGGTCTGTGCGGCAGCCCTCCAGGAAGGCACCCACATACTCGTCCATCTCTGGGGCAAACTTGAACCGGTCTGGCACCTGCAAGGAAGAGGTGAGGTACCAGGAGAGGGTCCATCTTCGGTCACCTGCCCACAGAGGGCAGCCCTACCAGCCTCTTCCACGTCGGGCTAAACAAGAGACGCAGAAGTCCCTATTGCCTGAGCCCAGCCTGGCCAAGCCTAGAATCCTCTCTACTCCACTGTCTATAACACACAGTAGTTCCCTGCTGTTCCATCACATCCGCCCGGCATCAAGGCTCCCTAGTCTTCTAGGCTCTACATGTCTGGCTCCAGAAGGTCCCACCTTCCCACCTTTGAGTGGCCAGCCAAGCTCTTACCCCAGCCTAAGGCAGGGCGCAACAGTAGCTAAGATTCAGTCTTGGGCCATGAAACTGCCAAGATGGCCATAACTGTGCCACCTTGGCGCTCTGAAACTAACACCTCTCATGTGTTTACTACACGCCTGGCTCCACATGACATGCTTTCACATAGCAGCTTCTTTAATCTTCACGAGAACACTTTGAGCTTGGCCACTACTGCCATTTCACAGATGAATAATGTGAGGTACAGAGAAAGCTTGGAGGATCACGGAGTTCGTGGGTGGTAGAAACAGCAGCTGGACCCAGCCAGACTGGCTTTCCTTCCTACTCTTCACCACAGCCCAGTATTTTCTGAGCCTGTTCCTTGTCCGCAAAAGGGGAATAGCAGCAATCTGATGTGAGCTGTAAAGGCTAAATGAGACATGGAAAAGAGCAAACAGCACTTACTACAGACCACACACTGTTTAACGGTCTACTTGAACCCAGAAAATACTTCTCATCTCATTTTATGAACAAAGAGACAGGCAAAACACGTTTAAACAGCTTGTCCAAGGTCATACACCTAGTAAGAGGTGAAATCAGGGATGGAACTCAGCAGTCTGTCCCCCAGAGCTCATATACCTAAGTGCCACATGATTTCCAGGTTGAGAGTTTAGCCTAGGGCACAGGAAAGAATTCTTGAACTAGCATCAGTGATGAGGACTGTGATGGTTATTAAACCACCAGCTGGGTGGGTGGAGGGTGGTCTGAAGAGATCACTGGGTGTGTTTTACTCTGCCAGGGTGCCCTAAGGAGAAGAACCTCACCTTGCCAACTCCTTTCAGAGGGAGGAAACGGGGATTAGGTTACCTGCTTTACCCAGAGGGAAAGGACACTTTGAGTCCCAGGTCCCTTCCAACCCTTCCAACAAATAGCAGCTATGCTTGCCTATCCTAAGGTTAGGACCAGAAAGGCAGGAAGATCCTCCATGCCACAGCAAAGAGCAACCCCCGTTCCAGAAGCTGGCTAAGCCTTGAAGAGACCCTTCCCCCTACCCTTTCTTTAAAGGACACAGCCTGTTGCCCAGCCCTTGCTGTGGTAGTGTTGAGCCACATGAGGGGGCACCCACCTTGGCATTGACCAAGTGCTCCCCATAATGGTGGATCACATCTCCCCGCATCACCAGCTGCAGCTGCTTCTTGGACAGCAGTGGCAGGGCTGCACCCAGCAGGCGGAAACACAGGAAGCTAAGGAGAGGAGACGGGGCCAGTCAGAGTCCTCCACTTCTGGGGGACCTCAGGACCCCCAACCCACCTCACTCGGCAACCAAGGACAGGGTGGAGCAGTGCCGCATGCACCTGGCTGGTGGGAACTGCTTCTTGAGCAGTCCTTGTTCTAGAACCTCATTCCAGAACTGTGGGAACTTGTTCTCCTGAAGTGCCACCTGCAGCAGGTTCAGAGCCACGGCGGGCAGCTTGCGCTCCTTCTTCACAGAGGCAGCGGCCGTCTTCAACACATTCACCAGCCTGGGAGGAGGGCAGAGAGGACTCAGAGCCACCTGCGTGACCGATGAGGCCCAGGGGCAGCTCTGTAAGAACCAGAGGTGCAGCGAGGGGTTGGGGGGGGCCCAGAAATGGCAATGTACCCTGGGTGCAAGTCCAAAGGGGCACCAGAAGGGGGCTGGAATGACATTCCATGGCACAAGGTTACTGACCGAGGCTGCTGGACAAAAAGGAGGTGTTTTTGCTGACGTTACCATCAACATCTACTCAGCTTGAAACTTACCTTTACGCCCCTATGCTTACCTGGGAATATTCTCAGCTGAGAATAGATCTACCGATCCCAGCAGCTTCTCGAGCTTCGCAGGCACCTTCCGCTGGGCTAGGAGGAAGAGCTCCAGGTTCTCAGGGGAGCTGAGTACCACGCCCAGGTCAGCCTTGAGCACCTTTGGCAGGAGTTCCTTCAACATGGCCTCTGGGACCTGGGAGCAGGGAGACACATTCTATAAGGCTGGCTTACTTGCAGTCTTTTCAGTCTCTCCTTCCATGGAGTGAGCCCTACGAATGCCATTCTACCTGCCACGCTCCCACAGTGGTCCCCCAAAGAGTGCCAGTCTAAAGGGGGACAGCCATAATCCACTCTGCTAGGTATCTGATAAGAAATTCAAACTCCCAAGTCCCAGAAAGCTAGGGTTTTAACAAGCATTCCTGGAGGCTAATTGGCCAAGGCCATTTCTTTCAGTAATTCCTTTCTGGTTTTCAGAGGCTCCCCAAAACAAACAAATCATCCAGAGTTGCCAGCAAGTCAATTCTGACACAATGGATCCACACTCTGTGGAGTTTTTAATGACTCTGTTCTTTTAGAAGCAGACTGCCAGGCTTTTCTTCCAAGGTGACTCCAGGTAGATTTCAACTGCCAACCTCTTGGTTATGACTGAGCACTTAATCCTTATGTCACCTAGGACATCCTTTAGAGGATCAACCCATTTTTCTCCACCAGAGCTGAATTCATACTTTAAAATATATTTTATTGTGCCTTAAGTGAAAGTTTACAATCCAAGTCAATCTGCCACACAAAACTCTGCACACAAACCACTGAGCAACATAACCTGCCCTCCCTACCCTGTCACAGACAGCATATTCTTTTCTACCCAGGACTCCATGTGTTCACTCAACCTGCTCCTCTCCTGCTGTACCCTCTAATCACCTCTGGCCAGGAGCTGTGGAGCCAGCCTCATGTATATATTTAAGCCAAGAAGCACATCCTTCACCAGCATCACTCTGTGAGTTACAGTCCACTCCAATCTTCATCTTAAGAGTTGGCTTCAGAAGTGTTTCAGCTCTGGGCTAATGGAATGCAGGGGCTACATCCTCAGGAGACCCTCTAGGCTGTCAGACCATCGAGTTGGTCTTTTAATAAGAGTTCCAGTTCTGCACACTCATTTTTCTTCTTCTATGTCAGGGACTCTGTTGTATTTGGTGTCTAAGTACCATCTAGTTTTTCTGGTCTCATGCTAGGATCAGACCATTTCTCATACAAGATTCCCTCAACTGAGAGCAGGTATTAGAAGCCAGATTCTTCTATCTCTGAGGCGAGGCTGTGGAAAAATCACGATAGCTTCTTGCTTATTTACTCAGTCATTCCAGAGAGGTGGCAAGGTGCTCTCAGTGCTAGCCTGCCTCAGTTTCTCAAGTAGGGTAGTACAGGCCCCTCAAGGGCCAAACTTGCTCAAATCAATAATGATATAAAACATGTATACACTTACCATGTACCAGACACTGTCCAGTATGGTGGCCACTAACCACAGATGACTGAGTACTCACAATATGGCTAATCAAAATAATGATAATCAGTAAGTGCAAAAATATACTGGATTTATGACAAAAGAATGAAAAATTTTTTCTCCCCATATCAACTGCACATACGGATGATAATACTTTGATATGTCACGTTAAATAAAATATATCCCTAAAATTAAGTCCATCTGTTTATTTTTCCTTTTCAATGCAGTTACTAGGCAATTTAAAATGACACCTACGGCTTGCCTGCATATTTCTATCATATCATGCTGTTTAGAGTGTTCTCATGCACTGACTTGAGTGTTCTTGATGTTTCTACTGTACAGGTGCCACTGAAGGTTGCAGAGCTAGCGAGCCCATACCTCGGAGAGGATGTCCACCAGAGCCTTCTGAGGCTGCTCCTGTAAGTGGTTGCGGTATTGGGCCAGGGCCTGCAGCAGCCTCACGGCCTTCGTCAGTGCCTCTTGGTCCTGGCACACACACAGAAGGGCAGACAGTATGAGCAGGGCATCACTCGCAAGCCAGGCAACAACCCCAGGTGAGACAATCCGCTGAGCCCCCAAAGTGCTTACCTTTACTAGCCGCCCTGACTGAAAGAGGGCTAACACCCCAAACAGGTGTGCAAAGAGAGCAGGTCTCACCATCGTCTAGGAAAAGATTTCAGGCACAGGTAGGAACTCAGATTCCACAGTAGGTACCCCACCCCTTTTGCTATCCTCCTCTCTGGCTGCTGATCATTCTGGGGCCACCTATTCTCACCTTCTTCACCGTCTGTAGGTTATACTTCTCCTGTATCTGCTCCAAGACGCTGCATAACGGGATGTCTTCAAAAGATTGTAAGAGCTGCCAAGGGGTGTGACAAGAAGAGAGGGCTCAGGGGACAGACCTCAACCTCTTTCTGCTTCTCCCTTAGACTACAGCTGAGAGGTCCTTAGTCCCTGACCCCAGTCCAAGGATGCCTCTGAAGCAGCTCATCTTGCTCTGACAGACAAATTGCTGCTGCTCAAAGGGAGTGGAACCTTGCCTGCCTTGGTCTCCAGATCACTTAACTGAGATTCCCATATACTCTGTCTCCAAAGCCTGCTGAGTCTTCCCTAGCTGATCCCAGAGGTTTGGGTTTTCACTGCTCTTCCAGTTGTCCAAGCTCCTATACAATGGCTTAGAGTCAGCAGGGTGCCCGGAAGCTTGCAAAAGCTCACTGCACTCACCAATGCTACTGTGCACCAAGAAAGAAAACATGCACAGCCTCCCCCTCCACTTTCCCGGGTTTCTTTGCAGTCAAGTCTTTGCTCAGGCACTTTTTCTCCACGGGGCGAATCTTCCCTCAGCCCGGGCTTCAGGTGTCATCCTCCCAACCTCTTCCCTCAGACACCTACCTTTCTCCTAACAGCTGACCACTCGCCCTCCTCACGCCCACCATTCTGACCCGTAAGGCTAGGGCCCCTTCTCACCAGCCACAACAGCCATCAACTCACCTGTGCCAAGGCGAGACTGTAGCAGGGCCGGGCAGTCTCTCGCCCGACCCCAAGCCCGTTGATGAGGCGCTTCAGAGCGTATTTCATCTCAGACCCCTATGGAACCAAGTGCAAACCTCTTGCGACCAGTGGCAGGAGTCAGTCACAGAGTCGCCGACTCCTGCACCTCGGCCCGCGCTCGCCTTGCCATCCTGACTCGGGAACAAGTGCCCACAGTCCCAAGCCCGGGATCCCGTCGCTACATCTCATCCGGGACCTGCGTGACCCCCTGCCCCAGGCCCCGCCAGCCAACCTTTGGCCGTGTGCGCAGATACTCCAGCAGCTTCTCCGTGGCCTTAAGCCGCGTCTCCTGCTCCGGCTTCGCAATGTCCCAGAAGAAGTCCAAGAACTCGCGGCTGTGCTGCAACAAGCCATGGCGGTCGGTAGGCCGGGCACCGGTCTTGGTCGCCTCGCCGGGAGCCTCGGGTTCAGCAAGGTTCTGAGTCTCCATATCCGCCATGCTCCACGAACACGTGGGCTGTAGAGACCTCCGCTTCCAGGTCAGGTCTCTGCGCGTGCGCACTGGATTGGGCTGGCTGGGGCGGAGACCGGAGAGAAGCGGGGCGTGGCCTGGGCCCGGCCGCCGGGGGCTCCACCCCTCGATTCTGCCGCGCTGTACCGGCTCTTCTCAGCCCTTCTCTTCAAACTCGGTCTCCCCAGGCGGCTGAGGCATCTGTCCCCCAGTGCCCCGCTGGGGGCTTTTCTGACAGCTCATGTCAGAAAACGAATCCAGGCGAAGCAAATAGATCCAGCTTGTCCCAGAGTGGCCCCTGCGCCCCAAACATTAATGCATTCACTGTACAATCACTGTTTGGTGGGCACAGTCCTTAACTGTGCCGACAGCTGCTACAGATTTCTTTTCTAGTGGGAGGAGACAGCTGATGAGCAAGTAACCAAACACATTTAAGAGGATAATTGTTATGAAAAACATGAAAGAGGTAAGAGGGAGACTTTAAATTATTTCTCCCAGTTTTCAATTGGACTTTATTTTTTAGATCAGTTTTAGGTTTACAGAACATGGGGCTCAACACGGAAAAATGTCGAGTTCCTTTTCCCCCAGGACATTGTTTCCCATTTGAACATCTTTCCTGTAGCACATCTGTTACAACTGATAAATCAACAGTGATACATTACTACTAGCTAAAGGCTGTAGGTTACATTAGGGTTCACTCTGTAGTATATTGTCTGACAGGTTTGGACAAATGCATAATGTTGTGTGTCTGCTGTTACAGTATCATCCAGGGCAGTTACACTGCATTAAAATTGACCTGTGCAACACAATGTAGAATCCCTGATGTAGCAGGAGAGAAAGAGGTTTGCAGATCAAGCACTCTATTAAAAGACTCGAATTGATGGTCCGACAATCTGAAGGGTTCCCTGAGAACATGGGCTCTAGACTTGCTGCTAGCCCAGATCTGAAACCGGTACTGAAGCCAACACTTCACACAAAGAATGGACTGGACTTGGGGACACAGAGTGATGCATGTGGTGTGTGTATTTTATGGTTTTATGTATATATGTGTATATACATATACATACATACATATATACATGTATTTATGTGAGGCTGTCCTACTGATTTTTTTTAGAGGAGAGAGGAGAAGGTGAAGAGAAGGGAACAAGTGTTGGTTGAGTGGACACTAGAAGTAAAGAGTGAAAAAGAAGAGGGTGCTGTCATAGGGTAGGGAGAGCAGATAGAGTTGCAGAGAGGGAGGTATGGAAAATTGACTTGGATTCTAAACCTTCAGGTAGTCACAATAATTTTTTTTTAAATTACTCTGTGCACTGTCTATGCACACTCCCTTCCTCCATTCCTTTGCAACTATTGCTCTTTCCATGGTGTCTGTAGTTTTGTCTTTTCTAGATGTCATATAGTTGGAATCATACAGTATGCAGCTTTTTCAGACCAGCTCCTTTGGCTTAGGGATATGCATTTAGGTTTCCTCCATGTCTTTTCATAGTTGGTAACTTATTTCTCTTTATTGCTGAATAATACGTTCAAATGGAATTTGAAACATAAATACATCACCTATTTAAAACATTGGAGTTAAAAATAGGCACTAAGATATTGACTGGAAGGGGTGGCCTGGGAGGCCTCCATGCAGAGACGACATTTAGAGCCTCAAGTGGCATGAGCCAGTAGAGAAAAGACCCTCAGGTGGACGATACTATGGCTGCAAAGATTCCAAGGCTGCAAGGGTGAGATTGGCAACATGGATCAAAGAAGCAAGATCTAGTAGAACCTGGAAGAGACCTGGAGCGTGGCGCATATCAGGAGTTTGGCTTTTATTCTGAGCGTGACGGGAAGTCACTGGATTATCTCAGCAGCCATACTGGAGATGGATTATAGGAAGGCAAACACAGAAGCAGGAAGACCGGTTAGAGGTGATGGCAGACTGGGGGAGGAGACTATGAGAACAGGTCAGATTTGGGCTAACTGGGAGGTGGTAGGCATGGATGAGGAGACCTGGTGGTGCAGTGGTTGGGCACTTGGCTACTAACTCAAGTCAGCGATTTGAACATATCAGTCTCTACATGGGAGAAAGAAGTGGCAATCTGCTTTGAATAATGTAGTTCTACTCTGTGTTACAGGGTTGCCGTGAGTCAGAGTCAACTCGACAGCAATGGGTTTAGTCACCCAGATATGGCTGATTTGAGTCTATCCAGAGATACCTTCCTGAAAGGCCTGGTCATCTGCTTCTGAAAGATTGACCATTAAAACCCCTGAGGAATTTTTTTCAAAAACTGTGATTAAGTGCAAATTTAAAATCCAAGTCAATTTTCCATACAAAATCCCAAGTACTCACTTCCCTGTAACTCTTATTTGTTCTCACCCTGTGACAGCACACTCTTCTTTTTCACTCTTTACTACCAGTATCCACTCAACCAACACTTGTCCCCTCCTCTCCATCCTCTCCTCTCCCCTCTAGAAAGAAACCAGTTGGACAGCCTCATACATATATTAAACCATAAACTGCATCACTCTGTGTCACATGGTCCAGTCCCCTATGGACTCTCAATGAACTATCTGTATGGGATTAAACTGACAATGACAGCTGGAGAAATTAGATGGGAAATTTAGGGGGCAATGAGTTTACATTAATGGGGGAGGAACAATTAGGAAGAGGAGAGTGAGAACTGTTGCACAACTTGAAGATTGTGATCAATGAATCGTACATGTAGAAACTACTGAATCAGTGTATGTTCTGCAGTGTATATTTTCAGCAACAGCAGCAAAAAAGAATATAAATTATTAAAATGGGGAAAACCTCTATGGAGTACTATTATACCTTGATACATGGTGGGGGCTAGTGTGTTTTTGTTTGTTTGTTTGCTTTTGGGGATAGGCAATGAACTGGGTGTGCAGGGAGAGGAAAACAGGAATTGTAGGCTTATAGCCAAAATAACTGGGTAGATTATAGTACAAATTTACTGAGCTGGGGGAGAATTTGGGAGACTGAGTGAGCAGGGGTGGGATAAAGAGTTCTATTAAATCAGAAATGGTTTTGTAAATGGGTGTAGGTGAGCATTCAACTGGCCACCCTGCTTCTTAGGGGAGAGGGCCTGAGAGACTAGCTCTAGAGCGCTGTGGACTGGGGGGATTAGGGACGACTTTAGCAGTTAAGTCCATACATGTAGCTCTAGCCCCTTTTGCACCCAGGCCCCTGGAGCACTACCCACTCACCCTGTCTCTCTCAACACCTTCTTTTCTCTGCTGACTGTTGGTGAAAGTCAAATTTAGTGGTTCACCATGTACTGGAGTCTTTCGGGGGTGCAAATGCTTAATGCACTCAGCTGATAACCTACAGGCTAGCGCTTTGAGTAACTGCAGGTGCCTCAGAAGAAAGGCCTGGTGACCTATGTCTGAAAAACCGGCCACTGAAAACCCTCTGGAGCACAATTCTGTTCTGTCTGATGTGAGGTCCCCATGAGTCATGTCCGATGTGAGGTCCCCATGAGTCAGAATCAGATAGATGGCTACTGGTTTTCTACGCACATATGGTCTCAGGCCCTATTGCTCTCTCCTTATTCATCTTAAGTTCTTTTGCTGAAAAAGGAGCCAGAAACTCTATCCAGCAGGGGTGCTTTGAAGAGTGACTGAGCTAGTGTTGGATTCCCAGAACTCAAGTTCAGGTAACTAATCGGGTCAGAGACTGTGGGCTGGAGCCAGCAATGAGCAGGTAATAGATGCACATTCTTTATGTACTCCATAACCTTGGGCCTGCCAGGCTCTTCCCCAGGCTCCAGATGTCCTACCCTTGCTAGACCCTACCTGGTTAGTAGCCCTGGGAGGGACAACAGTCACGGGGGACACTAGAGACATGGGCATGCTCTGCATGGGCTGTCACAAGGAGCAGGGTCCCCTGAACACAAGTGCTGGAACTCTCTGTTGGTCCATGCTGCTGCTGGTAATGGGCCTGGGTTTGGGGTGCTGCCAGGTGTCTGAGCAGGGCGCTAGTTGTAGCTCTGGTCACTGAGGAGGCCCCTGAAGCTACCAGTCCCAATGTGTCAGCCTCCTTGTCATCTGAGCTGCCTTGGAGGATGAGGGGGCAGGCCCAGGTGCTTGTTTCAGACCTGGCCACCAGGTTACTGAACAGTACTCCTGTGCTGGGAGACAGGTGTCCAGAGCCGAAGGAGCTGTTGAGCGAGGACGTGAGAAGCAGCACAGAACCACTGCTGTCAATAGCAGCCAGGACGCTGCTCACAGGGATCCCAGCAGCTTGCAGGAGTGGTAGGCAGGGATCAGAGCTGGGCCTTCCAGAATGTAGAGCTGCTTTCAGGAGGGCCAGCAGTTCTGGGCCAGCTGATGGGCCAGGGGTGCTGAACAGGATGCCCTGGGGCACAGACAGCTGCAGTGCAGGCTCCAAGGTGGGCATGGGCTCAGCTGGGGGGTCCTCCAGCCCCAGGTCACGGGCCATCATGCTCAGAAGGGCATTCCCAGTTAGCTCTGGGGTGGTAGCAAGTGCTGCCATTCGTAGCACATCTGCCAGTCTTGGGTTGGTGGCTCGGGTCCCAGGACCCAGGGGAGTCCCGTCAGCATGGCAAAGGAGTGGGCAGAGGCTCTTTGTACCCTGGGCTGCCAGCGCCCTTGCCAGAGGCGAGTCTACCAGGAAGCCCTCCTGAGCCAGCATGGTAGGGCCCCGCAATAGGCGTGGCCAAGGCAGGTGCCCAAAGCGCGTGTGCAGCAAACGCAGGGCAGGCAGAGTCGCAGGCAGCCCTAGCCCAGGGGCCAAAGTCTGGCCTGGGCCTGAGGTCAGGGCAGTTGAATTGCCTGAGGAGCTATTGTGGAACAGGCCCCAGAACATGGCACCTGAAAGGAGACGAATGGTCACACAGAGGTCAGGGACACTGGCCACAACTGGGTCAGAGTCACAGACTGGAAGTCAGAGTCACTCAGCAGTCCCAGGTGAAGGTTCACTGTCTTGTTTGAGGTTGAACTTACTAAAGACTGAGATCAGGGGTGACTGACCAATCTTGGAAACAGGGGTCAATGACCAGACTCGAAGTTAAAATCACTGTGTAAGTCCTAGGTCCCACTCACAAACCAGTCCAAGGTCAGGGCCAGTGAGTGTGCTGAGCTCCAGGTCACTAACAAGGTCCTGGGTTGGGGTTGCTGTCTGGGGTTGCAGGTCACTAACCTAGCCCCGTGGCGTGAGGATGCACCACTGATAGGCACAGTGCCGCTCCAACTCCTGCATCCACGACATTGCCTCCGGCCACAAGCAGCTCTCGGCCCAGGTTGGAGCAAGTGGCTGTAGCAGAGAAGGGACCCTTATGGGAAGAGCCTGGGGCTGGTGACCCTTGACCCCTACCTACCCCTGAGCTGCTGCAGCACTGACCAGCAGGGCTGATGATGGCACTGTGGTGGTATGTGCCTGGGCGATGGGAGTGTCTGGTGGGTGCAGGGGCCACAGAACTCAGACTTTCTGTAGAGCTGCTGCCAGTCTGGAGTTGCCTTACAGCCAGGGAGATGCCAACAACCAGCAACAGCAGGGCTGCAACTAGTCGGGCCCAGGCTCCCAGAAGGCCACCAGCCTTGTTCCTGCAGAGAGAGGTGCCCTGAGCCAGCTGGGCAGAGGCCCCAAGTGAGAAGTGGGGAGTTTGGCAGGTAGGATAAGAGACTTGCAAGCGCACAGCAGAGCAGAGCAGAGCCCAGCCAGGTGGAGTCAGGCTCCAACCTGTTCAGCAACTGCTCTGGCTCCAGGGGGTAGGAGCTGGAACCCTGTGGCTGGGCAGCAGGCAGCGGCTGGCTTGGTATAAATGTCTTGATTCTCATATACCTTTATGAGTCTGTAGATTTCTCTCATTCAACCAGAAAGATCCCGGAACTGAGACTGGGACTGCCAGTCCCCTTTCACCCTCCCGCTGTGCCCAGGATCTCCAGAGAGAGGGACTTGCCAGCTTCAGATCTAAGGAACAGGTGTCAGACCCCTCCCTGACTTACCCAGAGGAGTCCTGGGGCCTCCAGGGCTGGGGGACCAGCAGCTCCAAGGTCTCCCTCTCTTCTTCCTCAGAGTCCAAGCCCAGCTCCCAGAGCAGCAGCCTCTGGTACTGCCCTGAACTTGCCTCAGCGTCCATGGCCCCCAGAGCCAGCACAGCTTCCTGCCTGCCAGCCTTGCCAGGTGAGTCTCAGGAGGCCTTGCCCAAAACAGTGGGTGGGGAGTGGAGGTGGCCTTGGGGAAGGGTGGAGGTGGAATCTAGAACTGGTCTGGGCAGGGCACAGGGCCAGGGAGGCTGTGCATGAGCCTGCCCCAAAAGGGCATGGAGCTCAAGGGGCTCTCAAGCGGGGTTGTGATCGGTGAGGCTGGCAGCACAGTTAGGAGGAGCCCAGCCCTGCCCACCAGCCCTGAGACCCAGGCTGCCTGCTGGCCCTCTGCTGGGGAGGTAGGCACTTGACGTCCTATGCCTTGCACAGGTTTTGGTCTAAGGACATTGGAGCTTAAGTCAGAGCTATGGTTACTTTGTGGTCTGGCTGGAGGCTCAATGTGGGAGTTCCGATGTGGGAGTGTCTGGACTTGAGATGGAGTGAAGACTCAGCCCAGGGCCACTCTGAGCTCTGTATTTGGGGAACAGCTTCTTGGGAGGTGAATGTAACTGCTGGAGGAGTCTGGGTGGACCCACCACAGCCCGCAGCTCTTGTGCAGCAGGTCGCGCTGCAGACCTCCTTGGGGAGTCTAGGCCGAGACAAGAAGAGTTCCTGAGTTGCTTCAGCCTGGTATTCATGTCAAGCATCTATTCTGCGGTAAAAAAAAAAAAAAAAAAGACAGCCCCAAAGAGTGCACCCAGACAGGTTGTGGACTCCGATCTCATTTGTTCCCCAGGCATCTGTCTGCCGACCATCCTCTGTTATGACCACTGGAAACTGTGTCTCCATCTCCCTTGCCTCCAACGCTAAGCCCTCAGATTTTTCCTGGACAGAGCCAGCCCCCACAGTTTCCAGCCCCAGCTAGAAACCTGTCGTCTTTTGCACTGCTCTCTACCGCCACCTATTGCCACAGAACAACCACTGCAAGGGGAGTGCGCTACAGGCTCCCCGGCAAGCCAGTACTTCCGTTTCCCCGTGGACCTCACTCTTTCTTATTCTCTCCTGCAGGTTCAGTTTTCTATTCTGTTCACTTCTCAACATTTAAACACAGCTACATCCCCAGAAATTACTCTTCTGGGCACATATCCAGTAGGTGGCATCCTTGAGTGTTCGTAGCAGCACTATTTGGAAGAGCCCCAAATCAGAAACACTTATCCTCAGCAGGCAGTCCCCAAACCAAAAAAAAAAACAAAAAAAAATCCATCGCCGTCACGTGGATTCTGACTCATAGTGACCATATAGGACAGAGCAGAGCAGCCCCATAGAGTTTCCAAGGAGTGCCTGGTGGCTTTGAACTGCCATCGTTTGGGTTCACGGCTTGTAGCGTTTAACCACTGCTACGCCACCAGGGTTCCCAGGCAGTCCCCGGATGGTGAAAATGATTAACACGATGAGCTGTTGACCAACAACTCAGAGCGTTAGGTACACTCAGAGGCACATCAGCAGAAAGGCCTGCAGATTTAATTCCCCCAAATGAGGCTTTGAACTCCCTGCAGAGCACATCTCTGCTCTGTCACACATGTGCTTGTCACAATCAAAGCTGACTCCGTGACATTTGCTTAGTCAATCCGTTCACTTACTCCTTCGGCAGTCTGTGATTCCCCAGGCACTGAAGTCGGGGAAGGAGAGGAGGAGAGAAGGTCTTACTTGGACTAGCACTGTTGTGAGGCAGCATGGAAACTCCCTAGGTGTAAAAACCAAATCCAAATCCCTTGCTACAGAGTCAATTCTGACTCATAGCAATTCTATCGGACAGAGTAGAACCGCCCCCCAGGGCTTCCAAGGAACCCCTGGTGGTTCTGAACTGCCAACCTTTTGGTTAGCAGCGGTAGCACTTAACCACTTCACCACCACTGTTTCCTTCCTGGGTTTGCTAGGTGCGTACAGCTGATTCTTCACTTAGTGGGAATGGTTGTTTTTCCACGACCCCTAGTTTACACCATTATTGGAGGTCTTTCACCCACAGTTCCCACGGTATAGGCTAGTAGTTGACCTCTGTAGCCCTGTGTGTCATGGCCTCCACCAACAGCATCTTGCTGAGGCTTTGTCATCCCTCCAGGTGGCACTCGTGGTCAGGATATGCCGATGGCCTTATGCTGACCCTTGCTCTCCCAAGGCCCAAGTGGAAATACTCACTTGTCCTTGTCTTCTAACAGATTTTAGGGGTGCTAGTTTTCAATGCAAGGAAGCCCTGGTGGCATAGTGATTAAGCGCTACCTCTGCTAACCAAACGGTCGGCAGTTCACATCTGCCAGGTGCTCCTGGGACACTCTATGGGGCAGTTCTACTCTGTTGTAAAGGGTCACTATGAGTCAGAATTGACTCAATGGCACTGGGTTTAATTTTCAATGGAAAGTATTCTTCTCCTCCCGCCTCCCCTGCCGAGTATGGCTACATATATACAAGGTCTAACAATTAAGTCCACAAACTTAATTGTTCTAAGTGCTACATACCTCATTGTTGAATGTCATTAAGGTCTCCTTTGAAGTACTCGCATTGGGAAGCTATACACCAACACCGGAGCCTAGTCCACTTTTCAAAGCAGTTCTAGAACTCTTTTTCTGAAACGACCATCAGAGCTGTCATCTTGTTACCGTTGATGTCCTGAATGTCATCAAAACGTCTTCCTTTCAATATTTCCTTTATCTTCAGGTAAAGAAAAAAGTTACTGGGGGGCCAGATCAACTGAATAGGGAGTGTGTACCAATACAATTATTTGTTTACTGGCTAAAAACTCCCTCACAGACAACTGTATAGTTAGTTCGCAAACTTGCCACCGTGCCACTGTGCACAATGGCCATTCCAGAGAAAGTTCCCAAGTTGCTTTGAAGGGGGGACTAGGAGTTGGTGTTGGAGCACACCTTCCCAAGGGGAGGACTTCAAAGGTGCCCACAGTGATATTCAGCTGTGAGGTATGTAGCACTTTTTCTAGGACAAGTTTGCAAATTTAATTGTCAGACCTCTTGCATATATGTATTTTTCATTTTATACATCATTTCAAAGAATGAGCTTTTGGATTCATTTTGGTATGATTAGTTTTCTCTATTGGTCTTTCATTCTACTCTTAATTCTACTCATTTATTTATTCTGCTTCTTTTGGACTCCATTTGTTCTTTTTTTCCCTCTTGTCTGCCTTCTTCTGGATCATTTGGATATTACTTGTGATTTCATGTTCATCTCCTTTGTTAGTTTATTAGCTGTAACTCTTTGTCTTGGTGTTTTAGGTGTCGCTTAGGTTTATGGAATGCAGCTTATCTATCATGGAATGCACGTTTTTTGTGAAAGTTTACAGTGCAAATTAGTTTTTGATTGGAAAATTTGTACACAAATTGTTTTGTGACTTTAGTTACAGTCTGCAGTGTGTCAGCACCCTCTTCCCTTCCCTTTCTACCCCGGATGCTCAGTGTCCACTCATCCAGGTGTCTAGTCCTGTCTTGTCTTGTCACCTTTGCTTTTGGTCAGGTGTTGCCCATTTGGTCTCCTGTACCTGATTGAACTCAGAAACACTTTCCTCATGTGTGTTGTTTGTTTCATAGGCTCATCTAATCGTTGACTGAAAGGCAAACTTCGGGAGTGGCTTTGGTTCTGTGTGAGCACGATGTTCAGGAGCCATCGTCTCAGAGGTCCTTCAGTCACCGCCAAACCACTAAGTCTGGTCTTCTTTTGTGCATTAGGATTTTGTTCTACATGTTTCTCCTGCTCTGTATGGGACTTTCTGTTTTGGTCCCTGTCAGAGCAGTGGATGGTGGTAGTTGTGTACCACCAACTTCCCTGGTCTCAGGCTGGTGGAAGCTGTCATTCATTAGTCCTTTGGACTAATTTTCCTTGTGTCTTTGGTTTTCTGCATTCTTTGCTCGGACATGATAGGGCCAATACATGTGTCTTAGACAGCTGCTTGCAAGTTTTAAGACCCCAGATACTACTTGCCAAAGTAGCATGTAGAAGTTTTGTGTGTGGGTGGGTGGGTGGGTGAACTATGTTATGCCAATTGACCTAGGTGTCCCCAAGACGTCGATCCTCAGTCTCTAGCCTCAGTAACTTTGTCCCATAATGTGTTTGGATGTGCTAGAAAGCTTATACAATTTTTTCTTGGTCGAGTTGTGCCGACTTCCCCTGTATGGTGTATTGTCTTTCCCTTCACCAAAATTGACACTTGTCTTCTGTCTAGCTAGTGATTACCCCTGCCCACCTCTCCCTCCCATGTGACCATCAGTGATTGTTTTCTCTGTGGATAAAGCTTTTCTGGGACTTTTACAGTAGTGGTTGTCTTGGTCACCTGGTGCTTCTGTAACAGGAATACCACAAGTCGATGGGTTCGACAAAGTGTATTCCCTTACAGTCCAGTAGGCTAAAAATCCAAATTCAGGGCATCAGCTCCGGAGGAAGGCTTTCTCAGTCTGTCAGCTCTGGAGGAAGGCCCTTGTGTTGCATCAGTCTTCCTTGGCCAGGGAGCATCTTGGTGCAGGAGCCTCAGGTCTGAAGGACATACTCCGCTCCTGGTGCTGTTTTGTTGAAGGTACGAGGTCCCCGTCTCTCTGCTTGTTTCCCTTTTATCTCTTGCAGGATAAAAGGTGGTGCAAGCCTTGCTCCAAAGACACTTCCTTAGTAAGGGTGCCACAGTCCCACCCTAAGCCTCTTTAACATAATCCACTCTTGCCCTATTCACCACAGGCAGAGATTAGGATTTAACACAGGAAAATCACAAAATGGAAAACAATCACATAGTACTGGATACCTTAATCATTTAGTGCTGCTATAACAGAAATGCCACAAGTGGATGGCTTTAACAAAGAAAAGTTTTATTCTGTCACAGTCCAGTAGGATACAAGTCCAAATTTAGGGCATCAGCTCCAGGGGAAGTGTTACTCTGTTGGCTCTGGAGGAAGGTCCTTGCCATCAGTGTTCCCCTGGACTGGGAGCTTCTGAGGCACGGGGACCTTGTGTCCAAAGGTGGCACTCTGCTCCTGGCACTGCTTCTTTCCTGATAGTATGAAGTCCCCAACTCTCTGCTTGCTTCCTTTTCCTTTCCATCTCAAATGACTGCCTCCAGGCACAGTACAGTTTTACACCTTGAGTCCTGCCCCATCAACCCACTGCCACTCATCCACATTAACCTCATAGAGGAAGGAATTACAGCAAATAGGAACATCACACAATACCAGGGGTCATGGTGCAGCCGAATTGCTACCCACATTTTTGGGGAGGCTGCAGTTCAACCCATGACAGTGGTCTTGTACAGCATTTGTACTTTGGTGATTAGCTTATTTCACTCAGGATAACACCCTCCAGGTTCACCCATGTTGTGAGATGTTTTGTGGATTCGTCATTGTTCTTATCATTACATTGTATTCCATTGTGTGTATCTTTTCCCCAGGTCTGTAGTTTCTCTTTTTACTCTTTTGGTGAAGTCTTTTTGATAAACTCCCAGTTATCTAGTTTCTCTTCTGTTATTTGTGCGTTGTTACTTACAGTTTGTATTCTGTTTATGCCATGTGTTAGGGCCCCTACCGTTGTTCCAATTTTTTCTTCCATGATCTTTATTGTCTTAGGTTTTATATTTAGGTATTTGATCCATTTTGAGTTAGTTTTTGCATATGGTGTGAGACTTGGGCCCTGACTCTTTTTCTCTTTTTTTCCCCATAGACATCCGGCTTTGCCAGCACCATTTGTCAAAAAGATTGTCTTTTGCTTCTCCTTTTGCTTTTTCTTCCCATTTAATAGGCCATACTCCTTTGTCCAAAGATCAGCTGAGCATAGGTGGATAGATTTACATCTGGGTCCTCTAGATGCATCTTTAATACCACCTTCAATTGATGTCGTGCCTTTTAATGTATAGCAATGTAAGAACCTTGTAATAGTGTACTCAATGTCATAAGCTGGGACAATCAAGGGGCTCACCTTGTTTGTTTCCCATCTCTTAAGGATTTCTATTCCTTGTTATCTGTTGTCAACTGTCTTGAAAATGATCATTTTGTATAGTTTGTCTCTTATTAGATTGTTTCAGTGGAAGGGTACATCCAGTTGCTGTTATTTAGTAGTGGCTAGAAGTTGAAATCTGGCTGCTTTCAAGATTTTATCTTTAGTTTTCAGAAATTTGATTTTAATGTACCTTGGTATTTTTTTTTATATATATATATTTCTTTGCTGGATCTATTGAAATTTTTCCACCAATGAGTTTATAGTTTTCATTTTATTTGGAATACCTTAAGGCACGATTTCTTCAGGTATGTTTTCTGCCCTCTCCCCTCATTTTCTCCTCCTCCATTGGAATTCCAGGTACACGTATGTTAGACTGTTTGATACTGTCCCACAGTCTGTTGTGTTCCCATTCTTTTTATCCATTTATTTATTTTCCCAGTGTCTTTTCTCTTACTGCTCTATTTTGTTGTTGTTGTTAGGTGCTGTAGAGTCATTTCTGACTCATAGTGACCTTATGAACAGCAGCACAAAGCACTGCCCAGTCTTGTGCCACGTCCACAGTCATTTTTATGTTTAAGCCCATTGTTGTGGCTGTGTCCGTCCATCTTGTAGAGGGCTTCCTCTATTTTCCTGACCCTGCACTCTAACAAGCTTGAGGTCCTTCTCCAGGGACTAATCTTTCCTCACAACATGTCCAAAGTATGAACGCAGTCTTGCCATCTTTGCTTCCAAGCAGCACTCTGGTTGTACTTCTCCTGGGACAGACCTGTTAGCTCTTTTGGAGGTCCATGGTACATTCAACATTCTTCTCCGACATCACAATTCAAAGGCATCAGTTCTTCTTCTGTCTTCTTTGTTCATTGTCTCTTTATTTTAGGTTGCTTATATTGCTATTTATTCAGATTTACTAATTTTTTCTTCTTCAGTATCTCATCTGTTATTAATCCCAGCCAGTGTATTTTTCATTGCTGTTATTATATGTTTAACCTCTAGAAGTTTCACTTTTGTGTTTTTCATTTTTTCCTTTTATCATTTTTCTTGAGTTTATTTATAAGATTTAAAATAGCTGTTTTAAGTTCCTTATTTACTGATTCCATCATCCCTGCCATTCTGGGGTCTCTTTCTAGTGACTTGGTTTTTCACCTGCTATGGTCAAATTTTTGTATGTCTTGTAGTTTCTAAATGGATATTGGACGTTATATATTTTATGCAGTTGAGTGCTATATTTTGTTGTATTCCTTTAAAGACGGTTAAATTCTGTCTGGCTTGCTTTAAGTAACTTGTGGATTCTTTGTGCACCTTTAAGGCTTCCTCTTCAGCTTTTTGATGGCAGTCCAGAGCAACCTTTATTCTGGGACTAATTAGCCCCACTACTAATTTTCATGATCCTTCCAAGGCCTGAGCCCAGTGCTTGGTGAATTACAAGGCCTTTCCATTTTGGTGTTGCAAAAAGGAACTATCCTCAGCCCTGTGTGAACTTAGAAGTTGTTTGGCTTACTCCTTTTTGTTGGTTGGAAGTTTTTAAGTTATGATTTTCTCATCTCTAACCTTGTCCTTAGAGGAGGTGGGGGAAGCTGGGAAGCTTGGGCAGTTTTTTCTCCCACATAAGCATGTCACTTCTTAGCCAAAGCCTTCAGGAGACCCCTCTGTAGGCCAAGGGTACGAGGCTCTTTCTTCTTCAGTATTTTGCCCTGCAAAGTCTAGTTGCCCTGGTTTCTGAACTCCAGTATTTGCCTCCTCAGCTCAGTGAGACTCTGGTGCTCTGTTTGAGATCCTCTTTCCTGCACTATGCCCTACAAACTGCCTCCAACTCTGAGCTGGGACATTCATGTGGTTTGTTTCTCTTTTCTTGGGGACCCCAGTACTGTGGTACTTGTTGTCTGAAGTCTAAAAATAGGTTTTATGTATTTTCATCAGGTTTCTGTTTATAGTAAGAAAGGGCAATTCCTGAGGCAGTTAAGTCTTCATAGGCAGATGTGGAAGTCCTCCTAATTAAATTTTTAGGACATGAGTCAGAGGCTAGCCAGTCTGCTCTGTTGTCTAAGTTACTAAGAACCCCTATTTCATCCTCAACTGTACCCCTAGTTCCTGGAATAGTGCCTGCACGTGGTAGGAGCTCAGTGTTTGTTGACTGACTGGATCATGTATGTGGAGCTTCTGAGTTGGCCTACTGAAGCCCTGTCCCTAAGCCTGAGGTGATGGGAAAGCACTCTCGCCCTCACTGTTAAGGGGAGGATTGGTGGTGGAAGTGACTGTGCAGGTCTGTCCAAGAAATTGTATCTCTAATTTTTGAAACCTCTGTTAGTGTCTTGAAGCTCTTTTGGGAACAGGGGTGGGGTCGGTTGGTCAGTTAAGGGTTACACAACTGTCTTCCAGCCAACTCCTTTGCACATCCTGCTTTGAGGGTCTTTCCTAACTCTGGAATGTGGTAGTCATTGACACCTGTGATCTTTGAGTCTCAGCCAATCTGAGACAAGTCCTATTCTCATATCCTTATACTTATTTAAACCACTGCAGGCAGGTTTCTGTCACAGTACCTAATTCATACGAGCCCAGAGAGAAAAAGTAGCTCCTGGGACACAGACTGGGGTAGCAGGGCTGAGGGGGTTGGGTTGGGGGTCGATATAATAAGAATGGAGGATGGAGTGCACTTATAAGGGTGGTTGGGGCTGAAAGATCTAGGGGACGTGGACATTGTGGGACTGACTGGGGAGAGGAGGGGGTTTCAGAGGGGCTGGGGCCATGGGAGGAAGAGGGAGGGTAAGAGAGATAGGGAACTGGGAGATGGAAGGAATGGGATAGTGGAGGGGACTTAAATGGCTTGGGGTAGAGTAGATGGGGGGAGATGAAACAAAATAGCAAATGGGGGAAACTGGCAAGGACCGGAAGGGTGTGGGATGACAAGTCACTGTGTCTTGTACAGAAATTTTAAGTCATGATTTTCTCTTTCCTAATCTTGCCCTTAGAGGAGATAGGAAGTGCTGGGACGTAGAACAGGACTTGGATAAATGAGAGGGACTCGGGTGACCTAGGGGGTTGAGCAGAGACTGGAAGCCCTGAGGTGGACTGTAGTGAACAGGGGGATGGGTGGGCAAAAAGGGCCTGGGGAGGGACTAGGAGGACCTGACTAGAGTGAGAGAAGTTTGGAGGAACTGGGTGATGACGGAATGGATGCGAGGGGGTGCCACAGGGCTGGCCATCTCCATGAGGCCCAGCTTCACGCCGTTAGCCTTTCCAGAGTTGGGGTCCTCTGTCTTCTCCATGACCACTTGCTGTAGCAGGCCGCATGCTCTGCTCTGGTCTGTGTGGGTTATAGCTCCAGAAGCCCTCCCCTGGTTGGACCTGGTCCTCTTTGGGTTTTAGGGAGGGACCTCAGGGACCCAACCTTTCCCTCTCACTAGGTCTAAGGGTGGCTGGAGGCAGCATTAACATGTGTTTGTGTTTTACTAATACGTGGTAAATCAAGAGTCTCAGCGTAATGGCCCATTGGAGGGGGAAAAATAATCTGTTCATGGTCCCAAGTCAGGAACTAGAAAATGAGTCTCTAACAAGACTGGGACGGAGAGAACACAGTGGGGGGACCTGGAGGGATTGTGGAAAATGGGAGAAAGCTAGTGGTGTCAAAGAGTTAGAGACATAAGAGGGCTGAGTGTCCCATAAAGCTGGCAAGAGATGGGGCAGGGGAGGCTGGATGCAATAAAGCTAAGAATCATTTTGAGATCTGAGTTGCTAGAGAGGGAATTGGGAATGAAAGCATCCTAGAGAGATTAGAAGATCTGAGATTCCCAGTGGAATGGAATGAGAGAGAATGTGGGTCTGGGAGTGGGGGGACAGATATGGAAGGGAGAGGGTAAGCCTGGAGACGCTAGAGGGGACCAGAAAGACTGGGGGTAACTGATAGGATGTTGGGGCCTGGAGTGGACGTGGAAGAAGTGGTGGTGATAGACAGCAGCTGTGAGTGACGAAAGGCTCTGAAAGAGAAAGGTTGTGGGAGGAACTGGGATGGGGGTACGGCAGAGGGCTTGGAGGAAAGTGGGAGTCATAGGGAATGGGGCTCACAGCAACCCTCCAGGATAGAGCAGAACCGCTCCCATAGGGTTTCTAAGGAACGACTGCTGGACATGAGCTGCCAGCCTTTGTGGTCTGCAGCCAAGTTCTTAACCACTGTGCCCCCGGTCTCCCTAGAGAGTTTCCGTGAGTTGGAAGAAACTCAACGGCAATAGTTTTTTTTTTTTTCTTCAAATAGGATTGGGAGTCCCCTGAGTGGTGCAAGCAGTTCAAGTGCCGAACTGCTAATTAAAATATTGGAAGACTGAGTCCACCTAGAGGGGCCTTGGAAGAAAGGCCTGATGATCTGCTTCGGAAAACTCAGCCACTGAAAACCCTGTGGAACTCAGTTCTTCTCTGACACACGCAGCAATGCCATGAATCAGAATCAACTTGATGGCAACTGTGCTTTCTTTTTTTTTTGGAGGAAAGCAACATGGGAGGGCTGAGAGAGATACTCCTTCTAGAAGTTAAAATTCTCCACTATGATTAATGTATTTCTCAGCTGTGCCTTGAAGTTCTTACAGCTCTGGCATTCCTCATCTCAGGGCTGAGTTGAATGCACAGCTAGCTAGAATCCCTGCCTCCGCTGTGGTCCTATGACACCCACCCTCTATATAGGCAGTGAGCCAACGCATGCCCTCTGCTTGCTGGTAACCTTCCAAAGTCTCCCACATTCTCCACTGTTGCCCTCCAAGCCACCTTCTAGGCCCTGCCTCCTTCTCTGACTCTGCCCACCTCTGTACTGCCCTCCAGCCTCACCGTCCTTCTCTCTGTCCCCTAGGATGCTAAACTGGGCAACCCATTGTCATCGACCTTATAGGACAGGGCAGAACTGCCCTGTAGTGTTTCCAAAGAGCAGCTGGTGGATTTGAACTACTGACTTTTTGCTTAGAAGCTAAGCTCTTAACCACCCTACCACCAGGGCTCCAAACTGGTTCAAAAAAATCCAAAAGCCTGTTGCTGTCAAGTTGGTTCTGATTCATGGTAGCACTGTATGTGTCAGAGTAGACCTGTGTTCCAGAGGAGTTTCACGGCCTTTCAGAAGCAGACGGCCAGGCCTTTCTTCAAGGTGCCCCTGGGTGGGTTTGAACAGCCACCTTTTAGTTAGTAGTGGAGCTCTTTAACCCTTTCCATTGCCACCCAGAGACCCTTCAAACTGGATCTAGTCTCAGGCTTTTGCTGTTGCTGTTGCATCTGCCTGGTGTGCTCTTTCATGCAGATCTTGTGTGATTATCTTCTGACCTTTCAGGTCTCAATCAAAATCTCACCTGATTGTAAAAACCTTCTCAGATCACTCTGAGTAAAAGCAATCCCTGTCCCTAGTTGCACTGAACCAAATGGCCTGAATCCCTCCCCTTTCTATTTTATTTTCTTTTTATTGTGATTAGGTGAAAGCTTACCATCCAAGTCAATTTGCCCAAATGCAGGCGTCTGTGCAACTCTGTCTGCTGTCCTCACCCTGTGACAGCACTCTCTTCTTTTCCACTCTGTACCTCCAGTATTCATTCAGCCAACCCTTGTCCCTTCCTCTTTACGCTCTCCTCTCACCTCTAGAGGGGAGCTGGTTGAATAGCCTTAGAAATATATTTAAGCCAAGAGGTACATGCACTGCTTACACCACTCTATGCCTCATGGTCTAGTCTAGTTTTTGTCTGAAGAGTTGGCTTCAGTACTGGTTTCAGCTCGTGATCCAGTGATCATGTTCTCAGGGGACCTTTCAGGATGTGGGACCATCAAGTCTGGTCTTTTAATAAAGTTCTGTACCTGCACTTCCCTTTTTCTTGTGCTATGTCGGGGGCTCAACATTGTGTTCCCTGTCAGCACAGTCTTTGGTGATGGCTGGGCACCATCTAGTTCTTTTGATCTCATGCTGATGTAGTCGCCCAATCATACAGGCCCTTCTGTCTCCTGGGCTCATATTTTCTTATGTCTTTGATGTTCTTGGTTTTCATCTGCTCAAGGTGAGTCGGGACAAACTGATGTTCCTCAGATGGCAGCTTGCTGGCTTTTAAGACCCCAGGTGCTACTCACCAATATGGGATGCAGAACATTTTCTTAGAAAAAAACCAGTTATGCCATTTGACGTTGATTTCCCCTGAAGCCATGATCCCCAGACTCCTGTCCCTGCTACTGGCCTGAGCCCCTTTTCATGTGTTTATTGGCCATTTGTAGATATTCTTTGAAGTATCTATTCAAATTCTCTGTCCATTGTTAATTGGGTTAGATAAATTGCCCTTCATCAAAATTAGAAATTTCTGTGCTTCAAAGGATGCTATAACTTAATCATAAAAAAGATGCTTTAAAGAGCAGGGGTGGCAATCCCAATCTCAGACAAAATCAATTTTAATGTCAAATCCACCATTGTGGACAAAGATGAACACTATTTATTGCTCAAAGGTTCAGTACACAAGCAAGACTTAACTATATTAAATATTTATACACCTAATGTCAGAGCACCTAAATACGTCGAAGAAACGCTGACTACACTCAAAAGAGAGTTAGATGACTCCACAATAATAGTGAGAGACTTCAACACTCCACTCTCAATACTGGACAGATCATCTAGAAAAAAGCTCAGTAAAGATACAGAAGACCTCACTGCCACAATTAACCAACTAAACCTCATTGATACATACAGAACTTTCCACCCATCAGAGGACAACTACACCTTCTTCTCCAGTGCACATGGAACATTCTCCAGAATTGACCATGTGTTAGGCCATAATGCAGTGCTCAACAAAATCCATACCACTGAATTACTGCAAAGCATCTTCTCGGATCATAAAGCCATAAAGGTTGAAATCAATAGCAGAAAAAACGTAGATAGAAAGTGAAACTTTTGGAAACTAAACAACACCTTGCTCAAAAAAACATGGATTATAGAGGAAATCAAGGATGAAATAAAGAAATTCATGGATTCCAATGAAAACGAAAACACTTCCTACCAGAACCTATGGGATACAGCCAAAGCAGTGCTGAGAGGTCTATTTATTTCCATAAATACACACATCTGGAAGGAAGAAAGAAATCAAATCAAGGAAATAACCCTACAGCTTGAACAAGTAGAAAGAGAACAACAAAGGAACCCCTCAGGCACCAGAAGAAATGAGATCATAAAGATGAGAGCAGAGCTAAGTGAATTAGAGAATAGAAAAACAATTGAAAAAATTGAAAAGACGAAAAGCTGGTTTTTTGAAAAGATCAACTAAATCGACAAACCACTGGCTAAACTTACTAAAGAAAAGCAGGAAAGGAAACAAATAACCCAAATTAGAAATGAGAGGGGAGTTGTCACCACAGATGTAACAGAAATAAAAAATACCATAACAGAATACTATGAAAGACTACTCTAACAAATTTGAAAACCTAGAGGAAATGGACAAACTCCTTGACTGATACCACCTACCCAAATTATCACAACGTGAAGCAGAACAACTTAATAAACCCATCACAAAGGAAGAGATTGAAAATGTCATCAAAACACTGCCAACCAAAAAAAATCCAGGCCCAGATGGGTTCACTGCAGAATTCTACCAAACGTTTAGAGAAGAGTTATCTCCAAAACTACTGAGACTATTTCACAGTATAGAAAGGGATAGAGTACTCCCAAACTCATTCTATGAAGCCAGCATAACCCTGATACCTCAGCCAGGAAAAGACCCAACAAAGAAGAACTACAGACAGATATCACTCATGAATCTAGATGCAAAAATCTTCAACAAAATTCTTGCCAATAGAATACAACAACATATCAAGAAAATAATCCATTGTGACCAAGTGGGATTCATACCAGGGATGCAAGGCTGGTTCAATATCAGAAAAACAATTAATGTGATTAACCACATAAATACCACAAAAGACAAGAATCGCCTGATATAGTCCATTGATGCCAAAAAGGCATTTGATAAAGTCCAACACCCATTCATGCTAAAAACTCTTAGCAAAATGGGCATAGACGGCAAATTCCTCAACACAATAAGGGCCATTTATACAAAGCCAATTGCCCACGCCATCCTGAATGGAGAGAGACTGAAAGACTTTCCCTTGAGATCAGGAACTAGACAAGGATGCCCACTCTCACCTCTTCTATTCAACATTGTACAAGAAGTTTTAGCCAGAGCAATTAGACAAGACAAGGAAATAAAGGGCATCTGCATTGGCAAAGAGGAAGTTAAAATCTCCCTGTTTGCAGATGATATGATTGTGTGTGCAGAGAATCCCAAGGAATCTATAAGTAAACTACTCAAACTGATAGAAGAGTTCAGCAAAGTCTCAGGATACAAGATAAACATAAGTAAATCAGTAGGATTCCTTTATACCAACAACGAGACTGTTAAGGAAGAAATTATCAAGTCAATACCATTTACGATAGCCCCTAAGAAGATAAAGTACCTAGGAATGAATGAGAGAAATAACAGACCTTTAGAAAGAGAACTACAAGCCCTTACTACAAGAAACTAAGAGAGACTTAGATAAATGGAAAAACCTACCCTGCTTATGGATAGGAAGACTTAACATTGTGAAAATGTCTATTTTACCCAAAGCAATCTATTTATATAATGCAATCCCAATACAAGTTCCAGCGTCATTTTTTAATGAGATGGAGAAACAAATCATCAATTTTGTTTGGAAAGGGAAGAAGCCCTGGATAAGTAAGGTACTACTAAAGAAGTAGAACACACTGGGAAGCCTCTCATTACCCGACCTTAGAACATACTACACTGCCACAGTGGTCAGAACAGCCTGGTACTGGTACAAGAACAGACAGATGGATCAATGGAACACAATTGAGACCCCAGAGATGACACCATCTGCCTATGAACAGTTGATATTCAACAAAGGCCCTAAGACATTAAATTGTGGTAAAAACAGTATCTTCAACAAATGGTGCTGGCAAAATTGGATATCCATCTGCAATAAACTGAATCAAGATCCATGTCTTACGCCTTATACAAAAACCAACTCCAACTGGATAAAAGACCTAAATATCAAACCTAAAACGATAAAGCTCATCCAAGAAAAGGTAGGCACAACAATGGAAGTTTTAATACACAATGTGGACAGACTCCAAAATCTGTCAAACAAACCACAATCAACAGAAGAGAAAACGGGTAAATGGGAACTATTAAGAATCAAACACTTTTGCTCATCCAAAGACTTTACTAATAGAATTAAAAGAACACCCACAGAATGGGAAAAAATATTTGGCAACCCTATGTCAGACTGACGCCTGATCTCCATAATTTATAAGATACTACAAAATATCAATAAGAAGAAGACAAATCATCCAATTAAGCGATGGGCAAAGGAGATGGACTGAAGAGGAGATCCAGGCAGCCAAAACACATGCGGACATGTTCATGATCTTTAGTTATTAAAGAAATTCAAATCAAGACGACAATGAGATACAATCTCACCCCAACAAGATTGGCCATGATCCAAAAAACACAAAACAACAAATGCTGGAGAGGCTGTGGAGAAAGTGGAACCCTCCTACACTGTTGGTGGGGTTGCAAAATGGTACAGCCTCTTTGGAAAGCAATCTGGCGCTTCCCTAAAAAAATGAATATTGATATACCATTTGACCCAGTAATTCCACTACTTGGAATATATCCTACAGAATCAAGGCCTTTCACAACAACGGACACATGCACCAGAATGTTTACCGCAGCACAGTCCATGACAGCAAAAAGGTGGAATCAATCCAGATGCCTAACAACAGAAGAATGGATAGGTAAGCTATGGTACATATACTCAGTGGAGTACTACACAATGATAAAGAATAACAATGATTCCAGGAAACATCTCCTAACTTGGTTTCAACTGGAAGACATTATGTTGAGTGAAAGTAGTCAGTGACAAAAGGACAAATATTGTATGAGACCTCTATGATAAGATCTCAAAAACAGACTTGTGTACAGAAGAAAAGACTCTTTGACAGCTGCAAGGGAGGGGAGGAAGGGAGGGCGAAGTGGGGAGGGTTTAGATTAAATAGTTGCTAGAAATCTGGTTGGGAGAAATCGGTGATAGCACACATCAGAAACAAGAACAACATTAAGTGGACTTCAGCATAACTTGAGTACTCCTTCCATCTTAACCCAATATTGCAAGGATAGAGTAGCTGGGGCAGGGGGCAGGGGACCATGCTTTTAGGTGAAATCGAGGCCAATTGGCACAACTAGCGTTTTGCTAAGAGGACTCTCTGCACCCCACATTGGTGAGTGGCGTCTGGGGTCTTAAAAGCTGCCAAGCTGCCATCCGAGGACACAGCAAATGGTCCCAACTGGGCAGGAACGGATGCTCACCAAGGACCAAAATGACATCGGGTAAAGACAACCCAGAAGATAGAGAGACCCACAAGAGTGGGTGCCTACATTGACTTGGGACCGGAAGAACAGGATGCTGCCCAGCCACCACCAGTGATAGCCGTGATGGAGCTCACAGAGATGAGTCTCAGTGGCAACACAAGAATAAAAAGGAGTGCATCCTGAGATCTCCACTAAAAGACCTCAGTTGATGGTCCAGTGGTTTGGGGGTTCCCCTGAGAGCATGGCCCCCGGCCCTGATGCTGCTCTTACCCATAAATCATAACGAAGGTCCACTCTTTGGACAGGAATGGATTGGACTTGGCAATGCAGAGTTACCATATACTGGATGCACTTTATGGTTCTCTACATCTATAGGATATCATCCTGCTGACCTCTGGCTGGAGGAAGGAGAGTGGGTGGAGAGGAAGGGAAAGGAGGCTGTTGGGAGGGTGAGACATGTATGGATCAGAGAGGAAGTGTGCTGTCACCGGACAGGGAGAGCAGTGGAATCTGCATATAAATGGGCATGTAAATTTATATAGGAATGTACAGTTTCACTAATCATATTAAATTAAAAAAAAAAAAAGATGCTTAAAGAAAGTGAAAAGACAACCCACAGAATGGGGAGAAAATATTTGCAAATTATAATTCAGGCTTGTGTCTAGAGTATATAAAGGATTTGAATAGGCACTTCTCCAAAGAAGATCTGTAAATGGCCAATAAGCACTTGAAAAAATGCTCAGCATTGCATCTTGCTCTTTTAAGAACTAGCTATATGGGATCAAAGTGACAACAACAGCTTGAAAGATTAAATAGGAGCCTTAGGGGACCGTGAGTTCATGTTAGTGGACCACAAACAACTCACAAAAGGAGGGTAATAGTGGTTGCACAACTAGAAGAATATAATCAAAGTCACTGAATTGTACATGTAGGAATGGTTGAATTGGTATATATTTTGCTGTATATATTCTCACCAATAACAAAAAACTAGATGCTCAACATCATTAGTCATTAGGGAAATGCAAATCAAAACCACAATGAGATACGATCTGTTGTTGATTCCAACTCATAGATTTAGGAATGGAACTCTTTCATAATCTAGGGACTGCCTGTATATTGGTGGCCACATTTGTATGAAATGTTCAGAATATGCAAACCCATAGGCAGAAAGTAGATCAGTGGTTGCCAGGGCCTGAGGGATAGAAAGAGTTAGGGAAGGAGGCCACTACAGATGCAGCCTTCTTTGTGAGGTGATGAAAATGGTCTGGAATTACATAGCAGTGATGGCTGTACAGTTTTGTGAATATACTAAGAACCACAGAATTGTACAGTTTAAAAGGGTGAATATTATGGTATGTGAATTATGTCTCAAGAAGGAAAATCTATTAGTGTCTGTATCATCTTAGTGTCTTGGCTGTCCTCTGAAATAAGGACTTGTGTGTAGAAGGTTAATCTGAGTGTGTGGTGAACTAAGTTCCTTTATGTGACCTTTTGCAAACTAACTTGACAAATTTCCCCCTTAAACCACTGGGAGCCACCTTTGTCCTAGTTTTCTACCCCAGAGGGTTTGTTACTTTGGTCCAAATTGACTAGCATTTCCTGGGTAATCTGTAAACAACTTGGTTTGACACTTTTTTGTCTGTCCTGGGTTACAGCCTGCTCTGTGATTGGTATGTACCCTGCTGGGATTGGCCAATAGACTATGTAAGTAATATCACTGTAGACTGTGTGAATGAAGCGTATGCGGCCTATTGAGAGGGGTGCGTTCAGTTTGCGGTCCCTGCCTCCACCTCAGGAGAGGCTGTGCCTTGAAACTGGCAAGGAGCTGTGTATTTATGCAGCCAGTCCTACAGAGGTTTCAGAGACAGAAGGAAGCAGGAAGAGAAGCAGAGGGAAGAAGAGAACGGAAACACAGAGAGGAGGCAAGGAACCGCCAAAAGAGCTGTAACACTGAAGACAAGAGGACCAGAGGGGCCCAACAGTAGGGCTGGTAGTGACAGATGGCAGGCCCAAGAGGAGGCTGTCATGAAGGGGCAGGAGGAGCTGAGGGGGCAGTCTTGCGCTGAAGAGGGAAGACTTTGCCTACATGCTTCCTGATACTGGGTTGTGGTCTTTTGATCCTGATACTGAGTTGTATTGTATTACATACTTAATTGGCATGGATTGAATTATGTTCCCTAAAAAATCTGTAGCAATTTGGCTACGCCACAATTTCTGGAATTGTGTGATTTTCCTCCTGTTGGAATTCCTACCTCTGTGATGTGTGAGGGTAGATGGGCAGCGGTTGTGTTGGTAGAGCAAGATTCAATGTGTAAGTTTGTTTTGTGCCTTGAGGTTGTCTCTTGAGATATAAAGGAGAGGAGCTAGCAAAGACGTTTGGGGGACCTCTTACCACCAAAAACCAGTGCCTGGAGCTGAGCACGTCCTTTGAAAAGGAACAGAGTTCCCGTGCCTATGAAGCTTCCGTCCAGGGAACGATTGATGACAAGGACCTTCCTCTGGTGCCAGTGATAAAGCCTTCCCCTGAAGCAGACACCCTGGATTTGGACTTTTAACTTACCAGACTATGACAAATAAAATTCCTCTTTTTAAAGCCATCCACTTGTCATAATTCTATTAAAGCAGCACTGGACAACTAAAACATTAATAAACCACTTAACAGTAAGTATGGTCCATGAATTAGTTCTATGTGACCACTGCAATGGATTATCAAGACCAGCAGAGAAGCAGAGTACGCTGTGGGGAGGATGCCTGTGTCAGAATTCGTAAAAAGGTTGGAGAGTAGAGACAGGTCTGACTTCCACCTCCCAGGGTTGGCTTTGGGCTTTATCTTGATTTGCATTAGCCCCCCTAGAGTTAGGAAGGTTCTGATGCTGTTACTACCACCACCATTTTACAGGCAGGCAATCCCAGGAGCTGGAGAGAAGGGCCAGGAGAGGGAGCGGTGGGGAGAAAACCAACATAAGTGTTATTGAGAACTCTACCGTGGGCATTTTAGGCTCGATTCTGCTGGGGACTTTCTGAGGAGTGTATACAATGCCTCTCGGAATTGTGCACTTGAACTTGAAGAGGTCAGCTCCCATCTTCCACTGGATGAAGGCTGCCTCTGTAGGCACTGGCTCAGATGTCCTGGAGCAGAAAGAGGAACACACTGGAGGTAAGAGCCTGTCACTGTGAGACCTCCGGAAATGACTGGCTGGAGTTCTGGGTGAATTTGGAGGTGAGGGTGAGAGGATGTGGGCTGGAATACCAGTGGCAACCAAAATACGGGAACCTTGACTGCCTTCCACATTCTTCCCTCCCAGCTCTCCTGTTAGTATCAGCACTAACCACCACCACCCACTGCTGTGACGTCAACTCTGGCTCATGACAACCCCATGTGTCTCAGGGTCGAACTGTGCTCCAAAGGATTTCCAAAATTTGTCATAGGTAGATCACCAGAACTTTCTTCAGAGGAAAACTTGGGTGGACTCCAATCTCCAGGTTTTTGGTTAGCAGCCAAGCACATTAACCATTTGTACCACCCAGGCATTCAACCAGCAACTACACATAACCAATTAATGATTACAGGTAGTACTCGACTTACAATAGCGTTTGGTTCCAATGACTGTATCGTAAGTTGGTTCTGATGTTGGTCAAACATTTCTTTCTTTTTTAGTTTTCACTGTTACTGCTTTTTATTAGTAGTATCTCGATAAATCTGATCTTTATTTGTCTTTAGGGACTGGCATGAGAATGATAACATTGGCAAATTCTGCACTGCATTGTTGTAAATAGTACATGTTACTAATGATGTCGTACAACAAAAAGACTAAAACAGATGTTTCCAAGTACAGTTGGTCATAACTCGAGGAAGTCCTAAGTTGGAGATTACCTGTACAACTGATACCAAAGCAAACTCACTGCCAGTGAGTTGATTCCAACTCATAGTGACCCTAAAGGACACAGCAGAACTGTCCTGTAGAGTTTCCAGAGTGTCTGGTGGATTCAGCTGTAGCACTGAACCACTACGCCACCAAGGTTTCTGTATAGCCAGTAGTTTAGATTTACCGATATGTTTGACGGCACTTGGCTAATATGCTTAACTGATTTCTTTGCTTAGTATTGCGTCTTGCAACCCACTGCTCTTTGTGGTTCAATTTTTCTTTTTAAATATTTCTTGTGCTTTAAGTGAAAGTTTACAATCCAAGTCAATTTGTCATACAAAAACTTGCATACACACTATGTTCCGCACACCAATTTTTCTCCTGCTATGTCAGGGACTCTATGTTGTATTCCCTGTCAGAGTAGTCATTGGTAGTGGCCACCAGGCACCATCTAGTTCTTCTGGTCTCATGCAGATGTAGTCTATGGATCATATGGTGCTTTCTGTCTCTTGGGCCCATATTTTCCTCTGCTCCAGGTAGGTTAGAACCAATTGATGCTACTTAGATGGTTGCTTGCTAACTTGAAGGCCCTAGGGGCCACTCACAAAACTGGGATGCAGAAAATTGTCTTAAAAAAAAAAACAACAAAACTCTGTTATGTCAGTTGACCTAGATGTCTGATAAAACCATGGTCCCCAGGGCCCGGTCCATGCTACTCGGCCCTTGAAAGTGTAGCACAGTATTTAGGAAACTTCTTATGTTTTGGTTTAGTCCAGCTGTGCTGACCTCCCTTCTACTGCATGCTGCCCCTCCCTTTACCTAACCCTAACCCTAACCGTAACCCTAACCCTAACCCTAACTGTAACCCTAACCCTAACCCTAACCCTAACCCTAACCGTAACCCTAACCCTAACCCTAACCGTAACCGTAACCCTAACCCTAACCCTAACCCTACCTGCTATCTGATCAGTGAGTACCCCTTCCCCCCCCTCCCCGCTCTTGTAACCATTGAAAATTGTTTTCTTCTGTGTTTAGATCTCTTCTTGAGTCCTTATAATAGTGGTCTCATACAGTGTTTGCCCTTCTGCATCTGACTAATTTCACTCGGCAAAATTCTTCCAGTGCCCTTCATGTTATGTTTCTTAAGATCATTGTTCTTTATCATTGCATAGTCATTTTTTTCCTTAAGTTGTATCTGAAAGTACGTTTAACTTGCCATTATTCTTCAAGGACAGTATAGTTTTGTACTCAACTCTAGGTTCAAATTTATTTTCCTTTTTTGAAAATATTTTATTGTCTTGCTAGATTTCAGTGTTGCTGATGAACAGTTTGATGTCAGGGTTTTCCCTCTTATTTTTAAGTCATCTGCCTTCTTCTGTGCTACTAGAACTTTTTCTTCACCCTTGCTGATCTGAAATTTTACTAATATGTGAAGCTAGATTTTTTAAAAATTATTATCATACTTGGCACATGGCAAGATTTTCCCCAGTCTAAGGGATTTATGTGTTTTTCCTCTTCATTTCCAGAAAACTGTCATCTATTTCCTCCTTAGCCATTTCTCCCCACCCTTCTGTTGGTTCTGGATAAATCTAATTTTTGTCTTACTTCTTAATCTCTTTCTAATTTTTTTCTTTTATAGTTTCCTTTTTTTGATATTTTAAATTCTGGAATGTTTTCTCAGTTCAATCTTCTAGCTCATTCAGTTGCTCTCTAGATATTCAGCCTACTGAATTTTTCTCAACTGTACTTTTAATTTTCCAAATTTCCAATGGAATCTGTTATTTGTCCTGTTCTTATATCATGACCTTTCCTTGTTCCGTGGTTGCTTTTCCATTTTTATTTCACTGGAGGCTTTAAAGATACCTGCTTCAAAGTCAAATTGCTTTAAAACATCATTGTCTCAGCTGTAAGTTCTTCTACAAAGAGCCCTGGTGGCAGAGTGGTTAAAGTGCAAACACAAAGGTTGGCAATTTGAACCCTCATGCCCTCTATGGCTCCAAAGGAGAAAGGTGTGGCAGTCAGCTTCTGTCAAGATTTACACCCTTGGAAACCCTATGGGGTCATTGTGAGATGGAATAGACTCAATGACAGTGAGTTTGATTATTATTATTTTGGTTTTGGTTAAGGTCTTTTGTTTACTGAGTTGATTTCCATGACTTGATCTTCCCCAGTACTCCATGATTCCTAGTTGTGATGCTATCTCAAGATTCCATAAAAGCAAAGGTTATCTTCTAGTGGTCTCAGTTAGGTCTGTTTGGGGCTTGGCTCCAGACCAGAGTTTTCTTACAAGTTTCTACAGCGGGCCTTCACTTCATGTGGGATGGGCCCTGTGAGCTTGGTGACTCTGTTGAGGGCACAACCGCAGGCACGTGACTTGGTTTTTGTCATGATCTAGAGGTGTGACTATAGCTACTCTGGCCTATGTTCACTAATGGACATCCTGGACCCCAATGCCAGCCAGGTTCAGGCCCGGCCCTGCTTAGCAGTCAGGCAGGGCCCATACCATACTTGCTTAGCTGTGTTCTGTTCCCGGCCCCCCAGGGAGTGCCAGCTTCAGCCCCTGCTCTCCCTTGTGGCTCTTGTCTCCTTTCTCTTCTGGAAAAGTCTCCACCACTTGTCTACAAACATGTTTCTCTTATATTTGATTACAATTGTATGATTATTGAATTTTTTTTCTCCTATGTCTATCTGTTTGGAGCAAGAGATGGTTTCAAGCCTCTAAACAGAAGCAGTGTGACCCCTCTACCTGTGGGGCTGCCGCTGTGAACTGGATCTTGTTTTACAGGCAGATCTGTGTGCATGTTTTGCCCACACTCCAGAGCTGCGTGTTATTCCTTAACTTGAATTACAACTCCTCAGATCTGGCCTGTTTGGACCTGTTAGTGACCAGGGTCCAGCTCTGCCTGAGGCAACAAAATGAAGGTGAAAGCAACCTTTAGTTTCCATTGACAGCCAAGATTTAAGCATGTGTGTATATTTACATATTCATTAAATTATATATATACATGTATCTCTAGTGGTGCAGTGGTTAAGAACTATGGCTGCTAACCAAAAGGTTGGCAGTTCTAATCCACCAGTCACTCCTTAGAAATCCTATTCAGGTAGCTCTACTCTGACCTATAGGTTTGCTGTGAGTTGGAATCACCTTGATAGCAATGCGTTGGTTTGGTTTACATATATGTGTGTGTGTGTGTATATATAAGTGTATACATAAGTGTATATATAAGTGTATATACACACACACACATATATACACATATGCATATATATATCATATATACATATATAAACCAAACCAAACCCCATTGTCACTGAGTCCCTTCCAACTCATAGTGACCCTATCTGTAGTGCTAACTATGTGCCAGCCACTGTTCTAAGGGCCTTAACTTATGCAATCCTCATAATAGTTGGTGGGTTTAGTGGTAGAATTCTCACCTTCCGTGTGGGAGACCAGGGTTCAATTCCTAGCCAAAGTACCATATGCACACCCACCATCCACTTGTCAGTGAAAGCTTTGGTGTTTCTATGATGCTGAGCAGATTTCAGCAGAGCTTCCAGACTAAATTGGATGAGGAAGAAAGGCCTGGTGATCTACTTCTGAAAGTCAGCCATTGAGAATCCTTGGATCACAAGTGTCTCATCTTTCCACTGTGCACGGGTTGCTCTGAGTTAGGAGCTGACTCGATGACAGCTAGAAACAACAACGACCCTAAGAAGCAGATGCTATTATTATGATCTGCATTTTACATGTGAGAAAACTGGGGCACATAGAGTAGTGGAGCCATGACTGGGCTCCAGAGTCCTGTGCACTTGACCACTACTCTGTGCTGTGCTGTGCTGTGCATGTGTGCTCGTGTGCGTGTGTGCACGCGTATGCACGCTTACTCCTGGGAATGGTGGTGTAAAGTCAAATGCTGACCATGGCATGAGGAGAAAATACAGAAAAGCGGCACACTCAAGGACCTAGCCCAGTCATAGCTAGACTCCTAGGTCAGCTCTTTGCACTTCCTTCCTGCCTGCTCCCATGAGGGGATTGGGCTGGCCTGGACCTGCCTCAGACACAATGTCTCTTAGGGTACCAGTGAAGCTGACTTCAGCAGGGGCAGTGGGGTCTACCATCTCCCACTCTGCCTTCAGTCTGTTCATTGCAGACTATAGGGATGCAGGGTTCCTTCCACAGAAGAATGGTAACACATCACCACACTGTCATTCTCAGGGTCCAGATAGATCCACAGGCCTGGAGAGTGAGACCAAGAGAGGCAGACACCAAGACTGAGTGGGAACAAAGAATTCAGACAGACAGAAAGAAACAGAGTAGCGGCAGAAGGAGGAAGGTTAGGCAAACAACAGATATACAGGCTGGAGACCGGAAGAAGTAACCAGAAGGTGCCTCAGGGTGAAGACCAGAGAGACTGAGTCTGCGATGAGGGACCCAGCACTTGAGCTTCTCATCCTCCATCAGACGGTGGGGCTGCAGTCGGGTGGGGCTGGGCCTGGAAACTGGTCTGTGTTTGGTATTCAGTCATTCCCCTCTCTGGGCTGCTGGCCTGGTGTCCCTGGAGCTGGGGACAGGTATACTGCCTCTTGGTGCCCTTCCTCTGCATGGGGCCAGCTGCCTACCCCCCAGCCTCCGCCAGTGCTAGTGTCAGGTTCCGGACTGTTCCCTGGGGGAACTTTGATCTGGAAAGAATGAGAAGTGACCAATCTGGCAGCTGCCCCTGGGTGGAGCTGTGTCACTGAGACCTGGCCTGGGCTACCCCCGGCTGCCTTCCCGCCCACTGGGCCATGAACAGTTAGCCTGGGGTTCAGCAGCCACAGAGGGGCACTTTCCTGTTTCCTTTGTTCTCTCAGTTACCCCGTTACCACTTCTTCACTAGTTCACTCATTCATTTATTCATTCAGCACTTAGCACTCACCCATCCAGCAAGCGTTGGTTGGTACTTAGGCTGGGCAATGGGGACAGAGGGATGGGAGACAAGCTCTTGCCCTTTCCGGAGCTCCTAGTCTTGGGGGATGGGGAGCCACGCAGACATACCCAGACAGAGATCACTAGTCAAGAGAGACAAAGGCTGGTGTTGGAGGAGCAAGAAACGGGAGGAGAGGGACAGATTTATTTCAGGGAGGTAGAGGAGGCAGAGAACAGTGACAAGCTTCACGGGGGTGGGGGCTTCTCAGGAGAGGCAACATTTACATGTTAGCCTTCGAAGAAGTAAAGAATGATCGAGAGTTGGTCGGACAGGATAGAAAGCAGAAGGGATGCATCAGGCAGAGGGACCCTCACAGGGCCAATCACAGAAGTGTCAGTGGGCTTTGGGTATTTGCTGGGGGTGGACAACTGAGACCTGGGAGGGTGGAAAAGTGGGTGAACAGCCTGCTCAGAAAGGGTCTTATATGCTATGCCAGGGATCATGGGCTTCATCCTGTTGGCAGAGGGGATTCATGGGGGGTGGGAGTCAGTTTTGTTTTAGTGAGATGCCCCTGGGAACCTAGAGGGGAAGCAACAGCCTGTCTAGCACTGATGCTAGTCTTCACTCTCCAGGCCTCCCCAAGGAGGGACTGGTGCCCAGGGACACCTCCTCTACAAGCCCCCAGCCCCAGCTAGTCTCCACAACGCTTCTGAGGAAATCCAGCAAGTCTATGGGTTGCAAAGGGCTCCCCGAGACGGCCACCAGCCCAGGCCACAGCCCATCCCCCACTCGGCCGCCTGTCTTCCCCACCCCCATAGCCCGCTGTGACAGCCTTTTGCAGGGTTGAAAGAGAACACTGCCCGGCCCGAGGGTGGAAGGAGGGGGCTGGGGAAGCCCGGGGAGCGGCGGCCTGAAGCCTCTGAGCCGGGCTCTATAAATAACCCCTCCCCAGCCCCTTCTCCGGCAAGCGGGGGGTGAGGAGGGCCCGCCCGAGCTGGGCTGATGAGGGACCAGGGGTTGTGGACGGGGTGGGATACTCGGCGGTGGTAAGGAGCCCAGAGTTTTAGGTCTAGCCCGACCCCAGCAGTGCCTGCTTGCCCCACGGAGTCTTACGGACCTGAGCTGAGGGGAGCCGCTCCTGAGAGCCGGCTAAGTGGACTGGTGGTCTGTTGTAAGAGGAGGGATGAGTCCTGCTTTTTCCGATCTCTCTCTCGGGGGATTCTCGAGTCCTGAGGGTCTAGATTTGAGGCAAGAGGCTCCTCCCACCCCAGATTCCCTTTCCCTAGTCCCCAGTGGCCCAGGACAGTCAACTGCTGACTGCCCCAATTTGCCTGAGGCCTTGCACAAGGCCTTGCCCTCCCTGGAGCCCAGTCTCCCCTCCTGGCTTTGCAGTGCCCAGGGTGGAGCTGGGGTGTGCCAGTGTGAAAGCTGTGGCCCGGCCTTGGGGTCTAGGCTTTGGTGCTGGGAACCAAAGGGGAGGATGCTGGAAATGGAAAATGTGAGCCTAAGCGCCTATCTGAGCTGGAAACAGCTTCTCCACCCACCCGCACCCTCCCTAGCCTCCACCTTTGCCCAGAGAACAGCAGGGAGGAAGCCCCTCTAGCAGGGCTGGGGATGAAGAGTCCTCGGTCTCTAGGTAGCTGGTGCTGAGGGGAGGGTGGTGGAAAAGGCTTCCTCCACTGAGGCCAAGAGGGCCTAAAGTTGAGGATGGCTGCTAGAGGGTAGGAAGCCTTACCCTTTACTTCCTTTGCCAAATCAAGGCCACCCTTGGAATTTTGTATGTCACAGTCTCTGCCGAGTAGACCCACAGCACCCATGGACTGCACCTTTCAGAGGCTTGTTTCAAGATCTGGTTAAAGAGTGTTACCAGAAATGGATCTCGTGACTTGCATGTTCAGGCTCATGTAAATGCTCACGCATATATTACAATGTACATTTAATATACGTGTATGTTAAATGTGTAGGGACATGTGTAGGGACACTCATGACACACATACAAGCTGTGACTACACATGGGTTAAGAGGACACATTTTGATGTACTGTAGACACACACATGAGGTCTGACAATTAATTGTTCTAAGTGCTACGTATCTCGTAGCTGAACACCACTGTGGTCACCTCTGAAGTACCCTCTCAGGAAGCTATGCACCGATGTCAGTGCCTAACTTACCCTTCAAATCAGTTTTGGAACCCTGGGATGGCCGTTGTGCACCGTGGCACAGGGGCAAGTTCTCAAACTTAATTGTGCAGTCGTCTGTCAAGGAGTTTTTAGCCAGCAAATAAATAACTGTACTGGAACACTAATTTGGCTACTCACCTAATTTGGTCTCCAGTGACTTTTGTCTTTACCTGAAGATAAAGGAAAAATGGGAAGGAAGACATTTTGATGACATCCAGGACATCAAGGGTACTACGAAGACAGCTCTGATGCCATTCAAGAATTCCAGAATTGCTTTGAAGAATGGACTGGTGCTGGTGTCACTGCATAGCTTCCCAAGGGGAGTACTTGTTAGGTGACCATAGTGATATTCTGCAATGAGGTATGTAGCACTTTTTCTAGGATGAATTTGTGAACTTAATTGACAGTGGTCATATGTGTGTATACTTACATACGTTCACCACCCATTGGGCGAATACATATAAAAACCCTCTGAGAAATGTGAGTACTTGAAAATATGCATGTACCCCCCTGGAGCCCATGTATGTGCAGCTGTATACATGGATATGTATAGACTCCGTAACACCCACATTGTTCATCTACACAGACAAAAGTGCGCATTAACACAGTACCCACACACAGGCAAAAAGTTGAACCTCCAGCCGCAGAGTATCCTCTGGGCTGGTAGGCTGGAGTTCAGAGTTTGGTAGCAGGGAAGTTAGAGTGATCCAGAAGGCAAGAAGAATCTCTTTCTGACCTCCTGGGAGCCTGAGGTTTCCGAGGTTGATTCCTCTGGCTCCTTTCCAGGAAGGCTGAGCTATGTGGAGGAAGGCAGAGACCCACATGTCCCCTTCCTGGGCACAGCTCTGGTCCCTGCTGGAGATCTGAAACCTGCCTACCCTGGGCCTTCTGCTTCTACACAGCCTCCCATACAGCTTCTGATCTTCCTCCTTACCATTCTTCTTGGCCCCTGAACCCAGCAACCCAGCAGGAGAAGATAATTGGAAGCCCTGCCCTGCCTCTCTACCCCTGTGGATTTCGTAACAAGGTAACAGTTTCCAGGGCCAGAGGCTGGATTCAGGATTTGGAAGGAGCAGTATGGGTTGGCATGTTTGCAGGGATGCAGGGATTCCACCCTGGAGTGCACTTCTTTCTCTGAGGCCTGGTTAGCTTACCCCGCAGGTACCTTTAGCTGTGGACCATGAGCAGTGGGGTATGGTGGCTTTCATACATCTTACCAGTTAGGAAACCTGGTTTCCAGGCCTGTTACCTGTTCAGTAAGTCAAGTGCTCCATGGAGTGTGGGCCTGGCACATACAGGATTCTGGCCTGCCTCTTGACCCTTCAGCTGGAGGTCTTCATGGTGGAGAGGTCTGGAGGGATCCCCAGAAAGTTCACCAGCTGCCTTTGACCCAATGCAAAGGCTGATGTGACCTCAGAGACAGGCCCTGTGTGGCTTACAATTCCCTCCACAATACCTTGCAATGTACCCTTTCTATGACCCACCTAAATGGCACTTTCATGCCCCCCAGATGCCCAGTCCAGTATCTGGGTATCACCCCCTTGTCTCTTTCCTCTCCCTCATCTCCTGTGCTCACCCATCTAGCAGTTTTGCTGGTCCCACGGGCTCAGAACAGTCCTCTCCTCCCAGGTTTTCAACCAACCAGTGTTTATGGAATTCTTATGAGACCCCATTGCCATGCCAGGTGTGGCCCCAGGGGATGGGTCTGATGGGTGCTGTGAGTGTGTGCACCCATGCAGGTGGGCCTGTGAGATGAAGAGGGAGAAGGTACTGTGCAGCAGGCAGAGCTACTCCTGCCTGGAGCAGCAGACTGAACATATCACACTGCTTACATTCTTGGCTACCCTGTAAGCCTGACAGGAGTTCACTCAAGACCCAGAGTCTAAGTACCGTATGGGATGTTCAGGGGAGAGATCCTGGAGGCAGGCGGGGGTACCAAGAGAGGTGCAGGAGAGAGGCTGGGTAGAGGCATGAAAGGGGGAGTCCTCAGCATGAAGATGACAAGAGCCCATGTATGTGGTAATGGGTATGTAGAGGCCACCACAGTCACAGCATGACTGAGAGAGGAGTCATGCGGGAAGTTCTCCAGGAAGGAAAAGCCAAAGAGGTGGAAAGCTACCTTACAAGTCAGGAGAGTGAGGCCACAGGGAAGCGCTTAGAAGAAGAGAGAGTGGTTCTTGAGGGCTACTGCCAAAGGGCTGTGGGGAGCCACTGGAGGTCTCTGAGGAGCAATTCTGGGGAAGTGGCACCTCCTGCCAATGTGAGGAGCATGTAGCAGCTGCCTGGACTTGGTGAATTCGGCTGTTGCTTTAGGAGGTGTGCTTAGACTGGCATGCAGGAGAAAGAATAACTCAAATCCTGTGCCAGGAACCTGGGTTCCAGTCCTATCTTTGCATGTCTTGGCTATGGCCTTGGGCTGGTCCTTGATCCTCTCGAAGCCTCAGTTTCCCCATCTGAGGCCCATGACTCTCACTTCCCTGATTTTGCAGTTTTGGTTGGGCAAAGATTTGATGTTGAGAGGTGACTGACCGAGTGACTTGGTAAGGCTTGTTCCACATCCTGTTTCAAGTCTAGAACTTGAGGAGAGCACAGGACGAGCAGGCAGCTGAGGGGTCAGAGCCAGGTGGGAGGCGAGTTGAAGGCGCAGGGCGGCAGGCGCCAGAGCCCCCAGACTTGGTGGGAGGTCAGCCTTGCTGCTCACTGATATCAGGGCTGGTGAATGTGAAGGGCATCCAGGCTGCTTCGTCAGCCCTCACCTCCGTCACAGCCTGGCACCAGGCAGGACCTCAGCCAGAGGAGAGTGGGGGGAGGAGACCTTGAGGAAGGGGCCAAAAAGAGCTCCCTGGGCCCAGGAACACAGCCTAAGCCTCATCCTCATTGCCATGGAAGGAAGCATCTCATAGGGTGTGCTGGACCTCCGTCCTGCCCCCCTTGGACCAGAACTGCCACCTCCTTCCATCCCTCCTTCTTTCCTCCCTTTCTGGCTCCCTGACCCTCTTCCTCACGCTCCTGGTTCTTCTTTTCTCTTGTCAGGCTCATCTCCAGGACCTGACTCAGTGGTCTGACTGCCGAGGGAAAGGAGTCAAGGAGGACGGTCTGACTCTTGCACAGTCTGCTTTCCTAGAACCCACAGCGACTCCCCCTTTGCCCTTGACAATCTAGACCCCAAGCAACCTCTTCCAGATATTCTCAGGGTGCATCTGCAGGACTAGATAACGGACCTGAGGTTGAAGAGTGTGAATGGGTCCTGGGAGGGCAACCTCTGCTGTTTACTGCCTCCTCCTCCCCGTGAGAGTTCCTGCTCCAGAACTCAAGCAGACACTGTCGGGGGGCTGCTGAGAAGGCCTGTCCCACTACTGCTGCCTGCTCCCCAACCAGGCACATGCTCAAGCACTCACAGAGGTGCACACCAGTTGTGGGGCCAGGGATAGAGCTGTTCATCCCTAGACTTCCTCACATGACCCTTCCTTGGTTCCTGCAAAGGTAGAAACTAGGCTTTTTCAGCTGAGAGCAGGGCCTTTGAACTGGGAGCTCCTGTGCTCCAAACTGTAGGGGCTGAGGTTGTTGTCTGGGGCAGCAACTGCTGCAGCGACTCACTGTCTCTATCAAAGATTCCACCCAGGGAAAGAATGCAGGAGCGGTTTGGCTCACCCTGTCCAGACGGCTACTTGGAACACACGTATGCACACACACATGCATGCCTTTTGGCACTCAATTATCTCATGAAATAATTGCTGGAAGGCTCCTTGGATTAGCTAACCCAGCGTTCCTTCCTGTCCCTCTGGGGGTGGTGGGGGTGGTACTGGGAGTGGTCAGTGTTCAGCATCTGATCCAGCTACTTGGGACAGAGCAGGCCAGTAGGCGAGGTCTGGGCCTCCAAACATCCTTGGAAGTGGAACGTGACAGGAACAAGTCTTTCAGGCATCTTATTTCTGTGGGTCATCATGCTGTGCCTGCCCAGCCACTGCGTGGGCTTCCCTCCAGGTGGACCAAGCCCAGGGAGAATGTTCATCACAAAAAGCTTTTGCACACAGAAGGATGAGATGTTCCTTTTTTTTGTTGTTTAAAAAAAAAAAAAAAAAATCAGTTTGACAATGTTCCAGGAAACTTAAAATATCTTCACCGATTATCCCATCAAGCAATAATTGTTTCCATTCTTTCCTTTTCTTGTGGTAACAGTAAGGGTGGGTTTGGAAGGGGCATATCCAGGTAGCTATGAAACCAGTTTTGAGAGCTAATGCAGGTGGGAGCCCCGGCCTGTCGGTAAAGACTGGTGCATGACACCCTGATGAGGTCTGGAAGTGATTAATCCTAAAGTTGCCCAGTCTAGGAGTTGGAGATTTCAGGCCCAAGCACATCCTTCCAGCCCTGTCTGCCCTTAGCCTCCTCCCCCAGCTCCCTTAACAGGTACCTCTTGGTGGACCTCGGGCCCCTCTGACCACTGGCTGGAAAGACACAAAGATTTTGTTGCACAGAGTGAGGCTGGGAGAGGAGAGCTCCTAATTGTAGGGACAAGGAAGACATCGCCACCTGCGCCTGTCTCCTTCTCCCTTGTCTTATAATTGGTGCAGGAAATTCCAAGCAAAATTTCCACAGGTAAGTACATGTATGGGACAGCTGGGACCACAAAGCAGGCAGAGCGGTGATGGGCACAGAGTAAAGGTAGGTCGGCAGTTCTGGGGCTACTACTCTCAGGTCTCCATGAGCAGTCGGGGAGTCCCCCACCCAGCTGGACCCAGGTCCTGCAGGTGAGAGCCCTGAGGGGACCCGTAACTCTCCAGCATCCTTTCCAAATTAACGTCTACTGGGGGCTGGGACCTTCTTCCGGTGGGCCCGTAGTCCCCCCTCAGCCCGCAAGCCGCTTCGCTGGCGTCAAGCGAGGCTCATCCTGGACACAGCCCTCGCGACTCCGCACTCCGGGTCTCCAGCACCTCCACCGCGCACCACACCTCGGGTCTCCAGGTGCCTGGTGTCCCGGAGCCCGCCCGGAGCGAGTCCGGCCCCGCCCCCGACGCCCCGCCCCCCGCGCGGCGCCCACTCCCGGGCTCTCGGGCCCGCCCCGCCCTCCTCCTGCTCCTCCGGCCACCCGTCGGGCAAACCCGCCTCGGCAGCCAGTTGTGCGGCACTGAACCGGGGAGTCAGGATCCTCTTGCCATCCTTCCCGGCTCCCAGACCTCTGCGCCCTGCCCGGCCATGGAGCCGGCCCCCGAGGCGGAGGAGGCGCGCACAGTGCGCGAGGCGCTGGGCCGCTACGAGGCAGCGCTGGAGGACGCGGTGCGCGCTCTGCACGAAGACATGCAGGGCCTGCAGCGTGGCGTGGAGCGGCGTGTGGCCGAGGCGCTGCGCCTGGCTGGCCCTCTCGCGCGCACTGTAGCGGAGCTGCAGCGCGATAACCAGCGGCTGCAGTCTCAGCTTGAGCGTTTGACTCACCAGGTGGAGGCGCTGGGCTTGGCAACCGGAATGCCCCCAACGCCCGGCTCTCCTGGTACACCCAGTCCCCCGCCCGCCTCCAGGGTACCGGATCGCGCCCCCCGACTGGGCACCGCACGCTTCGCCAGCCACGCCACCTTCTCGCTGTCCGGCCGTAGCCAGGTGAGCCTGCGGGAGCGCGGCACACCGCCTTGAATGCATGTGCGCTGGCTCCGGGCTAGTGGGGGTACTGCACTTTGGTGAGCCCTCTACCCCCCACGCACCTGTCGAGTGCTTGCGCCCGCGCTCGATCCGAACGCTAGCACTTGGTGCTGGGGGATCCCGCCACCTCTCTGGGGTTGGAGGCGGCAGAGAAGCACTGTCTTAGGCTGCCTGCTGCACCTGTCTCGGGCCCCCTGCCGTCTTTGGAGTTGGGCTTTGTTTGCTCCAAGTTCTGTTCCTCTGTCCTCCGTGTCTCAAGACACTAAGAGCTTGTGCGCTGAGGCGCGGCCCGTAGACCAGTCAGTACCGCCTGGGCCCCTCCAGGGTGTTGGAGGGGTCAGCACCAGCCAGTGACCTCCACTCGGCCCCCCGCGTTGCTGCTTCACTGAGGCCTGACCGCTGAAGTTGTTGATTAACCCAGAGAGAGAACTCGGACCCCTGTTCCCCACCATCTGTGTGTGTGTGTGTGTGTACGCGTGCGCGCGCGCGCGCGCGTACGCATTAGCAAAGCACGGAGGTGGGAGTGCAGCAGAGTGGGAGTGCAGCCATGGTGGCTTCTAGGAATTCCACATAAAAGGGCAAACCCCTTGTGGTGAAGGGAAGGAGGAGGAATATGGCCTTCAGCAGTCTGGATTTCTGGGGTCAGTGACTGAAGAAAGAGGAGACCTTACCAGGTGGGGTGGGGCAGGGCCTGGAAGACATTAGCTACCACCCTGAGCAGGGGCCTCCTGGAGTGACACGTGCAGGTTAGCAAATTTCCATGGTGTGTGCAGTGGCCCTTAAGTGGGATTTTCCACCGTGGCCAGGCCTCAGCTTTGAGTTGTTTGCGAGTATTCTGTTCGAGTATTCTCCACATGCTGACCCTCCTTGGTTCAATCCTTCATGCATGCAGATGCCCAGGCTGCAGCCTTGCGACCAGGAGGACGGGACCAGCTTAAGCTTTGGCCCTGGAGGCCCCAGCGTGGATGGGAGATAGACCCAACTGAGCAGTATCGTCAGTGTTGGGAGATGCTGCCATAGACTGACTGCTGACCTGACTTCTCAAGGAGGGCTTTGTGCTGGAGTTCAGGGCTTGCTGCTGCAGGTGGAGATTGGGTGGGAAGGGGCTGTTCATGCAGCCTCAGGAACCCCTGGATTCTGGAACCCTGAATGTTCTTAGGCAGAGTGGAACCTCATAGTGTGAGAATAATGGCGGGTGAGCTGTGAAGGTCTCTGAATGCTGAGCAAATTAGGCTTTGCCCTGTGGCAGAGCCCCTGTGCTTGCTCTCTGGAGTGTCTGGAAATCTGGATATACTTAGTTTTGTCTTGTGAGCATGACATACGACACACCCATAGCGTGGAATCCCTGGGAGCCTACTTGTGCTCAGTAAACTGTCATTGATTGCTTCCGAGGCTTTGGTTTAACACATGGAGTTGCTATGCATTGGGCTGACTAGATGGAAGCTAACAACAACAGTCATTTAACGTTCATTTGCTACTTGTCTGCTCATAGACACAGCTACCCAAGTTTTAGGAGAAGTCATTTGAGAGTCACGTACATGTATAATCATCACCGTTGAGCCAGTTCTGACTCATAGTGATCCTACAGGGCACAGCAGAACTGCTGGTGGGTTTGAACTGTAGACCTTTTTGTTAGCAGCTGAGCTCTTAACCACTGTGCTACCAGGGCTACTATGTATTTATACACATATCAAAAGCCCAGACCCAAACCCATTGCTGTTCCGTGGATTCTGACTTCTAGCGACCCAGTAGAACTGCCCTTAAGGTTTCCAAGACTGATCTTTTAGGGACTCAGACTGCTGTATCTTTCTTCCATGGAGCAGCCGGTTGTTTTGAACTGCTGACCTTTGTGTTAGCAGCCCCGCACTTACGCACTTAGTTATCTAGTACTGTTGTAGCAGAAAATGCCACAAGTAGATAGTTTTAAAGAAGAGAAAGGTATTTTCTCACGGTTTAGGAGACTGGAAGTCTAAATTCAGGGCATGGGCTCTAGGGAAGGCTCTGTCTGTCAGCTGGGGCGATGGGGGGCGGGTTGTGTGGGGGGGAAGGATTGGCATTTCTTTCAGCTTCTCTAGTGCCTGCTTTCTCCAGTTCCTTGGTAATCTCCCTACCCTCCACCTGTTTGTGCTTCCTTCTGGGTCTCCTCTGCCTTTCTTTATAACTCGGAAGTGCTTAGGTTTAGAGCATACCCTACACTGTTAGGGTCTCATTAATATGACAAAGAAAACCCTATTTCCAAATGAGAGTACCTCCACAGGTTTAAAAAAAAAAAAGAATGCCCTCAGTCAGTTTCAACTCATAGCGACCCTAAAGGACAGAGCAGAGTAGCCCCACAGGATTTCCAGTGACCACCTGGTGGATTTGAACCGCTGACATTTTGGTTAACAGACATAGTTCTTAATGATTTTGCCACCAGGTAGAAGGATTAGGATTCTGACTCCTATTTCGGGGGTACACAATTCAATCCATCATACACATGTATATAAACATATACGTGCATATACATATATATACGTATGTGTACATACATGTACTTATATTAGCGGATTCTCTCCATTCTTGTAACTTATTCCTCTAGAGTGAGCTAGTCCTCTTGGTTACAGGGATTGGTGGGAGAGAGGGAACTGAGCAGGGAAGGGACCGGACCCTCCTTGTATTTGGCCAGTTGCCTCAGGGTGAACAACAGGTGAGACCAAGTGAGGTGAGACCAGGTGAGACCAGGTGAGACAGAGTCACTTAATTGTGATGGTCTGGGGAGGAAGGACAGCTCTGAGCAGGGGCAGTGACATGGGGATGGAGTGAAGTTTGGGACCAGGTTGGGGTCATCAGCAGGACTTGGTGGTCTTTGGATATGAGAATAGGGGCAGAAAGAGGAGGTCACAGATCTGTAAGGAGAGGCCGGGTTCAGTTTGGGTTGTGTTGGGCACAAGGGGCTTGTGGGATATCCGGGTGTAGGTGACCTAGACCAGATGGATTTCTGGAGCTGGCATGGAAGTCAGGGAGATCCTAGGGCACAGATGGCCTTGGAAATTGTGGAGTGGGTGAAGTCTTCTGGGCAGTTGTGCAGGTGAGCGGGAGCTGGGGTGGGGGCCAAGGAGTCTGAAGAAAAGCAAAACCAGGGCATGGAGCTGCCGAGAGAGAAGCCTTTTGGAAGATGAGATGTTGAAGTTTGTGGGGTGTGAGAACGAGGACCCAGCTGGGGAGTTGATTGTCAGCTCCAAAAAGGCCTTCTGAGGCTAAGAAGAGGGGAGACCAGCAAGTGTATGAGGTCTGACAATTAAGTTCGTGAACTTGTCCTAGAAAAAGTGCTACATACCTCATTGCTGAACATCACTATGGTCACCTTTCCAGTACTCCCCGTGGGGATCTATGCACTGACACTAGTGTCTAGTCCACCCTTCAGAGTGGTTTGGGAACTCCTTTTCTGGAGTGGCCATCAGAGCTGTTGTTGTATTACCCTTGATGCCCTGAATGTCATCAAAATGTCTTCCTTTCAATATTTCCTTTATCTTTCAGTAAAGAAAAAAGTCACCGGGGGCCAGGTCAGGTGAGTAGGTAGGGTGTTCCAATGCAGTTATTTGTTTATTGGCTAGAAACTCCTTCACAGACAACTATATGATTAAGTTCACAAACTCGCTACCTTGCCACTGTGCACAATGACCATTCCAGAAAGAATTCCAAAATTGCTTTGAAGGGTGGACTGTGCACTGGTGTTGGTGCCTGGCTTCCCAAGGGGGGTACTTTGAAGGTGACCGTAGTGATAGTGAGCAGTGACATATGCAGCTCTAAATGATTAAGTTCGCGGACTTAGTTGTTGGACCTCAGCTGAGAATTGTGGGTGGAGCTGATCCAGGTTTCCAGCTGGATCAGAAGCTCTGCTGTATCCCCTGAACCCCAGCTCCCTGGGCCCCAAACAGCGTCCACTTGCCTGACGGAAAGCCTCAGTCCGTACTCCCCCTGCAGCCCAGGGTCTCAGGAGTACTGATAGTAACCTCTGAGCCATTTTCTGGTACTGTGGGGGTGATTTTTGGAGCCAACCCTACTTTTCAAGCTCATATACTGTGACCATCAGCACGTGATTGAGTGTTTGGTCATGGATGAGCGATCAGGGTTCCCAGATAAAACCTGAGTATGGATGATGGACTGAGAGCCACAGCTGGCCTCTGGGGCTGCCGATGGCCAGCCGCTCATGCTCCCACCCCTGTGCCACAGCCAGGTCTGTGTGTGATAGTCTTATCCTGTGCACACAGGCTGGTGGTGGCTGTACTGCCTGGCTTGTGGTCAGGCTTTGTAGAGACTCGTGTCACACCACCCCTCTCTTACAAGCCATGAGAGTCAGAGTTGTTTACGCCCATTGGTTCTGAGGTTCCAGAGAGGACCGTAGGACTTGGGGGTGCTTGGTTTTCAGCATATAAAATGGGCCCTGAACTGAGTCCTTAAAGGCCAGTCAAGTGTGCATATGTCAGCTGTGCCACGCTGGGTCCTAAGGATAGAGGACGGCCATGGAGACTCTGAGGCAGATGGCCAGGGTATACAATGGGGATCAACAGCTCTCCTTGCAGGACGTCAGAGACCCTGGAGCAGACGGGAGTGGGCTTTGGGGGCATGTGCTGTGAGGCCTTGGGTGCATCTCCCTGCTGCTGGACTTCAGCTTTCCTGTATCTTTATAGAGGGAGTAGCACAAACACTTAAGCATTCGCCTCTTAACCTAAAGGTTGAAGATTCAAGTCCATTCACAAGTTCCTTAAAGAACGGCCTGATAAACTACTGAAAATTCACAACATAAAAAACTTTATGGAGTACAGCTCTACTTTGACACACATGGGGTAGCCATAATTTGGAATCGACTCTGGCAATTAACAACAGCAAATGGACGGTCTTGTTGGCCCCTTGCACTGTTGGGTAGTTATAACCTTAATAGATGATCATTCGTTTGGGTACACCAAAGTATTTCAGCAGCCACAGCCATGGGTGGAGCTGGAACAAGAAACCAGCTGGGTGCCTGAGGTGGATGGGGCAGCCTGAGGCCAGGCCGGAGCCCGGAGGCCAGGGCCAGAGCTGTTCCCTGGATGTGTTGTCCTCCACTGAGCTGGAGCCACCGGGTCCCTCAGGAACAACTGCCAGGACCTGAGTCGGAGGCCTGACGGTGAAAGAAACCAGACGTGTCTTATCTGCCTTCCTTTCCCAGACACACTGTGTGATAAGAGAGTTAAATGCTTTGGGGAGAGGTTTGAATTGAGTCCTTTGAAACTGTGGTGTGAGTGGAGGAGGCCGCGCCACTGTGTTAAATTTCTCAGGACTGAGGTGCTGGGCCCACAGGGGCTGTACCAGGCACAGAGTGGACTCCTGTGGCCACGGGAGGTCAGGTGGCACCAGGAAGACCTGAAGTGCTGTTTTTCTTGTCATCAAAAATGTTTGAAAACTTCCCCTGTGAGAGGGTCCCATCTCTGGGAGTCCCTGAAATCAGACTTATCTTCACACACCGTGTCCTCCCACTGCCGTGTTCCCAGGCTTCTTCATGGGGAACCTCCCTGCCTCTTAAAGCCCAAAGCCAACTGGAATCTTCCAGGTACTAGAGCCCCATCCTTGGGACTCCCTAGTGAGCTCTCTCGGAGCCTGGCATACAGTGGTGCCTCTCTGGTCCCTTCCCCAGGACTGAGGCAGGCAAGCTGTCCACCAATGGAAGTCTATAGGGAGAAGGTACCAGGACCCCCTACAGGTGACCTGAGGGCTGGGAGGAGTGCTTGTTCCACCTCAGCCCAGCCTGGTTCCTTGGTTTAAGGGCTCTGAATTCTGGGTAGTCTGGCTGGGTAAGTCATCCCCCCCCATCTGGTTAAGATAGGTAGGGGGTAAACAGGGCAGGGCCTACCTGACCCAGGTCCTGGGAGACAGGTGAGTCTTGAGCTATCTTCTCTGCCCTCTGAAAGATGAGAGGGCTTAGTGGGCAGACCCCTGATTTGGCTCTGATACTGTTTTTAGCCACAGGGGTGCCCCCCAACTGTCTGATGGAGTTGGAGGGTACTGCTGCTTTTGTTGGCAGGGTACTAGTCCTGGGTGTTGGCAGAGCCGTTTCCCTAGCTAAGGAGCAGTCCTGGTGTCAGGGGTGGGTGGAAGGAGGAGCAGAGGTACCTGAGAGTCAGACCCCATGCCCCAGCTTCACTCTGGCCTCTCCACCCTAAGTTATCCCCAGCCCCTTCCCCACTCTACCTTTCCTAGAGACTGTTTGGCAGGAATATGGCTGGTCCAGAACCGATTTCCAGTCTGATCATGGCATCTGGTGCTCTGGGGCATCATGGAGGCTAGGGAGCCTGCAACGTGCAGGGACAGGTGTCTGTGGGGGACCTCCCATAGACCCACATTCCTGAGAAAATGATTTTGTCATTAGATTGTCACTGTAGGCCCCTGTCTGGACCTGTGAAACCTGCTAGACTAGAGTGGGATGAGTAGAGGGACATGGGAGACCCCAGAGCAGACAGCCTTGGTGACAGATGGGGGCTAGGGTTTGGGATGCGCTGGATGGTCATCCTCCCCACGTGGCTTCAGGTTAACCGTGCTGTGGCTGTAGGGGAACCTTACCCTTTCTGGAGTACCAGCAAGTGCCCCCACACCCTTCTGGAGTATCCCTGCTGCGAGGCCGGGCTCCTTGCCCTCCATCCTTCTGAATCAGAAGTTGAGGGGTCTGCCTTCTTGCCAAGACTAGGCTCTCACGGGCTCCAGTTCCCATCCTCTCTTGCCTCTTCAGAGACCCTGTTCCACTGATGGTCCTCTCCTCTGCTGGAGCCTTCCTTTCAGCCTATAAATATGTTCTCCCTGCTCGCATCTGAAAAAACCCCTCAAACTCCTTTCCCCCACCTTCTGTCTCCCCAGGGCTAAGGCGACTCACTCTTGTCTAGATCCAGAGTCGCCTCCCTTCTTCCTGACTCCTCCCCTACCCTGTCTCCTGCCTCCACCCACCTTCTACTTAGTCCTAAGACCATCAGCAGTGACCTCTGCTAAACTCAGTGGACACTTTGTAGATCTTGACCTTCTCTGTCTTGACCCTTGGCCCCTCTGGATGCTACCAACACACCTGCCATCTTGATACACTTTTCTTCTCTGATGTTCTTAACCTTCTTCCGGTTTTCTCCCTGCCTTTCTGGCTGCCCTTCTCCTTCCTGGCAGATACTCCTCTGCTCCCTGTTTCTTAATGTAGGGTCTCCTGAGTGCCTTATCCCAAACCCCCAGTGTCAGAAATACCATGACTGGATGGCTTTAACAAAGAAAAGTTTATTCTCTCACAGTCCAGTAGGCTAGAAGTCTGAATTCAAGGTGTTAGCTCCAGGGAAATGCGCTCTGTCAGCTCTAGAGGAAGGTCCTTGTGTTGCATCAGTCTTTCTTTGGTCTGAGAGCACAGGAACCTCAGATCTGAAGGATGCACTCTGCTCTCGGTGCTTTTTTCTTGATGGTATGAGGTCCCCAAACTCCCTGCTCATTTCCCTTTCCTTTTATCTCTTGTAAGAGAAAAAGTGGTGCCAGGGAAATTCCCTTAGTAAGGGTGTTACAGTCCTACCCTAATCTTCTTTAACATAATCTAATCTGTTAACCACAGGAAGAGAATAGGATTTAAAGCACAGGAAAACCACAGTGGAGGGCCATCACATGATGTTGGGAAGGAAGGCCCAGCCAAACTGCTGCACATGTTTTTGGGGAACACAGTTTAATCCATGACACCCAGGTAGTCCCAAGCCAATGCTTCACCTACTGGGCTTTGGGAGCCAGCTAGACACTATGACTCCTCTGTCTCCATTGTTCGTCTTTCTTTCATCATAAGCTTCAAACTGAAATATTCATTGCCTTCTGATCTCAGCTCTGAGGTGACCTAGGAGACCTTACACTTGTTATGTCCAGTGCAGGAATCCTTGTTTCCTCTACTGCTTCTGCCCTCCACATCCCAGTTATTCAGGACTTCACTGGGGCTGGCTGTCCTCCCCTCCCTCCACGTCCACTCACTCTCGCAGTGGGATTCGTTCTCCTCTAGCCCTCTTGAGTCCTTGCCCTCAGCCTTTCTGCTGGCCTGTCTTTCCGCCTGGGTCCCAGAATTGGTGGGCAATTTGCCATCTGCTCTCTACTTTCCATACATTGCCTATGCTGGCTTCTGAAAGGTATTTCTGAAATACAGAGCTGACAACCTTCCATTCCTTCTTGTCCAAGGACTCAAGCCCAGGCTCTTGGGGCTGGCACCTTGGGCTGCTGCGTGGTGTGTCTCTGGCATAGGCTGCCCACCACCAGTGTTCCATCTGTGTGTGACCAGAAGGCCTTGTCCTCTGACTGCTCTGCGTTTGCAGCTGCTGGTCACTCTGCTGAGAGTGGCCTCCCTTCCTCACCCAGCTGGCTGACCTCAGTCTTGGCTCAGGCACTGCTGATTTGTCTGGACTAGATGCAGCCCGTCTGGGGCACCCTCATGTTGACTTGGTGCCAGCCTGACTTTCCCACCAGGCTGACTCTTTAAGTGGCAGAGTGGGTTTTCTTGTGCTGGTTGCAATGGAACTGAGCATCTGGGGCCAGGGGTACCTGTGGTCTGTCTAGAAACCTTGTGGACATGGAGACCAGCTTGGAGGTATCCAGAGAAAGATCTGGCTAATCTCTCAAGCCACTCACGAAGGACTTTTAGTCACAGCCTGTGGTAAGATTCTGCCTTGTCAGGTGGACCCTGTCAGCCTCAGATACTCTGAGCCCCGACACCTATCTCACTGCAAGGACAGCAGGACCAAGGTAGAGGACTGCTGCCCTGGCCACAAACCTGGCTGTTTCTCACTATAGGATATAATGTTGGGCCGCACGCATCCCTCTCTGAACCCTCTGATAACCTTTGTAACTAAAACAGGATTGGTAGCACCTACCTGGAGGATAGATACAAGTGTGGTATGTCCAGGAAAAGGACTGGCAGTTGGCAGATAGTCAGGTGGCACTTGCATGGTCTGTTTCCATTCCTCTAGCAGGGTAACTGAGGCCTAGAGGGGCACATCCTAATCCTGGTCACACAGCAGGTTGATGGCATGGCTAGGATACCCCAAGCTACCACACTGGCTCTTGGTCTTGCTCTCTCTCTGTTTTCCACCCACCCTACCCACTGCTGCAATGTGTTTGTGGGCCCAGGATGGGTACTAGGTGGAGCCCTGTAGGGGGCAGTGGCCTGCATGGAACCCATTGGGGAATGGGGGTCGCAGGAGCTCATGGGGTGGGGGCTGCAGGAGCCCTGGGAGGATGGAGGCCGCAGGAGCCAATGGGGGTTGGGAGCTGCAGGAGCCCGGGGGGAATGGAGGCTACAGGAGCCTGGGACCGGGATGGGGGCCATAGGAGCTGGTGGGGAATAGGGGCCCAGGAGCCCGGGGAGGATGGAGGCCGCAGGAGCCCGGGGAGGATGGAGGCCGCAGGAGCCCGGGGAGGGTCAATGGGGGCCCAGGAGCCTGAAGGGATGGGGCTGCAGGAGCCCAGGGGGGTGGGGGCCATAGGAGCCAGGGGGAGAATGGGGGATGCAGGAGCCAGGGGGGCATGGGGGCAGGGGCCCAGAGGGGCGTGGGGACTGCAGGGGCCCACGCAGGGGTGTGGGGGTGGCAGGAGCTCATGGGTGATGGAGGCTGCAGGAGCCTGTGGGGGTGTGGGGGCTGCATGGAGCCCATCAGGCACCTACACTCTGGGCATTGGGTAGGAGGCACCATTGCCCATATTGGGCCCAGAAAGGCCTTGTGTCACTGAGTACTTGCTTCTGTCACGTAGGCAGCCATGCCAGTTTTGCCCAGTTAGGATGTGCAGGGCATCAGGCTCCCCCCACTTCTCGCCTTGGTCATTGGATTTAGCTGAGGGACGGAGCCTGGCAGCCTGGCACACTCTTCGAGGGCCCTCAGTCTTGGCTTTTGTTCCTAACCTTTCTGGGCCCTGGTGAGAGGCCAAGGATGGGTGTTTGCCTGGTAGGATCCTGAGGGCTCAGCAGCTGGGGCTGGTTCTACCCCAGCTTCCTGTTCAACCTTACCCCAGCACTACACCCCCTGGGGCTATTTCCTCTTCTCTGCCGGAATCAGGAGGGGTTTAGGAGAGTGATTTTGAGGTTGACTTGGCCCTCAGTGGTGTCTCTGTTTCTGCAGAGTGTGGATCAGGACGAGCCCAGTGAGTCAGAGATGAGAAGAACCTCGAACTCATACATCGTCGAGAATGGGCACCAGCCAGTGACAGGTAGAAGCTGAGGGCAGAGGAGGGTGGCTGGGGGCTGGTTTGGGGCTCAGGGCTTGGCCCCGTATCTGTGCCAGGCCATGCCTTGGCCTTAACTCTGAAGGACAGAGGGGCCACCAGGAGAGCAATCGTATTCAGGGTAAGCCAAGTTAGCCATTCAGGATAAAGCAGAACTTTTTAGGCACGGGAAAAGGGAAGTCTTGAAAGAGGGTGAGTTTTCTCATTTCCAGAAGAATGTAAGCAGAGCCTGGGGAATTGCCCAAGCACCAAATAGGGTAGAGAGTAGGCTGATAAGCTAACTCAGCCTGGCTACCATGGGAAGCTGGAGAAGACATCAACAGTCAAGGAGGCCGTCTTGGAGGAGGGCTCAGGGAGGCTGGATTCCTCCTGCAAGGGTGGTGGTGGTGGTGTTTTTGAGTCCCTGATGGATGTGATGGCTGACAACCCTCCCACCCTGGTCAATGTTCCAGGTCCAGGCGATGGGTCCCCTGAGACTGCTCAAATCATCCCGGCACCAGAGCACCCCAAGCCTCGACCTGTGAGCCTGTCTTTGCGGCTTCCCCACCAGCCGGTAACAGCCGTCACTCGAGTCTCTGAGAGGTTCTCTGGTGAGACCTCCGCTCTATCGCCCACATCTGCTGCTGTCCTGGGAGGCCTCACCCCGAGCCCCAGTGAGACCACCAAACCCTGGACCTCCAGTCCAAGTGGTACGAAGGAGAGTGTAGATGTGGGCAGACCCACTGTGGGGGCTGACTGGGGAGAGCCTGGCTGGACGGAGGAGGGCTGGAGACTCAGGAAACCCCAGCACCAGCTGTGACTGTCCTTCTGATCTTAGCCTGCTAGCTCTATCAAATGGGGCCTCCTCTTCCCGACTCCTCTCCCAGGGGTGCTGTGAAATAGCTTCATCCTGTAGGGTAGATGACAGCAGGTCTTGTGGCCCTTGTGGCAGGTCCAGGCTGTGTTTGTGGTCTCTCGCCCTACACATTGTGATATGGCTTCCTTCTCTAGGGGCCCCCAGGCCTGCTCGGGCCTCAGTGGTACATCCTGGGTAAGGCTGTTTGGGTTTCCAGCTTAGCCCGGGGTACCTACCTGTCTGTGGGGCTGACTTGGGGTGGGTAGGCAGACCGGGTCTGAGGCAGGAGGCTTGGCTGGCCCTCCGTGAGGCCAGACACTGCTCATTCTCTCCCTCGTGTTTTCCTGCAGAGAAGAACTCCACTTTCACTTTGCCAAGTTCTGGCTATGGGGCAGTGATGGCAGGCCGGGGCAACAACAGGTGAGTCTGGACCCCTGACTTCTGACTAGGGTTCTCTTGGGATTGTTACCCCCAGGCGGCTTCTCTACTTGGCCTTGGACCCTGAAGGGCACTCTCTTTGCTGATCTTAGGAATTGGCACCCTCCTTTGGTTGGGGCCTCCAGGGAGGGCCTGTGGGAACTCAGGCAGTAGAGTTTAGGGTAAGGTTTGAGTGGGGAAATGAGGTAACAGACATTGTAGTTTTGCTTGGAGAAATAAGGCTATAGGTTGGTTGCTCTATGGCCACTTCAAAGCAAGCCTGTCCAAAGATTGGAGGGAAGAAGGGGGACAGGTAGGGTCCTGCTTTGCTCTTGCTTCTTGACAGCTGACTGGGGTCCCTCAGGACCTAGGATCCTTCCTCCCTGGGGACTGAGGAGGTACCTGGAACAGCCCCAGGGCTAGGACGGGTCTGCTGGGTTTCCTTGTGACACTGCCCTCCTTGCTGGCCTGTGGTGTCTGCCTGTCCCCTAGGCCAGCTAGACCATGTTGCTGGTGGTGCGGAGGTTTAGCTTTCTTTTCTTCTTTTAATGAGAGAAGAATTGTGACCTTCTGATAAAGTTTTCCCTGGGGGAGAACAAAGGAAGTTTCATCTCGTGTGTCTAGCCTAGTAGAACTGGCGCTGGGTATACCCCTGATCGAGGAAGGTGCTTCTGCCCCTTCCAGCATGGACACCTACCAAGAGGTGATTGTACCCAGAGAAGGGCCCACTCTGTCAGCCCTGAGAGAGACCTGTTGGTTGGGACAGCTAGCTTAGTTTAGAAAACCTGCCAGGCTGGTTGCAGACTGGACCAAACAGTGTTTCTTTTCTGAAGGTCATTGTGATACACTCCCACCCCAATCGTGGATGCCACCCAGGCACCTCATTACAAGCACTTGCTGTTTAGTGGGGTGGCTGGGGCAGCGTGGTCTGGCATTTGGGTTGGGAGGCCCTTGGGCCTTTATGAGCTGGCAAAGCCTGGGTCTGTGTTCCTGACTAAGTGATTCTCTCTTCAGCCCCCCTCTGGTGACGCCACCCCAGTCACCCCCGTCCTCACAACCACCAGCCACCACTCAGACTCATCGCCAAGGGGAGCGTCGCAGGGAGCTGGTGAGGTCACAGACGTTGCCCCGCACTTCAGGAGCACAGGCCCGAAAGGCATTGTTTGAGAAGTGGGAGCAGGATACAGCGGGCAAGTACGGATGCTTACCCCTGGACCTGGCCCAGGAACTCCAGAGTAGGTCTAGGCCCCCTAGAGTAGGTTCAGACCCAGACAAGAGTTGGGCAGACTCGGGATAGCAATACTGGGCCCTATCCTGTTTCCCAACAGCCCGTTTCCTGTGATTTGACTTTTCAGGCGAGACACAGATCAAGGCTGGGCCTCAGGGTAGGTTGGAGGTCATGTGGCCCCAGGTGGGAGAAGTGGGCTGTGGGGCAGGGAGCAGAAAAGGCCTGGTAAGAGTCCTGTCTTCTCTTCCCGTTCCAAGAGGCACCCCAAGTCTCCTGTGCCCTTGATGCCCCAGGCTGCCCTCACAGCCACAATCATTCCTTATGGAATGTAGCTTTTCCAGTTTGGGCCTGACTGGGGAGACCAGAGGCATCCAGTCAGCATGCCTGGCTAGAGCTGGGACTTGCATGTGTTCTGCAGAGGTGACTTCTCTAGTAGCCCAGCCCAGGCTTCCATCCCCACTACTAGGGATCATAGGCCTTGGACTACAACCTGCCTTTGCACGTGGGTGCAGTCCCGTCCATGTGGGCACTGACACCTGCTATGCACAGGGTCCAGACCCAGCCTGGTGCAGTGACACAGATGACCAGCCAGTTCCGGATCCTAAGGCACTTACTTTAGTGAGGGGAGGCAGACAAGAAGGTCTGCTCTGACCCCAGATGACCTTGTCTTGGCCATTAGAGAGTGTTCTTGGTGTCCAGGGGAGGAAACCGTTGTGGCCAGGAAAGAGCTATCGGGGAAGGATGCCTTAGGAGCAGAGGCTCTGGAGGAGGGAAGGGTGAAGGGAAAGAGGGCAAAGGTGGAATAAAGGGGATGGGACAGCAAGGGCTTCGGAGGAGTGGGGTGAAGGGAAGGTGTCCTGGCAGATAAGACAACTTAAGCAGTGGGGTAGGGCCATGTGGCTTAGGTATGTTGTCCCAGGATTTCCAGGTGACCCCTGATGCTCTGCGTGGGACCCAAACAGGGGAACTAGGAGGCTAGCAGGGAGTGGAGGGTCCTGCCAGATACCATCAGAGGAGGCTGGTACAGTGGGGACCGTGCAGGCAGGGGAGCTGCAAGCCGACAGTATCTCCCCTGGGTAAACAGAGCAAGGGAATCCTCCTGGTGGTATGGAATGCCCCTGGCCAGGCTGGCCAGAGTGGCTGCCCCAGCAGGCCTGTGTCTGTCTGCAGGGGCAAAAGCGAGACACCGCGAGCAAAGCTGAAGCGCTCACAGAGCTTTGGTGTGGCCAGTGCCAGCAGCATCAAGCAGATCCTGCTCGAATGGTGTCGCAACAAGACTGTTGGCTACCAGGTGAGCCTAGGTGCAGCATCTGCTGCTGGGCCTCCAGAGGCAGGAACCCCAGAGGCAGGGAGATGAGGTGGGAGCTAGAGAGAATGAACTTTCTAGTCAATACTGAGCTGTCATGGCACGTGCATAACAGTCACCTAAACCTACTGCCATCCGGTCAAATCTGACTCATAGCAACCCTATGGACAGATTAGCACTGTTCCATAGAGTTTCAAAGGAGTGCTTGGTGGATTTGAACTGCTGATCTTCAGGTTAGCAGCTGTAACTGTTAACTGCTACACAGGGGGTTAAGGAGGAAGGGATCCCTTATCTGGGCTGGAGCAGACTACTGTCTGCACCTGGTGGCTGATGAGTTTCTGCAAAGGTGGTTGGGTGATGGGCTTCCAGAGGGGCTGGGACAATCTGTCTGTGGAGGCCTTGGGTGGGGGAGCTGGGGCGGGAACTGCTCTCAGGGGGCCTGCCCGGCACCCCCACCACTGATGCCACCTTGCTTGCAGCACGTGGACCTGCAGAACTTCTCCTCCAGCTGGAGCGACGGCATGGCCTTCTGTGCCCTGGTGCACTCCTTCTTTCCTGACGCCTTCGACTACAATGCGCTGAGCCCCACACAGCGGCAGAAGAACTTCGAGTTGGCCTTCACCATGGCTGAGTGAGTATAGTGGCTCCTGGTAGCCAGTGCCCCTGGCCCGGCCCCTGAGCCAGACTTGTGCCTTGACGGGAAGCCCGGGGAAGGAGGACAGGGACAGTTGATTGTGGAGCTGAGGCTGTGCAGTCTGTCTACAGTGTACAGATGGGGAGACTGAGGCCTAGAGAGGAGATAGGGTTTGCCTGGGTCACACAGCACTCAGTGGTGGAGCTGGGTGTTCCTGGTGTGCCCACCCTCTTCACTGGCGGCTCCATCTTTGGTGAGCTGACTGGGAGACCAATCATAGACAGGTTGGGGGGCAGTGGGACAGGGCACCCCTGAGCACGGACTGTCCTCTTTGGGCTCTCCTGCACTCCCAGCTTTGTTCCTGGCCTGACCCCTGTCATCCCAGCTCCTGCCCCTAATCCCGTGATGAGCCCTGAACCTGGCTGGGGAGAGACGCAGAGCCAGCCAGTTATGAGACCCACACATCTTAACGCCAGTCCTGCCCTGAGCAGAGGAGGCCACCCCTCTCTGGAGGAGCAGCTGTAGCTCTGGGGGCGGAATCCAGATGCTGACTTGGAGTTCCTTGGCCAGAGTTTTTGGACTTTCAGCCTTGTCCCCGTTGTGTTGTCTGGAGTGATGTACTTGGCTTCCCAGCCCTCTTGGGGTCAGAAGAACTCCTTGTATGCTTTAAATGCCGCCTCTTTCTTGGCTTCTTGGGGTTAGCTTTCATCGTGATTGCAGAAACAGCTTGGAGCAGAGTACGTTATGCAACTGGATCCTAACTGAGGGGAAGTGGAGCCAACGGGAACAGAGAGATATTGGGGAGGGGGCTGGTCACAAGGAGGCCCAGCTGCTGGAAGACAGGCCCGGCAAGTGTCAGCATCAGACCTAGAGTGCACGAGGCCAGGGTCCTGACGTGTCTACGTTAGCACCCCCAGACAAGGGGAGGCCACACTCCGCCCACAGAATTGTTTACTTTGTAGGCCCAATGGGCCAAGTGGTGCCAGCTTACATCCTGGCCTCCTGATCACCCTTAACCCTGGATCCTGGGCCATGGCAGGGAGAGTGAGGCTCTGGGCCACAGGGCAGTGGCCCTGCTCCTCAGCTCACAGGGAACACAGCTTTCCTTGGCAGCTGGAGCTGGAGTGACTCAAGGCCGCTCTTTCCCAGCACGAGATTTGAGTTCATGTAGCCTCTAGACTCCAAACAGATGTTTCTTCTATTTCCAACCTGGTGGGGGTGGTGGGGGCTTGTCCAGGTTTTGCTTCTCTCCTCCCTAGAGCAAGCAGCAGGGTAAGAAACTTGGGCCTGCCTCCCTGTGGCCTGAGCCTGCTCCCTGGCTGGGGAGGGGAGTCTGGTTAGAGGGGGGCTGCTGAGATGTGTTCTTGCTTTTCAGCTGACTCAAGGGGGCAGGGAGCGGGGCGCAACAGGCTCGTGGCAGGGCTTGCTTAGAGTCTGGAAAGGTGTCTCCCCTTGGGTGGTATGAGATTCTCTTCAAGATTGGTAGGAGAGAGGGCTGGGTGATGGCCTTGCCTGCCTGGGGCCATGTGAGAGACGGCACCTTGGATCACCTAGTGTCTGGGATGGGAGGATAGTTAAAAAGCTAGAAAGAAAGCAGAGAGACACCTGCTCGAGAACACTGGTTATTCGCATCTTAGAGAGATATCTCTTAGGCTTGCCAGCAAAGCAAAGCAGATGTGGTGCCGTTGGAAGCCACAAAGAGCCATGCAGGCAGCTGGGTAGAGCTGGGAAAGGCAGTTGGGGATTGTGGGATGAGAGGAGCCTGGGATGTGATGAAGGCACAACCTTCGGAAGGAAAAGGAGCAGGCTAGGCCCCAAACCATAGGTCCACTTTGCACGGGGAAGGAAACCTTTCGAGACCCTCTGTGTACCAGTGCTGTGGAAGCACAAAGATGTGCCCCAAACCTGGGGGTAAAGTGGTTTATTCTCCCATCCCCAAATGCTTTCTGGCCCCAACGAGTCCTTTTGGTATAATGTGCATGAGTGATACAGTGTTAACAGCAAACCCAGCTCCCTTCATTGCAGACAGGTGTGCCTGCCTGGAAAGTGGGAGGGCCTGCCTCCTTTTATGGAAGGAGCTGGAGTGGAGGCTTGACCCCCAGCATCCTTTTCCCCACATTTTGCCCTTTGGGGAATGTGCTCTGCTCTCAGGTTACAGTGCAGCCGCGGCCTTCCAGGCTATTTGTAGTGCCCATGTGTCTCTGTCTAAAAGCAGACAGAAGCTGTGTTCCAAGTCCTGGCATCCTGGTCTGCATTTAGAGAAGGCTTAAAAAAAATAAAAATAACCCCCTCCTCCAAACACCTCCTCCCTTACAGGCCGACCCTGTGGTAGCTGAAGATTGCACAATATACAGGAGGAGAAAACCCTTTTCTGAAGATTCATTTAAAAATGTTACTTGGAAAATATTTAACCCTCACTTGCTGTGTGGGTTTGAAGTGACATGTGCTTTCTCCCTGGGACTTTTCTGTGATGTTTGAATTATTTGAAATAAATCTATATCATTTTTATAAAAGCAGTTTTAAAAAATGACATTTGGGGCCTCTAATATTTTGAGACCTAAGTGTTTTATAAAAGCTAGTGCTCACATGGATTTCCTTTTTGTACTTCTGCCCTTCTGAGCTGAGAGCAGCCTGTTTCTGCAGCTTCTAGGAATTTTGTCCTTTCTGAGGTTGCTGGCCCCACAGTATCTCTGAGCAAGCATGTCCTGTTTGCAGGAAAAAGCCACTGTGGTCAACTGGGGTGGAAGACCAGGGTCCTTGAGGGTCCAGGTTGGGGCAGTGCTATGGTCTTGAAGAGAAGGAGGGTGTTCTGTATGTTGGAGGGACAATTTGGCTGAAACCCTATGGATCGCACCAGTCCGAGCTACAGCTGATTATTATGGGATGGTACAGGACTAGGAAGTGTTTTGTTGCATCGTGCACAGGGTCGCTACGGATCAGGGCTGACTCGATGACAGCTAACAGCAGTAACAGGAGATGTAGGTGAGGGGCAGAGGTGGCACTTGGGGGAGAAGAGGAGCCAGAGGATGGTGGAGGCTGTGTGCTCTGTCCACCTCCTTAGGAACCTCCATGCTCCCGATTGTTCAAGGTGGAAATAATGGGGGCGGGGTGCTGTGCCATAGGGAACTAGAGCTGGGGTGGGTGGTGGTCCAGTCTCTGGTTGCTTGCTAGGGAAGGCAGTGCCTTGCCTCAGGCTTCCTGTCTGTGTAGAAGAGGGTGACCCCACCCCCGTAGCTCTTATTCTGACTGCCACCCTGATCATGCCATCCCGGCAGGGCTAGGGGTCATTAATTGGAGCATAAATGAAGCCTTGGAAATGAAGAAGGGGTCAGCTCACTGTCCTCTGCGTGGGCTGGACCACATCTGGAAAATGCCTGCAATTCTGGGTGCCCCTGTGAATGGGTCCTGGGAGAAACCAGAGCCAACACAGGAGAGTCCCAGGTAGTTTTTGGAGAGACAATTAGGAAGTGAGAGAGATTTAACTTTAGGGATAAATAAGGCTGTACAAGTTCTCTTCAGACACTGAAGGGCTCTTTTGTGGGGAAACGAATTAGACTGAGATTAGCCCCAGGGGACAAGTAGGTAAAAAGTACATAGAGGAAAACACTAGAAGAAATTTAAGGAAAACTTGCTCCTGGCCAGAGCTATTTACGGAGGGATTTGGACTGTCCTTGGAAGAAACTAGAAATCTTGGTGGTGTAGTAGTTAAATGCTAGGGCTGCTAACCGAAATGTCAGCAGTTTGAATCCACCAGGTACTCCTTGGAAACAATATGGGGCAGTTCTACTCTGTCCTGTAGGGTCACTGTGAGTCACAAGTGGAAAGGCATTTGGTTTTGGTTTTGTTAGATGAAATTAACTGGAGCCCTGCTGGTGCAGTGGCTAAGGGCTTGTCTGCTAAGCAAAAGGTCAGCAGTTAAAACGCACTAGCCACTCCTTGGCAACCCTCTGGAACAGTTATGTTCTATAGAGTCACTGTGAGTCTGAACCAACTTGATGACAACAGGTTAGGTTTCCTTCCTTCCTTCCTTCCGCCCTCCCTCCTACCCTCCACCCCTCCTTCCCTCCCACCCTCCTTCCCTCCTTCTCTCCCTGCCTCCCTTTTCTCTCTTTCTCTGTCTTTCTCATTTTAAGAGAAATTTGATCTCCATCCCTGGAGGGGAGCAAGCTGAGACAGGGACTTTATAGAGGTGATGGTTGCTTCTGATGGAGTTCTCGGGTAGGGCAAATGGTTAGTGTGCTCAGCTGCTAACCCCGTGAAGCACAATTCTACTCTGGTGCACTTAAGGTCACCATGAGTTGGGGATACCACTGTGACAGTTGGTGGTAATGATGTTTCTGATGAAAGCAGTGTTTAGACTGGTAGCATTTAAGTTCTCTTCCAGGCCTGAGGTTCTAGGGTTCGAATATGTTTTCATTTCACGTGGGGGAACTCTGAGGCTGTTGTAGACAGCAGCAATAACCTGGGCACTGCTTGTTAACATGGACATAGTCTGCTCGTACACCTTGGAATCCTCTCGACAGCAGCCTGGTGAGGGAGAATGGGTGGGAGGACAGTCTGTCTATGCCACAGAGGAGGAGGGTACCAGATGCAGTGATGCCTCAGAAAGGTTAACTCAGGTCCCTGGCCTCTTGCAAGAACTTGGACTTTCAACCCTTCACTGTCAACAAAGCACCTTTGCATGCCTACCCTTGTCAAAGTGACCTGAGCCCTGCCCTGCCTGTCCTGGGGAGAGAGGGTACCCACTAATTGGGCCAAACCCACTCTTTACCCTGTGGGGCCTTTGGATTCCCTTACAGGCTGTCCCCTCCAACCCCCAAGGGGAGGCAGTGACAGGATCTGTGACAGATGTCTCCATTTCACCCTGACATTTGGTTTCTGATAGAAGGCCTGGCGTCCAGCCAGCACTGCTGAGCCAAGCCCCGTGCTAACCTTAGAGGCTTTGTTTCTGGAGCACGCTGGCCAGGGAGCCAGCTGGGACTTGGGCAGCCCCAGTGATGTGTCCTCGTAGAGAGTGTTGCAGAATCCGTGCCAAACAGGCTTGCAGCCTCTGGGGTATGTCAGGGGAGCCACCTGACTGTTGTCTGAGCCCTCCCCTCTGGCCTGGCTCTTTGGGGGCGCCCCAGTGGAAGGGGAAGCAGAGGTGGTGTTCTGATTTTTTCTGATGAGGAAGTGAGCACTGAAAGATGAAGATAATAAGCAGAGCAGGGATTGAAACCCAGATATGTAGTCTCCTGGGGTCACTGATGATTTAGTGGTAGATTCGTGCTTTCCACATGGGAGACCTGGGTTTGATTCCCAGCCAGTGCATCTTGTGTGCATCTACTACCTGTCAGTCAGTGGAGGCTTGGATGTTACTGTGAGGCAGAGCAGGTTTCAGTGGAGCTTCCAGGCTGAGACTAGGAAGAAGGGCCTGGTGCTCTACATCTGAATCTCAGCCAGTGGCAACCCTGTGGAGCACAGCAGTCCCCAGCTGGGCATGCAATGGCTCAAGACCAGGCAGTGTTTCATTCTCTTGGGGGTCACCATGATTTGAATTCCTTTCCTCCCTTTGCCTTTCTCCCCAGTGACCCCCTCTGCTTGTTAAAGTGAGGCACGATAACCAGAACTGCAACAATAGGAATTTGTGCCATTTATTAAGCTCTTCCTGTATAGCAGGTACTGTTGCTACTGATTCTCATGTATTAGCTCATTTAATCCTCACAGTACCCCGGGAACTGAATGTTGTCCATCTACCAGCTGAGGAAACTGAGGTCCGGAGAAGTTGAGTGTCTTGCCCAAAGACATACAGCCAGGAAGGAATGGAGGTGTGATTTGAACCCTAAAGTTATACACTCACTAATACAGGGGGAAAAAAAAAGACCAGGCACTCCTGGAACTACAAAAGTATCCATCATTGTTGAAAAAAGGACTCTGAGACCATCAGGCCAAGCACAGGCATTTTTGCCCCTTCACTGTTCTTGATTATGGCAGGCTAGCCACGTATGGGGTCCGGGGAGCCAGGTGTACTAAGTAGGGGATCTAAGATTGCCTTGCTTGGAATTGCAGAAGAAGTTTGCATTCTGTGTCAAAACTCAGTGCTGAGATGGGCAGTACCATGTGTCTCACCTGCTAGTACCATCCTACCTCCCTGAGGCCTTAAAGCCTCATGGCCTTGAGCTTGAAAGGCCAGAGGGAGCAGCTTTCTCTCCAGCTTGCACGTGTCTGCCCCATCTGCTGAGAAGAAAATCAGCATTCCCTGGAGCACAGGGCCCACGTGGACCCACACGGGGACCTGGAGGTTACCAACATGGGTTTAGGCAATTGATCAAGTGCAAATTATGACCTGTAAGAGCAAACCCATTGCCACTGAGTTGATTCTGACTGATAATGACCCTATAGGACACAGTAGAACTGGTCCATAGAGTTTCCAAGGAGCAACCGGTAGATTTGAACTGCCAACCTTTTGGTTAGCAGCCGTAGCACTTAACCACTATGCCACTGGGGTTTCCTATGACCCATAAGTAGGTTGTAAAATCAATTCAATTGTTCATGACCATCATTTTTTAAAAAAAAAAGAGTACTTTTTAATATTTTATTTCCACATGATGAATTGTGATGAAGAATGTCTTTCTTACCGTGAGTCATAGTTAAAAAATCTTTAAAAAACATCATTTTGGGAGATATGTGAAGGAATTTGCTTTAGTAGGTTTACTTTTTGTAGTTGATGCTTATTTTCCATGTTTACATTTCAGTTCTTTTGCTTAAATTCTTTCCATAAAATGTATATAAACTATTTTAAGTAAAAATAAATTAAAAAATATGAGCGGCAGAGGTGTTCATGGATATGGGGGTGTGGGAAACTGCATCAGACTGAGGGACTCTCAGGGTCCTACCAGGTTTGCTGGAATCCCACTGAGCTTTGGAGGCCTAAGTTCCCCTTGGTTGGCACGGGCTGCCCGCCCCCGGGTTCTGCCGCTGAGATGCTGCGGATGGCCCAGTTGGGCCCTGGGCCTTCTGGTCGCTGCCTGCTGTTCTGATGGGGGGTTCTGTGTTTCAGGAACCTGGCGAACTGTGAGCGCCTCATCGAGGTGGAGGACATGCTGGTGATGGGCCGCAAGCCGGATCCCATGTGCGTCTTCACCTACGTGCAGTCTCTGTACAACCACCTGCGTCGCTTTGAGTGAAGGCCCGGGTGCTGAGCAGAAAGCCCAGGAAGCAACCTTGGGGTGGCTCCTGTTTTCCCACGTCAGGGGGAGCTTCCACGAGAGTTGCATTTCGGGGTTGGCACTGCTTGTTCTGTGGTGTGTACCTGCGCTCCCTTCACGCCCAGCTGCATGGCTGATAAACAGTACTGCCAGGCTGGGCTTTGACAAGAGATCACAGCTAAGGGTTCAAAGGAAGAGGAAAAATTAATCAAGAAAGAGAAAAATTGGTGCTAAGTAATTATCTCCTTAAGAAAGGCTGGTAGCTATAGATTCTGGACGGCTGAATTCCTTACTTTCCCTCTGGTGAATCTGATACATTGGCTTTGCAGGGTCACATTACTGCCAAGTGTTTTTTATCAAAATATCCAGAGTTTTTTACTTCCTCACACCACTGTAGGTTCCTCTCCTCGCTCCCTCTGGGCTGCTGCCAGGAAACCAAGAGGCCGCTTAATCAGCAGCTTGACAAAGAAAGCCCATGTCTTGGGAAGAAACAGTTTAATCACTCCCAGGTCCTGGGCAACAGATGACCTTCCAGTCACCTCCACTCTCTGGGGAGATGGGAGGACTCTCGCCCAGGTCCCAAATTGCTGCTGTTCCCCCAGGGGGCCCCACAAGTGTTTGGCTAAGAATAGGATCCGGGAAGTTGACACTTTGGGGAAAGGACAGGCTCTTTATGCTGAGAGGTAGTTTGTATTCACATCTCTTTTAGAAGATTTGCTGCAGGATATTTATGAAAATAACTGTACTGGTAACCATTTGTACATAAAAAGATGTGTCAAACTTCACTTGGGATTCATTATTTCTGCATGGGGAAAATGGAGACTCTGAATAAGAGATTTTACACAGATTCCACATGAAGAGCTTCTGAAATCCTCCCTTAGCTGTTCTGTACCTAAATCGCTGGCCTTTTGTTGTTGTTGCTGTCAGTTGTTGAGTTGGCCTCTGCTGTGGTGGCCACACGCACAGTGGAATGAAACAATTCTTGGCCCAGCACCATTCCCACGATCAATCTTGGGCCGGACTGTCAGGATCCACAGAGCTGTCCCTGGCTGATTTTCAGAAGTGGACAACCAGGCCTTTCTTCCTCATCTGTCTTAGTCTGGAAGCTCTGCTGAATGCTGTGCAGCAGCATAGCAATGCGCAGGACCCTGCTGCTGACAGATGGGGAGCACTGGCTGAGAACTGAGCCCTAGTCTTCAGCATGAAAGGCAAGACTTCTGCCACGGAACCACCACTGGTCTTATCTACAAAGCTGAACATTACATTTCTTGCTCCCTGCTTGCCTCTCAGTCCTGATCCCCATGCTGTCAAAGGAGCATGAAGAGAAGTCCCCCTTGTGGATTTGTCCCCTCAATGTATCTAGAATAAACAGTCACCCGAGAGAGCAGGCTTGGGGGTGGTCCCACACTTGGAGGAAGCCCATGAGGGAGGACTGGCTTATTTTCACAGCTGTTGTGTGGTAGGACTTTAATAGAAAACTCACAGAGTCTATAAGGCCGCAGCGCATTCTTATTCGAGAATCATTTTAGAATTGTGTTAGATTTTAGCTGTAGACTTCTAAAATTTCCCTCAATAAGCTAGTACATGTCTTCATCTCATGCAGTGAGCTCTGAACACCAGCTCTGGTGTGTCTTTGTGGAGTCACATGAATGTGTGTGAGTTGGAGGGACAGTAGGTAATTCTTAGGGGTGTCAACGGGCACAGTGGAGTGTGCCAGGTGGGTGAACAGGAGCCTCAGCGGATTGCCTGGTTGAGGCTGCAATCCTGCTCAGTGTTTTGTATTTCTCTGTAGTCAGAACCATCCCATTCCTAGCTTTCTCATCTCATGCAGGCCTGGGAGGGTGATCCCTATTATTAGCAGGGACACAGTGCCTGGGTCTTTTTTCATCCTGAAGCTTAGGGTTTCAAACCTAAAGCCAATCTGGGAACAGAAGAGCTCTATAAAAAGCGTGTCTATATGTTACTGAGTACTCACACATGGTAACTGGAACTCTCCCAGGCTGGAGGCGTGACCTTGCACCTCTGCACAGAAACCAGAGCAGATTCTGCAGGAACAAGGAACAGTTTCTCTTAAACTTGCAGAATGATGTCCCTCAAGTCTCATAGTCAGAATAATGCAGACTAGGTGTTTCTAAAGCAGATTCTGTGGTATTTTTGTCTGTGCTCTTGCGGGGAAAAATGACAGGTTATAAGATTTAATACATTTTAAGCTTGATTACCTGTAGGAGAAAGCCTGAGGATTCCAAGGCATGGGGAAAAACGCCAAAAGGTCACACAGTCTCAAATTTGGAAACCGCTGTTTCAGATCAGGGTTATCCAAGAGTCCTCCATTTGTGAGATTCAATTCCCAGCTGCCCTCTTCTGTGGTACAGATGGTTTTGTAGTACAGATGGTTTCCCGTCTTTTTCTCCCTGGAAATTATTTCTCAGAGCTGCGCTTAGGATTTTCCTGCTTTTTCCAGATAGAATCCTTCACCTGGGTTTTGTTAAAACTGTGTAATGCCTGACCAAATTGGCTTGTGTCTTTCCCCAAAAGGAGTATTTCACCAGAGCCAAGATGGGCTTTAGCTGCTCTGAGCTGATGGATGTTTTTCAGGGCGAGCAAGAGCCCATAAGCACTTTCTGAATATAATATAGCAGGAATTGGTTAGAGGAAGACACAGAGGCCAGGTGTTTGGGGAACAGTTTGTTAAAGCCAACAGATTTCACCAATGTGTTAGTTGATGAAAAGTTCTCAGCTTTCCCGGCTGCAGTGGTCAGTGCTCTGTAACCGGAGGAGACCAGCATGAGAGAACATTTTATTTTCTGCCCATCATACCCCGGTCTCCAAGCAATCAGAAGACTAGAAATGCTGATTCATTTGATAGTTTGGGGGGTGGGGCATCATACCCTTAGACCAGAATCAACCGTGGTTTGGCTTTTTTCAACTGCTGACAGCCAAACAGCGTGCTCTGATGAGTTAATTATGCTGTTGAGACAATCAGTTTGATTCCCATTCCCTGGCCCCCTGCCCCGGAGCCGTGCTCTCACTTTTGCACTGTAGGCTCTGCTGAGTGAGACACGCACCAAGTATGACTATTTCTGGGCCGCTTATCTCTGTTTCTTTTAAAGTTGCCTTTGATTTCTTATCTCCAGGTGCTTGGACTTGCTTTGACACTAAACAACTCTTTTAGTTCTTTGAAAGAGCACATTAAAAAATTCCCAGGTCTGTCTTCTCCCTGGAAAGCACCAAACAAGGAGAATCTTTCAGGAAGGGCTGCAGCATTCTCTGTGGTATCAGGCAGCCTGAGCTGGAGAGTGGAGGTCCAACAGGTGGAATAAAGGGCTCATTGTTGTTAATTGTTAGCTGCCTGTGCGTCTGTCCCCGACCCCATGCACAACTGCACCAGACCATTGTATCCAGAAGGCTTTTATAGGCTGGTTTGCAGATGTGATTGCCACGCTTTTCTTCCATCTTAGTCTAAAAACTCCGCTGACACTTGTTCAGCATCAGAGCAACAAGCAAGTGCCACTGAGAGACAGCTGGTGCTACACGTGGCGTACATTGGTGGGGAATCAAACTGGGGTCTTCTGCACGGAAGGTGAGAACACTACCACTGAACCACGTAGCGCCCTCAAAGAGTGGGTCGTGGTCACTGTTAGGTGCCAGTGAGTTGGTTCTGGCTTGTAGTGACTCTGTGTACAACAGAATGGAACACTGCCCGGTCCTGGGCCGTCCGCGCAGTCCTTGCTGTGTTTGAGCTCGTTGCTACAGCTGCTGTGTCAGTCTGTTTCACCCAGGGGCTTCCTCAGGCTCGCTGACCCTTCAAGCATGACGTCCTGCCGCGGGGACTAGTCCCTCCTAATGACATGTCCAAAGGACCTGAGATGAAGTTTTGCCATCTGCCCTTCTAAGGAGCATGCTGGCTGTACTTCTTCTGAAACAGATTCATCTGTGCTTCTGGCAGCCCAGAGTATATTCAGTATTCTTTGCCAATAACGTAATTCAGACAGCGGTTTTTCTTTGGTCTTCTTTATTTATTGTCCGGCTTTTGCATGCGTATGAGGCACTTGAAAATACTATGGTTTGGGTCAGGCACACCTTAGTCAGGTGCACTTGGCTAGTTAAAACAAAACAAACAAACAAACCCCATGGCCGTTGAGTTGATTCTGACTTGTAGCTACTCTGCAGGACAGGGTAAAACAGCCCCATAGGGTTTCCGAGGAGTGCCTGGTAGATTCATACTGTTGACCTCTTGGTTAGAAGCCAAGCTCTTAACCACTGCACCATCAGGGCCCTCTGAAAACTTAGCTCTTCCAAAAACCGAACTAGTTGCTGTCAAGTTGATTCCAATTCACAGTGACCTACAGAACAGAGTGGAAATGCCCTGTACAGTTTCCCAGGAACACCTGGTAGATCTGAATTGCCAACCTTTGGTTTAGCAGCTGTAGCTTTTAACCACTACACCACCAGGCTTTAGTCTTCAGGTTATTCAGGGGTAGGTGATAAGCTTGGGACAGGAGGCCTTGCTGGTGTCTGGCACCAGAGAGACGCCACCAAGCAGTGCTGCTGTGCATCCTGACTGTCCATCCTCATTCCTTGAGTTGACCTAGCTTTCTCCTGCCATGGAGGGAGAGATAAAATATACACAGTTCTTTAAAACCTACTTTTTAATCACTCGCAGTAACATGTCCTGATCCTATTTGAAGTCTTTGTTGTTCTTATACTGTTGGGTCCCTCCCTAGGCATCAGTGACCCCACCCACGGTTCTCCTCGCATCCTTGGTTCTTTCTTCTTAAAAATTTTATTGTGGCAAAATACATAGAACATAAAGTTTGCCGTTGTAACCATTTGTCAGTGTGCAGTTGGGTGGCATTCCCCATGTTGACCATGCTGTGTGCCCCTCACCACTGCCGCCTCGTTCCAGAGCCCGCTGATGAGCCTGGTCAGAGGCTCTGGTTTCTTTCCAGCCTCTGTGTCCTCCGCCCATCACTCCTGCGGGTTATGTCCTATGCTCGGTGCTCCTTTTAGTTTTTTGTCCCCAGTTCCAGACTCCCCAGTTCCAGACTTAGGGGAGTTTTTGGGAAGTCCAAACTGAATCTTTGCTCTCTCTTTTTCCGCTCTAAGACTGCCTTCTCCAGTGTTTGCTCCCTTGGTAGGGTCACCTACTTGGTCGCCCACGCCAGAAACCTGGCAGTCACCCTTGCACCCGGGGGGGGTGGACCCCTTAAGAAAGCCGACCACTTGCTTCCCTCGCTACTAGTGAAGTGGGCGTTGGCAAAACTGCTGCCACTGGGGTTCAGAACTTCTCTGGTACTGAGACACTAAGTGTCCTGAAGCCTCAGAGAGGATAGCTTTCCCCAAGGTTTTATTTTGAAAATGGTCAGCTTCATGGAAAAGTTGAAACATGAACATCTGGATTCCTTTGCCTTGCATGTAACATTCCACTGTGCTTGTGCTAAGTCTATTTCAGCATATGTAAGTTTTTTGCTTGTTTGTTTGTGTTTCTCTGAGCCATTTGGAATTAAGGCAGCCGTACCATGACACTCATCCCTAAATGCTTCAGCAGATACCCCTTCAGGATAAGAACAGTCTCCTACATAAGCACAGTATGGTAGCATATCTTAGAAATCGAGCATTTATTCGTGTAATATACAGTGTATATTGTAATTTCTCTAATTTTCTGCTACACGCCTTTATGTCTATTAAAAAAAAAAAAGACCAGGATTCAAAGTTCACATAGTGAGTTTTGTTGTTATGTCCATTTGATTTCTAGAACAGTCTACCCCCCCATTATATTTATTGTTTATTTTTCACTTGACTTTTTTTTGGAGTCCAGACCGGTTGCCCCGTGTATCCTCTCGTGTATACACTCTTACATTCTGCATTAGTCTATCTCCTCCTGATTACATTCAGGTGAAACTTTTTTGGCACTAGTACCAGCTTTTGTTGTTCTTAGCTGCCATCAAGTCAGCCCCAACTCATGACCACCCCATGCACAACATTAACAAAACACTGCCTGTTCCTGCGCCACACCCTTGATCCTCTGTGGATCAGACCCTGTGACGTGTAGGGTTATCATTAGCTGATTTTTGGAAGTGGATCGCCAGGCCTTGCTAGCCCGTCTGAGTCTGGGAGCTCTCCCGAAGCCTGGGGAGCATAGTAGCAACACACAAGCCTTCACTAACGCGTGGGTGGTGGCTATGAGTGCAGTCATTGGCCACAGATTGAATCTGGGTCGCCTACATGGAAGGCAAGAATTCTACCGCTGCCCCACCAAAGTTCCCTTCCACCCGGTACTAACTGGTGATGTGTACTTCCATTCCTTGCATCACGTTAAGAAGCACAGGCTGTGGGCTTGCCCGTTATTGGTGACGTTATACGATTGCACCAGTAAGGTGGTGTTCTCCAGGGCCTCTCTGTTGTAAACACAGCTTTTCCATTTGTAAGCATTTAGAAATCTGTGGACTGTTACTTTTGAGACTGTTTGAAAATCCTTTTCCCCAATAACCTTTTACCAAACAGTTTTAGGGTTATTAGTTGATTTTTTGCCTGAAACTGTGTTATTCTACTTGGTATTGCAAAATGGTGATTTTTAAATGTTATCATTTCTTCTACAGTTACTAGCCTGTGTTCTTCTGTAAAGGAAGGGCTTGCCCTGCCACATTCCCCATTTTCTGAGTACAGTAAGTCCTCGGGTTACAAAAGTTCAATTAACAATGTACTTATGTGTCTTTGTACAGTGTGCAATGCATCTTTGCCCTCATTTTGAAACAACTGAGCTAAGCCGTCATCCCTACTCACAAGCCGTTCCTCATCACACTCACCTTCACTTGCTGCACATGCAGTGTTTAAAAAAAAAAGGCATCATGACTTTTCCTTGCCTAAAACCAGAAAACTCACTGCTGTCAAGTCGATTCTGACTCAGAGTGGCCCTATAGAACAGAGTACTTCTCCATTGGTTTTCCAAGGTTGTGGTCTTTACAGAAGCCGACAGCCACGTCTTTCTCCCATGGAGCGGCTGGTGGTTTCGACCTTTCATTGCTCAACTGAGCACTTAACCAGGGCTCCTTCTGGTGCTAAAAAGAAAGCCCCAAATCAAACCCACTGGCATCAAGTCAATTCTGACCCATAGTGACCCAGAGCACCTGGTGAATTTGAACTGCTGACCTTTTAGGTTAGCAGACATAGCACCTAAGCCACTATGCCACCGGGATTTCCCTGGCACTAAAGTAAGGCTAAATAAGAGCCACCTATAGCTTCAACTTAACCTGCAAATTCTTAGAGACACAGGAACAGATCTGGTTCTTAACTCAGGGACTGGTTTCCTGGATGGATTCATGGATTCTTTTTAAAAAAATTACTGTATTATAATGCCTTACTGTCATTTTTACTTTTGATACACATATTGCCCCCAAATTGTCCAGTGGGAGACCTTTCGAGAGAGCTTTTATGTCCTTTGACACATCCCTGCCAGTCCGTGAGCACTTTCCTGCTTTCTAGCACAGACTATTCCAGGTTGACCTTCTTGCCCTACCCTGGAATCAATCGTTTCTTTCGGAGTTCCAGTTTCTTGCAGTGGGGAATCATGCATATGTATATATTGGCCAAGATTGGGGAACAGCTATGTATACCCATTGCCACTGGGATATGGTAGTTCTAGGCCCTTTCAGTGAACAGAGCTAGGAAACACACACACACACACACACACACACACACACACACACACACACACACACACACACACACACAATGTTGATACCTTCAATTTAAATTCAGTGCTATAAGGTTCTCCTATGTTTTCCTGTGTTTGTTTTTGTAATTCCTCATCTCCAACAATCCTGATTCTCCCAAATTTCAATATACTACGGTAGTTTCAGGATTTTAAAACCAATGCCACTGCCAACAACAAACACGCTAAGTAGGTTTTGGATTGCTTTGCAGGCTTTTTCTTCACCCTTGGAATGGTGTAGGGGGCGGTGTTCAAGAGTTACTAGTACTTTCTTGATGAAGTCATGTTATCAACTTCAGATGTAGTTAGGTTCAGTCCTTTCTGTTTGTATTCAACCGAGGGTTTGTTTTTATTTTGTTACTTAATTTTATTTTTCAAATATGTAAATTCTTGACCAGTTCAGAAGTCAGAACTAGATTAAAAGGTACAGTTCCACTCATATTCCTACATCTGTACCCACCCATTCCTTTAAACTACTTCCCATTGAGTTGATTCATGTGACCCCATGTGAATCACAGTAGAACTGTGTTTCATAGGTTTCAGTGGCTGTTTTTTTCAGAGGTAGGTTGCCAAGTTTTCCTTCTGAAGCACCTCTGGGTGCATTCGGTTAGCAGCCAAGCACCTCAACTGTTTGGATCACCCGGGGACTCCACTCACTCCTTTCATCTTTGGTTTATCCTTCCTGCGTGAGTTCCCTCCTTCCTTATCCCCTTCCTCCCTTCCCCCTTTCCTGTCACCTTCCCTTTATCCCTCCGTCCTTCATCCCCCTTCCTTCCACAATGGTAAGCAAATACATAGCTATGTTTTTATTTTGCTTTCTTTGGCGGCTATAATAAATGGTATTGACTTGGTGATTTCTTCCTTAATAATCTCATGGTTATAAAGGAATCCTACTGATTTACTTTATGTTTATCTTGTATCCTAAGACTTTGCTGAACTCTTCTATCAGTTTGAGTTATGGATTCTTTGGGATTCTCTGCATGTACAATCATATCATCTGCAAATAGGGAGATTTTTCCTTTTTCTTTGCCAATGCAGATGGCCTTTATTTCTTGATCTTGTCTAATTGCTCTGGCTAGAACTTCTAGTACAATGTTGAATGGGAGAGGTGAGAGTGGGCATCCTTCTGTAGTTCCTGTTCTCAAGGGAAACTGTTTCAGTCTCTCTCCATTCAAGATGGTGTAGGCAGTTGGCTTTGTATAAATGGCCCTTATTGCAGTGAGGAATTGGCCATCTATTCCTATTTCGTTGAGAGTTTTTTAGCATGAATGGGTGTTGGCTTTATCAAATGCCTTTTCTGCATCAATAGATAAGATCAGGTGACTCTCGTCTTTTGTGTTATTTTTATGGTTGATCACATTAATTATTTTTCCGGTGTTGAACCATCCTTGCATCCCTGGTATGAATCCAACTTGGTCATGATGGATTATTTTTTGGGTATGTTGTTGTATTCTATTGGCCAGAATTTTGTTGAAGATTTTTGCATCTAGATTCATAGTGGTATCAGTCTGTAGTTCCCCTTTTTGGTTGGGTCTTTCCCTGGCTTTAGTATCAGGGTTATGCTGGCTTTATAGAATGAGTTTGAGAGTATTCTGTCCCTTTCTATACTGTGAAATAGTCTCCGTAGTTTTGGAGATAACTCTTCTCTAAAAGTTTGGTAGAATTCTGCAGTGAAGCCATCTGGGCCTGGGCTTTTTTTGGTTGACAGTTTTTTGATGACTTTTTCAGTCTCTTCCTTTGTGATGAGTTTATTTAGTTGTTCTGCTTCACGTTGTGATAATTTGGGTAGGTGATGTGAATCAAGGAGTTTGTCCATTTCCTCTAGGTTTTCAAATTTGTTAGAGTACAGTCTTTCATAGTATTCTGTTATGATATTTTTCATTTCTGGTGCATCTGTTGTGACAACTCCCCTCTCATTACTAATTTGGGTTATTTGTTTCCTTTCCTGTTCTTCTTTAGTAAGTTTAGCCAATGGTTTGTCAGTTTTGTTGATCTTTTAAAAAAGCCAGCATTTGGTCTTTTTGATTTTTTCAGTTGTTTTTCTGTTCTCTAATTTGTTTAGTTCTGCTCTAATCTTTATGCTCTGTTTCCTTGTGGTGCCTGAGGGATTCCTCTGTCATTCTCTCTACTTGTTCAAATCGTAGGGTTAGTTCTTTGACTTAGTTTCTTTCTTCCTTCCAGATGTATGCATTTATGGAGATAAACTGACCTCTGGGCACTGCTTTGGCTGTGTTCCATAGGTTCTGGTAGGATGTGTTTTTGTTCCCATTGGAATCCATGAATTTCTTTATTTCATCCTTGATTTCCTCTATAACCCATGTTTTTTTGAGCAAGATGTTGTTCAGTTTCCATTAGTTCCACTTTCTGTCTATGTTTTTTCTGCTATGGATTTCAACTTGTATGGCTTTATGATCTGAGAAGATGCTTTGGATTAATTCAGTGGTATGGATTTTGTTGAGAATTGCTTTATGTCCTAACACATGGTCTATTCTGGAGAATGTTCCATGTGCACTGGAGAAGAAGCTGTAGTTGTCTGCTGATGGATAGAAAGTTCTATATATGTTAATGATGTCTAGTTGGTTAATTGTGGCAATAAGGTCTTCTGTGTCTTTACTGAGCTTTTTTCTAGAAGATTTGTCCAATATTGAGAGTGGAGTGTTGAAGTCTCCTTCTATTATTGTGGAGTGATCTATCTCCTTTTTGAGTGTAGTCAGTGTTTCTTTGACATATATAGATGCTCTAATGCTAGGTGCATAGATATTTAATATTGTTAAGTCCTGCTTGTGTACTGAACCTTTTAGCAATAAATAGTGTCCATCCTTGTCCACGATAGTGGATTTTACATTAAAATCGGTTTTATCTGACATTAGAATTGCCACACCTGCTCTTTTTTGTTCATTGTTAGCTTGATATATGTTCTTCCATCCTTTAATTTTCAGTTTGTTCATATCTTTAAGTTTAAGGTGAGTTTCTTGTAGGCAACATATGGATGGGTCATGTCTTTTGATCCAAGATGTCACTCAATGTGTCTTTACTACAGCATTCAGTCCATTCACATTCAATGTAACTATTGATAGGTATGTGTTCAGTGCTGCCACTGTAGTTTGTTTATTTTTGTATTGATGTTTTCTCTGTTGTTCTTATTAATCTGTTCTGAGACATTCTTCTTTGTGAGTTGAATTTTCACCTTTTTCAGGGTTGGTTTTTGAGAGTCCTGTATTGCATTTCTTGATATGGTATATTGCTTCTTTATTGTTTTTTACGGCTACCCCTATGATCCCACTTAATAAACTATGTATAAACCCAATTTTAATTACGACCAGTCTTGTCAACTTTCTGTTTATCTGGAAGGACTATAATGACTGTAGTACATTCCTCTTTTTTATATGATGACATCATAGTTTTCATGATGTGATCACTGCATTATTTCTTTGACTAGTATAGCTTTGATTGAGTTTATAGCCTTCCTTAACTGAGTAGGATTCTGGATGATGTGTCCTTCTAAAATATAAAGTTAGTGGTTTTGTTCTTCTAAGCCAACGCCAAGAGATTCTTTTAGTATTTCTTGTAGCTTTGGTTTGGTTTTTACAATGTCTCTGAGTTTCTGTTTATCCAGGAATGTCTTAATTTCATTTTCATATTTGAAATATAGTTTTGCAGGATATATGATTCTTGGTTGGAAGTTCTTCTCCTTCAAGGCTTTGAATGTGTTGTGCCACTGTCTCTGTGCCAGCATGGTTTCTACTGAGAAATCTGACGAGAGCCTACAGGGTTTCCCTCAGAATGTTAACTTTGCTTTGAGTCTTGCTGCCTGAGTTTCTGCTTATGTTTCATTTTGTTACGTCTGATTATAATATGTCTTGGAGTCTTTCTTTTGAGAGCTATATAGAGTGGCGTTTGATATGCATCTGGGATATCTATATTCTCTTCCTTCATGATTTCTGGGAAGTTCTCTGCCAGCAGCTCAGCAACAATACTCTGTGTTCTCAGGTGTCTTTCCCTGTTCAGGGACTCTGGTTAATTGTAGGTTGTTCCTTTTAATAGAGTCCCACATGCTTCTTAATGCTCCTTCATTTTTCTTGGTTCTTTTTTCTGATTTTTCCTCATAGATGCTGGAGTTAGTAGCTCTGTCTTCAGAGTCAGAAAGTCTCTTTTCCATTTGTTCCATTCTGTTTTCTTGGCTTTGAGTTGAAGTTTCTATGTCTTTGATTTTGTTCTTCATCTGCTGGATTTCAGAGTACGGGTTTTCCATCAGATTGAACAGCTGCCTTAATCTTTCGTTTTGCTCTGCTCCATTTTGTATAAGGTCTAGGAGGGCATATAATCCTTTTGTATTCACCTTCCTATAATTTCAGAAAAGTTTCTTCATCTGGAAAACTCCTTGGTTGTTTCATTTGGGAGCCTTCTGAAGCCATGGGTGATTTTCTGGTTATGGATTTCTCCAGAGTCTGTTGCTTTTTGGGCTCCATGTTAGTCAATAAAGGCTGGGAGAGATGCTGTGAGGATGGATCACAGTTGTTTCTCTAAGTCATCTTAAAATGAAAGGTAAAAGGTATCTGACCATTTCTCAGGTCAGTCAGGTTTTCAGGTGTACAGGGCCCTGTTCCCAACTGGTAAAGTAAGCACCTCTATATCCAACCCCAGATATTATGAACTAGTTCAAAATGTAGCAAGGCTACTGCCCTGTTGGCCTCTGCTGACAGGCCCCATCTGTAGGCAATACTGTGTAAAATACTGCTTTTCTGCCAGCAAAGCACTGTCCTGCAGAAGTGCTGCCTGCGAGCCTAGAAATTAGGTCTCGCTGAAGCCTCCATATCCGAGATGGCATCCCTCATGAGCTTGCCACCCAGCACCTCCTTACAACTACACTATGGCAAGGCAGAAAGAGAGGCCAAAGATGCTGAGATCCACAGAGTTCATAGTCTCTGTTGCTGGGCCCCAGCCATAGGTGACACTGTGAAAATTACTGCTTTTCTGCTGGAAAAGCACTCTCCTGCAGGCAGGCACTGCCTCCCAGGCTAAGAATTAGGTCCAGCTGAGGCCTATGTATCCAAGATGACACCCCGCACAAGCTCACCACCTGGTGCCTCCGTACAAACTACTCTATGGTAGAAGCAGGAAGAGGCGAAAGGTGCCGAGATGCACACAGTTTTAAGCTGGGCTCTCAAAATATGGCGATTTCACCTGCCAATCCCACTAGCAGTGCATCTGAGACTAGCCACTAGCCAAGACCCAGCTCCACTGACTGGCCAAGACAGAGAAAAAAAAAAAGTCAAAATGGTGAGTTACCTTTGGTCTGTGAAAGCCGGAACTGGCCAGGAGCAGGAGTCAGCTAAAGAGAGGAGGTTTTCCATTCAGTGGCATGAAGTCCAAATTATCAGCCCTATGCCACATCCTAGGGCTTACTAGGTGACCAGAAGGTTCTGTTTAATTATCAATTCAGGTCTTGGTTTCCAGAGTGATTTAGGGAGATGTGTGCTTAGTCCATCATCTTGACTCCCCCTCCTATTTTGCTTGCTTTCTTATGCAACAGATAGTATATATTTTCTTGTGTGCCTTGCTTCTTATATTAGCTAAGTAAATCATTTCACAATGATTCTCCTTACTTTAAAGAATGGCTGTGTAGTGCTCCATTGTGTGGCTAGTCCATGGCTTGTTGAGCCAGTTTCTGGTATAAAGGCATCTAGGTGTTCCCAATATTTTTCTATTACAAATGGTGTTACAATGCACAGCTTTGTGCATATGCTGTTTTGCATTTGTGGGGAGTGTATCTTTAGGGTTAATTCCCAGAAGTGAGATTGTTAGGTTAAAGGATCTATACATATTTTGTTAGATATTTCCAAATTCCCCCTCTGTAGGGGTTGTATCATTCTGTACTCTCACAGCTAATGTAGGAGAGCATCTGCTTCACAAATAGTGGGTGTTGTCCAACTTGAATTTTTGTCAGTCTGATGGGTGATAGACAGTAGCAGTGTAGTTTCAGCTGTACTTCTTGGGTGGATGAAGATGGATGACTGTATTTTCGTAGGTTTATAGGTCATTTGTACATACTTTTTTCCTAACTCTGTTTGTGTCTTTTGTCTGTTTTTTCTTTTTTTTTATTATGATTGAGTGAAAATGTATATTCCCATATAAATTTACATGCCCACTTATATGCAGCTTCCACTGCTCTCCCTGCCTGGAGACAGCACACTATTCCTCTCTGCTCCATACATGTCTTATCCTCCCAACAGTCTCCTTTCCCCTCCTCTCCACCCACTCTCCTTCCTCCAGCCAGAGGTCAGCAGGATGATATCCTATAGATGCATAGAACCATAGAGTGCATCCAATATATGGTCACTCTGCATCACCATATACAATCCATTCGTGTCTGAAGAGTAGACCTTCATTATGATTTATGGGCAGGGGCAGCATCAGGGCCAGGGGCCATGCTCCCAGAGGAACCCTGAAGCCCCTGGAACCATCAATTGCAGTCTTTTAGTGGAGCTCTCAGGATGCATCCCTTTTTATTTTTGTGTTGCCAGTGAGACTCAACTTAGTGAGCTCCGCTGTGGCTATCACTGGTGGTGTCCAGGCACCATCCGGTTCTTCTGCTCCCAAGTTTATGTAGGCACCCACTCATGTGGGTCTCTCTATCTTCTGGGTTGTCATTACCCCATGTCGTTTTGGTCCTTGGTGAGCATCCATTCCTGCTGAGTGGGGTCTTTTGTCTATTTTTTAATTTTTTCTTGATTTTTAAAGAGTTCTTTTTATATGTTAGACAGATTCCTCTATCACTTGATTTCAGTTCTCTGCATCCCCTCTGCCTACAACCTTATCTAGCTCATACCTCTTTTCACTGGGATTACAATTGTTTCCTAAAACGAGTTGCCAGGATTTTATGGTTGTCCCTCTCTAATCTGTTCTCTGTACTGCAGCTGTAAAGGGACACAGGTGATTCTGTGATAGTAGACTTGGGTTCTGCTCCCAGCTAGTACACCTAATGCACAGCCACCACCCTCCTGTCAGTTGAGTTTGCGTGTTGCTCTGATGCTGAACAGGTTTCAGCCTAGTGTCCGGTCTAAGTCGGACTATGAAGGAAGCCCAGGCAATCTACTTTGGAAAATCAGCCAGTGAAAACCCTGTGGATCACAGTGGTCCAGGCTGCAAGCCTTCATGAGAGGTTGGTGTGAGGCCAGGCAGCATTTGATTCTGTTGTGCGTGAGGCTGCCAGGCACCAGAGGCTGACTCATTGGCAGCTAATAACAACAACATAAACTCAACAAGGGTAGAGGGTGGATCTGGTTTCCTCCTGGGAACCCACGGCTTGCTAAATACCTTATACATAGTAGGTGCCCTGTGAGTATTTTCCAAATGGATGAACAGTGCTGCCTCATCAGCCTAACATATCGCTGGGTGCCAGGTAAATACAAGAACTGGCTCAAATAATCAGTTGTCCTGGCCCCATGTATGAAGCCCAACTATTTGAAGGTTAAGGGGCTTACTTTCAGAATTAATCAGGTGCCGATGAATATTTTTCCAGTGGGACATTCTTATTCAAGATTGCTTCAGTTCAAATCACTAGAGTCTCGAAAACGGGTGGGAGGAGGCTCCTGGTGATCTGTGTTCATACTCTGCTCGGTATTTGTTTATTCAGCAGATGTAGATAAATGAAGCTGAAGGGAACAAGCTATTATTTGGCTTTTCTAGGCTTGACGAGAACCACGCATTGGTTAAAAGTTTCAGATTTCAGCTCCCGAAGTGCAGCCTCACTGCCTTAGACATGATTTGGCACAACGGATATTAATGAATGTCACCAGGGAAACCATCAGTCTAGTTCTTTTCAGCCATTTTCGTGAGATTGGAAAAAAGGAAAATCAAATTTGAGTTAGAACAGAGGAGGGTAGGCACTCCGTTAGGAATCGACTGTACTTTAAAAACAAGGCCGAGCTCTGCTCTGAGTAAAATTCTGTCCTGAGAGTGCTGAGTCACTTGGACCACGAAAGGGAGCTGGTCAGTGCTTCTCAGTTGCCTTCAGAACCCAAAGAGGGATCAACAGGGTAATACTTACCCATGAATAAAGCACCACACAAGGCAGAGGACACAGTCTAATCCCATCCTGGCATGCTTCATGAAGCTGGGTGAACCACATGGCATGTGGTAGGTAGTATTACGCAGCAAACAATTGATGCAACTGCTGGAAAAAAGGAATCTATCCTAAGCTACTCAGTGCTTGTTGAGTCCATTGGGAACAAACACGGGGCAGCAACAGAGCTTTGTTCAGGTCCATTCCTATTCCTGTTCTCAGGCAGGCACTACGTAGTTTCTCAGTGGGTTTCTGTTAACCCAACTGCAGAAAGGTTGTTTTGGTCACTTGTTAGAACTGTTCCAGCACTGTGGCAACCAAGATGCATTACACGTTAGTAAATTTGGGAATACCACTTTCTAAGGCTACTTAAATGACTTTTGTTTATTATATGATGATGAAGTGAAATCATACAATCCAAGTTAATTTTGCATGCCTGCCTCTGTGCAACACTCCATCTGCTCTCCTCACCCTGTGACAGCACACTCCTCATTTTACTCTTCCTTCAGTATCCACTTAAGAAGCTACTTAAATGACTTTAATAAAAGGTTTGTCATAACTAGAGCAGGTTATGAATTTGATTCCTGGTCAATGTACCCCATGTGCTGCTGCCACTCATCTGTCAGGAGAGGCTTTCACGTTGCTGTGATGCTAAGCAGCTCAGTTTCTAGACTCAGAGGGAGTGGGAAGAAAGACCTGATGACCTACTTTAGAAAATCAACTACTTTTTCCACAGCTTCTCCAGCATTTGGGTTGCAAAATGGTCTAGCCTCTTTGGGAAGCAATCTGGCGCTTCCTTAAAAAATGGATATAGATATACCATTTGACCAAGTAATTCCACCTCTTGGAATCTATCCTACAGAATTAAGACCTTTCACACCAACAGACACATGCACAAGAATGTTTATCACAGCATAGTCCACGATAGCAAAAAGATGGAATCAACCCAGACGGCCAGTGACAGAGGATAGGTAAATTATGGTATATATACTCAATGGAACACTATGAAATGATAAAGAACAATGATGATTCCAGGAAACATCTCATAACCTGGTTTCAACTGGAAGACATTATGTTGAGTGAAAGTAGTCAGTGACAAAAGGACAAATATTGTATGAGACCCCTACGATAAGATCTCAAAAACAGACTTATGTATAGAAGAAAAGACTCTGACGGCTGCAAGGGAGGGGAGGGCAGGAGGGCGATGGGGGTAGGGTTTAGATTAGATAGTTGGTAGAAGTTTGGTTGGGTGAAATCGGTGACAGCATACATTAGAAACAAGAACAATATTAAGTGGACTTCAGCATAACTTGAATACTCCTTCCATCTTAGCCCAATATTGCAAGACAGAGTAGCTGGGGCAGGGGGCAGGGGACCATGCTCTTAGGTGAAATCGAGGCCAATTGGCACAACTAGCATTTTGCTAAGAGGGCTCTCTGCACCCCACATTGGTGAGTGGCATCTGGGGTCTTAAAAGCTGCCAAGCTGCCATCCCAACTCAGCAGGAATGGATGCTCACCAAGGACCAAAATGACATGGGGTAAAGACAACCTAGAAGATAGAGAGACCCGCAAGAGTGGGTGCCTTCATCGACTTGGGACCGGAAGAACTGGGTGGTGCCCAGCCACCACCAGTGATAGCCACGATGGAGTTCACTAGGTTGAGTCTCACTGGCAGCACAAGAATAAAAAGAGGTGCATCCTGAGATCTCCACTAAAAGACCTCAATTGATGGGCCAGCGGTTTTAGGGTTCCCCTGAGAGTGTGGCCCCCAGCCCTGATGCTGCCCTTACCCATAAATTATAATGAAGGTCCACTCTTTGGACAGGAATGGCTTGAACTTGGCAATGCAGAGTGACCATATATTGTATGCACTTTATGGTTCTGTACATCTATAGGATATCATCCTCCTGACCTCTGGCTGGAGGAAGGAGAGTGGGTGGAGAGGAGGGGAAAGGAGACTGTTGGGAGGATGAGGCATGTATGAAGCAGAGAGGAACAGTGTGCTGTCACCGGGCAGGGAGAGCAGTGGAAGCAGCATATAGGTGGGCATGTACATTTATACGGAAATGTACATTTTCACTCCGTCATGTTAAATAAAAAAATAAAATAAAATAAAATAAAAAATAAAAAACAGCTGCTGAGCTGCCATCTGAGGGCACAGCAAATGGTCCCAACTCAGCAGGAATGGATGATCACCAAGGACCAAAATGACACGGGGTAAAGACAACCCAGAAGATAGAGAGACACACATGAGTGGGTGCCTACGTAGACATGGGACCAGAAAAACCAGATGGTGCCCGGCCACCACCAGTGACAGCCGTAATGGAGCTCACTAAGTTGAGTCTCACTGGCAACACAAGAATAAATAGGGATGCACCCTGAGATCTCCACTAAAAGACCACAATTGGTGGTCCAGCGGCTTCGGGATTCCCCTGGGAGCATGGCCCCTGGCCCTGATGCTGCCCTTGCCCATAAATCATAATGCAGGTCCACTCTTTGGATACGAATGGATTGGACTGGATGCAGAGTGACCATATATTGGATGCACTTTGTGGTTCTATGCATCTACAGGATATCATCCTGCTGACCTCTGGTTGGAGGAAAGAGAGTAAGTGGAGAGGAGGGGAAAAGAGGCTGTTTGGAGGATCAGACATGTATGAAGCAGAGAGGAACAGTGTGCTTTCACCGGGCAGGGAGAGCAGTGGAAGCTGCATATAGGTGGACATATAAATTTATATGGGAATATACATTTTCACTCAGTCATTAAGAAAAAAATAGCTTTAAGAATCAAAAATGTTCCACACAAATGGAGAAAAAAAAAAAAAAAGAAAATCAACCAGTAAAAACCCATGTCTGTAGTGGTTAAGTGCTGCATCTGCTAACCAAAAGTTTGTTAGTTCAAATCCGCCGGGTGCTCCTTGGAAACTCTGTCGGCAGTTCTACTCTTTTCTGTAGGTCGCTGTGAGTCAGAATTGACTTGATGGCACTTGTCTTGGTTTTTTTAGTTTGATTAGACTGGGTTCTCTAGAGAAGCAAAACTAGTGAAGTGTGTGTCTATCTAATCTATTTTATCTACGTATGTATGAATGCATGTATCTATCCACCTGTCTCTCCCTCCCTCACAGGTAGTACAATGGTTAAGAGCTTGTCTGCTAAACAAAAGGTTGGCAGTTCAAATCTAGCAGCCACTCCTTGGATACCATATGGGGCAGTTCTACTCTGTTCTATAGAGTCAGTATGAGTTGGAGTTGACTCAATGGCAATAGATTTGGTTCGGCTTATATGTATGTTTATAGAGAGACTTTACTTCAGGAAAATGGTTCACACAGTTGTAGTGGCTGGCAAATCTCAAGCTGCAGGGGGTGATGGAGCCAAGATTAGAAGGTTAGAGGGCAGGCTGCTGGCCCATCGGTTGTGGGTGGCTGAGAAATCCTGGGACTGGCAGGCAATACGGCAGGCTGCTGGCTCAAGTTCCAAGAACTGGGGGTCCAATGATGATGAGCCAGGTGTGGGATCCAGAGAGAGCAAAAAGCCAGTGAGATTTACCAGAACATTCGTATATACTGGATGCAAGCAAGTTTCCCGAAGGAAACTTCCCTTACAACTAATTTACTAATCACATCACATCATGGGAGGTGATTAATTCATATCACAAAAGGGGAATAACTGCATCATTACATGACTGCCAAAAAACATCATTGCGTAACTGTGAAAAGACATCACTACATAATGCCAAACTACAGACAATCAGGGGCCAGTCCCAATGACACACAACCTTAACCATTGCAACCTCTAGGGATCACAGCGTTCTGATCTGCAGCCGATCATCTGGATGGCGCAGGACTGGGCAGTGTTTTGTTCTGTTGTGCGTGGGGTCACCATGAGTCAGCGTGTGACGTGATGGCAGCTTACTAACGACCACAGCCACAGTAAGGTTCCTGGGTGGTGCCAATGGTTAATGTACTCAGTTGCTAACTGAAAGGTTGGAGGCTTAAGTTTACCCAGAGGTACCTTGAGAGAAAAATCTGGCTACCTACTTCCCCCAAAATCGGTTATTGAAAATCCTGTGGACAACTTGACCAAAGTAAAATCATAGAAGCATCACAGACACATCCACACTCCTTGAGAGACCGAATTACTGGGCTGACAGGTAGGGACCGTAGTCTTGGAGAATATCCAGCTCCACTGGCTTAGCAGCATCTGTAAAGAAAATGTCCTGCGTTGTATTTTGGTACTTTAGCACCTTGGGAGAGGCCCCTGAAGATAACTTCGCTGTACTGGTCCCCCACCATCTGGAGCAAGGGAGAATGAAGAAAACCAAAGATACAGGAGGAAGATTAGTCCAAATGGCTAATGGACCATGTCTACCTCCACCACAACTAGACGGTGCCCAGCTACCACCACTGACTGTCCTAACAGCGATCACAATAGAGGGTCCCGTACCGAGCTGGAGAAAAATGTAGAGCAAAACTGTAACTCATGAGAAGACCAGACTTAGTGGTTTATGAGAGGTTGGAGAAACTCTGAGATATGACCCCTGGGCACCCTTTTAACTCAGTCATGAATTCACTCCTGAGTTCACCCTTCAGCTAAAGACTGGGCAGGCCCATAGAACAAACAATGACACTTAAAGTCAATCCTTGTACATCAGTGAGAGTAAATGGACACAGCAGCCCAGGGGCCAGGATGAGAAGGCAGGAAGGGCCAGAAATGTTAGATGATTGGATAAATGGAAATGAGAACTCAGGGTCGAGAAGGGGAGAGTATTGACATGTTGTGGAGTTGGCGACCAATGTCACAAAACAAGATGTGCATGGATTGTTTAATGAGAAACTTAATTTGTTCTGTTAACTTTCATCTAAAGCACAATTTAAAGGAAAAAAATAAACCCTTTGGATCACAGTTCTACTGTGACATACATGTGGTCACTATGAGCTGGAATTGACAGTAACTTCTTTTTGGTTTGGTTTTGGGTTATTTTAACCACAGTCAGGTGGTTTGTTAGGTCTCTGGTGGTTTCTAGTCTGCAAAGGGGCAACAGTGATTTACAATAATCTTGCCTCACAAATGGCAGTGGCCATCTCTAGGCACAGTAAGCTCACACCTGAGAGCTGCCTAGCTCTCCAGGACCTGGATTCATGGCACGTCCAACCTGCCCCAGATTCCACCCAGAACCTCACCCCTACCCTCTGCCCTCTGCCCCCTCAGTGGGTTTTCCTCTTGTCAAGAAATTTCATTCCAGAGATCTGTTTGTGCTTCTGTTACTTTATCCAATTAGCTTAAATTAACCCGAAGGAGGGTGACTAAGGGAAAATGGAGTATTTTCAGCCAGGGGCCATCTCAGCTGCTGTATCAAGTAGCTCTTTAGGGCAGTGGATTTCATGACAGGTGTGTTTTTATTCAGGAAGAATAATGTACTTAATATAGAGGGATGATTTCCTTTGCAAACCCTTCCTTCCCCTCCCCTCGGTATAAACTACATTGAGGACAAATCTCCTTTTTGATATGCAAGAGCCATTGCCCTGTACACCAGTGCTCTTGTCCCTAGGCCTAGGCTCTTGCCCCCACTTACCCTTTATTGCCTAGTGAATTCACTGAGCTGCGGTTTCTTCCTTTTTAAAACGGGCATCCACCCTGTACCCACAGAGAGAACATAGTGGGCATGGTGCCCCTGCATCGTGCCTGGTGTAGGCCTGCAAGACTGCGTGCTCCTTCAGGTCTGAGAGACGACAGAGAAGGGAGGACCAAGGGTGGACAGGGTGCCGTGCTGGGATAGTTCCTAAAACAGTAGTTGATATATGGGTGGCACGTTTTTTTCCCTACAAATTTTTAAAATAAATTTTATTGAAACAAAGACCTCATCCTTTTAAATACTATTATTTTTAAACACATATTACATAAAATTTGCCGATTTAACCATTGTAAGTGTATGCTTCAGGGACATTGTATTCACAACGTTGTGCTACTGTTTCCACTATTTCTCAGACCTCATCATCACCCAAAACAGAAACCCCAAACTGAGCAGTGGCTCCCTGTCCCCTGCTCCCCACAGCTCCTGCTAGTCTTGATCTACCTTGTCTCTATGCATTTTGTTAAAAAAAAAAAAAAAGTATTTTTACCAAAGTAATATGTGTACATAGATTTAAAAAGTCAAATATAAACTAAAGACATAACGACAAACATTTGTCTCCTTCCTCCTTCCTGAACCTAATCCTCTGTTGGCCCCTAAAATGAATCATCCTTCCTTTTCTGTTTCTGCTTGAGTTTATCCCTTTTGCAGTCACATTATTTTACCCATTTCTTGACTTTCTTCCTTTGTCCTCATTCACTGATTCTCCCGCGTGGAGAATGGTGGTGGTGTGTTAAATCTGCTGACCAAAAAAAGATTGCCCATTTGAATCCTCCGGGCATCAACTTGGAAACTCTACAGAGTGGTTTTACGTTGTTTCGTAGGGCTCCTGTAGGTCAGAATCAACTCAATGGCTGTGGGTTTTGTTTGTTTTTTGCACTATGGAGAATGACAACTCAGCTGTCCCACTCTGTGATCTCATCACTTCCTTCCTCTCGACTCTCCCCAGAGTGGTCATATCACAATTTTTGGTTAAATCAGTGGTCAGTGTTTATTATCACTATGCAAATAGTGTTCAACTCACAATGTCCTCCAACTGAATTCTTATCTTCTCCTCCAAACCTGCTGTGGTGGTTTTAAAACATGTCCACAAATGATTTGATACTCTTCCAGGAAAAGGAGAACTCTAATCTCCTTCCCCCTTAACTGCTGTGACTTGATTCTCAGGAGAAAACAGCTGATGGGGCCCTGTGTTACTTCCAATGTTAGGCCAGAAAAGACAGTACGACTTCGTTCTCTCCATGCCCCTTGGAGTCTTGAGCCACCATGTGAAAAGTCTGGTTATTCTGAAACCACTATTCTGGAGAGATCGTGTGGAGAGACAACATAGAGACAGAGATTAAGGAACCCCACCTGTCTTTTCTTGAGCTATTTCTGTCTTCTCTTATAGATACCAGACATGAGAACGAGGACGCCTTCAACAGGACTCTAGCTCCAGGCTCCAAGTGAGAACTGCTTAGCTTGATCCCAGTTAACTGCCAGAATGAGAGCAAATTATAATGCTGTTTTGTGTCACTAAGTTTCAGATGGTTCGTCACACAGCAATAGCTAATAGGTACATGGTTCCTGCTAGAGTCTCCTCCCTCTGTCCTGATGGCGATTTCATCCTTCCAGTTGCCTCAGACCAAAAATCTTGCAGCCGTTCTTGACTCTTCTTTCTTTCATGCTTCACATCCAACGTGTCGGGGATACTTTGGCTCTGCCTTCAAAATGCACCCCAATCTGACCACATCTCAGCACCTCCGTGGCTGCTACTTGTTGTCTTTTACCTGGACCGCTCCTACGGCCTCCTATTCCTCCTGTGCGGTTACAGCAGGCAGAACTACCCTGCTAAGGTGCAAGTCAGGTCGCATCATTGCTCTGCAAAAAAACAACCCCAGAGCAGCTCCCGATTCACTCAGAGTGAGAACTGGAGTCTTCACCGTGGTCTACGACTCCCTTCACATTCTTACCCCTCTTACCTGTCTGACATCTTCACTGTCTCCTTGTCCTTCTCACTTCTGCTCCAACTCCCTTCTCTTGTTATTCCATCCATGTGCTGGGCTCACTGCTACTTTAGACCCTGTAAGAGGTCACTGTCTTCATTTATTTCCTGAATAATTGTTGTTGCATTGTTATTTGCCAAATATTTTATGTACCAGTTGCTAATTTTTTCCTTTCAAGTTCTTTAGTGCTTTTGCCTTGGGATAATATTTTCTAAATGCTCAAGTATGCCCTTTTCTTTGATTTTTTGGGTAAGTCCTTCCTGAAGCCTACTATCCTCCTGCTTCCCTCTGGATGGGTTGCTCCGTATTAGCTGTCATCCTGTCATTTCCTCTCACTGCTGTCCTATATTGAGTCCCATACCTCCTAGTTCCCCATCTTTCTTAGTTTACGTCCTTGTTTTTCTGGAGCATGTCCTTCAGTATGCATCTGGAAAGATACTACATGTGAGGAGGAGCCCTTACGGTACAGTGGTTAGGTGTCGTGGCTGTTAACCAAAAGGCTGGAGGTTGGAATCCACCGGCCACTCCAGGAAGGACCGATGTGGCAGTCTGGTACCACAAAGATAACAGCCTTGGAAATCCTATGGGGACAGTTTCTACCCTGTCCTATAGGGTTGCTGTGAGTTGAAATCAACTCAATGATAGTCAGTTTTTTGGTTTCTTCATACACATGAAATAAAATTTGAGTTGTATGTCTAAAATGTTTTTATTTCACCTTCATACTCCACTGATTATCTGCTTACAATTATTCTAGGCTGAAAGTAATTTTCATGAGAAATTTGAGGGCAGTATTGCTCCACTCTTGTCTAGCCTCTGTTGTGGCCATTCAGAAGTCCAGTGCTGTCCTGATAGCTAATCCTGTGTACGTTTTTTTCTCTCTGGAAGCTTTGGGAAGTTTTTCTTTTTCCTGGGTGTTTTGAAATTTGTGATGATATGCCTTGTTATGGGTCTTTATTGTGTCAGGGACTTAGTGGGGACTTACGATCTGAAGGCGTACGTCCTTCAGTCCTGGTCAGTGGTCTCGGTTCTCCTCTCGTTTCCTTCCTTTTACTTCTTTGCCTCCTGTTCTCACTTCATGGAATTCTGCAATAGCTGAAATTTGGATCTCTCAACCTATTCTTATCTCTTTTCTCTCTTCAATTATTACTATTTTAAAATTTGTCTTTATGTTCTATGCTATCTTCCAAACTTCCTTTGAAATATTTTATTCTATCTTTGAAAACACTTTCTCAAAATCTCAGTCTTGTTTCCTTGTTGATTCCTTAACATAACATTCAGTTTATTTTATTTATGCTGTGCTTCAGGTGATTGTTTACAGAGCAAATGAGTTTGTCACTAAACAATTAATACACTGAGTGTTTCGTGACGTTGACTGCCGACCCATGATGTGTCAAGACTCGCCATTCGGTTCTTGTTTCATGGATATGACACCTTATTTTACCTTCCTAAAGAAAAATTTTCACCTTTTTTATCTTTTTCCTTCTCCTCACATCATCTCTGTTTCCTCTAGGTTCATTTTCCTGTTTGTTTGAGTCTCTGTCTTTCAAGGTCAAGGTTTTCCTTAAATATCAGGTGATCCTGGGCTGCCCATTCTTAGCTAAGCAGGGTTCATTCCAAAGATAGTGGAAGCCTTGAGGGAGTGGGTGAAGCTTGTTCTGGGAGGGCTTTACCAGGGGGTGACTGGGCAGCACACTAGCTTTCAGTTGTGGAAACTCCAAAATGTCAGAATCTGGAGGCCTTCTTCTGGAGTCATTCAGTATTCCAGAGCGTATTCTCACTCACTCCCAGGCAGTGGAGTGGGGAAGGAGCACAGCCAGCACTGGATGTGAACCTGCCCGCTCTGCCTGCCAACTTTCAGAAGCAGGAAGGAGGGAGCCCTTTAGCCGCTCCCTCGTCAGGCCCGTGCCTCCTCTTACCTTCTGTAACTCTTGGGCCTTCAGCTCCTCGGAATTTACAGAGTTCTGCAAAGCCCATTCTCTTAACTTCTTATTGGTCTCCTAGTCTGCGAGAACCCAGGCAGCGATTCTTAGTCCTACCAAATCAGCGAATGATCCTCTCTATCTTCCGAATACTTGCAGAACTCACTAGGTTTATCTTCTCTACCGCTTTTCTTTCCCCTTCATGGGCCTCTGTACAGAGCCCTGGTGGTATAGTGGTTAAGATTCACCAGCTGCTCCTCGGAAATCCTGTGGGTTAGTTCTACTCTGTCCTATAGGGTCACTATGAGTCAGAATCGGCTCAGTAGCAACGGGTTTTTGATGGGGTTTGGGGCTTAGACGTGCCGGACTTTATTCCTTGCCATTGTAGCGGGGTTTTTGGAAGAAGTGAGTCATCTACCACGCTTACTCAGAAACCGAGAAAAAACCAAATCCGCTGCCATCGAGTCAGTTCCAACTCATAGAGCCCCTACAGGACAGAGTAGAACTGCCCCACAGAGTTGGGCACCTGGTGGATTCGAACTGTCAATCTTCTGGTTAGCAGCTGTAGCACTTGGCCACTACGCCAGCAGGTTTTCCTTCCTTACTCAGAAGTGAGTTGCATTTGAAGAACATAATTGGTGGTATTACTCAAAGAGAAGGGTCTGGGAGAGAAAAACTAACTCGCGCAAGACATACATTTTCACTCAAACGTCTGCACATACCTTACACAACAAAGCCCCTGTGAGAGAACTGGTGCACACAATGCCCAGACAGTGGGCTAATGCCCATCTCACAGCGCTGTCAGGAGGGTTAAATAAGCTAATACAACAAGGGTAGTGACTGGCATGTCGTGAGTACTGGAATGGTTGCAATTATTCTTGTAATTGTGGGATGTACTCAGTTAGAGGCCCTGGAGATTTAGGTGAACTTCCAGCTAGCTTATTCTGTGCCTGAAGAAAGAAGCAGCTTTTAATGAGATTCTCTTGGAAAGTCCACCAGTGCAGGGGTGTCAGGACTCTCTGGATTTTATGGAAAAATCAAACAAACTCATTGCCATTGAGTTGATTCCAGCTCATAGTGACTCTATAGAACAGAGTAGGACTGCCCCATAGAGTTTCCAAGGAGCACCTGGTGGATTTGAACTGATGACATTTTGGTTAGCAGACCTAGCTCTTAACCACTATACCACCAGAGTTTCCAGATCTTATAGAAGCAGTGGAGAAATTCCTCTAGTCTTGACCACTCCCCACTGTGCATAATCACAGTATATGGAACATCCCAGTTCAGCCTGGAGTGTTCTTGTTTTTTTGGCACAAACCACTCTCCTTGCAAAGTCATTTTGAGTCTTTTCTTTCAGCCTTTTGGAAAGTTTCCTTCTACTCTTTACTGCTCATATACATTTTCCTTAGTTTCGTACGCTGTCATAATAAAAACATACCATCTACAGGTGGCTTTAAAGAAAAAGAATTTCTGGTCTCGTGGTGCTGGGAGGCCAGAAGTCTAAATTCAGGGCACCTGCAGCACAAAGCTCTCCCCGCAGCTCCCGGGGAGGACCCATGCCTTGTCTCTTTCAGCTGTTAGAGCTCCACGTGTTTCTTGGTATTCCTTGGCTGCTATAGATGTGTCCAGACATGGTGTCCAAAGGAATTACGTTTAGGATCCACCCTGCTTTTGTGCCAAAAAAGTCACTGCTGCCATCTAGTCAATTCTGACCCTATAGGACAGAGGATGTCTTCCCCACAGAGTTTCCAAGGAGTGCTTGGTGGATTTGAACTGCTGACCTTTTGGTTAGCAGAAGTAGCACTTAACCACTAGGCAATCAGGGTTTCTGTTTCCATACTCCTCTATGGCCTCATTAATATAGCAGAAGAAAACATTTATTTCCAAACTGGGTCATGTTCACAGGTACAACGGGTAAGACTTCAACATAATTTCTTGGAGGACACAATTTAACCTGTAATATATTGTTCAACATTAAAGTCTCTTTGAGTTTTAATGTGCAACAAAGAGACCAGGGTTCTAGTTCCATCACTGTCATTCGTGGTCTGGAAATAGTTGAGATCTGGATTCAGTCTGCCTGGGTTTGAACGCAGCTCTGCCGTTGCCTGGCGGTGGACCGTGGCCAAGTGCTCATTCCTCTATGTGTCTTAATCTCCTCATCTGTAACATGAAGATGATAAGAATAGTACCCAACTCACAGAGTCGTGGGATTAAAGCGCCAAGGCTGACTCCCAGACTTTCAAAACAACCTTGCTACAACTCTTGTAGTTTTCCTAATTTAAACCCTCCAGTAAACTTTGTAGCTCCAGGCACAACTGGAGATGAGGATTCTTAGTGATATGAAACTTTTCAAATGGCTGAGGCAGAAGAAATGTGATCTCCTTGATTCTGTTTGTAGCTTACAGCAGACCACGTAGCAACACCACAACATAGCAACCGACAGCCGTTCATCTTTGTTCGAGTCACTCAGTGGGCTCTATAGCACATGCATGTATTGATTGGTTGGTCTTTTACAAAGCTACTTAAGTAGTTTTTGTATTTTATAGACATATCCTTAATAGTAAAAATATTTGAGTTTTGTGTCCACTCGAAACAGTTCTCATCACACGTAAAGACTGATCCCAGGTTTTCTGCTTCCCCTCTCCCTCATCCTGCTTTATAAACGTTAATAGATTGCTACCATGCTGCCCTCTAGTGGAAGATAATGATTTCCCTGTGTTTTGGTCCTTGCTTAGATTGTTAAACAAAACCCGCTAAACAAAAAACCAAAAAACCTTTACGGCCTTAGAGTCAATTCAGACTCATAGTGACACTGTAGAACAGAATAGGACTTGCTCCATAGATTTCCAGGAACTTCCTGGGAGATTCAAACTGCTAACCTTTTGGTTAGCAGATGCAGCACGGAACCACTACACCACTATTGTTTCCTAGGACCTCATTTGTTATTATTTCTTGTTCATAGTCTTAGGCTCATCTGAAGATATGATTTACCCAAATATTTCAAAAGCCCCTTCTAAAATTACTTATTAATTTTGAATCACTTGAACTATGAAACCTGATTTTTGACATCGGAGATTCTAATTTTCTGCAGAGCTTTTCTACCTGGTGGGGGCATGAAATCTTGGTTCTGTAGTTGTCTCCTGGTTCTGGGGGCTGCTCACAAATTTGTCCTCAGCAATTTAGGTGCAGTGGGGAGAGCAGTGGGTGTCTCTAGGGTGCGAGCCAGTTGTTTTACTCAGGACTTGGGGCTGAAACTCCAAGGGACTACCTGGGGTCATCATACGGTGCCACTGCCTGGCCAGGTTCTCTCCACCTGGGTCTGGCGATGCTTCCAAGGGGGAATCTGTTAAGAAATGGGCCAGGGCAGCAGCCTTCACTCCATATTCCCGGGAGCCTCTTGTTGGTTCGACTCCTGAATGTTACCATTTCATCCGAGTCTGCAGCTTTAGCCCCCATTCCTGCCAAATGACGAAAGATAAGAAGGCAGCCACACCAAGACCCTCGTGTGCACTGTGCCCCGCCTCATCTCTACTTTTGAGTTGTTTTATGTGGCCTATCAAGCCCTGGTGGCGCAGTGGTTAAGTGCTTCTCTGCGAACTGAAAGGTTAGCGGTTCAAACTCAGCTGCTCCGTGGGAGAAAGCTGTGGCAGTCTGCTTCTGCAAAGCTCACAGCCTTGGAAGCCCGGTGGGGCAGCTCAGCTCTGTCCTCGAGGATCGCTTTGACTCAGACTCAACTTGATGGCAATGTGTTTGGTTTTGTGGCTTATGTGATCCATGAAATGTTAATCCTTAAAAGTGAAACTCAAGCTGGTTTATCTCCAGAGCCACTAGGGCCAGTGGTGATATGAGCAATGAGAGACTAAATTTCTTCTCCTAAAACACAAGGGGCCTATTCAGCAAGCTTGCCATCACAGGACAAAGGGCTATTCTTATATCACGTCAGCAAAGGGAACTGGTCCAAGTGCAAAGGCAGTCTCAGTTTTTTGTTCTCTTTCCTGTGGAAAAGTGAGACCGAAGACAGGACCATTGGTATGACAGAGCAGGTGTCCTTAGGGGCAGTGTTTCTCAAACTGGAGCTCTTAGGCAGCAGGTTTGCAGTGGACCCTGAAAATCCCTACTTCACCAAACACCCCTGAGGATTATATGAAAATGCATGTAACAACATATTAGCCATTTCACCATTTTTTACATGTGAAGTTTGGTGGCATTAATTAAGCTCTGATGTTATGCAACCAGCACCACTGTCTGTTTCCAAGTTTTTCGTCATCCTTAGTAGAAACACAGTGACACCTAAACAATTGCCCCTGACCTCCTCCATCCCACCCCTGCCAACCAGAAATAAACTTTGGTCTGAACACATTGGCCAAATTCTAGATATTTTATGTAAGCGAGGTCAGTTGTCCTTTTGTGATTGACTTATTTCACTCAGCATGTTTTCAAGGTTCATCTGTGTTGTAGCACATGTCAGAATTTCATTTCTCTTTACAGCTGCATCCCTGAGGGGTTCTGATGGAAATTATTGGAGGACCACCCACGTCCTGAGAAAGACTGGTGTGTGCCAGGATTCAACAGCAGACAGAAAAGCATGACTCAAACAATATAGGAAGAGAAGAACCAATATGTTTACATTTTCCAGGGTCTGGCCCAGTAGGGCTTGGCTTGGCCCTTGTAAGTGCCAGCAGATAGGTATTTCAAAATGACAAACATGTTCAGCATTCTGAGGTGTACTTTGGAATAGATAATAATGATTATTTGTGTAATTAACAAGTCTTCAATTACCAACACATAACATTTACTATGCAATACTAATTTAAAACTACCTTTCACAATTCATAGGATCAGCTGCTTGTTTAATCTTCTGTAGAAGGGTTAACTTGCACCTGTGTTAATCACCATCTTCCTCTCTAGGGAGCTAGATCTTCAGATGTTGGTGATGAGTCTGATAAATTTATTGTGAAGAACAAAGATAGGTACCATATCCAGACGTTCTCTACCACAGGATGCAGTTCTTCTTTGTTAAAAAAAGAAAAGAAAAAGTTCTTCAAATAAAAGAAAGCCCTGGACCTTTACTTTTCTTAGGAGATTCTGGTATTTTTTATTAGGAAATACAATCTGTTTTAGTCATTTATTTTAATGTTTTTCACATTCGTTCGTTTCAAAGGAAGTAACTGATATACCAGATACTTTTCTCAGTATTTGCCTAACTCCATCTTTAACACAATCTTCAGAGAATGTAATGTAAACTGGTTATAAAACCAAAAAACCACACCCACTACCACTGAGTTGGGTCCAACTCATAGTGACCCTATAGGGCAGGGTAGAACTGCACCATAGAGTTTCCAAGGAGCACCTGGTAGATGCGAACTGTTGACCTTTTGGTTAGCAGACATAGCACTTAACCACTACATTAACAGGGTTTCTGTACTGATTATAGAATCTGTAAACTGCCCTGGTGCACAGTGGTTAGAGTGATCAGCTGCTAACCAGCAGTTCTAAACCACTGGTGGCTCTGTGGGAGAAAGATGTGGCAGTCAGCTTCTGTAGAGATTTACAGCTTTGAAAACTCTGTTTGGTCACTATGAGTTGGAATTGACTTGACGGCAGTGGATTTAGTTCGGTCTTACGTAATGCGTGCTTTCCTTTGATATAGGACAGAACAGTTGATTTCAAAGGAGATTCTTTTCTTGAGCATCATTTTAGTGTAAATTCTATTTCTTCTCCCTCCTGCAGAGGAAATGAGTTTTCCCTTGATACAGAAGGCAGACTTGCTTTCTCTATGTCAGTGAGTGGCCAGGTCAGATTTGCTGTTTCTTAGCTTATGGCTTCAAAGGGTGAATATTCTTCTGCCAAACTAGACAGATATTGAGTGTGTTCTTGTGTATTAGCTGCTGCTGCCACTGAAGACTCAGGAGTTTTCTTGAGATCATGTTCTGGAAGTCATACGAGTTATACAAGTTATCGTATACCTTGAATAATAGGTACTGGGGAGAGATCAAAACATTTCCTATAAAAATGATACAAAAATCAATGATGTCTTCTTATTCATATTAATATATACATGTTGTTTTCATTGACATGGAGACCCTGGATGGTAAAAATAGCTAACATGCTTTGCTGCTAATTGAAAGACTAGAGGTTTGAATCTACTTGGAGTACCTCAGAAGAAAGGCCTGGTGTTCTATTTCCTAAAAAACCAGACACGGAAAACTCTATGGAGCACAATTCTACTCTGACACATGTGGGGTTCTTATGAGTCAGAGCTGAGTCAACAGCAACTGGTTCTGGTGGTTTAGATGGTTGCATAGCGTGGTGAATGTCATCACTGGAACTGAACTGTACACTTAGAAATGGTCGTTGCTGCTGTTAGGTGCCCTCAGCCCAGTTCTGACTCATCACCCCATGTACGGCAGGATGAAGCGCTGCGCAGTCCTGCGCTGTCCTCACGGTCGCTGTGCTGCTTGAACCCGTTGTCGCAGCTACCATGTCAGGGCATTGTGCTGAGGGTCCTCTTTTTCAGTGACCCTCTGCTTTATGAAATACACTATTCCTCTCCAGAGACTGACCCCTCCTGATAACATGTCCAAAGTATGTAAGATGCAGTCTCACCACCCTTGCTTCTAAGGAGCATTCTGGCTACAGCTCTTCCGAGACAAGACTGATTTGTTCTTCTGGCAGTCTGCCATAGATCGAGTTGTGTCCTCCAAAACTTGAGCTAGCAGTTTGGCTGGGCCATGGTCTGTGGTACTGTTGACCTTCCTACGTGCGGTAAATCCTGCCTTTAGGATGTTAATGTGGGAGGATGGGTGGCAGTTGTGTTGGTGAGGCAGGACTCAGTCTATGGGAGTATGTTGTAGCTTGAGGTGATCTCTGGATGTAAAGGGAAGCAAACAGAGAGTTGGGGGCTTCATGCCATCAGGAAAGAAGCAGTACCAGGAGCTGAGCATGTCTTTAGAAAGGAACTTGGGTCCCTGTACTTCAGAAGCTCCAGTCCAGGAGAAGATTGATGACAAAGACCTCCTTCCAGAGGCAATAGAGAAAGATTTCTCCTGGAACTGATGCCCTGAATTTGGACTTTAATCTTACTTTCCTGTGAGAAAATAAAATTCTCTTTGTTAAAGCCATCTGTATTTCTGTTTTAGCAATACTAGATAACTAAGATACAGTCCATGATATTTTCAATATTCTTTTCCAGCACCCTAATTCAGAGACATCAATTTTTCTTTGGTCTTCCTTTATTCATTGTCCACTTTTCCTATGCATATGGGATGATTGAAAACACCATGGTCTGAGTCAGGCCCACCTTAGTGTTTAAGGCGATATCTTTGCTTGTTAACATTTTAAAGAGGTTTTTTTTTTTTGCAGCAGATTTGTCCAGTGTAATGCATTGTTTGATTTTTTAACTGGTGCTTTCATGGGTGTTGATTATGCATCCAAGTAAAATGAATTCCTTGTCAACTTCAATCTTTTCTCCAGTTATCAGGGTGTTGCTTATCGGTCCAGTTACAAGGATTTTTGTTTTCATTAGGTTGATAAGAAATCCATACTGAAGACTGTGGTCTTTGTTCTGCAGCAATAAGTGCTTCAAGTCCTCTTCACTTTCAGGGAGAAAAGTTGTGTCATCTGTGTAATGCTGGTTGCTAGTGAATCTCCCTCCAATCCTGATGCCCCGTTCTTCTCCATACAGTCCACTTTTTAGATTACTTACTCAGCATGCAGACTGAGTAAGTATGGCAAAGGGATACAACCCTGATGCACATGTTTCCTGACTTTAAACCACACAGCACCCACCTGTATTGTTTGAATGGCTGCCTCTTGATCAATGTCAAGTTTCCTCGTGAGTATGATTAAGTGTTCTGGAATTCCCATTCTTTGACAGGTCCTAATGCCTGATCTGCTCTGGGTGAGTTTGAACCACCAAAGCTTCAGCTAGCAGTTGGCTGCTTAGCCAGTTGCACCATGTGGTGGCTGTTCTTCAGCTTTAGCATCTACGCTTTCGTACACCTGTGCAGGATGGTGGTGTCTCTGGTACTGGAGCCGGCAGGACGTCTCCAAGTCCAGGTGGACGGTTTCTGAAGCTTTGTTGTTGTTATTTTCCAGCAGTGGAATCCTCTAGTTTAGCTTCTTCCCCCCTCCTCCCCCCATTAAAATCCTACACAGAACCTCAACATACGAAAGAGATAAAAATAATACTTTATGAGTTTACTTTATATAAAGTCAAATTTCTGGCATATGAGAACAATGAAGCTTTTTTTTTTTTTGGACAAATACAAACTTTGAACAAACTTTCAATTATCCATAGTGTTTCAGTCAGCTGGTACTGCTCTAACAGAAATACCATGAGTGGATGGCTTTGGAAAAAAGATGTTTATTCTTATACCGTCCTGTAGGCCACAAGTCCAAATTCAGGATGTCCACTCCAGGGGAAGGCTTTCGCCCTTGTTGGCTCTGGAGGAATGTCTGGTATGGTATCAGTCTTTGTCCAGGGAGCATCTTGGCACAGGAACCTCAGGTCTGAAGGACGGGCTCTTCTCCTGGTACTGCTTTCTTGATGGTGTCAGGTTCCCAACTCTCTGCTTACTTCCCTTTCCTTTTATCTCTTGTAGGATGAAAGGATTAAGGGTGGCGCCAGCCATTCTCCAGGGGAACTCCCTTTACAGTGGAGCAGGGAGCTGATCTTATAAAGGGATTTAGAGTCCAACCAGTAGTCCATTAACATACAGCATAGCAAAATCACAAAATGGAGGACAATCATAGAATACAGGGAATCTTAGTCCAGGCAAATGACTACACATACTTTTGAGGGGATACAATTCACTCATGACACACAGTAACATTTATTAAACTCTTAGCTGCTAACCAAAAGATTGCTGGTTCAAACCCATCAGCTCCTCTGTGGGAGAAAGATGTGGTAGTCTGCTGCCATGAAGATTTATGGCCTTCGGAACCTTATGAGGCAGTTCTACTCTGTCCTACAGGGTCACTATGAGTTGGAATCAACTTGATGGCAATGTGTTTTCTTTTAAACATTTATTAATTATTGTGTCTCAGGTCCTGTGTAAGTACTTTATGTACATTAATTCATTACCACTTATTGTTATTCTATAAATTAGTGCTTTTATTATCCCTATTTTATTTTATTTTATTTTTTATTTTTATTTAACATAACTGAGTGAAAATGTACATTCACATGTAAATTTACATGCCCCCCTATATGCAGCTTCCACTGCTCTCCCTGTCCGGTGACTGCACACTATTCCTCTCTGCTCCATACATGTCTCATCCTCCCAACAGTCTCCTTTCCCCTCCTCTCCGTCCACTCCCCTTCCTCCAGCCAGAGGTCAGCAAGATGATATCCTATAGATGTATAGAACCATAAAGTGCTTCCAACATATGGTTACTCTGCATTGCCGAGTCCATTCCATTCCTGTCCAAAGAGTGGACCTTTGTTATAATTTATGGGAACGGGCAGCATCAGGGCCGGGGGCCATGCTCTCAGAGGAACCCCAAAACCGCTGGACCATCAATTGAGGTCTTTTAGTGGAGATCTCATGATGCACCTCTTTTTATTCTTGTGTTGCCAGTGAGGCTCCTCTCTGTGAGCTCCGTCATGGCTATCACTGGTGGTGGCCGGGCACCATCCGGTTCTTCCGGTCCCAGGTCGATGTAGGCACCCACTCTTGTGGGTCTCTCTGTCTTCTCGGTTGTCTTTACCGCATGCCATTTTGGCCCTCGGTGAGCATCCGTTCCTGCTGAGTTGGGACCATTTGCTGTGTCCTCGGATGGCAGCTTGGCAGCTTTTAAGACCCCAGACGCCACTCACCAATGTGGGGTGCAGAGAGCTCTCTTAGCAAAACGTTAGTTGTGCCAATTGGCCTGGAATTTGCCTAAGAGCATGGTCCCCGCCCCCCGCCCTAGCTACTCTATCCTTGCAGTATTGAGTTAAGATGGAAAGAGTACTCAAGTTAATCCTTATTTTATTTTTAACTGCTCAAGACTACTCATGGGTCCCAAGGAAACTCAATTAGTTTATGCTCTACTGCTCATTTAAAGGTTGGTAGTTCTGTTACGCGATTTGGGTCCATGGCCTAGAGCAGTCGAGCCAATAAAACATACTCCAAGTTAGAAGGAGGAAGAAAGTTTATTAGGAGGTATGATACCACCGGAGACTCGACAGCAATGCAGGCTGTTCTCCACGGAGTCTCAAAAGATGGTTTTTACATCAGAGTTTATGTATCATTTTAACAAGAAATACTTCATGTTTTTAAGTATGTAGCCCACAGATAACTGTACACATCACAGATTAGTCACAAGAAACTCTAGCCAGGTTGTTTGTATCAGGCGAAGACAAACTTATGAGAAAATTTGTCAGCTAGTAAAACTAGTCTGTCAAGTTCACTCTGACCAAGTAAGGAGAAAGAAAGAAAATTGTGGACACACAAAATGCTAAGCAGCCTTCCTAGCTTCTTTTTTCCAGGCTGAAGGCCATTTCCCAGGAGACTGAGGTCACAGGAGCTAAGAGGGCTCTGCACCCCTTTGGAAAGAAGCCAGAGTAGCTGGTGCAGTAAAAAACACCTACAGATTATTTAGAGTATCCTTATGGCATTAGTTACAGGAAACGCTCAATTACACATTTTGAAAAGGGAAAAACATGTTGCAAGATATTAGAGTTACAGTTCAACTCTACTCAGTGGTACCACTGAAGAAAAGGCTAAATGGCTGTTTCTGTTAGACTGTAGCCAAGAAATCCCGATGGAGCAATTCTACTCTGTAACACGTGGAGTCACTGAGACTCAGGCTCAAGTCTCTGGCAACTAGCAATGACAGCAACATGGTCACCCAGCTAATAAGAGGTAGAGCTGGGATTCTAGTTACAGCTGTGTATCAGCTTCAGCTTCTACTACTTTTCTCTATTTAAAAATATTTAGCTGCATTACCCACCAACAGATGAAAGGATTAACACACTATGGTATATATACATAATGGAACCCTACGCAATGATAAAAAACCATGGTGATTTCTATGAAACACCTCATAACCTGGAATCAACTGAAAAACATTATGCTGAGTGAAGTCAGTTGGTTGCAAAATGACAGATATTGTATAGGACCACAATTATAAGGACTTAGGAGAAAAGACTCATGCACTGAAGGAACTATTCTTTGTTACAGGGGTGAGGAGGGAGGGCCAGGATTATTCATAGATTAGACAGCAGTAGGAATTTGGTTAGGTAAAGGGACTGACATCATGAGGTAGAAGGCAGCTCAGCATAAACTGGACTACACCATAAGTTAAAAGGTTTTCTAAATTCAACTCAACATTTCAAAAGACAGAGTAGCAGGGGAAGGGATCTGGGGACCATATTTCAGGGGGCATCGAAGTCAATTGGCATAAATAGACTTTTGCTAAGAGAGTGTTTTACACCCCATATTGGGGAGTGGTGCCTGGAGTCTTCAAAGCCAGCAAGCTGCCATCTAAGGAACATCAACTGATCCCCACCTACGTGGAATAGAAGAAAACCAAGAACACAAAAGACATGAGGAAAAGTGAGCCCAGGATACAGAAGGGTCCATATGATTGACAGGTGACATCAGCATGAGACCAGAAGAACTAGATGGTGCCTGGCCACCACCAAAGATGGCCCTGACAGGGAACACAATGTAGAGGCTCTGACATAGCATAAGAGAAAGGAGTGTGGAAATACCGAACTTTATTAAAAGATCAGACTTGATGGTCCAACAACCCAGAGGGTGCTCTGAGAACATGTTTCCTAGACTTGCTTCTAGCCCAGAGCAGAAACCAGTACTGGAGCCAACACTTCAGACAAAGGATGGACTGGACTTGCGGACACGGAGCGATGCATATGGTATGTGTACTTTATGGTTTAATACGCATATGAGGCTGACCTACTGATTTCTTTTTAGAGGGAGAGGAGAGGAGCAGTGTTGGTTGAGGGGATACTGGAAGACTGGTAAAGAAGAGTGTGCTGTCGCAGGGTGGGGAAGGCAGATAGACTTGCACAGCGGTGGGCGTTGGGGTTTTATATGGTAAATTGACTTGGACTATAAACTTTCAGTCACTGTCATGGATTGAATTGTGTTCCCCCCCAAATCTGTAGGAATTTGGCTAGGCCATAATTCCTGGTATTGTATGATGTGCTTCCATGTTGGAATTCCTGCTTATGTGGCACTAATGAGGGTAGGTGAATGCCGTTGTGTTGTTGGGGCAGAGCTTAATGGGTGAGATTGTTTTGTGCCTTAAGGCAGTCTCTTGAGACATAAAATGAAAGTGAAGTGAGCTGAGATTTGGGGATTTTATACCACCAAAAAGCAGTGCCAGTAGCTGAACTCGTCTTTTGGAAAGGATTGGGGTCCCTGTGCCTCAGAAGGTCCATTCTAGGGGAAGATCGATGACAAGGACCTTCTTCCAGGGCCAGCAGAGAAAACCTTCCTCTGGAGCTGACACCTTGAATTTGGACTTCTAACTTACCTGTGACAAAATTCCTCTTTTTAAAGCCATCCACTCATAATTCTGTTAAAAAGACACTAGATAACTAAAACTATCACATAAAAAGATTTAAAAATATATACTTAGATGCATTATAGTGAGAAAATCTTCCAGATAAATAGCAGCAAATGTTAGCAGGTTACATTGCAGACTTGCAAAATCAACTTATCCTTCAGTCAAAAACTAATTCTAAAGACAAAAAGGAATTAGTAGGACATTTTTGGTTTTAAAGATGATGTATTCACAATATCTAACAACAGCCCCAGTTCCTTGTTATAATTATAAATGTCAGACTAATGAAATCCTAAACTTATTAAGCACAAAAGCTGGTAGGAGTCCTCTTGTGATTCTGCAACTGACCATTGTGCTGTGACCAGCAACTGCATCCCAGCAGGTGGCCTGAGCCTTGCCTGGCATTGATTCAGAATGGCGTGTCTGTCCTCACTAGAACACTTTTATACGAACAGACGTACACACAGGTGTGGATCATTAAAAGGTTGCTCTCCAAGCACAGCCTGTCACCTTTCCCTGTGACCCACAAATAAACTTTATGCTTAGGATCAGCTGTGTCAGCCCCGCTTCCTGGACGGGGTGAAAATGTAGGCTGACTTGCTTTTACTGGGCCATCTTGACCCAAAACACATCCCGTAGCAGCTGACGGCCTATCAGCACATCCTCTCCTCTTGCCCTAAGGATATATCAAAATTCCCAGGAACTGCTTAGCTGAACATGTGTGTTACATGGCAGCAGGCCAAATCCACTTCTACATCTGCTCCTGGCCCAGGGGGCCAGGGGAGTGGACTGCGAAATGGGATCCTTCTCTTAAAGCACAAAAGAGGTGCATGCAGACCATTCCCCTGCTTCACTTCCTGTAGGGAGTGACCTGCTGGCCATGGGAGACTGGTGCCCACTGTGGAAGCTGACCTTGCTCTGTCTCTGCTCTGTGTGACTCAAGTACTGTTCTATCCAATGTAAGTGTGTAAGTTGTGTCTTTCTTGGCAACCTATGACCTTGGCTCAGCAATTCCGAACAGTTACATTGATATATAACATTTTAATATACGAGACACTTAATTGTGTGTGTGTGTGTATATATACTACAGTTTTAAATAATTAAAAAATAAAATAAAAAATCTAATAGTTATGAAACCACTGAATGCTGTGGGAATATAATCCCCTCCTTCTAATTTAATGGATGTGGAAAGTGGGGTACTAAAAGGGGAAGTGACTTACTCAAGGTGTCATGTGCAGAACCGGAGCTGTAGGCCGGGCCTCCCGACTGCTAATCAGGGCTCTGGCCTTTCGACCTCTCCCAGCCGGTTCATTTCAGGCTCGGTAAACAGCCGTGGTCCAGTCACTTATGCCACAACCTAAAGCTCTCATTCTGAGTATTTTCAAGCCAAAAAAGTTATCCTATGAAACATACTCCATCAAAATAAACTTCCCAAACCCCTGCTATGTATTCTATAAAATTCTGGACTACAGATGAAAAGAAGCCTTGGTGGCAGAGTGGTTAAGGGCTACAGCACTTTGAATCCGCTAGGTACTCCTTGGAAACTCTACTGGGGTAGTTCCACTCTGTCCTATATGGTTGCTGGCTGTCAGAATTGATTCGATGGCAATGGATTCGGTTACAGATATAGATAAAAGGGAACAAATTCAGATGATAGTTGGTATGATGGAGGGCTAGAAATCCTGTCGTGTTGAAGGGACCAGCAGTATTTACCCTGGAGAAAAGAATTTCTGGAGGAGACAGAACAGATGTTTTAAAATATCTAAAGGGTGTCATGTAAAGGAAAAAGCAGATTTATTGTGCATGGCCCATGCCATATAAAGATTTTTCCAGCACAGCAGTCCAACAAATGACTGCCTTGGGGTGGGGGGTGCTGTGAGTTGTTCTTCACTAAACAACCACTTTCCAAGAATGCTATAGAGGAGATTTCAACATCAGATTGGACCAGGTAAACATTTCAAGTTGCTTGTTATCCTAAGAATCAGAATCTCTAAAGTGATATCTCAAAAATTCAGAAGTAATTATAGATTTAAAAACCATTAAAATTGCTTTGCAAAGCTTCTTGATGCAAAGTGAAATAAAGATGAGTAGAAATTCTAGTAACTAGTGCATACACTAAATGCTCAAAGTTTTATTTAATGGAACTGTAAGATGTACCTAAACTCTAAAAAACATGCATCAAAGTAAGAGGAGTATCAAGATGAGAGAACAATGTGGGTACAGTATCATTTACTGATTTTGCAAGTCCTGAGGAACAATAAAAAGAAAAACATTGTATTTATGTTGCATGCTTTCTAAGATTTTCAAATGTTTGAATTTTTTGATAACTGGAATTCATATTAATATACTAATCTTAAAAAACTTTATAATTCATTTGATTTTTGGTAGAAGATCAAAAGCAAATGTAAAAAGAATTGGTTTCTCATGGCCTTTTCTGAGATAAAATTGTGCTTGACAAAAAGAAAGTGAATGGTGACTGGGTAACATAGGTCAGAAAGAGGTAACACGTTGTTTTCTTTTGCTGAGTGGTTTGTTTCCTGATATTATCACTAATTTAGGCAGTGGGATTTGCTCAGAAGTCTCCCTGTCACTTGGGAGAACTGGGTTCATGTTAATTTCATTCGCTTTCATCATGGCAGAGGAGCTCAGTTGGTTAGAGCATACTCATTCAATTAGACATTTATTGGGTACATATTTTATATTCATACACACACACACACACAACCTAAGATAAAAGGCAGTTCAAATCTTACCAATAACTTTATAAGGCAGAGTATAATCTTTTCTCATTTAGCTGTGGCTAGGCAGGGAAGCTAATATAGACCTGAGTACCACCAGCAACGCTACCTAAACAGGTGCAAAGAGTAAAAGGTTCGTGGTGGCTGCTGTATGAAAGTTAAACAAGACATCAACAATGGCTGATGTTGTGGCAGTATTTTTCTCTATCCATAAAATTCTCTCCTATGACTCCCAAGGCCTCAAGGTAAGGCAAGGAGGACACATATTGCTGAACATAGAAAAACTGGTGCAATTTGTCAGATAGACTCTGGAAGCCAGTCTTCAGGCTCCTGGTTAAGTGTGTTTCCCACTCCACTCTTCCAGTAACATCTTCAGAATTCTTTTGGTTTCATAGTGACAGTTTTAGCTCTGCTCCAACTATTTCCCTACTGTCTAGTCTTCTGTTGGCTGCCATATTAGTGTCATCTATTTACTTAAATAATTCATGATTGTAAGAGTTTTTACATTTTTAAATTGTACTGTTTAAATGGTAGGAAAGCATTCAGTGAAAGTTCTTTGCACTCCAGACTCCTGCCGCTATAGATCCCTTCCTGGGTGCATGCAGTGCTACTAATGTTTTATGTGTCTTTATCGGTGAGTCAGTTCCAACCCTTAGCAACTTTATGAACAACAGTTCTAAACACTGCCCAGTTGTGTGCCACGTCCACAGTTGCTTTTATGCTTAAGCCCATGGTTGCAGCCGTCAATCCATCTCCTTAAGGGTCTTCCTCTTTGCTGACCTTCTGCTTTATCAGGCATGATGTTCTTCTTCAGGGACTGGTTCCTCTTTGACAACATGTACAAAGTATGTAAGACTCAGTCTCACCACCGTCTTTGCTTCCAAGCAGCAGTCTGATTGTACTCCTTCCAGAATAGATCTGTTTGTTCTTTTGGTATTCCATGGCACATTCAATATTTTTCTCCAGTAGTTAGTAAAACAGCCTGGTAGTGGTACAAAAACAGACAGATAGATCAGTGGAACAGAATCGATACCCCAGAAATGACATCATCTTCCTATGAACAGTTGATATTCGACAAAGGCCCTAAGACATTAAACTGGGGTAAAAACAATCTCTTCAACGAATGGTGCTGGCAAAATTGGATGTCCATCTGCACCAAATTAAAACAAGACCCATATTCTACAACTTATATAAAAACCAATTCAAACTGGATAAAAGACCTAAATATCAAATCTAAAACGATACAGCTCATCCAAGAGAAAATAGGAACAACAATGGAAGGTTGAATACACAACGCAGACAGACTTCAAAATCTGTCAAACAAACCACAGACAACAGAAGACAAAATAGATAAGTGGGAGCTACTAAGAATCAATCACTTTTGCTCATCCAAAGACTTTATTAATGGAATTAAAAGGCCACCTACAGAATGGGAAAAAATGTTTGGCAACTCTATGTCAGATCAACGCCTGATCTCCATAATCTATAAGGTATTACAAAATATCAACAAGAAAAAGATAAATCATCCAATTAAGCAATGGGCAAAGGAGATGGACAGGCACTTCTCTGAAAAGGAGATCCGGGCAGCTAAAAAATACATGCCAACATCCTCACGATCATTAGCTGTTAAAGAAATTCAAATCAAAACAACAATGAGATACCATCTCACCCCAACAAGGTTGGCCATGATCCATAAGATGCAAAACAACAAATGCTGGAGAGGCTGGAACTCTCCTACACTGTTGGTGGGATTGCAGAATGGTGCAACCTCTTTGGAAAGCAATCTGGTGCTTCCTTAAAAAAAATGGAAATAGATACACCATTTGACCCAGTAATTCTACTGCTTGGGATATATCCTACAGAATTAAGGCCATTCACACCAACAGATACATGCACACGAATGTTCATTGCAGCACAGTCCACAATAGCAAAAAGATGGAATCAACCCAGATGCCCAACAACAGAGGAGTGGATAGATAAACTACGGTATATATACTCAATGGAACATCATGCAATGATAACGAACAATGATGATTGCAGGAAACATCTCTTAAGCTGGTTTCAACTGGAGTACGTTATGCTGAGTGAAAGTAGTCAGTGACAAAAGGACAAATATTGTATGAGACCCCTACAATAAGAACCTAAAAATAGACTCATGCATAGCAGAAGAGACTCTTTGATGGCTGCAAGGGTGTGGAGGGAGGGAGGGTGAAGAGGGGAGGGTTTAGATTAGATAGTTAATAGAAATTTGGTTGGGTGAAATCTGTGACAGCACTCATTAGAAAGAAGATAATAATAACTGTACTTCAACACAATTTGTGTACTCCTCCCATCTTAACCCAGTATTGTGAGACAGAGTAGCTGGGGCAGGGGGCCAGGGACCATGCTGTCAGGCAAAATCGAGGCCAACTGGCACAGCTAGTGTTTTGCTAATGAGGACTCTCTGCACCCCTCATTGGTGAGTGGCATTTGGGGTCTTAAAAGCTGCCAAGCTGCCATCTGAGGGTACAGCAAATGGTCCCAACTCAACAGAAATGGATGATCACCGAGGACAAGAACGACATGGGGAAAAGAGAACCCAGAAGACTCATGTGGTGGTCAGGATTATGTCAACTTGCCTACTACCTATTTGGCTGCTGTATTAAGTGGCAGGGCGGGGTTTGTGGTGGCTCCCTGCCCCTCAGCTCTCATCTCGTGACCTTGGACTACGGCTGCTGACCGCTCATGTGGCCAGGAGCTCCTGCTCTCTTCTTCCAGCGTCTGGTTCCAGGACTGGAGCTAGCAGCTGTTGGGCTCATCAGTCCTTACAGTCGGCACTTGAGAGTCCTGCTCCCTGACCTGCCGATCCTGGGTTCACCAGCCTCTGTCACTTCGTCTCGCCACCAGCTTGGGATCCACCGACCTCCAGCCTCTGTCGCTTCGTCTCGCCACCAGCTTGGGATCCACTGACCTACACAACCGGTGATCTGCAACTCTGGTCTCTGAGTTGCTGACCTTGGGTTCCTCAGCTTCCGCGGACACGTGAGGCTTGTGCCAGAGCTTGGGACATTCAGCTTCTGTGATTACGTGAGCTGTTTCCTATATTTGTATCTATCTATCTGTCTATATGTATATATTATAAATCTTTCCTTGTCCCTACACGTGTTACTGATTTTGCTTCCCTAGAAAACTCAGCCTGAGACAACTCATGACCAGAAGAACCAGATGGTGCCCGGCCACCACCAGTGATAGCCATGATGGAGCTCACAAAGTGGAGTCTCACTGGCAACAAGAGAATAAATAGGGGTGTACCCTGAGATCTCCAATAAAAGACCGCAATTGATGGTCCAGGGGCTTTGGAGTTCCCCTGGGACCGTGGCCCCTGGCCCTGATGCTACCCCTGTTCGTAAATCGTAATGAAGGTCAACTTTTCCTACAGCAATGGATTGGACTTGGCGATGCAGAGTGACCGTATCTTGTGGGAATTTTATGGTTCTATGCATCTATAGGATGTCATCCTGCTGACCTCTTGCTGGAGGAAAGGGAGGAGGTGGAAAGGAGGGGATAGGAGACCGTTGGGAGGATAGGATATGTATGGAGCAGAAGAGGGGGCAGTGTACTGTCACCAGGCAGGGAGAGCAGTGGGAGCTGCATATTACGTGAGCATGTGAATTTATATGACAGTGTACATTTTCATTCAATCATAATAAATAAAAATTAAAAAAAGTATTTTTATCCAACACCACAATTCAGAGGTGTCAATACTTCTTCTGTCTTTCTTATTCATTGTCCAGCTTTTGCATCCATCTGATGTGATTGAAAATACCATGGCTTGGGTCAGGCGTATCTTAGTCTTCAAGGTGGTAGCTTTGCCTTTCAACAATTTAAAGAGGTCTTTTGCAGCAAATTTTCCCAGTGCAATGTATCTTTTGATTTCTTGGCTGCTGTTTCCATGGGCGTTGAATGTGGATTCAAGTCAAATGAAACCCTTGACAACCTCAATCCTTTCTCCATTTATGATGATGTTGCTTACTGGTCCAGTTGTGAGGATTTTTGTTTTCTTGATGTTAAAGTGCAACCCATACTGAGGGCTGTGGTCCTTGATCTTCATCAGTGTTTCAAATCCTCTCCATTTTCAGCAAGCAAAGTTGTGTCACCTGCTTTATGCCAGTTGTTGATGAGACTTCCTCCAATCCTGATGCCTTGTTTTTCTTCATATAGTCCAGGTTCTTAGACTATTTGTTCAGCTTACAGGTTGAAAATCTATGGTGACAGGATACAACCCTGACTCCCACCTTTCCTGAATTTAAACCAGATGGTGTCCTCTTGTTCTGTTTGCACAACTGCCTCTTGATCCATGTACAGATTCCTTATAAACACAATTAAGTGTTCTGAAATTTCCATTCTCACAATGTTAGCCATAGTTTGTTATGATTCACACAATTGAATGCCTTTGCATAGTCAATGAAACACAGGTAAACATCTTTCTGGTATTTTCTGCTTTCAGCCAAGATCCATCTGACATCAGCAATGATAGCCCTGATTCCACATCCTCTTCTGAATCCAGCTTGAATTTCTGGCAGTTCCTTGTTGATATAATGTTGTGATCACTTTTGAATGATCTTGAGCAAAATTTTACTTGCATGTGATATTAATGATATTGTTCAGTAATTTATGCATTTGGTTGGATTACCTTTCTTTGGAATGGGCATAAATATGGATCTCTTCCAGTCAGTTGGCCAGGTACTTGTCCTCCAAATTTCTTGGCACAGACGATTGAGCATGTCCAGCACTGTTTGTTGAAATATGTCAATGGATATTCCATCAATTCCTGGAGTCTTGTTTTTGCCAATGCCTTCAGTGCAGCTTCGACTTCTTTTTTCAGTACCAATGGTTCCTGATCATATGCTACCTCTTCAAATAGCTGAACATCGACCAGTTGTTTCTGGTGTAATGATTCTGTGTATTCCTTCAATCTCCTTTTGATGCTCCTTAAGACGTTTAATATTTTCCCTGTGGAATCTTTCCCTATTGCAACTGGAGGAGTGAATTTTTTCCTCAGTTCTTTCAGCTTGAGAAACGCAGAACGTGTTCTTTTCTTCCAGTAACCTCTTAATGAGCACCTGTCCCCTCCTCTCCATCCTCTTCTGTCCCATCTAGAATCTAGTACTGTTTCTACAATGTTCTACTGCTATTCAGAAAGATTTCACTGGCTAAATTATTTTCAGAAGTATATTGTCAAGTCCTTCCTAGTCTGTTTTAATCTGGGAGCTCAGTTGAAACCTGTCCACAATGGGTGAACCTGCTGGTATTTGAATACTAGTGGTTTAGCTTTCAGCATCACAGCAACACGCAAGTCCCCACAGTATGACAAACTGACAGACAAGTAGGGGTGTACCTTTGTAAAGATATTCTACATATACACTAGCAATTGCATTTTATTAATTTGTGTTGTAACAATGGGGAAATGCTATATATATTCTTCTGAACTTTGCTTTTTTTTTTATTTATTTATCTTGATGGTCACTCCATGTCAGTCAGACATAAAGAGATTCCTAACTGTATTTTTGACAGCTGCAAAAGATTCCACTCTTGTTGCCTTATAGTTTATGTAATCATCCTTTTGGACGTTTAGGTTATTTTAAATTTATTTTTTATTGAAAATAATGTTGTGATGAATGACCTTTTACATACACCATTCTGCACATCTGCAGATGTATCAGTAGGGCAAATCCCTAGGTGTAGAACTGAATTGTTACATGAAATAGCATGTGCAATTTGTAACTTTGGTAGATATTGTCTATTAAAAATAACACATAACATGAAACTATTTATAGCGCTCTCGCTGTGGAAGTTTCTTGCAGATTAATTTTGGGTAAGTGCAAAATGTGAAACTCCCTCTCTTGTCTCCAGGAAAAGATAAGATGTAAAAAATAACAAATCTGCAAGGTCTATTGTGTCTTCTGAGACAGAGTAAAAAGAGCTAGGTATAAACTCCATCAAAGGTAAAGACAGTGTCCTCTTGTCATCTTCTATATACTCAGTGCCTATCTCAGATCCTGGTACTTCACAGATGTTCAATAAACACTTACTAAGTGAATTAATGGGTAAGCTAACAAATCCAGAGAAAAAGTCAGAGAGTATTCAGTAAATCTTTGTTGAATGATTCAATGAATGAGTTCAGAGATTGAATGAGCTCAACTGGGGTAATCATGATGTCTTCTCAAAGAGGGTGGTGACATTTGGCACTATCTCTTATATTCCATATATTGCTCTGAAAATCACATCACTTTTTAGGTTTCTTTGTAATTAGAACTTTTTTTTGCAACTTTTATTTTTTTTTCAGAATTTCTGTTTTTATTGATCAGAAGAGACATACAATTTCAACTCATCAAGAGCATGTCGTTTCACTCCTGGGTTACATATCATATAGTTTGTGAAATTCTTCTCGAACATATTTTCAAGGGCTATTCTGACTTTCAGTTATAATTTGGACTGATTGCTTTCCAAGCCTACTAAACCAACCAAACCCACTGCCATCGAGTTGATTCTGACTCACAGCAACCCTATAGGACAGAGTAGCACTGCACCATAGTGTCCAAGGAGTGCCTGGCAGATTTGAACTGCCGACTTTGTGGTTAGCAGACATAGGGTGTCTGCTCCAGGGGAAGGCTTTCCCCTTGTTGGCTCTGGAGGACAGTCTGGTATTGCATTAGTCTTTGTCCAGGGAGCATCTTGGTGCAGGAACCTCAGGTCTGAAGGACGGGCTCTTCTCCGGTGCTGCTTGCTTGATGGTACGAGGTTCTCAATTCTCTGCTTGCTTCTCTTTCCTTTTATCTCTTGCAAGCTGAAAGGATTAAGGGTGGGGCAAGCCATTCTCCAGGGAAACTCCCTTTACAGAGGTGCAGGGAGGTGATCTTAGAAGGGGATTTACAGTCCCACCCTAATCCTTTAACATACGCATAGGAAAACCACAAAATGGAGGACAGTCACAAGATACTGGGAATCATGGCCCAGCCACATGGCTACACATATTTTTGGGGGGACACAATTCGATCCATGACAGTTTCTATCATGCAAATAAGCCATGGTGGTACAGTAGCTAAAGCACTTGGCTGCTAACCAAAAATCGTTGGTGGTTCCAATTCAACAACCAGTCTGTGGAAGAAAAGTGTAGCAGTCTACTTCTGAGAAGAATCACAGTCTTGGAAACTCTATGGGGTTGATATCAGTCAGAGTCCACTCCACAGCAATCCAAGTGATACTTGTTTTCTACTTATGGAAACCATGTAGAGTTTCCTTTTAAAATAATTACACTTACATATGAAAAATGTATAGATTTGAAGAAAAATATCAAAATAATTTTATAAGTGGTGTGCAGGATGTGTCAAAAATCCAGTAAGCAGGTACTATAATGTCTGAAGTTTGGGAAACAGCTTTAGTGCAGCCAACAAATACTTCAAAATCACTAAAAAACTGAAATGCACCTTGAGCATACTGTTTTGAATATATGCTTTGGTGACATGCTTGTTGATTTAGTAAAATTTAACGCTTGATATGGGTGTTTTCTTGAAATGCCATTATGTCCTACCCACATACCAAAACCACTACTGCTGAGCCAATTCTGACTCATGGTAACGCTACAGAATGGAGCGGAGTTGCTCCATAGAGCTTCCAAGGAGCACCTGGCAGATGTGAACTGCCAACCTTTTGGTTAGCAGAAGTAGCTAACCACTACACCACCAGGATTTCCACACACATACTGGGTGCCATATGTACACGGAATAATTATTCGTTAGTGGTTCCACACGTTCTTTATTAGACTCCTTTTTTTGGCCAGTGTGACACAGACATAGAGATAGTGAAATAACGTATTTTCTCCGGACAATGTTTTCAAATACTTGCAGTTACACTTGAAGACTCCAGAGTAAACACCTGCTTTTCTTTTCCCCGTGCTTATGATACAGGCCCAATGCAGGCAGTTCAGAGGGGAGAGCACTAGATGAGCGCAGATGTCTTGAATGATCAGCGTCAGTTTTTCTCCCAACTCCAATCTGCGTGTATGTGCGTGCAGGGATGAGACTTAATTTGTGTGTGATGCCAAGTACAGTGGTGGCTTAGGATCACAGTTCATACAGCTCATTTCCTGTATTGGCAAAGGCCAGTGCTATCTTGTTTCCGATAGTTTCAAGATTTCTCCCCTTCTGATAAACCCCGAGGGGCAGGCAGCCCCAGGGTCTGGCCCAGGGGCAGCTTACTGAAGGAGTGTGCCTCCAAGGTGGGCTGCTCAGGAAGCCTGAGAGGCTATTCAGCGTGGGCTGGCGCCTTCACAACTGCAGCTTCACCGAGACCAGGACATCCTCGTCTTCTGCTTCTCGCCTTGCAGGAGACGACGGCCCCGCCAGGAGCGAAAACTCTGCAGGAAGAGACGGTGCCAAACCGCGCTCTAAGAGCAGCTCCACCGGCACTCTGCCGCCCTCACAGGCAACCAGTTTGCTATTCACGACACTTCGCGCTTTCCGAACGCTCCTAACGGCACGCAATACGTAGGGCGGGGCCTCACCAGGTCAATACCTTTCTCTGATTGGTTGGTTTCGGGGGCTGTTGGCTTCGATTGGGCAATATAATTGTGTGAAGGCGGTTACTACTAGCACCCGGAATTCGAATGCCCGGGGGTGGGGGCGGCTAATGCTAAGAGTTCAGCCGTTCCCCTTAAGGTTGACAGTTCGAGTCCATTGTGCGCTCCTGGAAACGCTATGGTGTAGTTAGTTCTACTGTGCCTTACAGGCTCATTATGAATCGAAATTGACTTGTCAGCAATGAGGTTGGTGTCTTTTGGGCTGTGTAGAAGAGGACTCAGGTCAGGGTTAATGACATGCATTTTCTTCATATTAGTGCTTTACCAATATTACAATTACAAAGAAAGTATCAAACGCTGTACTCTTAGTTTGGGAAGCGCCAATCGTTCATTTTAAGGTGGAGAAGCTGAGGACCAGAGCAGGAAGGACTGGAAGCTCAGCTTCTGGCTCCCAGCTTTGGGCCCAGGGTCATCCTGGATTTGGGGGGGCGCGCAGGGATACAGGCTTCAGAGCCCTCTCCTCGTGTATCCCACACCCTCAGCTCCTCTCAGTGCATCGGATCCTGAGTCCTCCCTTCTTACTCCTCTCGGCTGCAACAACTCCACCTGCTGTGCCGGGTCTGCGGCTTGGAGATCCTGGTCCCGCCATCAGCTGTGAAGGTGGAGAGGCAATTCCACTGTACACTTGGGATGCCCGAGACCCAGAGGGAGCAGAGTGGCCTGAGGTCACCCAGCCAGCGGTAGAACGGGGCTAGACACACGTCTCCCGACTCCCAACCCTTGGTTTGGGTCCCTTTCTCCTGCCTGTTGCCCGATGGCTTCCTTGTAGTTTGGGAGGGCGTGTGCCTCCAGGTCACATCCCTGTTTCTCCGGGCTGAAGCTGCAGAAATCTAGATTCGTCCTAGCTTCTCGACAGATCCCACCCTCTTTGCCATGGTGACGCGTCATCGGTTGCCACGGAGACCACACTGTTTACTATGCTTGTTTGTAGGAGACTGCAGCTCCAGGACCGGTAAGGAGGCTCCCGCTCCGAGCCTGAACAGTAGTTCTTTGCAGTACTGAGGTAAGTATACCTGGCCTCCACCCACGAACCCTTAGCTGATGGTTAAAATCAGCCCAAATTTGGATGTTAACCTCTCTGGGAGCTGCTCAGACTTATCCAAGAGTCTTGAGTTAACTTTTGGGCTCCTATATACACAGACGGATTTGAGAGAGGCCATAGGAAAACCTGGACTAGGAGCAAGTGGGGAAACCTCCGTGTCATCTGAGAGAGCTGGGTGGGCGGGGGAGGTGGGGAGCTCAGCTTGATCAGAAGCTTACCCCTGTGCCATCCTTGTGTGCCTGAAGGGCTTCAGAGGTCCAGAGGCCTCTAAGGGCTAGCGCTCAGGTTGGGGCCCAGAGGGGGATGGTGGCTGCAATTTCAGCTCTGCCCTGGAAGACAGTTTTCACAGCTGGTCAGCTGTGCAGGTGAGGTGGGCAAACTGTAGTCTTTCTGTTGCTGCTGGCCTCTGCCTCTCACTGTACTCCTGTGTTTCCCTTCCTGCTCTCTTCTTTTCTTTATCCTGGCAAGTTTTTATGTTCCTTCATCTGCTGAATAGGCTCAGTACCTAGTTTTCAGTTTATAGATGTCACATTTATTTATTTTTTAGAAAACATGCCTAGGTTCATCTGTTAGGCAGTATGTACTAAAACTACTACTCGGCGACCCAGAAATTCCACTGAGTCATAAAAATGCATACATGTGTTCACAAAAGATGTACGTGAGAATATTCATAACATCTTCATTACAGCCCAAACTGGAAACACCAAAAATATCTATAAGCAGCAGAAAAAACGTACGTTTTACAGTGCAATACTACAGAGTAATGAGAATGAATGAGCTACAGCTATATGAACTATGTGAACAATACTGATGAATCTTCCAGACTTAATACTGAATAAAAGAGATACAAAAAGAGTATATAGTTTATGACTCTGTTTATACTTAGTTTCAAAAACAGTGAAACTGTAGTGTTCAAAAGTCAGGCTAGAGGTGACCTTATGAGGGCAGCAGTGCAAGGTAGTGCCTGGGAAGGGGCATGAAGGGGTTACAGGGTGCTGGTAATGCTCTGTTTCCTTATCTGGGTTCTGCTTCCACAGATGTGTGCGTTTTGTGTTCAGATAATGACTTAGGCACATTGGGGTATGCATGTCTCACATTTTAATAAAAAGTGGCATTAATAAAAGACAGATTGCTTTTCAATTAATCTAAAACAAGTCTGCCTTTGATTAGGACTTGGGAAAGCTCAAATGGCCAAACTACTACAACCTCCCCCTAAGTTCTTGCCCTCAGAGTGGCACATTGCTAACAAGAACCAGTACCACAATGCAGATGCCCAAAAGTGCCGATCCGAACGCCTGGTCGCAGAGAGCCAGAGGCTTGTGGATGAAATTGAGAAGGCCACAAGAAGATCTCAGAGTGATGTGAATAAGAAACTAGGTGAGGCAATGTTCTTGATGTATTTGTAGGTTTGAATGAGACTGCTGAGCTTTAGATATACTGCTGTTTACATCTGATGTTCAGGAGGGGAAATATATTACTCTTAAAATGTTTGGGAAAAATGTGTATTCTACAGGTTCTCTGTTCATGCTCACTGCCCTAGGACAGAGACTTAGTAACCCAGTCTGATCTGAAGCCATCCGTCATCCATTCATTTGTTAATTTGATATGCATTTATTGAGCATCTAAGTGCGTATAGGAAACCCCAGTGGTGTAGTGATTAAGTGGTATGGCTGCTAACCAAAAGATTAACAGTTCAGATTCAACAGGCACGCCTTAGAAACCCTATGGAGCCATTCTGCTTTGTTCTGTAGGGTCACTATGAGTCAGAGTTGACTTGATGGCAACAACTTTAGTTATTTATTTTTAAAGAGCGTGACTAGACTGAGAAGTGGATACAACACAGTGAGTGATTATAGTTTCTGCTTTTGGGGAGTTGTAAGAGAAGAAAGATATAAAAATTGATAATTGGAATGTAAGAGATAGGTGCTGAAGTAAAGTGTACAAAAGTAGGTGTGCAGCAGGCATTAGAAAGCAAGGAAGTTTTCCTAGAGAAGAACATTTGAGCTGAGTCTTAAAGGAAGAGTAATTTCCTTTTGACAATTCCACATGTACAAATAGTATGTTAAGAGCCTGACTGCTAACCAAAAGGTCAGCAGGGTTGCTGTGAGTGGATTTTTTTTTTAATCCTTAAATGAACAAAACCCGACATAAAATGAAACAAACTAACAAAACCTCCCAAACTCCAAAACTTGATAAATCAGAAGTCATAAACATCTCCGGTAGCTATGTGGGTCACATGAGGGGTTGAATGGAAGACAATGTGGAGTAGTGGAGACTGTGGGGACCCGGAGAACTTGTGTCCCACCTAAGGAAGTAGCTATTACTCCATTTCAATACATTTCTTCCAAAGAGAGTGGGCTCAGTGCTGCCTGATTTCTTTTTTTAAATAGATTTCATTGTGATTTAAGAACAATTTTACAGTCTATATCAGTTTGTCATGTAACACCCTGAACTTTAACTGCTATTGCTCCCTACCCCCGTGACAGCATGCTTCCCCCTTTTGTCCAGAACTTCCTGTGAACTTTTGACCGAGATCTGGCCCCCATCACCCAGTCTTCTCAGTTCTGATGATGATGAGCCTCTCAGACAGCCCCGTGTACGTGTTTAAGTCCAGAGATTTATTTGTTACCAGCCTCACTCTGTGTTTAGTATAGTCCAGTTCAGTCTTTGTCAGGGGGAGCTGGCTCCAGTGCTGGATGCATTTGGGGTGAGAGAGTCTGGGGGCCATGCTCCTGGGGGGCTCTTCAGTCAGAAGGATCATCAAGTGTGGTCTTTGGGTAGAGCTCTAGCTCTGCCCTCTGCTTCTTCTCCTACTGTGTCCCAGGGTCCTTCTGCCTGATTTTCTGTTTTTTATTTTATTTTATTTTTTAAGAAGATCTGGAAAACTGGAATTTTATGTGCAACCTTCTATTTTCTGAATATTTGCAAGTGATTTAAATGTGTTTATGATACTGGGCAGGCTGAAAAAAATGCATCTTGGGATAAAATATGGTCTGAGGGTTACTACAGTTTGATCTTCAAAACTTTATTCAGTCCAGCAATGTTAGATGTTAGATTCTTCCTGATGGGTTGATCCTTACCCCCTGATACCAGCCTATAGTCAGGCCTTTCTAAATAATTGTGCACATAGGAGGTGCTAAAAATAAAGACACTGTTCATTTTCGTTAGCAATTATATTATCAGTAGGCATGGAGGAAAAGTTTTCAAAGTCTGCACCTTAACTTCATTAAGTAATTAAATCATTAAAAAATTATTTATAATGGCAGTAAAACCCATCAGATACCTAGGAGTAAGTCTAACAGAAAGTGTGCAAGAGTTCTACACTGAATACTACAAATCATTATTGAAAGAAGTAAAAAAAGATTAAATAAATGCAAGGATATATGTGTTAATGCATTGGAAAACTCAATATTTTTAAAATGTCAGTTCTTCCCCAATTAGTATATGGAAGCAATGCCAATGAAAATACCAGTAGGTTTTATTGGTGAGATTGATAAAGTGCTTCTAAAATTCATAGGGAAATGCAAAAGGTCAAGATTAGACACAGCTCCAAAAAAAGAAAAAATAAAGAAAGAATAGATACAACTATTGTGAAGAAGAAAACAACTTTTCCTGTAGCTTCCAAGACCTATTACAAATCTTTGGTAATTAAGGATAATAAGGTTTAAGTCAGGATAGATGAAGTGACCAATGGAACAAAACAGAGAATCCAGAAACAAACCCACACATGGACATTCCTCTGATTTATGACAAGCAATATTGCAGTGCAGTGGGCAAAGGATGACCTTTCCAATAAGTTGGCCAATTGGGTACTCCTATGGAAACAGTGGGCATTGAAGAATTAATCAGTGTAGAATGATCTTTTGATAAATTTGGTATTGAAAGTGATGTCTTCCTTCCTTCCTCCTCCCTCCCTTCCAAAAGACATTCATAAAGATAAAAAGAAGCCCCAAGTAGCGCAGCTCTAAGAAAAGTATATATGTCAGGTAGTTTAACAGTAGTTGTCAAATTTCTAATTCAGATGTTGGCTATGCTGAGAGTAGATTAAGCTTGGTGTAACTTCCCTGTGTGCTTCAGAACAGAGACTTGAAGAAGTCAAATTCTGGAAGAAGGAATTAGATGACAAACTTGCACAGCTCGTGCATGAAACTGATGATCTGCTGTTATATAAGATCAGGCTGGAAAAAACCCTGGAGAGCTTAAAAGAACCCTTGCGCATCACTCAGACGTGCCTGGCATACAGGTAAAAGAGAAGGTTCTTTGACTGAGTCATCTGCTGAAACACTGGATGGGAAGAGCTAACTGTGCTGGCTGAAGGCTTAGAATAACACAGTTGGGCATATGTTCTTTCAGAGCCTGAAATCCCAACAAGCCTGTGAAGCTGGTCAGGAGAAGCAGCACTTATGCCTTGGTTTCCTTATCTCTCAATGGGAGTAATTACATATGACCTCCTTTTTATGGAAACCCTGGTGGTGAAGTGGTTAAGTGCTACATCTGCTAATCAAAAGTTGGACAGTTCAACTCCACCAGGTGCTTCTTAGAAACTCTGTGGGGCAGTTATTCTACTTTGGCCTATAGTGTTGTTATGAGTTGGAATTGACTTTGACACTAGTGGGCTTTGGGGTTGTTTTGGTCTGTTTACAGGCTATTGGGAGTGTCAAACAGCATCACATATATGGACTATGTAAGTCAGGACTAAGTTTGGCTATGAGTATCAGAAAATTCCCAAATAACACTAAATTTAAATAATACAGAAATTTCTTTTTTTCTCACATTGAAGCATCTGGAGTTAGTTCAGGATTGATGTAGTGCTCCACCTTTCAAGGGTCCAGGTTTTTCTATCTTGTTCTACTACATATGGCTTTTGTTCCCCAGATTACCTCGTGATTCAAAATGATAACTGGAGCTCCAGGCTTTATGTTTGCTTTCCAGCCAGTAGGCAAAGGTAGAGTTGGACATTTACCAATTCTAATTACCAGCAACCCATTGATGAGAACTTAGTTACTTGGCCACATCAACAGAAGCAAGGAAAGAAGAGGCTTTATTTGGGGCAGACAGGTGCCCAGATAAAAATCTGGGGCTTTATTTCCAAGGAAAAAGTGAGAATAGATACTACAGCTAATGGGGGAATAACGAATCTGCTCCAATACACAGAGCCACATGGAAGTGCTTTGTAAACAGAGAACACGGTACAAATGTACCTTGAATTATTTTTATTTCCCTCCTACAAATCCTCTGAGTAGGATGATCCTCTCTGCTTTGGAATGATGCTGATTTCCCCAGCTGCTCCCTAGTGGCAGCCTCAGCCCCAGTGAACCAGCCCTGGCAGGTCTTCCTGCTGCCCGCAGAGCCCTGCCGATCCAGTCCATCTTGCACACTGGCTGTTGAATGGAATTACCCAAATGCAGATTTTACCAGCTCACTGTCATGCTTAAAATAATCTAATTACAGTGCCACACTCCAGTCACTTCAAGATAAAATTCAGACTTCTCAGCTTAGCAGCATGCCTGAGCCCTAGTCACCTCTTCAGGCCCACGTCTCGTCCCCAACAGTGCTCGCTTAGGTGTGCTGAGCTACACGCGGTTTCCCAAATACTCCATGTCTCTGTCCACACTGCCCCCTCTTCCTGAAAAGTGCTGTTCCCTCGATGATCTTAGCCAGGACCCTGTGCAGCAGCCAGGCAGCAGTCTTCTCAGCCACATTTATGGAGTTCACGAAGCAATGGAAAGTAGCAGTGAACAGGGGGATCAGTAACCAACTGACTGAAGCCTAAGGGTGATTTTAATAACAGTAGTTGTAGAGGTTGCTAAATTGATTATGTACTGTGTGCTAGGCACTGTACTATAGGCTTTATGTGCCATTTACGTCTTACTATAACTCTATGAAGTACTGTTAATTATCTGCATTTTCCGGAAGAGGAGACCAGAGCACAAGTTAAGTTCTATAACATGCCTTTCGTCCACAGCACTATCAGGCTGGGCAGAAAAGAACAAAGCATCAGGCAGTAGGGTTGGTTTGGGTAGTAATAGAGCATAGTGGTTAAAAGAATGTATAATCCTCATATTTGTGACAATGGATAAGTTACTTAACCGCTCTGAAACTCCAGTTCTTCACAGGGCAGTTCTACTCAGTCCTATGAGTCGGAATGGACTCAATAGCAAGTTTTTTTTTTTTTTTAATTGGAAAACTAAATTGAATTTATGTATATAAGGTACTCAGCATGATACCTGTCACATAGTTAGCACTCAGTGGTGGTAGTATTTATATTATTGGTAGTAACTTATTATTGTTGTTATTATAAAACCTCACTCTGGCTTTAAGTCCTTGTCAAAAACCAGGAGTAGGACAATGGCCACCACCAGGTGGAATCCAGTATAACTAGATGGTGCCAGCTATCAGTGCAGAGGGACCTGGACAGAACTGAAAAAGAATTTAAAACAAATTCTAACTGAAAAAGAAAGACCAGACCTACTGGCCTGTCAGAAACCCTGAGAGTGGCTCTGGACACCCTTTCAGCTCAGTAATGAAGTCACTCCAGAGGTCCACCCTTCAGCCAAAGATTGGACAGGCCCATAAAACAAAATGAGACTGAGGGGGCACAGCAGCCCTGGGACAAGAACTAGAAGTTAGTGGGGGGACAGAAAGTCTGGTATAGAGAAGGGAGAATGTTGACCTGCTATGTGGTTGTTAACCACTGTCATAAAACAATATGTTTACTAACTATTTAATGAGCAACTAGTTTGTCCTATAAATCTTCATCTAAAGTACAATTTTCAAAAAAAGGAGTATGATTAAGGAAGGAAATGTGTCTTCAAGATTCTAAGTAAAAAGATAATGTTTCCTAACAGTAGGTAAGAAAGAACAAATTTTCAGAACCAATGGTCAAATTTGAGGGGAAAAAAAGCCCATTTACCATTTTTCAAACCAACTAATCAGTCCCCAAATGATTTTTCGCCATTGTGTTGTGGATATTCTGAAGTCACGTAGATACCCAACTGATACACAGCCCCCATCATGTCATCCAGAGGGATCAGGTGAAACTTAAATTAGTTGTCCAAGTATTGGTAATTGTCTATATGTTTGCAGTATTGGGTTGCACCCCTTCTCATGCTGAAGCACCTGCTGCTTTTTCTCTCTCTGTCAGGGAGAAGCGAATCGGGATTGACCTGATGCATGACGAAGTGGAACGGGAGCTGATAAAGGAGAGGGAGATCATCGAGGGGATCATGGCCCTGCTAATCCGTACCTTGGAGGAGACTTCCGAGCAGATCAGGTGAGACTCTCCAGGGCCCGCCTTCCAAATAGCCACTTGAAAAGGCAGTCTCCACAAAGGCTGGACCCCATAGCATAGAAGGGATGGCGTTCAGTATTCTCACAGCGCTGTCAGTATCCCCACGTTACCTGGAACACTGTGGTGGGAATCAGCCAGTCCTTTGTACATGACCCTTTCTGGTGGGTGATGATGGGGCGAGATTTCACTCCTGATTACAAACTGGTGGACACTGAGGCTGTTGGCTACCAGGGCTGGCCCCTTACATACAGTATACTACAGTGGTGTTGACGTCAGAAAAAATACCACAGTTGAAATGGTGTGTCTCGAAGTTGAGGTTTGGTTACATTCATTTGTGACCAAGCATCTCGTGGTGTTTGTGTGCAGTGAGGCAATGGGAGGTGGGAACACAGATGCCAAGGTCTTCTAGCTTCATTTCCCAAGGTCTCCCAAGAACTTAGAGGTGCTACCTGAGTATTCTCAAGGGTGTAACACAGTTTACCTTCTGTCTTCAGGCTGAACCGTTCTACTAAGTACAGTCTTGAAAAGGATGTGAGAGACAAATTTGTGGCCCTGACCATTGATGATATCTGCTTCTCACTCAACAACAACTCACCCAATATCCAGTATTCTGAGAACATCGTGAGAGTTGAACCAAAGTGAGTGGGTCCAAGCCTGCTGGGATGGCCGTGCTGTCTTCCTGTCTGCTGATTATGTGCCGGAGCTTCTTAGGCAGGCAGGAGCTGGTGCGTTCACCCTCAGGGCAGGCTGGGAGTCGGGAAGAGGCAGTCATCTGGGGCAAAGATGAACACTGAATGGAAGCTGCTCTGAGACAGGGCCCAGGGCTTCCTCCAGGTTAGGCCTTACTTTAAGAAAGTTTGATAGTACTTTAAGAGTTTGATAGAAAATCTTAAAAAGTGAAACAATCTAAAAAATATACAAAGAGCAAGTTAATAATTTTATCCCTTTCTATTTTTTACCTCCTGAGACTACCAATGTATACATACACACAATGTATACACAAACACAACACACACAAGTTTTGTGTTATTTGTTAAAAAGAGATTCTACTGTATACCTTTTCCTGTAAAAAAATCTGTATGAAATCTGACAATTGAGTCCATGAACTTAATTGTTCTAAGTGCTGTGTACCTCCTTACAGTCACCTTTGAAATACTCCCCTTGGGAAGCTGTGCACTGACGCCAGCACCTAGTCCACCCTTCAAAGCAATTTTGGATGGAGCTCTTTCTGGAATAACCATTATGCACAGTGGCATGGTGGCAAGTTCACAGACTTAATTGTATAGTTGTCTATGAGGGAGTTTTGAGCCAGTAAACAAATAATTGTATTGGAGCACTTTCCCTACTCACCTGATCTGGCATCCAGTGACTTTTGTCTTTACCTGAAGATAAAGGGAATAATTGAAAGGAAGATATTTTGATGACATTCAGGACATCAAGGGTAATACGATGACAGCTCTGATGGCCATTTCAGAAAAAGAGTTCCAAATTGCTCTGAAGAGTGGACTAGGCACTGGAGTAGATGCATAGCTTCCCAAGGAGAGTACTTTGAAGGTGACCATAGTGATATTCAGCAGTGAGGTATGTCGCACTTTTTCTAGGATGAATTCACAAACTTCATTGACAGTCCTCATGTACCTTTTCCGGTAACACTTCCTGTGTTTTCAGTTAACATAATAGCACAGACCTAATTCAGAGCTTTTTAAATGTTATTTTTAGAGTAAAACAAGTATATAAAAGTATGCAAGTAATACATATACAGTTCAATGAATTGTTGTCTTTGTTGTGTATTACTGCACGACAAATTATCAGCTTAAAACAGCAAACATTTTATTATGTGACAGTTACTGTGGGCTAAAAATCCAGGCACTGCTTAGCTGGGCATCTTGGTTCCAAGTGTCGTGAGGTTGTAGTCAAGGGGTCTGCTGGGGCAGCAGTCTCATCTGAAGGATTGACTGGAATGGGAACTTGGGGGAGAGAATTCACTTCCAAGCTCATTCATGTGGCTGAGGCAGGCCTTGGTGCCATGACATGGCACGACTGTCTCATGACACAGTAGCTTGGAAGCATATCCTTCAGCTCCAGAGGACTGCAGCTTCAGGGAGCCAACAGCTTAATGACCACCTCATGAGAGACTCTAGGCCAGAACCACCCAGAATACCTACTCCCTGATTTCTGACCCACAGAGACTATGAGATAATAAATGTTTGCTGTTTAAAACTACTCAGTTTTGGTGTAATTTGTTAATGCAGTAATGGATAACTAATACATAACCCAAGATACTTCTATAGAAACGTTTGAACCCCCCCCCTTTTTTTTTCACCAAGAGACATTACCTGGCTCAAATATAAGCCTAAAATTTACAAAATTAGTCTCCACGTGTATGGCCCTCCTGATCTCTCGTACGGGTTTTGTAGTTGTTGGCTGCCATCAGGTTGTCTCCTGACTCACGGCGACTCCACGCACAGCAGAACGAAACCCTGCCCAGTCCTGTGCTGTCCCACGATTGGTTGGGTTTGGGACCATTGGGGTCTATAGGGTTTTCACTGACTGATTTTCAAAAATAGATCACCAGGCCTTTTTTCCCAGTCCATCTTACTAGGGAAGGCCTGCGGAAACTAGTTCCGCATCATAGCAACACACAGGCCTCCACTGGCTACCTACAAGGCGCATTAGCTGGGATCAAACCTGGATCTCCTGCATAAAAGAAGAGACCTCTACCACTGTATCACTGCTGCTGTCATACTTACAGGCCTATATATGCATAACAGTACTATTTTTGAAACTAGGAATAATGAAATCTACCTCTTTAATGGTAACCTGTGTTTGTATTTTTGCTTCATAAACACTCAGTTCTGGGTCAAACTTCAAACAAACCACAAGGATTTAATTTTCAACTAAATGTAACAATTTATGACTTTACTCTTAATGCTTATTAAGAAAAAGCTTGCTCTCACATGTAATAAGCTGAATGCAGCAACAAAATGTTCATTGCTTTCCTCTGAATTGCATAAAACTCTCCTTTCAACAAAAATCTAGAACTTTTCCAGGGGTGGGGCCAATAGATTTCATCTTGAGCGTACAATTAGACTACAGCTGATAAGTTCTCCAACATCTCTCAGAGTCAAAGCCGCAGATGAGCAAAAGACTGCGAAAGCGTTTGGTGCTTGTGATGAAAGAGAGGGAAAGTAGTCTTCAATTTTGTTCTGTGAAAATGAGAGCCAAGACTCACCCATATCTTTCTTCACTCTCAAGCCAAGCGGCTGTGGAAACCTTCCAAGATTTCTTTTTCAAGATGATTTCCCCCAAAGATTCAGTTTCCTTTTCAATTCAAGAATCTGGTTGCCTGATGGCAAAACATTTTCTGTAAGGCTTTGGAGGAACTTGTTCATGTACTTACAAAGGTCTGTTAAGTAACTGGTTTCTGCAGCCATTTTTCAAAGCACTCAGCAAAAATCTGACCTACTGCTTTGTTGAACGTGCTGCTGGAATTCACCTTTGTATTCACACCCCGTGCTGGGAGCACTTTCTCTCCTAAGCCACCTGATTTCTGTTACTTGCGGGAGATTTATGTGCTCTTCCTCCAGGTTTTCACACAGTTTTATAGTGTTCTCAAGTGAACCCATGTTTGTTGACTAAAGTTAACTGTTTCTGTAGCACCATCAGGAAACTTGTCTCCATGAGTTCTAACACCAACATCTCTCTAAAAAGAAAGCAATATGTTGTGGTACCACCAGAATTTTATTTTCTTACATGAAGTGAAACCTTCTCTGCACCTTTCACAGGGCCCCATCTGTATAGATGACAGAACAGTTGGTTTGAGATAGACGTTTTTTAGATTTGAAGACCAAATGTTAAACGTATCTTGGCTTTTGCTTGTTTCTGAGCAGCTCTTTGCAGCAGATGAGGTTCACTTGAATTTTACCAGAATTTATAAATCTCGGAGCCCTAGTGATGCAGTGGTTAAGAGGTTGGCTTCTAACCAGGAGGTTGGCAATTTGAATCCACTAGCCTCTCCTTGGAAACCCAATGGGGCAGTTCTACTCTGTCCTGTAGGGTTGCTGAGTTGGAATTGACTCGACATCAACAGGTTTACAGATCTTTTAAAAAGCACATTTATTGTTGAAATCTTCTGATGTGTCAACTTGCACTGAGAAGCTGCTGTTTTCAGTTTATTATACAAAGCTTCTTGAGTATCATGTGGCAAGTCACAAATATGTTATCATGCTGCCTAAGAATGGAACTTTCCCAGTTTCTCACACTGTATTTTATCCTAGCTTTTGATATAATTTTAGATAGCATTTTACATACTGGCATTAGGTTCTGATCTAACTTACAGACACACACACATGCACACTGAAAACACACGTGCACATGCACACATGCACACGCACAATGCTGTTAAGTCGATTCTGACTCGTAGTGACCCTGTAGGACACAGTAGAACTACCCATAGGGTTTCCAAGAAGTGCCTCGAGATTTGAACTGCTGACCTTTTGGCTAGCACCCATGGCACTTAACCACTATGTCACTAGTGTTTCTTCTCACCAACTTAGTAACTTTCATTTCTCCAGGTAGTATGTGCTGCTATTAAATAGCTTAGTTTTTGAGCATTTTCATGTAATGTGAAGCTTTACCCTGTTTGCTTTGGGATTCAAATCACCACTCAAAATAATTCCCACCTTTTCTTATCACACGGCTGTGATTATAGTCAAATACGAACATTGCTTTCATGTTGTTCCCCTTTGCCCCTAAATAGCTCAGTGTATATTCCTTTTTTTAAATGTATTTTATTGTAATTTAAGAACAATTTTATACAATCTATGTCATTTTGCCATAGAACATGTAGAACTTTCCCCACTATTCTATTCTAGTTCCCCCAACCCCTTTCCCCTGTGACAACACACTTCTCCTTTTGTCTGGACCTTGCCGTGACCTTTTGGTAGAGTTCTGGCCCCACGCACCCAATTATATCAACTCCAGCAAAGAGCCTCTCAGAGAGCCATGTGTACGTGTTTAAAGGTTTGTTCATCGCCAGCCTCACTCTGTCTTGTATAGTCCAGTTCAGTGTTTGTTTGGGGAGTTGGTCCCAGTGCTGCATGTGGTTTGGGGTCAGAGAGTCTGGGGGCCATGCTCCCAGAGGGCCCTCTGTTCAGAAGTCCATCAAGTGTGGTCTTTTGGTAGAGTTCCATGTCTGCCCCCTACTGCTTCTCTTGCCATGTCCAGGACTCCATTCTGTGTACCCCATCTTGGGCTGTCATTGGTGGTGGCCAGGCACCATCTAGTTCTTCTGGTCACATGCCAAAGTGGAGTCTAGCTCATGTGTCCCCTTCCATCTCCTGGGCTCATATTTTCCTCCTGTCCTTGATGTCCACTGTTTATCTCTGGCCCAGGCGGATTAGGACCATTTGGTGCTATTTAGATGGCAGCTTGCTAGCTTTTAAGACCCCACACACCACTCATCCAGGTGGTATGCAGAGCATTATCTTAAGAGAGGGAGAGAGAAAAAACTTGGGTATGCCAGTAAGTCTGGTTGCCCCCTGAGAGCATGGTCCCCTGATCCCAGACCTTGTTTATCCTTCCAAAAAGATGGTTTTGAAGTTGAGTAGTTGTGGATATGCCACTTCTAGTGCATGCTATCACATCCTACACCCAACCCTAATCCTGACCATTATCTCATTTGTAAAAAAAAAAAGACCCCTCTCCCTCCTTCCTTCTCTATGCTTGTAACTGTTAAATACTGGTTTCTTCTGGTTTAAATTTGTTGCATTCTTATCATAATGGTCTCGTACAGAATTTGTCCTTTTGTGTCTGGCTAACTTTGCTCAGCATAATTTCCTCTAGATGGTCCCATGTTGACAGGTATTTCTCTAGGCCATCGTTGTTTCTTACTATTACAAAATGTTCCACTGTATGAATATACCATAGTTTGTTCAACCATTCCTCTGTTGATGGGCATCTAGGTTGCTTCCAACTTTTTGCTGTTGTGGAGAGAGCTGCAATAAACTTTGATGTGTGTGTATCTGTTTGAGTGGGGCCATTATTTCTTTGCAATATATATTCCAAAAAGTGGGCTTGCTGGATCATATGGTATTTCTATTTCTAATTTTCTAAAGAAGTACCAAATTGATTTCCATAGTGGTTGAACCATTTTACAGCCCCACCAACAGTGTAGAAGAGTTTCAATCTCTCCACATCCTCTCCAGCATTTATTATTTTGTGTTTTTTTGGATTGTTGTCAGCTTTGTTTGGGTGAGGTGGTATCTTATTGTGGTTTCGATTTGGATTTCTCTGATGGCTAGTGATCGAGAGCATTTCATGTATCTATTGGCAGCCTGTATGTCCTCTTTGGTGAAGTGTCTGTTCATGTTTTTTGCCAATTTTTTAATTGGATTTTTTGTCTTTTTCTCACTGAGGTTTTGCAGTATCTTGTAGATTAGGCATTGGTTGGAAACATATTGGTCAAATATTCATTCCCACTCTGTGGGCTGTCATTTTAGTCTTTTGGTGAGGACTTTGGATAAGCTGAAGTGTTTGATTTTTAAGAGTTCCCAATTATCTATGTTCATTTCTGATGATTGAGGGTTGTTGGTGATTTCTTTATAGGCTGTTAATGCCATGGGTTAGGGCTTCCAGTGTCTTCCTAGTTTTTCTTCCAAAAGTTTTATTGTTTTAGCTTTTATATTTAGGTCTTTGATCCATTTTGAGTTAGTTTTTGTGCATAGTGTGAGATAAGGCCCTTGTTTCATTTTTTTGTAAACAAATAGCCAATTATGCCAGCACCATTTGTTGAAGAGACTGTCTTTTCCCCAATTCATAGCCTTTGGGCCTTTATTAAATATCATCTGTTTATAGGTGGATGAAGTTATATTTGCTCCATCTGGGGGTCAGTTCTACCCTGGACCCTAGGGTCGCCATGAGTTGGATCTGACTCGACGGCACTTGGCTGGCATTGGTCTATGTGTCTGTTTTTGTGCCAGTGCCAGGCTGTCTTGACTACTGTGGCAGTGTAGTAGGTTTTAAGGTCGGGTAGAGTGAGGCCTCCCACTTTGTTCTTCTTTAGTAGTAATTTACTTATCTATGGCTTCCTTCCTTTCCATATGAAGTTGGTGATTTGTTTCTTTATCTCATTAAAAAATGTCATTGGAACTTGAATTAGGATTGTATGTGTAGATCATTTTGGGAAGTGTAGACATTTTCACAATGTTAAGTCTTCCTATCCAAGAGCAAGATAGATTTCTCCACTTATGTAAGTTGTTGTTAGTTTCTTGCAGTAGAGTCTTGTAGTTTTCTTTATGTAGATCTTTTACATCTCTGGTTAGATTTATTCCTTAGTCTCTTTTATTGTCTTGGGGACTATAGTAAATGATAATGATTTTGAGATTTCCTCTTTGATTGTCTCTTTGTTGGTGTAAAGGAACCCCATTGATCTATGTGTGTTTATCTTGTATCTTGATAATGTTGCTGAAGTCTTCTATTAGATCTAGTAGTTTGTTGGTGGATTCTTTAGGTTTTCTGTGTATAATTATGTCATCCACAAATAGCAGTATTTTAACTTCTTCTTTACCAGTTTGGATGCCCCTTGTTTCTTTATTATGTCTAATTGCTCTGGCTAGGACCTCTAGAATAATGTTGAATAGAAGTGGTGATAATGGGCATCCTTGTCTGGTACCTGTTCTTAAGGGGGCTGTTTCAACTTCTCTCCATTAAGTATGATGTTAGCTGTTGGTTTAGTGTAGGTGGCCTTTATCATGCTGTGGAATTTCCCTTCTATTCCTATTTTGCTGGGAGTTTTTAACATGAATATATGTTGGACTTTAGCAAATGCCTTTTCTGTGTTGATACAATCAGGTGATTCTTGTCTTTTGTTTTATTTATGTGATTGTTAACATTGTTTTTGTAGTGTTGAACCATCCCTGCATCCCTGGTATGAATCCTACTTGGTCATGATGAACTATTTTTTTTTTTTTAATGTGTGGTTGAATTCTGTTAGTTGGGATTTTTTTTAAGGATTTTTATGTTTAACTTCATGAGGAATATTGGTCTGTAATTTTCCTTTCTGCATTGTCTTAACCTGGTTTTGATACCAGGGTTATACTAGCTTCATAGAATGAATTTGGGAGTATTCTGTCCTTTTCTATGCTTTGGAATACTTTTAGAAGTATTGGTGTTAACTCTTCTCTGAACGTTTGATAGAATTCTCCAGTGAAGCCATTTGGGCCAGGACTTTTTTTGGATGAAGTTTTTTTTAAATTACCTTTTCAATCTCTTCTTTTGTGATGGTTTTGTTTAGTTGTTTAATCTCTGTTTTTGCTAGTTTGGGTAGATGGTATTTTTTCTAGAAAATTTTCCATTTCCCCTAGGTTTTTGAATTTATTAGAGTACAATTTTTTGTAGTATTCTGCTATGATTCTTTTAATTTCAGTAGGACCTGTTGTGATATCACCCATCTCATTTCTTATTCAGATTATTTGTTTCTTCTCCATTTTTTCTTTTGTCGTTTTGACCACTGGCTTAACAACTTTGTTGATCATTTCAAAAAAAGTTTTTGGACTTGTCAACTCTTTAAACTGTCATTCTATTTTCTATTGCATTTGTTTCTGCTCTAATTTTAATAAATTGCTTTCTTCTGGAGCCCAGTGGGTTCTTTTGCTGGGATCTTTCCAGTTGTTCAAGTTGAAGACTTAATTCATTGATTTGAGCCCTTTCTTCTTTTTGAATGTATGCATTTATTAAGATGAATTGACCTCTGAGCACTGCTTTTGCTGTGACCTATAGATTTTGGTAGGCTGTGTATTCATTCTCATTTGATTCTATGAAATTCTGTATTGCAAATTTGATTTCTTCTGTTACCCAGTAGTTCTTGAGCAAAATGTCATTCAGTTTCCATGATTTTGATTTTATATGTATCTTTTTTCTGTTATTGATTTCTACTTTCATGGCTTTATGTATGAAAAGGAGCTTCATATTATTTCAACATTTTGAGTTTTGTTGAGGATTGTTCTGTGGCCTAATATATGGTCAGTTCTGGAGAACATTCTATGTGTATTAGAAAAGAAAGTATACTTGGCAGCTGTTGGATGAAGTGTTCTGAATATGTCTGTGAGGTCAAGTTGGTTAATTATGGTGTTTAGATCTTTCATGTGTTTACTAAGCTTTTTCTGAGATGTTCTGTTCTTTACTGAGAGTGGTGTATTGAAGTGTCCCACTATTATTGTGGAGCTGTCTATTTCTGCTTTCACTGTGAACAGTGTTTGTTTTATGTATTTTGGAACCTTGTCATTGGGTGAGTAGAGATTTAGTATGGTTATGTCCTCCTGCTGTACTGAGCCTTTAACCGTTATGTAGTGTCCTTCCTTATCCTGTATGTTGGATTTAACTTTAAAGTCTATCTTGTCAAAGATTAGTATTGCCACTTCTGCTCTTTTTTGAATGTTATTAGCCTGATACTTTTTTCCCCCAACCTTTGAGTTGTAGTTTGTTTCTGCCTTTGAGTGTAAGGTGTATCTTCTCTAAGCAGCATATAGATGCACCGTACTTTTTTTTTTTTAAATCCAGTCTGCTACCCTTCTTCTCTTTATGGGTGCATTTGGTCAGTTTACATTCAGTGTGATTATTGATATATATGATGTTAGTGCTGTCATTTTGGTGCATCTTTTTTGGGTGTTGTGGACAGTTCTTCTGTTGCATTCAAAGTTCTGTGCTAAGTCTTTTTTCTTTATGGGTTTTCTTTTCATGGCTTTCAGTATTTGTTTTTATGAAATTGTGATTTCATGTTTTGCTTGTTTTTTAGTTTGTCTGTTGTTTTGACGTGTTGCAGTTACTCCATTAGGCCCCTTTATTAATCTAAAAGTAATCCAGACTTTGTTGACTTTGTATCTCCTTGACTTCCTCCACATCTGAAAGATCTATGTGTACCTTTTTTTGACCCTCTTTTTCATATAATATCGCTATTGATTAAATCCTGAGATCTCTATTTTTTGTGATTTGGTTTTAGCTATCATTTTTGGGGTCCATTTCCTGATGGTATCTGGATGCTCTGTTAGCTTTGGATGTTTAAGTATATATCTGATGTTAGTGGTTTTCTAATTGAAGAACTTCCTTTAATGTTTTTTGTAATTTTGGTTTGGTTTTTGTAACTTCTCTAAACTTTTGTTTATCTTCGAAAGTCCTAATTTCACCTTCTTATTTGAGAGACAGTTTGCAGGATATATAATTCTTTCCTAGTGTATGCTTGTGTTGTTTACATTGTCTTCAAGCTCGCTAATTCTACATTCCACATCTTTGATCCTGCTCCTTTGACTTTCTACTGAGTTATCAAGCTTGGTAATTTTATTGTTAATCTGTTGAATTTTGGATTTGTTGCTGCTCAAGCATTTCTTGAAGCTGGTTTAATTTTTCAGTGTGCTCTGCTGCATTTTGCCAGATGTCTTTCCTGATATCTTGCACAGTTCTGTACATCAAACTTTTGTGTCTTGTCTCTGCTAACTGCAGGAACTCTTCTTCTTCTGGGAAATCCATTGATACTTCATTTTGGGAGTTTTCAGAAGCCATGGTAATGTGCTTCTTTAGATGGTTAGAAACTGATCGTTGTCTCTAAGCCATTGAAAAGTTATTGCAATTTTGATTTTTGTTGTTGTTTGTTCTGTTATTGTGGCTTCAGTTCTATCTGTGGGTACTCAGGCCTTCTCAGCTGGAATGGTTTTTGGAGACTTCATAGTTCAGTTGACCCATCCGGCATCTTTCTTTTCAGGCTGGGCCAGTGTTTCTCTGTGCGAGCCGATGACTTTCTGCTCCTTGGTCTTACTGTCCCACACCACACTGCTGTTGCCCAGCCCATGGGTGGGCAGATCAGCGGCCTACTGCTGCAGCTCCCAGGTGGGAGTTGTCTATGCCTTCAGCAGCACCACTGCTGCTGCTGCCTCTGGGCTGTGCCAGCAGCTTGTGGAGCCTCAGCCACAACTGTCAGGCATGGGATGGGTTGCATACCCCTTTGCTACCGCTGCTGGGTGGTCCATGTCTTCCATGCTGCTGCTGCTGCTTTCTCTGGGCTGGACAGCTTGCTTGTGGAGCCTTGGCCATGGCTCTCAGATAGGGGAGGGGTTGTGTGCCCCTTCACCACTCCTCTTGGGTCAAGCAGGTCCCTCTTGCTGCTGCAGCCACTGCCACTGCACTGAGTGGGTTGTTTGCACAGCTGTGGCTGTGGCTGTCAGGTGGCGGAGGAGTCACGTGCCCTGCTGCTGCTGCTCCTGGGTCATGTGTGTCCCCTTGCTGCTGCTCCTGAGCTGAATGGGTTGCTCGCAGAGCTTCACTTACAGCTGCAGCTCACAGGTGGTGGTGGGGTCGTGTATGCCTTTGCAGTTGATCCTGGGTCATGCACTTACCCGTGCCACTGTCACTGCTGCCCCAGGGTTCTGTGAATCCCTGAAGCCACCCTTGCCCCGAGGTCACGTGTACGCTTATGCTGACCAGGCACTGGCACACTCCCCTTTAGCTGTTACCAGGACTGTAGGAACCAAGACTCCCTGGCCTGGACCACTCTAGGGCTGCAGGGCCACTGGGTTCTAATGCTCTTGATCACTGGACTGATCTCAAGCCCCTCTGACCTGAGTAGAATTCCACCCTGAGCTGCTTTGTTTAGGCAGGTGTGGATCACCGTTGCCTGTCCTAGTGTTTCTCCAGACCTGGTGTGTCCCTCAGCCCCAACTTATGACTTTTTTTTGGTTGGGGAGTTTTACTCTGCCCACTTCACCTTTAGCATGTGGGATCTCTTTGTCTGGAGCCATGTTATTCCCTCTGCAGTGTCCCAGAGCTCCTATGATCTTCCTGTCACTCAGTCTGTTCTTATATTTTTCTATCAGCTGTTCCAGCCTCCTAGAATGCTCAATTTGGTTGCTTTAATTGATTCTGTAGTTCTTTGTTTTTAGAAGGCTTGGCAAGGACATATGGCTATACCACCTTCTGTACTCCACCGTGTGTATTTCTTATGAACAAGGAAATTATCTTATATAGCTACAGTAAACCAAAAAAACCCAAACCTGTTGCCATCAAGTTGATTTCAGCTCCTAGTGAACCTACATGACAGAATAGAACCTGCCCCACAGGATTTCCAAGGCTGTAATCTTCATGGAAACAGACTGTCGCATCTTTCTCCTGCAGAGTGGCTGGAGGTTTTGAACCACTGGCTTTTTTGGTTAATCGCCAAGTGCTTAATCGCTGAGCCACCCAGGCTCCTTTATAACCACAGTACAACATCAAAATCAGAAATATTAACATAGGTAACAATACCATTACCTAATCCATGTCTGCTAAATTTTATCGAATCTTTTCATCACCTATTTCTATCATGATTTTCTTCCTAGTTAGCAGATCTTTTTCAGTACATGAACAAATAATAAACTATGTTAATAGATTTCCAAGTATTGAGCTGTGTTTAAGAGAACCCTGGTGGTACAGTGGTTAAGCACTGGACGGCTACTTAAAAGGTTGGGGATTTGAACCCACCAGCAGCTGCATGGGAAAAAGATGTGGCATTCTACTTCTGTAAAGACTGCGGGCTTGGAACCCTGTGGGGCAGTTGTGCGCCATCCTGTAATGTTGCTCTGAGTCAGAATTCACTTGACAGCAATGGGCTTAGTCTATTTATTTTATTTTTTAGAGCTATCTTAGCATTTCTAAATAAGCCCTATTTGGTTATGATTTGCTAAATAGATAAAGTTTTTTAATCAATATTCATAAGTAAAATTTGTGATTTTCTTTTGGTATGATACCAACTTTCAGTGTTGCAGTGGAGTTCAATCAGTGTATGCATCTCTACCAGGAATATTCCAGAAGTGATTCTGTGTTCTCCTTATTGCATTCAGTCAGGTGGCCTGTGACTTTGATTAGTCTCATTCTGATGGTGTTCCCTTTGGCCACTTGATTAATAATGGTATCTGTCAGGTTTCTGTACTGAATAATTTCTCCTTTTTTTCTCTTGGTTATTAATCAGTAATTTATGTAAATACCTTATTGTGTGGACTTGTGGTTTGCTATTTTTTCAGTATGCTAGATAATAAATATTATTACTATTTATTTCAATGCTAAAGTTGACCCTAGCTGTGTGATATTTATTGACCAGGCTTCTTCACCTTTGTGAGCCTCAGTTTCCCCATCTGTAAAATGGGGGTTATAAAAGCTAGCTCACTAGGCCATTGTGAAGACTAATGGAGGTATTATCTGTAAGGTGCTAGCCCAGTGCCTGGCACAGAATAGGTAAGTACCGCCAAAGTGACAGCTGTTAGCAGGGACAGCTGTTCACTCTGCTTAGACACTGGGAAATGACTGGATGCTTCTGATAGTGGAGGAACGCTTAGATTCCAGTGGGATTTTCAGGAGCTTGTCCCCATTCCCCATCTGCCCTTCCCAGCCTACATTTGCTGTGAATGATGCATGGGTTCTATTTCAGTTCTGTGAGTCTGGAAGACTGGTTGGACTTCTCTAACACCAATGTGGAGAAGGCTGACAAGCAGCGGAACAACTCCCTGATGCTGAAGACCCTGGTGGATCAAGTCCTGTCCCAGACAGCCCACGACCTGCGTAAGCAATGTGATGTGGTGGATACGGCATTCAAGAACGGGCTGAAGGAGACAAAGGATGCCAGGGACAAGCTGGCTGTTCATCTGGCCAAGGTGAGGTCTCCAGAAGAAATGAGGAAGAGTATATTCAAGTGCTTTCACCATAGCAATCTAGAATGTCTTCTGGGCCAGGCTCTTAGACGTCTCAGCTTGTTATATTGTGTTAACTAATGAGTAAGGGTCATTCAGAAACCCTGGTGGTGTAGTGGTTAAGAGCTATGGCTGCTGACCAAAAGGTGGACAGTTCAAATCTACCAGTGCGCCTTAGACACTCTGTGGGGCAATTCTTCCCTGCCCTGTAGAGTTGCTATGAGTCAGAATCGACTGGATGGCCGTGAGTATAAGGTCCATTCACATGCCTTCATCTCAGTAGCAAGCTTTGTGCTTTGTGGAAAGTTGGAGACTGGAGTGGGATGTTGGCAGGCTTTGGGTCTTGTGGAACACTGGGAACTGGAGTGAGATACTGGCCTACTCTGGGGGCCCCTTGGAGGTTCTGTTTGTACCAAGACCTGGCCTCTTTGTTACTCTCTGCTACTGAAAAGAGAGATGCAGAGGACAGTGCAGAGCTGGAAAATGGGAGGCTCAGGATCTGCACTGCCTTTTTCCTGGCCGTGTGACTTTAGGCAGGCCTTCTCCCCACTCTGAGCCTCAGACAGCCTTTATAACTGAAGTTCCATGAGTTGAAGTCCTCCTCTTAGGTCTAAAAATCCACTGCACCAGCAAAAAATCGCTTAGTAGCAGCTGTATGTATGAAAAAGCTTTTAGTTAGAACATTTAGAATGAACCGTCAAAAACATTGGTGAGATCTAGCATATGGAAGATTTGGACTTTATCTTACAGCCACAAGTCAGGTGGGGCCAAGAGAGAGAACCAGAATTTAATCTGAAGTGAAGATTGTGATCTAAGAGAGAGAAAGTACATGAAAAATATATATATATGCAGATTTCATCAAGTTCAAAACCTTGACTTAGCTGGGAAAGTCATTCACCTCTCTTAAGGTCCAATCAAGAGATGTAGATTTGGGGATGGCATTATTATGTAAATAGGAGATAGGTAACGTGCAATGTAAATGATTGTGAAAGTCCCTGTCTTCCTTTGGAGGTTACTGATATGATGTTTTAGTCATGTGGTGCTGCTATAATAAAAATACCATAGGTAGATGGCTTTAACAAAGAGACGTTTATTTTCTCACAGTTCAGGAGAATGGAAAGCTGAATTCAGTCTGCAGCTCTAGTGGAATGTTTCTCTCTGTATTGGCCTGGGGGGAAGGTCCTGGTTTCTTTTCAGCTTCTTTGGTGATCATGGTCATCTTCGTGTGGCATGGCATCTATCTTTCCATCTCTACTTAGTCTGCTTTTGTATTTCAAAAGAGACTGACCCAAGCCACACCGTACTCTTAATACTGCCTCATTGATGGAACAAATGGGATTATAACTCTCAAATGGGATTATAACTATAGGTATAGGGATTAAGATTTACAGCACAGATTTTGGGGGGACACCAATCCACAACACATGACAACTATGAAAAAAGAATCCACTGGGTTATCATCTACCAGAAGCCTCATTGGTCACACCAGAAAAATCTGTTGCCATCAGGTCATTTCCAGCTTATGGTGACCCAAAGTGTATCACAGTAAAACTGTGCTCCACAGGTTTTTCAGTGCTGATTATTGAGAATTAGGTTATCAGCCCTTTCTTCTGAGGTGCTCTCAGAGGTATGGAGGACCTAACCTTTTGGTTAGCAGTTAAGTGTGTTAACTGTTGGCCCTATTCCAAGCTCAGAAGACAACCTCCAAACCACATGGCAGGGTAACATCATTTTGTTTGCGATCACATGATTGTTTCTTTACCTAAGTAAAGTGTATTTTAACCCTAGGAAGATTTGGAATTAAGTCTAGAAATGTTTAACATAACCCAGCATAGAGTCAGCAGACTTTTTCTTTAAAGGATCAGAGAATAAATACTTTGGGATTTGTGAGCCAAGAGGCAAAATCAAGGACATTAGGAAATATTTATGTAAACAGAGAGAAAACAAAGTTCCATAAATTCTCTAACATCACTTAGGCTTCAGACAATGTCAGTTGTTGAAATGACATCCACAGTATAAATTTTGTGTGTTAGTGCTATTTTGCCTTGTAGTTTTTGGTTGAAATTATTATGAAACATTACAAAATCGACAGCAGAAACCAGTTCCCTAAGCCACTCGGTGTTAGACAATAGTGGCTGAAAGCGGTTCTTCATGTTTGGAAAAAAGTCACTGTTGGTCCTGAGCTAAAAGAAGACAGCTTTACCACTGTGTCTCAGTCATCTGATGTGCTGTAACGGAAATACCAGAAGTGGATGGCTTCAACGAACAGATGTTTATTCTCTGACAATCTGGTATGGTGAAAGTCCAAATTCAGGGTGCCAGCTCCAGGAGAAGGCTTTCTTTCTCTGTTGACTCTGGGAGAAGGTCCTTGTCATTAATCTTCCCATTTAAGGAGCTTCTCAGCACAAGCACCCCAGGTCTAAGGCACACACTGTTCTCTTGGCGTTTGTTTCTTGGTGGTATGAAGCCCTCTGCCTCTCTGTTTGCTTCTTTCTTTTAGATCTCAAAAGAGCTTGGCTCAAGACACAGTCCGGTCTTGTATATCGAGTCCTGTCTCATTAACATAACTGCCGCTAATCCTGTCTCATCGATATCACAAAGCTGAGATTTATAACACATAGAAAAATCACATCAGATGATAAAATGGTGCACAATCACAGTACAGGGTATCATGGCCTAGCCAAATTGATACATATAATTTTGGAAAACATAATTCAATCCATGACATACTTTAAGGCATTGAATTGCTGTACGGTAGGGCAAGTCAGATATTCAGCTTCTATTTCTGACAAAAATTAACTTGACAATGGCCAAGTCCACAAGAGAGAATGAAGTTTACTCTCTGGTTCCCATGCTGGTTCAGCAACATGTGGTGGATCCAGACATGTGCAAAGTACCTGCTGTGAGGCCCCACGGTGGGTAACAGAGGCTTCACGTAGCTCACATTTTCACAAGCTCTGTGGATCTGCTTGGCTAAGCCTTTTTCTGCTCCACCTGTGTTTCTCACCACCATCACTGTGGTGCTTTCCTAGCAGATCCCGCTTCAGTAATTTAGTACAGAATTTCTCAATTTTTAGCAAATATTTTCACTGGCATCGTTCCACCTGGATGTTCATACCAACAAACCTAAACCCACTGCCACTGAGTCAGGTCTGACTCATGGCAACCCTATAGGTCAGAGTAGAGCTGCCCCATAGAGCTTCCAAGGAGCTCCTGGAGGATTTGAACTGCCGAACTTATGGTTAGCAGACGTAGCGTTTAACCCACTAATACACTGCCTTTGAGTCGTGTCCAACTCATAGCGACCCTATAGGACAGAGTAGAACTGCCCCATAGAGTTTCCAAGGAGCGCTTGGCAGATTTGAACTGCCGATGTCTTGGTTAGCAGATGTAGCACTTAACCCACTGTGCCACCAGGGTTTACTACTAATTATTTAGCCTTTCAGACTTAGCCCTGACTACTTCTTGTTCTGAGTAGTATTAGAACAACTGTTACTGATTGAGTGCCAAGGATAACCACTCAATAATTTGCCTTGCTTTTGGGGTCTTTTTTTTCCCCAATACACTTTATTTTTGAGAGCTGTATTAGATTTACGAACAAATTATGTGTGAAGTACAGAGAGTTCTCATGTACCCTCTCCCCCTCCTGCATCTGTTTCCCTTATTGTTAGTATTTTGCATTTGTGTGGCACATTTGTTACAACTGATGGCCAGTACTGATACATTATTATTAATTGAAGTCCTTTACTTTGTGTGACACAGTCCTGTGGGTTTTGACAAATGCCATGTCTCTGCTCTCCATTACGGTGTCATGTAGAATAGTTTCACTGCCCTAAAACCACCCTTTACTCCACCTCTTCATCCTTCTCACTTCTCCCAGAATCCGTGGCAAACACTGATTCTTTTACTGTCTGTTAGTTTTGTCTTTTCCAGAATGTACTATGGTTGGAATCCTGCAGTGTGTAGCTTTGTCAGGCTGGCTTCTTTCACTTAACAGTATGTGTTTAAGGTTCCTCCATGTCTTTTTGTGGCTTGATAGTTCATTTCTTAAGGAGACTCAGTGGCACAGTGGTTGAGTGCTCAGCTGCTAACTGGAAGGGTAGCAATTTGGACCCACCAGCAGGAGGGAGAGAAGACCTGGCAATCTGTTCCCACAAAGATTACTGCATACTGGGAAGTCCTACTCTGTCCTGTAGGGTTGCTGTGAGTCAGAATGACTTGATGGCAGACAGCAATAGTTTGCTTCTTGTTATTGCTAAATAATGTTCCATTGCGTGGCTGTATTACTCTTTGTTTATCCATTTACCTATTGAAGGATATTTTGGTGGCTTCCAGTTTGGGGCTATTATGAATCAACCTGCTATAAACATTCAAGTGCAGGCTTTTATGTGGACATACATTTTCAGTGCCTCTGGGTGAAATCTAGCAGAGCGCTATTATTAGATTCTGTGATAAGCTTGCAAACCCTGGCAGTGTAGTAGTTCAGTGCTACTGACCGTAAGGTCAGCAGTTCAGATGCACCAGGCGCTCCAGTGAAACTCTATGGGACAGTTCTACTCTGTTCTATAGGGTCGTTATGAGGTGGAATCGACTCTATGGCAATGTTTTTTATTTTTGTGTGTGTGTGTGGTAAGCTTATGTTTTAGCTGTAAGAAACTGCCACACTGCCTCCCAAAAGTGGCTGTACCATTTTGCAGTATTGGGGTTTTTAATTGACTATTGAAGTTAGTTCTAGTGTCCTCTAGTCTTCAAGCAACTGTTCTTCAAGAACAGGCTTACAACTTTGAACAAGTTTATATTCTCTGGGCACGCTTCATTGGCTGCTGCAGCCAGACGTGATATAATCCACTCACCAGCAGGAAATGGCTTTCCCGGCTCAGCTAACCGGGGAGCCACCTGGAAACTGACTGCAGCTTCATTCTCATCCTTTATGTTTGTGAAGACATTCTGCTGCGATGAGATGTTCTATTTTTAATTTTCTGGTCACTGCTTTGTCATGAATTGGGAATGTTGTGATGACAGCCTAGTCTGACAATGTCCGTGTCTTCTTTTGACACACCAATAGTGTCATTTTGGCATCCTGGTGACACAGTGGTTAAGAGCTACTGGCTGCCCATGGAAACCCTCTAGGGCAGTTCCTCTGTCCTATAGGATCACTCTGAATTGGAGTGGACTTTATGGCAACAGTTTTTGGTTTTTATAGTGTCAGTGAATAATCTACACTCCACTGTGCCTTAAAAGTGTGACAGAGTCACTTTTCTTGCTTTGATATGAGGCGTATGTACTGGTGGTTAAAAGTAAAATGTCGCTGGATGGTAACACACATGGCACTCCGAGAGCTGTCAGTCTACAGCTGTGTCACTGCGGTTTGTACTGCTCTGAGCAGCAATATGAAGGTCTGTACAGTCTCTGGTGCAGCTGGTCCATCCTGTGGTCACAGCACAAAAGCACCCAGGACAATGTGTAGATGAAAGAGCATGGCTAGGTTCCAATAAACTATCTGTGGACACTAAAATTTGAGTTTTATATAAGTTTTCCATGGCATGGAAACCCTGGTGGCACTCTGGTTAAGTGCTATGGCTGCTGACCAGAGGGTCGGCAATTCAAATCCACCAGGTGCTCCTTGGAAGCTCTATGGGGCAGTTCTGCTCTGTCCACAGGATCGCTGAGCCATGACTGAGTCGATGGCACTGGGTTTGTTTTGTTTCTTTTACATGACATGAAATATTTTTCTTATGATTTTTATTTCAACCATTTAAAAATATAAAAACCATTAATTTCTCACTGCCTGTATAAAAACAGGCAGTGGACTAGATTTGGCTTTAGTTTGCTGATTCCTGATCTAACTCATGCTATTAGTATTTTTGCTTTAAAGAATGTGTGCATTTTGGACATTTTAAGTATATGTGTACTGTACAAGAGGATTTGACTCGACGGCACTTGGCACAAGAGGATTTGGCCTTTCTAAAAAAAGTATATGTAACTGAATAATTGATTTAGCCTTATGTTCAGTTGAAATTTTGTTAAGTTTGAGGACAGTGTTAGAACATTTAAGAAAATTTAGGGTTATTTTCACTAGTTTGCTTTATTCAATTGTTAAGATCTACTTAAGAACTCCAGAAGGTCTTATTTGTGAGGCAGTTCAGTTACTTAAGAAACACTATGTATTAAAAATTTATAAACATTATCTTAAGGATTTTAATTATATTTTAAGTGGGACCTACTGTTCATCAAAATAGGTGCTCCTGTAAACTGTAAACTGTAAACTTAATTTGAGAAAACCTGGTGAGAATATGCTTGAGAAAAACAAATGCAATTTATATTTTCTTATGATTTTCATTTCAACCATTTAAAAATATAAAAACCATTAATTTCTCACTGCATGTATAAAAAACAGATTCTAATTTGAACAGATCAACTATTTAAAGAGATGGGAAATTTGAATTGTAGGTATTAGGTGATATTAAGGAATCATTCTTTTATTATGGTGTAATCAAAGAGTTCTTATAGCTAAGAGATACACACTCAAGTGTTTAAGACTGAAGTGATATTATCTGGGATTTGTTTTAAAACATTTAATGGGATGGGCAGGAGTGGAGAGAAGGTATAGATACACTAATATTGGCAATACACTGACCATTGCTTAAACTGATGGTGGGTACATGAAGGTTCATTATACTGTCTACATTAGTGTATGTCTGAAAAAACAAAAGCAAAGGGAAAACTAAATTTTTAAGTAGTTAAATACTGATCTTAAAAAGCCAGGTGACTTCAAAGTAATCTTTTTTTGTGTGTACAAAATCTACCCTAAAAATACCAAGAAAACTTAAAGTGAACTACCCTTACTCTTTCTCCAGGCTTCTGGAGGGCAGAATTGGTGCTAACCAGACCTAAGCAGTTGGCTGTCAAGTTGATTCCAACTCATGGTGACCCATGTGTGTCAAAGAGTTGAACTGTGCTCCATATGAATTCTCAATGTCTGAGTTTTTGGAAGTAGACTTCCAGGACTTTCTTCTGAGGCTCCTCTGGGTAGATTTGAACTGCTACCTTTTTTATCTTATTTTATTTATTTATTGTGATTGAATGAAAGTGTACAATCTAGTTGAAATTCACATGCCCGCCTATGTGCAGCTTCTACTGCTCTCCTTGCCTGGTGACAGCACACTCCTCCTTTCTGTTTCATACAAGTCATATCCTCCTAACAATCCCTTGTCCCCTCTTCTCCACCCTCTCTGCTCCCCTCTAGTAAGAGGCCAGTAAGACAACATCCTATAGATGTATAGAACCATAAATTGCACACACGATGTGGTCACTCTGTGTTGCTGAGTCCAATCTATTCCTATCCAAGGAGTTGACCTCAGCAATGATTTATGGACAGGGTCAGCATCAGGACTAGGGGCCATGCTCCCAGGGGAACCCCGAGGCCTTCTGGACCATCAATTACAGTCTTTTAGTGACATTCTCAGGGTACATCCCTTTTTATTCTTGTGTTGCCACTGAGACTCAGCTTTGTGAGTGCCATCACAGCTGTCACTGGTGGTGGCCAGGCACCATCGGGTTCTTCGGGTCACATGCTGATGTAGTCACCCATTCACATGGGTCTTTCTTCTTCTGGTGAACCACTAACCTTTTTGTTAGCAGCTGAACACACTGTTTGCAGTACCCCTAGTGGGTGAGGTTTATAAGGAAAGAGGTACCTCTTGGCTCCTGATAGAAAGGTGCTTTCTACCATGGTAAAGGGCTGGCCTTGGGAAGCAGTGCGGTCCCCCTCCTGAAGGTATTCTTGAAGTAGCTAACACTAGTTGGGGAGAGATGAGGCAACAGAGATGGGTCATGTCCATTCTATCTGGGTTGGTGTCAGGTTGGTTGCCCACTAGCAGTCACTGTTTTAGGGAAGAGAGATGAGACTCAGTCTGCACTCCTGCTCAGGTAAAATCTGAGGTCGCCTCTCCCTAACCTACATGATCACAGCAGGCACGTGTCTGCTCTTGAGATGCCTTTGAGAGCACAGCCTGGCCTCTCTAATCCTTTTTGTAAGGTCATGGAAGAGATTGCGTCCCAGGAGAAAAACATTATAGCTCTTGAAAAAGCCATCCTTGACCAAGAAGGGCCTGCCAAGGTGGCTCATACACGCCTGGAAACCAGGACACATCGGCCAAATGTGGAGCTGTGTCGGGATAATGCGCAGTATAGGCTCATCAGGGAGGTTCAGGAGATCACCCACAATGTTGCAAGGTAGGTCTGTCCGTCTCCTAGGGCTTCCATGACAAAGTACCACAAAGGGGGTCCTGAAAACAACAGAGGTAAGTTGCCTCACAGTTCTGGAGGCTGGAGGTCCAAGTGGATGTGTTGGCTGGGCCATACTGCCTCCGAATTCTCTGGATGAAGATCCTTTCTTGTCTCTCTCCAGCTTCTGGTAGCCTCAGGCATTCCTTGACTTGCAGGTGTGTCTCACAGGGTATCTTTCTTCTGCATCTTTTTTGTCATGATGCTCCTGAGATTGGCTAAGGACATACTCCACTCTAGTGTGGCCTCATATTAACTAATCATGCCTATGAAGACCCTATTTCCAAACAAGGTCATGTTAACAAATACCAGGGATTAGGGTAACCCATAAACAGTAGGCTAGCCACCAGAGGGTTACTGGGGTTTGATTTATGCCCGGATTATAAACCAGGGCAGCAGTGACATAGTGACACTGGCCAGGTGTGAGTACATCTGTATCTATGACATTTGAGTGGTTCCTTTTTAAAGGGCCACCCACCTCTACTAACTCCAGCCAATCGTCAGTATGTAGGATTTGGGTCCTGGTGTTTACATTTTTGTAAAGAAGTTTTAAGTCCAGATGTTTATGTGAAACCTGCAGTTTTTAAATACTGGCCACTTGTGGGGGTTATCTCATAAATTGGGTCTACGGCCACCATTTTGAAATCTCAGTCTTAAGGAGAAGAGGGAGAGGATGTATCACTTCAGGTTCTGCACTGAATACATAGGTAAATTTTTTCCCCTGAAAAATGATGCAGAGAGCTAGCTGTTCCCTAACACCCTTCCCCTTTTCCTAGGCTAAAGGAGACCTTAGGCCAGGCTCAGGTGGTGCTGAAAGGGCTGTACCGCAGACAGCTGGCCCTGCAGGAGGAGATCCAGGTCAAGGAGAACACCGTCTACATCGACGAGGTGCTGTGCGTGCAGATGAGGAAATCCACCCCACCGAGGGATGGGGATGAGCACGGGGCCTGGGCCGGGGGCCTGCGCCCAGATGCAGTCTGCTAATCGGGGGAGAGTCCAGATTCTCATTAAACTGCGTCATAAAGCAGCGCCCTAAACTCTCATTTCAGCCTGCAGTTAGCCCACCACAACCTCGTTCTTGGCTGTGATTCCAGGCCTGCACCGGGGCTGAGATTTGGACACAAGGTCCTATTCTGCTGTTACTGGTGGTGCAGTAGTTGTGTCACAGCTAAATTCTGTGTATCAGCGAAGACCACTCATATCATAGGACTTGGGGCCTTGGCAGGGATGGAGTGGGGGGGCTTGAAGACATTTTAGTTCAGATTGGTTTCAGTGCAGTGGGTGAGTTGAACCACCTACCCAGACCATGATCATTGTTACTCATGAGATCAGATGAAAGCATTGCTTCTGGTTCTCAAAATTCAGTTTCCCAAGAAGTTGATGCACTCAAGTCATACAAAGCACTGATGAAAGAGGAGCAGCCTTGGATCAGGGCTCCCCTCAGGGCTTCCCAGACACCTCTAGCCATCTTTTGGATCTTAGTTTCTCCTGTGTGAAACGAAGAGGACAGGACAGGACAACATGCCACTCAGCTCTTAAGCATTCACTCTAATAGTAGGGCCTGAGGGGATGGTGAGCCAGGCTGCTGGTATCAGGGTTTGTGAGGTTGCAGAATGGGCCCTCTGTGGTTCTTCAGTTGGAGGAGGGCTCGAAAGGGCCAGGTGGGTAGCTCTGGCAGGAGTTAGGAGAGACATTCCACGAGGGCTGCCGTGGTCAGTACTGACATGGCTGGCCTGGACTGGTGGAACAGTCTCTATGTGGCATGTATTCAGATTTCAGCAACTTAGCTTCCGAGTGCCCGGCTTGGGAGAGGGGAAGGCAGAGGTTCCCAGGCTCGAGGCAAGCTTTTCTAGCTAGCAACAGAGCACGCCCTTTAGCACCACCATGTGGTAAGGAGATTTAGAAGTTGTTTTCTTTCCTGAACGTAAATAGAGTAGGAGTTGGGTGTTTCCAGACCCTGGAGGTGTAGTGGTTAAGAGCTATGTCTGCTAACCCAAAGGTCAGCAGTTCAAATCTACCAGGCCTTCCTTGGAAACTATGGATAGTTTTACCCTGACCTATAGGGTCGCTATGAGTTGGGAATGACTTGATGGTAGTGGCTTTTTTTTCTGGTAGACCAATTGGTAATCATGTGAGAGTATTAAAAATAAAACAACATTCAAGCAACAATAATGGGAAACAAACAACAAGCAAAAAATCTACTCCCATTCCTGTCACAGATTCACATTAGTGGTTAAGAGCATGCACTTTAGAGTCAGACAGACCTGAGTTCAGGTTCTCCAGTGATACCTACCTACCTCGCCGGGTGGCTGGGGATGGAATGAGATAACCTGTGATCAAGTATTCGCTTCATCTGTTCCTCCGCAGGTGAGCAGCCTGTGCCTTAGAACCCAGCCAGTTCGTGCTGACCGCCGTTTAAATGTATGTTTGCAGTCACTCATGTCCAGCCCTGATTCTTTCATGATTCAACTGTCCTGTGGCCTGTACACCAGGCCTCAGGCCATCCCAGATAATCAGCTACTGGGCAGTAACAGTGACCTGCCACATTGGTTTGTGACCCACAGATCACAAAGTGATTTGCTCATGAATTTTCTGATCAAACCCTCACTGAAAAAAGCCCTGAGGAAACAGTATTATCCTTGCTGCTTGTGGTGACGATGAAGTAAGATTCTGTATGTAAAGCACCTAGCACAGTGCTTGATGTAATAGATGCTTAATAGATGGTAGCTGGCTTTTTGTTTTAATAAGTTCTACTATTCTGAAGAAAAGCATCTATGAGAAAATGTTTCCAGTTGTTGCACTGACCCTGACCCACAGCGACCCCATGTGTGCAGAGAAGAGTTGTGCACCGTCGGGTTTTCAGTGACTCACCTTTGGGAAGTGGATGGCCAGGCCTTTACTTTGAGGGGCGTCTGGATGGACTTGAACTTTCAACCTCTGAGTTATCAGCCAAGAACATTAACCTTTTGTACCACCCAGGGTCTCCCAGTGGCTGTCTGCACCCACCTTTTCAGAAGCTCTGATTTACAAGAGCCAGAATCACCTAATCAGAAGATACTTGAGTAGTTTCGGGCTTTCAGCTCTGTGGATGAGTGAGGGTGTCAGAAAGCAAAACCAAACAACAAGAAGAAAAGTCACCCGTTGAGAGGTGGTAACAAGCGCACTTTAAAATCTCCTGGGGCCTTGGCACCACCCACAACCCCAGCCTTTGCTGGGTGTCTCATGTTGGTGTAAAGTGGCAAAAAAGGAGACAGAGAAAAGAAAAAGGGGTGGAGGAGTGTAGAAATGCCCCAAGTGTAGTCCTGATCACGCTAGATTTTAAGTCCAAAGTGCTCTTAGTTTGCTTTCTCTGTAGAGTGCTCCTTACATCCTAGGGTAAGTGATGACAAAATAGTTCAGCTCGGAATCAATCAGCTTTCGGTATTTCCTGTAAATTTCCCGCAGCATTCTGTCCTCCTCGTTTGTCTCATATCTGTTTGTATAAATTCTTACCTGTGCCAAGAGGGAAACCCATACACACACAGTGATTAAATCATTCAGGCACTGAAAACAACTCAAAAGATTTACAAGTACAATTCTTGTAAATCAGAAAAGGCCCAAACTAGTAAAGAAATAGTCTAAAAATTCCATTCCATGAAATCATTAGTCTTCATTGGACAAAGTAAGATGAAATGACTGCCTTAAGTAAGGTGTCTCTTCCTCTCTCTGATTCCCCCCATTGGACCACCATGCCTGGATGCCCACTGTCCTGAGGGCCCAGGCGGACAGCTCAGATGACTTTGCCCTATCCCCATGGAAGCAGCCCTGGGCCATCTTACCTTGAATGTGTGCAGGGAACACCGCCCTTCTTCTTGACTCTTTAGGATCCGCTCCACAAAATTAACATCTAGGAAAGCCCAGATTTTGAAGTAATATAGCTTCCTGCAGGTTAAGATGAGGAGGTGCAGCTCCTCGTCGAAAGACTCATGGTTGTTGTTGAACTCAAATGTTAATTTCTGGAAAACCACCAAAGGGGAGGATGTTTGTGGACAGAGATGGTGGGACTGGCTGGGTCATCCCATACCAATCCCATGGCCTGGCCTTGGGTCTGATGGCCATAATGGTTCTGGAACTTTAGGTAAAGGATTTGGGTCATACATTTCTCTGAAACGGAGATTTGAAAACGAGTGTGTTCTCAACCACATATGTACAACTTGGAGTCTGCAGACAGTGTATTTGGAGTCTAGAGATCAGAGGTCTGGTCCCAGCCCTGCGTGAAAAGATGATGTCAAGGATTGAACTGTGTCCCACCCAAAATATATGTTGCCATTTGGCTGGGCCACGATTCCCAATATTTTATGGTTGTCCTCCATTCTGTAATTTTCCTTTGCTTTATATTAAAGAGGATTAGGGTGGGACACTAAATCCCTTCCGAAGGTCACCTCTCTGCTCCACTGTAAAGGGAGTTTCCGTGGAGTGTGGCTTACACCACCCTTTATCCTTTTATCTCTTGTAAGATAAAAGGAAAGGGAAGCAAGCAGAGAGTTGAGAACCTCACACCATCAAGAAAGCAGCACCGGGAGTACAGAGTACAGTGTGTCCTTCAGACCTGAGGTTCCTGCACCAAGATGCAACCTGACCAAAGAATGATGCAACACAAGGATTTTCCTCCAGAGCTGACAAAGAGGGAAAGCCTTCCACTGGAGCGACACACAGCTGAGTGGACTGTGTAAGAAGAAACTTTTCTTTGTTACAGCCATCTACTTTGCTGTATTTCTGTTAGAGCAGCACTGGATGACTAAAACAGGTGATAATGATGTCTGCTCTGCCAACCTCAGGCTAGGTGAGTATCCAACAAGCTGTTAGCACCTTGTTGTCCATCAATGTTGACAGTGGTGTTTGTGTCTATTAATGTCACTTCACACAACAAAGCCAGTTATTAACGAGTTGACAGGCCTTTCTTCTGAGGTGCCTCTGGCTAGGCTTGAACTGCCAACTTTGTGCTTGGTAGCTGAGCACCAACTGTGACCCAGGGAGTCCTGTGGGGTCCTTAGGAGGAACGAAATGATCTTGATTTGGTAAGTAGGAAAGTTGTTAGGTTAAAAGACAACCCAGAACTTCTGAGTTCTTTAGTGACTTAGGTCAAATCTGGCTTTGTATTTGGTTTAGTTGTCTCCATTCTACATTTCCTATGGCTTGGTGTTATGGATTGAATTGTGTGCTCCCCAAATGTATATCAAAATGCTGACCACCCATGACAAGAGGAAGATGTTGAAGAGGATAAAAACCCTCCCAATAACAACAGCAACAAAGCCCTGGCCCGGACAGGTCCACTGGTGAATTCTACCAAACACATCGAAATTGGAAAAGAAGAAGCAAAACTAGCCCTATTCACAAATGGTGTGATACTATACATAGAAAACTCCAAAGAGTCCACAAGGAGACTACTGGAGTCAATAGAAAAGATTCAGTAGAGTAGCAAAATACAAGATAAATGTAGAAAAATCAGTTGGATTCCTATACACCAACAAAGAGAATTTTGAAAAGGAAATCAAGAAAACAATACCATTTATAATAGCCCCTAAGTAATTAAAATTACTTAAGGATAAATCTAACCAGGGACATAAAAGACCTATACAAAGAAAACTACAAAACACTACTGCAAGAAACCAAAAGGCACCTACATATATGAAAAAACATAACACACTCATGGATAGGGAGACTCAATGTTGTGAAACTGTCAATTCTACCCCAAACAATCTACAGAGATAATGAAATCCTAATCCAAATACCAACAACATTCTTTAATGAGACAGAAAAATAATAACCAACTTTATGTAAAAAGGAAAGAGGCCCTGAATAAGCAAAACGTCAATGAAGAAAAAGAGCAAAGTAGGAGGCCTTACACTACCTGATCTCAGAACCTACTATACAGCCACAGTAGACAAAACAGCTTGATACTGGTACAGTGACAGACACATAGACCAATGGAATAGAATCGAGACCCCATCTATGATCAGCTGATCTTTCACAAAGGACCGAAGTCCATTAAATGGAGGAAAAGACAGTCTTCTAAACAAATTGTGTTAGTAAAACTGGATGTCTATATGCAAAAAATGAAACAGAATCCATACCTCACACCACACACAAAAGCTCCCTCAGAATGCCTGAGCTAAGACCTAAATATAAAACAATAAAGATCATGGAAGAAAAAAAAGGACACTGCTAGGGGTCCTAATACAAGGCAGGAATCAATACAAAACATAACTAACAATGCACAAACCCTAGAAGATGAACTAGGTAACTGGGAGCTTTTAAAAATTAAATACTAGCACTCATCAAAAGAGTTAAAAGAGAGCCTACAGACTGAATGAAAATAGAGAACCTACAGACTGGTTAAAAATTTTTGGCTACAACTTATCCAACAAGGGTCTAATCTCTCAACTATAAAATACTTCAATGTCCCAACAACAAAAAGACAAATAATCCAATTTAAAATGTGCTAAGGATATGAACAGACACGTCACCAAACAAAACATCCAGGTGGCTAACAGATACATGAGGAAATGCTCATGTTAATTAGCCATTAAACCAAAACAACTGTTGCCGTTGAGTCGATACTGACTCGTAGTGACCCTGTAGGTCAGAGTAGAACTGCCTCATAGTTTACAAGCAATGCCTAGTGGATTTGAGATGCTGACCTTCTGGTTAGCAGCTGTAGCACTTACCCACTAAGCCACCAGTTTCCACAATTAGCCATTAGAATAATGCAAATAAAGCTACATTGAGACATCATCTTACCCCAACATTTATAATAAAACAGCAAACAAGTGTTGGAGTGGTGGCAGGGGAATTAGAACTCTTATGCACTGCTGGTAGGAATGTAAAATAGTACAACCACTGTGGGAAACAATATCTCCTTAAAAAGTTAGAAATAGAAATAATATATGATCTAGCAATGCGCTGCTAGGAATGTACCCTAGAGAAATAAGAGCTGTCGAATGGACAAGTGCACACCCATGTTCACTGCAGCATTATTCACAATAGCAACAGGATGGAAACAGCCTATATGCACGTCAAAACACGGATGGCTAAACTACACACAATGGAATGCAACTTAACAATAAAGAACAATGATGAATCCGTGAAATGTCCCATGACATGGATAAATCTGGAGGGCATTATGTTGAGTGAAATAAGTCAATCCCAAAAGGACAAATGCTGCATAAAACTACTATTATAAAAACTCAAGAAGAGGTTTACACACAGGAAAAAAAAATTAGATGGTTACAAGGGTGGGAAGAGTTGGGGGAGGGGAAAATCAGTCAATAGTAGGCAAGTGTTAAATCTGTTGAAGAGAAAGAAGACACAACATAGGGGAAGTCAGCACAACTTGACCAAGGCAAAGTCATAGAAGCTTCAAAGATCCATGCAAACACCCCGACGGGCTCAGTTAGGACCACAGTTACCACAGTTTCCACCAACCCGATTCCAGAAGAACTAGGTGGTGCCTGGCTGAGACTGCTCTAACGGGGATGACAACAGAGGATCCCAGACACAGGAGAAAAATGCAGAACAAAACAAATTCACGGTGCCAGGGGGTGGTTAGACCCCAATAACTGGTGTGACAGAGACTAGAAGAACTCCTGAGATACAGCCCCCTGGACATCCTTTTAATTCAGAATTGAAGCCACCCAAAAGTTTCCCCTTCAGCTAGAGAATAAACAGGCCTATAAAACAAAAAATAACACGTGAAGAATATGCTTCTTAGTTCATGCATGTATAGGAGACCACAAGTATAACACCTGCCCAAAAGCAATTACAAGAAGGAAGAAAGAGACAAGAAAAGTGGATGGATGGATGGATGGAAACAGGAAATTGAGATGTGGAAGGAGAGAGTGCTGATACATCACAGGGCTTCCACCCAACTTCACAAAACAATTTGTGTATAAACTGTTCAATGAGATACTCATTTGCTCTGTAAAGTTTTGCCTAAAGCACCCACACACAAAGAATCTACAGTGAGATAGCACCATTTAACCCCAACATTACTAGCACTAACCCAAAATAAAACCAAACACCCAGAAAATCTCAATTGTCAGAAAGGTTGCAGCAGGTTGGAGCTCTTATGCATTGGCATTGCTTACAGGCATGTAAATTGGTGCAATCACTACAGGAAACTATATGGGGTCTCCTTAAAACACTAGAAATAGAACTATCATAGGATCCAGCAATATCACTTCTTGGAATATATCCTGGAGAAATAAGAGCTGTCACACAAATAGACACATGCACACCCGTGTTCACTGCAGCATTACGCACATAGCAAAAGGATGGAAACAACCTAAGTGCCATCAAGAGATGAACAGGTACACAAATTGTGGTATGTACACACAATGGTGGATCCACAAAATACCTCACTTTCTGAGTGAATCTGGAGGGCATTATGCTGAGTGAAATAACCACAAGAAAGACAAATACTAGACTGAGTCCAGTAAAAGAGGTGCCCAGCTACTACCACTTACTGCTCTGGTGGCGATCACGTAAGAGGGTCTTGGACAGAGCTGGAGAAAAATGTAGAACAAAATTCTAACTCACAAAACATGACCAGACTTACAGGCCTGACAGAGGCTGGAGAAACCCTGCGTTCATGGCTCCTGAACACCCTTTTAGCTCAGTAATGAAGTCGCTCCTGAGGTTCACTCTTTAGCCAAAGCTTAGACAGACAAAACAAAATGAGATTAAAGGAGCACATCATCCTAGGGGCAAGGACTCAAGTTAGAAAGGGACAGGAAAGCTGGTAATGGGGAACCCAAGGTTGAGAAGGGAAAGTGTTAACATGTCATAGGGTTGTTAACCAGTGTCATAGAACAATATATGTACTAATTATTTATTGAGAAACTAGTTGTGTAAATCTTCATCTAAAATAAAAAAAATGACAAATACTAGATGAGATCACTAGTATAAAAACTGAAGAAGTTTACACACAGAAAATCTTTGATAGTTATAAAGAGGGGAGGGCTAGGGAGGAGAAATCACTAACTAGGTAGTAGACAAATATTAACTGGTGAAGGGAAAGAGAATAGACGACAGTGTAGTGGAAGTCAACACAACTTGACTGAGGAAAAGTCATAGGAGCGTCCTTAACACATCCAAATGCCTGGAGGAACTGAGTTACTGGGGCTGTGGGCTGGGGACCATAGTCTCTGTGGATGTCTAGGTCAATTGGCATAATGTAGTTCATAAAGAAAATGTTGTACATCCTACTTTGGTTTGTAGCATCTTGGATCTTAAAAGCTTGAGAGCAGCTGATAACATACATCTCCCAGTCCCATCCCATCTGGAGGAAAGGCAAATGAGGAAAACCAAAGGCACAAGGAAAATATTAGTCCAAATGACTAATGGACCGTATGAAACACAGCTTCCACTAGCCGGAGCCCAGAGGAAATAAGTGGTGCCCAGCTACCACCACCAACTGCACTGATTGAGATCACAATAAAAAAACCAAACCCAACTCATTGCTGTTGAGTCAATTCTGACTTACAGCAACCCTATAGAACAGAATAGAACTGCCCTATAAGGTTCCTAAGGAGTGCTTGGTAGATTCAAACAGGTGAATCTTTTTGGTTAGCAGCTGAACTCTTGACCACTACACAGCCAGAGTTTCTGAGATCATAGTAGAGGGAACAAAATGTAAAACAAAATTCAAATTCAGACACAGACACAGACCCAGACACACACATACAGAAGACCAGACTTAACTGGTGTGGCAGAGACTACAAAGAGTACCTGAGACTGTGGCCCCTGGACACCCTGATACCTCAGAACTGAAACCATTTTCAAAGCCCATTTTCAGCCAAAGATTAGACCAGCCTAGGAAACAGTCAACACTGAATTACCATGAATGCACCAAAAGAGAGAAAATATCTGTCTTGGAAGCACTGCAAACAGAATGCTCCCTAGAAGCAAGGATGGTGAGACAATGTCTCATCTACTTTGGACGTATAGTCAGGAAGGATCAGTCCCTGGAGAACGACGTCCTGCTTGGTAGAGGGTCAGCGAGAAAGAGGAGGACCCTCAATGAGATGGACTGACACAGCGACGGCAACAGTGGGCTGAAGGGTGGTGACAGCTGTGAGCGTGGTGCAGGACCAGGCAGGGCTTCATGCCGTTATCACAGCGTCACCATGGGGCACAACCAGCTCGACGGCACCTGACAACAACAACAGCATGAAACAAACAGTACCATATGTTTAAGGAACATGCTTCTTAGATCAGTCAAGTATGTTAGATCAAATGAGTGACAGCTGCCCACATTCAGAGACAAGAAGACAGAAAGGGACAGGAAAGCCAGATGACATGGGTAACCTGGGACGGAAACGGGGAGAGTGCTGACACATTGTGGGGATTGCAGGCAGTCTCACAAAACACAATTTTGCAATGAGAAATTAGTTTGTGCCCTAATTACTTTCCATAACGCTATGTAATGTAATATAATCACATTCCATAGGCCAATGTGATACAATGTAATCAGTCATTTATATTATGGCAATGGATCCTAAATCTAGTCACTTCTGAGTTATAAAGAGAGCAGAATAGACTCAGATGCACACACAAGGGAAGACAGATGCCATGTAAGAAATGCCAAGTAACCAAGGACTGCCTGGGGTACCAACAAGGAGAGAATTGACATAGCTGAGACTCTGACTTGGATGTTTAATCTCCAGAGCTGTGACTTGTGTGCTCAGAGGCTTCTCACTTGTATTTGTGTTGTAGTTGCATTAGGAAACTACAACACCAGGTGCTGCTGTAACCAGACAGGGCTCCTGCTTAGAGCTGACCATAGGAGCCGCACTGACTCTTGCTTGTTGCTGTGACCTCATAGAAAGATGGGAAGAGGCCACCAGCCTATTTCTCACCTGTTAGGGTACCTTCTTGCTTAGGCTCCATAGCTCAGTGTCAGGGACATTTGGCCTTTCTTGGTTGACAGCCAGCCAGAAACTTTCAAGTACTCTATGTGTAGGAATGAGCCACGGTCTTAGGGGGTGGGAATGGTTTTTGCTAACACTTCCTACAGCCTAAATTTGTGTACAGAGTCCTCTGGTCTTTCAAATGGTTAAGATGCTCTGTGGCTAACCGTAAGGTTAGAGATGCAAGTCCACCCAGAGATGCCTGGGAAGAAATGCCTGGTGATGTACTTCTGAAAACTTAGCCACTGGAAACCCTATGGAGCACAGTTCTATTCTGACACATGCCAGGGGAGGGAGTGCTCACCAAGAGTCAGAATTAACAGCAGCGGGTTCTAAATTTGAGCACAAAAGAGCAGGCAACAGTGCCCCCCCCCACCAGAGAAGCAAGGAACCTGAGTGGCACACTCCTCATAACCTCCCCTCCCCTCACTTTATACCTACCTGCAGTGTATGCCGGAACATGGGCAGGAGATCCATTAGGGTGGGCCTCAGGGACCAGTCTGGGTCACTGAAGTAGCAGCTTCTCATACTGATGCTCCTGACAGGGATCTCCTGCAAGAGGATCCGGGCCAAGCGCTCGTGCTTCATGACTCGCTCAAAGAAGAAGTTTACCTTCAAGTTGGTAGCATGCTTGGTCAGCTTGGCCCAGGACATGCCCCAAATGACCTGCCCATGGGGGTCATAAATATGGCATTTGATGTTTATGGTCCATAGGGTACTGGCACTGTTCTCACATAAGTTCTCGAGCAGCTCATCAGAGATACAGTTGTAGTTGAGGGTCAGGGACTCTAGGTTGCGGAATATGGCCATGGTCTTGTTGAACTGGGGGCTGCTGTAGACAGCGAGGTGATGACTGAAGAAGTCCTCAATGTTGAGCTCTGAGATCAAACTGTCATTCCTTAAGTAGCTCAGGGAGTTGAGAACATGGCAGCCTTGCTCCACCGTCATCCTGGATGCTTTTAGATTGAGATAATCGAGGTGTTTGCCCATTTTCTTTAAGAAGAAGCTCAAGCTCTTGATGAAGGAGCTCCTGATACTGTTCCTCCAGACCATGCGGTCCAGTTCCAGATGCTGTATAGAAAGAGATTTTAGGCGATTGTTACTCTTGCCCAGACATGAGAGAAGGCCTCTCATGGTGACCTGGAACTTCTTGGTCAAGACAGCATTGTAAGGATTCAGGAATTTAATCTCCAGGTGCTCCAGATAACGACCAAATTTCTTAACATACCAAAGAGCTGACTCAAATTCAGATGCGTGCACCCTGGAAGGTCTCCCACTGAATGTGATGGTCCTATATCGCCAGAGGTCTGCTGAATACATCATCTGGTTCCACTTTCTGCAGACCAGGGCTGCCCTGGACCGGTCCCTGTCCCCCAGCCACCAGAAGACGCGACGCAGACAAACATCAGGTAGAGTGGCCCAGCAGCTCTGGTCTTGGGGCTGGATCAGTTCGTTTTCTTCATCCATCAAGGAACTGGATGTGCAGTGTAGCTGTCTGAGAGGCAGGGCTTCCAAAAATGTGGAAAGAAAAGCAATCACTTGTTTTCTGTGGAAAGTAAAAAGGAAGAGCCATTACCTACTTGTCTAACAGAAATTAAATTCAATTGAACACATATTCACGGTGGTCCTCTGTGTAGCAGGCACTGTGCCAGGTGCAAGTTCAATGACAAATCCATAATCCAATCCAGTCCTTGAAGGATTTCAGAGTCTATTAGGAGGAACAAACTAGTATTCAATTACAAAATGGTGAGAGAAGTGAAGTACAGGCTTATTCATCGTTGAGAGGTGGCACCAGTGGAGAGCAATTCATTCTGGCTGGGTAAGGAGGAAGTCTGCCGCCTGCCTGTGTTTCTCATAGTCAGATGGCCTTTGTGATGCTATGAAGCTGGAAGCCATGATAGCAGTATTTCAAATATGAGCAGGGTGACCCATGGTGGACATGTTTCAGTGGAGAATCTGTATTAAGAAAGGCCTGGAGATCGATTTCTGAAAATTGCCGATGAAAACTTTATGGATCATAACAGAGCATTGTCTGACTTGCTGCTTTGGACAGACCATCAAAATGGACCAGTTAGTAGAGGAGGACATCATGTTTGGTGAAGTAGAGGTCAGGAAGGATTTGGGAGTGCTCTGGTTAGATCAGTTGGCAGAGTGGGCACAACAATGGACTCCAACATGTGAGTGATCATGAGAATGATGCTAGACTAGGCAGTGTTTTGTTCTGCTGTACATAATGTCATCATGAGTCAGAGTCAGCTCAATGGCATCTGTCTATCTTGTCTGTCTACCTATCTAGTCTATCCATCTATCCGTCTGTCTACCCACCTATCTAAAGAGAAAGCAGAGATTGTTGCTCAGAGGAAGTGACATCTGGGTTGGATTTTGATGGGTGAATAGGATTTGCAGGGCAGACCAGGTTGGCCTAGTGGTGGTGACAAAGGAAAGAACCTTCTAGGTAGCTCACAGAACTGTAAGTGTACGTGTGCGTATTCATGGAACTAAACATTTTTCACGTGGAGCTTAATTTATATGTAAAGGGATTGATGAAACTGGAGCTGGAGAAGTGGTCAAGAGGACTCTGAATCATATCCTGCTGACTATATCCTGCAGTCCAGTGATTCCAACTGTTCCTGCAGTGGAGAATTTGGAATTTTGACATGGCCTGTCTACTTATCTGGATGAGCATCACTGCATGTATTGAGATCCATCACTGATGGTTGTGTTTATAGTTAACAAAGATGTAGAACACTGCTAAGGACATGGGTAGTCATGGAAAGTCAGAGGGTTATTCATATGTCTGCAAGCAATCTGGTCAGCTGGAGAACACTCCGGAGGACCAGAGAATGAGCTGGGCTAGGACTTGTGTAGCACTGTAGTGGGAATGGAGGGCATGGGTCTGTGGCTTGTGGGTTTTTTAGAGGACAGAGTTCATTAGCTGGCTGAATCTAGAACTGGGGAGGACTGAAGGAGTTCTGACTCATGCTTGGATTCCAGGAGATACCAGTCAGGAGTCCCACGTGAGAGCTGGGTCAACACCTGCTGATACTCTGAGTCACAAAAATCCGTTGAAATTCTCATGACACTTTGCTTTTGATGTTTCCTGAAAACTCCCCTCCTTTTCTTTGACTCTCTGAAATTTCCCATTTTTCAAGGTTCAAGCCCTACCGTTCCATGAAGTTTTTATTGGCTACGTTAGCAAGTGGCCAAGATTATTGATCATGGCCCATAAAAACTCAAGACTAGAAGAGACTCAGGGAAGTGAGTAGACTTGCCCATGGCCACACAGCTAAAACCTGGGCTTTCTAACTCTCTTTCACATAGGTTTTTTTTTTTTTTTTGGAACCCCTGATTTTGGGGTTTCAGGTGTGGAAAGAGCAAATTTTTCATACTTCTTAATTCAAGGTGGAACCTCTCTCTGATTTTATTTATTCATTTATTCCCTTTTATTCCTATGCCTCACTCCATTGCCCCCCACCATAAACAATTATTCCAGTGCATTTCGTACGGATCTTTTTGTTTGCATGTGCTTTGCCAGGTGAGCTTGTAAGATTCATTCATGTTGCTCTGTACACATGTCACCCATTATCTCTATGAGCTCAACAGTCTCCATATGACTATTACCCACCTTTGTCCTTTCCGCTGTCCCTGGGATGGACACCCAGACTCCTGCAGCTCCCACCGCCACCAGGTGACAGTGAACACCTTCACAAGTGCTCTTGTGTGGGGCTTTCTTTGTGATCTTTTCCAGTGCCTTTGTCTTCATTGGAAACCCTGGTGGCTCATAAAATGTCACCATGAGCAGTGGCAACTCAGTGGCATTGATCTGTCTATCTAGTTATCTATCAAAGGAGGAGGTAGAGATTGCTGCTCAGAGGAGGTAACAATTGGGCTAGATTTTGATGGGTGAGTAGGATTTGCAAGGCAGACCTGGTTGGCCTACTGGTGGTCATGGAGGAACTGAACATTCCTGGCTAGCTCACAGAACAGAGTGGTTCAGTGCTCTGGCTACTAATCAAAACACTGGCAGTTCAAGTCCACCACTCCTCAGAAACTCTATGATGGCAGTTCTACTCTGTCCTCTAGGGTTGTTATGAGTCAGAATCAACCCATTGGCAATGGGTTTGTTTTGGTTTTGGTTTTTGTCCTGATTGCGCCACCACTCTCCTTCATTGTCCTGACCAAGTTGGCCCCTGATGGCCCTCCCATTTCCAGACCCAGATTTCCATACAGAAATTCATAGCATCCTGTTCCCACTCCCCTCCCCAATATGGAGCTCCAATAACTCTCCCGTCTGTCTGCTCCAGATTAAGCCTGCCCATTGTCTTTCTCCTCCAGCCAGTGTCCACCTCTTTGGATAATGTGTGTCCATGCCTTACTCTCTCATGAACCCACAAACTCCTTGAAGCTGAGTTTTTAGTAAGTATTCAATGTACATGTAGTTGTCTCTTTTGTCGGCATTCAGCACAGACCAGGGCATGTAAAAGGTGCTTAAGAAAAGCTAAACTACTGTGAAAAGCTAAAGCAAACCCCTCACCCTAGCATAGTCACAGGTCGGGTGGATTAGCACTCTAAACCTCAGGGTGGGGTCAGAAGAACATCTTTGGTGGACTGGAAAAATTGTTGCAAGCAACCCTAAAGTTGTATGTAATTCTTGGGATAGCCCAGACTTCCTCACCAGTGAAAAGCAGTGTGGTTTAGAGGGTTGGGTCCTGGCTCTGTCAGTTACCAGTTGTATGACCTTAGGCAAACTGCTTAACTTCCTTCTGTTTCAATCTCCCGGCTGTAAAATAGGGGTAATAATGGTGCGTTTCTCCTAGTGTTGGGATGATTAAATAAGCTGATGATGGAAAGTACTAGAACAGTGGCTGGTGCATTGTGAAGGCTAGCCAAATGCTTAAGCCAACTGACTTCTGCAACATTCTGGCCAAAATCAAAACAAACCCAACCAAACCTGTTGCTATGCAGTTGATTCTGACTCATAGCAACCCTATAGGACAGAGTAGAACTGCCCCGGAGGGTTTCCAAGGAGCGGCTGGTGGATTTGAACTGCCAGCTGTAGCTGTCAACCTCTGCTCCAGAGAAGTGTGGACATACATGTTTTACAAATGGAGAATGAGGTTGTTTTCTGATGAAATCTCATTGTAACATGGGGAGGAATTCGAACCCCCGTTTAGGGAGACTAAGACCTTTTTAACCCAGGCTCGGGGGCCCCACAGCTGCCAACAAGGGATGGAAGCCTAACGACATCTCATCACCCTGGGGTCGGGGGAGGGGGTGGCCCGGAAGCTGGCGCAGCCGAAGAGGCTTCCGAGAGGAGACCCACGAAGAGGGCAGCCTCCTCTTCCCACGCGGGCCCCAGGATGTCCCGTGGCCACCCCTGACCTGAGCCCGCCCTGCACCCGTGTCCCTGCTGCCCGAGCAGGGTTGTTACCGGCTCGCTGCGCCCCGCTTGGCCTGCGCCCCTCGACCTGCCTCCGGATTGGGCTACAGGGACGGTGAGCACCTGCCTGCTCTGTCCGCCCCGTTGCTGCTCGGACGCCAACTCCGCGAGCGCCCGGGGTCCCTGGCCTGCCCTGATGGCGGCTAAATGCCTTGCACCAAGCCACCTTTGTGACGCGCTGCTACCTGCGGGGCTCTGCTTGCTCCCACCGTCCAAACCTGGAGTTGCTTGATCAGCTAATGTGTGCTTGTGCGTCTGTGTGCTTGGGTGTGTGTGTGTCAAAACCGGAGGACTCCCGGGTCTGGGGTCTGGGAGGAGGGCACTTAGCCCTCTCGCAGGATGACTCGGGATGAGGATAGACATGCCCCATGCCCTTTTCCAGCTCTTTCGAAGAAGTTCTATCCTGATTCTGGGGCTCCGGTCCTCAGTCCGCTGCCTCTCTAGCCCTGTCACTCCCCCTCCCCTAGGCCAGTTATCCAGACCCGTGCATCTCTCCTTCGGAAGCTGCCGCTGTGCGCTCTACCCAGGGTTCCATGCCCTCGTCCTTGGACAAGACCCCCAAAGGCGAGTCTTAAGCAAATCTGACTTAGCCAAACATGACAAAGCTGGAAAGCCGGTGGCCTCTCCAGTTTTGGGAGGGTGGGGCACACCTACCCAGCCATCCTGCTTGGCCCTTCTCTGTCCTGGCAGGGGCTGGTGCCCCAACATATCTCCCTAAAGTCCAGGCAGAAAGGGGAGTGGGGCAGGTACTGCTTCCCAGCAGGTACAGTGCATCTCTAGGCTCCTCCTAGCTGCTTCCCCTGGCAGAAGCCTTCAGGGGCACCACTAGTCACCTTACCTGCCCTTGCCTGCAGCCCCAAACTCGCTTCTCTCCCTCCATTTCTTCTTTTTTGTTGCTCCCCTGTTCCTGGGCACTGACTGCTGTCCTGGCTGCTGCCAGCCCTTGCCACAGAAATCCAAGAAAGGTGAACAAGAAGCATTCAGGGAGGATAGTTTTTATTCTTCAGGGACAAAGCTGGGTTCCTTGAGTTGTCCCAGCTATATGGCCTAGTGCTTTGTTAGAATTCTCAGGCAGAAGAACTGGAGACTTTTTCTCCTGGTTTGTCTGCAGCCCTTGGACAAATCAATGTCTGTTCATAAAAAGGAAAATAGTTAAAATCCAAACTTCTACTGTTAGAAGAAAAAAACAAAAAGGAAAACAAACCCACAAATGAAGACTACTGTAGAAAATTTGCATGAAAACAAAATTATCTAAATTCTTAGTACCTTTTTTTGTTTTCCAAATCTAGCTGGAGTATCTCATGTATTTTCCTTTTGCTGATGCTAACCACTGGCATTTCTCCTAAAGAAATGGATACAAAAAAAAATGCTGTATGTTTAAAGCAGAAAGTGTCAACAGTTGCCATCTGCTTGAGTCAACACATGGTGACCCCATGTGTGTCGGAGTAGAAATGTACTCCACAGGGTTCTCAATGGCTGATTTTTTAGGAAATAGATTGCCAGGCCTTTCTTTCAAGGTGTCTCTGGGTGGGCTTGAACCTAATTAGCAGCCAACTATGTTAACTGTTTGGTGCCACTAGTTCTTGATATCATCTCTGCCCTTTGTTCCCTGAGCTACAGGTGTTTGGAGACTGGGTATGAGCGTATGGAGCCCACTAAGCAAGAAGGGGTCTATATGACACTTTGAACGTTTTTAGAGATCTGTCATCAGCAGGGGGTGGCTTATCAGATTGGAGAATACCTCTCCCACCAACTCTCAGGCAGCCATTATAAAAATAAGATTTGAGCCACATTATTTGAATTGGAGGAATTTGGGGGAGTACTGCTGAATCATAAACAAAGAAGTGTGGGTAATAGGACTCTAAATGTGTATGTTTATATATGGTTATAAATAGGGTAGCCAGATAAACATACAAGGCACTCAGTTACATCTGAATGTTGGGTAAACAAGGGATAATTTCATGGGACATAGTTATACTAAAAAAAAAATCTTTGTTTATCTGAAATTAAAATGTAACTGGGTGTCTTGTATTTTCAGATGCTATATCTAGCAGTCCTGCTATATAAGGATGGCAAAAAGTATGGAGGAAAACACACCAGAGTGTGGGAGGCAAAGAAAAAGTTTCACTAATAATGTCTGCCTCATAGAGTTTTCAGGGAGCACCAGTTTCCAGGGAACAAACCTTTTTGTTAGTGGCTCTAGCATTTAACCACTGCTCCACGAGGGTCTCCAATAATAGCCCTAGCAAGTATGAAATTATTCCATATTTTGGGGAAAGTTACATGCATATGCACATATACAGATGATAAAAAAGTTAGAAAAAATATTTAGATCTACCTTTTTGTAAGGAGTATATATCATACATTAAGTGAAAAAGGCAAATGGCAGAGTAATGAATATAGTAAGATATTATTTGTGGGGAAAAGTTCACACTCTTATACACGCATATTTAGGTTTGTGAGAGCAAAGATAAACTTGTGTAGGAACACTAACCAAGCTGTTGATTGGTGTTTCAGAGTGTGGGACTGGAGAGATGGCATGTGAAATAATTGTTGTTGTTTTTAGCTTCACCCTACACACAACAGCATTGGACTGTGTGATCCGTGGGTTTTTCACTGGCTGATTTTCAGAAATAGATTGCCAGGCTTTTCTTTCTAGTCTTTCTTAGTCTGAAAGCCGTAATGAATTCTGTCCAGCATCATAGCAGGTCACAGCTTCCATTGACAGATGGGTGGTGGCAGCACTGGAGGTGTTTTGCCTAGAGATCAAACCTGGGTGTCCCACACAGAAGGTAAGAATTCTATCACCGAACCCTCAAGATGACTGACATTGCTTTCATACTTCTTTGTATGTTATTACATCAGTGATTACAACAAAATCCAGTGCCTTTGTATTCTGAAAAACATTAAATAATAAAAATGTGTTTACATTGGTGAGTGGCGTATTAGGGTCTTAAAAGCTGCCAAGCTGCCATCCGAGGGCACAGCAAATGGTCCCAACTCAGCAGGAACGAATGCTCGCTGAGGACCAAAATGACATGGGGTAAAGACAAACCAGAAGATAGAGAGACCCACATAAGTGGGTATCTGCATGGACTTGGGACCAGAATAACCAGATGGTGCTTGGCCACCACCAGTGATAGCCATGATGAAGCACACTAAGTTGAGTCTCACTGGCAACACAACATCCTGAGATCTCCACTAAAAGACCTCAATTGATGGTCCAGCAGTTGCAGGGTTCCCCTGGGAGCATAGACCCTGGCCCTGATGCTGCCCTTGCCCATAAATCATAACAAAGTTCCACTCTTCAGACATGAATGGATTGGACTTGGCGATGCAGTGTGACCTTATATTGGATGCACTTTATGGTTCTATGCATCTATAGGATATCATCCTGCTGACCTCTGGCTGGAGGAAGGAGAGTGGGTGGAGAGGGGGGGAAAGGAGACTGTTGGGAGGATGAGACATGTATGGAGCAGAGAGGAATAGTGTGCAGTCACCGGGCAGGGAGAGCAGTGGAAGCTGCATAGAGGTGGGCATGTAAATTTATACGGGAATGTACATTTTCACTCAGTCATGTTAAATTAAAAAAAAAAATGTGTTTAGCTTTTTTATTTTTAAAAAGTGAGTCATCCAATATGTATACACTCCATCCAACAGCTACAAAGTACACATTCTTTTCCAGTGCACCTGGAACTTTCTTCAGAATAGACCACAGAGTAGGCCACAAGGCAATTCTTAACAAAATTCAAAAGACTAAGATAATACAAAGAATCTTCTCTGACCAGGACACCATCAAAGTATGAGTTAACAACAGGAATAATTAAGACAGAAAAGCAATTCTGTGGAAAGTGAACAACATCATGCTTAAAAACCACTGGATAATAGAAGAAACCAAAGATGGAATAAAAAAATTCCTAGAATTGAATGAGAATGAAAATATATCATACCAAAGCCTTTGAGACACAGCAAAGGCAGTGCTCAGATGTTGATTTATAGCAATAGATGTACATATCAAACAAGAAGGGATGAAATCAAAACATTAGCTACATAACTCAAAAAAAAAAAAAAAAAAAAAGAAGCCCACAGCCACCAGAAGAAAGGCAATAATAAACATCAGAAATCAATGAACTAGAGAACATAAAAACAATGGTAAGAACCAACAAAACCAAAAGTTTTTTCTTGGAAAGGACCAAGAAAATCAACAAACTACCGGCCAAATTAAACATAAATGTACACAAGTAACCCAAATAAGAAATGAAATGGGGGACATTACAACAGACCCTACCAAAATAAAAAAATAGTAGAGTATTATGAAAAACTATGCTCCAACAAATTTGAAAACCTACAGTAAATGGACAAATTTCTAGAACAGACTATCTGCTCAGACTAACACATAATGATGTTGAAACTCTGAACAGACCCTTAACAAGGGAAGAGATTGGAAAGATAATAATAATAAATAATAAAAAATTCTCAACAAAAAAAGCCCTGGTCCAGATGGCTTCGCTGGAGAATTCTACCAAACATTAAGAGAAGATATCACACCAGCACTACTCAAACTAATTTAGATATAGAAAAGGAAGGAATACTTCTGAACTCATTCTATGAAACCACCATAACCCTGATACCAAACCACACAAAGTCACACACCGCACACACGAATTACAGACAAATATCTCTAATGACTAGATGTCAAAATTCTCACCAATAAACTTCAACATCACATCAAAAAATAATACACCATAACCAAGTAGGATTCATATGAGGTATGCAAAGATGGTTCAACATTAGAAAATCAATCAATGTAATCTGCTGCATAAATAAAAGAATCAGATGATCATGCCAATCAGTGTAACCTGATTAAAAACTCTCAAATAGGTGTAGGAGGGAAATTCCTCTACATAATAAATGGTGGATTGAATTGTGTCCCCCGAAAAATGTATGCATTGATTTGACTTGGTTTGGAGTTCCAATATGGTGCCCTTCCTCCCATGTTTTGTGGATCCTGCCTCTCTGATATTGATGATGGAGAATGGTTTGCAGTTGTGTTAGTGAGGCAGGACCCAAGCTACAAGCTTGTGGAACATAAGGGAGAGAAGTGAGCTGAGGAAGTTGGGAACCTCACACCACCGAGAGAGAAGCACCGAGAGCAGAGCACATCCTTTGGACCTGAGGTTCCTGTGCCGAGGTACTCTCACTGGATTTGGACTCAGCCTACAAGACTGTGACAAATTCTCTCACTGAATGGACTTACAATTTGTAAATGGATTTGCAGCTTACCAGACTGTCTCAATAAAGCTTCTCTACACGAAACCTTCCACTCGTGGTATTTTCTGTTAGAGCAGTACCCAGTGACTAGAACAGCAACTATACAAAACCAACAGCCAACATCACTCTTAAGGGAGAGTGGCAGAAAAATATTCCCCTAAGAACAGTAACAAGACAAGGATGACTCTTATCACCACTCCTATTTCACATTGTGCTGAAAGTCCTAGCTGGGACAATAAGGAAAGAAGAAGAAATAGAAGGCATCCAAATTAGTAAAGAAGAAGTGAAACTATTGCTATTTGTGGGTGATATAATATACACAGAAAACCCCCAAAAACTACATGAGAAAACTACTGGAACTAATAAAAAAATTCAGCAGAGTAGCAGAATATGTTATCTTGTATTTACATAAAAAAATCAGTTGGATTCCTATATACTAATAAAATGATAAAAAAAAATCAAGAAAATAATGCCATTTATAATAGCCCCTGAAAATTAAAATACTTAGGAATAAGTCTAGGGATAGAAAGACCTATAAAAGAACACTACAACCACTACTGCAAGAAACAAGAGATCTACATAAACGGAATGACATACCATTCTCATGGATAGGTACACTCAGCATTGTGAAGACGATGGTTCTACCCAAAGCAATTTAAAATGCAATCCCTATCAAAATACCAACAATATTTTTTAAAGAGATGGAAAAACTAATCGTTAACTCTATATGATATGATAAGTGCTGTGGAAAAAGAATAAAGTAGAAAGACTTGCATTATCTGACCTCAGAATCTACTGTACAATAGTTAAAGCAGCCTAGTACTGGTACAATGACAGATACATTGACCAGATGAGAAACTAGATAGTTGTAAATCCATCTACCTGTGGTCACCTGACCTTTGACAAGAGCCAAAAGTTCATCAAATGTGGAAAAGGCAGTCTTTTTAACAAATAGTGTTGGCAAAATTAGATGTCCATCTGCAAAAAAATGAAACAGGACCCATACCTCACACTATATACAAACACTAATTCACAATGGATCAAATATAAAATGCTAAACTATAAAGATCATAAAAGAAAAAATAGGGTCAACTCTAGGGCCCTAATACATGGCATTACAGGATACAAACTATAGCTTACTATATACAAACTCTAGAAAATAAACTACATAACTAGGATCTTCTAAAAATTAAACACTTATCCTCATCAAACTGCAAAATTTGTCAGAAGTGTAATCTCTAAAATCTACAGGAAGACCCAACAATGACAAGAGAAATGATCCAATTAAAAATGGGCAAAGAAAGTGAACAGCTACTTCAGTGAAGAAGACATTTAAGTGGTTGACAGACACATAGCATTAATAGACACATGAGGAAATGCTCACAATCACTAGCCATTAGAAAAACGCAAATCAAAACCACAATGAGATACCATCTCACCTCAGCATTACTGGCATGAATCAAAAAACAAACACACAGACAAACAAAAACAGAAAGTAACAAATAGTGAAGGGGCTAGGGAGAGATTGGGACAATTATGCACTACTGATGGGAATGCAAAATGGTACACTCATTCTGGAAAATGATGATTACTTTTCCTTAGAAAGCTAGAAATAAAAATACTGTATGATCAGGCAATCTCACTCTAGGAATACATCTTGGAGAAGTAAGAGCTATTGCAGAAGTAGACATATGCACACCCGTATTCACTGCAGTGTTGTTAACAATAGCAGAATGATGGAAACAACCCAGACGCCTATCAACAGATGAATGGACAGACAAACTACGGTACATACACACAAAAGAGTACCATGCTAAGATAAAGAACAAGGATAAATCTGTGAAATATCTCACAATATGGATGAATCTGGAAAACATTATGCTGAGTGAAATAAGTCAACTTATAGGTCCATGGAAAAACTCATGAAAAGTTTTATACACAGAAAAACTCATGAAAAGTTTTATACACAGAAAAAAACAATCTTTGATGGTTTCGAGGGAGGGGAGTGCTAGGGATGGAAAAACACTAAACAGACAATAGATAAGAGGTAACTTCGGAGAAGGGTAAGACAGTGCACACCGCTGGGGAAGCCAGCACAGCTTGTCCCAGGCAAAGTCATGGAAGCCCCATAGGCACATCCAAACTCACTGAAGGGCCGAATTACTGGGCTGAGAGGGGTGGGGACCATAGTCTCAAGGAATATCTAGCTCAACTGGTATAACATAGTTTATAAAAAATATGTTCTACAGCCTATTTTGGTGAGTAGTGTCTGGGGTCTTAAAAGCCTGTAAGTGGCCATCTAAAACACACCACTGGTTTCCACTACCTAGAGCAAGGGAGAGTGAAGAAAAACAAAAATACAAGGGAAGCTTAGTCCAAAGAACTAATGGATCACAACTACCATTGCATTTACTAGGCTGAATCCAGTACCACTAGATGGTGCCCAGCTACCACCACTGATTGCTCTGACAGGGATCACAACGGAGGGTCCTGGATAGAGCTGGAGAAAAATGTAGAACAAAATTTTAGCTCACAAAAAGCCCACCAGGTTTACCAGCCTGACAGAGACTGGACAAGCCCCAAGAGTACAGCCCCAGACATTCTTTTAGCTCAGTAATAAAGTCACTCCTGAGGGTGACCCTTCAGCCAAAGATTAGACAGGCCCATAAAACAAAATGAGACCGAGGGGGCGCACCAGCCCCGGCCAAGGACTAGAAGGCAGAAATGGACTGAAAAGTTAGTAATGGGAAACCCAAGCTGGAGAAGTGAAACTGTTGACCCGTTGTGAGGTTGTTAACCGATGTCATAAAACAATATGTGTGTTAACTGTTTAATGAGAGGCTAGTTAGTTCTGTAAACCTTCATCTAAAGTACATTTTCAAAAAACTGAGTCATCCAGCCTTGAGTTTAGGTAATTAGCATGAGTTTTGGAACTACAGGCAGGCTAGATTCTGCCACTTTCTAACTGCGTGACCCTGGGGAAGGTACTCCACCCTCTGTTTAGCTTCTTTATCTGTAAAATAGGGATAAAATCACAGTGGTTTATAATGAAGATTAACCATTTGTAAAGAGCCTTGTGTTGTCACTGCATATAATGGATAACTACCTCTATTGCTAATTCTTAGGATTACTAGAAAATAATCTAGGATGTAAATTAGGATATAGAGAAAAATGACCAGAGACCTTTATCTACCGTAGGCAAGCTACCAATCAAACTAGAATCTTGACCAAGACAGTCCTGCTCTCTGGGCCTCAGTTGCTTTATCTATAACATGACAGAGAGAGACTGGATATCCTTTGCTTGGCTCATTTACTCAGCAGTTCTGGAGGGCTTGCTGGCTATCAGTTCTTAGGCTAGGGACTAGAGATACAGAAATGAAAGATTCAGTTCTATATTCAAAGGTTGCCTAGTCTGGGGGAGATAAAGAAAATAAACCAGTTGGAAAATGTAGTGTTCACCACCCATCTGTCAGCTTGTTGTACTATGGAAACTTGTGTGTTACTAACATAATGGAAACTATGCAACCATTATTTCAGATACCAGGAAGCACATCTACAGTAGATAAGTTTTGAGGTGCTTCCAGACTAAGACAGATGAGGAAGAAAGGCCTGGAGATCTACTTCGGAAAATTAGCCATTACAAACCTTAGAGATCACAAGAGAATATTGTCCCACACAGTGCTGAAAGGGGAGCTCCCTACATTGAAAGGCTTTCAAAATACATAATGACCACAACAATGGACTAGAGCATACCAAAGATTGTGAGGATGGTGAAGACTGGGTAATGTTTCATTTTGTCATGTATGAGGCCACGATGAGTCAGAGCTGATGGCCACTCACAACAACAACCAACAAGTGCTAGGATAGAGTGTACCTGGGCACTCAGAAAATGGTGAGATTGAAGGCTCTTTCCAGCAGCTGCAACATTTGCTAACATTTCTGCAGGTCTTAGCTATCTTTAAGACACTATCCAGATGGTCCACAGACAGGTAAGGCAAGAACAGAGGCTGGGTACCTGGTGTTGATTCAGGGTTGGCAGGGGCAGCAGAATATCACACTGGGGACACTTCCTCAGAATGTCATATTCTTCCTCCTCTCCTAGAGCAGAGATGGTCCTGAGCTTGATCTCAGATGTCGAAGGCGGATTCAGGAGTTTCTTTTTGTCTCTTGGCTCTCTCTTTGTTGAATTTTCAGAAAGAAGAGGAAATCTATTTTTATTTGTCATCTTTGGATGGACATCTCTCCTTGCTGTGGAAGTTTGATCTACAGCAAACTGAACTGGAAGAAATAGTGAAGCATTTCTTGGCTTCCTAGATGGAGACAATTTTGCAGACTCTGAGACTGGATGACATTTATCCTGCAATTGTAACATATCAAATTTAAAAATGACTTTGGCCATAAAAATCTAGTGATACCATAGATACAATAACCTGAAAACTTCCCACCACAAACTCTTAAAAATGCTGGATAAAGTATGACATTCATTTAAGCACACAGCTGACTTTTCAAGGAAGAAAACAAAACTCCCATTTTCCAAGAAAGAAGGTCTGACCAGTGAGGTACATAAGCTGACACTTTGGTTATAGGAGGAGGATGTGGGGTTAACTTTATACTTAGAAGTTTAGACAAGAGAAAAGTCCCACTGATGCAAGGCAGGGAACTGGAGTTAAGGCTCCATAAAGCTGGACCTTCTAAAGGCTAAAGTGGCTTAGAGAAAAGAATCAGCTATTTGGAAAAAAAAAAAGTTGCAAGGAAATCTTTCTATCTCTTCCTACAATGTGAGGGTGGGGAAGAAAATCTCATACCCTTAAAAACTCAAAAGCACATACCCATGTCATTCTTATGCTTGTGGTTCAGATTTACGTTAGCCTTATGGTTTGGAATCCCCAAGTTGAGGAATTAACTTAAAAATTGGAATGACTGGCAAAAGAATCTTGACATCCTTCTAGAGGGATATAAGCTCAATCAACATCATACAGGATTCTTAGAGGTAGAAGTCCAGGAAACTGAAACTCACAATCCAAAATTATAAACACACAAGGAAGCAATCCACCTAGGATGAGAGTCACAGACACAACCAATAGCAAGATCAGCTTCCAAGAAGTTCAGATACTAGAGCTATAGGATAGAGATTATAAAATAAATTACAACAATTACAGACATACAAGAATGAATGAAAACTTGAGACAAAAATAAGGTCCTATGAAAAAAGAATAGGCAAATTTGAAAGAGACAGAAATAGAATTTCTAGAAATGAAAAATACAGGCATTGAATTAAAATCTGAATGGACAGGGTGGAACAGTAGGTTTGATTCAGCTAAGAAAGAGTGAATGAACTTGAAGATAAATTTGAGAAAAATTCTAAGAACAAAGGAGAGAGAAGCAAAGAGTTGAAAATGTAAAAGGTGAAGAGACATGACCCTAGAATGAGAAGGCCTAATATACATCCGATATGTTCCAGAGAGAGAACTGGTAGAATATGGGAGATGCAGGATTCAAAGAGATAAAGCAGAGAATTTTTCAGAACTGATGAAAGACAAATCTAGATTCAGGAGGACAATATCCTGAGCAGGAGAAATAAATAAAAAGCCACATTTGAGTACATTGTTCTGAGCAGGATGAATGAAAACAAGTGCACTTTTAAAACTCATGGCAGTGAAGCCACAGAAAATCAAAGGCAATGAGGATCGTGAAATCAACAACAACCAAAAAAAAAAGAGAGAGAGAGATTATTACAAGAGGACGACTATCAGACTGAAAGCGAACACATCAACAGCAATAAGAGGCAAAAAGATAGTGGGATCATCTTCCAAATGCTGAGAGAAAATAGTTGTTAACCTAGAACTGGACACCAGGTAACTACTATTCAGAATATAAAACCCACTGCTGTCAAGTTGACTGCTGTTGAGTTGACTCGGCCCTATAGGACAGAATAGAACTGCCCATAGAGTTTCCAAGGATCCCCTGGCAGACTTGAACTGCCAACCTTTTGGTTAGCAGCTGTAGCTCTTCAGTACTATACTACCAGAGAATACAGGGGGATTAAAATGTACACACTTGCAGACAGCAAATGGTTTAGTCATAGCCTCTTGCTAAAAGAAACACTGGGAGATGCATTACAGGCAGAAAGAAATTTTGCCTAGATAGAAAGCTTGGAATCCAAGACAGAATGTAAGAAAATAAAAGGATAAATGTGTGGTTATAACCAAACAGGCACGAACTGTATAGAACAGCAACAATAACAACAACTAAAGAGTGGTGGTGGGGCAGCATTTACACGTGAGATGGGAGGCTCAGTGTCAGCTAGTGGACACCCACATACATATATTGTTGCAAGGGGTTTAGAAATAATCATTAATTTTGGCTTTGGCTTGGCATGCATATTAAAATGTTAAGGATAACTACTAAAATAACAGAAATAGAATTGCCAAATAAAATTGCCAAATCAGCAGAGAAGAAGAAAGAGGATAAAGAAAACTCACTCAATGAAATAGAAGACAAGAGAGAGACAAGCAGCAGCAGCAGCAACAACAAAGAACAGCGTGGTAAACGGAAGGCCAAACAGATGGTGGAGAAGGATTTTTATTCATTTATGTGGGAGTGATAAAGCCATTGGTATCAAGTAAGAACATCTCTCTGTTACAAAGATGCACACTGAAGAGTAATAAATAAAATGATAGAATATTCTTGGATATGCTTTAAAATAATTCAGGGAACAAAAGAAAACATGGTATAGATTAATTCTGATTGTTGTGTCTGGGTGATGAACACACAGGATTCACTGTATTAACTCTGTACATTTGCATTCATCTGAAAATTTATGTAATAAACTTTTTAAGATAAATCAAAGTGGTAGCTAGATTTGATAGCCAGCCTAGATACTGTTTTCAGACATAAAAGGTCTGACAACTAAATTCACAAACGTAATTGTTCTAAGTGCTACGTACCTTATTGCTGAATATCACTGTAATCACCTTTGAAGTATCCCCCTTGGGAATCTATGCACCAATGCCAGTGCCTAGCCTGCCCTCAGGACATCAAGGGTAATATGACAGCAGCTCTGATGGCCCTTCCAGAAAAAGAGTTCCAAAATTGCTTTGAAGGGTGGACTAGGCACTGGCATCAGTGCATATCTTCTTGAGGGGAGTACTTCGAAGGTAATTGTAGTGATATTCACTAATGAGGTATGTTTTCTGGGATGACTTAACTGTCAGTCCTCATACGAGGTTTAAAATATTTGCCTCCCATGCTTTCTCAAGAAACTGAGAATATGCTCTATCAAACAAGAAGTAAGCTACACAAGATAAAGACTTGACCTGAGATTTAGGAAACAGGACTCCCACACTGCAAAGAGTGGAAGAAATTCCCAGAACGACAGCTACTCATCAGGCCTGGGGAGCAAAATGCCCCCAAAAGGAAACAGAATACCTGATGGATTTGACTGTATGATGGGAGAATTCTCAGACCTGGTAAAGAGCTTTAGGATGATTTAGTGATAGGTACCTAGAAACTGAAACAAATGAAAAAGCTGAAGCAAGCACTCACTCTAGGAAAGACAAAAATTCTTAGAACAAAGCAAATATAATACTAATTTGTATGGTATAGCCATTTATGGTATTTATATTATCATTGTAATATAACGTTGACTACTGATTTAACTAGAATGGGTGATATCAATAAGTCGAGAAGAAAAAGGGGCTAAACTTGGAAGTACATGTGGAAGAAGTGACCTAAGAAAGCTAAGTTCGTGTCACTAAGTCTTTAAGGAGTCGACAGATAAGATCTAAAACTGGAAAGAAAAAAAAGCAATATAGGAAGATGTTTCAGAAACATGGAGGTACATACCGTAAGGAACAAATAAAAGAGAAGGTATTTGTATCTGGGAGGCAGTTAGCAAGAAAGGGAAGGAGTGAGGCTTGTATTTTAACTAGAATAGTGGGAGACAATTAACTCAAGGGTCGTAAGAAATAAGTTACACAACATGTTATAAGTTGATAAATAAATGGGAAAGAAAACAGTAGGCGAATGTAAGGGAGATATTGATTGAGGGAGAGAAGTTGCAATTCCAAATAGGTTATCAAGGTACAGCTCCCTGAGAAGGTGACATTTGAGTTAAATAAAGACTTCTGCATAGAGATGCAGACTGGCGTGATGGAAAGGACACGGCTGTTGGAGCCAGGAGCCCTGGGTTTTCACCCTCGCCCTGCCGCTAACTCAAGGTGAGAGGAAAGTTACTTTTCTTTTTTTGAGCTTCAGTCTCAGTGTCTGGGAAACAAGGAGATTTCATTGGCTCGGTAGTTCCCCACCCTGGCTGTACATTAGAACCACCTGTGAGACTTTTAAAATGAGATGTCTCAAACATATTCTCAAAGAGTTCAGAAAAATACTTATATCTCTATCTCTATGCTTTTAAAGGGAGAGAGAGGGGGAAAGAGAGAGAATGAAGAATTTACCCTTCATATCACACGTCTTAGAAAATGGGTTAGCTGTTGGGAAGACTAGGAAATTACTAACTGATACTCACCGTATGGTGAGCATACTCATTTACTGGAATCATCTGGTTGCAAGAATTACAGTTGATTGTCCTCATAGGAGTTGACATTTTCTTCCCTGAAGAAGCACCGAAACACAGCAAATGATGTTCTTGATGGTGGTGAGCCTACCTCTCCTACAACTGCTTGTATGGCCTGTGCTCGTGCGTCTGAACTCCCCCTGGGCCTGCTGCGCCTGCTGGGCCTAGGGACTCCTGTGCTCCCAGCCACTCGCGCATCCGTACCTGAATCGCCCATATCATTTCCTTTGTGGCTACAGATGCGCACTCAAGGCCTCGCTCAACCCTAGAGAGGAGACATTATCCTGGGGTAGGCTGGGTTTCTGAGAAGATGAAGGGATCCTTAGCCACAGATGCCAAGCCCGTCCAATCTGACCACTCTTTTATTCCACCAGTTTGCAAGCTCTGTGATCAAACCAGGTACTGAGCGTACATGTTTTTGTTGATTATATACCCTTAAAGCCCAGCCACACTGGGATGAAGGAAATGTACATGTATCTCATGCTTTCAAGTTTTTCATTTGCCTATTTGCCCTTGGATATATTGTTTACCAGGAGAGATTTATCATCCAAGGAGTTACAGGCCCCCTTCACATGTTACCAAAACAACCAGTGAAATTAACAGACAATTGTCACATTGATGGCTCATGACCTTGGTAAACACACTTTCGAAAAGGGGTAATCGGGTCCAGAGAGCATAAAATGGTTTCAGGGAGCCAACACAGAAACCCAAAAGTTAGGGGCTGCAGATGGCTCCTTTCTGTCCACCGCTGATGTTGAAAAAAGCTCCAGACTTGGTACTGGGACATGGGTGTCCAGATTAATCCTGCCTCTACTAGGCCCCTCGATCATTCTGTACGTTTCTTATTTAAAAAAGGATGGAGTTGGGCAGGAAGGTTTATGTCAGGTTGGAGTTTGTTGGAGAGCTTCAAAGGGAGGCCTCACTTTTACAAGACTTCGCCCTTGCCTCTGCACCCATCTGTGTGGCTCCTGGGTGCCTACCTCCTAGTCTCTTGGACAGGTCATTTGAAGACTACAGCAGACACACAAGAAGGCTGCTCTAGTGCATGGAGTTGAAATAGCCAACATGACTGCTACATGAATTTGAGATACACACAACAAATACCCTTGTCACCTGCCCTGTTGAGACCTTGTGTCCCTTGCTTTTCACCCATGGGAAGCTTCTGTTCCTGAAACTTCCCTTTGCCTCACCAGCCTGTGCTCCTCACCTTTCATGGGCTGTGCCTGTTCCTTACAGTGGTCTTTGTGGTGGGCCAGCTCTCGGAGCAGGATATACTGTTTGCAGTCTTGACAGAGCTCTGTCCTGCTGCCACAGTGGTGCTCGTGGATCTTCAGCTTGCTGAAGCTCACGGCCAGCTCACAGAACTGACACTCAGCCTGGCGCATTGGGCATTCCTCAGCCTGCGGAGAGACAGGCAGGGAGGACATGATCATTGGCCCCTTTGAGGTGAGGCAGGGCAGGAGCATGAGCCTGTCTCCCTAGGGAACTGGAGACCAATGAGAGAAAGCAGGAGGGAAGGTCCAGAGCAGGGGAACTGTCCTCAGGGAACACAAGGTCTGTTGGGCTTGTGGACCGTGGCAAGCACTTCTGCAAGCATCCGGGGTCAGGAGAACCTGGGCCCACGTAGTGGGCTAGTTCACCATTGCTCTTGGAACCAAAGTGGGCAGGAGAAGAAAGGTCCAGGGAAAAAAATATATTGGCCCCTCCTCCCCTCTCCCTCTCCCCCTCCTCCTTCCAGGTTGTACCTGCTTGGCAGTAAAGGAGAAATGACGTGTGAATCTCACCTCATGAACCTCCAGCAAATGCTTCTGTATTTTCTGCTGACACATAGCACACTTAACCTAGAAACAGGAAACAACATGGGTTTTACCCAGGACCTATGGACCTTCTCCATGTCTGCCTTGGCCCACAATGTTTTAGGGCTAGGTCTTAAGCCTGTAGAGGGCATGGCTCAGGTGTGGCTATTTTGGTCTCCCTGTACCTCCCAGCGCAGGTTCAAGAATGTTTGTAGGACCATTTGAATTAACAAGGATGCCTGAGCTTGAGAATTTTCAGAAAGAGAGAGAGGGGTCCTGGGAGGGGTGAAGAAATAGCAATCAAGAAAAGTTGTCTGAGCCTCACAGCCCCCTAGGTTCCTCCTTTCCTCCTTCTCTTCTTCATAAATCTCGAGAGAACAATCAACCTCTCCTGAAATGGTACCTCTTTCACTTGGCCAAACCCCTAAGTCTGTAGGAAAAGGACTGAGAATATGGGAAAACCATAATTATCCTCAAAAGCTGAACACAGAATTACCATTGTTATCCTTAGGTGCCATCAAGTCAACTCTGACTCATCGTGGCCTTACCTACAGCAGAGCTAAACACTGCTGGGTCCTGTACCATTCTCGTAATCATTGTTTTGCTGGAGTCCACCGTTGTAGTCGCTGTGTCAATCCATCTCATTGAGGGTCTTCCTCTTCTTTGCTAAACCTCTGCTTTACCAAGCATGATGTCTTTTTCCAAGGACTGAGCTCTCCTGATAATATGTCCAATGCACATGGGATGAAGTCTCACCATCCTTGCTTCCAAGGAGCATTCTGGCTATACTTCTACCAAGACAAATTTGTGACGTCCTTCTGGCGGTCTGTGATATACTCAATATTCTTCACCAACACCGTAAGTCAAATGCAGCAATTCTTTTTTGCTCTTCCTTATTCATTGTTCAGCTTTTGTACGCTTATGGACTGATTGCAAATACAGTGATTTGGATCAGACGAACCTGAGTCCTCAGCGCAATGTCTTTTGCTTTTTAACATCTTGAAGAGGTCCATTGCAGCAGGGTTGCCAATGCAACCTGTCTTTTGGTTTCTGGACCGCTGCTCCCATGACCACTGATTGTGAATCCAGGTAAAATAAAACCCTTGACAACGTCAATATTTTCTCTGTTTGTCCCAATGTTGCTTACCGGTCCAGCTGTGAGGAGTTTTGTTTTCTTTATGTTGAAGTGTAATCTATAGTGAAGGCTGTGGTCTTTGATCTTCATCAGTAAGTGCTTCAAATTCTCTTCACTTTGAGCAAGCAGGGTTGTGGCATCTGCATATTACAGATTGTTGATGAGCCTTCTTCCAATCCTGATGCCTTTTTCTTCCTCATATAGTCCAGCTTCTTGGGTTATTTGCTCAGCACACAGACTGTATAAGCATAGTGGGAGGATACAACCTGATGCACACACTTCCTGATTTTAAACCACACAGCGTCCTCTTGTTCTGCTGAACAACAGCCTCTTGGTGTATGTGTAGGCTCCTTATGAGCACAGTTCAGTGCTCTGGAATTCTCATTCTTTGATATGTTATCCATGATTTGTTATGATCCATATAGTCAAGCCTTCTCATAGTTAATAAAACACAAGTGAATATCTTTCTGGTATTCTCTGCTTTCAGCCAAGATCCATCTGACATCAGCAATGATATCCCTCACTCTGTATCACCTTCTGAATCTGGCTTGAAGTTTTGGTAGTGCCCTTTCAATGTGCTTGCTGCTGCAACTGCCTTTGAATGGTCTTCTTCAAAATTGTACTTGTGTGTGGCATTAATGACACTGTTTGATAATTCCTGCATTCTGTTGGATCATCTGTCTTTGGAATAGGCACAAACATGGCTTTCTTCCAATGAGTTGGCCAGGAACCTCTCTTCCAAATTTCTTTGCATAGATCATTCTATGTTGAATTTTTTGAGAATAACTCCAATTTTTCCCCATTTTCACTCCTTTCCTTACAGACTTAGGGGCTTAGCCGAGGCAAGGAGGAGCCAGTTCAGGAAAGGTTGATTGTTCTCTTGAGATTTGTGAAGAAGAGAAGAAGGAAAGGAGGACCTTAGGAGGCTGTCAGACCCAGGAAACTTTTCCTGACTTCTGTTTCTTCAGTCACGCCCAGGACTCCTATCTGCCTTTCCGAAAATTCTGAAGCTCAGGTTGCCATGTCAACTCAACTGGTTCTATAGACAATCTTGAACCTGGGCTTGGTGCTACAGGAGGACTGAAATGGTCAACACCAGTCAGTTTCAACTCACTAGCGCCTGAAGATAGACCACAAAGACGTCGATCTTTATGAATTCCAATTCATTTTTGACAACTTTCAGTTTTCCTAGATTAATACTTTGTATATTACACACTTTGATTATTAATGGATGTTTGCAGCTGCTTCTTCTTGTTATGAGTCATGCCACATCAGTAAATGAAGGTTCTGAAAGCTTGACTCCATTCATGTCATTACAGTCCACTCTACTTTGAGGAGGTGGCTCTTCCCCGGTCATATTCTGAGTGCCTTCCAACCTGAGAGGCTTATCTTCTGGCACTGTGTTAGATAATATTCTACTGCTAGGTTTTCACTGGACATTTTTTTAAGAAGTAGATGACCAGGTCCTTCTTCCTAAGCTGTCTCAGTCTTAAAACTCCTTGGGCGACCCTGCTGGTATTTAAAATACCAGTGGCATAGCTTCCAGCATCATAGCAACATACAAGCCACCACAGTACCACAGACTGCCAGAAAACTGGTAGGGATTGAAGGCAAGAATGCAAACAGAAACCTGTACATCAATCTTCATTGCAGAACTTTTCACAATAGCCAAAATGTGGAAAACCCCAAAATGCTGAATGGATAAACAGATGAATGGGCAAATCAAATGTAGTATATACATGCAACAGAATACTATGCAGCTGTGAAGAGTGATGAAGTCCTAATGCATGTCACAACATGGACAGACCTTGGAAACATTGCGCTGAGTGAAATTAGTCAGTTTTGAAGGAACAAATAGTATATGGTCTAGCTTATATGAAATAAACAAATATGTAGAAACCAAAGATTATTAATGGTTACAGGGTATAAAAGAGAGGAAGTGGGGAATTTTTCTTTGTGGGGCACTGAACTTATGTTGGTGGTAGAATATTTTGGAAAATGATAGTGATAATGGTGTCACAACATGAAAAATGTAACCAATGTCATCAAATTGTAATTGTACACATTGTTTGTGAATGTGTTGATGCATATATTTTTGCCACCATAAAAGCAAACAAAAAGCAAATAGTGGGGAATAGACTGAGAAAGGCAGAATGACAGCTGCCTTTCCTTAGGTTGGAGCTGAGGCTTGGAGGGGCTACCTGACTTGCCCAGGGTAGCTGAGTGAATGGCTAGAGTCAGGACAGGCTCTTGTGCCTGGCTCTCTGCCCGGTGCTCTCAGACCCCTGTCCCTTGTCCCGGCTCCTCACCTTCTTGTGGCTGTTCTCGAGGTGCTGTTCCATCTCAGTTTTGAGGATGGGCTCCTTGCACTTGGGACAGATGGCCAGAAACCTCACACAGTGGACCTCATGGAGGGCAAAGTGGGCAGAGGACACACTTCTTTTGCTGCAGGATCCAGAGGAAAAGAAAAGCAGGCTTATTCCACAGTGTAAAATACAGCATCATATTTCACATCCAGGCCCTGATTAAAATGGTTAGGTGGGAAAGAGAGCAAAACCCTCCGGGAAGGGTCCACTCTGGTTTCTGCCACAAGTAGGAAGTTTCAAGAATTAACAGCCAGGCTCCCTTCACAGTATGGTCCTGGACCCCTGCTCTGTCCCCTACTACAACGGCTCCCTCTCATAGTGGGTCAGGAATGGCCCTAGAGAATCTCGTTGGCATCTTTCATTCGAAGATCTATGTGAAGACTGTATGATCATAACCCCAAATTTGGACCCAGTGTATGACCAGTATAAATGGCCCAGTGTGCACAATTAGCCTGGCTATTTGGCTTTCAGGACTGTCCCAAACAGGGATTACAGTGAAGTTCCTGTAATGTCAACCACCTCTGGCTTCTCACTGCTGCCCAGGGGCATATACCCCCCCCTTTGCCCTCGAGGCATTTTTATGGGTGATCTCTCGTCTCCTCCCTTCAGAAACCACTTTACCAGGTCTGCCTCCCTTACTAGGCTGTCTGCTGGCCAGCGGGGCGGGGGGCTAGAGACAGCACCTCTTACCAGTGTTCGCACACTTGGACATCTCCCTCCATCATCTGGTCTCCGGGTGTTTTTGGTTAGTTTCGTTTTGTTTACAGATAAGGAAACAAAACTGAAAGTGTTTCAGAACCCAGCCCACAGCTCCAGGGACGGGTAGGGTTGGCTGAATGCTCAGCCCGGGGCTGCTCTAAGGTTTCTGCAGTTGGACACTCTTGGGTGGGGGTGGCAGTGAGAGGGCCTCTTTTCCAGCACAACCAGCCCAACAAGCCTCTGCCATCTCCCTCAGCCTGCGCTTCTGCCTCGTGCTGCTGTCCTGGTCCCTCTGTGCTCCTGTCTCCCTTTCCCCTGGAGCCCTGTCTCCCTTCCCCCCACCCCTGTGCCCCTGTCCTCTGTTACACTGTCCTCATGATCACCTGTCCCCCACTGCCCTTTTTGCATTGTGCCCCTGTCTCCCTCTGGCCCTGGCCCTCATCCTCTTGATGTCCTTTTGTGGCCCTGTGCCCTTCTCCCCCTGTGACCATGTGCTGGTCTTCCTGTGCTGCCATCGCTCTTTGCCCAGGATCCCCTGTCCCCTATCCTGCTGTCGCCTGTACACCTTTTCCCCTGTCCCACTGTGCTAATATCCCCCATGCCCTTGTTACGCTGTCCCGTATGCTGCTGGTCCCTGTGCCCCTTTGTCTCCGTTCCTTGTGCCCCTATACTCCTATGCCCTGTCCTGTGTCCCCCTGTGCCCCTGTCCTGTGCCCCTGTCCTTCTGTGCCCTAGTTCTCTGGTCCTCCCATGTCCCTGTGCTGCTGTATCTATCCTGCTGTCTCCCTATCCCCCGTCCCCTGCGATACTGTCCTCCGTTCCCCTGTCTCCTGCCTCACTCTGTGCCATTCTCCTGTCCCCTGTGCTGCTGTCCCTCCCCGAACTCCTGCTGCTGTCCCCATACCATTGTCATGAGCTATTTCCATGACCCTGGGTGGGAACCAGAAACAAGCCTCCCCTGGCAGCAGACCCTCCCCTCACTCCAGGGGCTTCGCTCCATGAGCGTCTCATCTTCCTGTCCACAAACCACTGGCCTCCTCTCGTTGCCTTCTCTTGTGCTGCTCTCTGGTCCTTCCTCTGCAAGAAAGATGGGCTGACAGGTTGAACCAGAGGGCTGCTCCCTGAAAGTGTCTTTTGTGCCCCTTTCTGCAGCCTGCTTCAGTCCGAATTAGTGACAAATTTGAAAACAGGATTGGCAGAGGAAGTAGGGATGCAGGATGGTGTGTGCCATGGCTACGGGCTTTGGAGTCACACCCAGGCTCTGCCACTTGGCAGCTTGGTGACTTAGGGCAACTGTCCATCTCCCTGAGCCTCTCCGTCATTGGTAAGGGCATTGCAGCAAAGAGCAATACAAAGCTAACTAGGTGCCATCTGTGAGTTTGTTGTGCTGTGTCGGCTGGCATGTGGCTGTGTTAGGGTCCGCGATTTTCAAGATGCGAAGCTGTTACTTTAAAGGTTAAATTTTATTTAAAAAAGTATGCCCAATAGGAAAAATACTGGTGCACCAGGGACGCACCCCAAGCTACACAGAGCAGGGGGCGACGACGACGAGTTTCCTCAGCGCCCAGTATTTAAGTCGTGAGATTGCAAAGCAGGGAGGGTGAACTGGTCTTTACATTGATTGGTTAACTCCTATTAGTTGTAAAATGTGGTCAAGGTCTAGGGGTCACTTGCAGGCTGTCACTTGCAAGGTTGCCCCCAGGCTTGTCTTGTGACTGTGTTTTGTAAGACAAAGGTGAGATTATTCTATGGTATTTTCTGCTATTAAGTTGTTTCCTGGGGCTTTCTTTAATACCTCCACTTAGGTTTGTGGTAACGTTGTTGTCGTTGGGACAGGACGATTGCTGGAGGAGCACATCCTCTTTGGTTAAGTAGAAGGCCAGTGATGGTGAGGGAGACCCTTGGTGAGATGGGACACTGCCATAGCCAGCAGCTGTGAGGATGATACAAGGCTCTGCACTGTTTTGTTGTTACATATTAGCTTCCTGCGAGTCAAGGTCAACTTGACAGGTGAAAGGCACTGGGAGGAAGTTTCTATTATGATCATCTGCATTTTCAGATGAAGAAAGTGAGGCAGGGAAAGGCCATGTAACAAGTCACAAGCCGATAGGCAGCAGAATCAAGATGTGAACCCAGCAGTGTGACCCTAGGCTCACCTCTCTGGAACAGCCCCAGTTAGGTGATCTGAGTTGGAATCCAGGTACTTACATCTTGAGCAACCTTAACCTTTCTGGGCTCTTGTATTTCCTCATTTCCTGGACTAAACTGCGAAACTGTGCTCCCGAACACTGTGTGCAAACTTGCTTCATACGGGTGTGTGCCTTTTCCCAAGGAGGGGCCAAGCTGTTTTTTAAGAAGATCAACAAAATTGGTAAACCGCTGGCTAAACCTACAAAAGAAAACACTTAGGAGTAAATACAACTAAGAACATAAAGAATTTATATAAAGAAAACTACAAAACACTCCTGCAAGAAACCAAAAGAGACCTACATGAATGGAAAAACATGCTTATTGATAGACAGACTCAACATTTTGAACGTGTCATTTTTACCCAAAGCCATCTACAAATACAAAGCAATTCTGATCCAAATACCAACGGCTTTCTTTAATGAGATGGAAAAACTAATTATTAACTTTATATGGAAAGGAATGAGTCCCCAGATAATTAAGGCATTATTGAAGAAGAAGAACAAAATAGGAAACCTCACACTACCTGACCTCAGAATTACTATACAGCTACAGTAGTCAAAACAGCCTGGGATTGGTAACGATGACAGACACTCACTGCCCAGTGGGACAGAACTGAGAAGCCAGCTGTATGTCAGTCCACTTACAGTCACCTGATGTGGGCAAAGGCCAAAGTGCCTTAACAAACGGACTCTTTATAAAAGGGTGCTAACAAAACTAGATCTCTATCTGTAAAAAAAATGAAACAGGACCCATACCTCACACTATACACAAAAACTAAAAATGGGTCAAACACATAACTATAAAGACCATGAAAGAAAAAATAGTCAAGGCTAGGAATCCTAATGAAAAACAAAAAACAAAAACAAAAACAAAAACATACCCACTGCCATCGAGTCCTTTCCAAATCATAATGACTCTATAAAACAGAATACAACTGTCCCATAGGTATTCCCAGGAGCAGCTAGGGATTCAAACTGCTGACCTTTTGGTTAGCAGCTGAATGTTTAACCACTGTGCCACCAGAAGCCCTAATATATGACATAAGTATAGGGTACGAACCATAGCTAGCAATACACAAACATCAGAAGATAAGGTAGATACACGGGTCTTCTGAAAATTAAACATTTACGCTCATCAAAAGACTTTACCAAAAGAGTAAAAAGAGAACCTACAGACTGGGCGGGTAGGCGGGGTAGGGGGTGGCTGGGAAGGGGACTCTGACTGCCACGTATCTGACAAAGATCTAAAATCTATAAGAAAATCCCAAACATCCACAGTTAAAAATATGATCCAATTAAAAAATTTGCAAAAGATATGAACAGATAGTTCACCAAAGAAGGTATTCAGGTGGCTACCAGACACATAGAAGTCACTAGCCATTTATCAAAACTACAGTGAGATAATATCTCACCCCAGCATCACTGGTACTTATCAAAATAATAACCACAACATCAGAAAATAACAAATGTTGGAAAGGCTTCCTGGAGACTGGAATACCTGAGCACTGCTGGTGAGAAAGTAAAATTGCACAACCATTTTGGAAAATGATATGAAGCTTCCTTAAAAAGCTAGAAATAGACATATCACCGGATGCAGCAATCCAACCCCTAGGAACATATCCTAGAGAGACAGAGCTGTCACCCAAACAGACATGTGAGTTCTGACAATTAAGTCTGCAAACTTAGTTGTTCTCCATGCTACATACTTCACTGCTGAATATCACTACAGTTGCCTTCAAAGTACTGCCGTTGGGAAGCTATGCACTGAGGCCAGCGCCTAGTCCACCCTTCAGAGCAATTTCAGAGCTCTTTCTGGATTAGTCATTGTACACAGTGACACAGTGGCAAGTTCACAACCTTAATTGTATAGTTGTCTGTGAGGAAGTTTTGAGCCAGTAAATGAATAACTGTATTGCAACACCCTCCCTACTCACCTGATCTGGCCCCAGTGACTTTTTTCTTTACCTGAAGATAAAAGAAATATTGAAAGAAAGACATTTTGGTGCCATTCAGGACGTCAAGGGTAATACAAGGACAGCTCTGATGGCCATTTCCAGAAAAAGAGCTTCAAAATTGCTTTAAAGGATGGACTAGCCACTGGCATTGGTACACAGCTTCTCAAGGGGAATAAGTACATCGAAGGTGACTGTAGTGATATTCAGCAATGAGGTATGTAGCACTTCTTCTAGAATGAGTTTGTGATCTCAATTGTCGGACCTTGTATATGCACACCCATGTTCACTGAAGCATTATTCACAACAGCAAAAAGATGGAAACTAAGGGTCCATCACAATGAGGAACCTGCAAAACATCTGACAACGTGGTTGAATCTGGAGGGTATTATGCTGAGTGAAATCAATCAAAAAAAGACAGATACTGTAGAAGTCCAGTATGATAAAAACTCATGAAAAGATTTACATACAGAGAGGAACAATCTAGCCATTACAAGGGAGGAGAGAGGAAAACACTAACCAGATAATAAATAAACGACAACTTTGGTGAAGTTTAAAACAGTACACAATACTGCGGATGTCAGCACAACTTGATCCAGGCAAAGTCATAGAAGCTTCGTAGACACATCCAAACTCCCCATGGGACCAAGTTATTGGGCTGACGTCTTGGGACCATGATCTCACGGACATCTAGCTCAAATGGCATAATGTGATTTATTAAGAAAATGTTCAACATCCTACTTTGGTGAGTAGTTTTTGAAGTCCCAAGAGTGTAATCCCCAATACCTTTAAAAACGTTTTTTTTTCTGTGTGATTAAGTGAAAGTTTACAATCCAAGTCAGTTTTCCACACAAACACCCTAGTACCTGCATCTTTGCAACTCTATCAGCTCTCCTCACCCTGTGACAGCACACTCTTCTTTTTCACTCTTCCAGTAACCACTCAACCAGCACTTGTCCCCTCCTTGCCACGCTCTCCTCCCTCACCAGTAGGACAGCCACATATATATGTTAAACCATTAAGTGCACATATCATATGCATCACTCTGTGTCTCCAAGTCCAGTTCATTCCTTCTCTGAAGTGTCGGCTTCGGTACTGGTTTCAGCTCTGGGCTAGCGGCAAGTCTAGAAGCCATGTTCTCAGGGGACCCTCCAGGTTGTTGGGCCTTCACTTCTGGTCTTGTGATAGAGTTCTTGATCTGCACACCTTTTTTCTTGTGCTGTGTCAGAAACCCTACATTGCGTCCTCTACCGAGGCCGGCTTTGGTGGTGGCCAGGCACTATTTAGTTCTTCAGGCCTCGTGCTGGTCACATCAGTCCTTCTGTATCCTGGGCCCTTTTTCCCTTGTGTCTTTGATATTCTCAGTTGTCATCTGTTCTAGGTGGGTTGGGACTAATTGGTATTCCTCAGACGGCAGCTTGCTGGCTTTTAAGATCCCAGGTGCCACTCAATATGGGGTGCAGAAGACTCTCGTAGAAAAAGACCATTTATGCCATTTGACCTTGATGTCCCCTGAAAACATGGTCCCTAGACCCCCATTCTTGCTACTCTGTCCTTTGAAATGTTAGGATGAATTTAGAAAACCTTTTAGCATAGGTCAGCATAACCTGTAGTCCTGTTAGGCTGACCTGCCTTTTACTGCATGCTGTAACTCGCTTCATCTAACTGAATTCCTATTGACTAACTAATCTTTGAATAACCCTCTCTCTCCCACCCTACTGCTGTAACCATCAAAGAGTATTTCCTTCTGTGCATAAGTCTTTTCTTAAATTCTTATAGTAGTGGTCTCATAAAATATGTGTCCTTTTGCAGCTGACTGATCTCACTTGGCATAATATCTTCCAGTTGATTCCAGGTTATGAGATGTTTCCTAAAATCAAGTTGGATTTCTCTAATAGCTAATAATCATGAGCATTTCCTCACATGTCTTTTGGCTGCCTGGATATCTTCTTTGGTGACGTGTCTGTCCATCTCCTTTGCCCATTGCTTGATTGGGTTATTTACCTTTTTCTTGTTGACATTTTGTGGAACATTGTAGACTATGGAGATCAGACGTCAATCTGCCAAATATTTTTTCTCATTCTGTAGGTGATCTGTTAACTCTCTTGGTAAAGAATTTGGATGAGCATAAGTGTTTGATTCTTAGTAGTTCACATTTATCTATTTTCTGTTCTGTTGTTCATGCATTGTTGGTCATTTTGTAGTCTGTCTAAGCTGTGTATTAGGACTTTCATTATTGACCCCATTTTTTTTCTTGCATGATCTTTATCATTTTAGGGCTGATACTTAGATCTCTGATCTATTTTGAGTTAGTTTTTGTGTAAGGTGTGAGATTTGGGTGCTGTTTCAGTGTTCTGCAGAAGGATATCCAATTTTGCCAACACCGTTTGTTAAAGAGACTGCTTTTACCACCAGCTTACTACCTTTGGGCCTTTGTCGAATATCAACAGTTTGTAAGAAAATGGTAGTATTTCTGGGGTCTCAATTGTGCTCCATTGGTCTGTATGTCTCCTTCTGTACCAGTATCAGGCTATTGTGACTACTATAGCAGTGTAATAGCTTCTACCCGATGCCCTTTTAACTCAGTACTGCAGTCACTGTCAAGGTTTACTCTTCAGCCAAAGATTAGACAGGTCTGTAAGGCAAACAATAACACAGTGAGGAATATGCTTCATAGTTCAATTGTGTGTACGAGACGAAGTGGTCACACTAGCCCAGAAGCAAAGATGAGGCTGGAAAAGAGAAGAGTGCTGACATATCCTGGGGTTGGTAATTATTGTCACAAAACAATTTTTGTATTAATTGTGCAATGAGAAACTAATCTGCTCTGTAAATTTTCACCTGAAGTACAACTGAAAACAAACAAACTGTGAGCTGCCATCTAAAATGTCTGCTGGCTCTACTCTGTCTGGAGCGAAGGAGACCAAAGAAAACCAAAGAGACAAGAGGAAGATTAGTCCAGAGGACCAAAGGACCATAACTACCACAGCCTCCATCAGACTGAGTCCAGCACAGCTTGATGGTGCCAGGCTACTACCACCAACTGCTCCAAAGGGGATCATGATGGAGAGTCCTGGACACAGACTGGGGAAACCCCAAGAGAATGGCCCCTGGAAATCTTTTAAATTCAGTACTGAAGTCACTCCTGAAGTTCACCCTTCAGCTAAAGCTTAGACAGGCCTATAAAACAAATAATGACACAGGTACTTCAACCACATATGTAAAACTAAATAGGCCCCAAAGCAGGGATGAGAATGAATGGAAATGGGGAACCCCAGGTCAAGAAGGGGAGAGTGCTGACACATCATGGAGTTGGCAACCAGTGTCACAGAATGATATGTGTATTAATTGTTTGATGAAAAAGTAATTGGCTCTGTAAACTTTTACCTAAAGCACAACAAAAAAATAAAAATAAAACATAAATCCTCACACTGGACTAATAGGCAAAAGCATCATGATAAATGGAGAAAATATTGATGTTGTCAAGGATTTCATTTTACTTGGATCCACAATTGACATCCATGGAAGCAGCCATGAAAAAAAGATCAAATGGTGTATTGTATTGGTAAATCAGGTGCAAAAGACCCGTTTAGAGTATTCAAAAGCAAAGATGTCACTTTGCGGACCAAGCTGAACCTGACCTAAGCCATGGTGTTCTGAATCTCCTCGTATCAGCTGAACAAGGAATAAATAAGACTAAAAATGAACTGATGCCTTTGTATGGTGTTTGTCATGGATTGAATTGTGTCCCCCCAAAAATATGCGCAGCCATGTGGCTGGGCCATGATTCCCAGTATCTTGTGACTGCCCTCCATTTTGTGGTTTTTCTATGCTGTACGTTAAAGGATTAGGGTGGGACTGCAAATCCCTTTATAAGATCACCTCCCTGCTCCACTGTAAGAGGAGTTTCCCAGGGGTATGGCTTGCCCCACCCTTAATGCTTTCATCCTGCAAGAGATAAAAGGAAAGAGAAGCAGGCTAAGAAATGTCCTTCAGACCTGATTTCCTGTGCGAAGATGCTCCCTGGACAGAGACTTGATGAAATACTTGACTTTACTCCAGAGCCAACACGGGAAAAAAGCTTCCCCCGGAGTGGACATCCTGAATTTGGACTTGTAGCCTACTGGACTGTGTAAGAATAAACCTTCCTTTGTTAAAGCCATCCACTTTGCGGTATTTCTGTTAGAGCAGCACTGGCTGACTAAAACAGTGCTGGTGCAGAATACTGAGTGTGGACTTCCAGAAGAATGCACAAATCTGTCATGGAAGAAGTACAGCCAGAATGCCCCTTGGAAGGGACGATGGTGAGACGAAGTCTCATGTACTTGTGTCGTGTTATCAAGAGTGACCAGTCCCCGGGAAAGGACATCATGACTGGTAGCATAGCTGTTGCTTTTAGGTGCTATCGAGTCGGTTCCAACTCACAGTGACTCGCAACAGAAAGAAACACTGCCTAGTCCTGCACCATGCCCACAATCATTTTTATACTTAAGCCCATTGTTGCAGCTACTGTGTCAATCCATCTTGTTGAGGTTTTTCACTGACTCTCTATTTTACCAAGCATGATATCCTTTTCCAGGGATTGATCCCTCCTGACAACATGTTCAAAGTATGTGAGATGCAGTCTTGCCATTTTTGCCTCCAAGGAGAACTGGGATTGTACTTCTTCCAGAACAGATCTGTTTGTTCTTTTGTCAGTCCATGGCACACTCAATATTCTTCTCCAACACCAGAATTCAAAGGCACCAGTTCTTCTGTTTTCCTTATTTATTGGCTAGGTTTTGCATGCATATAATGCAGCTGAAAGCACTATGGCTTGGGTCAGTTGCACCTTAGTCATCAAGGTGACATCTTTACTTTTCAACACTTTAAAGAGATCCTTTTAAGCAGATTTTCCCAGTGAAATGTGTCTTTTGATTTATTGACTGCTGCCTCCATGGACTTTGATTGTGGAAACCAGTAAAAAGAAGCTCTTGACAACTTCAATCCTTTCTCCATTTATCATGATGTTACCTACTGGTCCAGTTGCAAGGGTTGATGTTAAGGTGCAATCCATACTGAAGGCTCTGGTCTTTGGTCTTCATCAATGTTTCAAATCCTCTTCACTTCCAGCAAGCAGGGTTGTGTCATCTGCATAATGCAGGTTGCTAATGAGTCTTCCTCCAATCCTGATGCCTTGTTTGTCTTCACATAGTCCAGCTTCAGGGGTTATTTGGTTAGTATACAGACTGAAAAGATATGGTGAAAGAATACAACCCTGATCCACACCTTTCCTGACTTTAAACCATGCAGTGTCCCTTTGTTTCATTTGAATGACTGCCTCTTGATCCATATACAGATTTCTCACAAGCACGACTAAATGTTCTAGAATTCCCATTCTCTGCAATGTTAGCCGTAATTTGTTATGGTCTACACAGTCAAATTCCTTTGCATAGTCAATGAAATATAGGTAAATGTATTTCTGGTATTCTGTGCTTTCAACCAAGATCCATCTGACGTCAGCAATAATATCCCTGGTTCTATGTCTTCTTCTCTGGCTTGAATTTCTGGAATTTCCCTGCCAATATACTGTTGCATTTGCTTTTGAATAATCTTTGCAACATTCTGCTTGCATGTGATATTAATGATATTGTTTAATAATTTCTACATTTGATTAGATCACCTTTCTTGGGAATAGGTATAAATATAGATTTCTTCCAGTCAGCTGGCCAGGTAGCTGTCCTCCAAATTTCTTGGCTTAGATGAAGTATGAGGACTTTGTGTATTCCTTCCATCTTCTTTTCATGCTTCCTGAGTCATTTAATATTTTTCCTGTAGAATCCTTCAGTATTGCAGCTCAAATTTCTTGACATAGATGCTGCATCTGCTTGTTGAAACATTGCAGTTGACAGCCCATCAGTTTCTGGAGGCTCGTTTTTCACCAGTGCTTCACCATGAGCTTCAATTTCTGGCTTCAGTACCAGGGATTCCTGATTATAAGAGGACTACCTATTAAGTTCGTGAACTCGTCCTAAAAAAAAGTGCTGCATAGCTCGTTGCTGAATGTCATTACTGTCACCTTGAAAATATTCCCCTTGGGAAAGCATGGATGCCAGTGCCTGGTCCACCCTTCAGAGCAATGTTGGAACTCTTTCTCTGGAATGGCCATCAGAGCTACCATCATATTACCCTTGATGTCCTCAATGTCATCAACATGTTTTCCTTTCAATATTTCTTCTCTCTTCAGGTAAAGAAAAAGACACTGGAGGCCAGATCAGGTGAGTAGGGAGGGTGTTCCAGTACAGTTATTTGTTTGCTGGCTCAAAACTCCCTCACAGACAACTATACAAGTAAGTTCGTGAACTTGCCATCATGCCACTGTGCACAACGGTCATTCGAGAAAGAGCTCCAAAATTGTTTTGAAGGGTGGACTAGGCTCCGGTTTCAGCACATAGCTTGTCAAGGGGAGTACTTCAAAGGTGACTGTAGTGATATTCAGCAATGAGGTATGTACCACTTAGAACAATTCAGTTCACAGACTTAATTGTCAGATCTCATATGCTACCTCTTGAAATGGTTGAATGTTGGACAGTTTTTTCTGGTATAAGGACTTTGTGTATTCCTTCCATCTTCTTTTCATGCTTCCTGAGTCATTTAATATTTTCCCCACAGAATCCTTCACTATTGCAACCCAATGCTTCAATTTCTTCTTCCGTTCTTTCAGCTTGAGAAATCCAGAGTGTGGTCCTCTCTTTTAGCTTTCTATTTTCAGCTCTTTGCATGTGTTATAACACTGTAGTTTGTCTTCTTGAGCCTCCTTTTGAAATCTTCTGTTCAGTTCTTTTACTTCATCATTACTTTCTTTTGCTTTAGCTACTTGATGTTCAAAAGCAAGTTTTAGAGTCTCTTATGACATCTGATCTGGTCTTTTTTTTCTTTCCTGTCTTTTTAATGGCCTCTTGCTTTCTTCATGGATGATGTCTTTGATGTCATTCCACAATTCATCTGGTCATCGGTCATTAGTGTTCAATGCATCAAATCTGTTCTTGATATGGTCTCTAAAATCAGGTGGGACATACTCAAAGTCCTACTTTGGCTCTCATGGACTTGTTCTAATTTTCTTCAGATTCAATTTGAATTTGCATATGAGCAATTGGTAGTCTGTGCTGCAGTCAGAACCTGGTCTTTTTCTGACTGTGGATATTGAGCTTTTCCACTGTCTCTTTCCACAGATGTAGTTGATTTGATTCTGTATATTCTGTCTGGCAAGGTCTAGTCACTGTTCATGTTAGTGAAAAAGGTATTCACAATGAAGAAGTCATTTGTATTGTGAAATTCTACCATGTGATCTCTGGCATCATTTCTGTCACCAGCAAAAGAACAGGAAGACCCTCAAGGAGATGGATTGACACAGTGGCTGCAGTGACAGGCTCACATAGCAATAATTGTGAAGATGGTGCAGAATCGGGCAGTGTATCTTTCTGCTGTACATAGGGTCGTTGGCATCTAACAAAAACAACATACATAGCTTGATAATACTTGATGAGTATTTGGCAGCCTAACGCTCTGAAAATTAGTAGTCCTGATGGTCTTAAAGAGCCCTGGTGGTATAGTGGTTAAGGTGCTGGACTGCTAACTAAAAGGTATTCTATTTGAACACACCATCTACTCCACAGGAGAAATATGTGGCAGTCTGCTTACTTAGGGAAACCCTGCTAGTGTAGTGGTAAAGTGCCACGTCTGCTAACCAAAAGGTTAGCGATTCAAATCTGCCAGATGCTCCTTGTAAACTCTACGGGGCAGTTCTACTCTGACCTGTAGGGTCGCTATGAGTCGGAATCAACTCGACAGCAGTGGGTTTGGTTTTCTTTTGGCTTATGTAAAGATTTACTGGCCTTGGAAACCTTATGGTACAGGTCTACACTGTCCTACAGGGTTGCTGTGAATCAGAATTAACTCAATGGCAACGTTTTTTGTTGTTGTTTGTTTTGATGCTCGGCAAATTAATAGTTAAAAGGAAATACTGTGATGAGGATAGTAATAATTACATAAAGCATCTAGCACTGGGTCTGGCAGTTTAATACAACTGTCTAGATAAGGCCTGAGCTTTGGAAGATTTAAAATATCTCCAGATGATTCTAACGTGCAGTCAAGTTGAGAGTCACTGTGTGTAGGGGTGAAGCACTGGTCTGCAAATCAGGCATTCTGAGAGATTACCAGCACCAGTGCTGTGATTCAGGTCCTTGGGACCTCGACTTTCTCATCCAGAGAATAAAAGGATGGGAAGAGATGAACCCTACCTGAGATCCCCAAAGGGGAGATGTGTAGTGAGCAGACAGACACTTGATGCTTCTGAAAGAAAGACTTAATCTATGTTTCTGTAGAAGGGAAAGCCTGGATCAGAGAGTGGAAGTCCCAGGAGACACTGAGCTTTCTTTTCAGTCAAGCTCCCTTGGCCCTGGATGAACCTGTCAGAGTTGGAGGGAGTCCAACACCAAGAAGGAAGCTCGAAGGGTGTAGCATATGGTGAGTATCCAACTTTTGTGTCGCTGGAGAAGAGCAATGTCCCTTTGGGTGAGTTCCAGGTAAGCCCCATCTAAATAAACCAAGGTGCATACGGACTCTGCCTCTGAGTCAGCCCTGGTAGCACACAGGAAGAGAAAGGGTGGTGGCAGGCAGGGGCTCGGTGCTGCGTGATGTGGGAAGAGGGTGTGGAGGCGGCTTCCATTCTCCCACTAGCTGGAGAGACCCACTCTAGTGTGAATGCCCCCTGGGGTTCTTAGGGCTTTCCCACACCCCAGAAGCAGCTGGGCTAACAGAAGGAACCCAAACCACTCTATTAAGGCAATGATACAATCAGGCTGAGAGAATTCTTGTGAAGCTGCAAATGGGGTGGGAACAGCTTCTCTGAGGAGGATCATGGGATTAAGGAAAATATCCAGACATGAGATCTACCTCCAGCCGGTCTCTGAATGTCAGGGAACCAAATGAGAGTTTATAATAGTGATCAAAATAATAGGAGCTAATAGCAAATCAGGGCTTAAATATTTTCTGTGCTCCAGGCATTACCATCTTTAATAGGTCCAACAGCTCTTGTATAAGAATTATTAGCACCCTTTTGCAACTGTAGGAAAGAAGATATAGAGAGGTCAAGAGGTTTACCCAAGGTCCCACAGCAAAGCCAGAGGTGGGAATTCATGCCACAGTCACCTTGACTCTGGGACCATGGTTACCTAGCTCTGGGGTCTATGCACTTACGCAAGACACCAGCCATTTCATTTGGCAGCTGATAGTAGGAAAAGCACTGGGCCAGGAGTCCAAGAGCCTGGGTTTTGCATCCTCATCAGCTACGAGACTTGGTGAAGTCTCTTAATCCCAACTGTCCCCCTGCCTCCTCCCACCCACTTCTTACTCCTGTCACTCTCAAAGCAGTCTTGTGAACATCAGCTATAATAAAATCCTAAGAGCTTGTGCACATGTTGTCTCCTGTTGAGGGCCACAGAAATAGTTGGTGGAGGGACATAAAGAAAGGGCTCATGGGTACGTCTTAGGTGGCAGGAATCAGTGACGGCAGTGGGGATGGGAGAACACTTAGAGGTGACTCCAAGTTTTTCATTTCATCCTGGGGATGAAGAAATAGCTTTATCCAAAGAATCTGATCTTTTTCCCTGGTTTCTGGGAGGTCATCTCTAAACTCTTGGAATTTCCTAAGTGACTGGAGTATTTTTGCTACTCGTGAAGGGCTTGTGACCACACTTGAGAGTTAATGCTAATGAGGTGACTCAGGGTAAGGGCTTGCCACGCCAGAAAGACCCACATGACACCAGCCTAACCTCCAGGGAGGTGAGGAGAGATGGAAATTGAATTCATCAAGTGGCCAATGAGTCAGTCAACCATGCCTATGTCGTGAAACCCAAATAAAAACCCTGGGCCCTGAAGCCCAGGTGAACTTCCCTGACTGACAAGGCACTGATGTGCCAGGAAGGTAAAGAGTCTTGACTCCACGGCCAGAAGACAGGAAACCTGGTGTTCAGGACTCTGTCAGACTTCACCCACTTCTTTGTATCCTTCTTCGTATAATAAAACTGTAATCATAAATATAGCTCTTTCTTGACTTCTGTGAGTCATTCTAGTCAATTATCAAGACTGAGGGGCAGTTTGAGCCCCCAAATTTGTAGCCAGTTGATCATAAGTCCAAGTGGCCTAGGTGCCCGTACCTGCAGCAGCACTTAAGTGAAACAAGTCCTGTGGGGGACTGTGCCCTTAACCTGTGATGCTGCCCTACCTCCAGGCCGTCAGCTTCAGAACTGCGCGCTGTATACCCGTGTCCTAACTTGCTCCCTCAGTGTTCTCCCTCCCTGTTGTCTCACCCTTCCATATCCCTTCTTTTACATATTAAAATTCCAGCAGTTCTTCAACACCAACTCCTGTGACACCACTGATACTAGACCTACAGCTTTGAGCTCTGACTGTGCTCAGTTATTTGTCTGTCACTCTACTCCACATCCGCAACACCACCAAAACCATAAAACTAAACCCATTGCCAAGGAGTCAATTCTGAATCATAGTGACCCATTAGAACAGAGTAGAACTGCCCCACTGGGGCTTTCCGAGAAGCAGCTAGTGAATTCAAATCACCAACCTTTTTGATTGGCAGCTGCAGCTTGCCATTGGTCTGGGCAATTTGAGAGCAAACTTCTCCTGCATTTCTGGAAATGAGGAAATGTGGTGGATCAGTGGTAGATGTGTTACCTTCCATGCAGAAGACCCAGGTTTGATTCCTGGCCCATGTCCCTCATGTACAGCCATCAGCCCTCTGTCAGAGGAGGCTTATGTGTTACTGTGATGCTAAACAGGTTTAAGTGGACCCTCCAGACTAAGAAAGACAGGCCTAGTGATCTCCTTTCAAGAATCAGCCAGTGAAAACCCTATAGATGACAGTGGTCTGATGCACAACCAATCATGGGCGTGGTGCAGGACTAGGCAGCATTCGTTCCACTGTACATGCGGTCTCCCTGGGTTGGCAGCTAGCTCAAAGTGTTGAAATGAGGAAGGGTGCCGTAAAAATTCGAGGTATTAAAGAAAGCCCCAGGAAACAACTTAATAGCAGAAAATACCATAGAATAATCTCACCTTTGTCTTACAAAACACTGTCACAAGACAAGCCTGGGGGCAACCTTGCAAGTGACAGCCTGCAAGTGACCCCTAGACCTTGACCACTTTTTACAACTAGTAGGAGTTAACCAATCAATGTAAAGGTCAGTTCACCCTCCCTGCTTTGCAATCTCGTGACTTAAATACTGGGCGCTGAGGAAACTTGTGGTCGCCCCCTGCTCTGTGTAGCTTGGGGTGCGTCCCTGGTGCACCAGTATTTTTCCTATTGGGCATATTTTTTTAAATAAAATTTAACCTTTAAAGTAACAGCGTCGCATCTTGAAAATCGCAGACCCTAACAAAAGACAGCTAACGACAGTAAGTATTCTCGATGGAACTATGAGCTTTGTGCACGGTAGGCAGTGAAGTTCTGTGCTCTGCAGTAGTGGGCAGTCGAATGTCGGCTTTACTGAGTGGTTGAGTTGATTAGAGCAGGACATAAGAGATCTCCCCTGACCCCACCCCACCTCCAAACCCCAGGGCTCTCAGAGTAGCCAGAGACAGGTGGCTGAGTGCTGAAATCACGCAAGCTCACAGTGCTGACTCATGTCATAGTGGCAATGGGAACAGGCTTTTTGTATTAACCAGTGCATGGATATTTTTCCTTTAAAACAAACGTTAGATAAAGCAAGATTTATTTTCACTACCGTTTTACTTACCTAGTGCTACTGTAACAGAAATACCACAACTAGATGGCTTTAACAAACAGAAATTTATCTTCTCACAGTTAAATTTGAATTCAGAGTCTAGGGGAAGTCTTTTTCTCCCTTTGTCGGCTCTAGAGGAAGGTCCTTGTCTCTTTAGGTTCTGCTTCCTGGTTCCTTGGAAATTTCCATGCTTCTTTGTCATGTGTTTTACTCTATCTCTGCTTGCTAATTTGTGTTTAATCTCTTATACCTCCAAAGAGATAGACTCAAGACACACCCTCCACTAATCCTGTTCATTAACATAACACAGACACACATTCCCAAATGGGATTACAACCACAGGCATAAACCAAAATCAAACCTACTGTCCCGGAGATTTCGACTCACAGGGGCCCTACAAGACAGAGTAGAACTGCCCCATAGAGTTTCCAAGGAGGCCTGGCAGATTCGAACTGCTGACCTTTTGGTTAGCAGACATTGCCTTAACTACTACTGCCAGAGTTTCCAAAACCATAGTCACAGAGATTAGGAATTACAACACGTATTTTGGAGGACACAGTTCAATCCATAACAGCCACTATGCCTGCTCCCAAGCCGTGGGTTTTCTGAACTGGGGTATGTCTATCCAGGCACATTCCTGTTAACACATCAACCTGTTCCCGTCCCCACCATGACACAAGTCCGTACTGTGAACTTGCATGATTCCAGCGTTTAGCCACTTATCTTTGGCTTATCACCAACCCTTTCCCAATCCCATAAACACTAGATAAGAAATGCTATCTGTGTGCTCAGAATTCATTTCTAGGACATTGCGGCTGCTTGTTGGGCAGCTGTCAGGAGTTTCCCTCAGTTCCTTTGTATGAGGCCTGTGGACTGGGGGAAGGGGCTGAGTGTTGTCAGGAAGAACCACTCCTCAGGTGGGATTTGGCAGAGATGTCCAACACTGCCTTTCACTGGGAGGAGACAGAAGACCAGCGGGAATGCTGGGCTGGACCAGAAAGCAGGGATAATAATCTATGCTGGCTTGGCATTGCATTAGTTTGAGGACTGAAAAAGAAAAGAAAAGAAAGAAATCGTGTGTGAAAATTTCACAAAGATCATGAAAGGTAGGAGGGAATATTAAAAGAAAAACAGTTTGATTAGTTGCCTTTGAAAAGGAATACTTACACTTTCTTCTTTTAAGGGATCTCTACACTAAGGAAAATGATGTAACAACAGACAAAAAATTACATAGTGAAGTTGTACACACTTCTGTCAGTAGTGCCTTTAGAGGATCCTGTGGTCAGTGTGGCTGAGCTCTGGGAGACGGAATCGTTTAGATTGCAGTCTCCCCAAGTACAATATGTTGGTTGGGAGCTGGTTTTTCAGACCACATACAATTGCATTAAATGACTATTCTCTGGGTGGAATTCAGACTTGGGAGTATCTGTGATTGTGTTTAGGGCAGACTCCCGGCCTGCATGGAAGCAAAATCAAGGGATGCCCAGCCTGCCTCTGCTTAGTTGGCATACAAAAAGGAAGAACCTTGTCATTAAGCTTATGGGAAAGAAACTGCAACCTCATGGCATTCCCTTGATGGAAACTCTTTACTGGCTTCCCATCTCATGTAAAATCTAAACTCCCTATCACGGGCCCCAAGGCCCCAGAAAGCCTTCCTCCTACCACGCTGATACGCTGTCTCTCTTATTATGATCCAGTTGACCAGTTGTCATTAAAGTCAGTTTTAACTCATGGCCACCCATGTGGGTCAAAGTAGAACCGTGCTCCACAAGTGTGTCACGGTGTGAACTTTTGGAAGCAGATTGTCAACCTTTCTTCCAAGGCACCTTTGGATGGTTGAACTACCAATCTTTTAGTAGTAGTTTAGTGTTTTACCATTTGCACCACCCAGGACTCTATATATCTGATATATCCTTAAGCAAGATTGTTGCTCAACATCCATTCCACCTGCCTCCCTTCCTACACTGTGACTGGTTTGTGGACTCCCCTGCATCTAGGATTTCAGATGTGATTCTCTTTCTGACACTCAGATGCTTTACAAGAGACTTGTAAGGAAGAGGGAGGGTGGAGGCTGGTCATTCCTGCTAACCACCATAGTCCTTCAACCAGCATTAGCAAAGGTAATAGTGTTTAGTCACTAGCTTTGTGCTGACACATACACAGAGCTTCTTTTTCCTTCTTTCTTTATTAATGTGGATCTACCTGCCTTGCTACCCACAAACTCCTGCATCCTCACCTATCCTTATCCACAGGGGATATTTCCATCAGGGGAAATTCCATCTCGTTCTCCAGTCTCCCCTCCACAACGTTCACATTTCTTCATTTTTATTTTTCACTTTTTACTTTCTATTGTCTCTTTCCTTGCACGTCTCACTCATTTTAAAAGCAAAATAAGCCAGTTAAAAGCTCCTTTGACTCTCTTCTTCTTTCAGGTATACCACTTATTTCTTTCAGTAAATTCCCTCGAAAGAGTAATCTAATCTTGTTATCATTTCTAGGTAATATAAGCTCTGACAAGTTCGTGAACTTACCACCATGCACTCACAAACAACTTAGTAAGGTTTCATAACCTTGGTATATCAACGTCTCACAACTGTGTTTGTGTCAGTATGTGGTGGTGTCTTGCTGAGTGGTGTTCATTATTGTTGTTGTGTGTTTTTGTGTGCTGTCATGAGAATGTTGGGGCTTGAATTAGAGAAATGAACAAACATATTTCTTGTTAAACTTGACAAGAGTGGAAGTGAAATCAGGGACATATTAGTGCAAGTTTATGGGGTAATGCCATGAAGAAAACAGCAGTGTACAAATGGATTAGAGGTTTTTCTTAAGGGGAGAGAAAGCATCACTGATGAAGAGAGATCAGTGCAGTCAGTAGTGAGCAGAACTGATGAAAATATTGCAAAAATACATTGAATCATGTGTCAAAATCATGAGCTGACAGTGAGAAGCATAGTCAATGAAGTAAACACTGACGGAGAAACAGGAAAATCTTAACTGAAAATATTGGCACGAGAAAAGTGTGTGCTAAAATGGTCCCAAAGGAGCTCACTGATGAATAAAAGCAAAGGAGATTCAAAATGTGCAAAGACCTTTTGGAGATGCAAGATGATGTTTTTAGCCGTATTATCACTGGTGATGAAATGTGGGTGTACCAATACGACCCTGAAACAAAGTGTCGATGTGCACAATGGCAGTCAGCCAATTCTCAAAGACCGAAAAAGTTCCTTCAGTCCAAATCAAGAGTCAAAATGATGTTGCTAATCTTTTTTGATATCAGAAGGATTGTTCATTACGAATCTATACCAACTAGACAAACAGTAATCAAGTTTACTATTTGGAAGTGCTGAAAAGGCTACATGAAAAGGTTAGAGAAAACAACCTGAATTTAATCACCAACAACTCATGGCTCTTGCATCATGGCTCATGGCTCATGGCTCATGGCTCTTGCTGTGTCACACAGCACTGCCTGTGAAGGAGTTTTTAGCCAGTAAACAAATAACTGTATTAGAACACCATCCCTACTCACCTGATCTGGCCCCCCAATGACTTTTTTCTTTACCCAAAGACAAAGGAAAAATAGAAAGGAAGACATTTTGGCTCTTTTTTTTTCTACAATATTTTATTGTGGTTAAGTGAAAGTTTACAAATGAAGTCAATTTGCTATATTCAAGGCCATACAGAGACCCCCCTATGCAGCTCCATCTGGTATCCCAGTCCTGTGACAGCACATTCCTCCTTTCCACTCTGTTCTTCCCGTATTCATTCATCGTAGTCCTGTCCCCTCTTCTCCACCCTCCCATCTCATTACTATAGGGGAGCTACTCCAACAGCCTCATGGCTTGCAGTCCACTCCAATTTTGTATAAAGAGTTGTCTCTGGTTCTGGTTTCAGCTCCAGGGTAGGAACAAGACCAGGGGTTATGCTCTCAGGGGACCCACCAGGTTGTCGGACCATCAAATCTGGTCTTTTAATAGAATTCTAGATCTGCATACCTATTTTTCTCCCGCTATATCAGGGAGTCAGACATTGTATCGCCTTTCAAGGCAGACTTTGGGGGTGGCCAGGCACCATTTAGTTCTTTTGGTCTCATGTTGGTTTAAATTCTGGATCATTCAGCCCCATCTGTCTCCTGGGCTCACACTGTCCTCCTGTCTTTGATGTCTGTTGTTCTCTTGTGTTCCAGTTGGGCTGATACTAATTGACGCTCCTTAGATGGCAGCTTACTAGCTTTTAAGACCTCAGATGCCACTCACTGTGTTGGTTCTTAAGACCAGTTTCTTAAGAAGGAAAATCTTAGTTGTGCCAGTTGACATATATGCTCCCTGAAGGCAGAGTCCCAGACCCCAAACCCAGCTACTCTGACTTTCAAAGTGTTATTTTGTATATAGGAAATATTTTAGCACTTAGTATAGTTTGGCACTGTTGATCTATTGCATGTTGTCTCTTGCTTCACTTAACCCAGTTCCTATCTAATGTCTAATCTCTGAATATCCATCCCCCTCTCCTCCCTCCCTGGTAACCAACAAAAATTATTTTCTTCTGTGCTTAGTCTGTTTTCTGAGGCCTCATACTAGTGGTCTCATACAGTGTTTGTTCTTTTGTGATTGACAGATTTCATTCAGAACAATTAAAGAAAGATGTTTTGATGACATTCAGGACATCAAGGGCAATATGATGACGTCTCTGATGACATTCCAGAAAAAGAATTCCAAAATTGCTTTGAAGGGTAGACTAGGTGCTGGCCTTGGTGCTCAGCTTCCCAAGAGGAGCATTTCAAAGGTCACCGTAGTGATATTCAACAATGAGATATATAGCACTTTTTCTAGGATGAGTTCATTAACCTAATGGTCACAACTCGTACCTTCCATTCACTCTGCTCTACTGCAATCTGGCTTCTACCTGCACTGCTCCACTGAACTCCACTCTATCTACCATGATCTGGTTGCTCAGACCTCATGCACTTGACCACTTCATGGCAATCAGCACTATAGAGCCTTCCTCCTTCCTGAAACCTTAACTTTCCCTTATCCTTGATTTCCATTGATTTATTCTGCTCTGGTTCTCCTCCTTCTTCCATAGATGTACCCCTTCCTCTTCCCATCTGCTAAAGAGTACTATTCCCCAGAAACTTCCAGAGTTCCTCCTCTTTTCAGTGTCTATCTTCTCCCTGGAAAAGTCATTGGCAGACACCTACCAACTTTCTATTTCTAGCCTAGACCACTCTCCTGAGTTCTAGATTAAACTGACCATCTGCCTTCCATACAGAAGATAACTCAAGTTCAACAAATCTAGGAGGCAATGCCAAGACGGTAGAATATTCAGACACTTTCTTGTCATCCTTCTTAAAACAAAGTTCTGGAAAAAAAATGAATCAAATACATACGACGAATTAGAGAATCAACACATCAGACAACCAGGATGCATGCAGGTCAATTAATTATCAATGCAGATTGGGAATTCACAAAAATAAATCAAAGTTGAAAGATCCAAAATAGGGAACAAGAGACATCAATAGGTAAATGATGAGAAAGCCAAAAAAGAAGAAGAAGAGAGAGAAAATAAATGATGTAGCCATAGAACTTCCATATGAGGAGGCAGCTAAAGCAATATCAAGAAATAAAAGACTGGTTTAAACTTAGAAAAACAAAGGTTAATTTCAAAGTAACCAGAAAGTAAGCTAACTGACACATTAAAATAAAAAAAAAAATAAGAAAAACATAAAGACTCAGCAAGTACAACAATAATAATGAAAAATACAAAAAGACAGTGCAGGGTTTATAATTCTCACTTGGCAGTTCTTTTCTTTCAGGCTTTGTGTACATCACCCATGTCTTCTCCAACATGGTTTCAACTAACTAATCTGAGCTTAATCTTAATAATTTTTCCTTTGTAGATTATTTTTTGTTTAAGCCTAGTTGCCTTTGGTAGTTTCTCATTACTTCTAGTTTTATTGAGTTGATTATTATATGCTTTGGTGTATTTCTTTTGGGATGTATCTTGAGTGGAGTTTGATGAGCATCCTGAATGGACATCTTCATATTTTTCATGATGTCAGAGAAGTTTTCTGTCAGTAGGTCGTCAACAGTTTTCTCTGTATTTTCAGCTATCCTACCTTGTTTTGGTACTCCAATCAGCCATACAATATTCCTCTTGATAGAATCCCACATAACTCTTAGTAATTTTTTATTCTTATTGAATCTTTTACCTGATTTTATGCTGGTACTGTTTACTTTGTCTTTGATCTCGCTTACTCTGCATTCCAGTTCCTCAATCCTGTTGTTTGACTTTCTATTGAGTTATCAAGCTCTGTAATGTTATTGATAATCTGTCAAATTTCAGATCATTACTGCTCAAGCATTTCTTTCAGCTTGCTTAATTTTTCAGTGTGCTCTGATGCATTTTGCCTGAACTCGTTCCTTCCTGATATCTTGCACTGCTCTGTACATTAATCTTTTGTATGTTGTCCTTGAAAATTGCATGAAGACTTCTTCATCTGAGAAATCCATTGATGTTTTATTTTAGAATTTTCAGAAACCATGGTTGTCTGCTTCTTTAGATGTTAAGAAATTGATTATTGTTTCTGAACCATCAGAAAGTCATTGCAGTTTTTTTGTTTGGTTATTGTTGTTTAAGTTGTGTCTACAGATATTCAGGAGTTCTTAGCTGGCTTGATTTTTGGAGACTTAATAATTCAGTTGACCCGTCCAACTTCTCTCTTTGGCGGCTAGGATGATGTTCCTCTATGCAGTCAGATGACTTTCTATTCCTTGATCTTACTGTCATCCCATGCTGTGCTAGACAGGCCAGCACAACTCTCCTCAGCCTGACCCATCTTGATCTGCCTGGTCTTACACTACTCTGGCCCATTCTCTGTGCCACTGCCCCTGAGCCACAGGTGTCCCCCATGCTGCTGTTGCTGCAGCCACCTGGCCACAGGCTCACCTGCACCCCTCCAGGCTGGCTACATAACCTGCACTGCTGCCTCCAGCCCCTGGCTGATCTCATCACCCACACTGCCTCCAGGCCAGGTGGGTCACCTGCACCACCTGTGCCACTGTCACCACCCCCAGGCCAGGTGGATCACCCACATTACTGCCATTGAAGTTCCAGGGCTGGGTGCATCACTCATACCTCCACCACTGCTGCCCCTGGGTTGGGAGTGTCACCCACACAGCTGCTGCCCCCAAGCCATGTGTGCATTCACACCAGCTGTCCAGACACTCACTGTTCCTGTGTCACCGCTCTGGGGTTCCCTGGACCCAAACTTCCTCACCCTGTGCCACTGTAAGATTTGCCCAGTCCTAATGCCCTCTGGTTGCTGGCCAGCATGGTCTCAAGCCCCTCTGACCTGCATGAAAGCCTTCAGTCCTGGGCTGTTTTGCGTAGGGCCCAACGTTGCTCCAGCCCTCATGGTGTCTCTCAGTCCCACACTGCAACTTTGTTTTGGCTGGGGAGTTTTACTCTGTCCACCTCCCCTTCAGCACACGGAGTCTCACTGTCCTGTGCCATGTTGTTTCCTCCACTGTGGCCCAGCACTCCTATTATCTCCCTGTTACTCAGTCCATTCTTATATTTTTCTACCAGGTGTTCAGGCCTCCTGGAATGCTCACTTTGGATAGTTTAATTGATTCTGCAGTTCTATGTTTTTAGAGGGTTCAAAAAGGTCGTGTGGCTACACTGCCATCTTGACTCTGCCTCTGAAAAACAATGCATAAACAAAACAAATCGATGGAACAAAGAAACTGTCAACAACTCTGCCCTCCCCAAATCAAAATGACAGCAGTAAATTCAAAGCTATCAAGAATTACACTGAATATGAATGGAATAAATGCACCAGTGAAGAGACAGACAGTGGTAAAATGGATTTAAAAAACATGACCTGACTATACGCTGCCTACAAGGGCCATACCTTAGACACAAAGACATAAACCAACTAAAACTCAAAGGATGAGAAAATATCAAACAGCAACCAAAAAAAAAAAAAAAAAAAGGCAACATTAATCTCCAATAAAATACACTTTAAGGCAAAATCCATTATAAAGGATAAAGAAGGATACTATATAATGAATAAAAGGTCAATATACCAAAAGATGTCACCTTGAAGACTAAGGGATGTTTGACGCAAGCCATTATATTTTCAGTAGCCTCATATGCACATGAAAGGTGGCCAATAAACAAAGAAGACTGAAAAAGAATCGATGCCTTTGAACTGTGATGCTTGAAAAGCAATGAATGCACCAAGGACTGCGAGGACGACAGAACAAATCTGTCTTAGAAGAAGTACAACCAGAGCGCTCCTTAGAAGCAAGGATGGCAAAACTTCATCCCACATATTTTGGACATGTTATCAGGAGGGATCAGTCCCTGGAGAAGGGCTTCAGGCTTGGTAGAGGGTCAGGGGAAAAAGAGGAAGACCTTCAACAAGATGGATTGACAGAGTAGATGCAACAATGTTGTTTTAGTCAGCTAGTGCTGCTCTAACAGAAACACCACAGAGTGGATGGTTTTAACAAAGGAAAGTTTATTCTTACACAGTCCGGTAGGCTACAAGTCCAAATTCAGGATGTCCCCTCCAGGAGAAGTCTTTCCCACTTGCTGGCTCTGGAGGAAAGTCCAGTATTACATCAGTCTTTGTCCAGGGAGCATCTTGGCTCAGGAACATCAGGTCTGAAGGACACACTCTTCTCCTGGTGCTGCTTTCTTGATAGTGAGGTTCCCAATTCTCTGCTTGCTTCTCTTTCCTTTTATGACTTGTAAGATGAGAGGATTAAGGGTGGTGCAAGCCATACTCCAAGGAAACCCTTTACAGTGGAGCAGGGAGGTGATCCTATGAAGGGATTTACATCCCACCCTAATCCTTTAACATACAGCATAGGAAAATCACAAAATAGAGGACAATCATAAAATACTGAGAATCATGGCACAGGCACATGGCTACCCACATTTTTTGGAGGGACACCATTCAATGCATGACAAATGTGCTCAAGCATAATAATGATTACGAGGATGCTGCAGCACAGAGCAGCATTTTGTTCCACTGCACATGGGGTTGCTTTGAAAAAAATATATTGTTATCAAGTCAGTTCTGACTCATAGTAACTTATAGGACAGAGTAGAACTGCCCCATAGGGTTTCCAAGGAGCACCTGGTGGATTCCAACTGCTAACCACTTAGCTGGCAGCTATAGCTCTTAACCACTATGCTATGAGTTAGAACCAACTCAGTGGCACCTAACAACAGTGGTTCCACCAGAAGGACATAACCATAATAAATATATATACACTCAATGACAGGGTTCCAAAATACATAAAACAAACAGCACTGAAAAGCAAAATATACAGCTCCACAAGAGTAAAGACTTCAACAAATGACCTTGGGTAGAAACAGAATATCTGGAAAGAAACTCTATAATAAAAGATACAGAAGGTCTAAATGTCACAGTCAACCAGCTTGACCTCATAGACATACACAGAACATTTCCACCCAACAGCAGTAAAGAATTAATTTTTTTCCAATGAACATAAGAGGTTCTCTAGAATAGACCATATTTTAGGCACAAGCAAACCTAAACAATATCCAAAACACTGAAATGATACATCTTTTCTGATCATAATGCCATAAAAGTAGGAATCAATAAAAGAAACAGCAAAGGAAAAAATCAAATGCATAGAAACTGCAAAACATCTTACTTAAAAGTTATTGGGTAACAGAAGAAGTCAAGGATAGAATAAAAAAAAAATCATAGAATCAAATGAGAAGGAAAACACACCTCACTGAAAACCTTTGGAACAAAGCAAAAGTGGTGTTTAGAAATGAATTTATAGCAATAAATGCATACACTAAAAAAAGAAGAAAGTGCCAAAAATCAGAACATTAACCCAACAACTAGAACAATTAGAAAGAGATCAGCCAAAGAAGCCCTCACGCACCAGAAGAAAGGAAATAATAAAGATTAGAGCAGAAATAAATGAAATAGAGAACAGAGAAACAATTGAAAGAATCAGCAAGACCAAAAATAGGTTCTTTTAAAAATGTCAGCAAACTCAACAAACTATTGGCCATATTGACCAAAGAAAAATAGAAAAGGAAGCAAATAATCTGAATAAGAAATGTGATAGGTGATATCTCAACAGATCAAACTGAAATAAACAGGATCATAACAATGCTATAAAAAACTGTGCTCCAACAAATTTGAAAACCTAGAGGAAACACAAACTTCTAGAATCATACTACCAACCTAAACTAACACAAACTAAGGTAGAAAAAACTAATCAAACTCATCACAACAGAAGAGATCGAAGAGGTAATTTAAAAACAACAACAACAAAAACCTCCCAACAACAACAAAAATGCTGACCTAAACAGCTTCATTGGAGTCTCCTGTCAAAATTTCAGAGAACTAACACCAAAACTACTCAAGCTATTTCAGAGCATTAAAAAAAAATAAAAAAGCTCACTGTCATCCAGTTGAATCAGACTCATAGTAACCCTACAGGTCAGAGTAGAACTGCCCCATAGAGTTTCCAAGGACTGCCAGATGGATCTGAACTGCCAACCTTTTGGTTAGCATATGTAGCACTTAACCACTGTGCCACCAGGGTATTCATTATTTTAGAGCATATGGAAGGAAATAACGCCCCCTAAATCACTCTATGAAGCCAACATAATCCTGACACCAAATGCAGGCAAAGACACCAAAAAAAAAAGAAAGAAAAGAAAATTACAGACCAATATTCCTCATGTACTAAAGACACAAAAATCTTCTAAGAAATTCTAGCCAATAGAATTCAACAGCATATCAAAAACAAAATAATACATCATGACCAAGAGAAAATCATACTAGGAATGCAAGGATGGTTCAACATTAGAAAATCAATTAATCAAATCTATCACCTTAATAAAGGTACCACATGATCTTATCAATAGTGCAGAAAAGACATTCGACGAAGTTCAAAATTCATTCCTGATACTCTCAGCAAAATAGGAATAGAAGGGAAATCCCTCTATCAATAATAATAGTAATAATTCTACAAAGCCAAGAGCCAACATCATTCTAAATGGAGACTGAAAATATTCCCTTTCAGAATGGCAACTGGACAAAGATGTCTTTTACCACTTTATTCAACACTGTACTGGAGGTCCTAGCTACAGTGGTAATGCAAGAAAAAGAAATAAAATCCATATAAACTGGTAAGGAAGTTTTAAAACTATCTTTATTCACAGATGATATAGTCTTATACACAGAAAGCCCCCAAAGAATCCACAAGAATGCTTCTGGAACTAACAGAAGTTTCCAGCAAAGCAGCAAGATAAAAGATTAATATACAAGAATTAATAGGATTTCTCTACACCAAAAAAGAGAACTTTGAAAAGGAAATTATCAAACCAATACCATCTACAATAGCCCCAAGATGACAAAGTACTTAGGAATAAATCTAACCAGCGATGCAAAACACGTGTACAAAGAAAACGACAAAACACTATTGCAAGAAATCAAGAGAACCACATGACTAGAAAACATACCATGCTCATGGATAGGATGGTTCAACACTGTGAAAATGTCAATTATACTCAACACCATCTACATATAAAATGCAATCCTGATCCAGATTCCAATAGCATTTTTTAATGAGATGGAGACACAAACCACCAACTTCACACGGAAAGGAAAAAGGCCTCCGGGATAAGGAAAGCATTACCTAAGGAGAGGAACAAAGTAGGATACCTCACATGACCTGATTTTAGAATTTACTACACAGCCATAGTAGTCAAAACAGCCTGGAACTGGTACAACAAAAGACACTTAGACCAACGGGACAGAGCTGAGAACCTAAAAGTAAATACATCCATCTGTGAGTAGCTGATATTTGACAAAGGGGCAAGGTCTGCTAAATGGAGAAAAGACAGTCTCCTTAATAAATGGTGCTAGCATAACTGGATATTGTTGGTAGATGTCTTGAGTTGGTTCTAACTCTTAGCGACCTTACATACAACAGAACAAAACACTGCCCAATCCTCCACCGTACTCACAATTGTTGTTATGCTTAAGCCCATCATTGCAGCCACAAGTCTTCTTTTTCACTGACTCTCCACTTCACCAAGTATGATGCTCTTCTCCAGTTACTGATCCTTCTTGATAACATGTCCAAAAATGTGAGACAATGTCTTGGCCATCCTGGCTTCTAAGGAGCATTCTGGTTGTACTTCTTCCAAGACAGATTTGTTTGTTCTCCTGGAAGTCTGTGGTATATTCAATATTCTTCATCAACATCACAATTCAAAGGCATCAATTCTTCTTCAGTCTTTCTTATTCATTCATTGTCCAGCTTTTGCATGCACATGATACAACTGAAAATATTACGGCTTGGGTTAGGCACATCTTAATACTCAAGGTGACATCTTTGCTTTTCAATGTTTTAAATGGGTCTTTTGCAGTCGATTTGCCCAATTCAATGTGTTTTTTTTGATTTCTTGACTATTGCTTCCGTGGGTGTTGATTATGGATCCACATAAAACAAAACCCTTGACAACCTTAAACTTTTCTCCATTTATCATGATGTTGCTGATTGGTCCAGTTGTGCTTCTTGGTCTTGATGTTGAGGTATAATCCATACCGAGGGCTGTAGTTTCTTTTTTATCTTCATCCATAAGTGCTTCAAGTCTTCTTCACTTTCAGAAAACAAGATTGTATCATTTTCATAATGCAGATTATTAATGAATCTTCTTATTGTAAAAAAGTGAAACAGTACCCTATCTCACACCATATACAAAAACTAACTCAAAATGGATCAAAGACCTAAATATAAAACCTAAACCAATAAGGATCATGGAGGAAAAAATGGATGCAATGCTAGGGGCCTTAATATGTAGCATAAATGGGATAAAACCATAACAAATAATGCCCGAAACCAGAAGGGAAACTAGATAACTGGGAGCTCCTAAAAACTCAAACACTTATGTTCATCAAAACACTTCACCAAAAGAGTTTTTTTTTTTAAAAAAGAAACTACAGAATGGGAAAAACTTTTTGGCTACGACATATACATTAAGCCTTTAATCTATAAAATCTACAAACTATGGCAATACTTTAACAACAAAAAGACAATCTAGTTAAAAAAATGGGAAACTGATATGAACAGACGCTTCACCAAGGAAGACATTCAGGCAGCTAACAGACACGTCAAGAAATGGCATTAGAGAAATGCAAATCGTAACTACATTGACATATCATCTCACCTCAATAATATTGGCACTAATTCAAGAAAACCCACAAAATAACAAATGTTGAAGAGACTGTGGGGAGATTGGAATTCTTATACCTCACTAATGGAAATGTAAAATGGCACAACCACTTTGCAAAATGGCGTAGAGTTTCTTAAAAAGCTAGAAATATAAATACTACATGAGTCTGCAATCCCACTCCTAGGAATATACCAGAGAAATAAGAGCCATCACACAAATAGACCTACACATGCCTATGTTCATTGCAGCATTATTCACAACAACATAAACAATGGACGCTACCTAAGTGGCCATCAACAAGTAAACAGATAACAAAGTTATGGATAAAATCAATAAAAAACTGTTCAATCTGGACAACATCTCACAACATAAATGAATCTGGAGGGCATTATGCTGAGTGAAATAAATCAGTTACAAAAGGACAAGTATTATGTGAGACCACTATTATAAGTACTCAGGAAAAGGTTTAAACACATAAAAAGGCATTCTTTGATGGTTATGAAGGTGGGGAGGGAGGAGGAGGGAAAATCACTTACTAGATAGGTAGTAGATAAGTGTCACCTTCAGTGAAGGGAAGGACAACACCTAATACAGGGGACGTCAACACAATTGGACCAAAGCAAAAGCATAGAAGATTCCTAGACATATCCAAACACTCTGAGGAACCAAACAGCTGGGACTGGGGCCTAGGCACCATTGTCTTGGGGGACATAACATAGTTTGCAAAGAAAATGTTTGGCATCCCACTTTCTTGAATAGTAGCTGGGATCTTAACAGCTTTTGAGTGCCCATCTAAGGTATACCCACTGGTCCCATCCCATCTAAGGTATACCCACTGGTCCCATCCCATCTAAGGTATACCCACTGGTCCCATCCCATCTAAGGTATACCCACTGGTCCCACCCCATCTAAGGTATACCCACTGGCCCCACCCCATCTAAGGTATACCCACTGGTCCCACCCCATCTAAGGTATACCCACTGGTCCCACCCCATCTAAGGTATACCCACTGGTCCCATCCCATCTAAGGTATACCCACTGGTCCCACCCCATCTAAGGTATACCCACTGGCCCCACCCCATCTAAAGCAAAGGAGAATGAAGACAATCGAGACCTAAGGGACCAAAGTCCTGTATAAAAGCAGGACAAGAATGCAGTAAGGGACAAGAACTGGGTGAATGGACACAGAGAAAGGAGGAGCATGCTGTCCCATTGTGGGAATTGTAACCAATGTCACAAAAAAGTGTATAAATACTTTAATGAGAAACTAACTTGAGCTGTAAATTTTCACCTAAGGCATGAGTTAAAAAAAACGGGTGGGGGGGGTAGATTCAACCAGTGTAGGAGCTTGCCGTCCTCACCCATCCCCACTCACCACCACTCTGCTGTGCCCTGAACTCAGTAAATGACACAGTCATCCACAGTCACCCAGACCAGAAACCTGGACATCATGCTGGCTCTTTTTTCTTGTTCCTTTCTCCCTCATTCATTCAACAATATTTGTTGAACTCCCACCATGCCATGAGTGGGATCCGACTCGACGGCACTTGGCTGGCTTGGCCCACCATGCATGAGACATCATTTCAGGAGGGAGTTATACACCACTGAAGAAACTTGTTCATGCTCTAATAGTGCCCATAGTCCAGTAGGAGAGAGAAAAATGTAGCAAAGGCAAAATTATACACTACAGGTGATAATGGCAGTTACAAAAATAAACAAAGTGATTGCAGAAGCTCTGTGAATTATGCTTGGGGGTGTTATTTGACATAGGCTAGGCAGGAAAGGTCTTCTTACAGGACAGCACTAATCAGTGATCTGAAGTGAGGGAGCCCATGTGGGTCTCTGGGAGGATAGTGTTCCAGGATTAAGTGCAGCATTTGCGAAGTTCCTAAGGTACGAATGAGCGTGATGTGTTCTCAGGAACAAAAGGAGGAGTACTTGGAGCAGATCAAGGGAGTGCAGAGCAAGGTAGGATGGGACAGACGTGTCGGGAGGCAGGATAACACGGCGCCTTGAGCATCTTAGGAACCTTGGCTTTATGGAGAACAAGGAGAAAAGTTGTTGTAGCATTTGAGCACAGAACTGCTATGATCTGACTTGTGTTTTAAAAGGTTAACTCTGGGATCTAGACTGAAAATACACGGAAAGAGAGCCAAGTGAAGAAGTGGGGAGACCACGTAGAAATCCAGCGGTGGGGATATTAAGATCAGGCTGATTGTGGGGAGGTGTTTTAGGCAGCTAGGGCTGCTCTAACAGAAATACCACAGAGTGGATAGCTTTAACAAAGAAAGATTTATTCTTACACAGTCCGGTAGGTTGCAAGTCCATATTCAGGATGTCCGCTCCAGGGAAAGACTTTCCCCTTGACGGCTCTGGAGGAAAGTCCAGTATTGCATCAGTCATTGTCCAGGGAGCGTCCTAACGCAAGAACCTCTGGTCTGAACGACGCGTTCTGCTCCCGGTGCTGCTTGCTTGATGGTAGCGAGGTTCTCAAATTGTCCTTTGTCTCTTTTTCCTTTTATTCCTTGCAAGCTAAAAGCATTAAGGGTGGGGCAAGCCATACTCCAGGGAAACTCCCCCCACAGCAGGAATTCACAGCCCCACCCTAATCCTTTAACATACAAGTTAGCAAAACCACACAATGGAGGACAGTCCCAAGACACCGGGAACGATATCCCAGCCACGTGGCTGCACACATTTTTGGGGGGACACAATTCCAACCATGACATCCCACCCTTTGACAACCCAAAAATCACATCACAAAACATTTAACACATTCATCTCACCATAGCAAAATTATGTCCATCCATATAACAGAAGTCTTAAATCAGTTCCAAGTCCAAAATACAAAAACTCTTCTACATCTGTGAAACTTAGAAGGCATTAACAGGCAACAGGCAAGTCAACAGAACACATTACATTAACCCTCAAAGCTTTGGAAATACTCTTACATTTTCTGAGACATTCTACACAACAGCAATGCTCTCCAGACTCTAGGTATCGGCCACACTCTCTGGTTTCTGAGTGGAGACCTCCAGCCCCGTGCTACAACTCTGCCTTCAAGGCCCACTTGGACAGAAACTCTGTCCCATTGGCTTTAGCAGCACCCTAAGCCCAACTGAGTGGCAATTCCACCCTTACGAACACAGCACGCCATGGTTCCACCCTTTCAAACCCCTGAGGTCATGGCCATACCTCTTGAGACTGAGGCAGCTCAGCTTCTCACGCTATCTTCAGCTTCCTATGGCCACATGGCCTGGGCCTCAGGCCCACATCTGCCCTGCCGGGCAAGTGTTCCAAAGCTTTATAGCTCCACTGGTTTAAGTGCCCGGAGGCACCCCACTCTTGCTGGAAAGCGTCCTGCCCAAAGGCACTCAACTCTCTCACTCCGTGGGTCAGCAAGGCCAGCTCCACCGATTCAAGCGCCCGGAGGCACCCAGTTCCGCGAGGAAAACTCTGCACAGGCACTGACCTCTCTTGCTCCACGGGTCAGCTCCAGCGCTGCCTCTGGTTCTGCTGCTGCCGCTGCCGCTGCCGCTGCTGCCGGTCCTCTGTTGTTTCTCACCATCTGCGCCTTCTTCGTTCCTTCTGAATCTTCTATCCATTCGCAGTTTCAAAGTGGCTTCCACATTTTAGGTATTTGCTAGAGCAGCACCCCACTCTTGGTACCAATTCTGTTAGAGCAGCCTAGCTGACTAAAACAGGAGGTGATGAGGAGTAATTGCCTTCTGGATATATTTAAAAGATAGAGCCCACAGGATTACGGATGGGTTGAAAATCTTGGCATGAAAGAGAGTAAAGAATGACTGTGTGAGTTTTCCAGCCCGAGCAATTGATAAAGCAGACGTGATATTTCCTAAGATGGGAAACGCTACAGCAGGAGCAGGTTGTGCTGGGAAACTGAAAGCAATTTTGGAGTTAATTTTGGAAATTTTAAGTCTCAGATCCATTAGAAATTCTAGTAGGGCTATCAAGTCAACAGAACTCAGGAGACAGGCTGAGACTGGTGTGGAGATACAAATTCGGGAGCTCGTAACATATAGCAAAAACAACCAGTTGCCAACAAGTCAGCTCCAACTCCTTTTGACTCTGTGTGCATCAGAGTAGAACTGTGCCCCAGAGGGTTTTCAGTGGCTGAGTTTTCAGAAGTACATCACCAGGCCTTTCTTTCAAGGTACCCCTGGGTGGACTTGAACCTTCGACCTTTCTGTTAGAAGCAAATCATATTAATCAATTGTGCTACCAAGGAATTTCCCTGTTAATGCACAGATGGTGTTTAAATTTGTGAGACTGTATGAGATCAGTGAGAAGCCGAGCCATGGGAGACATCGCAGAGTTTTAGAGTGTGGGAAGGACCAGCAGAGGAGATGTCAAAGTACCCGGTGAGGTGGGAGGAAACCAGGTTGATGTGGTTTACTAGAAGCAAATGGAGAGTGTTGTAAAAAAAAAACCAGTGAGCTCAGATGCTGCTCAGAGGTGGGGTGAGATAAAGGCTGAGGATCGGCCACATCGATCGGTCGTTATGACCTTGACAGAAGTAACTTGAGAAGTTATGGGGAATAAAGTTTAACTGGAATGAGTTCAAGAGAGAATGGAAGTGAACACAGTGAGTACAGTCAACTCTTTTCTAGGAGTTTTGCTACAAAGGCTGTGACAAAGATAGGACTGTAACTGGAGGGAGAGGGGAGTTTAAAGGAGAGAGCTTTGTCAAGGTGGGAGACAGTCCTGAATGTTTTCCCATTGTTGAGAATCTCCAGAAGAGAGAGAAAATACGTCCTAAAGTTTTTCTCCTAATGCCTCACACCGATGCTGTATTTCTGTCCGTTTGCTGCTAGTTGTCATCAATTCAGCTCCAACTCACAGCGACCCCATGTGTTACAGAGTAGCACAGCCCCGTAGGACGTGCTTGGCTGTAATCCTTACAGCACAGAGCCTTTGGGTGGGTTCCAACCTCCAACTTTTAGGTTAGCAGTTGAGTGCAAACGTTGGTGCCACCCGGGAACCTTATGGATGTCTTATTTGGGATTCTGAGCACACACACACACACACACACAAACACACATTTACCTAGTTTAATTCAGAGGAAGAGGACTTCATGTTATTGCACCTTTAACAAAAATACGCAACGTGTCATAGTAGATGTGCACATTTTTATAATGGAAAGATACCCTACTCCTGAAAAATATTTTTGATTTTTCTATTGACGAACTTATCTGAAGCCTCCCCCCAAAAAGTTGAGGGGATTTTAAAAAAGAACGATATGCCATTCAGCAAGAAGAAATATGAACAATTAGTGCAAATGGGGAATACCTGAAAATACATTCAGTTCAGAGAAATCTAGTGATTTTACATTTGGCAGACAATGCTGTTACTACTATTCAGTTACTCAAAACTGTGGATCCAGTGTCGATTTTGAAGAGGAATCAAATTTCACATTTTAATTCTGATGTCATTTATATATACAGTCATCAGAAGAAAGTTGTCTAACTGGAAGACACACAGTACAGCTTTTTAATGCTTGTGTATTTAGAGGGGACTAGATTTGGAGTAAGTAGTGCATTCATTATTTTTAATTTGTCTGAAATATTTTTCCTTTGTCTTATACCTCGAACCTCTGTTTTATTTCCAGTGCTGTGTGTGGGTCACTTTAAAAACGTCTTAAACATTTATTGTGCAACATTTTAAATATTTAAAAGCATAAAGAATAATATGATAAACATCTTTCTAGTCATAGGCAGTAGAATTTTTAAAAAAATTACAGATACAGCTGAAGCCACTACTTAATCACATGCCCTCTCCTGTGTTAAAGCTACTAAATTTGTGTTTCTCATTCTATAGAATAGTTCTTCTGTTTGTATCTCTAAGCAACATATAGCATTATATGGCATATTTTAAGGAAGCGTGGGGCACAGGAATCATTTGCTATCTGAAAGATCGTTGGTTCAAAACCACCAGCCACTCCATGACAGATAGATCTGTCAGTCAGCTTCCACAGAGACTGACAGCCTTGGAAACCCGATGAGGTTGCTATGAGTCAGAACTGAATTCACAGCAGTGAGTACAGCATATTTTAAACGTTAAAAACTTCACAAGTGTCTTGGATTGCATCCTCTAGAGAAGCAACACCAATAAACATACAATTATACAGAGAGAGATGTTTATAAAATATCAAGACAATGGCTCACGTGTGGTTGTAGAGGCTGGAAACTCTGAAGTCCATGGGTCAAATTGAAGGTTTGTCCTGTCTCACAGGCTGTGAAGACCCATGAGTCAAGTTCCAACAACTGGAGATCAGGTCAACAGGAGCCAGCTGCAGGCTGCAGAGCAAGCAAGAGCCCAAGAGCCTTGCCAGAAAATTCACCTATTTTGGATGCAGGCCATATCCTCAAGGAGACTTCCTTTCTGCTGATTGGCTGCTCACAGCAGATCGCATCATGGAGGTGATCACATTATATAAGATCTCATCGTGAAGGTGATCACATCACCACATGACTGTCAAACTACGTCATAACTGCCAAACTACTGAGAATCATGGCCAAACAAGCTAATACACAACATTCACTATCACAATAAGGATTCTTCTGTAACTTGCTTCTTTCACCAAATATTATGTTTACAAGTTTTGTCCATACTGATATGTATAACCCTAATTCCTTTCTTTTTACTGCTATACAGAAATTCTACGAAACCCTGGTGGCGCAGTGGTTAAGTGCTACGTCTGCTAACCATAAGGTCGGCAGTTGGAATCCACCAGTCTCTCCTCGGAAACACTACAGGGCAGTTCTACTCTGTCCTCTTGGGTCGCTATGAGTCCAAATTGATTCAATGGCCCTGAGTTTTTGGTTTCGTATAGAAATTCTGGAGGAAAATACCCCAATTTGTATACTCATTCACCTGGTTTTTCACATTTCAAATGTTTTGTGCTTTCAAATACTACTGTAATAAAACTTTCTGTCTTGTATGTCTTCTTATACACAAGTACAGGAAAAGATTTTTTCCCCTAAGGCAATGGTCTTTGGATTTCTTTGCTCATATTCCCTTAAAATATTTTTTAAAAATTTTACTTTATTGTGATGAAGTGAAAATTTACAGTCCAGGTCAACTTGCCATATAAAATCCTGAACACATGCATCTCTGCAACTCTATCTGCTCTCCTCACCCTGTGACAGCACCCTCCTCCTTTCTACCCTGTACGTCCAGGTATCTACTCAACCAACACGTCCCCTATCACTCTCCCCTCCAAAGAAGAACCAGCTGGACAGCCTGGTATGTATATTAAGCCAAGAAGTACGAACACTGCCTGCATCACTCCACGTCCCACAGTCCAGTCCAATCTTTGAAGAGTTGGCTTCAGTACTGGTTTCAGCTCTGGGCTAGCAGCAAGTCCAGGGGCCATGTTCTCAGGACACCCTCCAGGATGTCAGACCGAGTCTAGTCTTTTAATAGAGCTCTTGATCTACCCTCCCTTTTTTCTAGTGCTTCATCCGGGCCTGCACATTTTGTTTCCTGTTGGGGCAGATCAGGCACCATCTAGTTCTTCTGGTCTCCTGCTCATGTAGTCTCCCAATTATATGGACCCATCTGTCTTTTGGGCTCATATTTTCCTCAGGTCTTTGATGTCCTCCTTTGTTTTCATCTGCTCCAGGTGGGTTGAGACCAGTTGATGTTCCTTACATAGCAGCTTGCTGGCTTTTAAGACCCTAGGCACCACTCCCCAATACGGGATGCAGAACAACTTCTTAGAAACAAACGAGTTATGCCAATTGACCTCAGTGTCCCTGGAAACCGTGGTCCCCAGATCCCTGTCCCTGCTACTCTCTGCTTTAAAATGTTGGGTTGTATTTAGAAAACTTTTTAGTTTATAGTGTAGCCCAGTTGTGCTGAGCTCCCTTATACGGCGTGCTCTCACTGCCTTCACCTAGTTGAATTCGTATTGACTATCTCACCTATGAATGACCTCCCTTCCCACCCTTGTAGCTGTCAGATTATTGTCTTCTATGTAAAGCCCTTTCTTAAGTCCTTATAATAGTGGTCTCATACAATATTTGTCCTTTTGCAGCTGACTGATCTCATTCAGAATAATGTCTTACAGATGATTTCAGGTTATGAGATGTTTCCTAAAATCATGACTGTTCTTTATCATTGCATAGTGTTCCATTGTGTATATCTACCACAGTTTACTTATCCACTCATCTGCTGATGGACACCTAGGTCAATTCCATCTTTTGCTATTGTGGACAGTGCTGCAACAAACTTTGGTATGCATGTATCTGTTCTTGTGACAGCTCTTATTTAGGTAGGATATATTCCAAGTACTGGGATTGCTGGATCATATGGTATTTCTATTTCTAGCTTTTTATCCCTTAAATGATTTTGAAAAAGTTGTGTACTTCTTTACATATTTTTAACTTGGCATTTAAGGTTTTTTTAACATAAATTTAAATATTAATGTGAATCATGCAAAACTGGTATTTCTGTAAGTCGAAAATGGTTGAATATTGATACTTCCATAATGGTTGAAACTAATACTTGCAAAGAATGTCATATATAGTCATTGTAAATAATTATATCTAAAAATAAATTTATTTACTTTAAAACAGATAGCCAATGGAAACTGAAGACCACACTAATTTGATACTTGCCCTTATATACCATAAAAGTAGCTCAAAAGGGCTCTTTTTTGACAAGAAGCACACTTTTTCACAGTATCATTTAATGTCTTTTACCAAAAAACCAAACCAAACCCAGTGCCATCAAGTTGATTCCAACTCATAGTGATCCTATAGTCCAGTCTAATCTTTGTCTGAACCGTTGGCTTGCGGAATGGCTTTGGTTCTGGGCTAACAGAGAGTCTGGATGGCATGTCTTCCAGGGACCCTCCAGTCTGTTGTATTATCAAGTCTGGTCTTTTTCATAGAGTTCAAGTTCTTCACACTTATTTTTCTCCCACTATGTCAGGGACTGTGTGTTGTATTCCCTATCAGGACTGTCATTAGTGGTGGCCAAGCACCATCTAGTTCTTCTGGTTTCACGCTGAGGTAGTCTCTGGATTATGTGGCCCTCTCCATCTCTTGGGCTCGTATTTCCCTTATGTCTTTGATGCCCTTCATTCTCCTCTGCTCCAGGTGGGTTAGGACCAATTGATGCTTCTCAGACGGCTGCTCGTTAGCTTTTAAGAGCCAAACACCACACACCAAAGTGGGATGCAGTACATTTCTTAAAAAACTTTGTTTTTGTGCCCTGAAATCATAGTTCCCAGATCCCTTAGGCTGACCTTCTCTTCTGTTTAAGAAGAGTTCAGGTAATATTTTTGACTTAAGGTTTAAAGATTTTTCTCACGCCAATAGTTTCAAGGGTTTATCCAATCTTCATAGCTGCAGAAAATTTGGATTCCAGGAGAATGTGAAATTCTGTTCTGCATTTTTTTCCTTTTGATTAGGATTCTTCTATAGAACCCTTGATTAAAATATTTAACAATTAGCCAAGCACCATCCAGTCTTCCTGGTCTTGTGGCAAAGCAGACAGTTTTTCATACAGGCAATTAGCCACTCATTACATATACTCTTCCTATTCCTGACTCTCTCTCTTCCTTTGTCTAGGCAAATAGAGACCAACTGTTGTGTCCTGAATGGCTGCTTGCAAGTTTTTAAAACCCCAGGCATCATACAAATAGAAGAGAAATGCTAAACACATTACTAGGCCAGTTACCTTATGTGTCCCATGCAACCATGACCCTAAACCTCCAAACCAAGGAACTGCAACCCATGAGGTGTTTGGTTGTACCTAGTAGCCTTGAAAGCTACTTTATCTTTGTCATTGTTGTAAATACATCTAGCACACAACTTTTGCCAATTCAAGTTTTTACAGGTATATGACTTATTGACAGCAACTATGATAACTGTGCACTGCTACACTTGGTCAATGCAATTTTTGCATAACTGTAGGTGGAAACTCAGTAGTCCGTAAGCAATAACACCTTCCATTTCCCCCTTCTCCCAATCCCTGATAACACTAATAAACTTTGTTATCTATATATACATTTGCCTGTTCTTGTCTTTTTATGTGAGGTCATACAATATGTGCCCTTTTGTGACTGAGTTATTTTACCCAGCATAATGTCAAGTTCCATTCACAGTAAACTATGTATCCAAACTTCATTTCTCTTACTGGTTGAATAGTAGTCTATGTATGTATGTGCCACATTTTTTTTTATGACTGAGTGAAACTGTACATTCCCATATAAATTAACATGCCCACCTATATGCAGCTTCCACTGCTCTCCCTGCCTGGTGACAGCACACTATTCCTCTCTGCTCCATACATGTCTCATCCTCCCAGTAGTCTCCTTTCCCTTCCTCTCCACCCACTCCCCTTCCTCCAGCCAGAGGTCAGCAGGATGATATCCTATAGATGCATAGAACCATAAAGTGCATCCAATATATGGTCACTCTGTGTCGCCGAGTCCAATCCATTTGTGTCCGAAGAGTGGACCTTCGTTATGATTTATGGGCAAGGTGTGCCACATTTTTTTTATCCATTAGTCTGTTGATGAGCATTTAGGTTGATTCCACCTTTGGGATATTGTGAATAGTGATGTGATGAACACTGACGTGCTTTCAAGACTTTTGGGCATATACATAGGAGTGGAATTGCTGGATCATACAGTAGTTCTATTTTTAGTTTTCCAGGAAACTACCACACTGTTTTCCACAATGGCAACATCATTTTGCATTCCTACCAGCAATGGATAAAGGTTCCAATTTCTGCAAATGCTCACTAATATTTGCTATTTTTTCTGCATCTCTTCTGTCCCTCAATCTTGGCCACCCTTGTGGGAGCGAAATAGTTTCTCATTGGGTTTTGATTCATATTTCTTTGTGGCAGAATTTTAATTAAAACCATTTTAGAAATCAAAAGGGTGGCAGTTCGAATCCACTAGGTGCTTCTTGGAAACTCTATTGGGCAGTTCTTCTCTGTCCTATAGGGTTCCTATGAGTTGCAATTGACTGGACAGCAGTGGGTTTGGTTTTTTGTTTGGTGGCAGAATTTATTTTTGGTAAATAATTATTATATAGTATAGAAAAGGAAACTGTAATGGAGTAGTGATTAAGTGCTACAGCTGCTAACCAAAAGATCAGTAGTTCAAATCCACCAGGCCCTTCTTGAAAACTCTGAGTCAGTTCTACTCTCTCCTGTAGGTCTCCATGAACTGGAATTAAAAGGAGTGGGTTTTGGTTATTGTAAAAATGGTGTGAGGGTATCCAACTGCCTCTGCCTTCATGAGGAAGAAGAAAGAGAATCAAGAGCAACAGACCAACACTGATTTCTGTGAGGAAAAGGTCAAGTACACCTCCATTCTCCAAACTTTTTACTGATTATGACACCAGTCATCTCTCCACATGACTCTCTACTTCTCTGGTAAGTTTGATAATTTATTGCAATGGCCGCATAGAACTCACAGAAAGTGTTAACGATTATGAGGTTTATTAGAGAAGTAATTTAGGATCAGGAATGATTCAGGATACAGTGTTTTGATCAAGACAGTGTCTTGGCTGTGCCCTCTGGTAGGCCTCTTCCTTGACTTCTTGGGCCTCTTGAGCTGGCCTATTCTCTGTCCTACTTGGGTGAGTGCTACAAAGTTCTTTAGCTCCACTAGTAAGTTAGTACCTTGGGGCACCCAACTCTGCCAATAAGCCTTGGTCCAAAACCACTGAGCTCTCTGCCTTGTGGGTCAGGAAGCTTAGCTCTGCTGGCAAGTGCCCAGAGGCACAACGTTCCACCAGGAAGCCTCCTGCCTAGAAGCATTCAGCTCTCTCATTCCATGAGCTGGGAAACCCACTGCACCATCTCCTACAGATTTCCTGATTCTACTGCTGCTGGTTCTCTGCAAAATTTGCTGCCACTTCTCACTGTCTCCAGTGGTACTGATCTCTGTCTTCTGGGCCTAAGAGGTTCTCAGTACAGGGACCACAAGTCCAAGCACAAGGATCCCAGGTTCAGCCCCACCTCTGCCCCATCTCTTCTGCTTGATGGTAGAGAGGTTCCCCCACTTTATGCCCCTAGGATGGCTAATTTCATGTCTAGCAGGATGGCAAAATTGACCAATCCCCTCATTAGTGTTCCATACACCTTATTTGTATGGTCCCACCCCCACAAGGGTACATGCACCTTATTTGTGTTATTAGCAAGATGTCCAGACCCTTGGTGAATCACAAGTACCTTAATTACATAGCCTGACTGAAACATTTGGTATGAATTACAAGATCGTGATGAGAAAGGCCATATAAAAGCAATCCATTGTATCTTGCGTATAAAAAGTAAAATTTAATAGATGAATGTTACTTGTTGCTAGGAGACAGAATTTAGCATCAGTTTTATCCCTATTTTCTATTTTTAAAGATGTAATCTTTGAGAAACCTTATTTGCTTAAACTAATAGAGAGCAATAAAAGTTTTTATTTTACTGCAATATCTCTCAATTCTAAGAAATATTTTGAAGTTATATGAAAATATTACATAATGAGCTATTATTGAAAATTAATTTTAATGTTGTATCAGTTAACAGCTTGACTGAGTTCTTCTCCAAATTTGCTGAAAGCAAAGAATTGGAAATCACTTGACTAGGAAAAGTAGTTGTTGCCCAGTCTTTGGAATCATTTTCTTCCACAGTTTTTTTGGGAAATACACCAAAAAAACTTAATAAAAATTTCAAATAATAGTAGCTAAATATCTCTTTCACTTGAGGGCATTGTTTAAAACTCAGCGTGTTCTGAAAGAGTTGGAAAACAAAAATATGATTGATTTCAACACACCTTTTCCAATAGAATAGAAAATGTTTTTGAAATATTTTTTGTCAAGACTGTGGAGCTACAAATTTAGCTTAACTGTTGTATCAAAAACATCCTCTATGTAATCTAATTGGCAAAGTCAGTGTTTATTGTGAAACTAATCACACAAATCAGATTTACTTTCTGTCCAAAAAAGTTTGATTTCATATTCCAGTTTGAATAAGCTAATCTACTATATCATTTCACAGCTACCTCACTTCTGAACTCAATCATCTTGCATAACTGAATTCATATGACTCACATAAGCTGATCCCATTTCCACACACATCACCTTAAAAAGGTGAAAACGTAATGCTCTAGACAATAATATTTATCATCTGTGGTAGACAGTATTATTTGTTCTTAAATGTTAATCCCCTCATCTTTGCTATCCTTCTCTATGGACATGGCTCCACTTCATGAACTTTGGACTTACCCATGGAACTTGCTTTGGCTAATAGAATGATACAGATGTAAAGAGTGCTGTACCTGAGCAGTGCTTTTAGGGCTGGTGCAGGTTTCCACCCGTCCTCTGGCATGTCCTCCTTTCTGCCAGAGAGCGTCTGCTTCTTCAGCTTGGATCTCATAATGACAAAACATGTGAAGTAGACCCACAGTCTAAATGAGAAGACATGGAGATGTCCACAGTCTACCCACAGACTGGAGCAGAACTGCAAAATCATATTCCCAGCAGCACTCACGGAACTATTTATTATTACAAACCCTACCTGGGAAAATTTGACCCATTCTCTCTCCTGCTTTGTTTTTAGCTCCTCACCCTGTCTATCCATCAGTCCCTGGTAATGACTACTCTTTTTTTGTTTCTATGGATTTGCCTTTCAAAATGTCTCATAAAAGTGGAATTATACAATATTTGTCTTCTGTCAGATTTTCAAAGATTATTATTCCTTCAGGCTGGATCATTTCAATTGCCTGTCTTCAAGTTCATTGATTCTTTCTTCTGCCCACTCAAGTCTGCTGTAGAACCTCTCAAGTGAATTTTATGTTTTGTTTCTTGAACATTTTCAGGCCCAGAATTTCTGCTTGGATTCTTTTATAATTTGTATGTCTTTGTCAATATTTTCATTTGTTTATACAGATCTTTTCCTTGATTCCCTTTCATTCTTTGTCCATATTTTCCTTTAGTTCTTTGGGGATATTTAGAACAGTTGTTTTAAAATCTGTATCTAGTAAGTCCAATATCTGCTCCTTCTCCAGAATAATTTCTCATTCCTGATGCCAACTCTTAAGACCAGGATTCAACTGGACTATAAGACACAAAGCGATACTGGTGAAGAGTATTCTTTGCATTTTAAGTAGATACATGAGATTACCTGAGAAGCTCCTGTCCAGTCCAGAGGTGAGATGTGAAGGCAGAGGGGAACAGGAGCTCATTGAATGGACATAAGAAATATGTGGTAGAAAGGAGGAGTGTGCTGTCACAATGTGGGGAGAGAAGCTGGTTACATAGCAATGTGTGTGTAAGTTTTTGAATCACACATTGACTTGGATTATAAACGTTCACTTAAAGCACACACAAAAATATGTTAAAGAAGGAATAATTTCCACTGGTTCCTTTTGTTCCTTTGAATGGTCCATCCTTCCTTTTTTATCTGTATGTTCTGTGATTTTTTTGCTGAAAATGGGACATTTGAATAGTTACCACTGGTGGTTCTAGAACTCAGTTTCTTTGATGGGGGTTCCTTGGCTTTTTCTTTTTTTCTTTTTCTTATTTCCTCTCTTTATCTATTGTTAAATACTGTGGTAGTTTACTAGCTTAGTGAGTTTTCCAGACCACTTCAGCAGAAACCAATGGGAAAAAAACAGCACTGGGAGAAAAAACAAAACCTCTTGTAGTCTTTGTAGAACTTGCTTCATACTGGGACAATCTTCTACTGGGCTTACATTAAACTGCAGAATCCAACTTTCTGGATACATATCTTCCCTTGGGCATGGATGTGGCTCTCTGAGGTATACACACTTGGGTGCCTTTCTGGAAACCCTAGTGGTGAAGTGGGTTAAGTGCTACCTCTGCTAACCAAAAGGTTGGCAATTCAAATCCGCCAGGCACTCCTTGAACTCTATGGAATAGCTCTACTCTGACTTTTAGGGTTGCTGTGAGTCGGACCTGACTCAACAGCAGTGGGTTTTGGGGTGCCTTTCAATACCCCAGCTTCCTAAGAGTGCCTCTATAGCTCTCCTTTGCCCCAGGTAGCCACAGTCTCCTCTGTTCACACCTCAGTCTATGCCTGTGGCTCCTTTGACCTGAATAACTTCCAAGATGGATGAAATAGAGACAAACACATTGCTTTAGCTCTTTAGGTATCTGCTCAACTAATTTGAACAGGCAAACATAATATATGTTAATAAAGTGTGCTATACTTTTTGCAGAGCCGGAGTACATGATCCTAATCTGAAAATACAACCACCACTTCAAGCTGGCCTTTAAGTGGGGTGAGGGTGATACTTAAGTCAGCACCCAAAAGTCTCGATGTCTATCTACCATTCCAAAAGGCCTTTGCCTGGCTGCCATGATCACTATTTACCAGAGTTACAGCAAGGCTAGTACTCTCATTTTCTGCTTATTTCTTTGATTTTTCTGTGAGGCTCAGAAGCAAGGAACTTCTTACTCTGCCATCTTTGTTCTGGTTGCCTCCCAATACTCGTTTTTAATGACAACATTCAATACTCTGAGCAAATTAGGACCTAACTTTTAGCACCAGAGCCTTATTTATAAATAGAAAGTACTCTGAAGCTAAAGCATAGAAACAAGGGATGAGACTGCTCTTGTGACCAGTCATTGTGACAGCTCTATTTTTATAAATATCCTGTACCATGTCCACATAAGGACAAATAAATTCCAATGAAAGTGTTCAACATTTGAGAAAGTCTATTTGTCATCTGTATGTCCTTGCACACCACAGTCTCATCAGTAATACCAGTTTCTTTGCCACCATATCAGTCATAAGATGTGACCTATAAAGAATTGGATCTATCAGTCTGTAAAGTATATTAATTTACCGTAATTTGGTTGCACTTGGAATTTTGTGAGGTTGAAAAACGTTTACTGTACTTGTATCATGCCTGGAGTCTATTTATTGAGAAATTACATCTGCCACTTTACTGCATCCAAGAGAATGATTGCACTGTTTTCTTCCACATATCTAATTCTAAGAAATTTAATCACATAATGGTAAATTTTGAAAAATTTAAATTGCACTCAATACCAACTAATTTTGACTAGAAAGAAACAGCTGCAACTTGAAACTGAGGGCAACAAACATCAGCTGTAAAAACTTTACACTCAAAAGTAGTTTTTAATACCTGTTTTCAGATTAAAATTCTAGTAAACAATTCAAAGGATGGAAGTTGCATCACACAAATATATTCCATATGCCATTACACTATCCCTGTCTTATTTTCTGCTGCTATAACAGAAATACCACAAGTGAGTGGGTTTAACAAACAGAAATTTATTTTCTCACATTTTAGGAGGCTAGAAGCCCCAGTTCAGGGTGTTGACTCTAGGGCAAAGCTTTCTCTCTGCTGGCTCTGGAGAAAAGTGTTTGACTCTGAGCTTTTGCTTCTGGGTGATTTTCATGAAGTTTTGCATTTCTCTTCCTCTATCTTTGTTTCTCTTACTTGCTTGTTTGTCTACTTTATATCTGTAAAGAGACTGACTTAAGACACACCCTAAACTAATACTATCTCATTAACATAACAAAGACAACCCGTTCCAAAATGGGATTATAACCTCACACACAGAAGTTAGGACTTACCACACATACATTTGGGAGACACAATTCAGCACATAACAGTCTACTCTCTGGCCCCCCCAAATTCATGTTCTTGCCACATGAAAACACATTCATCTCATCACATTATTCCAAAAGTCTTAAATCTACTCCAGGTCCAAAATCCCAACTTCTGAATCCTCTACATCAAATATGGGTGAGACTTTAAGTGTATTCTATTCTGAGGTAAAATTCTTCTTTATCTGTGTATGTGTGAATTCTACAAGTCATCTACTTTCTATAATAATAGAACAGGTACAATGTAAACATTTCTGTTACAAATGGGAGAAACAAGGAAAACGGGCACCAAGCAAGTTCAAAACCTAGTAGAACACATTGTATTAGCTCTCAAGGCTTCAAAATGACCTTCTGTTCTCTGAGATCATCTGGGCAACAGCCCTGCCCCTAGGCTTGGTACTGGCTACACTGTCTCTATTCTGGATGGAGACTCCTCACTCCTGGCCTTAACTCCTGCCTCCAGGCCCTCTGAAAGGGCACTTCTGCTCCCTTGGCTCTGGCTCATCTCATTCTCCTAGTCCATCTGAGTGGTGACCCCACCCACTTGGCTCCAGTAGACCCCATTCTTCTGCCTTTGCGCACGGCAGCCCAATGCCCTCAGCTTTGAGCAGTGTCCCCACTCCCCCTAAGCAGTGTCCCCAACCCCCCCCCCCCGGCATATCTTAATGGCAGCCCTATGGTCCAGAAGAGCTGGTGAAGATCTTATTCTTCAAAACCTAACAGGCTGTGGCCCCACCCTCTGAGATCCAGGAGACTGTGGCCCTACTCTTTGAAACCAAGAAGAGCTTCTCGTGCTACTTCCAACAGTTCTGCTGATCTCTGAGCTGCTCCAGGGATGGCATGTGTCTTTTCTTGGGGGACAACATTTGTAGCTTCTTTGTCCTTTTTTTTTTTTATCTTTCCCTGTTCTTTCCTTTCATCCTGTCTCTGATCCCTTCATTCTAAGATGATGAGTTTTCTGCTGTGGTGTTGGTTAGTTTTGTCAGCCACAGCTTAATCTCCTTAACAGAAGACTGAGTCACCAGATGGTTGTTGTTTTTGTTAGGGAACATGCTCTTAGTTTGTACAACAGAATTGTTCAAATCTTTAAGTTTTGTTTTCCTTTTGCACAGTTCCTTTTTAAGCCCATTTCTTTCGTCTCACATTTTACTGTAAGTGGCAAGAAAAAAAAACCATGCAGCCCCTTTAAGATATTTGAACACAATTCAGACAAATTCTTTGCTACTGAATAAAAAGTATCATCCTTCCTCCCTTGTCCAGTAATACAGTCATCATTTTGTTTTAAAGCCTCACAAGAAGAACATTTAATGTCTATGTTTCTAGCAACATTCTGTTGCTGGTGATAGAGACTTTCTCTATAGCGCTCCTCATTTCCTTCTAGGCCCTCACCAGAATTGCCTTTGATGTCCACAATTCTACCAGCAGTCTCTTCAGGGCAATCTAGACTTTTCCTACTAAAAACTACACCCATTTCTATCAAGTCAAATTGTGACTCATAGTGATCCTACAGGACAGAGTAGAACTGCCTCCTAGTGTTTTCAAGGCTGTACTCTTCCTCCCACAGAGTGGCTGGTGGGTTTGAACCACAGACCTTTCGGTTAGCAGCTGTGTTCTTAACTACACCACCAGGGCTCCTTCTTAGGCACCTTAAACCTCTGTCAGCCTCTACCAATACCCAGTTCCAAAACCACTTCCACATTGTAGGCATTTCTTAGAGCAGTACCCTATTCTTGGTATCAAATTCTCTGTTAGTTATTTAGTGCTGCTATAACATAAATACCACAAATGGGAAATCTTGACAAACAGAATGTTTATTTTCTCATAGTTTAGGAGGCTGGAAGTCTAAATTCAGGATGCTGGCTCTAGGGGAAGGGTTTCTCCGCCAACTCTGCAGGAAGGTCCTTGTCTCTCTGAACTTCTGGTCCTGGGGGGTGATCTTCATGTGTTTTAGCATCTCTCTTGCCCCATCTCTGCTTCTTCCACTTGCTTGTTGAATTTTTTTTATATATCAAAATAGATTGACTTAAGATGTACCCATCACTAATCCTGCCTCATTAACAAAACGAAGACAATCCATTCCCAAATGAGACTGTAAGTACAGTCATACAAATTAGGATTTACAATACATATTTTTTAGGGGCTGAATTCAACCCATAATAGTCCCAAATAACTTTAATTTTATGTATATCAATACGGACATTTTTAGTTGGGGAATAGTCTATTTTCAAGAAATACATTCCAACGTTTGGATAAATTTTTTAAAGGACTATCATAAAAAACAACAAGAAATAAAATACAGAATACATCTTGATAGATTACTAAAAGCAGACACATGATGATAAAATGATTGCTATCTAATAAAATTAATCCATTGTATAAGTTATCAACACAAGATAGCTAATATGTTCCTTCTCATTACTTAATTTATTATACTGTAATGTAATATGTAGCTAAAACCATAATTATTTGTCAAGTGGAGAATTTAATAAAAGGCAGAGCATTCCTTTGTTAAAATTGTTTGCATGCATAAACTGGACTCACATAATCAACTCTGGGGACTAATTAAATAAGAAGCATGAATGAAAAGCAACAATATCTTAACTGTTAGATACTACCATGTTTTTCCTCTGTATTTCATATACTGAGTGAAAGAAAAATGTCTATACTGCTCGAAACTAGTTCAGGAGCTGACACTGGATGTTGAAGACCCCATCCCTTCTCTACCAATCTGCAGTGTAACCTTTCTCACACATCAGTAATATATCTATCTTATACATCACCTGGTGGCATAGTGGTTAAGAGCTATGGCTGTTAACCAAAAGTTCAGCAGTTTGAATCCACAAGACATTCCTTGGAAACCCTGCGGAGCACTACTTTTCTGTCCTATAAAACTAAACCCTCTGCTGTCAAGTCAATTCTGACTCATAGCAACCCTACAGGGCAGAGTAGAACTGCCCCATAGAGTTTCCAGGGGGCGCTTGGTGGATTCAAACTGCCAAACTTTTGGTTAGCAACATAGCACCTAACCACTATACCACCAGGAATTCCACTCTGTCCTACTGGATCACTATAAGTCAAAACTGACTCCATGATGATGGAATTTTTGTTTTTTGTATACATCCGCTAGAACCATGGGTCTATTTCTAGGCTGTTTATACTACTGGCCTACTTTTCTAACCTCATGCCAACAGCTAATGGTTACATCAGTTATTGTAACTTTGGAAATCTTGAAATCTGATAGGCAATCCACTCCACCACTTACACATTCCTCTGAGTGGTGCAAACACTTGAGCCCTGGACTAGTAGCCAGGAGACAAGTGGCTCAAATTCACCCAGAGAAGTCTCAGAAGACAGGCCAAGTGATCTGCTTCCAAATGGTCACAGCCTGAAAACTCCCAAGGAGGAGTTCTACTCTGCACACATGAGGTTGCCTTGAGTGGGGATCAACTTGAGGGCAACAGAAACAACAAGAGGCTAGCTCAGGCTGAGACTGGGAGACTCTATGGGGCAGTTCTACTCTGTCCTATAGGGTTATTATGGGTCAGCATGGGCAAGACTTGGGCACTTGGGAGCAGGAGACAAGTTTAACCGAAGTTTGGTGAACAAGCACTTTGTTGTTGATTGATGAGTGGGAACCCATTTATAAGGCAAAGAATGGGAATTTGGAGATACTGTGTCTGTCCTTGTCCTAAATGAAGGGACAACTGCAAGTCTCATCGAAGTCATATAGGAATGGTGACTCTTCCGTAAGCCATTGCTTGGAACCCAAGGGTGGGGAGATTTTTTTGACTATTGCTGTTTTTCAGCATCAAAAGATTCAGGTCAAATCCAGTTTTCATTGAAGCCATTGCTATTATCTGCATTTACGAATAAACGAGGAGCCCTGGTGGCACACTGGTTGCAGCACTTGGCTGCTAATCAAAAGACTGATGGCTGGAAACCTGCAGCCACGCTGGGGGAGGAAGATGTGACAGTCCTCTTCGGTAGATATTACAACCCCAGGCAGTTCTATTCTGCCCTTTAAGGTGCTATGAGTGGGAATTTGACTCTGTGGCGACACGGAGCTCAGAGAGGGTAACTTGTTGAAGACATTAGCCAGGGTGGGGAAGAGCTAGGCTATGATCCCATGTGTTCTAACTCCAGACCCCACGTTCCAACTGCTGTGTCAAATCCCCTTTAAAGCAGTTGTAATATTGCACTGAAATGGTTTGCTCTTTCATACACCCCAGAGAAAATTTTTTGAGTAGGCCATAGTTAAGCCACAAGCACGTGTGAATAAAAACCACTCGCTGTGTTGTCAGTTTGGACTTCTGGCAACCCCATATGTGTCAGAGTAGAACTGTGCTCCCCAGTGTTTTCAGTGGCTGGCTTTTCAAGGTGCATCGCCAGGCCTGCCTGCTACAGCAGCTCTGGGTGGACTCCAACCTCCCACCTTCGGGTTAGCAGCTGTTTTAGTCAGCTAGTGCTGCTCTAACAGAAATACCACAAGTGGAGGGGTTTAACAAGAAACGTTTATTCTTCCACAGTCCCATAGGCTACAAGTCTGCATTCAGGGTGTCTGTTCCAGGGGAAGGCTTTCCTTCTGTCGGCCCTGGAGCAAAGTCCTTGTGTTGTATCCGTCTTCGGTTCAGGGAGCTTCTTGGTGCTGGAACCTCAGGTCTGAAGGGTGCTGTACTCCTGCTGCTGCTTTCTTGATGGTGTGAGGTTCCCTATTCTCTGCTTGCTTCCCTTTCCTTTTATTTCTCGTAGGATGGAAGGATAAAGGGTGGTGTAAGCCACACTCTAGGGAAACTCCCTTTACAGTGGAGCAGGGGGGTGACCCTATGCAGGGATTTACAGTCCCACCCTAATCCTCTCTAAAATAATCTACTCTGTTAACCACAGGCAGAGACTAGGATTTATAGCATTAGAAAATCGCACAATGGAGGGCAATTCCAGAAGACAGGGAATCCTGGTCCAGGCAACTATTACACATATTTTGGGGGGAGGGGCACAATTCAATCCATGACAGCGGTAGAGGGTGTTAACAGGTTTGCACCACTCAGGGACTCCCCAAGCATGGATAAAACTCCCTAAAAGAAAGCTGGTGAATGAGAAGACAGGTGGAGGAGGAGAACGGAGAGAAGGAGGAGCAAAGTAGTAGAGGTACCACTGTCTCTGCAGCCTTGGGTCTCCAGCGCCCTAAACAGGCCTTGGCACGGAATAAGCATTTAGGACAGTTTTGCTGGCTGAAGTGCTAAACGAATGAATTCAGCGTAGACTTGATGAAGTCGCTTCTTTTCTCGACCTGGTTTTCCTCTGTACAATCTCAATAGCTGCCTGGGTTAGGTGGGCGGCGACTGCTGGAACTCAGCCGCCGCTCCCCTCTGAGCTGCTAAAGCGCTGCCAGGCCGGGCTTTCACCGAATCAGTGTTCGCTGAAGGGCAAAAGCCGCTCAGGCTGCGGAGGACAGTGGCCTCGCCTCCCTCGGCGATTGCGGACAAATGTCCCCGGTCGGTGCACTAGGTGGGAAGGGCAGGCAGACGAGGGTTCTGTGACCTTAGCAGAGCGGACGCGGCGGGCAAGAGAGACGGAAGCGGGGTGGGGGGCGGGGGACGGTTAAGGAGCGTAGGGCGCAGGGAGTCGCTACCGCCCCCAGTAGAGACCCCTCTGGAAGCAGGTGTTAGGAGCTAAAGAAACGAGAAAAGGAGGGAGAGATCAGGGCGAGTCATCAGGAGACGCAGAGGCCGGTGCACCTCCAAAACAAAAACAACAAACCAGGCAGACTGGTGCTGTCTAGTCCTTCCGACTCACGATGACCCAGGGTGCAGCAGAGGGGAACTCAGCTCCATAGGGTTTTCATGGTGTGAGCTTTCTGAAGCAAATCACTAGGTCTTTCTTCTCAGACGCCTAAGTGGGTTCCAGTTGCCAACTTTTGTTTAGTGGCCACAATGCTTAACCGTTTTGCGTCGCCCAGGGAGTCATTCAGCGCCTACAAAAAAGACCAGGTGCGGGTGCGGTAAGAATGCCGCATGCCAAAGCACGCGGAATCGATAACGGATCTCACCTCTCCTGGCATCCCCAGGACACGCCGCTGGCCAGGACAGAGCCGAGAGAACTTGAGGGGTCCCGAGATCTTCTCTAGAAGGCCGTCGGAAGCGCTGGCGTCCGCGGGCGCCTCGGACCGCCGCCGGGTGGCAGGATTGGGGGCAGGAGTTCCCACAGACCCCGCGGGGGTGGCCCCGCCCCCAGGCCGCCGGGAGGCCCCTCTATGGGGGGGCGGAGTTGTCGCCGCCCCGCATCCCCGTGGACTGCCGGCCTTTTATTAAGCCCGCTGAGCTTCCAGCTGCCCTTCACTCGCCTCTCCCGCCAGTCCTACTCCTGCGCGATGGCCTCAGCGCTGAGCTGTGTCTCCAGGTTCAAGTCCTTCGTGATACTGTTCATCACCCCGATACTGCTGCTGCCACTCATCATTCTGATGCCCGCCAAGGTCAGTTGCGTCTCCGGGCAGCCTGGCGCATTCCGGATGCCCAGTGCCCAGCAGCGGGCACCGAACGTGGGAGCACTGAGCTGGCGCGCACGGATTCGAGGGAGGGCACAGCTCCCATGGGGCGCGCATACTCGCGAGCTAAAGATGCTGAATGGCAGGCGCCCTGCAAAGAAACCCGAGGGGTGCGGAGACACCGGGACACACCAGTCTTGGGGTTCTCTGATCCAAGGGTGCAGGAACCGTCCCAGCAAGTACAGAAACCTCGAAGTGCTCCCAGATCTTGGGCGCACAGATTGGGGCTCAGCCCCCCCAACACAGAGTCCTCCCACAGTGCATAACTGCGTTTCCAGGAAAATGCCGTCTGCGTGGACAGGGAGCCCGGCGCTTGTCCTTCCCTTTCTCTTCTCTCAGAGAGTGGCTCCAGAGGTTAGGGACCTACTCGAAAAGATCCTCATGTAAGATCTTGGGAACTGTCTTTGACGCTCTCTGACTCTTCTTTGTGTCTCAGTTTCCCCATCTGTGAGCTCAGTTTATTTCCCACTCTGAAGTCCAGGAAGCCAAAGCTGAGTCAAAATTTCTGCTCCCGGCTGAAGATCAGGTCTGGTTGGCTTGTTTGCTCGTTGCCTGCTGTGGCTGTGGCAGGAGGCAGGAGATGTTCCCATAGCTCACGCCTTGGGTGGCAGGACTCAGGGTTGCAGCGAAGTCGCGTCTCTGCCCTGGCCTTCTCTAGTGCTTCAGGGAGAGAAGGAGAGAATGAATGGCCTTGGCTGCAGGGTGGGGGCGGGGACGGTGCCCTGGCCCGGGCTCCGCTGGGCGGTGTGCAGCCTGCTTGGCAGAAGCCCGAGCCCTTTGAAGCCTTTTGTGGTTCGCTGGTTGCTCCTTCCTCCTTTTTCCCTCTTTCAGCCCTTTCACTCTCGGCCCAGACAGGAAACCTCCGGCTCCTACCCTCTCCCTTGTCCCAGGCAGGTTTAGGAAACAGAGGAGCTCTTCAGGGGATACTGGGGCAGTCCTGGGATGGGGGTCGGAGGGTGTCACAGGGAAGCCAACCTGCAAGAGAACTGGACTTTCACCATTCACTTGTCCTTATGACTTCAGTCAACCCTCTGTGCTCTCTGGCCTTGGTGTTCTCATCTGCATAATGGGATAGCTGGCATCTTACACTTTAAGGCTTGGGATGCCAAAAAGGATTACACTGGTTCCCAGAGTGGGGATAAGGCAGTGAGAAGCCCTTGGCTGAGCACAGACCCTGGATGGACCAAGGACAGCAGATCCCACTGTGGTGGCTCTTCAGTGGCCACACCAACTACAGTTACAAGCTGCCAAAATTCCCCTTTAGAAAGAGATTCTGGGCTGTTATTGTTAGTGGAAGGGAGCCAGGCAGGAGACTGTGATTTTAGTTCTGCTAGTGGGGGAGTATTGTTCCTGGAATAATTACAGTAGCTTGGTTAACCTTCCTGCCCCAGGAGAGAACCACTGAGGCCTTATTCCCACCTTGCCACGCACACAGGTGGGCCCTGGGCTAGGACTGCATCCTGTGTAAGGGGGGTGTATGAGTGTATGTTGGGGGAGAGAGAGAGAGTGTGTGTGATTAACCTGTCTTTGGAGCAAGGGTGAGGAAAGAGAAGAGGTGACAAGCAGTGAAAGTCGTTCCAAAGCTGCCCGAACACTCCTTCCCTTGGGGAACTCAGACTTCTGCCTTGTTTCCTCCCTTTGTGCTTCTGTATGGGTCACCACTGAAGAGTTCCCTGCCCCCTGCCCTTCAGGGACAGACTACTGTGTAAGGAAGCCCAGAGGTATGTGGCAAGGGTACAGAGGAGCCGGGAAGCCAGAGGGACCGTGGCCCCCTGGGAAGCATTGTCAGGCTGGGGAGGCAACTCGTGGGCACCTTGCCCTTTCCCAACCCCAATTATTTTCCTCCAGGTGAACCTCCTCTTCTCCACTTTGCTTCCCTCTTGGCCTCCGCTCTGCTTTTTCTGCCTTTTCCCTGGGTCTCTCTCTTGAGCAGTTTTCTAAAGAAAATAAATGGCACATCCAGTGTATCATTGATTTTATTACAATTATACTTTTAAAAGTTTTAACAGTGTGTACAGAACCAAGAGAAAATGAAAACACCCTCAAGTCTCATGATTTATTAACATTTTGATGGACTTATTTCCAGAAATCAATTAATCTCTCCTCTCTCTCTCCACACAAACACCTACACACACACCTCTTACCTACATTATTCACTAAGCAATATTTCATGGACACCCTTATGCACCAATAGGTATGTAAATAATGAGCTCTGGTTTTATTCCTGTATGTATTTGATATGTATTTATCGGGCCCCACTCTGTGCCAGACAATTGCTTACCAACAGGTTGGAGGTTCAAGTCCACTCAGAGGTGCTGAGAAGGAAGGACTTGAAATTCACTGCTGAAAAATGATCATTGAAAACCTGCTTGATTTGATACTATGCTGGATGCTGAGCTAAATCCCATTATCAGCTTTTATCTCAGTTTTTTTTTTAAAAAAAAACAATCTTATCACATTCTCTGCTGCAGGGAAGTACCTTAACTTAATTAACCCTGGAACTAGGCTCATCTTGCAGGTAGAATCCACCTCATTCTCCACCATTATCACCTTCCCCCTCCTCACCACCCACCCCGCAAGCCTTTTCTAACTTCCCCATTCTTATATTCTGCTGTCTCCACAAACAACTGTAGGAACCTTCTAGACTAGAGATGGACAAGCTTACTGATTGGTTATTGAGGGGCAGGTTGGCTCTTGGGCTACTTGGCAGTGGTGTGGAGGTGAGAGGGCCAGAGTTAGCATGGCTCTCACTGTCTTCTCTAATGGCTGTGTTTGGCAACTCCAGACACTGTGTAGCGAAAACGGATTCTACCTGCCATCTTTCAAGTAGCCCCTACTGACTGTTTCTAAGTTTAGATGATTAAAAATATTACTGAGCACTTTCTGTATGCCATAAATTAAGAATCGTTGTTGGTTGTTGTCAAGCTAGCGTTGACTCATGGTGACCTTGTGTATAACAGAACAGAACATGGGCTGATCCTGCACCATCTTCACAGTCTTTGGTAACTGAACAACATTATGTTGGGATCCATAGGGTCTTCATTAGGTAATTTCCAAAAGCAGATCAGCAGGTCTTTCTTCCAAATCTATCATATTCTGAAAGCTGACCATGGGTGACAGTGCCAGCATTTGAAATACTGGTGGCAGAGCTTGCGACATCATGGCAACAAGCAATCCACCACAGTATGGCAAACTGACAGACAAGTGGTGGGTACTCTTAAATCCTCAATTTACAGATGGGAACATGGAACAACAGGAAAGGGTCAGTGTTGGGACTAGTGTGTCACCAGTGGGAGAAGTATTCTAATCAATGACACTGTTTAGAACTGCCAGCACAGATGGTAAAAAGAGGTAGAATGATTTTCAGACCATCTCCTTGTTGTTTTTAAACACTTTACAGTGTATCCCCTTGGTAGAGGGTCAAGAAAAAAGAGGAAAACCCTCAACAAGATGAACTGACTGACATCAGTGGCTGTGACAATGGGCTCCAACAGAGCCCCAACTGAGGAGGCTGCAGGACAGGACCGTGTCTCACTGTTGTATACAGGGTCACTGTGAGTTGGAGCCAACTCCACAGCACAAAGCAACAACAGAATAATGTATCTCCTCATGCCTGTCGCTGGAGGGGACCTTCCCATCTCCTACCACCCTTGGCACACAACTGACACCAAGAAATAGAGAAGTCAGCGACCTCTGGAGATTCAGACAGTGGCAGATGGTGACCACTAAGTAGCCTGTGAGGTGTCCACCTGGGCTCCTGACCGCAGCACTGTTCTAGCTCTCCATCATTGGCAGTTTTCTTCCCCAGGATATTTGGTAAAGTCTGGAGACTTTTTTATTATCATAACTCAAGAGAATGCTATTAGCATCTAGGGGCTAGAGTCCAGAGATGGATGTTGCTAACCATCCCCCAATGCACAGGGCAGCCCCCACAAGAAGTGGTCATCTGTCACAAAGTGGCCGTAGTGCTGAGACTGAGAAGCCCTGTTTTAGACAATCGGAATGTGTTCTAAGGCATTCATGTGATGGTGAAAGGAAAGAGTTAATTTTATGACCCAGAACATAATCCACAAAGACTTTCTAATCTTACTGCAATATTGGATGCATACAATACATGTTCTTTGGGGATGATAAACCCATTGCTGTTGAGTCAGATCCAACTCACAGCGACCCTTAGAGGTCAGAGTAGAACTGTCCCCTAGAGCTTCCAACAAGCACCTGGCAGATTTGAACTGCCGAGCCTTCGATTAGCAGAGGTAGCACTTAGCCCCCTACACCACCAGGGTTTCCACTGTGCTGATAGTGTGCAGTATTTTTTTTTGAGGTACTGTCACTGGTCTGCTCAGGTAAAGACTATTGGACACACCCATTGCTTTAATAAGCCTTTACTGAGCCATCTCCCAAGTGCTAGGGCTGGGCTGTGTGCTGAGGACAGCCAATCTGCAAACGCTGTTTTTGCCTTCAAGTTGCCCTCTTTTTGGTGGGGAACAGTACAGTGTGCTAAGTCCTGGCACGTGGGAGGGTACTCAGTGGAAGGGCACAAACCCACAGTGTGCAGGGAGTCAGGGAAGCTGAAAAGACATGCTGAGCTGAACACCGAGAACTCATTCCAGGCAAGGGAGCAGCAGTGTGTGTGAGACAAGGAGGTCTGAGAGGGAGAGCATTGGGACTCAAACACTGCAGTGTTTGGGGGTAGCGGGACCTAGGGGTATGAATGAGAAAGGAGATGGGGCTGGAAGTGGCTTCAGGGCCTAATGCAATGCTGGGAACTTGTAAGTCATGCTTAGCTACCTGAGTGTTATCTTGAGAGAAAGGACAGGCTTTTAGCCCAGGGGGTGATGTGATCAGATTTGCAAAGACCAGGAAGAATGTGGACTGATGGCTGTAAGAGGATCAGATCAGGAGACAGCTGCAGAGATCCAGATATGAGGCAGTGGAGGTCTGAACCACGGCAAGGGCCTCCAGGATGAAGGAGAGGAAAGACCAGAGATTTAAGAGAGTAAAATCCAGAGGTTTTTCTGACTGATTTAATTGGAGAGTGCTGTATTGAAGGAGGGGGCAATGATTACAAAACTACTAAGAAAACTTGAAACAGTGTAGCAAGGTAGCTGTCATTATGCACACTTTAACAGCTGAAGAGCCTAAGTAAGGCCTCAAGTGTGAAGGCTTACACCTGGACAAAGGTCTGTCTCACTCGAAGCCCACCTCTTTCCATTCTGCTTCCCTCCACCAAGATCCTAGTGGCTAAGTAGCTAACAGATGTGACTCCACAGTTTACACAACAGTAAATGCCAATGGTGAAGCTTGAGACCTTCATAATTAGAGAGACGCTAATGAGAACACTAAGTACCATCTTTTGAATTGTAATGATAATTAACCCCCCCAAAACTGAGAACATTTAATGCTGGCAAGTTCTGGATGAACTGGTTGACATGTACATTTCTGAGAGCTGGGAAAGTTGAAGCGACCCTTCAAGAATGCAACTTGGAATAGGTATCCAGAGTTGGGAAGAATGGCCAGTGGCGTAGTGTTTAATGCTACCACTGCTAACCAAAAGGGTCATCATCTGTTCAAATCCACCAAGGGCCCTTGGAAATCCTATAGGGGCAATTCTGCTGTGTCCTATAGTGTCATTATCAGTTGGAATCAACGTGTCAGCAATGGTTGGCACAGTGGTTAAGTACTTGGCTGCTAACTGAAAGGTTGGCAGTTCAAAGCCCACCAGCTACTCTGTAGGAGAAAGCTGTGGCAGTTAGCTTCTGTAAAGATTAACAGCCTTGGAAACTCTATGGGAGAGTTCTGCTCAGTCCTACAGGGTCACTATCACTTGAAATTTGACTCAGCAGCAGTGGGTTTTATCAGGAGTTAAGGATGTACTTTCGGAAGACTCTGCTAAGGACTGCTTTTAAAATAGGTGAGCTGAATTAGCAGGGTCATCACAGATCATTTCAGCGGCAGAAAAGAAACAACAATGTATACTTAACTGCAGGAGGATCAGGAAGAAGATTGGTCAAAGTAATGGAATATTTTCAGTTCTAAAAATGACCACATGTAGCTAGCTACATGAGAAAAAACTTACGGTAGAGTTTTAAGGACAGCAGGTAGCACTGGAAGAGAACATGGAGAAAACTACACTTAATTTGCAAGTGAAGAACTGCACCTACTTGCTAAATGCTTTTAATTCTCCCTCCAGCTCATTACCCCTTCTCCTCCTTTTCCTCTTTCTTTTTCTGTTATAATTATTTCATCTTTTGAGATGAGGAACACAAGGTTTGAGAAGGTGAGAGGACTTGTCCAGGATCACAGGGCTGGGAAGTGGGGGCAGAGGTTTTGTACGACAGGTCCTGTGACCCTCAGCCTAGAAAGCTGTGCTGATAAGGGATGGGAAGTGGGCAGCCCTGAGGGTGTTTCCTCTGAGGACTCCCACTGTTCTGACCACCCATGCTAGTATCTACCGTGTGTGTGTGTGTGTGTGTGTGTGTGTGTGTGTGTGTGTGTGTGTGTGTGTGTGCGCGCTGCCGTTGGGGCCTCAGGGCTGTCTCTTCAGTTTGTCAGGTGTGCATACATCATCATCCTCATGGCCATTTACTGGTGCACAGAAGTCATCCCTCTGGCTGTCACTGCTCTCTTGCCTGCTGTGCTTTTCCCACTCTTCAAGATTCTGGACTCCAAGGAGGTGAGCAGACCCCAGGGAGTTCTAGCAGCTTCCTGGTTCTCCCGCTGGCCTTCTCCAGAGCCCTGTCTCTGCACTGCCTGCGCCAGGGTGTGCCCAGATAGGTCTCCTCTGTGGGCTCTCCCTTCACGGAAGCATGCCACCCGAGCCCCTAGCCCCTCTCTGAGCTGTCCTTGAAGGTAGCACCTGGCCTGTTTACTTGTCTCTGGGGACTTGAGTGGCCCTGGGCCCAAGCAGTGTATGTGTCTCTCCAGGTGTGTGTCCAGTACATGAAGGATACCAACATGCTGTTCCTGGGTGGCCTTATTGTGGCAGTGGCTGTGGAGCACTGGAACCTGCATAAGAGAATTGCACTGCGCACGCTCCTCTGGGTGGGGGCCAAGCCCGCACAGTAATTATACCTTCTCTCCCTTGCCACGTGGCTCTGCGTGGGTCCAGGGTTGGGTGGCGGGAAGCAGGGGGGAGGGGGAGTGTGTGACCGAGCAGGCCACCCAAGGGCTAAAGCTGGCCAAGTGTTCACCCAGTCTTGGCAGGCTGGCTTCTGGGTGGGGCATGTGGCACTTAGCTGGGGAGCTAGATGCATGAGCAGCTATGGGTAAGGGGCAAGTCCGTGCGGGTCCTTGTATGCAGGGAGGTTTTCTGGGGAGGTGTCTGCAGGATTCCATAGGGAACGAGGTGAGTGGTAGAGGGGGCTTGGAGGTTGGATCAAATCACGCCTGATGGGGGAGCTGTGGGGAAGGCAGGCCAGAGATGGCTCATCTCTCCAGCTTAAGGGGAAGTGGAGAGGTCCTCTTCCAAAGCTGAGACATCCACTTCCCCTGAAGAGAAGCTTCTCACTTCATCTTCCTCTCATCACTCATAGCTTTTTATCCATTTCCTTCCCCAGCCAATCAGCACATGAATATTTCCAACCAACCAATGGAATCAACGTAATCATAATTACCCATTGCCATTGAGTGGATTCTGACTCATAGTAACCCTACAGGAGAGAAGAGAACTGTCCTGTAGGGTTTCCAAGGAGTGGCTAGTGGATTCAAACTCAGTGGAGCTCTTAACTACCATTACACCAATTTTATAGACTAGAGATTTGAGGTGGACAGAGAATAAATGACTTACTCATAGTCACGTGAGAATGAGGACGAGTCTGTCAGATGGACACCTGCCCCCACATGTGCCCCCTCTAACTGGAACTCGGGATGATTCTTTCTTTTGAAGCAATGTGCTTTCTAGATGATAGAGCATCCCCATGCCAGTCTCTGTAGGCAGCTGTTGGACCTGTCCTCCAAGTTGCCCAATGCCCAGCGCGTTCTTGGTGTCTCAGAGCTCCGTGAGGGCTTTGTGTCTTTCTGGTCTGCCTCCATGCCAGGATGAACACACAGAGCGGATTTGTCTGGTCACTCCCCACATTTAGGCAGCTCACAGAGGCACTGATTTCCTCTAGTGATTGGGATGGGTGGCTTAACCACACCCCTTTTTTATGCTGCCCGAGTGTCCTGGCTATACTAGGACAAACTCGCCACACCGGGTTGTACCATCTAGATGCCTGTGCTTTCTCTGGTGCGTGAGGTGCTCCTTAGAACCATCACAGGGACTGAGACCTCACAGAGACCACAGCAGTGCATACATAAGTGGTGTTTGTGGATGAGATGGGGAGACAAGCAGGAAAGAAGGAAAGGAGAGGGCAAGGAGCCACGAAAATTGTCATCACCTATTAAAATATCAAGAAACCCTGGTGGTGTAGTGGTTAAGGGCTACAGCTGCTAACCAGAAGATCGGCAGTTCAAATCTGCCAGGTGCTCCTTGGAAACTCTATAGGGCAGTTCTATTCTGTCTATAGGGTTGCTATGAGTGGGGATCAACTCGACAACAGTGGGTTTGGCTTTTTTTTTGGTTAGAATATTCGTCATTGACTGGAAGTGGCCCTAGCACCTTGGTCTGTGCCAGCACCTTGGTCTGGTTTGGTCTCTCACATCCCTCCAGGGTAACCTGGCCCCTACTTGCTCCTTGGGGATAAGGGTAGTGGTGGCGGGGGTAGACTCTCAGGCTTTCCTCCCTGTCCCTCCTCTGCAGACTGATGGTGGGCTTCATGGGCGTCACGGCCTTCTTGTCCATGTGGATCAGTAACACAGCCACCACAGCCATGATGCTGCCCATTGTGGAGGCCGTGCTTCAGCAGATGGAAACCACAAAGGCAGCTGCCGAGCTGGAGCTGGTGGAGAAGGGCAAGGCCCGCGAGCTACCACCAGGTGAGCCCCTGGCCAGGGGTTGTGGCCTCCACCACAACAGCCTACCCTCTGTTGCCAAAAGCTCTGGCCACCTCCTACTAGCCTGCTTCAGTTTCCTAGAGTCCTCTTTTCAATAGTCATGTACAAGAATATTGAGACAATAATATTTTTGTATGTTTTAGGAATGTGATTATTGCATAAAAAGTTAGATCCTAGTCATATTTCCTTTAGTAGAGCTTGTAAGAAGGTCCTGTCCTCAGTTCCTGCAAATCATAGAAATCGGCAAGTCAGCCCCACCTCATTATTCATCCGTTGTCAAACACGTCTGAGTCCATCCAGGCTGGCTGTCATCTCCTGCTGCTTTCACTCACCCTCACAGAGGCTCTCGCTGACCTCGAACAGGTCAGCTCCTTTCTGCTCTCTGCTCTCTCCAGCACCGGGGCTGGCTGTCCAGTGTTTGCTTCCTTGGGAGGCACTGGGCTCTGAGAATGTCTGCCTTGTCCTCTGCTTTGTTTGCTACCCTGCCCCAGGGACCACCACCCTGACTGACAGAGGGGAACTTGGGGCCGAGGGCTGATGGCCTGATTGCCAGAGCCTCGGTGAGACATACCAGGGGTAGGGTAAACAGGATACTCACAATGCCTCTTGATTTGGGGGAAAAACTGTGGGAACGCAGAAGCAAGACATTGAGGGGCTCAGAAAAAAGCAAGATCTTTCGGAGAGGATGTTTGAGGTGGGATTGGACACCCCTCCTGGTGACAGGAGGGGGCTCCTAGATGGAGCTGTAGTTGAGCGACAGAGAGGAGGTAGGAAACAAAGGTCTCAGCTGAACTTGGCTGGAGTACTGAGGATCCTTGGGGAAGCCACGAGGAGCGAATTTGGGAAGGCAGATGGGCCAGACTCAAAGTTGGGTTGGAGGCTGAGGAAAGTAAGTGAAGGCATCTAGATGGGATGGGTGGGGCACCCCAAGGTGCAGGCCAGCAGCAGAGTCAGGAAGCCCAGGACTAGCTGAGGCCTGTATGCCTCTTCCAACAGCCTATATGCCCACCACAGGGAATCAAGTGATTTTTGAAGGCCCACCCATGCAGCAGGAGGACATGGACAGGAAGAACGTATGCAAGGCCATGACGCTATGCGTCTGCTATGCAGCCAGTGTCGGTGGCACTGCCACCCTGACAGGGACAGGACCCAACGTGGTGCTCCAGGGCCAGATGCATGAGTAAGTTGCTGGCCACACCTTCTAAAGTGGGCCCTGGGGCTGGAGGACCTACCTTCTCTCCGTTCCTCACAGGTGGGCCCTGGGAGCCTGGCAGGGGCGGGAAGATGTGGCCCCCTCTAGCCTCCAGCCTCCTGCCCTGGCACCCCTGCATGCATTCAGAAGTCCTGGGGGACCGGGAGGGAGGCGAGGTGAGAGGTGAGGATAGTCACAGAACTAGTGTGTGGGTTATACTAAGACCAGTTTGGCTTTCCGCCCTGATTAAGTCCTATCTTTCTTCCCCGGATTCAGGCTTCTCAGTCAGAGAGGGAGGAGGTATCGAACTCTGAGCTAAAGTCATGGGGACGACGACACATTCCCAGACTAGAGGTCGTTGGTTCAAACTTGCAGAAACTGTTCGTTGCCATCGAGTTGAGCCCAGCTCGCGGTGACCTCATGGATAACAAAACAACATGCTGCCCATTCTTGTACCCTGCTCACGATCAGGAGCACGTTCGATGCCACTGTCATGGCCACTGTGTCATGCCTTCTAACTTAGGGGCTCATCCTCTAGCATTAGATTGGACAGTATGCTGTTGTGATCCATAAGGTTCACACTGGCTAACTTGCAGAAGTAGATCCCGAGACTTTTATTCCCCGTCTGTCTTAATCTGCAAACTCCTTTGAAACCTGTTCACCATGGGTGACACTACTGGTGTTGGAAATACCAGTGACATAGCTTCTAGCATCACATCAACACACAAGCCACCACAATATGACAAACTTTGGTTGTTAATGGTGAGGGTCTTATAATATCAGAAATCTAGAGATGAGTTAAAGGGCTGTGAGTGCGTTTACTCACTGCCCCTCACGGTCTCATTCACTATAGCCATGTTAGCTGACCTTGGGATGATGTGACTTTCAAGGATAATTAGCTGTGGTGAGGCCCCAGGTGGATCACAGAGATGGTACGGAACTGTCCGGCCTTGCCACAAAGAGACACAGGCCATGAGGACCCTAGCTATCATGGCCTTGTGCTGAGCAGGGCTAGGATCACCAAAGTGAGAGGAATTACAGTCTCGCTCATGGGGAATTCATGGTCTTGTGGGAAGCAGATGCTAGGAAGTTCCAGGGAGGTGTAATAAATGCATTAACCGAAACATGTACAAACTGCTGTGGGCACCAAGGCAACACAAATCAGATGACCCCTGTGCTGGGCAGGTAAGAACCCTGGGCAGGGATGGAAGGGCAGCTGGCATGGAGCTAAGAGGTAGAAGGGACAGGCCTGGAACCTGGCTGGGCAGAAGCTGGAGGGCCCAGCAGCCAAGCGGTAGCCTCAGCTCTCCACGTCTCAGCTTCTGAGCCAGTGTTTCTCCTTGCAGATTGTTTCCTGAGAGTAAAGACATCGTGAACTTTGCCTCTTGGTTTGGATTTGCCTTCCCCAATATGCTGATAATGCTGCTGCTTGCCTGGCTCTGGCTCCAGTGTCTTTTTATGAGATTCAAGTAAGTCTGAGCTACTTACAGTAGGGTCTAGTCACGCCACGCCTCTGCTGAAAGCCCTCAGACTCAGCAGGTAAGGCAGCGAAGCTCCGATCTAGCCCTGACTGAAATCCCCAGCCCGGCCTCCCACTCCCTGGCCCTCCAGGCCCAGCCCGAGCCCCGCACCCCACCCCCGGCTACTCACTGTGCCTTTGCACATGCTGTTCCCTCTTCCTGGAATGCGACTTCCCAATTTCCTGCCTCCTCAGCCTCCAAGGCCCAGCTCAGACGCTTCTTCCTCAGTGATGCCATCTCTGGCTTTTTCCCCACCCCCATTCCATCTCAGAAGAATTGGTCCTTTGAGTTGCCCCTAGACATGTCATAGCCCCATCACTGGTACCCATATTCATGTTCCAGGGCCATCTATCCCCTGACCACGAGACCTTCAAGAACAAGGCCTGTGGTCAGTCCTCTGTGACCCCAGCACAGCGCTTGGGGCTGGGAGAAAGAGTAGATGTATTTGTTTTCTTGTTTTTTTTTTTTATTAAGACTGAGTGAAAATGTACCTTCCCATATAAATTTACATTCCCACCTATGTGCAGCTTCCACTGCTCTCCCTGCCCGGTGACAGAACATTGTTCCTCTCTAGAGCAGACGTATTTGTAACCAGTGCCAAATGTGCATTGCTGGACAAACTTCCACTTGGCTGAATGTGTCCACTAGGTCAGGTCACAGCAGGTATCCCGATCATGTCTAAATCAACACAAACGTCAGCCTTTACTGAAGGCTTACAATGTCCCCAGGAAATGCCAGGTTCTGGGAAGTTAACCTTCCTATTCCCATCACCTTGGCAAGTTCACCAGAGTCAACCTTGACAGTAGCCAGACTTTGAACAGAAACACTGCAATGTGCCATACAAACACCTGTGAAGAACTGTTACTTTAAAAGCCAAGAATTTTATCTGTGGTGCAAAAATGGTCTTCTCAGGTGGGGATAAAAAGTGCTTATCCATGAGCTATGTTCTTGGTGCCTTAATGGACACAGAGCTTACCCTAAGTAAAACACGGGGGAATACACAAGCAGAGGGGAGAGACCTCAGAGCTGGGAGGCAAACGTGCCTGTGAAAAGCTCTGATTTAATGGGGAAAATGAAAATGAAGCCTTTTCCTAGGTTTTCTCCTGTAGCAGAAGCTCTTCTGAAATCCTGCCATTAAAAATTGTTATAAAGAATCCAGACAGTTGTTATAATAACAATAGTGATAGGCATTCCTGGTGTGCCACTCCACCTTGACCGGTGCATAGGCTCCATGGGGAAGTGAAGATGCATGGTTCAGACAGTAGTGATCTGTCCCACGTGTCACACCTGGGCCTTGACTCTGCTGCTCACTTTCTCACATCCACCCCAAAGGCCGTTCAGGTGTCCTGGCTCAAGCTTGTTGCAGGCTGCAGACAGGCATCTGTGTCTCTCCATGGCATAATAGTAATCATGCTGACTAACATTTCCTGGATGGTAATTAGCACACCCGTGAGCGCTGCCACTGCAGCATGCCAGACACTGTATTAGGAACTTTACGTAGATGAACCTAATTAATCTTCCCAACAACTTGTGAGGTAGGTACTATTACTTGTCCAATTTACTGGTCAGGAAACTGAGGCACAGAGGGTTGAAATGAGCCATGCAGGGTTGTCCAACTCAGAAGCAATGGAACTGAGACTGGAACCCAGGTGGTCTGGCTCCAGCCACCTGTACTCTTAAGCTACCGTATTACATCTCCTCTTGAGGGTGCCAGGAAACCTTAGTGGCATAGTGGTTAAGAGCTATGGTTGCTAACCAGATGGTTGGCATTTTGAGTCCACCAGCTGCTCCTTGGAAACCCAATGGGGCAGTTCTACTCTGTCCTATAGGGTTGCTATGAGTCAGAATCAACTTAGTGGTAGTGGGTTTTGTTTTGGGGGGCTTGAGGGTGCCAAGAGTTGCTGCCCTTGATGCCTTCAGGTGCATGTTCTCCAGGATCCCTGCCAGTCAAGAAGAGCTGACGGATGGACATGCTAGATGGGGCAAAGGACAGCTCCAGGCTCTGCCCGCGTGAGGACCAGAAGTACTTGATGTGTTCTCCCCGTCAGTGTGGGCCTGGCCTGGAGCCCTGAGGCTGAGTGTGTTTCATCACAGAGCAAAGGGCAGAGAGGCTAGCCTGGCTCCAAGACCACGAGGGCACCATCAGCCTCCTGTCTGGCCTGATGTGAACGCTATGCCCCAGGGTGCTCACAACCAAGAACCTGGAGCTGCTGTTCACCCAGTCTGGTGTGTTCCATCCATCAGCTCCTCATGGCTGTAAGGAGCCTGAAGAGTATTTTCTGAGTTAGGACTGCTGAAGCTGCTACCCAGCCTACCCCTTCCTGACCTGCCACTGTAGCTGGGGGCCTCATCACCCAGATGTGGAGCATGGGAGTGGGGTAGCTCCCATGCAGCCATGTTTAGACCCCACAGCAGGAAAATAGAGGACATCTTTTCACCCTCAGCCTGGATACCATCTGGTCTAGGCCACATTCTGCAACACACTGTGACCTGGTGACCCCTTCCTTCATGGCCTCCTAGACTGCATCACCTGAGGCAAGTGAGCATGCTGTTTCAGATGAGGAAGTACCTGTACTGTCACAGTGTCTTGTCCTCCCTTGAGTCTATCTTCTGGATGGTCATGGAGAACAATATCAGGGTCACTGCCTCTAGCCTAATCCAGGAAACCTGTATCTTCCTGAGTTTATGGCCAGTTTCCAAGGCTACATCCAGTCTAACAGGGCCACAGACCCCCAGGACCACCAAGGACTAAACGGGATGTTAAACCACTATGACCAATTGTTTTCAAGTCGACTCCGACTCATGGGGACCCTGTGTGTATCAGGGTAGAAGTGTGCGTCCTAGGGTTTCCAATGGCTGATTTTTAGAAGATCACCAGGACTTTCTTTCAAAGCACTTCAGCATAAATTCAAACTTCCATCTTTTCAATGAGCAGTCAAGCTATTAAGCATTTGTTCTACCTAGGAACTCCACATAGTATATTACAGCTGGCTTATGCCCAGCTTCCCAACCCAGACCAGCCTCCTGAAATGGGGAAGAAGTTCTTCCGAGCCCCTGCTATGTGGAGAAGGCGGGGAGCTCAAAGATCCTTCCACCTCTCCTTCGCTCTGCAGCATATTCTGTTCAAGTTCACCAGCATCACGGGGAAGGCCACACTGTGGCAGAAAGGCAGTTAGGTTGCCACTCACCCTACCAGGGCTTCCACAGGGAAACTGGATTCACTTGCCTATATTTCCTGTCAATGCTCTGGACAATTAATCCAGGAGTGAGCTTGAAGCGGGGCCCTGAGGTCTCAGCGGTCCCGGAGGGGATGTACACATCCGGTGACAGGATACACGCAATGCAGCGCCACAGTCTGGAGCCTCTGTGAGTGTCGGGGACACGTAGCCAGAACCTGGCCTGGCCCAGCCTCCAAGGTCACTGGCTGCTCATCCTGGAGATTAAAAACCCTTAGCCTCACTCCAGAGTCTAGAACAACAAGGGCCAGCAGAGGGGTGCTTGGTAGAATAATGACTGCAGGGCTGAGGCGGAGAGGACAGAGGCACCCCTCCATGCTGGCAGAGTCATCTCCACCTGCATCCTGGTAGGTAGGTTAGGCAGATGAGATGGGGATGCAGGCAGGAAGAGTAAAGGAGGGGTTCGCTCCAGGCCCCACATCAGCCGAAGGCAGCACTGCAGTCCTGCTGCCTTCTGCTGCACCACGTGCAGTCACCCGGTGGCCAGCCCGAGCCACCTATCTGCCCTGCCATCCGAGACTTGTTGCTGTCTTATCCTTTCTTTCTTTGGCCATCTGAAGTGTACAATTCAGTGGACATGAATTACATTCACCAAGTTGTGCAACCATCACCATTATCCATTTCTGAAAGCGTTTCATCACCCCAGAAACCCGAGTGGCATAGTGGTTAAGTACTGTGTCTGCTAACCAAACGCTCAGCAGTTCAAATCTACCGGATGCTCCTTGAGGACTCTGTGGCATAGTTCTACTCTGTCTAAAGGGTCGGAGTAAGGTGGAATTGACTCAGTGGCAGTGGGTTTGGGTGTCCCAGTGTCCATTAAGCAGTAACTCCCATTTCCCCTCCCTCCTACTCCTAGTGACCACTGCCAAGCTCTGGTCTGTATGCACTTGCCTGATTCAGATACTGCATGTGCACGTGGGCTTCTGTGGTATTTGTTCTTTTGTGGCTGGTTTGTTTCACTTAGCATAGCATTTCCCAGGTTCACCCACATCGTAGCACGTCGTTTCTCTTCATGGCTGAATCACATTCCATTGTATGTATACTTCATGCTTTGTTTACCCACCTGTCTGTTGATGGACTGTTCTCACTTTTCTTCTCTCTAGCTTTAAAAAATCCTGGGGCTGTGGAATAGAGAGGCAGAATAATGAGAAGGCTGCCTACGAAGTACTGCAGAAGGAATACAGGAAGCTAGGGCCCTTCTCCTTTGCTGAGGCCAGTGTCCTGTTCTGCTTCCTGCTGCTGGTGGTCCTGTGGTTCTCCCGGGACCCTGGCTTCATGCCTGGCTGGCTGTCCATTGCATGGATGGAAGGCGAGACCAAGTAAGTCATTTACTCTGCGGAAGCCTCTGGCTTAATATGGTGGTGTCTAAATGCTGCCGTCCTTGGCCACAAGCCACTGGGGACATCCAGGGCACTGATACCTGGTGGGAGGATGTCTGCTGCTCTGCAGTTGGGTTTCACAGAGCACACTGTTGGTCATGTGAGCCACTTCTTTCCCAGCAGTCTTCAAGACAAGATCACAGATGTGTTCCTCAAGCATCCCCTCTACTCTTAACAGGCTGAGAAGAAAATACTTGGCAAGGCAGGGTGGCCAGGGCTGTGATACAGAGTGATTTGTTGGGCTGGGAGTGGGGCTCCCAGAACTTTGGTAACTAAATCTCAGCTGCGCCATCTTTCCTTTCTTGTTTTTCTTGACACCCAGGCAAATCATTCCCAGGACACACATCCAGAGTCCAGAAGCTTCTTTAGACAGAGATTTGGCAAAACAGGGTTTCTCTCCCAGCAAAAATGTTGTTAAAATGGAAGAAGGGTTCCGTTCTAGTACAGACAGAAGATGTGGGTGGTGAGACGGCTGCTTGAGACTGGTTATTCCATTTGGAAGGTGTAGTTAGGTCAGCACTAAAGTCCTCTTACATGTGGAAATAATTACAAATACTATCTTTTCTGACATCAATACTCACGATCATTGTAAGTCGAAGGCCCTACTTCCCTGTTCAATTCTGACACCAGCTGTACGTGTAGCACTTCTTCCCTTGACCCTAACACCCCTGCTAGTCAGAGATCACAAGTTAAAGGACATACACAGTTCTCCAGACTGCTAAGCAGGCCCAAGACTTCAGATGCCAACTGTAGGCTTGGGGACCCCTGCTCTGTCTTACTTCTGACTGGCTAGACACAAGTTCTGGGTTCCCTCGCTCCCTCAGGATCTCAGCCACAAGCTTGGGTTCTCATCTCCATGCACATCTTTTTTAATTTTTTAAATGTTTTATTGTGCTCTAGGTGACTGTTTACACAGAAAATTATATTTACCTTTAACAATTTTTATATAGTTTTTTGTGTGTGTGTGCCATGGTTACAATTTTTGCAGTGTGTCAGCATTATCATTATTTCCATTCTAGTTTTCTGTTGTTGTTGTTGATCTGGCTTCCCTTCCTTGCCTTCTCATCTTTGTTTCTGGGTAACTTTTGACCCAGTTGATACAGTTAATTGTTTAAGGGAGGGCATTTTTCACAGATGATACTGTTTATTTTATGAGTCAGTCTGTTATTTGGCTGAAAGGTGACCTCCAGGAATAGCTTCAGTTCAAAGTTAAAAGGTTATTATAGAGTGATAGTTTAAAGGATTCCTCTAGTCTCTGTTGGTGTGATAAGTCTGGCCGTTTTTAGGAATTAGAGTTTTGTTCTACATTTTTCTGCTGTTTTGTGTATTTTAGTCAGCTGGCATTGCTGTAACAGAAATACCACAAATGGATGGCTTCAGAAAGAGAATTTTATTTGTTACAGCCCAGTAAGCTAAAAGTCCAAAGCTCCAAGGGGAAGATTTTCTCCCATGGCACTGGAGGAAGGTCCTAGGCATCAACCTTCCCTTGGACTGGAAACTTCAGGGGCATAGGGACCCTGATCCTCTATGAAGGACGTGCTCAGCGCCCTGCACTGCTTGCTTTCTTGATGGCATGAGGTCCCCAAATGTCTGCTAGCACCTCTTCTTTATATCTCAAGAGACTATCTCAAGGCACCAAGCAGTCTTACACACTGAATCTTGCTCCACCAACCCAACTGTGGATCGACCTTCGTCAGCATCACAGACGTAGGAATTCCAACACGGAGGAACATCACACAATACCAGGAAGCAAGGCCTAGATTTTTTAGAGAACACAATTCAATCCATGACAATCCGGGACCTTCTGTTTTTTCCCTGGTCAGAGTGGTCAGTAGTGGTAGCTGGGCATCATCTAATTCTTCTGGTTTCATTGACCATGCTACGGTATCTGACTGTATGGATCATCACAGATTATTGATAATATGCAAAGAATGGGAATTTGAGAACACTTACTTGTGTTCATGAGGAATGTTTACATAGATCAAGAGGCAGTTGTGCAAACAGAGCAAGGGGACACTGCATGGTTTAAAGTTAGAAAATATGTGCATCAGGGTTGTATCCTTTCACCATATCTTTTCAATAACAAATAATCCCAGAAACTGGACTATATGAAGAATGAGTCATTGGGATTGGAAGAAGACTCATTAACAACCTGCACGATGCAGATGACACAGCCTTGCTTGCTAAAAGTTAACGAGATTTGAAACACTTACTGAGGAAGATCAAAGACCAGAGCCTTCAGTATGGATTGCACCTCAACATCAAGAAAACAAAAGCCCTTACAACTGCACCAGTAAGCAACAACATGATAAATGCACAAGATTGAGATTGTCAAGGATTTCATTTTACTTAGTTCCACAACATTCATGGAAGCAGCAGTCTAGAAGAAATAAAAGAACATATTGCATTGGAGCTGCACATAAGCGGGCATGCTAATTTAAACTGGATTGTACACTTTCACTCAATCACAATAAATAAATTAAATTTTAAAAAAGTTTTAAAAAAGCATATTGCATTGGGAAAATCTGCTGCAAAAGATCTCTTTAAAGTGTTGAAAAGATGTCACCTTGAGGACTAAGGTGTGCCTGACCCAAGCCATGGTATTTTCAGTCACATGATATGTATGTGAAAGCTAGACAATGAACAAGGAAGACAGAAGAAGAATTGACACCTATGAACTGTGGTGTTGGAGAAGATTATTGAACATACCATGGACTGCCAAAAAAACAAACAGATGTGTTCTGGAAAGAAGTACAACCGAGTGGTCACTGGAAGCAAGGATGGCAAGAGTGTGTCTTACATACTTTGGACATGTTGTTAGGAGGGATCAATCCCTGAAGAAGGACATCATGCTTGGTAAGATAGAGGGTCAGCAAAACGAGAAAGACCTGCAAGGAGATGGATTTGACCCAGTGGCTGCAGCAAAAAATGATTGTGGCCATGGTGCAGGACCAGGCAGTGTTTTGTTCTGTTATTTTTAGGATCACTGTGAGCTGGAATCAACTTGATGGCACCTTAACAACAACAACTATCCGGGACCTTCTACTGCGTGCCTGGTCAGAATGGTCAGTTGTGGTAGCTAGGTACCATCTAGTTCTTCTGGCTTCGGATTAGAAGAGGTTTTGGTTTGAGTGGGCTATTTATAGTCCATGGACTAGTTTCTTTTCCGAGCTTTGATTTCCTTCATTCTCTTTTGCTTCACAGGAGTAGAAAACACTAGTTGTATCTTAGATTGCCACTTGTCAGCTTTTAAGACTACAGACACTGTTTATCAAACTAAAATGCAGAACATTATCTTTGTGAACTGTGTTATACCAGTTGACAAAGTTGTCCCCCGAGACTGTGATCACAGTCACAGTCACTTTTGACTGTGATCACTTTTGACCCAGTAAACCAATTCTGTGAGTTGTTTGGCTATGTTTAGGAAGCCTCTATAACTGTTCCTCCTATGTGGCTTATAATCTATGTGAATATGTACGTAGCACACACAAACATGTGTGTTACATATGCTACAGATATACCTGCACATGCACTGGCATTGACGCACATGCTTTCCTATACACATATGTCCAAATCTACCTAAGTAACCACACACATTTTTTGTTTGTTGCAAATTGTATTTGTTATAGCATTTACTGAAATTGTCCCTTTTTCTCATGTATTTCTTTGAGTATTTACCTTGGTCAAATTGTGCTGACTTCATCATATTTGGGATTGCCTTTCCCATCACCAAAAGTAACAAGTATCTACAATCTAGAATGTGATTCCCCTTCCACCTCCCTCTCCTCCCACCTGGGGTAACCATCAGAGAACTTTGCTTTCTGTGTGTATGTCTATTCTTGACTTTTTATAATAGTGGGACCATACAATATTATCTTTCTGTATTTGACTCACTTCACTCAGCACCGTGTCCTCCAGATTCATCCCTGTTATGTTTCATGGACTCATCACTATTGTCACCAAGTCATCTTCCACAATCTGTCTATTCATTCATCCACTGGTGGGCACTTCAGTTGTTTCCATCTTTTTGCTATTGTGAATAATGCAGCAATGAACATAGGTGTGTGTATGTCTAATCATGTTAACTGCTCTTGTGTCTCTAGGATATATATCTGGGAGTGGGATTGCTGGATCATAAAGTAATTCTATTTCTAGCTTTTTGAGGAAGTGCCATACTGTTTTCCACAATGGTCGTACCCATTTACCATCCCACCAGCGCGGTATAGGAGTTCCAATCCCCCGACAACGTCACCAGCATTTGTTGTTTGCTTGCCTCACTTCTGACCTTCTGGCTTTCACTACTCTGCTGGGTTTGGTAATTTGCTGGAATGACTCACAGAACTCACAGAAGGTGATATATTTATGATTATAGCCCTGTTATAAAGGATACAAACCAAGATCAACATACAGCATAGATACATGGGGTGAGGTCTGGGAGGATTTTGTTGCAAAGAGAGTCATCACCTTCCTGAAAGCAGATATTTCTCACCAACTAAGAAGCTCAAGGAATCAGCATCCATAGCCTTAATTAGGGGTAAAACAAACTCTCGCTCCTTTCCCCTAAGCTTGGTTGATATGAAGTGATTACAAGGTATTATGGGTGAGTTATTGGACCTGGCCAGGCCACACTCCAGGGCAACCTCATCACCTCACTGGCATATCCTGTCAGGTAGAGTCTGGAGTCCTTGTCATTCAACACATTTACATTATGAGCTTTTTTTTTTTAAGAGTTCATCTTTCAGGAGCTGAGAGCAAAGACTAAATTCTCTGGGTAAAGTTAAATTTTAAACCCCATATTAGGGAACCTAGAATTGTGGATAATCTGTTCAAAAGAGATCATATAGTTTACTCATGGAGGAGTGCAGGTCTGTTGCTGTTGTTAGGTTCCGTCAGGTCCGTTCTGACTCATAGTAACCCTATAGCAACTCTGGAGGTCTGAATAGAACTGCCCCACAGAGTTTCCAAGGGGTGCCTTGTGGATTTGAACTGCTGACTTCTTAGTTAGCATTTGTAACACATCAGCATTATTCCACCAGGAGGGAAGCAGGGTGCTCAAGACCACCCAAAGTTGGTGGCAGAGCCAAGCCAAGAATGGGGGTCTTTCAGTTTCCAATCAGAACTCAGTTTACCACCACCTGACACCCAATCTGGCTTTTTGGACTCTGACTTTCATACCCAGTTGAACCTATTTCTTTTGCTTATTTGTACTTTCTCTTTCATAGGGAGCCCCAGGGCCACAGTGGCTAAGAGTTCTGCTGCTAACCGAACAGTCCCTGGTTGGATCCACCAGACACTCCTTGGAAATCCTATGGGGCAGTTCTACTCTGACTTATAGGGTCACCATGAGTCAGAATCAACTTGACATCAATGAGTTTGGTTTTTCCTTCTACTGAAACAAAATTCACATAAGACTAACCACTGTAAAACGAAAATTAATTGGAATTTAATACACTCATAATGTGCAGCTACTACTTTTAGTTTCAAAACATTTTCTTCACCCCCACAGAAAACCCTGCATCCATTAAGTACTCGTTCCCCATCCTCCTCCTCCCTCACTCCCTGGTAAGCACAATCTATGTTCTGTCTCTATGATTTGTGTATTCTGCACATTTCATATAAATGGAATCATATAATGGATGTAACCTTTTGTGTCTGGCTTCTTTTACTCAGCATAAAGCTTTCCATAGTTATTCATGTTGTAGCATGTATCAATATGTTATTCCTTTATATGGCTGAATAAATCTCACTGTAAATATATTTTACACTTTGGGCACTTATCTGTTGAATTACACTTGAGTTGTTCCCACTGTTTAGCCATCGTGAATAAATGCTGCAATGAGCTTTGTTGTTCACATATCTGAGTCCTAGTTTTCAGTTCTTTGGGGTGTATACTACAGAGTGGAAATATTGGGCCATATGGCAATTCTATGTTTAACATTTTGAGGAAGTGGCGAACTGTGGCACTGCCACTGCCACAGTGTATATACCGTGTTATGTCCCCACCAGAAATGCATGAGGGTTCTCATTTCTCGTTTGTTATCCTCTGTTTTGTTTTGTTTTCAAGCCTACACCTTCATGTGTGAGTATTTAGACCCAGAACTGTCAGAGTTAGGACAGGTTTTCTGAATGACTGTCCCTTTGGCTGAGCTGGGCCAAAATCTTGAATGCTCTTTCCCTCCCAGGTATGCCTCTGACGCTACTGTGGCCATTTTTGTGGCTATCTTACTGTTCATTGTGCCTTCACAGAAGCCCAAGTTCAGTTTCTGCAACCAGTCTGCGGAAGGTAAGCCTCCTGTCTTGACTGCTCAGTCATTGCGGTTGTGGCCTTAGCAGCAAAGGAGGCAGAAAATTTCATCCTTTTCTGGAGGACTCACCAGACTTCACAGACCTGGGGAGAGAGTGAGAGAGTGTTTTTCAAGCCTCCCCTCTGGTCGTTATATAATGGAAATCACTTCTTAGGCTTTTGAAAATTTGGAATTAAAATACATACACCCAATAGGAACAGAAAAATGTTTTAAATTTTCCCATTGCTGTTAGCATGTTTATTTTCCTGTTTCCTCTCAGTGTGGTCAACACACATGTACATTACATGGTTATAAACAAAACACACACCATTTGAATTGTACTGTAGATGAAAATTTATAGTACAAACTAGTTTCTCATTAAACAGTTACAACACATACTGTTTTATGACGTTGGTTAACAACCCCACAACAGGTCAACACTCTCCCCTCTCCCCTTCGGTGCCCTATTACCAGCTTTCCTGTCCCCTCCTGCTTTCTAGCTCTTGCCGCTAGGCTGCTGTGCCCCTTTACTCTTGTTTTTGTTTTATGGGCCTGTCTAATCTTCGGCTGATGGATGAACCTCTGGAGTGACTTCATTACTGAGCTGAAAGGATGTCTGAGGGCCATAGTCTCAGGGTTTCTTTAGTCTCTGTCAGGCCAGCCAGTCTGGTCTTTCTTTTTGAGCTAGAATTTTGTTCCACATTTTGCTCCAGCTCTGTCTGGGCCCCCCGATTGTGACCCCTGTCAGAGCAGTCAGTGGCGGCAGCTGGGCACTGTCTAGTTGTACTGGACTCAGTCTGCGGAGGCCGCTTCAGATGGGGTCCATTCGTTCTTTGGACTAATCCTTCCCTTGTATCTTCAGTTTTCTTCATTCTTCCTTGTTCCTGAAAGGGTGAGACCAGCAGAGTATCCTAGATAGCTGCTCACAGGCTCCTAAGAACCCAGATGCTACTTACCAAAGTAGAAACATAGAGCATTTTCTTTATACACCATGTTATGCCAGTTGAGCCAGATGTTCTCCAAGGCTACGGTCCCCACCCTCCTCAGCCTAATTCGGTCCCTCGGTGAGTTTCAATGTATCTAAGGAGCTTCCATGACCTTGCCTTGGACGAATTGTGCTGGCTTCCCTAGTAGCATGCAGTCTTTCCCAAGACTGCAGTCCCCACAGCTTGTTTTTTTTTCCTCCCCCCCTTGGTTGGTTTGTTTTGGTCTTTTTGCTTGCTGGCTTGTTTCTGCTTGGGATTACACTAGAATTATTCCCTACTATTGTATGGTTTTAAAATTTATTTTTTCTCATAACTGCATTATACTGCATTGAGGAGTTGTAAGCACTCTTCTGTTACAGAACATCTGGGCTGTTCTGAATTTTTCATGATTACAAATTAAGGTTTTCTTGTGCATTGCTTTTTTTCTTTGAGATTATTTCTTCTTTAGGATAAATTTCTAGGAGTGATATTGCTGGGTTAAAGAGTACAGATGTTTTCATGGCTCTTACAATGTATTGCCAAATGGCTTCCGAAAAGGTTTTACCAATTTATAATGTAATGAGAAGTATATACAATAATTTTACCATTTTCCCTCCAGCAATGGGTATAGTCATTATTGTAAATTTTATCTAATTTACCAGGTATGAGATGGTACCTTGTTATCCTTACTAACTTTCCTCCTCTTAATTTTATCTCTTTTACTTCTAATGCTGCTCTCGGTTATGTATATCTGTGTTTTATTTTTTTTCTCAGAAAGGAAAACTCCATTTTATCCTCCTGCACTATTGAATTGGAAGGTGGCCCAGGAGAAAGTGCCCTGGGGCATCGTGCTGCTGCTGGGGGGTGGATTTGCCGTGGCTAAAGGATGTGAGGTAACTTCTCCAGCCCTGGGCTGCCCGTGGCCCCTTCTTCCACCAAGCGGATGGCCAATGAGCGCTATGTTCCTACACTCCTCCATCCCTGGGCTGTGCTAGTGTGTTGGAGTCTGTCTCCTTCACATAACTGTGCATTCTTTGAGGACAGGGACTCTGTCTTGTTACCCAGGACCCTTGCACCAAGGATACTGCCTGGAATGGAGAAGGTACTCAGGGATGTTTGTGGAGTGATTGCAAAATTGAGCAAATAAGTGATTCTGGTTGGCTAAGAGAGGCAAAGGATGCTGTCTTTCTCTTCATAGGCAATAGGAATCTCTGCTCATTTATCGTAGGAAAAATGTTTTTTCAAGTCCTTGTGAATATTTTCACCATTATCTTTGTTCTTCTTGCTTAACCTTTTGTTGATACGGTTACTACTTTTAAATGTTGCTCCTTAGGTTAAGAGTAAAGAAATAGCTTTTGGGTGAGAAACTTGAACAAGTATTTTACTTCATCTCTACTCCCATCTCTCCTACGGAAAGCATAAGCCAGAGAGAGGGCTGAGGCAGCTTGATGCTGTCCAGTGTATTTGCCAAGCCAAGTGCCGTCGAGTCGGATCCGACTCATGGCGATTACCCACCCATTTATTCATCCAGGAATAGAATGCAATGGAGAAATTTGGTCTGTTTATTGCTGTTTCTTCAACATCTAGGCTACGGCCTGGTGGATAAGGTGCATAAATATTTTTGAATAACAAATCTATCCATCTAGTCACCTCTCTACTTACTCACCTTCCATTCATTCATCCATTTATCCAACCTTCCTATCATGCCCTTAATGTTAGGCCAGATATGGGGATTTCAGAGATACTGAGATATGGCTGCTACTCTTGAGGACTTAGGGAGGGGGACATTTTAGGAACACGGGCAAAGGAAAAAGTATGATGGTTGTAGCTGAGGAACAGTGAAGACAAGGCTGGTGAGGCTAGCAGAAGCTACTTCACTGCAGACCCTGTATTCAGGATGGGAATCACGGGTTTTATCATCAAGCCAGCAGGCAGCCATGGAAGGGCTGAAGCCAGGAAGTAACTTGATCAGAGCTACACTGGAGGAAAATCATTCTGATGGTCTGAGCAGAGGTCTGGGCAGCAGAGGAGTTAGGGAAGAAGTGATAGACATTTTATAGTCTTCATCTACCTCAGTCCCAGAACATCTGACTCCACGGACTGCTCTTTCCTACCTGTTCTCCCTCTCCCTTTGGCCCACAGGACACAACTTTTAGTTTCCTTCTGATTGCTCCTGCTCAGTCTCCTTTGCTGACTTTTTCTCTGTTCTACTTTAAATATGAGTGTCTTCAAGGCTCTGTCCTCATCCTCTTCTCCGGTCACCTTTCATTCTCTCCCTGGAAAATCTTTTCTCAGTCCCACACCTCAAATCCTAAACCCAGCTATCTGACTCAGATCACTCTCCTGAGCTTTAGGAAGTGTAGGACTGAAAGGAAAAGATAGGCATGGCATGCTTTGGGTCACCTGGTGATGACTGGTTGCAAGGAACAAGGGGGACAGAGACCATCAGGATGACTCTCAGCCTTCTGACTTGGACAGGAGTGGGCAGTAAGTTCACTTGCCAAGCTGGGGAGACCAAGAGGAAAAACGGAATTCAGGTTAGGACATGTTTAGTCTGACAGTGAATGGAATACGTGGGTAGAAAGGAAGGCATATTGATGTTTAAATCAGGAAAGTAGATTGCCTGAAAAGAGATTTAGGAAACACTAGAAAGAGGATGGAGGTTGAAGTTATGGGGATGGATGAGATCCCCAATGGAACGTATGCAGAGAGGAAATCAGAAGTGGCGGATAGGCTGATCTCCTTCAAGACAGATGAAAGCCCCTCCTGGCCCTGGGGGAGCTGGAAGCCAGTAGCCCTAAGTGACTCCCCTCTTGATGCTTCCCAGGCCTCTGGGCTGTCTGAGTGGATGGGGAAGCAGATGGAACCCTTGCACGCAGTACCCCCAGCAGCCATCACCTTGATCTTATCCTTGTTCATTGCCGTGGTCACTGAGTGCACAAGCAATGTGGCCACTACCACCCTGTTCCTGCCCATCTTTGCTTCCATGGTAAGTAAGCCTCCTGGGGACTTGGGGAGCACCCTTAGGTATCATTACATAGGAAGTTGTCAACTTATGAACATACCCTGGATTCCTAGGGAGGCAGGGGCCAGAGATAGACTAGGCTTTAGAACCCTATGTCTGGCCCTGCCATAGACTTTAGTGCCCTAGACTACACTAGTCTTGCCCTCCGTCAGTGCTTGCTCATTCCTCTTTGTGTCCCCCCATGCTGACCAGTGTCAAGCATGGATCAGGTGCCCACACTTTATAAATGCTATTGAATTACTTTTTCAAGCTGAGCAGACAAGATTTACGTTAAGGAGGAGTGGGCCAGTGACCTTGGGAAATGACAGTGGATCTTGGAGGATGTGAGCACAGGTGTGTGGGAGGATGGCAGAGCAGGGGAATACTGCTGGTTGGGGCCTATTGGAAAGGGCTTTAGGGGAAGGTGGGGCTTGTAAATGGTTGGGAAGATGGAGCAGATCACCTAAAGGAAATTGGGTGCACGATTAAGGATGCCCAGAAGGCTTGCTTGGCAAGGGCCAGGTTCTAATAGAGGATCCACAGGAGATGAGGCCAGAGAGGTAACTGCCAGTAGTCAAAAGGGATTACTGAATGCTAGGCTAATGAGTTTTATTTTATAGGCAAATAGGTTTTGGAAATTGAGAAGAAAACAGAGCTTGTGGGACAACTGGTTGTGGTCTTTCTTGCATTTTCTTCTCTCATTCCTCAGAAGGTGGTATAGAAAGTACCCTGGGCTTAGAATCAGGGGACCTGACTTGAACATAGCAGCACTTAAGTGACAAACTAGTAAGACCAGTGAACACAGCCAGGCAGAGAGAAAGTTTATGGAACTTCCCATCATTCTGAGCTAGAAAAAAGCAAAAAGCACACGAGAAGTTGTTGCTGTTATTCTGGAGTTGGTAGACTGAGTTATAAGGCATATAAGGGGTATGGACACAGGATTTAACTTCGTAAATTTCCATTCAGTTGCCTGGGCATCCATGTGTATAAAAAGCAAACCCAAATGGAAGGGTTCCATGGGAAGATGAAAATGTTTAAAATAGCAAGGTGGTTCTGCTTCCTCCTCTCTTGAGCAGCTGCCCAAACAGAGGCTGCGGAGCCTCTTTTGGTACTGGGTGTGCAGTGGTGATGCCTTCTCTTCCTTTGCAAAGGTCTTGCTTTGTCATCTCCAGCCCTAGCATTGAGTACCAAGGCCTACAAGACAAACACAGACTTTATCCCAAGGGTAGTCCCTGGGTAATGCAAATGGTTACGCATTCATCTACTAGCTGAAATGTTGGCAGTTTGAACCCATCCACAGGGGCCTTAGAACATAGGCCTGGCTGTGAAAATCCTGTAGAGCAGTTTCTGGACACTCAGGGTGACCATGAGTCAGATCAACTTGATGGTGATGGTTTTTTTTTTTTTTTTTTTGGTTTATCCAAAAAGAGTGGTCATCCACTTTGAAAAGAAGTTGTTCTAGAACCAGAACCCTCAAGAATCCCCATGGCTACTTCCAAGAACCCCATATTCCTTCCTAAACACCAAGTGAGAAACCAAAAGTGGTGGTGACTCAGCCAGGTCTCAGAGGACGATGGTGTGCGTGCCCCTTGTGTGTCACCCATGGTCAGGACAAGATGGCGGTGGAGGTGGGAGAAGGGATCAGGAGACAGACTGGGCACCTATAATCTGGAACCTGGTGCTATCTTTTCAGAGGGCTATTTAGCAATACAAACCATGGAGTTAAACCTACTCATATCCTTGACTCAACAACTACATATCTGAGAATATATCTTAAAAAGATGATCAGAAATGGTATATTATACTGATGTACATCACATTATTTGTAATAACAATTATAATAGGAAATTGGTGAGATAAATGATCATATATCATATCATATAGTCATACAATGCAATACTATCAAGTCATTAAAAATCAGTTTTGAAGAAAATTTAATAAAGTGAGAACATACTCATTGTATCACCAAAAATCCTCACACCCCTTGCCATCGAGAGGATTCCGACTCATAGGCACCCTATAGGACTGAACAGAACTGCCCCATATGCCCACAGACCTCTGTACCACTAGGGCTCCGTAATAGTCAAGCTTTGCCAATTAAGTTCACAAATTCATACTAGAAAAAGTGCTACATATCTCATTGTTGAATATCACTATGGTCACCTTCAAAGTACTCCCCATGGGAAGCTATTAATCAACGCCAACGCCTAGTGCACCGTTCAAACCAATTTTGGAATTCTTTTTCTGGAATATCTATCAGAGCTGTCATTGTTATTACCCTTGGTGTCCTGAATGTCATCAGAATATCTTCCTTTTAATATCTCTCTTTGGGTAAAGAAACAAGTCACTGGGAGCCAGATGAGGTGAGCAGGGAGGGTGTTCCAATACAGTTATTTGTTTAACTGGCTAAAAACTCCCTCCCATACAACTATACATTTAAGTTCACAAACTTGCCACCATGCCATCATGCACAATGGCCATTCTAGAAAGAGTTCCAAAATTGCCTTGAAGGGTGGACTAAGTGTTGGCCTTGGTGCATAGCTTCTCAAGGGGAATACTTTGAAGGTGACTGTAGTGATGTTCAGCAGTGATGTATGTAGCACTTACGACAACCATGGACTGAATTGCTGGGCATTGTATACACAGTTAAAAATGTCTAGTGATATGAACAAGTGCATAGCCCTAATCCCCTAGCCTCTTACCTAGCTGTTACTATTTTCTTAGGTGTCCTTCCAGATATGTTACAGACATACATATTCTTTTAAAACAAATGGTATCATCTTGTTATCTTGTTCTGCAACTTAGTTTTTAAAAAAGCCTAACCATAGATCTTGGAGATCTTTTCATATTAGCATATAAAAGCTACCTACTCCTTCTTTATAGCTGTGTAGTATTCTATTGTTAGTATATACCTTATTTTATTAGCCACCCTGTTACTGATGGTCATTGACTGTTTCTCTGTGATTTGCTGTTAACAGTGTTGCGATGAACATGTTCACATACCTCTGCATGCTAAATTATTAATTTTGATAGATACTGATAATTGACAGATAGCCCGCCAGATAGTATGATTACTAAGATATCATTCATTCATTCAACAAATATTTAATGAGTGTCTACTCTGTGCTAGGCCTTGTTAGAAGTGGCTGAATTTTAAAATGAGTAAAAAAAATTCCTCCTCAGTGTGTTTAAAGGCACATATGTATACAGATGCATGCAGAGATGAGAAGGCATGGTGCCTACCCTTCTGGCACTCTGAGTCTGTGGCAGGACAGACTTTGCATTGGCCTCCAAAATGAGGCTGAGTGGGCATGTGGGCTGAAGGAACACTGGGAGATTCAATGCAGTCTAAGTGCCTAGCATTGTGTATGGCATACGTTTTTACTGCCCGAATGGAGTCAGCCCCTGACTCATGGTGACCTCACACACAAGGGGACTGGCCATTGTGATCCACTGGAAGTAGATCACCAGACCTTTCTTTGTAGTTCATCTTAGCCTGTAAGCTCCACCAAAACCTGTTCAGAATCACAGCAGCACACAAGCTGCTACTGACAGGTGGCAGCTGCCCATAAGGTGCATTAGCTGGGAGTCAAACCTGGTCTCTGATATGACAGGCAGAAACCTACCTGTGAACTGCTACTGCTCCCAAGGGGGTTCAGAAAGGCCTCCTAGAGGAGGTGGCCTTGGAGTTCAACTCAGAGTGCTGAGCACAATTATCTTTCTGCCAAACCCATGGTACAGGGTCCAGCAAGAAAAGCCTAAAGGTGGAAGGGTGTGTGGTACGTTCAGGAACACTTCTCAGGATCATGGTCTGTCTTTTCTGTATCTGTGACGTTGCAGTGCTGTGTTTTTCCCCAGTCACGCTCCATTGGCCTCAATCCACTATACGTCATGATCCCCTGTACCCTGAGTGCATCCTTTGCCTTCATGTTGCCTGTGGCTACCCCACCTAATGCCATCGCATTTGCCTATGGACACCTCAAAGTTTCTGACATGGTAACATAGCTGCTTTTATTTATCCCTATTGTACTATGCTGTCTTTGTTATAAAAGATGCTCCATTTATTAATGCTGTGATTTTCAAAGTGATGCCATTAAGATTGGAGAATGACACTAAATGTGCAAACCTCTAAGTCATTTATAATGCTGAGTTCCTTCTTTTTCTCCTAGCTCAGACTACTCTGTTTCCCGAGACTAAGCAGTGGTTTATAGAATCTCCTTCCCGGAGAAGCCATTAGGGGTGCCCTCCTGCGGGCAGCTGGAGCAGGTGGGAGTGGGAGGACCACATGGCCACCGATGGACTTCACAAACTAGTTAAGAACAGACAAGAGAGTCAAGAGGGGCAAAGCTTAAATTGGGGAAAAAGGCTAATGACAGCTGAAGAGACTTATAGAGGTGTCTGAAGAGGTACAGCAAAGAGGGTTCCCAGAGAGAGACCCACTGCTTGTGCAAGTGTGGTGCCTTGGAAACTCAAGCAGCCACAGGCAGGACGCCTCATGGCTAGCTTGATTTTATCATCTCTGATGAGAGAAGAAGGCAACTTTCCAGTCCCAGGGTGGAGACTGGAATAGAGGTATGGCTGGGGGTGGGAGGCTGGAGATAAGCAAGTGTACAAGCCTGGGAGGCCAGAGCCACTGGTGGGTATCTATGGGTCTCCAGGAGGACTTCCATAAAGGGACATGGTGGATTCTAGAAACCATCTACTGGAAACTCAGTTCCAATTTCCAGTAACAAATCTCCAACATAGTTTTAAAGCAGTGGTTAGTAAGCATTAAGAAGGAACATATAGCAGGCATCAGAAAGAGTCAGTAGAGGGTCACAAGGAACCCACCAGGTTCTTGTGAAAAGGTTAAAGCCATGGATGAGCCCTGAACTTAGAGTCAGACTCCCAGTAAAGGCACCAATAGCCTAGGGCTACCATCTCACCCTACTTCACCTCCCCAAGGCTCAGTTTTCCAAATGCTAAAATGAGCACAGGGAAGTCTCTCTGTCCTGCTTGTGTTACAGGGTTGCTCTTGGTGGGCACAAAGTTGCTTTGTTGGTGGGTGGAGTATGCAAAGCTCATGGCACAGACAGGGCAAGGCCCAGAAAGCCAGTCCTTTGTCTCCTGCCTCAAGAGGCCTGGTTCCCAGTATCCTGTTTGTCCTGTTTTGGACAGCCTGGGCTGACCTGAGGGTGCTGACTCTGACTCTGTTTTTGTCCAGGTGAAAACTGGAATGATGATGAACGTCATTGGAGTCTTCTGCGTGTTTTTGGCGGTCAACACCTGGGGGCGGGTCATATTTGACTTGGATCATTTCCCTGACTGGGCTAATGTTACACATATTGAGACTTAGAAAGAGCCACAAGACCCATGGATCCAGTCCCTGCCCTCCTGAGGACTCCTGAACCTTCCAGCACATGCTACAGCAGAGCTTTGCTGTTCACAGCCCAATGTGACCCAATGACACCCACAGCCCACCAAGACCCAGGGCCATCTCATCCTCCATGCTCAAACTCAGAGGTGGGATGGGCAGCTAGAAGACAGGCTTGGAAGTCAAAGACAGCCCCCAAAGAGGCTGCTGGTTCCCACCTCTCTTAGGAGCTCTGCCATCGTCTCTTGGGACAGGTAGGCTAGAGAGACACGGCCTCCAGTAGCCATGACTTTGGTACAACATGAGGCTCTGGTTTCCACTAGCTTAGTTCTGGGGTAGTCTAAATGGGAATCAGGTCCCTAGGCTAGGCTGGGAGGTGAGAAAACTAGCTCCCAGTGCCCATACCTCTTCTGGCTCACCTTGGGCTGCCTCAGATCAGCTCTCACTCTGAAGGGGACAACCCAGCCCAGATCCATAGAACAATGGGTCTTGGGCAGCTCCCTGCTGCTGGAGGGAGAGTGGGAATCAGAGCATCCCTGGAGATTCACAGAACGACTTGTATGGTACCATCACCAAAGGATGAGGAATACAAGTTGGTAACTTCAGGATGAGTCCTCTCTTACTGCCTGCATGGCACCAATGGCCACCTTGCTCCCCTTTGCCTCATTCCATTTTAATTGACAATTTGGACCGTGTTCCCCAGTGAGGACCTTCAACCTCTAGGTCCCTTGGTTGTCCAGGCCGACATTTGCTAAAATCCACTGGATGGGGCCCTGTGTAACCCCTTTTCTGTCAGGTAGTTCAGTTTGGCTCTCCTGAAAGATGCTGTTCTTGCCCCACCCCAAACAGCTGGGATTACGCTCCAAGTCTGGGCATTGATCACTCTTTTGGGGCCACAGTGAGGTGTCTAGGTCCTCTCACCAGCAGGTCCAGCATGGGCACAGCTGGTAAATGCCAATAGCAGGGTCACTTCAGAGTGACCCCACGCTACAGTATGGGTTCCCCTGGGGAGATTCTTCCCTTTGCTGAGTAGCCTTTACAGCCATGCTTGGGGGCTCACTTGGGAGTGGACAGTGCTGGATGGATCCCAAGAAAACACCCACTTCCCATGAGTGAATCTGCCCGCTACTACTAGGGCAAAGACTACAAAATGGCTATGGGAAGATGATCTTCAGAAATCCCTCTGAGAAAGAAATATGACAAGGAATGACCCTTTAGCTCCCAGGCCTGTTTTATTTCCTTCTTATGCTGCTCAAGGTCAAAGGATGGCATTTTTCAGGGAAGGAGAAAGTGTGGGAACCTAAGGAAACCCCATCAAGGACCAAGTGTGTTTCTGATTTCCTTGGGTGGGATGATTCCTGACCCCATCATCAATGTCTTGCTCTTGGTAAATGCTCTCTCTTCCAGGGAAAGTTACAGTGTATTGATTCATCTCTGGGTTTTGGCCATTATGTGTGTGAGTGTGGCTGTGTGTTTGTAGGAATGTGGAAGAATGAACTACTACTCACTGCCTACCCTCTGTGTGCCAATTCTTCCCATAGTGCATCCACTAGTTACCTCACTGAGTCTTTGCAGCAAGTAAGATAGGCAGGCATTAACTATCCTTGCTTGTCTCATGAGGAGACGATAGCTCAGAGCAGTCAAGCAATATGTCCAAAGTTACACGTCAAGCTAGTCGGGGCAGAGTTCCCAGATTTCCAACCCCGTGTCTACTGAGTGTCTTTGTTCTAGCCTTTAAGGGCTTTGGCTTTGTAGGGCTTATGGCTGACAACATGTTCACTTCAGGCCCTGTCTGGCCAGGAAAGACCAACAAACAAGAGTCTCTTTCTGATGTCCCTTCTGAAATGGGTTCAGAACACTGTTGGATGATACAGCGTTAGTTGTTGCCCTGAGAAACTGAGTTTGGTTGGGGAGAGCACTGTGAAAATGGTTACTTTCTCCTTTAACCTGGTTTCTATCTTAAAAATAAACCCATTGTCATCGATAACAACCCTATGGGACAGAATAGAAATGCCTCATAGAGTTTCCAAGGAGTGACTGAAGGACTAAAACCATCAACTTTTCAGTTAGGAGTCAAACATGTCAACCACTGTGCCACCAAGGGCTTTGCTTCCACTTCATCCATCCCTCTATCCTTACTTTCCAGATGGTTGCTGTTGACACACTGAGGGCTCTTGACGGCTTTGAGTGCTCACTAGGCCCAATGGTGGCATGATAGCTGAGCAGAGCAGGCTACTACAGATGTAACTGATAAATGAATGATTGGGTGCACATGTAGTGCTCACGGGCAAGGCCAGCGAGGAATCAAATAGATGAATGAAAGACTAGTCAGCTTGAAAAATAGGTAGACTGAGACTGCTAATTTTTTTTGATGTTGGTTTTTACTTTGTGCGAACTAGTCACTTCCTGCCCTTTGAAAACATAGATTAGTAGTTGTCATCTATGCCTGCAAAATATATTCACTTGGGGACTTTGAAAAGCTACTCATGCTTGATTCTAGATTAGCTGGTCTGAAGAGTAGCCTGGGCATCAGGTTTTTTTTTTTTTTTTTTTTTATGATTCAGTGGGAACATACAATCCCATATAAATTTGCATACCCGCAAATGAGTGGCTCCCACTGCTCTCCCTGCCCGGTGACAACACACTCCTCTTCTCCATCTGTACGTGTCATATTGTCCTAACAATCTCCTATCCCCTCCTCTCCACCCTCTCTCCCGTGTCCAGTAAGAGGTCAGCCGGATCACATCCTATAGATGCATAGAACCATAAAGTGCACACATGATATGGTTGCTTGGCATGAGAATTTTCAAGACTTTCCCATGTGATTCTGAAGTGCCACCAAAGTTGAGAACTACTAGCTTAATTCATTATTATAGGGCCTGAGACTGGTGTCTGTTTGTATGGAATTTCAGGGTACACAAATAATGGTAGGGATATAGTTTGTCAGACCCTGTAACGTAGGCATCAAGGATGAACAAGACTGGCCAAGTGGGACTGGGAGGATGTGACAGGGTGAATGGAGGGCCCTTTAGACACCATATGGTTGAAGGCTGTCAAGAAAACTGGGTTGATGGCTTCAGGAGAACAGAACTCCTGGCTGAGAAGGCTGACCAAAGCCTGTTTCTAAAAAGCTTCTCTAATTAGAAGTAGTGACAGAACTATTTACGGCCTGTGCCAGTTGGGAATGCTTTTTGTCTACAAAAAAGAGGAAACCTAGCTAACAAGGGCTTAAAACATAAGGTCATTTAATATCTACGTAACAAGAAGCCTGGAGGTAGAGAGTTGCTGTTAGTGGTTAAGCAGCCCATTCAGGCCACTAAGGACTCTTGTTTTACCACCCACTCTGCCACCCTAAAGGTACTTTTACTCTCCTGCTACATACACATCTACAGTCAAGGCATGAAGGAAGGAATACAAAGGGGAGATGATGGTGTCAGCTGCATCATTCTCTTTATCAGGAAAGCACAAGATTCCCCAGAAGTCTCCAAGAGACTTCTGTTTATATTTTGGCCAGAATTGGCCTACATGTCCACTGTCAGACCAGTGATTGACAAAGGGGAATTAGAATACCTGAAGTAGTTTGAACCAGTTAGGGTTCATCCCTTGGGGATGGAAGACGGGCCTACCTCTCCAGAAATCAAGAACTTTCCTCTCACTGTAAAATCTGGGTTCTGGTAGGTAAAAAGAGAAAACCCATGAGAAGGTAATGAAAAGTGTTTGCTATCATGACCCTTTTTAAGGGTGGCCCACTTCCAGCTTCTTGACCAGACAACCATGTACTCGCTTCCTATCTAGGAACATGGAATTCAGTAGAAACATGTTCCTAGGTAGGAAGAGAATACATGGTTGTCTGGTCAAGCGCTTCAGCTCTTCTAACTGCCAAAGGCAAGGCCTCCTCCAGAAGGCCTAAAACCAACAATAACAACAAAAAAACCAAACCCAGTGTTGTCAAGTGAATTCTGGCTCATAGTGACCCTATAGGACAGAGTGGAATTGCTCTATAGAGTTTTGAAGGATTACCTGGCAGATGCAAACTGTCAATCTTTTGGTTAGCAGACACAGCACTTAACCACTATGCCAGAAGGCCTACTGGGCTGAAACTGAGACTGAGAAGCTATGGTAGGAATCAGGGTATGAGCTTAGTCTTAACATCTAACACTACAAAATGATTCCATTTTCTGGGCCTCAGTTTCTGTCATGAAGGGCTGGGTTAGAAGGTTTCTAAGAACCTTCCCCAGGGTCATCAATTTCCTTATCCCAACGGAGCCTTGCTCTCCTTGGACCAGATGCTGTCCCCATCCCCAACCCTATATTGTCTCAGCTCAGAGCCCACAGGCCCACCCCTTGCCCCCACAGAGGTCTTAGTCATTTACTGTAGGCCACTTCAGACCTTTGCCCCATCAATACTGTGTCTCTTACATTTTGTGTAGAAGTTTTACTTATGACCCTTGCATTCTTTCAGTAAGTGAATCAGACGTTTAACGCATAACTCAGACAAGGATTGCTCCTACTTTTTGCCAGAGAACGATGACGTCACACATTCTATGTATTCCAAAGTTCAGGGCGAATCTCCTTATCTGCCCATCCCTGGATTGGGAACTCTTGAGGGCAGGAGTCTCCTCACTGCCCATCCCAAGCTATTAGCTTCCTTGGGGAAGAAACCCCAATGGGCAGGGGATCTCCCCAGGGCCTGTGAATTCCTCTCCTCCTCACAATTTCTCATACCCTAGCAAACATAATGCATAGTAAGTTTTTTGCTCCAAATTCTAAGGAAGAATCAGCTCTCTAGCACAAAATCCAACCCTTACAATGAGTAGGAACATTCACAGCTAAGGGACCTTACGGGCATTTTCTTGCTTGTGGGAATAAAGACCAAAACAACACCTGGAAGTTCTCTTCTTATCCCAGAAGGCCTTCTTCCGGGTAGCCTCTATCCTCATCCTCCACAAAACTAAACCCACTGCCGTCTAGTCAAGTCAGTTCTGACTCATAGCAATTTATAAGACTGATAGAACTATACCCGTAGAGTTTCCAAGGAGCTCCTGGTGGATTCAAACTGTAGGCCTTTGGGTTAGCAGACGCAGCGCTTAACCACTACGCCACCTGGGAGCACCCCTCCCCAACCCCCCATCCCACAGAATCAGAAAAGCATTGTTTTCCAACACACTAGGGGAGCTGTTTATTAATACACTAAAAAAAAAAAGTTCCATCAAGATAAACCTGTGTTGACCTTTTACATTATTAAATGAAGAGCTTATCATTAAGAACTGAAGTGCTTGCAATTAGACATTGTTTACTTCATTTGGTGTCTTGAGCCAGGACTACATACCACTTCCCTGCCCTGGGAATGTTTTCCAGGGGCTTGGAAATCCTGATGGTGTAATGGTTCAGGTCAGGGCTATGCCTGCTAACCAAAAGGTTGGCAGTTCAAATCCACCAGCAGCTCCTTGGAAACTCTATGGGGCAGTTCTCTCTGTACTATGGTGTTGCTATGAGTTAGAATCAACTTGACAGCAGTGGGCTTTTTTTTTTCTTCCCCTGATCTTATCCAAATGCCTCGTCCACCCTTAAAATCACAGGCTGTCCTCACCTGGCAGTTTTAGAAGAGCATTCATGCCCCTGCTTCCAGCTATCAAAGGTAGAATTATTAAGATTCATTCTCAGAATATCCTATTATCAAATGAAGGAATTTTAATTAGTTTTTATATTAAAAATTATTAGGAATAGAGTAAAAGATATTCAATAGTATAAAAGTTATAAAGTAAAAAGTTTCCCTCTAACCTCAGTCCTCCAGTTTTCTGCACAAAGGCAACTGCTATTAGCAGTTACTTACATTTCCCCCCAGATGGGTTACCTTCTCACTAAAATTCACGTCTAATCCCAAATCAATCATTTGCAGACATGCACAGAGAGGTGAAAAATTTGAGTTGCCCAATGCACGTGTTCCCAGTTGAGGTCCAACAAGACTGCTTTGGTATTTGCTAATTCAGTGTTCGCAGGGACTTTACAGAACACGCTACCAGTTGCTATAAAGTTGATTCTGACTCTCGGTGACCCCATGTATGTCAGAAACAACTATGCTTCATAGGATTTTCAATGGCTGGTTTTCTGGAAGATCACCAGGCCTTTCTTCCAAGGTGACTCTGGATGAACGTGAACCTCCAACCTTTTTGTTAGTGGCCAAGTTTGTTAAGAGTTAGCACCACTCAGGGACTCATTTAAAGAAGAGAACTATAAATAACAAATCACCGGAACTGACAACATAACCCCTTCATTATACGTGTTCTCTCTTTGTTCACTACTCTCTCCCTTAATGTATGTGGAGGTCATTGTACTTCAGGATACATAAATTTGACTTTTTTTTATTATTCAATATTTGACTTAAAGTGGAGGTAAAATTAAGTTCAGTGAATTGCACATATCTAAAATGTACAGTTCAACGATCCTGATAAGTGCACATACATTTGTAAGAATACCCCTCAAAGAGTTCCCCTTATACCTTCTTTGGGCAAATACTGTTCTTGTCTCTGTTACTAGAGATTAGTTTTGCCTACTCAACTTCATATAAATGGAATCATACATTACAGACTTTTGTGTCTGATTTGTTTTGCCTAACAAAATGCTTTGGAGATTCATTCATGTTGTGTATGTATCAGTTCATTTCTTTTATTATTGTGGAGCAGTGTTCCATTGTATGAATATACCACAATATGCCTGTTCTGTTGAAGAATATTTGTATTGTTCCAGCTTGGGGCTATTATGAATAAAGCTGTTACAAACTTTGCTGTACGAGTCATTTTGTTTCTCTTGGAGATGTGCCTGGGAGTGAGCCTTGGTCTTTCAAAGATGCATAGGATTTCACTGTAAGTGTGCACCACTTAATAAGCAAGTCTCCTATTGATGGGCATTTGGCTTGTCATGCTGTAATAAATGTTTGTACACATTTCTTTGTGTTCCTCTATGAGTACAATGCTTTCCTTGAAGCGGACATACTGGATCAAGAGGCATATGTTTTTAAATTTGGGACCAATATTTACAAAATGCTTTCCAAAGAGGCTGTGTCAGTACACATTTCTCAAGAACTGTGCACAAGACTTTATTCTCATACCATCTACAACTCCATGTATTAGCAAATTTTAATCTTTGCTAATCAGATAGGTGAAAAATGCTCTCATGATTTTCATTTCCATTTATTTATACTGTAATGGTGAGAAATTTGTTCATATATTTACAGTTCATCCATGTTTCTTTTTCTGCAAGCTCTCAGCTTTTTGCCTACTTTTCTAAGAGGTTTTTTTTTTTAAGGCCCTTATTCATTTAAAGAAAACTCTGGTGGCATAGTGGGTTAAGTGCTATACGTCTGCTAACCAAAAGGCCAGCTGTTCACATTAGCCAGGTGCTCCCTGGAAACTCTATGGGGCAACGCTACTCTGACCTATGTGGTCTCTATGAGTTGGACCTGACTTGATGGCACTGGGTTTTGGGTATTACTTGTAAGAACTCTTTATATACAAAGGAGTCACAGGAATACTTATAATCTATGTCAAGACGTGGGAAGGCTAGTTGGCTGCTGTTAGTTGCTGTCAAGCCAACTCCAACTCATGGCAACCTCACGTAAAACAGAACGAACCATTACGTAGTCTGTGCCATCCCCACAATCTTTGGTATGTCTGATCCCATTGTTTCAGCCACCATATTAGTCCATCTGATGAAAGGTTTCTCTCATTTTCACTACCCATCTACCAAATATGACACCCTTTCTTAGCAATTGGTCTTTCCTGATGATGAGCCAAAGAAGCAGGATGAAGTCTTGCCACCCTTGCTTAGATTCTAAGGAGCATTGTGGCTGTCCTTCCTCCCAAACTGACTTGTTTGTTCTTGTAGTGGTCCACATTAAAAAAAAAGTAATAAACAAAAAAAATCATTGCTGTCAAGTCAATTCCAATTCATAGCAACCTTATAGGACAGGGTAGAAGTGCCCCATAGTTTCCAGGGAGTGCCTGATGGATTTGAACTGCCGACCTTTTGGTTAGCAACCGTAGCTCTTAACCACTACACTACCATGTTTTCCACAAGGTCTGTTCAATATTCTTTGCCAAAACCACAATTGAAATGCATGTGAGCTCATCTCATATGCATTTCAACTGTCCATATGTCTTTCAACTGTCCAGCTTTCACATGCATATGAGCTCACGGAAAAGACTATGGCTTGGGTTAGACATACCATAATCATTAAAGTGACATCTTTGCTTTTAACATTTAAAAGAAGTCTTTTGCAGCAGATTTTCCCAGTGCAGTATATCATGTCATTTCTTGACTGCTACTTCCATGGCCATGGATTATTGATCCAAGTAGAATGAAATCCTTGATGACTTTAATTTCTTCACCATTTATCACAATGTTGTTTGTTAGTCTTCTGCAAATTACAGGTTTTAATGAGTCTTCCTCCAGTCCTGACACTGCATTCTTCATATGGGACAGCTTCTAGGATTATTTGTTTAGCATACAGATAGAATAATAATAGAAGGATACAACCCTGCCATGTACTTTCTCTGGCTTTAAACCATTCACCATCTCCTTGTCCTGTCCAAATGGCTGCCTCTTTGCAACACGCAGAGTAAAATAAGTGACTACATCTTGAGCATAATCTGCACCATTTTTTAAAATTCTGTCTCCAAGCATAAGTCCTTTGTTTCCTTCAGTTTCTCTCAAGGTTAAGGACTAATCTATGCTCTCTTTAGGACTGTGGAAAAACAAATGATAATAATCTAAAAACCATAAAAGAAAAAGAAAGTAATCTTATGTGATGGGCAGACCACCTCCCAAACCAAAATACCAATTAAGATATCAGCACATCTAGGAGGAGATCACTGCAACCATCCAAAGAAGAATTGAAATGTTTTACAATTTCCTAGGGTTAATAAAATCTTATTCCTTTTTTCTATAAAACCTCCAGCTAGTCTCCATTTTGAGGAGGCAGATTTTGGAGGAACTGATTCCCTCTGTCTCTTTCCCTACCAGTATGCAATAAAAGATCTTGCTTCTCATTTCACCGCATCTTAAAGATTGGCTGTTAGTGACAGGCAGCACCAATTCTGCTCAGATTTGCAGTAATATTTTGATACACATACAAGTGCTGCATGAGTACAATTAAGTGTTCCAGAATTCCTATCGTTAGTAATGTTATCCACGGCTTATTATGATCCACAGAGTCAAATGTCTCCACGTGTTTTTGTTGTTGTTAGGTGCCATCAAGTTGGTTCCAACTCAATAGCGACTCTACGCACAACAGAATGAAACAGTGCCCGGTCTAATGCCATGTCCACAATCGTTTTTATGCTTAAGCCCATTGCTTCAGCTGGAAGTGTTAATAATTGTAAAGTACTGATTAAAAATCCTTGCCTGATCTCTCGAACTGAGTAGAAAAATTAACCTAGAGACTGGGAATGTTGTTCTTCAGATCCTGCCCAAGGGACTGAGCCAGATAACATCATCCATCCTGCCCAGGGACCTCAGAAAGCTACAGAGTCCAGATAACATCACAGCTCCTCTGAGAATCCCCTTTCACTCTGGCTCACCTTGTGATTCAATGCAATGACCCTCAAACCCTCCTGCTTGAGACATCACCCACCTTGTGACTCCAGACTGCCAGGGACAGACCACCGTCCAGATAACACCACAGTCCCTCTAACACACTCCCACTGAAACCCCTCCTCTTCCTGTGACTCTGGCTTACCTTGTGACCCAACCTAACAACTCACCCTTCCAACCCTCCAGCCTGAGATGAGGCGTTAAGATACTACCAGGTGACATCACCACCTTATGACTTCAGACTTCTCAGGGACCTAAGAAAGCTACAAATTCCCCCTGCCCCCTGCACCTGAATAATAACCCCTTCTTTTTTTCCTGTAACCCTTCCCCCTTCTTCTCATAAAACCTCCTGCTTGAGATGAGATATTAAGATGGTTTTCAGGGTGCTAACCCATCTTCTCAGATTGCCGGCCAACTGAATAAAACACAGTCCATCCCTGTGTCTCTATGTCTGGCTTTGTAGTGATGGGCAATGTGAAGCTGTGACTGTGTTTTCATTTTTTTTTAATTTAATATGACTGAGTGAAAATGTACATTCCTGTATAAATTTACATGCCCACTTATATGCAGCTTCCACTGCTCTCCCTGCCCGGTGACAGCACACTATTCCTCTCTGCTTCATACATGTCTGATCCTCCCAACAGCCTCCTTTCCCCTCCTCTCCAGTCACTCTCCTTCCTCCAGCCAGAGGTCAGCAGGATGATACCCTATAGATGCATAGAACCATAAAGTGCACCCAATATATGGTCACTCTGCATTGTGTCCGAAGAGTAGACCTTCATTATAATTTATGGGCAAGGGAAGCACCAGGGCCAGGGGCCATGCTCCCAGGGGAACCCTGAAACTGCTGGACCATCAATTGAGGTCTTTTAGTGGAGTTCTCAGGATGCATCCCTTTTTATTCTTGTGTTGCCAGTGAGACTCAACTTTGTGAGCTCCATGGTGGCTATCACTGGTGGTGGCCAGGCACCATCTGGTTCTTCCGGTCCCAAGTCGATGTAGGCACCCACTCATGTGGGCCTCTCTATCTTCTGGGTTGTGTTTACCCCATGTCATCTTGGTCCTCGGTGAGCATCCGTTCCTGCTGAGTTGGGACCATTTGCTTTGCCCTCAGATGGCAGCTTGGCAGCTTTTAAGACCCCAGACACCACTCACCAATGTGGGTGCAGAGAGCCCTCTTAGCAAAACGCTAGTTGTGCCAATTGGCCTTGATTTCGCCTAAGAGCATGGTCCCCTGCCCCGGGCCCCAGCTACTCTATCCTTGCAATATTGGGTTAAGATGGAATGAGTACTCAAGTTATGCTGAAGTCCACTTAATGTTGTTCTTGTTTCTAATGTGTGCTATCACTGATTTCATCCAACCAGATTTCTAGGAAGTATGCAGTCTAAACCCTCCCCCCTCGCCCTCCCTCCCTCCCCTCCCTTGCAGCTGTCAAAGAGTCTTCACTTCTATACACAAATCTGTTTTTGAGATCTTATTGTAGAGGTCTCATACTTGTCCTTTTGTCGCTGACTACTTTCACTCAACATAATGTCTTCCACTTGAAACCAGGTTAGGAGATGTTTCCTGGAATCATCATTATTTGTTATCATTGCGTAGTGCTCCATTGAGTATATGTATCATAGCTTACCTATCCATTCTTCTGTTGTTGGGCATCTGGGTTGATTCCATCTTTTTGCTATCGTGGACTGTGCTGTGATAAACATTCTGGTGCATGTGTCCGTTGATGTGACAGGCCTTGATTCAGTAGGATATACTCCAAGTATATATGGGTCAAATGGTATATCAATATTCACTTTTTTAAGGAAGCACCAGATTGGTTTCCAAAGAGGCTGGACCATTTTGTAACCCCACCAACAGTGTAGGAGGGTTCCACTTTCTCCACAGCCTCTCCAGCATTTGTTGTTTTGTGTTTTTTGGATCATTGCCAATCTTGTTGGGATGAGATGGTATCTCATTGTCGTCTTGATTTGAATTTCTTTAACAACTAAAGATCGTGAACATGTCCGCATGTGTTTTTTGGCTGCTTGGATCTCCTTTTTAGTGAAATGTCTGTCCATTTCCTTTGCCCATTGCTTAATTGGATGATTTATCTTCTTCTTATTGATATTTTGTAGTACCTTATAGATTATGGAGATCAGGCGTCAGTCTGACATAGAGTTGCCAAATATTTTTTCCCATTCTATGGGTGTTCTTTTAATTCTATTAATAAAGTCTTTGGATGAGCAAAAGTGTTGGATTCTTAACAGTTCCCATTTATCTATTTTCTCTTCTGTTGATTGTGGTTTGTTTGACAGATTTTGGAGTCTGTCCACATTGTGTATTAAAACTTCCATTGTTGTTCCTACCTTTTCTTGGACGAGCTTTATCGTTTTAGGTTTCATATTTAGGTCTTTTATCCAATTGGAGTTGGTTTTTGTATAAGGTGTAAGATATGGATCTTGTTTCAGTTTATTGCAGATGGATATCCAATTTTTCCAGCACCATTTGTTGAAGAGACTGTTTTTACCCCAGTTTAATGTCTTAGGGCCTTTGTCAAATATCAGCTGTTCATAGGCAGATGGTGTCATCTCTGGGGTCTCAGTTCTGTTCCATTGATCCATCTGTCTGTTCTTGTACCAGTAACAGGCTGTTTTGACCACTGTGGTAGTGTAGTATGTTCTAAGGTCAGGTAATGAGAGGCCTCCCAGTGTGTTCTTCTTCTTTAGTGGTACCTTACTTGCCCTGGGCTTCTTCCCTTTCCAAAGAAAATTGGTGATTTGTTTCTCCATCTCATTAAAAAATGACACTGGAACTTGTATTGAGATTGCATTATATAAGTAGATTGCTTTGGGTAAAATAGACATTTTCACAATGTTAAGTCTTCCTATCCAGGAGCAGGGTAGGTTTTTCCAATTATGGAAGTCTCTCTTAGTTTCTTGTAGTAAGGGCTTGTAATTCTCTTTGTAAAGGTCTGTTATTTCTCTAGTTAGATTCATTCCTAGGTACTTTATCTTCTTAGGGGCTATAGTAAATGGTATTGATCTGATGATTTCTTCATTAACAGTCTCATTGTTGGTATAAAGGAATGCTACTGATTTACTTATGTTTATCTTGTATCCTGAGACTTTGCTGAACTCTTCTATCAGTCTGAGTAGTTTACTTATAGATTCTTTGGGATTCTCTGCATATACAATCAGATCATCTGCAAACAGGGAGATTTTAACTTCTTCTTTGTCGATGCAGATGCCCTTTATTTCTTGGTCTTGTCTAATTTGCTCTGGCTAGAACTTCTAGTACAATGTTGAATAAGACAGGTGAGAGTGGACATCTTTGTCTAGTTCCTATTCTCAAGGGAAAGTCTTTCAGTCTCCATTCAGGATGACGTGGGTGACGTGGGCAATTGGCTTTGTATAAATGGCCCTTACTGCATTGAGGAATTTGCCATCTATGCCCATTTTGCTAAGTGTTTTTAGCATGAATGGGTGTTGGACTTTATCAAATGCTTCTTCTGCATCAATGGACAAAATCAGGTGATTCTTGTCTCTTGTGATATTTATGTGGTTAATCACATTAATTGTTTTTCTGATGTTGAAGAGCCTTGCATTCCTGATATGAATCCCACTTGGTCACGATGGATTATTTTCTTGATATGTTGTTGTATTCTATTGGCAAGAATTTTGTTGAAGATTTTTGCATCTAGATTCATGAGTGATATCGGTCTGTAGTTCTTCTTTGTTGGGTCTTTCCCTGGCCTTGGTATCAGGGTTATGCTGGCTTCATAGAATGAATTTGGGAGTACTCCATCCCTTTCTATACTGTGAAACAGTCTCAGTAGTATTGGAGATAACTCTTCTCTAAAAGCTTGGTAGAATTCTGCAGTGAAGCCATCTGGCCCTGGGCGTTTTTTTGTTGGCAGTGTTTTGGTAACATTTTCAATCTCTTCCTTTGTGATGGGTTTATTAAGTTATTCTGCTGCACGTTGTGATAATTTGGGTAGGTGGTATGAGTCAAGGAATTGGTCCATTTCCTCTAGGTTTTCAAATCTGTTAGACTATTAGTCTTTCATAGTATTCTGTTAAGATATTTTTGATTTCTGTTGGATCTGTGGTGACAACTCCCCTCTCATTTCTAACTGGGGTTATTTGTTTCCTTTCCTGCCTTTCTTTAGTAAGTTTAGCCACTGGTTTGTCAATTTTGTTGATCTTTTCAAAAAACCAGCTTTTGGTCTTTTCAATTTTTTCAATTGTTTTTCTATTCTCTAATTCATTTAGCTCTGCTTTAATCTTTATGATCTGGTTTTTTCTGGTCCCTGAGGGGTTCCTCTGTTGTTCTCTCTCTACTTGTTCAAGCTGTAGGGTTATTTCCTTGATTTGATTTCTTTCTTCCTTCCGGATGTGTGCATTTATGGAGATAAACAGACCTCTGAGCACTGCTTTGGCTGTATCCCATAGGTTCTGGTAGGAAGTGTTTTTGTTCTCATTGGAATCCTTGGATTTCTTTATTTCACCCTTGATTTCTTCTATAACCCATTTTTTTTTTCTGAGGAAGATGATGTTCAGTTTCCAAGAGTTCCACTTTCTATCTATGGTTTTTCTGCTATTGATTTCAACTTTTATGGCTTTATGGTCTGAGAATATGCTTCGCAGTAATTCAGTGGTATGGATTTTGTTGAGCATTGCATTATGTCCTAACACATGGTCAGTTCTGGAGAATGTTCCATGTGCACTGGAGAAGAAGGTGTGGTTGTCTGCTGATGGGTGGAAAGTTCTGTATATATCGATGAGGTTTAGTTGGTTAATTGTGACAATGAGGTCTTCTCAATCTTTACTGAGCTTTTTTCTAGATGATCTGTCCAGTAATAAGAGTGGAGTGTTGAAGTCTCCCACTATTATTGTGGAGTCATCTAATTCTGAGTGTAGTCAGTGTTTTTTCGACGTATTTAGGTGCTCTGATATTAGGTGCATAAATATTTAATACAGTTAAGTCTTGCTTGTGTACTCAACCTTTCAGCAATAAATAGTCTCCATCTTTGTCCACGGTGACTGTGTTTTCTGGTTGCACAGCCACTGTGTTAATCCATCTCTTTGAGGGTCTTCTTCTTTTTCACTGACTCTCCACTCTAGCAAGCGTGATGTCCTTCTCCAGGTACTGATCCTTCCTGACAACATGTCCAAAGTCCGTCAGATGCAGTCCCAGCATCTTTGCTTCCCAGGAGTACTCTGGTTATCCTTCTTCCAGAACAGACTTGTTTGTTCTTTTGACAGTCCATGGTACATTAAATATTCTTCTCCAACACCACAATTCAAAAGCATCAATTCTTCTTCTGTCTTCCTTGTTCATTGTCCAGCTTTCATATGCACATGATGTGATTCAAAATACCATGGCTTGAGTCAGGCACACTTTAGTCTTCCAAGTGACATCTTTACTTTTCTATACTTTAAAGAGGTCCCTTGCAGCAGATTTTCTTGACTGCTGCTTCCATGGGCATTGATTGCAGAACCAAGTAAAACAAAATCCTTCACAACCTCAATCCTTTCTCCATTTATCATGTTGTTGCTTACTGGTCCGATTGTAAGCATTTTTGTTGTCTTGATGTTGAGGTGCAGTCCATACTGAAGGCTGTGGTCTTTGATCTTCACCAGTAAGCGTTTCAAAACCTCTCCACTTCCCACAAGTAAGGTGGTGTCATCTGTGTAATGTAGGTTGTTAACAAGTCATCCTCCAATCCTGATGCCTTGTATTTCTTCATGTAATCCAGTTTCTCTGATTATTTGCTCAGCACACAGATTGAAAAGGTATGGCGAAAGGATACAACCCTGAAGCACACCTTTCCTGACTTTAAACCATGCAGTATTCCCTTGTTCTGGTCACATGATTGCCTCTTGATCCATTTACAGATTCCTTAAGAGCATAATTAAGTGTTCTGGAATTCCCATTCTCTGCAATGTTAGCCATAATTTGTTGTGATTTATACAGTTGAATGCCTTTGTATAGTCAATGACACACAGGTAAACATCTTTCTGATATTCTCTGCTTTCAGCTAAGATCCATCTGACATCAGCAGTGATACCCCTGGTTCCATGTCCTTTTCTGAATCTGGCTTGAATTTCTGTCAATACCTTATCAATATATTCCTGCTGTTGCTTTTGAGTGATCTTGAGCAAAATTTTACTTGTGTGTGATATTAATATTGTCAAGTAATTTCTGCATTTGGTTGGATCACCTTTCTTTGGAATGGGCATAAATGTGGATCTCTTCCAGTCAGTTGGTCTGATAGCTGTCCTCCAAATTTCTTGGCATAGAGATGAGTGAGCACCTGCAGCACTGCATTTCTTTGTTGAAACTTCTCAACTGAAACTCCATCAATTCCTGGAGCCTGGCTTTTCACCAACGCATTCAAAGCAGCTTTGACTTTTTCCTTTAGTATAATTGGTTCCTGATCATATGCTAGAGCTCTTCAAATGGCTGAACATTGACCACTTCTCTCTGGTATAATGACTCCGTGTCTTCCTTCCATCTTCTTTTGATGCTCCCTGAGTTATTTTATAGTTTTGTAGAATCCTTCACTATTTCAACTCGAGGCTTGAATTTTTTCTTCAGTTCTTTCAGCTTCAGAAAGAAGCTTTTTGGTTTTCTATTTCTAGCTCTTTGCACGTCACTATAGTACTTTATTTTGTCTTCTCCAGATGCTCTTTGAAATCTTCTGTTCAGTTCTTTTACTTTGTCATTCCTTTTGCTTTAGCTGCTTGATGTTCCAGAGCAAGTTTCAGAGTCTTCCAATGTTCAATTTGATCTTTTCTTTCTTTCCTGTCTTTTTAATGACTTCTTGATTTTTTCACGGATGATGTCTTTGATGTCATTCCACAGTTCATCTGGTTTTTGGTCATTAGTGCTCAACACGTCAAATCTGTTCTTGAGATAGTCTCTAAACTCAGGTGGGATATACTCAAGATCATATTTTGGCTCTCATGGACTTGTTCTAGTTTTCTTCGGTTTCAGTTTGAATTTGCATATGAGCAATTGATGGTCTGTAACACAGTCAGCATCTGGTCTTTTTCTAACTCCATATGGAGCTTTTCCATTATCTTTTTCCACAGATGTAGCTGATTCCATTCCTGTGTATTCCATCTGGTGAGGACCATGTGTACACTCACCATGTGTATTAGTTAAAAAAAAGTATTTGCAATGAAGAAGTTGTTAGTCTCTTTAAAAAAAAGTGATTAAGTGAATGTATACAATCCAGATCAATTTTGCATGCCTGCCTATCTGCAGCTCCATCTGCCCTCCCCATCCAGTGACAGCACATTCGTCCCTTTCACTCTATACTTCTAGTATCCTATTAAGGAGCATCTGTCCCCTGCTTTCTACCCTCTACTCTCCCATCTAGAAAATCAGTAAGATAGCTTCCTATAAATGTATAAAACCATAAATCACACACACCATATGGTCAGACTGTGTTCCCAAGTCCAGTCCATTCTGTCTGAAGAGTTGACCTCAATACCGGTTTCTGGTCAGGGCCAGCAGCACATCTAGCGGTCACGGTTTCAGGGGACCCTCCAGGATTTCAGACCATCAGTTCTGTTCTTTTAGTAGAGTTCTTGAACTGCACAGCTCTTTTACTCATGTTGCCTCAGGGACTTTATAGCCATCATGGCTGTCTTGGGTGGTGGCCAGGCACCATGCTGAAACAGTCTCACATTCATATGGGTCCTTCTGTCTCCTGAGTTCTTTTTTCCTCACGTCTTTGTTGTTCTTGGTCATGGGTTGAGACTGTTTGGTGTACCTGAGGTGGCAGCTTGCTAGCTTTTAAGAACCCAGGCACCACTCGCCAAAATAGGGTGCAGAAGACTCTCCTAGCAAAAGGTCAACTGACCTTGATGTCTCCTGAAAACATGGTCCCCAGTCTCTGTAACTGTGTCCTTTGAAGTATTGAGTCTAGAAAGTCTTTCAGTTTATGGCATAGTCCAGTTATGTTGATCTGCTCTCTACTGCATGCTGTCACTCCCTTCACCTAACCAAATCCCTGTCAGCTATCTATGACCAATCCTCTCCCTCCCTTCTCACCCTAATAGCCATCAGAGTCTTTTCTTCTGTACATAAATCTAGTTTCATGTTGTTACAGCAGAGGTCTCATGCAATACTTTCTTTTTGCAGCTGACTGATTTCACTCAGCATAATCTCTTCTAGTTGAAACCAGGTTGTTTCCTAAAATCTTCATTGTTCTTTATCATTGCATAATGTTCCATTAAGTATATGTACCATTGTTCAACCATTCACCTGTTGATGGGCACCTAGATTGATTCCATCTTTTTGCTATTGTGGACAGTGCTGCAATAAACATTCGTGTACATGTGTCTGTTCATGTGAATGCCTTTATTTCTGTAGGATATGTGCTAAGCAGTGGATTGTTGGATTGCATCATACTTCTATTTCTAGCTTTTTAAGGAAGCACCAAATTGCTTTCCGAAGAGGTTGTACCATTCTGCATTCCCACCAGCAGTGTAGGAGGGTTCAAATCTCTCCACAGCCGCCCCAGCATTTGATGTTTTGTATTATTGCTAACTTTGTTGGGGTGAGATGGTTTCTCATTGTAGTTTTGATTTGGATTTCTCTAATAGCTAACGATCATGAGCATTTTCTCATGTGTCTTTCGGCTGCCTGGATGTCCTCTTTGGTGAAGTGTCTGTTCATCTCCTTTGCCTATTGCTTAATTCGGTTATTTACCTTTTTCTTGTTGATATTTTGTAGTGCCTTGCAGATTACTGAGATAACATGTTGATCTGACATGTAGTTGCCAAATATTTTTTCCTATTCTGTAGGTAGTCTTTTTAACTCTCTTCATAAAGTCTCGGGATGAGCAAAATTGTTTGATTCTTAGTAGTTCCCATTTATCAGTCTTCTCTTCTGTTGTTGTTTGTCAGATTTTGTACCCTATCTAAACAGCATATTAGAACTTTTATTGTTAACTGTACTTGTTTTTGCATGATCTTTATCATTGTAGGTTTGATATTTAGGTCTTTGATCCATTTTGAGTTAGTTTTTGTGCAAGGTGTGAGATATGGGCATTGTTTCAGTTTTTTGCAGATGGATATACAATTTTGTCAACACCATTTGTTAAAGAGATTGTTTTTACACCAGTCTATGACCTTTGGGCCTTTGCCAAATATCAGTGGTACACAAGAGGATGGTGATATTTCTGCGGTCTCAATTCAGTTCCATTGGTCTATATGTCTCTTTCTGTACCAGTACCAGGCTCTTTTGACTACTGTAGCAGTGTAGTAGGCTCTAAGGCCAGGTAGTGCGGGACCTCCCGCTGTGTTCCTCTTCTTCAGTGGGCTTTACTTATGTGGGTTTTTTTTCCCCATTCCAAACAAAGTTGGTGATTTGTTTCTCCACCTCATTAAAAAAACCGACACTGGAATTTGTATAGGGATTGCACTATCTATGTAGATCACTTTGAGTAAAATAGACATTGTCACAATGTTAAGTTTTCCTATCTGCAAGCAAGGTAGGTTTCTCCATTTATGTAAGTTTCTTTTGGTTTCTTAAAGCAAGGTCTTGTAATTTCTCTGTATAGGTCTCTTGTTTCTCTGGTTAGATTTATTCCTAGGTATTTTATCTTTTGGGAGGCTGTCGTAAATGGTATTGATTTAGTGACTTCTTCTTTGATGTTCTCTTTTTTGGTGTAAAGGAATCCTACCAGTTTACTTATGTTTATCTTATATCCTGATACTTTGCCAAACTCGTCTATTAGTTCTGGTAGTTTATTTATGGATTCTTTAGGTTCTCTGTATATACAATCATATCATGTGCAAACAGGAATATTTTTACTTCTTTACTGATGCAGATGCCCTTTCTTTCTTTGTCTTGTCTGACTGCTCTGGCTAGAATCTCTAGTACAATGTTGAATAGAAGTGGTGACAGTGAGCATCCTTGTCTAGTTCCTGTTTTTAGGGGGAATTCTTTCAGTCTCCATTCAGGATGATTTCGGTTGTTGGCTTTGCATAGATGCTTCTTATTGCATTGAGGAATTTCCTTTCTGTTCCTATTTTGCTGAGAGTTTTTAACATGAATGGGTATTATACTTTGTCAAATGGCTTTTCTGCATCAACTGACAGAATCAGGTGATTCTTATCCTCTGTGTTACTTACGTGGTTTATCACATTAATTGTTTTTCTGATGATGAACCAGCCTTGCATCCCTGGTATGAATCCAGTTTGGCCATGGATTCATTATTATTATTATTATTATTGATATGTTGTTGAATTCTATTGGCTAGAATTTTGTTGAAGATTTTTGCATCTAGGTTCATGAGTGACACTGACTGGTCTGTAATTTTCGTCTTTTGTGGGATCTTTCCCTGGCTTTGGTATCATGGTTAAGCTGGCTGCATAGACTGAATCTGGGAGTATTCTGTCCTTTTCTGTGCTGTGAAATAGCCTCAGTAATATTGGAATTAACTCCTCTCTAAAAGCAGAATTGGTAGAGAATTGGTAGAACTGGTAGAATTCTCCAATGAAGCTATCGGGGCCAGGACTTTGATTGGTAGCTTTTTTGTTATTTTTTCAATCTCTTCTTTTGTGATGGGCTTATTAAGTTGTTCTACTTTGCATTGTGATAATTTTGGTAGTTGGTGTAAATCTAGAAACTTGTCTATTTCCTCTAGATTTTAAAATCTGTTAGAGTACAGTTTTTCACAGCATTCTGTTATGATACTTAAGATTTTAGTTGGGTCTGCTGTGACATCTTCCATTTCATTTCTTATTTGGGTTATTTGTTTCCTCTCCTATTTTTCTTTTGTAAGGTTAGCCAATGGCTTATCAATTTTGTAGATCTCTCTCTCTTTTTTTAAAGAAACAGCTTTTGGTTTTGTTAGTTCTTTTATTTGTTTTTCTATTCTCTAATTCATTTAGCTCTGTTCTAATCTTTATTATCTGTTTTCTTCTGGTGCCTGAGGGGTTCTTTTGTTGTTGTCTTTCTACTTGCTTAAATTGTATGGCTAATTCTTTGGTTTGGACCCTTTCTCCACTCTGGATGTTCTGCATTTATAGAGATAAACTGACCTCTAAGTACTACTTTTGTTGTATCCCATAGCTTCTGGTAGGATGTGTTTTCATTCTCATTTGATTCCATAAATTTCTTTATTGTGTATTTGACTTCTTCTATAACCTATGAATTTTTGAGCAAGCTGTTGTTCAGTTTCCACAAGTTCAAATTTCTACTCATGTTTTTTCTGCTGTTGATTTCAACTTTCATGGCTTTATGGTCTGAGAAGTTGCTTTGTAATAGTTTAATGGTTTGGATTTTGTCAAGACTTGCTTTATGACCTAACACATGGTCTATTTGGGAGAATGTTCCATGTGCACTAGAAAAGAAGGTGTACTTACCTGTTGTTGGTAAACTAAAAAGTTCTGTATATGTTGATGAGACCTAGTTGGTTGGTTGTCACTATAAGTTCTTCTGTATCTTTACCGAGCTTTTTTCTGATGATGTATCCATTACCAAAAGTGCAGTATTGAAGTCTCCAACTATCACTGTGGAGTGATCTATCTCATTTTTCAGTGTTGTTAGTGTTTGTTCAATGTATTTAGATGCTCTAGTATTGGGTCCACAATATTTAATATTGTTATATCCTGCTTATGTATTGAACCTTTCAGCAATAAGTGAGGAGTTATTGCTTGTCCTTGATGGTGGATTTCACACTAAAATCTATTTTATCTGGGATTAGTATTGCCACTCCTGCTCTTCTTTGCATGTTGTTAGCTTGGTATATATTTTTCCATCCTTTGATTTTCAGTTTGTCCATATCTTTGAGTCTAAGGTGTGTTTCTTGTAAACCACATACGGACAATCATGTTGTTTTTTAATCTAAGCAGTTAGTCTCTGTCTCTTTATTGGAGCATTCAATCTATTTACATTCAGTGTAATTATTGATAGGTATGTGTTTAGTGCTGTCATTTTGGTGGCTTTATGTTTGTGTTGCTGCTGTTTTCTTTGTTCTTAATATTCTGTTCTGGGTCATTTCTCTTTATGGATTAACTTCATCCTTTTCAGTGTTGGTTTCGTATTTGTTGAGACTCCTGTATTATGTTTCTTTTATTGATATCTAGCATTGTTAGTTCGCTCTGTGGCTATCCCTTTGATTCCCCTTAATGTTCTAATTTTAAATCAATCTTTAGCTTCTATATATCTCCTTAATGTCCTCTTCATCTGAAAGGGTTGTAACTACTATAATATATCCTTCTTTATAGTGTGATGATGTTATAGTTTTCATGTTAAGATCTCTGGTTCTGTACTTCTAATATTTTAGCTTTGAGCTTTGTGACTTCCCTAACTGAGTAGGCCTCTGGATGCTCTGTCCTGCAATACATCCTTAAGTATACAACTGATGTTATTGCTTTTCTAAACAAAGAGCTTCTTTCAGTATTTCCTGTAGTTTTGGTTTGGTTTTTGCAAAGTCTCTAAGCTTCTGTTTGTCTGAGAATGTCTTAATTTCACTGTCATATTTGAGAGACAATTTAACAGGATATATAATTCTTGGTTTGAAGTTTTTCTCCTTCAAGGCTTCTTATGTGTTATCTCACTGTCTTCCTGCCAACATAGTTTCTGCTGAGAAGTTAGACAAAAGCCTACAGGGCTTCCCTTTGTATGTTAGTTTTGCTTTAAGCCTCTCTGCCTTTAAGAGCCTCTCTTTACAATTTCACTTTATTAAACCTGATTATAACATATCTTGGTGTCTATCTTTTGGGGTCTAGTTTGTGTGGTGCTGATAAGCATCTTGAACATCTATGTTCTCTTCTTTCATAATGTCAGGGATGTTTTGTGTCAGCAACTTCTCAACAATTCTCTTTGTGTTTTCTGCTATTCATCCCTGCTCATAAACTCCAATTATTCATAGATTATTCCTCTTGATAGAGTCCCACATGCTTCTTACTGCTTCTTCATTTTTCTTGTTTCTTTTATCGTATTTCTTCTCATAAATGCTTGTGTCAATTGCTTTATCTTCAGGCTCACTAATTCTGCATTTCAATTATTCCATCCTGCTCTTTTGGCTTTGCATTGAATTGTCTAATTCTTTAATTTTATTCTCGATCTGCTTGATGTTCTAGCAGTTCACATACATTACTCAATTTTTCATTTTGTTCTGCTGCATTTTGTTTAATCTCTAAAATGGCTCTCTACATAATTCTTTTGTATTCTATAATTTTAGAAAGGTTTCTTCTTCTGAAGAGTTGTCTGAGTCTTTATTTTCAGAGTTTTCTGGAGCCATGGTGGTCTGCTTCTTTAAATGGTTACATATTGATTGTTGTCTTTGCTCCATCCAGAAGTTGATCAGTTTCTCTGGTGTTACACCAACAGGAGATGTGCCGTAGGTCTAAGGAGGGAGTAAGGGGACTACTTGATTGGTTATTAGCCACCGCTCCATTCTCCAGGTGCAGCTGACTGATGTATAGCTTCTCAGGCAACATAGACTCTGTCAAGCCCTGCAGTGCTGCTCGGCTTAGTGGCTGGGCCCAGGTTGGCCCTCAGGAGTGGCAGGTCTTGCCTCCTTGCTGATAAAGGTGGTGACCTACTTGTGCTAACTCCCTGGTGTCACATCAGTCAGCCACCAGGAACCACTGATATCTCTAGCCAAGCCAAGCCAACTGACATCTCTAGATGTGCTTAAAAACTGCTTTTTCTGCTGAGAGAGGCACTGTCCAGAGGCAGCAAAAGCAGCCAGGCCCTCAGGGGTGGCAGGCCCTGCCTCTTGGTTGGCAAAGACAGTACCCTACTTATGGAGTCTTGGTGGGGCTCTCAGCTGATGCCATGATGTAGCTCAGTGAAGAGCAGCAAAAATGGTGCCTCCACTGTCAGCTGCAAGTCACTGCTGTAGTTCTCTATCTGCTCTGAAAGCTGATTTTCTGCTGAGAGAGGTGTTAAACAGCTGCAGGTGATAGCAATCAGGCCCTCAGGGGTGTCAGGCCCCATCTCCTGGCTGACAAAGATAGCACCTTGTTGGGAGTCAGCAGATACTAAGACATGGCTTAAAGAAGGGAGAGGTTAGGGCCTTGCCACACTTGGCCATCAGCCACCACTACTTTTTCTAGGTACAATTGTGTTAAAAACAGCTTGTCTCCTGGGAGAAGTGCTATTCAGATAGGCACTGTAACTCAATGTAAGAATTAGCCTAGCTGAGCCCTAGGTGAGGCTGAATCTGCCTCTCAGCTGACCAAGTGGCATCTTACCTGAGCCACCTCTGTTACAGTGAGTCAGTGGAATCTATGGTGCAGCTCAGAGAAGAGTGGTGAGAGAGGCAGTGGCACCCTCAGGCATTGCAGATCAGCAAAGTAGCTGGGCTGTATCAGGCTCATGGGTTCAGCAGACCCAGTCCCAGCCTCCTGGCTGACAAACAAGGCATCTGTACCTGTAATGCTCTCAGGTCCTGTTCCAGCAGAAGCAGTACTCACTGTGACACTTTCTTGCCACTGACAAGTATTTTCCCCCTTCCTGTTGTACAGTCTGATCTCATGACCCTATGCCTGATCTTGGAGCTTCCAGAATGTCCACACTGCTCTTATCATATACTTTTCTAGGGCTTAGTTCTCAGAAGGAATTGAAGAGATGTGTGTCTAGTCCACGATCTTAGTCCCACCTCCCGTTAGTCTTGCAAAATACTATCACGTGGTCTTCAGCATCATTTCTACCACCAAGGCTGTGTTTTCCAACTGCTGATCCTTCTTTGTTTCCAACTTTTGTTTTCCAATCACCAGTAATTATCAATCCATCCTGATTGCATGTTTGATCAATTTCAGACCCAGAAGCTGGTAAAAATCTTCAATTTCTTCATCTTTGTCCTTAGTGGTTGGTGTGTAAATTTGAATATTAATTGTATTAGCTGGCTTTCCTTGTATCCTTGGATATCATCCTATCACTGACAACACTGTACTTCAGGACAGATCTCGAAATGTTCTTTTTGACTATAAATGCAACACCCTTCATCTTCAAGTTTTCATTCCCAGCATAGTAGACCATATGATTGTTGGATTCAAAATGGCCAATACCAGCCCATTTCAGCTCACTAGTGCCTAGGATATAGATGTTTATGCGTTCCATTTTATTTTTTATGATTTCCAATGTTCCTATATTCCTACTTCCACATTCCATATTCTGTTATTAATGGATGTTTGCAGCTGTTTCTTCTCACTTTGAGTTGTGCCATATCAGTAAATGAAGATCCCAAAGGCTTTACTCCACCCACATCAGTAAGGTCGACTGCACTTTGAGGAGGCAGTTCTCACCCAGTCATCTTCTGAGGGCCATCCAACCGGTGGGGCTCATTTTCCCCTACTTGTCATCAGTTTGTCATACTGTGGGGGCTTGTGTGTTGCTGTGATGCTGGAAGCTATGCCACTGGTATTTAGGTACTAGCAGGATCACCCACGGTGGACAGGTTTCAATTCAGCTTCCAAATTAAGACAAACTAGGAAGAAGGACCCAGAAGTCTACTTCTGAAAAAATTAGCCAGTGAAAACTTTATGAATAGCAGCTGAGTATTGCCAGATATAGCACTGGAAAATGTCTCCATGAAGTCGATAAAAAACATAGGTAATAGATTTTCTGGTATTCTCTACATTCAGCCAAGATCCATCTGACATCAGCTTTTATTTATCCTTTTTATTTTTTCCTACTAGCTATTCTCACATATTTTTCCATAAAAATTTCTGAATCAGCTTGTCTAGATCCAAAAATATCTGGCTGGCATTTACCTCTCTGGCTCACTCTCCTACTACTCTTGTCCTCAGTCACTCTAGGGCTTCTCAACCTCAGTGCTATTGACATTCTGGGCCAGATAACGCTTTATTGTGGGCAGCTGTTCCGTGCACTGTAGGATGTTTAGCAGCAGCCTGCCCTCTATTCACTAGATGCCAATAGAAAACCCCCCACCACAGGGACACTGCCAAATGTCCTTTGGAGGCCAAAATTGGCCCCAATTGAGAACCACTGACCCACTCTCATCTAGCTACCCAGCCTCCTTACTATTCCTAAAGCATCCACAGTGCCCACTTGCTTCAGGGCCTTTGTGCTTGTTCTTCTCCCTCAGATACCACACGGCTTTCTTACCTTCTTAAAATCTTGGCTGAAATGTGACTTCTCAATCTATTTTAAAATCACAACCACCATCCTTACCCTGTTACACTGCCCATATTCCCTGTCATTGATTTATTTTCCTCTATGACACTTCTCATCTTCTAAAATACTATATAATTTACTTCTTTATTTTGTTTGCCTATAATTTAGGAAATAATATTTGAATCCTTATTTTGTGTCCTTAGGCATAGAGAATGCGACCCAGCTAGAGCTGGGCTTACAATGACTCACAAGGACACATGAACTGGGCCCTCAGGTGTAAATACAATAGCTGAGACAACCTTGTAAAATCTCTTTTTAGGGACCCTTTCACATAAGCCAATCAAACAAGACACGAAAGACTTTCTACTTTTGCCTTTTTTTCTATTAGCATTAAGTGAACAGAAAATGTGTTAGAGCAACGAAGACCCACCTAGCTGTCTTACTGAAACCTGTACAAAAGATTGTTAAGAAAGAGAATTTAACAAGTAGGATCACAGTTTCTAGTCAATCTGTGGAAAGGTGAAGCTTTAAACAGTTTCACTCTTCTGTAATGTTAATACATACTGATGATTCTGAAGTGTTCCTTGAACTCACGCAGGCATGGCTATAGCAGAAAACTTGTCTATTTTCTCATTCTTGCCTATTCTGTAATATTTCTTAGACTCAAACAGATGTGGCTGTGACAGCATGCTTGTCTGTTTTTCCATTTTTGTCTATTCTGTAATATTCCTTGAACTTGGACAAACTTGGCTTTAACAGCATGCTTGTCCTTCCCCCCCCCCCAACTTTTGTCTATTCTGTAATATTTCCTTGGACTAGGGCAAATATGGCTTTGGCAGCATGCCTGTCTGCTTCATACTTTTACCATTTTGAACATATGCTGAATAAAACTTTTTTTTTTTTGCTTTGCTAAACTTTATGATCCTTTTCCCTGAGAACACCTGTAAGAATCTAAGTCCTGCAAGGGCAAGGATTTTTGTCTAGTTTGCTCACTCCTGTATCTCCAGTGCCTAGAACACACCTAGCTCATAGTAGCTGCTCAATAAACACTGGGTGAATTCAGAAGAGATTTATAGATATACATGAAAAATGATAGCTTTTCTATATTGATGCATCCCACACAAGAAAATGGTGTTTTTCTAGAAATTAAAATTTTATGTCCTCTGTAAAGTTTCTTATAATTAAGAATTTTTAAAAATATTTGTGATGGATGTCTGCCCAGACATTTTTTTTTGTCATATTAGTGAACCTGGAGAACACATTGCCTGACTCATGGGTGGGGATGGGATACCAGCAGCTGGCACAGTGAACTCTACATCTGTGATGCTGTCAGGATGTCCCTTAATTTTTCCCTCCCCATCATCCAGCACAGATCCTCACTGACAACCTCTTGGTAGGGCCTCTGCCTTCTTCTCTTTATCTGAGGGAGTTCCATCCCAGAAATCCAAGGGCGCCATGCCAGAGGGTCAGCCAATGGGAAAGGGCTTCTCAGAAACACTCTGAGCTTGCTCCTCTTTGAAGAGGGATTATGCTCATCTCTGAGCAGGCAGTGGACAGGCCCAGTCTTCCCAACCCACTAGGAAGAGCTGTGCCTTGTGCCTCTCATTCCCTGATCTTTCCACAGACTTTCCAGTGCAATACAGTTGTTGATGGAGAGACCCAGGCCCTTGCTAGGCTGTGAGGTGACAGAGAAGGGTGCTTCTTTGTGTATACGATTCCTTGCCTGTGAGTTGGGCACGATGACCCTTCCAGGGTTCTGAGAGCTCAGAGCGGGCAGTTGGAAGAGAAGGGTGTTCCTACCTTCCTCCCGGAGTCAGCCCCTCCCCAGAGTCTCTTATCCTGCTGTACCTATGAGAATGCTCATCAAGACCACAAGAACCCCCATGTCCCCCATTCTCCACCCCAAGACAACAATGTGCTGGAGGCATCCTCTACATGTACCTGGAGCTATGGCCCTTGTGCTAACCTGGGCCAGGAGGAAGACCGCTGGAAGCACTAAGCACCAAAAAGAATGAGTGTCCATTCCTCTTGGGTAAATCAACACAAAACAAGACTGTGCTGTGAGCAGAGACCAGCGGCACTGACCACTGGGGCACAAGGTACCCAAGATGTGTGTAGTTCCCTACTTGCCCCACCCCCAGCTGTGGCTTGGCCCTGAGTCAAGCACCTCCAATGTGGGCCCCCAGCAGCTTCTTTCAGAGTTCAGAGCCCTTGTGGGCGGGTCTGGGCCACTTCAGAGGCTTGGTGAGTTGGGCCTGAAGCCTGCAGGAGGCTGGCGGGCTGACTCCTGCCCACTGCTGGGCTGTGGCAGTGTCCTGTGGTTACCCACTCCACGTTTATAGCTACAGAGCTTCTCAGCTTACTGTCCCTGCAGCGGGAGTCCTGGCTCGCTGGAAACCACAGCTGTGGTTGGTTGGGTGCCTGCCTGAATGCTGAGCTGTGAGGGAGGCTCAGAAGTTCCCAGGACAGTGAGTTCCAGCTCCAAGCCTCAGGCCTGTCCTGGTGTCTTTCTAGAACCTAGTTGGAGGCTGGAGGGAGCTGCCAGAATGTTGAAGGTTGGGGCTGTCCCCTAATTTCACATTCTATTAATAGCAGGAAGCCTTGCCAGAAGAGAAGGAGTGGTGACTTTTAGCAGAAGAGGGCTCCCTGAGATAAAGAGATGCATAGAGGAAGTGAGGGTAAATGATGAGAATAGAGAGGGTGGCAGTAGTTGGGCAGGATGATTGTTTATTCAAGTCAACAGAAATGAGGGAAACCTGCTATAGGCTGGAGTGACACAATAGCCACGATATACTTCAAATATACCAATGACTGTCAAGATGGCACAGGATAGTGCAGGGTTTCATTCTGTTGTACATAAGGTCACCATGAGTTGCAGGCAACTAACATACCACTACCCTTAAGAGCAGGAACGAAAATTGATTCATCTTGGTGACCCCAGTCTCGGCACAGGTAGAGCATCGAATGGGGGCCAATGATGTTCTTGAAGCCATCAAGAACTGACAGAATCAGTTTTTTTCCTGCTGCCAGGAGCCAAGTTGGGTCTACCCGGCTGTTCCCAGAACAAGGACTGGGTTACCTGGAGCTTGAACTTTTGAAGGGTAGACAGGAGAAGCATCAAGATGATTTTGAAGCAACTGAAGATAACTGTTTCCAACTCCAAAGTTCTCCCCGTCAGATTTCACAAACAGCCCCACTGACGGAGTGGCCAGGCTTTGCCTGCCTTATCGTGTGACTCAGGCCTCTCAGCAGACACTGGTGTTATCTGTTTCATCAGTGGGGAATCTGAGGCTCAGAGGGAATTAGGGAGTTAAGGGAGCTAAGTGCTGGCTGCCGTGGTGGAGCCAGGACAGCGACCATGATGCCAAAACTTATGTTCTTTTTATGGCATCATGTGGACCCTGTATTTTGTCAGAACTAGGGAGGAGGGAGCATTGGTTGTTAGGAGGAGAATTCGAGCCCTCTATAATGGTTAAGTGCTACGGTTGCTAACCAAAAGGTTGGCAGTTTCAATCTACCAGGTGCTCCTTGGAAACTTTATGGGGCAATTCTACTGCGTCCTACAGGGTCAATAAGAGTTGGAATTGACTTGATGGCAGCGTTTTTTTTTTTTTTTTTTTTTTAAATGTAGGAACCCTGGTTTGATTCTCAGCCAGTGCTCCTCAAGCATGACCACCACCTGTCTGTTAGTGGAGGCTTGTGTGCTGCTATGATGAACAGGTTTCAGCAGAGCTTTCAGACTAAGACAGACAAGGAGGAACGGCCTAGTGATCTATGCCTGAAAAATCAGCTGATGAACACCCTGTAGGGCACAACCATCTGATCTTATTGTGCATAGGATGGATCATCATGAATTGGAGGCTGATTCCATGGCAGCTAACAGCTGCAGGGAGTGGGGTGCTGGTGGTTTGACAGGAACCTGGAAGAAGAATTTGGGTCTTGTGAATCCAGTCATGAATCTGTCTTTCTCTGGGTCAGCTGAGGGGCTAATCTAGTCACAGACCGACTCCCTGCCTTGTCCCTTCTCCAACCTACCCATCAGGCCCAAGGGCCCTGACTCTGCCCAGCTCCTCACTAATACCCTGGTGAGAAGGGCTGGGCAGGGCAAGCAGGGAGCAGGGAGGGAGTCTGGGGCCAGGCATGAGACAGGCCCCTGGGGCGTCTGCAAGCTTACACCCTGCAATCGAGGGAAACCCCAGAGAGCAAACAGGAGAAGAAAGGTGGGGCAGGTGAGACCATGATTACTGGGTGGAGTGTAGAAGGAACCTGAAGGAGGGTATGGTTCACCTTGGGGAGGTGAGGCAGGAACGCTGCTACCTAAAAACAGAACTGGCTTCATATAAACAGAACCCTGATCGGTTGTGTTTCTTTTTTAAAGTTAGAATTTATTTCAGACCTAGCTATTCCCTTCCCCCAGCAAACAGCCCTGGCATGCCAGCCCACAGTGGTTTTAGCCCAATGACAACGGCAGCTGCCTGGTTCAGGTCATGTAGCCCTTAACCTCAGCCTCTGAAGCAGAATGTGCGTGTGAGAATAGTTGCTATTGCAAAGAGCAATTCAGTCTACAAATGTTTACTGACCCCATTAGGGGGTCAAGCTCTCAGCTTGTGCTGAGAGCTGGGGATACAGAGAAGAATCAGGCTCCAGCCCTCCTCACTAAGGTACCCAAGTAAAAATTAATCACCCTACAGACTGTACAGGGGAGAATGGCATTAACAGTATGTGTGGATCAGGGAGGTCTTCATAGGATCTAGTCTAAGCAGAGTTTTGAAGAATGAATGTGAGTTTTTCAGATTCTCCTTTGTCCTACAGCTACTCAGCACCTAACATGTGCCAGGTATCAAACTAGAAACAGGGTTCAGAGAGACAGGACAGAGTCCATGCCCTTGAGAGGTCTTGCAGGAGACAGTCACATGAATGATGACAATACTATGTCCCAAGTGTTTCAATAGAAGTACACACAAGATGCCTCAGAAGCCCAAGGGGGGACACGAGAGCACGAGCCTGTGCAGGGAGTGAGCTGGAAAACCCGTCATGTTGACTTGGCTGGGGCAAGGGGAGCTGTGTGCACCAACAGAAGAATTGCATTAAGAGACAGATACTGGCACTGGGCCTTCTTAAGCCCAAAGCTGTGGAACCACTGAGCAGCAGTCAGAAGCAGTGCTGGTGTGTGTAGGCCAGTCCTTATAGATGAGCTATAGGGTGAGGCATATGAAGAACTAGGCTCCAGCTCCCATTCCTTCTCTTGAACTAGGTGGTCTTGAGCCACAAGTGTTACATCTCTGGGCTCCATTTCTTCACGTCTAAAGTGGAGACTGCAGTAACATTCATCATACCTACCTGACAGGGTGATGTGAGGATGTTAAATACAGATGCTATAAAGCTTGGGAAGGACCTCAAACAGAGCCAGTCCTGCAGCATTTTGGCCAACAGGAACATCTGGCTTAGCTTGCCCACGGAGCTACTGGGAGGCAGGACTAGGTGTATGGTGAAGGGGAAGCACAAACAGTACGAAGGCGCAATCAGTGTTCCTGACCCCCAGAAGTAGTCCAAGGCTGTGAGACGGGCCCATCCCAACCTTGCTTTGTCACAGGCATCATCTTGGTCTGAGAGGTGGTGTTTTCTGGGGGAGCCCAGGTTTAATGGTACCAGACCACAGGGAGGGGGCCTTAACTGATCCAGTCCTGGCTAGTCCCAGGGATGATTTGTGCAAAGTCTGGCTTTGATTTGTTTTAAATTTCTCTTTATTTCTGAACTAGACCCCTTGGGGCAATGACCGCCTGCTGCCCTGGTGCGTAAGACCCTTGGACCCTGGTCTGGGCCAGAGGGAGCAGCACTCAGGAATTTCCCAGAGTGCAGAGGCTCTGAGGTTGCCATTAACCCAGGTAGCTGCCTGCTCTGAGGCTGGTGCTCACCTCCTTTCTGCAGACCCTGGGCTCAGGCCAGAGGCCCAGGACTCAGGTTGGGCAATGCTACAGCATCCCGAATACTCACAAGGCATTGGTGATCTTCTCAAGACCTGGTGCTGACTTGGCTTTCACGCAGGCTGCCTGGGAGGGGCTCAAACAAGACAGGCCTTGTGAAATGCCCGTTACCTGCCAGTGCTCGGCATCCAAAATAGAATCTTGAGGAGCAGCAAAGCCTTTAATTCAATGTGTCCCAACAGCGGGTCGGTGTGGGGATAACTATGATCTGACTGGTCCTGAGCTATAATTATGAAGTCAGAATAAAAAATTACAGGCATTGTGTGGGCCTGTTTTAAATATAATGTAATCCATACTGTCCTCTCTCTTATTTGCTAGAGTTGAGGTGGAATCTGGCAGTTGGCACAGGTTTTGCCTGACGTGTAGCAGATAAAAATGGCCCTTGCCCAAGAAAGATGGCATGGCAGGAGACGTCCCCAGGCTCCTGATGTTTCTGACTGCCCAATGCCCCTAGCCACACTGCTGCCAAGTCCTGTTTGCCGATCGCCTTGTCTATATGTTGTGCCTTCCCAGCTAGTCTCTGTCTCCAGTCTCCCCCATCTGTGTCTACCAGAAGCATCTTTGTACACTATGGCCTTGATGCTTAAGAATCCATTAAAATTTATAAGATAAATTAAACTCCAAGTCCTTTCACTACCACTTTTCAGCATCATATCTGGAAAACAGGGGCTATCTAGGAGAGGTGAAATACGACAGCTTTGGGGTCCAACCATGTGGGATTAAAATTCAGCTCCACCTCTTATTAGCTGTGTGTGAGCCAGGGCAAGTTACTTCACTTGTGTGCTTTCAATAATAATAGTACTCTCTTGTTGTGAAGACAGAATGAGACAACACTCCCAGAGCGATCCCGGGCATGTCCTTTTCCTCTCCCAGCGTGTTTACTTATCATTAAGAGGAGGCACAGACTTAATGGACTTCAAATCAGAATTATTTTTTTAAATGCTATTCCTTGGTTCCTTGGTGCTGTGGCCTGTGTGGCCAAGTAGACAGGCATTGCTTCAACCTTTCTGAAGAGTAAACTAAACATACATATGCAAAGTTTTACAGCATATTTCTACCCTACAAGTAGATGTCAAAGCCAAAGGAAAAATATAATTTGGACAAAGATTTATTTATGCTTAAAAATGTCTACTTTAGTGTGCTTTTATACTCCTGAAAACAGAAAATATGATGTTCAACATGATGGTGATAGCAGTGCTTATGGGCTATCTATTCAGGTTATTATGCAGTCCTTAAAGGTGTTTAAAAGGTTTCACTATCCTGAAAATGCTTACAATCTAAAGTAAATAAAGCAGAGACAAAACCATATATACTGAATGATCTTAGTGGTATTAAAAATGTATGCAAGCACAGAAAACAGTTGAGATGGAAATAGAACAACGATTATCTTTGGTGAACTGATAGGTGATAGACATTCTTTACAGTTTTCTATATTCTAGAATGGGCATGGCAGCCCTGTGGTGCAATGGTTAAGCACTTGGCTGTTAACTGAAAGGTTGGTGGTTTGAACCTACCAGCTGCTCCATTGGGGAAAGATTTGGCAGTCTTCTTCTGCAGAACCCACCAGCTGCTCTGTGGGTGAAAGATTTGACAGTCTCCTGTAGAACTCACCAGCCACTTTACATGGTAAAGAGTTGGCAGTCTTCTGTAAATATTACAGCCTAGGAAACCCTACGGTACAGTTTTACTCTATAGGGTCTTTATGAGTCAAAATCAAAGGTAGTAGGATTAGGATAGGCATGCATTATGTGCATAATAATTTTTAAGAGGGCTGAATGTTAAAGTGTTAAATCAAATGAGAAGTTAGGACTTAATTTCTGAGTTCCCTTTTGGCTTTTAACAATCTATGACTCTGATGTGCTGGGACTAGCCACAAAGTCTGAGAGGACATTACAGGGACCAAAACTCGCAAGACTCGTCAGCCTCAGTGACAAGCAGCAACAGGGCAGGTCCAGGGCCCAGAGTCAGTGATTCACTAGGCTCTTTGCTTCTTGGCACATTTGGGGTCAAATGGGTTTTCAGTTAGGTAGAATGGTCCCCTGTGGGTGTCATGAGCCCCTCTAATGTCCACACATCTGGAATTTGGGGACATACTCACTGGCTCTTTCAGACCATGTGCTCCCCACTTGCTAGGACATGTAGCCCTGTTGGAAGGGTTATCCTGAGGGCGGGACATCTGGAACACCTCTCTGGAGAGGTCACTGAGGGACAGCCTAGTCATTTTCAGCTATTCCTCACTCCCCAGAACTGCTGGTTCTGAACTGGCAGGTCAGCCCAGGAGAGGCCCCCTGGAGAGATGAAAGGAGCCCTTGATGAGCCATGGTGGAAGGCAGTGCCTGTCTGAGTTCAGAGGGTAGCCCCGCAGGGTGGGAGGTCTTGAAGGCCAGAGCCCAAAGCCTGGTACCCAGAGTCCAGCCAGCAGCTTGACTAGGCAAACGCCTCCCTAGTGAGAATCTAGAGAAAGATAGACGGTTCAGAAGCAGACAGACTGCAAGAGACAGACAGGATCAGTTAGACAGGAAAAAGGACAGAGAGAGGCAGACAGAAGCAGACAGAGAGACTGAGAGACAGACAGAGGCTGAGAAGTGGCGGGAAGGCACCAAGAGAAGACTACAAAGAGAAATCAGCACCTAGGAACACGCTCATCCTCACTATAATCAGGAAAATGGAAATTAGAGTAACCCTGATGTGCCATTTTACACCTACTAAATTAGCAAACATTAACGAAATTACAACTTCTCATGCTGTTGAGGCTGCGGTGAAATCAGCTTCAACACCCTCTGCTGGTGACAGTGTAAATTAGTGTGGCCTTTTGGGGTAGAAATTGGGCAATAAAGTTCCAAAGCTATTAAAATGTTCATACCTTTTTATGTGGTAATTCCACTCTTGGGAAAATGTTGCAAGGAAATCATTCGACAAAAAAACAAAGGTTTGTACATAAAGCTGATCCATGCAGGGCTATGTGTAATGTTCAACATGCCACAGTTAGGAACACTGTGTATTTTTTAAAATGGGGAATACGAAGACAGTATAATAGCATTTAAAGATCCTTATAACACGTGAAAGCAAGCAGAAAAGAAACCATCTGTATGGTTAAGCACTTGACTACTTACCAAAAGGTTAGCAGTTGGAACCTACCCAGAGGCACCATGGAGGACAGGCCTGGAAATCTGCTTCCAAAAGGTGCACACCCTTCAGAAGCCTTCGAGTCGATTCTGACTCATAGTGACCCTACAGAACAGAGGAGAAGTGCCCCCCAGCGTTTCCAAGGAGCAGCTGGCAGACTGAAACTGCAGGTCATTTCATTAGAATCCGAGCTCTTAACCACTGCACCACGAAGGCTCACAGCCATGAAAGCCCTACTCTGCTTTCTCGGGATTATCATGAGCTGAAATCTAGTCAAATCGTGACAAGGATTCTTATGATACATGAAAGTACCCAGGAAAAAAAACCCATCTGTACATAAAAAAATGGCTGCCTGGATGCTCCAGTGGCTCCGCCTGTGCTGGTGGACAGGGAACTGAGGCTGGCTCCCGGAGGGTCACACAGACACTCCTGTCTTCCCACAGAGGCCCTGCCCTGCCGCGCCCTGTCTGGAGCGGTCACAGCCAGGAAGCCTAATCCACAGACCTCAGGCTGGTGGGGAGACAGTCTCAGCTGAGCCTACCCACCTGGCCAGCTCACTCTGGTGGCCCTGGGAAGTCGGAATGATGCCTGTGAGCCATTCCAATGTCACAGTTCAAGGAGAAAACCAGGAAAGCAGCTCCCGAAATGGTACAGTTGGGACTTCATTTAAGAACAGGGATAAAGGAATTTTGTAGGTTCTGCAGTGCCTTCAAGGAGGCCTGGTGGTACAGCAGTTAACTGCTCGAGTGCTAACTGACAGGTTGGCTGTCTGAATCCATCAGCCCAAGGAAGAGCAGCGTGGCAGTCTGCAAAGACTACAGCCTTGGAAATCCTATTGGGGCAGTTCTAACCTGTCCTGCAAGGGTCACTCTGAATTGAAACTGACTTGACAGTGATGGGTGTTTTGGTTTGGAAGGGTCTTGCTCACTTGCAAGCTTGGTGATCCCTTTGTGCCAGCTGAGGTCTGGACTCACAGCTGGATGCATACGCCACTTTAACAGACTGAAGGCAAGGGAAGGAGGAATCCTGGATCACCTTTCTGGTCTACCCTAACAGCAGGCACAGGTCTGATTCCGAACTTAAGTCCCTCAGTGTTGTATCTTCGTAACCCCACTCCAGCACAGAAGCCGGCACCAAGTGGAAATGCAGTAAATCTTGAATAACCCAATGAGAAGGGGAAAAAGACCATGTAGTCCATGAATAAGCATGTGTCACCAGACAATTCTGTCTTTCTTTAAAGCTCATCTGCATTTACAGATGTGCCCTCAATTGTGCTCCAGGGAAGCTATGGCCCTTGTGCCTGCCCTGCTCACTGCCAGGGGATGCCCAGCCTGACACGGGCAGGGAACATTTAGTGATCATGCCTACATCCAGACAAGTCTCACCTTGTTCATTCATTTTGCACAGTCATCCAGTACAAAGAGGCTTTATAACAGTCCCTGCCCTTGATGTGCTTTCAATCTCAAGGGAAAGATAGATGTAAACAATGAGGAATAATTTAAGGAGCAATCACCTGAGTGCCATAAAAAGACAGACCTGCAGTGGGGAGTGAATACTGAAAAAGTAAGCACAGGCCAAGGTGTAGGCCTAGGCAGGGCTCTCCCAGGCAGGTGGGAGGCATGATTTTACCTGGCAGGAGGAATACCAGAGGTCCAGGGGCAGGTGTGAGAGTCTGTCTTGGCCTTTGCTAGCATTTCATCTGTGGACCTGCCAATGACCTTGGCTTGGTGCCAGCCAATTCTACAGAGAGAAGCAGAGTACTCAAGGGTAGTCTCAGCCTGAGTCCAAACTGCTGAGAGCCTGCACCTCAGCCTCATCATTCACTCATTCATTCATTCCACAATTCTTTATTGCACATGTGCTCTGTGCAGGAATACACTTACAGTGTTTAAAGAATAACATGAATGCCAGTAATGTTGAAGAGGAGAGAGGTGTAGGAGGGTGATAGAAGTTATCAGTGAGGCAGTAGGGAGTCTGGCTCTGGTCATGGCCCTGGTTCCTGAGCTCCAGAGCATTTACAGTAACTCCAGTATCACATTCCGGCTCCCGCCTTAAGTTCAAAGTCTCAGGATGGAATTCAGGCCCTGCACACTAATATACTTGACTGGGTCCTGGCACATGTCCACACCCTCATCCAGAAGTGCCTGCTGAGTCAGACAGGGAAACTGAAAAGCCACACCTTGTATGCTCCCTTGTGTGCAGCTTCTATAGCTCCTTTGGGTTCACCAACTCCCGTCTTTGTGCCCTCCTCTTCCTATTTCTCTCAAGGAGTGCTGGTGAAGTCCTAGTGTGACTTGAACTCAGGCAACAGAAAGTGTTCAGGTGTGAGCACTAGCAAGATGTGGTTGGCACAAGGAATGCCCAGTTGAGACTTGAAGGCCAGGCCAGGTGCAGTGCAGAAGGTGGATGAGCACTGCAGGTGTTTGAGAAGAGGCTGAAGGAAGGAGTGAAATGCTTTACAAATGTAATTTTGATGGTGTTTTGAAGGGTGTTGGAAGAGAGAAAGGGAGACTAGGCAAAGAAGTGATGAAACCTTCATCTAAGGTGATGGCTACAGGGCTGGTTTCAGGAGAGAAACCAGGTAAGATAAATCCATTGTATTGTGACTGACTAGGAGCCCTGGTGGCTCAGTGGTTGAGTTTGGCAGCTAACCAAAGGGCAGCAGTTTAAATCCACCAGCCACTTCTTGGCAGTTCTACTCTGTCCTATAGGGTCACTGTGAGTTGGGAGTCATCTCAGTGCCAATGGATTTAGCTTTGGTTTGGTATTGGTGGAAGATAATGAAGGTCTCTAAGATGTGACTGGGTAGAAAATGTGTTATTCACCAAGGAAAAACAGGTGAAGGTGGTGGGAAGATGGTCTCATAGTCAGGGGACAAGAAGTAGATGGGACACATTGAATACAAGGTGAATCTAGCTCATCCAGGACAAGATGTCTAGGCTCTGAAGGTCTGATGCTCAGAATAGGTCTTGGCAGGAGGAAGCATTTGGTAATGAGCGGCATTCAGGCATCAGATAACACCTTCAGCATTGAGGTAAAATGTGCAATGTAAGAAAATAAGCCTGAAGAAAGAATTCTGGGGATCACAGACATTGAAGGGAATGATGGGGTTGGTCAGGGAAGGACACAGTGAAAGGACACCGGGTCAGAGTACAGATTCATGGAAACCATGGGACAATATTTCAAGAAGCAGGGATGGTCCCAAGTTTCAAGTGCTATAGAGAGGTTAACAAGGATAAGAACTGAGAAGAGGCCACTGGATTTCATACTGAATATAGCATGAAGAAACTTTGAGAAGGTATTTTGGTGAGGCTAGGATGCAAGCAGAGGGAAAGACTATCAAGACAGTGAAATCTAAGCAGCTCTTTGAAGTAGTCTAGAAGAACAGAACAAAATAAGATGAGTCATGGCTTAGCCGTGGAGAGGTTGAGGTGAGATGGGGTGAGACAGAGAATAGGCAGGGAAAAAGGAGTCCAGTTTCAGAATAATAGCCTCTTGCCATGGATTCAGTTCTGACTCAAAGAAATTCTACAGGACAGAGAATTGTCCCACAGGGTTTTTAAGGCTGTAATCTTCATGGAAGCAGACTGCCACATCTTCTTCCTTGTAGTGGCTAGTGGATTTGAAATGCCAACCTATTGGTTAGCAGCTGAGCACTTAATCATTGGGCCACGAGGGCTTCTTAGTTTGGGAATAGTGGAGATGAGGCATTTTTTTAAAATATAGGCAAGGGAGCAGGAGGAAAGAGGCAGGCTAAAGATTCTGGAGAGCAAGATGTGTCTCATGGGCTCCCCACTTCTTCCTTCTTGTATCCACTGTCTCAAATCTCAGGGTCCTGCCTGGGACCTCCCAGGTCTCCTGCACAGCACCCAACCTAAATTTCCTCTACAACATCTTTTCCTAAGGGCTTGTCCACCCTCTCCCAGCCTGTCCTTGTTCCAGGAGAACACGCAGCACACACCGTGCAGCAGCCAGGCAGCCTAGCCCATCAGGGGACTGGCTTAACTGTCAGGTCAGAGATCATCTGAAGCAGACACTGTGTAGCACTGGAATTTCAATGAGATGAACAATGAGTACTGCTTGCTTTCTTTGTAGATTTAAGATTTCATGATAGCACATTTATAAAATTCTTCCATTTACTGAGCCCAAAGGCCTCATTTTAGTTTTTCACCCCTTTGTTCTAGTTTTGATCTTGAAGTTGTTTCTGACAAAGACAGTCCTTCTGATAGCAGAGTGAAGAGGTGTCCATCTAGTTTTCCTGTCTGGGCTTGGACACCCCTGCTCTTCTGATGGTTTCCAGGGTTTCTCTTGAATGGACTGCATCCTCATTATCCTTTGAACTGCATATAATGTGAAGAGAAACAGGATCCTCTCATAGCAGCAAATGCTAGTAGCTGAAAACACCAGTTCTGGAGCTAGCCAGCCTGCCTGGGTTTGGATCCCGGCTCTGCTTTTTTCTAGCCTGTAATGCTGAAGAAGTTACTTAACGTCTTTGTATCCCAGGGTCCTGACTACCTCAAGACATAAAGAATACATTCATTAAAACATATAAAGTGCTCAGAATAGTGCATGGAGGAGAGAGAGTACTCAGTATATGGTTGCTGCTCTTAAATGGCAAAGCTTCTTCTGGCAGGGAATGTGAAACATCCCTTCAGAACTGGGGAGAGGGCAAATGGGTTCTCTTCAAACCAGTGAGGGCACATCACGTGAGATGCTTTGATTTCCCTGAGACGCAAATACCCAGCTTACAGTCCTGAATCATATGAGCTTGGTGTGAAAAAAACTAGACACCTGAAGCATTCCTGGGATATGTAGACAATCTAGAGACAAGAATCCAATCCAGAATTCAAATGGAAAGTGTCCACAGAAATGTTACATGGAGAATGACACAGTGCTTCCCTTTCTCAGAAGCTGTCTCCGAAATCTGAATGCCAGAGGGCTAGATTTTCTGTTAACAACTGTTTTATCAGGGCCTGGCCTTAGGCTTCTGCTCTGTTCAACACTTTTCCAGAGCCCTAGTGGGTGTCTGCTTCTCCAGAAGGCAGATAGTGGAGACGGATTGCCCTCTGCTGTCCACTGCCTGCTACAGTGCAAACTTCATCATGATCACTGACTCAGGGCACTCACTGGAGAATGAAGAGACCTAGAGACACACTTTTGTCCAATTTTTTTTTTTTTTGAGCAGTAACTCCCAATAATAAATACATTGTACCCTATGACTCCAAATGCAAAAGTTTTGCAAAATTATACTTACCTTACAATCACTCTGACATTTTCTATATTTTCTATTTTGCTTCATTAATAAGAAAAATGCTGGTTTCAGTCCACTAAATTGATGTCACACTCCTAAGAGTTAGAAAAACACTAACTTAGTGTATACTTGTCTGTCAGTTTGTTATACTGTGGTGGCTTACATGTTGCTGTGGTGCTGGAAGCTACACCGTCAGTATTTCAAATACCAGAGTCACCCACCGTGAATGGGTTTCAGTGGAGCTTCCAGACTAAGAAAGGCTAGTAAGAAGGACCCGGTGACCTACCTCTAAAAACTGGTCAGTGAAAACCTTATGAATGACAGTGAAATATCATCTAATGCAGTGCAAAAAGATGTGCCACTCAGGTAAGAAGGCACTCAAAAGATGAATGGGGAAGAGCTGCCTACTCAAAGTAGACATGACCTGAATGACGCGCATGGAGTCAAGTTCTCAGGACCTTCATTTGCTGAGGGAAAAAACCACTACAAACATCCATTACTAATTGGATTGTAAAATATATGAAATACAAATCTAGAAAATTAGGAGTTGCCAAAAATGAAATGGAACACATAAATGTCAATATTCCAGGCATTAGTGAGCTGAAAAGGGCTGGTACTGGCCATTCTGAATTGGATAATCATATGGTGTGCTATGTTGGGAAGGACAGATTGAAGAGGAATGGCATCATGTTCATCATTAAAAAGAACATCTCAAGATCTCTCCTGAAGTATAATGTTGTCAGTCATAGGTCAGCCTCCATATACCTACAACAAAGATCAGTTAATACGACTATTATTCCAGTGGAAACACCAACTACTAAAGCCAAAGATGAAGAAACTGAAGTTTTTACTGACTTCTGCAAACTGAAATTGCTCAAACATGCAATCAAGATGAATTCATAACTACTGGTGACTAGAATACAAAAGCTTGAAACAAAGAAGAAGGATCGCTAACTAGAAAATATGGTCTTGGTGGGAGAAATGCTGCCAGAGATCACAAGATAAAATTGTGAAGGACCAATAACTTCTTCGGAAACCCTGGTGATGAAGTGGTTAAGTGCTATAGCTGCTAACTGAAAGGTGGCAGTTTGAATCCACCAGGTGAAACCAGGTACTCCCCGGAATATGGGGCAGTTCTATTCTGTCCTACCATAGCTATGAGTCAGAATTGACTAGACACCAATGGGTATGCATGTAATGACTTTTTCATTGCAAATACTTTTGTTCAATAATATAAATGGCAACTATACATGTGAACTTCCCCAGATGGAATACCCAGGAATCAAATTGACTACATCTGTGAAAACAGATAATGAAGTAGTTCAATATTATCCATCAGAACACAAGCAGGAGCTAACTTAGAAAGCAACCATCAATTGCTCATATGCAAGTTCAAGTTGAAGGTGAAGAAAATTAAGTCAAATGCACAAGAGCTAAATTATGACCCTAAGTATAGCCCATCCGAATTTACGGACCATCTCAAGAATAGATTTGACACACTGAACACTAGAGACAAGACAAATTGTGGGATGTCATCAAGGATATTATACATGAAGAAGAAGGTTATTATAAAGACAGAAAAGAAAGAAAGACTAAAATGAATGTCAGAAGAGACTGAAATTTGCTCTTGAATATAAAGTAGATAAAGTAAATGGAAGGAACAGCAAAGTAAAAGAGCTGAACAAAAGATTTCAAAGGGCAGCAGGAGAAGATAAAGTAAATTTTTATAACGACATGTACAAAGATCGGGACTTAAAAAACCAAAAGGGAAGAATGTGCTCAGCATTTCTCAAGTTGAAAGAATTGAAGAAAAAATTCAAGCCCTGAGTTGCAGTACTGAAGGATTTTATGGGGAAAATGTTGAATAACATAGGAACCATCAAAGACAGAAGGAATACAAAGAATCACTATATCAAAAATGACTTGGCCAATGTTCAATCACTTCGGGCGGCAGCATATGATCAAGACCTGATGGTACTGAAGGAAAAAGTCCAAGTTGCAGTGAAGGCACTGGTGAAAACCAAGCCTCCAGGAATTGATGTACTATCAATTGAGACATTTCACAAACAGATGCAATGCTGGAAGCATCTGCTCATCTACGTCAAGAAATTTGGAAGGCAGCTACTTGGAAAAGGTCTACATTTGGCCTGTTCCAAAGAAAATGTGATATAACAGAATGAGGAAACTATTGAACAATATTATTAGTATCATATGCAAGTAAAATTTTGCTGAATATCATTCAAAAGGGGTTGCAGAAGCATATTGACAAATTCAAGCTGGATGCAGAAGAGGATGTGGACCCAGGGACATCATTGCTGATGTCAGATGGATCCTGGTTGAAAGCAGAGAATGTCAGAAAGATGTCTACTTGTGTTAACATAGCAAAGTATGCAAAAGCATTTGACTGTGTGGATCAGAATCTACTGTGAATAACATTGTGAAAAATGGGAATTCCACAACACTTAATTGTGCTTATGCAGAATTTTTACATACATGAAGAGGCACTTATTCAATCAGAACAGGGAAACATTGCATGATATAAAATCAAAAAGGTGAGCATCAGGGTTGTATTCCTTCACCACACTTAGTTAATCTGTATGCTGATCAAATAATCTGGGAAACTGGGCTATGTTACAAAGAATAGAGCATTAAATTGGAAGAAGACTTGTTAACAACCTGCAAAATGCTGATGACATAACTTTGTTTACTGAAAGCAACGAGGACCTGAGGTACTCACTAATGAAGATCAGAGTTCGGCCTTCAGTATAGAGTAGCACAAATAGAACAGAAATCTGCACAACTAGACCAATAAACAACATCATAAATGGAGAAAAAATTGAAATTGTCAAGGATTTCATTTCACTTGGACCCACAGTCAACAGTCGTGGAAGCAGCAGTCAAGAAATCAAAAGACAATAAAATGTAAAAAGCAAAGATGCCACTTTGAGGACTAAGGTGTCCTGACCCAGCTACAGTATTTTCAATAGCTTCACATACACACAGAAGCTGGACAATGAATAAGACCAAAGAAGAATTGATTCCTTTGAATTATGGTGTTGGTAAGGAGGATAACAGCATCAGGGAAGGAGGGTGTTTTAGTCAGCTAGGGCTGCTCTAACAGAAATACCACAGAGTGGATGGCTTTAACAAAGAAAGATTTATTCTTACACAGTCCGGTAGGTTGCAAGTCCATATTCAGGGTGTCCGCTCCAGGGAAAGACTTTCCCCTTGACGGCTCTGGAGGAAAGTCCAGTATTGCATCAGTCATTGTCCAGGGAGCGTCCTAACGCAAGAACCTCTGGTCTGAAAGACACGCTCTGCTCCCGGTGCTGCTTGCTTGATGGTAGCGAGGTTCTCAAATTGTCCTTGGTTCTTTTTCCTTTTATTCCTTGCAAGCTAAAAGCATTAAGGGTGGGGCAAGCCATACTCCAGGGAAACTTCCCCCATAGCAGGAATTCACAGCCCCACCCTAATCCTTTAACATACAGGTTAGCAAAACCACACAATGGAGGACAGTCCCAAGATACTGGGAACCATATCCCAGCCACTGTGAAATGTAGAAGAGGGTATCCAAAGACTTAGGGAAATTGGCATGCTAGAGTGGATTTATTCAGTTAGGCCTTCAAATCCACACATAGCATGTCCAGAGGACACAACTTTCACCACAACTGTGAGAAACAAATTTGTGAAGGGAGCTCCGGGATCCTTGAAGACTGCTGTGATTGCCATTTTACGTAAATCAGATATGACAGTGGGAGCTGCCCTAGCTGAATTAAGACACCTAACTACAATGGGGCTAACTGGATCCCGTGGTGGTAAGAGTCAAGTGGCTGCACTCAGTCGACAAAGACAAGGGGTGGACTGTGGTGGTCAGGATTATGTCAACTTGGCTACTACCTATTTGGCTGCTGTATTAAGTGGCAGGGCGGGGTTTGTGGTGGCTCCCTGCCCCTCCGCTCTCATCTCGTGACCCTGGACTACAGCTGCTGATCGCTCACCTGGCCAGGAGCTCCTGCTCTCTTGTTCCAGCGTCTGGTTACGGGACTTGAGCTAGCAGCTGTTGGGCTCATCAGTCCTTACAGTCGGCACGTGAGAGTCCTGCTCCCTGACCTGCCAATCCTGCGCTCGCCAGCCTCTGCCCAGTCCTGCTCCCTGACCTGCCGATCCTGGGTTCTCCAGCCTCTGTCACTTCGCCTCGCCACCAGCTTGGGATCCACCGACCTCCAGCCTCTGTTGCATCGTCTCGCCGCCAGCTTGGGATCCACTGACCTACACAACCGGTGATCTGCAACTCTGGTCTCTGACTTGCTGACCTTGGGTTCCTCAGCTTCCGTGGACACGTGAGGCTTGTGCCAGAGCTTGGGACATTCAGCTTCTGTGATTACGTGAGCTGTTTCCTATATTTGTATCTATCTATCTGTCTATATATATATATATTATAAATCTTTCCTTATACCTACACGTGTTACTGGTTTTGCTTCCCTAGAAAACCCAGCCTAAGACAGAGGGTAACAGCGTCAGGTAAGGAGGGTAACAGCGTCAGGTAAGGAGGGTAACAGCGTCAGGTAAGGAGGGAGTGAGCAGCTGTGGTGGTCAGGACTATGTCAACTTGGCTACTACATATTTGGCTGCTGTATTAAGTGGCAGGGCAGGGTTTGTGGTGGGTTCCTGCCCTTCGGCTCTCATTTCGCGACCTTTTACTACAGCTGCTAGTCGCTCATGTGGCCAGGAGCTCCTGCTTTCTCCTTCCAGCGTCTGGTTCTGGGACTTGAACTAGCAGCTGTTGGACTCATCAGTCCTTATGGTCGGCACTTGAGAGTCCTGCTCCCTGACCTGCCGATCCTGGGTTCGCCAGCCTCTGCCGCTCCTGCTCCCTGACCTGCCGATCCTGGTTTTGCCAGCCTCTGTCGCTTCGTCTCGCCACCAGCTTGGGATCCACTGACCTACACAACTGGTGATCTAGAACTCTGGTCTCTGACTTGCTGACTTTGGGTTCCTCAGCTTCCGTGGTTACATGAGGCTTGTGCCAGGACTTGGGACATTCAGCTTCTGTGATTACGTGAGCAGTTTCCTATATCTGTATCTATCTATCTATCTATATTATAAATCTTTCGTTGTACCTACATGTGTTAGTAGTTTTGCTTCCCTAGAAAACCTAGCCTAAGACAGCAGCCCTCACTTGTCTGTCAGTGGAGGCTTGCTTGTTACTGTTATGCTGGAAGCTATGCCACTGGTATTTAGGTACCAGCAGGGTCACCCACGGTAGACGAGTTTCAGCTGAGCTTCCAGACTAAGACAGACTAGGAAGAAGGAGCCAGCAGTTTACTACTGAAAGGAACTAGCCAGGGAAAACCTTATGAACAGCAGCCAAACATTGTCAGATATGCTGCCAGAAAGTGAGCTCCCCAGGATGGGAGGAACTTGGAAGACAACCGAAGAAGGGCTGCCTCCTCAAAGTAGAGTCAACCTTAACGATGTGGGTAGAATAAGGCCTCCGGGGTCTTCGTTCACTGAAGTGGGACAACTCAAAATGAGAAGAAACAGCTGCTAACATCCACTAATAATAGGGACATGGAATGTATGAAGTATGAACCTAGGGAAACTGGAAACTGTCAAAAATAAAATGGAATGCATAAACATTGACATCCTAGGCATCAGTGAGCTGAAATGGACTGGTTTTGGTGATTTTGAATCCAACAATCACATAGTCTACTATGCTCGGAACGAAAACTTGAAGAACAATGGTGTTGTGTTCACCATCGGAAAGAACATTTCAAGATCTGTCCTGAAGTACGATGCTGTCAGTGATAGGATAGTATCCATACACCTACAACAACGGCCTGTTAATATGACTATTATTCAAATTTATGTATCAACTACTAAGGCCAAAGATGAGAAGGTTGAAGATTTTTACCAGCTTCTGCAGCCTGAAATTGATTGAATATGTAATCAGGATGCATTGGTAATTACTGGTGACTGGAATGCAAAAGCTGGAAACGAAGAAGGATTGGTAGTTGGAAAACACGGCCTTGGTGATAGAAATAACACTGGAGATCGCATGACAGAATTTTGTAAGACTAACGACTTTTTCATTGCAAACATCTTTTTTAACCTACACAAATGGCAACTGTACACATGGACCTCATCAGATTGTACACACAGGAACCAAATTGACTACATCTGTGGAAAAAAACAATGGAAAAGCTTCATATTAGCAGTCAGGACAAGACCAGGTGCTGACTACGACACAGATCATCAATTGCTGATGTGCAAATTCAAACTGAAACTGAAGAAAATTAGAACAAGTCCATGAGAGCCAAAGGATGACCTTGAGTATATCCCTCCTGAATTTAAAGACCATCTCAAGAACAGATTTGATGTGTTGATCACTAATGATCAAAGACCAGACGAACTGTGGAATGACATCAAAGATACCATCCATGAAGAGAATAAGAGGTCATTTAAAAGGCAGGAAAGAAAGAAAAGACCAAATTGGATGTCAGAAGAGACTCGTAGAGCAGCTAAAGCAAAAGGAAGGAACAGCGAAGTAAAAGACCTAAATAGAAGATTTCAGAGAGCAGCTTGAGAAGGCAAAAGAAAGTATTACAATGACATGTGCAAACAGCTGGAAATGGAAAACCAGAAGGGAAGAACATGTTCTGTATTTCTCAAGTTGAAAGAACTGAAGAAACAATCCAAGCCTGGACCATGAACAAAGAAGGTATGAAGGATTCTACAGGGAAACTATTAAATGACTCAGAGAGCATCAAAACAAGATGGAAGGAATACACAGAGTCATTATACCGGAAAGAACTGGTCGATGTTCAGCCATTTGAAGAGGTAGCATATGATCAGGAACAAATGGTACTGAAGGAAGAAGTAGAAGCTGCATTAAAAAGGCATTGGCAAAAAACAAGGCTCCTGGAATTGATGGAATATCAACTGAGATATTTCAACAAACAGATGCAGCACTGGAAGTGCTCACTCGTCTGTGCCAAGAAATTTGGAGGACAGCCAACTGGCCACTGACTGGAAGAGATCCATATTTATGCCCATTACAAACAAAGGTGATCCAACCAAATGTGGAAATTACTGAACAATATTGTTGATATCACATGCAGGTAAAATTCTGCTCAAGATCATTCAACCACAACAATATATTGACAAAGAACTGCCAGAAATGCAAGCTTGGTTCAGAAGAGGACACGGAACCAGGGATATCATCACCGATGTCAGATGGATCTTGGCTGAAGGCAAAGAACACCAGCAAGATGTTTACTTGTGTTTCATCGACTCTGCAGAGAATTCGACTGTGTGGATTACGCTAAATTACAGCTCACGCTGTGGAGAACGGGAATTCCAGAGCATCTAACTACGCTCTTAAGGAATCTGTACATGGATCAAAAGACAATAGTGTGAACAGAACAAGGAGACACTGCATGGTTTAAAGTCAGGAAAGGTATGCGTCAGGGTTGTATCCTTTCACCACAGCTTTTTAGTCTGTATGCCGAGCAAATAATCTGAGAAGCTGGATTATACAAAGAATGAGGCATCAGGATTGGAGAACGACTCATTGACAACCTGCGTTATGCAGGTGACACCACCTTACTTGCTGGAAATGAAGATTTGAGGCATTTACTGATGAAGATCAAGGACCACAGCATTCACTATGGATTGCAACTCAAGATCAGGAAAATACAAATCCTCACAACTGAACCAGTAAACAACATTGTCATAAATGGAGAAAGAATTGAGGTTGTCCAGGATTTCATTTTACTTGGGTCCACAATCAACACCCTTGGAAGCAGCAGTCAACAAATCAAAAGATGCATTGCACTGGGAAAATCTGCTGTGAAGGACCTCTTCAAAGTATTCAAAAGTAAGGATGTCACCTTGAAGACTAAGTGCCTGACCCAAGCCATGGTATTTTCAACTACATCATATGTATGTGAAAGCTGGACCATGAACAAAGAAGACAGAAGAAGAATTGATGCCTTTGAATTGTGGTGTTGGAGAAGAATGCTGAATGTCCCATGGACCGACAAAAGAACAAACAGAACTTACTGGAAGAAGTACAATCAGAATGCTCCTTGGAAGCAAAGATGGCAAGACTGCGTCTTACATACTTTGGACACGTGGTCAGGAAAGATCAGTCAGTCCCTGGAGAAGGATATCATGCTTCGTAGGGTGGAGGGTCAGCAAAAAAGAGGAAGACCCTCGACAAGATGGATTGACACAGTAGCTGCAACAATGCGCTTAAGCATAAAAATGATTATGGACATGGCACAACACCAGGCATTGTTTCGTTCTGTTGTTCATAGGGTCACTATGAGTCAGAACCGACTCAACGGCACCTAACAACAACAAAGAATACTGAATAGAACCATGGACTGCCAGAAGAATGAACAAATTTGTCTCAGAAGAAGTATAGCCAGAATGTTTCTTAAAAGAAAAGTTGGCAAGACTTTATCTCGTGTACTGTGACCACATTATCAGGAGGGACAAGTCCTTGGAGAAAGACATCATGACTGGTGTCAAGGGTTAAACTGTTCCCCTCTAAAATTCTAGGTCATGACTCCCAGTATTTTACAACTGCCAACCATTCTGCCATCTAATATGATTTCCCTATGTGTTACAAATCTTATCACTGTGAAGTTGATGTAGTAAAATGGATTAACAGCAGTTGTACTGAGGAGATCTACAAGATTAAAAAGCATTTTAAGCCAATCTCTTTTGGGACTATGAGAGAATAAATTTCTCTTTGTTGAATCCGTCCACCTGCAGTATTTCTGTTGTAGCAGTACCAAAATAACTAAGACACTTGGTAAAGCAGAGGGTCAGTGAAAAAGAGGAAGACCCTAGACATTCTTATTTTTCAAGGTCCTGATCATATCACATTATGTGTATTAAAATTATGCTCATCAGGACTAACTGATTTCAATGTTGTTTTGTTTTTGTATTTTGGAGCTCATGACTTTTTCAAGCATCAAACTTTTTTTTAACTTTTTTTTTTAATATGACTAATTGAAAGCATACAGTCCAAATCAATTCTGCATGCCTACTTATCTGGACCTCCATCTGCTCTCCTCACCCTGTGACAGTACCTTCCTCCTTTTCATAGTATACTTCGAGTATATTCTTAATGTACACCTGTCCCACCTTTTTCTCTCCCACCAAGAAAGAAACCAGTAGAACAGCCTCCTATGAATACATAAAACCATAAAATACACAACCACATGCTCACACTGTGTCCCCACGTCCAGTCCATTCTTGTCTGAAGAGTTGACCTCAGTACCGGCTTCAGGTCAGGGCCAGCAAGTCTAGGGTCCAGGTTCCCAAGGGACCTTCCAGGCTGTCAGACCATCAATTCTGGCCTTTTTTTTTTTTTTTTGAACTGTGATTGAGTGAAAGTATATAATCCAAGTTAAATTTGCATGCCTGCCTATCTGCAGCTCCTTCTGCTCTCCTTGCCTGGTGACGGCACACTCTTCCTTTCTGTTCTATACATGTCATATCCTCTTAACAATCTCCTGTCCCTTCCTTCCCACCCTCTCCTCTCCCCTCTAGTAAGAGGCTAGTAGGACAGCATCCTATAGATGCATAGAACCATAAAGTGCAACATCATATGGTCACACTGTGTCCCCGCGTCCAATCCATTCCTGTCCAAAGAGTTGACCTCAGTAATAACTTCTGGTCAGGGGTAGCAGCAGGTCTAGGGGCCATGCTTCCAGGGGGACCTCCTGGGCCTTCAGATCATTGATTGTGGTCTTTTAGTGGAGTTCTTGAGGTGCACCCCTCTTTTTCTCATGTTGCCACTGAGACCTGACATTGTGTGCCCCATCGTGGCTGACTTTGGTGGTGGCCGGGCACCATTTGGTTCTTCTGGTCACATATTAACACAGTCACCATTCACATGGGTCCTTCTGTCTTCTGGAATCTTTTTCCCTCATGTCTTTGTTGTCCTTGGTAATCATCTGCTCTGGCTGAGTTGGGACCATTTGGTGTACCTCAGATGGTAGCTTGCTAGCTTTTATGACCCCAGAGCCACTCACCAATACAGGTGGCAGAAAACTCTCTTAGTGATAGACTAGTTATGCTAACTGGCCTCAATGCCCCCTGAGAGCATGGTCCCTGGACCTCCACGCCTGCTACTCTATCCTTGCAATATTGGGTTAAGATTAGAAGACTGTTCAGTTTATGCTGAAATCCAGTTAATTTGATCTTTTTTCTAATGTATGCTGTCACTGCTTTTGCCCAACCAAATTTTATCACCTATCTAACCTATAACCAGCCCTCTTCCTCTCTCCCCTCCCTTGCAGCTATCAAAGAATCTTTTCTTCTGTACATGACTCTGTTTCTAAGTCCTTATAGTAGGGGTCTCGTACAATATTTGTCCTTGTGCCACTGACTGATTTCACTCAACATGTCTTCCAATTGAAACCAGGTTATGAGATGCTTCCTAAAATCATCATTGTTCTTTATCATTGCACAGTGTTCCATTGAATATATATCTACCATAGTTTGTTTATCCATTCATCTATTGTTGGGCATCTGGGCTGATACCATCTTTTTGCTATTGTGGACTGTGCTGCAATAAATATTCATGTGCATTATCTGTATGTGTGACTGCCCTTGATTCTGTAGGATATATTCTGAGCAGTGGGATTACTGGATCAAATGGTGTATCTATTTTCAGCTTTTAAAGTAAGCCCATTGCTTTCCAAAGAGGTTGCACCCTTTTGCAATCCCACCAGCAGTGTAGGGGAGTTCCAATTTCTCCACAGCCTCTCCAGCATTTGCTGTTTTGTGTTTTTTGGATCATGGCCAACCTTGTTGGGATGAGATGGTATCTCATTGTAGTTTTGATTTGGATTTCTCTAGTAGCTAATGACTGTGAGCATTTCCTCATGTGTCTTTTGGCTGCCTGGATGTTGTCTTTAGTAAAGTGTCTGTCCATCTCCTTTGCCCATTGCTTAATTGGGTTATTTACACTTTTCTTTTTGATATTTTGCAATACCTTGTACATTACAGAGATCAGATGTCAATTTGACGTATAGTTGCCAAATATTTTTTCCCATTCTGTAGGCAGTCTTTTAATTCTTTTGACAAAGTCTTTGGATGAGCAAAAGTGTTTGATTCTTAGTAGTTCTCATTTATCTATTTTCTCTTCTGTTGATCGTGCTTTGTCAGATTTTGAAGTTTGTCTAAACTATGTATTAAAACTTCAATTGCTGACCCTATTTTTTCTTGCATGATCTTTATCATTTTAGGTTTGATATTTATCCAGCTTGAGTTAGTTTTTGTGTATGGTGTGAGACACGAGTCTTCTTCCAATTTTTTGCAAATGGATATCCAATTTTGCCAGCACCGTTTGTTAAACAGACTGCTTGTAAAGAGACTGATTGTAAACTCCAGTTTACAATTTCAGGATCTTTGTTGAATATCAACTGTTCATAAGAAGATGGTGGCATCTCTGGGGTCTTAACTCTGTTCCATTGTTCTATATGTCTCTTTTTGTACCAGTACCAGGCTATTTTGACTACTGTGGCAGTATAATATGTCCTAAGGTCAATTCTGGTCTTTTAGAAGAGTTCTTGACCTGCACATCTCTTTTTCTCATGTTGACTTGGAGACTCCACATTTTGTCCCCTGTCATGGCTGCCTCTGGTGGTGGCTCAGCACCATCTGGTTCTTCTGGTCTCATGCTGATGCAGTCTCCCATTCATGTGGGTCCTTCTGTCTCCTGAGCTCATTTTCCTTATATCTTTGTTGTTCTCGGTTGTCATCTGTTCCAGATGGGTTGATACTATTTGGTATACCTCAGATGGTAGCTTGCTAGCTTTTAAGACCCCAGACACCACTCACCAATATGGACTGCAGAAGACTCTAAGCTGAAGACTAGCTATGCCAGCTGACCTCGAAGTCCCCTGAAAACACAGTCCCCAGACTCGTATCCCTGCTACTTTATTCTCTGAAATATTGAGTTTAGAAAGCCTTTCAGTTTACGGTGTAGTCCAGTTATGCTGATTTGTTCTCTACTGTGTGCTATCACTCCCTTCACCTAACCAAACTCCTATCAATTATCTAACCTGTGAACATCCCTTTCCTTCCCTTATCACCCTTGTAACCATCAAAGAGTCTTTTCTTCTGCATGAGGTACATTTTTAAGTTCTTACAGCAGAGGTCTTACACAATACTTATCCTTTTGCAGTTGAACAATTTCACTGAGCATAATGGCTGAGTAAAATATTTTTGTATGCCAGTAAAAAGCCCATAAGCTCCAGAGGTTAGCCTGAGTGCCTAATAAAGTGGCCCTGAACCTGGTTAAGGATCTGCTAAATGAAAATACACTGGAGGGTAATTTTGTTACTTAACCTCTCTCTCCTGGTCTTTTTAAAGGGGAATGTTGATAGGCCACTAGCAATTAACTACACGATTCCCCATTGGTGACATCTTTGCTGTCCTGGTAGACTGGTGGTGGCAGTGCCACTACAGTTGATTTGCAAGATGCATTCACTCTGAGCCTCAGCTTTTTCATGAACAAATCAAAGGGATTAGATAGACTGATGATTTTAAAAAATGTTATTCCAGCATTGGGATGTTATGCAAATGAAATTTTATGAAGCAAAGGGCAGACCTCTTTAGGACATATACAAATTTTGCTCAGACCTCTGAGTCCAATGAATATGCACACAAACTTGTGAACACACCCAACAGAATCTTCCATATGCGATGAAAAGATAGAGAGGTTTCCTGCAGACAATGACAGGTTTAGGGACCCCTGGACTTCATGAGGCCTGGATAAGAACTCAGCTCTAGAAAATTGCAGCAGTTTTCAAACCTCTTTGACAGTGAGATACAGTAAGAAATACTATTTACATCAACACATAGTACCCACATACTGGAACAAAAGTTTTCCCGAAACCTTTACACTGTGAAAGAAAAATGGTCCCATGCCCTGGCTGGATCAGGGATGTTTTGGGAATATAATCCAAAGCCTCTTTCTGGAAAGAAATCATAATTCTGGGAAAAAAAAATGCTTGAGAAATTTTCTGATGGATTTTAATGGGATTAAGATCTATTCTGAGAAACTACCTACCTATGCACTTGACCTTGGGAGGAACCCAATGGCCTTTAACCACTTTTTCAATAAGTCTAATAATCCTTAACAAGATTTTTTTCCCTCTTCTGTCCACTCTAATGATTTTCTAACCATTCTCTTCTATGAAATGACATTACCAAGTATCTTAGTCATCTAGTACTGCTATAACAGAAATACCACAAGTGGATGGCATTAACAAACCAAAATTATTTTTTTTAAAGTTTAAGAGGATAGAAGTCTGAATTCAAAGGGTCAGCTCTAGAGGAAAGCCTTCTCTCTGTGTCAGCTTTGGAGGAAGGTCCTTGTCATTGATTGAGTTGTGTCCCCCAAATATGTGTGCAGCAATTTGTCTAAGCCATGATTCCCAACATTGTGTGATGTTCTTCCATGTTGTAAGCCCTGCCTCTGTGATGTTAATGAGGGAGGATGGGCAGCAGTTGTGTTGGTGGGGCAGGATTCTAAGACTGTATTGTGCTTTAAGGCAATCTTTTGAGCTATAAAGGAAAGCGAGGCAAGCAGAGAGTTGGAGACTTCATGCTACCAGGAAGGAAGCAGTACTGGGAACTGAGCACGTCACTGGGAACCCTGCATCTTAGAAGCTCCCAGTCCAGAGGAAGACTGATGACAAGAACATTCCTCCAGAGCCAGTAGAGAAAGTCTTCCCCTGGAGCTGATACCCTTAATATCATGGATTAAACTGTATCCCTCAAAAATATATGTAGCCATTTGGCTTGGCCATCATTAACAATATTTTGTAATTTTCCTATGCTGCCTGTAGCTAGCAGATATGATGATTATGTTAAAAAAGGATTAGGATGGGACCGCAACAACCTTGCTAAGGGAGTTTCCCTGGAATGTGGCTTGTACCACCTTTTGTCCTTTCATCCTATGGGCGATAAAGAGAGAGAAGCAAGCACAGAGTTGGGAACCTCACATCATCAAGAAAGCAGCACCAGGAATAGAGGGCATCCTTCAGACCTGAGGTTCCTGCACCAAGTCTTTGCTCCCTGACCAAAGACTGATACAACACAAGGACTTTCTTCCATAGTGAATAAAGAGTGAAAGACTTCCCTTGGAGTAGACACCCTGAATTTGGACTTGTAGCCTACCAGGCTGTGTAGGAATAAACTTTCCTTTGTTAAAGCCATCTACTTGGTGATATTTCTGTTAGAGCAGTACCAGATGACTAAAACACTAAACTTGGACTTTTAGCCTATTGGACTGTGACAAAATAAAATCTGTCTTTTTTATATCCTTTTTTGTTTTTTTACTATGATTGAATGAAAATGTACATTCCCATATAAATTCGCATGCTCACCTATATGCAGCTCCCACTGCCCTCCCTGCTCGGTGACAGCACACCCTTCCTCTCTGCTTCATATATGTCCTATTTTCCCAATAGTCTCCCATCCCCTCCTCTCCACCCACTCCCCTTCCTCCAGTAAGAGGTTAGCAGGATGACATCCTATAGATGCACAGAACCATAAAGTTCCCACAAGATATGGTCACTCTGCATCGCCAAGTCCAATCCATCCCTGTCTGAAAAAAATTTGTCTTTTTGAAACCACCACTTGTGGTATTTCTGTTAAAGTAACACTAGATGACTAAAACAGTCCTTGCCTCTTCAGCTTCTGCTTCTTGGTTCCTTGGAGATGTCCATATGTTTTGGCATCTCTCTTCCCCATCTCTGCTTACTTGCTTCTTTAACCTCTTTTATATCTCAAAAGAAAATGACCCACTAATCCTGTCTCATTAACATAAGAAAGACAGCTCATTCCCAAATGGCATTATAACCACAGGCATATAGGTTAAGATTTACAATACATGGGGGGGGGGGTATGCAAAACATATCTATATCATCTCCAAAGTCTTAAATCAACTCCATGTCCAAAATTTAATCTTCTGAATCATCTGAATTAAAATTGGTGATTCTTTAGAGGTATTTTATCCTGGGACAAAATCCCTCTTCATTTGTGAACCTGTGAACTGTACAATATAAGTTACCTGCTTCCAAAGTACAATGGCAGAATAGGCACAAGGCTAACATTTCCATTACAAATGGAAGAAACTGGACTAAGGGACAACAGGCACCACGCAAGTCGGGAATATAGCAGAACAAGTTACATGGCTTGAAATGAATTAATTCAAGGCTTAAAAGTAATCCTCTATTATCTGAGACCATCTGGGCAATGGCCTTGCCCTCCAGACTCTATGTGTTGGCCACACCCTCTAGATTCTGGGTAAAGGCTCCTTGGCTCTGGGCTTCTGCTTTGACTTCCAGGCCCACTGAGACAATAACTCTGTTCCCTCAGTTTTAAACAGCCCCCTTGTCCTAGCCCAAGTGGTGATTCTACATCTTTGGCCCTGGCAGGCTCTGTTCTTCTGCCACTTGGGCATGACAGCTCTGCCCCCTCAGTTTTGGGGTGGTGGAGCATACCTTAACAGCAGCCCCACACTCCAGAACCACTCATGAAGATCTGACCCTTTGAAACCTAGGAGTTTGTGGCCCCACCCTTTAAGATCCAAGAGACGGTGGTACTACGCTTTGAAACCAAGAAGGCCCTGCTTCCTGTGTTCCTTCCAACAGTTCTGCTGATCTCTAAGCTGACCAAAGAGTGGTTCTTTTCTTTTCCTGGAAGACAGCAGATGTAGCTCCTTTAGCCTGTTTCCTGCCTGTAGAATTCCAGGAGGCAGGCAGCATTCTTTCCATTGATCCTGTCTTTGTCCCCTTCAGTCTAAGCTGATGGGTTTTCTGCTGTGATAGTTGATTAGATCCATCAGTCACAGGCTTGATCTCTTTAACAGAAGACTGCAGCCACATCTTTGGTCAAAACTCATCTAGCCTCCATCTATTATCCAATTCCAAAACCACTTTCACATAATAATATTTGTCAGAGCAGCACCCTATCCCTGGTATGAAATTCCATCTTAGTTATTTAGTGCTGCTACAACAGAAAGATCGCAAGTGGATTTCTTTAGCAAACCGATATTCAACTGTATCACAGTTTAGGAGGCTAGAAATCCAAACTGAGTACCAGCTGTAGGGAAAGGTTTTCTCTCTCTGTCAGCTTTGGAGGAAGGTCTTTGTCATTTCAGTTTCTGCTTCCTGGTTCCTTGGAGAGCTCCACATGTTCTGGCATCCTCTCCCCAATCTCTGCTTACTTGCTTCTTTAATCTCCTTATATCTAAAAGAAAATGATTCAAGATACACCCTATACTAATCATGTCTCATTTACATAACAAACACAATCCATTCACAAATAGGATTAAAACCATAGGTATAAAACTCAAACCAAACTCAGTGCTGTAGAGCCGATTCTGGCTCATAGCGATACTACAGGGCAGAGATGAACTACTCCATCAAGTTTCCAAGGAGTGCCTAGGGGATTCAAACTGCTGACCTTTTTGGTTAGCAGATGTAGCACTTAGCCACCACGCCACCAGGGTTTCCATCCATAGGGAAAGAGATGAGGATTCACAACATACAACACTAAGTGATACCTGTTGAACCGGCCTCATTGTTAGCAGCCATAGAGTCAATTCCAGTTCATGGTGACCTCACATATGCAGAGTAGAACTGCCCCATAGGGTTTTCCTGTCTGTAATCTTTATGGAAGCTGATCACAGACCTGTTTCTTCCATGGCGCCCCCAGTAGCTTGGACCACCAACCTCTCAGTTAGCAGCTGGGACTACCCAGGGACCTTCATGTTTGGGATATTGCACTTGGCTTTGGCAAAAGACTTCTAAAAAGCAATTTAAAAAATACAAAAAAGAAACAGGAATAATGAACAAAAGATATGAGAGCAATTCACAGAAGAGAAAATCTGCACAGGTAATAAGCATAAGGAAAGATGTTCTATCTTACAGCAGAAAGGAAAGGGAAGAAACAAATTATTAAAACTTGGGAGGAAGAAATCTGTGGAGCTGAAATTCAGACCTCGTAAGAGGGATGCCAGATGCCTGGCGCTAGTGTCCCTGAGGTGGGCTATAATAAAGTTGATTCTTCCAATATTAGAAAATTGCTATTGGGATTCAGCATCCATGATTAGGGGGGAACTGCTGCTGCCACAGTGAAGTGTTGCTGGTGTGATGCTCACAGGAACCAAAAGCTAGTGTGATGCTCACAGGTATCTGAAAGGAGAAGGGAAAGAAGTACACAGAAAGCTGAGGGGAAGGAACAAGTCTCCTCACGTTGCTCTGGTCTTAAAGGCTCCCTCCTGTGACCCCTTTCGACAGAGCTCAACATGGAGTCAAGTGGCAAAGCAGCAATAAGGTTTGTAGACCCCTAGCTCGATGGCAAGGAGCGCTGGTGGCACAGTGGTTAAGAGCTCAACCGCTAACAGAAAAGTTGCTGGTTCAAATCCACCAGCTGCTCCGTGAGACAACTCGATGACAACAGGTAATTGGGCAGGGCAAATGGTTAAACGCTCAACTACCAGCCAAAAGACTGGAAGCGTGAACCAACCTTTTGGCCAGTTTCAACCACCAGAAGACAGGCCTGGCTATCTGCTTCTGAAAGATCACAGCCTCAAAACCCTGACAGAGTACAGTTCTACTCAGCAGCAACTAATAACAACAATAGCATCAACTACAAAGCAGATTATAAAAGGTGAGTTTGGAGATGAGGAATAAAACCATAACTTTCACAATCCATCTTATTGGCTACTCAACATTTGTATTCGAACTTCCATGCCAAAAAATAAAATAAAATAAAATCCTGCTTAGCACAATGCAACTATTCTTTACACAAATAAAGATGGTATTACTCATTTTCCCTCAGAGGGGATACAAAGTCCCAACCCTCATTGTATCTATCTCTGGAAGACAGTCACAATATACATTTCTGTGCCATAATTATTGCATAAATTTAATCAATCTCATATTAATATTCTGTTATCTAAAAGCTAAACTGTAAATTTAATCTCAAACAAAACTTACACTAAACAATATGGAGGTAGTTTCTAGCCAGGGTCGGGTAACAAGACCTAGATATAGCCATTTGTTTGAAACAATTCAACAAATGGACAAAAAGATGAACTCTACAGTATTCCCAGCTGACTGCCTGGAGAAACATTTCAGACTACAGTGCAGGGAGGGTAAAACATGGCAGAGCCTGGATGCATCCCTGAGTTGACAAGACTGAGCCGGGAGCTTAGGGAGCCCAAAGCAACTATTATCCATAGGGCAGTATGATGAAAATAAGAGAACTGTAGAGAGAAAATCCTGGAGATAAGAAGAACCCACCTTTGAGTATTCACCTGAATTCTGATCATTACACACACGTGAGCAAGGACAGAAAAATAGTGACCTGAAAGGAAAGCTCACATGGAGCTGAAAATAGTATCAGTGTCTACCAGGCAGATGGAAAACCTTGTAATTGAAGGACTATCAGACTGAGTAATCAGAGGTGTTCTTATTTGGTGGTGGTAAAAAATTAGACCTTGATTCAATCTATCAAAAATAATACCCCCCCAAACCAAACTCATTGCCATTGAGTTGATCCTAACTCATAGTGACCCTGCAGAATAGAGCAGAACTGCCCCATAGAGTTCCAAAGGAGCACCCAGTGAATTTGAACTGCTGACCTTTGGTTAGCAGCTGTAGCACTCAACCACTGCACTTCCTAACCCATCAAACCCATTAAAGCCTAAAAGCAAGAACTGAAAAAAGACCAAACTGTTTCCAAGTAACCTGTCTTAGTCATCTAGCGTTGTTCTAACTGAAATACGACAAGTGGATGTCTTTAACAAAGAGATTTTATTCTGTCACAGTCCAGTAATCTACAAGTCCAAATTCAGGGCATCAGCTCCAGGGAAAGGCTTTCTGTGATGTCTCTGGAAGAAGGTCCTCGTTGTCAATCTTCCCCTTGACTGGGAGCTTCTGAGGCACAGGGACCCCAGGTCCAAAGGGTGTGCCCTACTCCTAATACTGCTTCTTTCCTGAAGATATGAGGTCCCCAACTCTCTGCTTACTTTCCTTTCCTTTATATCCCAAGAGATTGTCTCAAGGCACAATACAGGCTTACACATTGAGTCCTGCCCTACCAACATAACTGCTATCCATCCTCTCTCATTAACATCACAGAGGCAACATTTACAACATACAGGAAAAGCACACAACACTGAATTTGATGGCCCAGCCACACTGACATACATATTTTGTGGGAGGGACATAATTCAATCCATGACACAATCTAACAGTGTTTTAGAAAAAGCTCAAGGATACAAAACTACCCAACACTCAAGAAGATAAACTTCATAATGTTTGGCCTCCAAACGAAAATTACTGAGCATGTAAAAGAAGAGGAAAATATAACCCATAATAAGGAGAAAAACAAAGCAATGGGATAAAAATTCTTTACGTAGTAAAAATGTATTTCAAAAATGAAGGTAAAATAAAGAAGAGTTCTGGCCAATATGGCACCATATGCAAAAGGACTATGTTATCCCTCTATAGCAAAGACCTCAAACAACTAAGTAAAACAGAGACAAACATTAATCCTGGAACCTGAAGTATCAAACAAAGGGATTAAAGATCTTAGTCGAACACTGAATGGATTAAGAAACTGACAAAGAATAAGAGTGAGAAGAAATACAGTGGAAGTTCCCTACCAGCCACTTCAACATGGGTTTGCCATCTTGGACTCCTGCTGGAGATTGCCAGGCAGAAGCACGGGAAAGCAGCACCACAGAGATCTCAGCAGGAATCAAAGCATCCAGTATCAGTGACATATGCTTTCCCACCCCCCATATTCTCCCTGCTACTCTGATGTCTCTTGACTAGCTACAGTGACTTGGCAGGCTGGGAAGCACAGCATCCATGCTGCTTGGATTTGTCACACACATTGGAGACCAATGGACAGGAAATACATGAAAACAGCTTCAGGAGCTCCCAGCAGGATGTTGATTGCCCGGTAACCAGCAATATATGCTTTCCTAACTTCACTCTTCTCCACCCCTACTCAGCCTCCTCTGCTTTCTGCTGGTTTAACTCTCCTGACCAGGAGGAAACTCCTTCAGCCCCAGCTGCCTGGATTCATCCTCCGCACATGGGCTGGCTCCCTGAATGCCATTTGTCTGTAGCTAGTGTTGCTCTATTACGTTTATTCTGGTTTCTTCCATGCCTCCTACCATCTCCTCCTCCTTTCTCTTGAACACCTGGCTCTGTGTGTCATCTTTGCCTTTCTGCAAGGCTTTAAAGTGTTGTTTAACTGGGGAACCATTCCTCTAGCCCCTAATGCCATGCTGATGGGATTCTCAAGGCTTTTTTTTTTTTCGCTTTACTTTGTTGTATTTTATTGTGTTTGTTTTGTCTGTTTATTTTTGTTATCTTTGCATGGCTTGAGCATCCCTTCTGGCCAAGAATGTACTGCATGGCTTAGAACCTAAGTCCCCAGTTTGCACACTTGTGACAGTGGGATCCTTGGGGGCATTGTTTTTTCTTTTCTTTTTTCTCTTTTCTTCTCCTTGTGTTTGTTCATTTCTGAGTTCTCATTTCTCTATACTTACAGTCTTTTCCTGTCTTCTGAATACCTGACATTGTGTGACATCTATATCTCTTCTAGCCAAGACATGCTTTCCTGGTATTAACACTAGAATTGGTGGGACCCCTGGGGGGCCTTTTTTTTATCTTTTTTACTTTTCCCAGTTTTTATCTCCTTTTTTTCCTTGTCCTTTTCCTCTCTCTTTTTTTCCTTTCTGTTTTTTCTCTATGTCTTGGTTTTTCATCTCTCTACTCCAATCATGAGTTTCCTTAGCAATCTTTTTGCTTATTTGTTTGCTTGCCTGTTTTTGGCTCATGTTTCTCTCTCTCTCCTCTTTTCCACATCCATCTTAGCTCCACACATCACAAACTCCTCCTTCCTTCCTGCTTATATGCACCATGCACTGAACATCACACTCCTGAGAAGCACAGACACAGCACACTGGAACTTGCTCAGCATTGATTCCTGGCCCACCCTGTAGGCCCTAGTATATGCCACAAACAATCCATAGTAGGCCTTCCCCTTCAGCTGGACCTGCCCTCCTGCACCATAGCTGAGTGATCAGCCCTGAACACTGGGCAAGTAGGTGAAAAGTATCATGACCAGAGATGAAGAAACAACAAAGAACACACAGCCTGCCTCCTCTGATATAAAAAAAAAAAGCAGAATGAAACAAAAGATCCACAATCAATAAATAAATAAAATAACTACTGAATGTCCCAAAGACAGCAGATAATATTAAAATATATTAAAAATCAGAACAGGATGGTCCAGGCAGCATCCAAAATAAAACACCAGCTGACTTTCCAGTATAAGAAAAATCACTAGAATTACTTGATAGGGAACTCGGATTTCTCGTATTCAAAGGTATCCAAGAGTTGAAGCAAAAAGCAGAGAAAAATGAGGGAAATGAGGCAGATGAATTCATGGAAGAATTTAGGAAAATAATACAAAATGTCAAAATAAATTCACAACCAGAAGTTATACAAAAACAACTAGAAATTCAAAACAACAAGATTTCAGAAATGGACAATGTCATAGAAGGTCTGAGGAGCAGGTTTGAAATGATGGAAGACAGGATCAATGAAACTGAAGACAAACACTTGGATACAACTCCGAGAAAAAGTCAGAAAAAATAATGAAAAGAAAAAGAAGAAACTCTGAGAATAATGCACAATACAATCAAAAGCAAAAATGTGCAAGTAATCGGAGTTCTAGAACAAGGGGAGAAAATAAAAAACATACAGAGGATGACTGAAGAACTGCTGACAGAAAACTTTCCCACTATCACGAAAGATGAAAAGCTGACCATCCAAGAAGCTCAGTGAACCCAGATAAGGTAGACTCTAAAAGAAAATTACCAAAGCACATCATAATCATACTCACTAAAACACAGAAAAAGCTCCAAGAACAACTCGATAAAAAGAAGTATCACATACAGAACAGAAACAATAAGACTAAACTGATTATTCAGCAGAAATTATGCAGGCAAGAAGGCAATGCACTGATACGCATAAAATCTTGAAAGAAAAAAACTGCCAACCAAAAAATAACATACCCTGTAAAACTTCTGTTCAGATACGATGGTGAAATTAGGACACTTCCAGATAAATAGAAATTAAGGAAATATGTAAAAATCAAACCATACTTACAAGAATTATTAAAGGGAGCCCTTCAGTCTGAGAACAAATAACATCAGACTACAGCCTGAATCTAGATTCCAAGATTGTACCAGCCAGATACCAGCCTAGGAAATTAACTCTCAAGTACTGTCCAAAGCCAAACATGGAATCAGAGAGGTTAATTTATAAATGACAACAACATCAGAACAATAAAAGAAAATAAACAGTGTAGGTATAGAACTTTCTAATGGAGTAGAAGTCATGGTGATACCAAGTAATAACAGACTAATTCAAACCTAAGAATATAAGGGTAAATTAACAAGAAAGTTAACAAGTCTATTTATTAAAACAATGAAGAAAAACACAATAAAAACAAACTCTGTAATAACAAAAGAAATCCACAAACAAAAGGAATTCAGCACGACAGAATAAGAAGAACAAAGAAAACGTTAGTGCCATATACACACACACACAAGCACTACAGAAAGACAGCAATAAACTCACACCTATCAATAATTACAATGAATGTAGATGGCCTAAATATACCCATAAAAAGACAAAGTGACAGAATGGATTAAAAAATAGGAGCCATCAACATGCTGTCTACAAGAGATACACCTTAGAAATAAAAAAGTAAACTCATTAAAAATTAAAAGACAGAAAAAATAAAAAAAAGCAGGAGTGGCAATGCTAATTTCAGACAAAACAGACTTTAAACAAGACCCACCATAAAAGACAAAGATGGGCTCTATTTAAAGAGTAAAGGGATAATAATCCATCATGAAGACTTAACCATAATAAACATTTGTACACTCAGTGGTGTTCTTCTTGTTGTTAGTGCCTTCTAGTCAATTTATAGTGACCCTATGCACAACAGAACAAAACATTGTCTGGTCCTGCACCATGCCTATAATAGTTGTTATGCTTAAGCCTATTGTTGCAGCTACTGTGTCAGTCCATTGTGTTGAGAGTCTCTCTCTTTTTTCCTGACCCTCCACTCTACCAAGCATGATGTCCTTCTCCAGGGATTGACCCTTCCTGACAATATGTCCAAAGTATGTGAGACACAGTCCCTCTATCTTTGCTTCCAAGGAGCACTTTGGTTTTACTTTTTGCAGAACAAATCTGTTTGTTCTTTTGGCAGTCTATGGTACATTCAACATTCTTCTCCAACACCACAATTCAAAAGCATCAATTATTCTGTCTTCCTTTTTCACTGTCCAGCTTTTGCATGCATATGATGTGACTGAAAATACCACAGCATGGGTCAAGGTATACCTTACTCTTCTAGTCGACATCTGTACTTGTCAATACTATAAAGAAGTCCTGTGCAGTGGATTTTCCCAATGCATGGTATCTTTTGATTTCTTAACTGCTGCTTCCATGGGTATTGATTGTGGATCCAAGTAAAATGAAATCCTTGACAACCTCAATCCTTTCTCCATTTGTCATGTTGTTGCTTACCGGTCCAGCTATGAGCGTTTTTGTTTTCTTGATGCTGATGAGCAATCCATACTGAAGGCTGTGGTCTTTGATCTTCATCATTAAGTGTTTCAAATCCTCTTCACATCCAGCAAGCACGGTTGTATAATCTGCACAATGCAAGTTGTTAAATGAGTCTTCTTCCAATCCTGAGGCCTCATTCTTGTTCACATAGCCCAGCTTATCAGATTATTTTCTCAACACACAGACTGAAAAAGTATGCTGAAAGGATACAACCGTGACACACACCTTCCATGACTTTAAACCACGCAGTGCCCCCTTGTTTTGTTCACATGAACAGAACTGCCTCTTGGCCCATAGACAGATTCCACATGAGCACAATTAAGTGTTCTGGAATTCCTATTCTCTGCAATCTTAGCCATAATTTGCATAGTCAATGAAACACTGGTAAACATTTTTCTGGTACTCTCTGCTGTCAGCCAAGATCCATCTGACACCAGCAATGATATTCCTAGTTCTGCATACTCTTCTGAATCTGGCTTAAATTTCCAGCAATACTTTATCAAAGTATTGTTGTAGTTGCTTTTGAATGATCCTGAACAAAATTCTAGTCAATACAATTCCGCATCATATGCTACACCCAAATAGGATTCATACCAGGTATGCAAGGATGGTTAAACATTAGAAAATCAACTAACACATTCTATCACATAAATAAAAGGAAAGAATCACATGATCATCTCAACTGACAGAGAAAAGGCATTTTACAAAGTCTAGCACCCATTTCTGATGAAAACAATAAAACAGGTATAGAAAGGAAATTCTGAACATAATAAGCACTTTAACTACTGCACTACTAGGGCTTCTTAACAAAGGAGACAAAGTGGAATAATAAAAAATACTCCAATAATACAAGAGAAAGCAGTAAAGGGGCAGGGAGCCCAGAGAGGACAAATAGAGAGCAAATAACTGGATGACAGATTTAAGCCCAATAATATCAATAATTGGAGAACTGATGTGACAGTGGTTAAGAGCTCAGGCTGTTAACCATAAGGTTGGCTCTTTGAATCTACCAGCTGTTCCCTGGAAACTCTATGACCATTCTACTCCATCCTATAGGCTGCCGTAAATTGGAATTTTCTTGATGGCAATGGTATGTTTCTTGTGCTATTTTTGTTGTTAATAGCAATAATTAAATAAATACAGGTTATCTAAACATTCCAACTATAAAAGGCAGAAATTATTAAATTAGATAACAAAATAAGAACAAACTATACACTGCCTACAAAAAACCCATTTTAAATATAAAGTCATAAACAGACTGAGAATAAAAGGATAGAAAGAGATGTACCATCCTAGTGATAATCAAAGAGAGCTGGAATAGCTTTACTACTATCAAATGAAATAGATTTCAGACCAAAGAATATTATCAGTGAGAAAAGAAGATCACTTCATAATGGTAAAAGGATCTGTTCATTAAGAAAACATACCATGCTGAATTCTTATACCCCTACTAACAGATCTTCGAAATGCTAATGAACTGGAGCCTCATGGGGTGAATGTTTTGTAGAGCTCTACTTGAATACTCTGGGGGTCAGTTCTACTCTGGCCCCTAGGGTCGCCATGAGTCGGATCCGACTGGACGGCACTTGGCATGTAAATACTATTTCTTTCTTCTTTCTCTTTGCTTTCCTTTTCTTCTTTGCTCCCCTCCCTCCCTTCTGTTTTTCTTTCTTGATTATCCACTATACTCACTGTAAGGTGAATGTAAGGATACTGTATCTGCCTTTTATTTAGCTATCAAAAGATAGCATTCTAGGGGCTGCGAACAGTGATTACAAGAACCCCTGGTCTGGGCAACTTACTTTTGGCTTCTATGGGCTTCAGCGCTCCCATCCACATCATGGAGATGAGCAGATTACAAAAGGAAGAAAGAAAATGTTTCTAAACAGTGGGATCTTTCTCCAGATTTTGTGGAACCCTAATATATATAACACAAAAGCTGAGCTGCTCTGGTTGAAATGTGGTTGCAGCTCCTGGAGCCCCACCTCTTTAGCCTTCTCTCTGAGATTTTTAGGTCACTCTCAGGAAATCCCTAAGGTTCTTCAGAGAATGATTTGAAAACTACTGTGACAGATGATCTCTAGGAACTCTTCTATTCTCAAATTCTACGATTCTATGGTGTTAATGAGTTGAAGTTTAATTTTTATTCCTTATAAGACTGATGCTTGTTATATGAAATCATTGTTTCTCTCTATTTTGATCAAACATCATGCAAAATCTTTGTGTCTAGTGAATCTACTTATGCAAATATCTGCTTTGCATGGTTTCTTAAGAAATCCGGTGTCAGTACAGCGCTGGACTTCTAAATAAGAGTTCATCATTACCGAAGCTCTTTGTGTTTGAGGATTTGTGGACTCTTCCCTTAGGGTTGTCTCCAAGCATGAGTCCATTTTCTCTTAGTGTCTCTCAAGGTTAAAGATAATCTGTATTCTCTTTAGGACTGTGGAAAGACAAGCGATAACAATTTAAAGGCCATAACAGAAAAACAAATCAGCTGGGAGATCATATGATAGCCAGACCACCTCTGGGCCCAAAACTCCAATTAAGATGTCAACATATCTGAGACGTGACCATTGTGACTACCTAAAGATTAACTTTCTACCAAGCTGCCATCTGAGGGTATACCAAATGGTCCCTACTCAGCGGGAATGGATGATCACCACAGACCAAAACGACATGGGGGAAAGAGAACCCAGAAGACAGAGAGACCCATGTGAGTGGGTGACTACATCGACTTGAGACTGGAAGAACCGGATGGTGCCCGCCACCACCAGTGATAGCTGTGTTGGAGCTCACAAAGTTGAGTTTCACTGGCAACACAAGAATAAAAAGTGGTACACACTGAGATCTCCATTAAAAGACAGCAACTGATGGTCCATGGGCCTTGGAGTTCCCCTGGTAGCACGGCCCCTGGCCCTGATGCTGCCCGTCCATAAATCATAATGGAGGTCAACTCTCGGGCAGAAATGGATTGGACTTCGTGACACAGAGTGACCATATCATGTGTGCACTTTATGGTCCTAAGCATCTATAGGATGTGGTCCTGCTGACTTCTTACTGGAGGAAGGGGAGTGAGTGGAGAGGAGGGGATAGGAGATTGTTGAGAGGATAAGACACGACACATATGGAACAGAGAGGAAGAGTGTGCTGTCACCAGGCAGGGAGAGCAGTGGAAGCTGCGTTTAGGTGGGCATGCAAATTTATATGGGAATGTACGTTTTCATTCAATCATAATAAAAAAAAGTCTTCCTTTCAGTATTTCCTTCATCTTCGAGTAAAGAAAAAAGTCACTGGGGGCCAGATCAGGTGAGTAGGTAGGGTGTTCCAATACAGTTATTTGTTTACTGGCTAAAAAGTCTCTCATAGACAACTATACAATTAAGTCTATAAACTTGCCACCATGCCACCGTGTGCAGCGGCCATTCCAGAAAGAGTTCCAAGATTGCTTCAAAGGGTGGACTAGGCACTGGTGTTGACGCATAGATTCCCAAGGGGTGTACTTCAAGAGTGACTAACCACAGTAACATTCAGCAGTGGGATATATAGCTCTTAGAACAATTGAGTTTGCATGCTTAATTGTCAGGTCTTGTACACTCATTCAGTTTTTCAAATTAACCTGGTTGCCAACAAGTAAAGGCAAGTCATAGCTATGACACTGCACAGTAAATTCAAGGATTGTTAGATCAAACCATTAAAAAGCTATCTTGGCTGGGAATGGAGGGATAGTATTGTTCTTCACTCTTTATTGAACATCCATGATGTTCAACATTATATACCACATCACCAATACAACAGCATCTTTGTTCCTTTGGACTTTTCAAGAGAGGACAATGTGAGGAGGATGATACACAGAATGGGTAACACACACTTAAACATGCCATGGGGACATTAAAAATAATGAAAGATACAAGCATCTTTGATATATAGGATCATTTTAAAGCAGAGGGATCTGATGCGTACAACAACAGTATGCACAGTAAGTATCTTGTGCCATCCTTTTTCTTTATATTGCTTGTCTTTTGACACTTTCTTCCTCTTTGTGTACCTCTCTGAATTTCAGCTTTAATACATGAATAAATGAAACTGAGAAGAAACCTAGGTAAAACTTTTCTTATGAAACAAGAACAACAAAAAGCAAGGAGCATCTAGGATTCTGTATTCTTCCAACAGAAATCAGTCATCTAGGAACTAGATGTTTGGCTTTTCCAGAGCAACCATCAAACTAGTCTCTCAACACTACTATGAAGTGAAATAGAAGTGGTTAGATAATGAGCGAGGTCTGAAAGGATACAAAACATGTTGCCGACAATAACTATTTCCAAGGATGGAGAAAGGAATGATAACAAATTTCACTTATTTCATGTGTTGCATTAAGCACACAATTATTTTTGTAATAGACAAATATTAATAAACAACATCGTTAAAGAGAAGCAACCACCTTAAAAATTTTTTAAAAACACTGATTAAGAGGGTATTTGTATGCAAAGCCAACGGTCAGCCATGTTAAAAAGGATTAGTAATTTCACAAAAGAATACAATTCCAAAGGATAATTATTAGTTTATAGCAGAAGTTTTATGAGTCAGAAGCATTAGGTTAGCCTCTGGGGTTTTATAACATTTCTCCTAGTCTGAGCCCCTGTACAGTGGAAAAGTCCAGTGTACTTCCCCAAAATTAAATGAATAATGTCGGTAATGACTTAGCACAGTACCTGACAATAGCAAGTACTCTACCTCACAATGTGGCCCCACATTACCAAGGTAACTTACAGCCCACACATTGGACCATCTGTCTTCCTCGGATAAGTATCATAAATTATTGAAAACAGGGATATAAGCATTTCTCAAAGAGCAACATATCCCTCTCCTCTGGACTCTCCTGAGGCGCTTTTCATCAGCCCTTTCCCACTACTGCACAGGCCTCACATGAAACAACTGCTCTGAAGATGTTGGGTGCTTTCCCAAAGGACAATGCTCTAGCTCTCCAAGCTGCTAAACATTTCAGTTTCTCAGCCTTAACACTTGACATTTCGGGCCAAGTAATTCTGTGCTGTAGGGGGCTGATCTGCGCTTTGCTGGATAGTTACCAGTATCCATGGCTGAGAACTACTTTTAGAAACCAATTCTTTAGTCATCTCATCAGGACCTGGGGCTACAACTACACATTCATATCCATGTCCATCCCCCTAAAAAAATCTTTGAAGCACTAGAAATTAGCTTAAGACCTTCTCCCCAGCAGCTGTGTAATAACGTTGGCTATGAAAGTCAAGTTTTGTGAAGCAAACTTTCTTCCTTATTGGTAGCTGCCAATGGACTACACAAAACAAAAAAAACCCCACTGTCATTAAGTAAATTCCAACTCACAGCAACCCTATGGGACTATAGCGTATAGGCAAGGAAAACTTAAGTGGGTCAAGCCTGGCCCTATGGCAGTGAGTGAAGCAATAGATGTTTTGGCCTGCTGGTATTCCTTAAAGAACAAGGTCTTAATTCTACTTGTGCCACATAAAATGAAGGGAGCAGAAACTGGCAACTAAGCAATTAATATATCCATGGCTTTAAGTAGCATTTATATACTGATGACACTGAATTCTATTTATCTAATCCTTACCTCTCTCGTGGTAGCCAGTCTAATTCAGCTGCCACTCAGTGTCTTCAGCTGGTTATTGTGTGAGCATCTCAAACTCAGTATGGCCAAAACTGAACTGATTTTCACTCCTAAACAAGCTCCTCCCTAACTTTTCTCATCTTAGTAAATGGCACCATTTACTTGACTGCTCAAGCCAAAACTTAAAAGTCATTCTTGATTCCTGTGTTCCTCTCTCCTTCATCTTTCATACCTAATCAGTCAGTGAAGCTAGGTCTGCCTGAAAACAAATCCTTAATCTGTCCACTTCTTTCCAGCTCCACTTCTGCCATCCTAGACTAAACCATCATCATCTCTTGCTGGATCATGGCATTAGCCTCCCAAATGATTTCTATTTCCTATATCACAGTTTCTCAATCTCAGCATTACTGACACTTTGGGCAAGTGTTGTGGGAGTGGTGTCACGTGCGTTACAGGATGTGTAGCAGCATCCTTGGCCTCTATTTACTAAAAGCCAGTAGCACCCTTACAAGCTATGACAAACAAACATGTCTCTAGACATTGCCAAATGGTTCTTGAGAGGCAAAATCATTCTTGGTTGAGAACCCTGCTGTATATCCACTCTACACAGAGACACCAGAAGGATCTTTTAAAAGTGTAGATTGTATAATGTTACTACCCTGTTGGAAACCCATCAATGTCTTCCCACTGAGCTTAGAATAAAATCCAAGCTCCTTAACCATGTTTCACAAGATGGTCTATGATTTGGCCTCTGCCTTCTTTACTAATCTCAACTCCTCCATTTCATGCTGTCACTTACGCTCGAGATCTTTGCACGGCTCACTGTTCATGCACACAAATCTCAGATCAAATGTTTCCTCCTCAGCAAGGCCCTCTCCAACTACTCTCTCTGAATGACCTTGTTACCTTTGTTTTCTATCACATTGCCCATTTATTTCCTTCACAGTGCTAACCACAACAGAAAATTGTCTTTAGTTATCCGTTTGTTGCCTGCCTCTTCATTAGAGTGTAAACTCCATGATGACCAGTACCTGTTTGTCTATTTGTCATACTGTGGTGGATTGCATGTTGCTATGATGCTGGAAGCTAAGCCACCGATACTTCAAATACCAGTACTTCAAATACCAGTCATTCATGGTGGGCAGGTTTCAGCAGAACTTCCAGACTAAGACAGACTAGGAAGAAAGTGCTGGTAATCGACTTCAGTAAAACAGCCAATGAAAGCCCCATGATCAGCAAAACACTGTCTGATATAAAGGCCGACAGATAAGATCATGAAGATGGCCAAGCATCCGAAAACATTTCACTCTGTTGTACAGAGGCTGCTCTGAGCTGGAGCTGACACAATTGTCACCAACAACAACAAGCTTCATGAGTGCGTGGACCTTGACTACCTTGTTCACTGTTCCAGCCCAGTACTTACAATAGCTCCTGGCAGGAGACGTAATCAATAAATATTTCTTCCCTCCATCTTCCTCAAACCTCAGGTTAGGTTTCAATGACCTCCTTTCATTTCCCTTCTAGGATTATTATTGATTTTTGCTGTTGTTTGCTTTCATCTTCAGCTACCTTTGACCTATATTAAAAAGTGTGTGGTCAGCTGTACCATGTACAAGTGTTTGGCATAAAGAAAATAATAACTTGTTATTGTGAACATAAACAAAGGCCAATTAGTTTAGGAACTTCCGTTCCTTGTTCCTCAGGTTTTTAGGTCATAATTATTTCTAGTTTGGTTCCTGTTCCATAAGTCTGAAGCTGTAAAGGTCTTTCTATCAGAGACTATTAGTCCAAAACTCACCTGTTTTAGAAGCACAAACAGCTGCTTTGTCCATCCATCTCAATTTACACAGTTTCACAGGCCTGAAAACCTTTTGTGTCAGCTTCACGTTAAAATACTCAGAGTTAAAGGAAGGATGGCCAAAGGTGCAGCGTGGTCAATAACCTTTGGCTGAGTCCAGGTAGTTTGGCTGCTTCTTAAACATTGATTTGTGGACTGGTTCCAAGAAACAAAGACAACTTGTCCACTTGGCAACTTACTAGTGGAAACTGGAGGCAACTGTTCCCTGGCTAAGGACCAGGGCCCTCTCGTGGCCTTTGGAAAGCATCTCAAGGGGCCATTTTTATATTCTGGCGTGCTGCCAGCTTGTCTCGCCTGGACGGGCTCTCCACACTGTGCACCGACGTCTCCTCGCGCCGAGTTGAGGCCATCATGTGGTGGGAAGATGTTTCCTTGCGCTGGGTGGACGTTTCCATATGCTGGGAGGATACCTCGAGGACATGAGGGAGCCGTTTTCCAGAGGGGGCAATAGAGGGCCCCTCGCTGCGGCGCTGGGAAGTCTCCACTTGACGGGAAGACGTTTGCACCTGCCGAGAGAACGTCTCCATGAAGTGGGACGATGTCTCCACGCGAACGGTCCAAGTCTCCACTCGGGGTGAACAGGGCTTTCCCCTAAGGGGCGAGGCCATTCTGGGGCGGTATCGAGGGCCAATGAGGCCTCGAGGCCTCACAGCCCGACGGTTACCCGCAATCGAGCCTCTGGGTTACGACGACATAGTCACTTGTTAAGGAATGATGCAATGACGACATATTATGTCATCGCGGGCATAATGGTGGAAGACTACGATGCTGTCACAGGCACTTGATAACTGAAGGTCCTGTGGGGGATGAAAACTCCCCACTCCCTGGAGCTCCCTGTGGAGCGGCCCATTGGGTTTGGGCTTCGTTCGCTCACCCACGCTCTAGCCACTCGAAAGCTCGCGTGGGCGGGGCCGGGGAGGGGCCGGCCGGGGATGGGCGGAGTTGAGGGCCTTCCATTGAGGCTCGGCCACGCCCAACCCCCGTATCCCACACTGCCCCGGGACAGGAAGGTGGAGCTGTAACTTCCGGAACCGACTCTGGTGCTCGGATCAATTTTGTGGACTGGTGGCGATTTAGAGGGTTTGCTTGTTATGGCAGCTGCCGTCGCTATGGAGACAGGTAAGTAGCTCTCTGAGCCTCAAATATTCGCTAATAGAACTATTCTCAGTCCAGACACTACCTATTGCTTCCTCTTGTCCTGCTTTCAGGCCTAACTGCCGGCAGTGTTAGAGTTCGGACATGGAGGGGCGATAGTTTTTGTAGCGTCTGGAAAGGCGAAGGTAGTTATGCCTTTGCAGTTTCGTTCGTTCCCGGATATTTTCTCAACACTTGCTATTCAAGCACCGACAGCATCGCCTTCCCAGCGTGGGCTTGACTAAGGCGGAGATTGTGTCTTCAACCGTCTCCTCCTTGGTTGATTTTCTGTGTTTCAAATAAGCTTGCGCGGGTTTGAAATTACTTCGGCAAACTTCTGTATCATTCTGTTATTGTTGAAGCTTCTCGTGTATGCGGACACTTCATGATCTTTCTTACTCTCTATAGTCTCTTTTTCGGCTTGCATTCTGAATTTTTTCCTAATTTGCCACTCACTGAACTTTAGCTTAATGACAACAATTGTAATACACGCGTTAAGATAGGGGGAGGCATAGTTGTTACAGCCTGTCTTAGGGGTCACTTCTAAAGTCTCTACATAATGGTCCACAAGTGGTAGGGGTATCCCATGTGTGTTCATGTTTTGTTGATAACTTCTCTTGCACCGTAGAAAACTCTTAATTTACTCCTTTTAATCAGAGCTTCTCTTAGATTCCTAAGGAAGATTCATCGTCTTCTACAACCAGTTTAGGAAAACCATCATACACATTTCTTTATACGGAAATGTACTTACGCATTAGTACAGTTTTATTACTGTCTGCAAATCAATATTATACACAGTGACCTCTATTTTGGATGATTTTTAATGTCTTCTGTCCTAGATGATGCTGGAAATCGACTTCGGTTTCAGCTGGAGTTGGAATTTGTGCAGTGTTTAGCCAACCCAAATTACCTTAATTGTAAGTTGCTGAGCACCTCTTTAAATTGAGTACAAATATTAATTTTTGACAGAAGAGTTGCAGTTTGTAATGTCAGTTTTTATGCATTCTGACATGGTTGAGTGAAATTAGTGCTACAGTTTCACTAGTGTATAGATATAATTGAGCATGCTGGGACTAGTTTTGAATTTAGTATGTGTTGGTGATGGGGATGTTAAAGTAAGTAGAGTCAATTATATTAAGAGTCACAAACTAGTGGCCCGTCAGTTGGTTTGACCTACAGATTTTTTTCTTGTGCCTTTCAGTTCTTGCCCAAAGAGGTTACTTCAAAGACAAAACTTTTGTTAATTATCTAAAATACTTGCTTTACTGGAAAGAACCAGAATATGCCAAGTATCTAAAGTAAGTTTAATTTTTATAATCCTAAATATGTGTATACATTTTATTGTACTCCAAAACACTAATATTTAACAGAATGTTTAATTCCACATTAAAAAAATATATACTTTGATTCTCTGAAACTTAGTTGCCACCACCCTAATACAAGGCACCTTCATCTCCTAATTTGCATTACAAACTTAGTTTCTGCTTACCTCCCTCCCTCACACCCAAACCAGACAAAGCAAATCAGTATTTTCTTCATAGAAGCTAATTTGATCTTTTAAAAATGTGAGTCAGAACATGTCACTTTCTGGCAAGAATGTGCAATGGCTTCCTGTTGTATGCAGACTAAAATCTAGTCTTTTTCGTGGGCTAAGTCCCTATATGATGTGGCCCCCTCTTGTCTACCCTTGTCTTATACTACTCCATCTCACTCAGTTTCTGACCCTAAGGAACTTCCAGCTTACAAGTACAATGACATAGCCATAGGCTGAAAATTAAAGAACACAGAAAGAGGTACTTGTAGCAAGGGTGTTTCCAAAGTTCCATGGACAAGGTGGTGGTGGTGGGTGCAGCTGAGTTGGTTGCGATTCATAGGGACCTTGTGAACAACAGAACATAGCGCTGCCTGGTCCTGTGCCGTCCTCACAATTGTTGCTATGTTTTAGCCCGTAGTTGTAGCCTCTGTGTCAATGTATCTCCTGGAGGGTCTTAACCAGGTATGATGTCCTTCTCCAGGGACTGGCCCCTCCTAATAACATGTCCAGAGTACGTGAGAAGATGTCTCACCGTCCTCACTTCTAAGGAGCATTCTGGCTGTCATTTTTCCAAGACAGATTTGTTTGCTTTCCTGGCAGTCCATAGTACATTCGGTATTCTTCACCAACACCGTAATTCAAAGGCATCAATTCTTCTTTGGTCTTCCTTATTCAGTGTCCAGCTTTTGTATGTATGTGAGACAGCTGAAAACATCTTAGGGCTTAGGTCAGGTGCACTTTAGTCTTAAAAGTTACACCTGCTTCTTAATACGTGAAAGATCTTTTACAGCAGATCTGCACAATGTACTACATCATTTGATTTCTTGACTGCTGCTTCCATGGGTGTTGATTGTGGAGCCAAGTAAAATTAAATCTTGACGTCAGTATTTTCTCCATTTATCATGATGTTGGAGTTCTGATGGCATAGTGGTTAAAAATTCAGCTGCTAACCAAAAAGTCAATAGTTGGAATCTACCAACTGCTCCCAAGAAAACCTATGGAGCAGTTTTGCTCTATCCTGTAGGGTTCCTGTGAGTCAGAATTGACTTGACAGCAGTAGGTTCCGTATCATGATGTTGCTTGTTGGTCCAGTTGTGGACTTTTGTTTTCTTTTGTTAAGGTGGACAGGGTAACCTTGCCTACGTCTTACGAGCTGCTTTTTTTTTTTTTTTTAATGTGCTAAGTACTTCTTGAACTTTTTTTTTAAGTATATAGTTCTTTTATTGATCATTCAGATTAATCAATGGACACTTGTTTTAAGGGTCATTAAATCGTAGGAAACACATAACCATAAACCTATTCCCTTTTAATGGTAAAAAAATAAATCTTGAACTTACATTTCTATCTTAGTTAGGTAACTAGAAAGCAATATTAACCCCCTTTTTTTTCTTTAAACTACAAGTTTGTGAGGAAGATGTCTCACACTCACATATTCCCTAAGCAAGTCACTTTTCTGATTTGTGTCCAATAGCTGATTAACAAAGGCTGCATTCTCAGACTACCTGTGGGACCCTTTATACCGTTAATGTTCTTCATAAACAGCCTTTTATTCATTTAATAATGAATGAAAAGATTTATTAATATGATGATTACTTGATTGCAGCATGCATGTATATAGACTTAGAGACTCAGTTTTAGGTACTGTCAAGTTCAGTTTCACCTGCAACATTGCTGAGAAATGACCACCCACACTGGTTGGAGGTTTCTGCTGAGCAGATACATGCTGCTTCATTCAGGAACAGCAGATCTCTGCAGATATTTAAATTCAGGAGAGGTTTCAAATTGACTCATTGGGCACTTCATTTGGTCTGCACAGGGTTTTAACTTTAATAGCTACTAACATTTAAAGATTAGAGGATTTTATCTAATAGTCCAGATTTTTGGTTGCTCTTTAGAATCTAAATCTGGTAACAGGTCTTCAGTCTCCTGAGTCACTGACTAGATGAGTGGAGAAGCAGTTGCCTCTTCTAAACTTTCTGCCACTTGGTCTGCATCACTAATAGCCATTATCTACAATGATACTGTTTTTCTCAGCTACTTCAGCTGTTTCTCGAGTGTCACAGGTTTTTGACTCATGCGTTCAGGTGCCCTCCTTTAGGTTTTTGGTAGTCTTGCCATAAATTATTCTTCACCCCTACCCCCAAACAAAAAAACTCATTGCTGTTGATTCTCACCTGTAGTGACCATATAGGACAGGGTAGAACTGCACCATGGAGTTTCCAAGGAGCACTTGGTGGATTTGAACTGTTGACTTTTTGGTTAGCAGCTGAATTTTTAACCACTGTGCCACCAGGGTGTTTCCATTCTTCACCCAGATTCTCTAGATGTTAACAGATAACTGCAGTACAGTCATCAAAACCAGGACACTGATAGTATTAGTGAATGTACAGACTTCGTTCAAATTGTCCAACTAATGTCCTACATCAGGTAGTATCCATGCCAGGATAATTTATTGCTTTTAGCTATTATGTCTTAAGTCTCTTAATATAAGTTCCTCAGTCTTTTTTTTTTTTTTTTGGTAATTTTCATGACCGTGACATATCAGGACTCATGATGTTATTTTGATCCACTACTATAGTAAGTTAAGTTTGATCACTTAGTTAATAAGGTACTGGCTGCATTTCCTCCACTATTAAGTTACTGTTTTTCCTTTTGTTATTATCTTGTGGGGAGATTACATGAGACTCTGTAGATACCTTACTTCACATCTGGCTTTTGCCCACTAATTTTAGCATCTTCTGAAGATTCTTGTCCTAAACAGTTTTTACTGTGGTGATTTTCTAATTCCATCATCCCTTCTGTCTTTATTAGTTGGAATTCTATTGCAAGGAGGAACATTCCCTTGTCTCTGATTTGTTGACTCATTTAATGAATTTTTATGGATTCGTAGATTCTTGTTTTCTCTTACAGATTATAATTATATATTTTCTTGCTCTAATTATTTAAGAGTTAGAGCCCCTTCAGATTGGTACTGTGTATTATGGACATACCTTTATCTTCTTTTGAACGCTTTTCTTTCCGGAACTACATGATGATCGGGTCTTGTCTATTACTTTCTCTGTTTAAGCCCTGAAATCAGCCATTTCTGCAAGGAGCCCTGGGAAATAGTATTTAAAAATTACCACCTGGGCACCAAGTGTGCTCATTGGTACCCTCAGTATCATTGCTTCTGTGCCTTCTTCCAACACTAGGAAATACATGGGTACATACACACCACACACACCCCTCTTTTTCTATATCTTTCTCTATATATTAAAAGCCATACATTCATAGTGATGTTTTTCATTCCAGGCCAACAACAAAAGGTTTATTCTAGACTTTCTCCTTTCCTTATCTGTAATTCCTTTTCTGATAGCCAGAAATTTGGCTCTGCCCATAGTACAGTTACTTGTTCAGCCCTCAAGTATATACAAAGCAATTTTAGAATTGCTATATCATTGTGGAAAACTTCAGTATGTTTGTACATAGTTCTTTTTGAAATTGGCTCACTTTTAAAAAGTTCATCACTGTTGATGAGAAACCAGCACTTATCAGTTAACTGTGATTGAACATGAGTCAGCCCCCAATACTGATTCTGTTCACAAGTTATTGTGTGGCCTTGGGCAAGTTCATCTTTGTGAACGTAAATGTTTATCACTTGACAATTTTGCTTCTGACTTTTTAAAGACTAGTTTTTCTCAGTAAGAAGAGCAGGGGAAAAAAAACTGTACCACCAAAGTATACTAAGTTAATGTTAACAGAAATTGGAGGCTTCCAGATCATTTTTAAATGAGTTACAGCTTGGCATTATTGACTTAAATTATGTTGTCATTAACTTATAAACTTAAACTCAGGTATCCTCAGTGTTTGCACATGTTAGAACTGCTCCAGTATGAACACTTCCGCAAGGAGCTGGTCAATGCTCAGTGTGCGAAATTTATCGATGAACAGCAGATTCTGCACTGGCAGCACTACTCCCGGAAGCGAATGCGTCTGCAGCAAGCCCTGGCAGAGCAGCAACAGCAAAATAACACATCAGGAAAATGAAAATGGGATACACAGCAGGCTTTTAAGACATGTATAGAATGTATTTCTTTTGTACAATGAAGACAGAAGATCCCTGTTACAGTAGCACTGAGACCCTTCAGTGTGTTGATTAATATGCAACCTAACTTTGTTGTTAATAGATTTTTTCTGTTAAACAAGAATTGTTCTACTTTTAAGTTGCTGTGGATTTGTAAGTTTTCCTAAGTTTTTTTTAAGCATAGTCAGTTGAATAAGAATGGAAATCTTAAGATGCTTTGGACCAACTTAAACCAACAGTGGGGGATGGATAGAGTAAGGCAGGTGCACTGAATATACCAAACCCTGAACTGAGCTCTGCTGTTGATAGACCTGGTACCTTAGCAGGTCCACCACCTGGAACCTCACAGAAGAGGAGGAATAGAGTCAGTGACCTAATAGTAGAGCAGAACCAACGCAAAGGTTCTAAGTTTTATGCAGGGATGCGTACCTATATTACCACTTATTTTGCAAGACAGCTTTAAGGAAGAATCACCAGTATGTTGCTGACCTAATGGTGGCAGGGAGAGGATTGGTGGTTTACTACTAATTGGACTTTTGACCTAAGGCTAAAACAGAGTTATGGAGCGTCAAGTACTTGTGCTTACTCAGGGAAACTAACATTTACTGGCAAATACCACCTATCAGGCACTACATGAAGTGCTTTAATCCTCAGAATAATCCTTGTTCACAGAGGAGGACACTGAGGTTTGGACAGGCTAAGTAGCTTCCCTAAGGATAACATAGGTGGTAAACAGTATTTCTTCACCCTACTAGGCTAGCCTCACCAGCCCCCTCTCTGCCTTCCACCTTATCCTAAGCAAAGTAAATTTAGACAGCTGCAAAATAAACTGCGCAGATTAAGGAGAGGCTGGATTAGATGTTCTGTGCTTTCCTTCAGTGATTAAGTTTTATTCTAAAGCCAAAGAAAGGGTTTTAGGAACGTCAGCTGGTTTGCAAATTCATGAAATTTAGGTAAAAAAAATCCTAATCCCTTTATAGAGATTTCAAAGCTGTCCACTATGATATTAAGGGCTTTCAAATGTTTCTCTTACCTCCAGTAATACAATCTGATTACTGCTATTCCTGAGGAGTTATTTTATGCCTATCTTAAAAATACACATGCAGTACAGATGGAGGGTTCATGAGGATTTTAATAGTGCACTTTTACTTATACACATGCCAGCCCTTTTTAACATCATTTGTTTAATAAGCAAGTATGCATTTCTAGAGCAGTTAAGAAATCAAGATACAACTGCCACCATCAATTCTTAATCTTCAGAGAACAACATCTCCACAAGGCTGGCTTGAAGACACTCAGATTCTACTAGTTTTTGAGGCTGCAAGAGAAGGACAGTCAAATCTTAGCCCACTGCTACAGAATACTAGGAGTGCATTGTTCTAGCTTCAGTAACACAAATCTTTGAACATAAAAAGTATGCCATTCAGAAGCCTGACTGGTTCTAGCAGGTTTTATGAAATTGCTTAGTATATTTGCTTCAAGATGAATCATTAAAATACTTGGCTCAGGGGACTTAAACATACAATACCAGGAAGGCATACACACTTGACAAAAGAGACAGCCTGTCCAGTACCATTGTTGCCTCCTGGACACCAGGGCATGACTGAACTTTATTTGTAATCAGAATTGTGCATTAAATGGAAAACAACAGATGCTAATTAATGCTTTAGGAAGTTTTGACTTAATCAGCTTTAGTTATAATTAAATTTGTTCTAAAAGAATGCTTAAAAAAAATAAAGCATAGACAAGTCCTGATATTCAGATACCCACATTACTGATAGTTTACTGGTATTTGTCAGTAATGGACAACCAGGTTGTAAATTTTGAATGTATTCTGAACAGTAACATGACACTGGGGAAGGAACATTATCTTTTCTACAATTTGAATCCAGAACAGTTAGTTTTGACAGAGTGTAGAAACAACAGCTCCAAAACATCTAAAGAATACTCACTGTCCCATATTTAAGTAGTGTAGGCACTGCAGTTACTTTCAGCTTTTTTCTGAAGTCATTATTTGGATCTTTCCAACTATTCAGAAAAGAAAATGATCATATAAAAAACTTACTTAGTTTCTTCCAATTTGCTTGATTTTTTTTATGTATTCCTACATTTAGTCTTTCAATAATTATTGTTCTTGTTGTAAACATTTTAAAAACCATGAGGACTATGATTTATTATTCTGTATACAGTTTGCACTTGAAGTGTGACAGATATAAAATAAATGCAGAGCCAGTTAAATTCTTATCGTACACAGGCCAGATTCATTGAATTGTCTTTACTAAACACAAGTGGATGGAAATTTGCATTTTGTAATTTGTATTGTAATAACCTGTTTCACCTACTGGACTTCAAAAAGCACAATTTGAGTCAGCCCTTTCTGCCTAAGTTTCCATCTGTGAAGTGATAACATTACGCTGCTACTTACTAAGGTTTTTCTCCTACTTGGCAGTAGATGAACACACATCCTTCGTTATTAATATGCTTCAGACTCTCTCGTACGACTGGTTCAGCTTAAAAAAAAAAAAGTTGATATAAAAGAGTAACACAGTAACATGCATAAACAGCTTTCGTTGCCCCTCCAGTCTTGTTACGGAATCAAACTTGAACCTAAAGTTAACTGAAAAGGTCAGGTGCTCTCTTCTGGTCTTATCCCACTGCCACCAATAGCAACCCTACAGGACCCAGTAGGACTGCTACGTAGGGTTTCCAAGGAGCGGCTGGTGAATTCAAGCTGCTAACTTTTGGTTAACAGCCAAGCTCTTAAAGTGCCACAAGGGCTTCTTTCTGGTTTTAGACCTGCTTTCAAAAGGCAGGAACAAGTCAGAGTGCTGACTGTCCCCACCCCACAGTGCCCCAAACAATGAAGGACCCAAACACTTGCTGACTTAAGACCAACTCACATCTCTCGTAAGATACTAATCACATTGGGGAAGTAAAAAATGTAGAACTAGATTCCAAGATCATCTGGGTCAGGTGAGGCAAGAAAGCATTCAAGAAAAGGAAAGAAGGGACTAGGGCAGGAAAAGGAGACAGGATGACAGCTCAAATCTCCCAGCAGATCTCTGGGATCATGACTCCCTCTGCCTCTTCTCAACCCAGCTCTCTGGTCGTGGCCTGTCTTCCAGCCACTTAGGCTCGGCAGCAGCCCCCAAGTCCTGGCCTCACCTAACACGCAGTCAGGACACCAGCTTTTCCCTTCGGCGTCTTTGGAACCCGTAAAATAGGCGAAAATGGTTTTGCCATTGTGCTGCTCTACAGCCCGGTTGAATTCCTCGAAGCCAGACACTTTCACCTCCTCGTAGCCGGCCATCGCGCGAAGAACGCAGCCAGCCGCCGTGTGACGGCGCCCATGGAGGGTGGGGCGGGGTGGGCCAAGAGTTGTTTCCGGTTGAGCTAGGAACAGCAGTGGATGACGGAGAGAGCAGCTACGGGAGCCTCTGGAGGCCATGCCGCATCCGCATCGTCGTTCTATTCTTGTTTCTCAGGTCATTCGGTGCTAGCTCCAGTCCTAGTTTTTAGCTTACACAAAGCCCAGACTGTGCTAATCTAAGTCCCAGCCCTGGCTCCAAGTACTCTGGCTGCAAAACCTGCTGTGTTTACAACACCTGAACCTTCAGGTAGCTCAGGAGCTTTAACGACTCCCAAGCCACCCTGCGCCTGTTGCTATGGCGACTGGGCGAGCGGCCGGAAGCGAGGCCTACTGGGAGCTCCTATCCGCCTCCCGCCGAGGTTCCTAGCTCGAGGCCAGGTGGGCGCTGGTCAGAGCTGGGGGGATTCTGGGAAGCTGCGTTAGAAGTCACAGACCTTGAGGAGAGGAAACCTTGACCTAGGACTAGATCCTGCCACTTGACGACAACCGACTACTTTTTTCCCACCCCGCTAAGGCTTTTAGGGGGCCGGTGACTTGGGGGGAGGGGAGGCAGAGGAGCTGGCGGTTGGGATTGGGCGGGGGCTGCAAGGCCTAGAGCTGGGTATGAAAGTGCGTGTGTGCACCAGTTCAGGGAAGACGTGCGTAGGCGAGCTCCCTGAGGAGTGCCTTGGGAAAGAAGAGCCTGGAGCTATGACCAGGGCGACTGGCTGTGGGTCCTTGTCTAGGCCGCGCCGGTGCGAGCAAGCCACGGAAATGCCAGCCCGTTGTCTGGGGCTCAGGAGGCCAAGGCGGGGAGTTCGGAAGTCTTGGAGGAGGAAACGGGCTGCAGGGGCATCTCGAGGCCGTAAAACCAAATGCCATTCGAGGTTCTCGGTATGGGGAACTGGCTGTGTGAGTACAGAGAGGCCCCAAGAGTGTCGGCAGCCACGGGGGAGGAGACCGGGTGCGGAGACAGCAGAGACTGCTGGGGCAAATGAGACCGTGGGAACGCCTGGTACTGCAGGCTCTGTTGAGGCTGCAAGAGACCCAGAGACTGTGTGGGTAAATGGGGCTGTGGGGAGACCCGAGGTGATGGGGCCTACCGGTTCCGTGTGGGTGACTGGAACTGGGGATGAGGAGACAGACTGCCGGAGTCCTCTGGCCTGTGAGAGGAAAGGCCGTCCTGGATCCCTAGGGCACGGGAGCATTCTGGAACTGTGGCTGAAGGTGCAGGCTATGAGGGCAGCTTCAGGGTGTGAGGAAGAAAGAGTGGAACTCTACCCTGTGCCTGCAGGGGAAGGACCAGTCGAAAGGGGTGTACCTGGCCAGGCTTCATGGCTAGAGACGAGCCGTGGTGGTCTCACAGGACCGTGGGTGAAAGGACATGTTAGGGCAGTCTCTCAGGCAACAGGAGTACCTACAGCTCAGGGGCTAGCAGCAGTTTATGAGAAGGCCTTGAGGTTTTGTGGGCAGGGACAGGCTGTGAGGATGCTTGGTACTAGGGATTCAAGTTCTGGGATTGCTCCATGCCTTTGGGGGAGGAGACACACTGTGGGGATGCCTGAAGCAGTGAAGGAGATAGGCTGTGGGGTTGTCCCAGGCCTTTGGGGAAAAGGACAAATGCCTGGGGCCATGGGTTGGCCTGAGGCTGCAGGGTTACCCAGAGCTCTGAAGGGCAAGATAGGTTGTGAGGGTGCTCCAGGTCTGTGGGAGAGACTGCAGCCCCAACAGGTGTCTGGTACTCAGGGAGAAGAGACAGTCTGTTGTATCAATACCCCAAGCCTATGGGGAAGGGGACAGACTGCTGTTGTGGAAGAGACTAGGTCCATGGGTGTCCCAGGCATGTGGCAGAAAAGACAAGCTGTGGAGGCGATAGGCTCTGATGATATTCGTGGCCTATGGGGTACAGGACAACCTGTAGTGGTGCCTTATGCTACTGAAGAGGAAACCAGATATGGGGGTGACCCAGGATGCCAGGAAAGGGGACAGGCTCTGTGGATAGAGCCCAACTCTGTAGGAGACCCAGGGTCCTGGAGAGCTATTCAGAATGTAGGGGCATCTGGTACTGATGAAGAGGCAGGTTCTAGGGGTGCCCCAGGCTTGTGGGGGATGGAACAGGCTGTGGGAGTACCTAAGACTTTGGGAGAGAAGACAGGCTATAGGCGTGTCCCCCGTCAGTGGGGAGAAGAGCCTGTGGGGGTGGCCCAGGCTCTGGTGGTTCCACGGGCCGTGGGAGAAGAGACAGGCTACGGTGGTATCCCAGGTATGTGGTATAGACAGCAGTCTCTGGGGGCACCTCCAGCTGGGATGGGAGTTGTTGGAGAAGAAACACGCTGTGGGTGTGTCCTGAGCCAGTGGGAAAGGAGGCAGGTTGTCGGGCAGCAGGAGACTCGGGTTCCTACAGCTTCAGGGATTTATGGGCCTGCAGATCAAGAGACTGGCTCTGGAGCTGTTTCCTGCCTGTGTGGGAGGAGACAGGCTGTGGGGTCATCTTCAACTGTGGGGTTCCCTGAGGCAGCAAGTGTACCTAAGCACAAGTGTACTCCAGTAGGGCTCACTATGGCTGTGGACTTTCCCAGGTCTGAGAGGGTACCTGCTGCTGTGTGGGTGTCTGGCCCTATGGGGCAGGAAGCCAGCCCTAAAGATGTCTTGAACCTGTGGGAAAAGGTTCGTGTTCCCCAAATGCCCATGGCTTCAGGATTGTGCATGCCGCCTGAGGAACTCTGGTTTGTGGGAGAGGATACTGATTCTGGGGCTTTTCCAGGATCTTGGGGAAGGAGAGAGGCTGTTGGGGTTCCCATGACCACCAGGGTTTCTGTGGATCCTGAGGTGCCTGGGCCTGTGGGGAAGGAGCCCAGCTCTTCGGGTGTCCCAAGATTATGGAGAAGGAGGCAGGCTGCTAGGGTTCCTGTGGCTGCTGAAGTGCCCACTTCTTCTAGGGTGCCTGATCCTGCAGGCATGGAACCTGGCTTTGAAGGTTTCTCAGGCTTGTTGGGAAGGAAACAAATTGTACAAGTACCTGTAACTGTAGAGGTGTCAACAGCTGGCGGGATGCCCATGTCACCCAGGTGGCCTAGGCTTGTGCGGGAGGAGACAGTCTCTGGAGGTGACACAAGTTTGTGGGGAGGGAAAGAGACTGTGGGAGTGCCTGCAGACACCAGGGGTCCCACCATGCCCATGTCTGTCAGGATGGCTGGGCCCATGGAGGAAAAGACTGTCTCTGGGGAGGTTTCAGGCTTGTCAGGAGGCAGACCAACTGCAGGGTTACCTGTGGCTTTGGGGCTGCACACAGCCACTGGGCTTGAGGGGGAGGAGATACAGCCTAGGGGTCTCTTGTACTTATCGGGAAAAAGACAGACTGCTGAGATGCCTGTGGCTGCTAGGATTTCTACGGCTGTGGGAGTACCCACAGCCACTGGGGCACCTGGGCCTCTGGTGGGGAATACCAGCTCTAAGGACATTTCAGACATAGGGGGAAGGAAACAGGCCAGTGAAATACCTATTGCTGCCAGAGTGTCTGGCCCTGTGAAAGGCGAGACTGGTTCTGATGGTGTCTCAAGCCTGTGGAAGAGACAGACTAGAGTAGTCCCTGGGGCTGTTCAGGAGCCTCAGTCTGTGGGGATGCCTGCAGCTGTGGGAGAACCTATGCCGGGGCAGGTGCCTGCTGCGGTATGGGTGACTGGGTCTACAAGAGAAGAAATGAATAGGGGTGTCTCAGGTGTAACAGCAGTGAGACGCGAGTCCACAGAAGGACCTGGGGTTTCGGAGGAGGAGACAAGAGGTAGAAGCATCCTGGAAAAGGCAGGGAGGAGACAGGCTCGTGGGGTACTGCATACGTGTGGGGGTAAGGCCAGGTTATGGGGTTGTCCGAGATTTGTGGGAGAAGAAATAGACTACGGGGATATTCCAGGGGTATCAGTGGTGAGAACAAGTAGGGGGGTACGTGAAGCTGTGGGGGCTCCTGAAGCTCTTGGGTCGCCTTCAGTTTCAAGGGAGGAAACAGGTTTTGGCCATTTTGCAGGTCATCCACAGCAGAGGGGGAAGAGACAGACTGGAGGGGTATCTGGAGTCAGAGTGAGGGAGGACAATTTGGGAGAGAATTATGTGGAGGAGGACAGATTGAGAGGGGCATCCCAGTAGTATATGTAGGAAACACGTTTTTTGGGGGGGGGAGGTCTTGGGGCTTTGTGGGAGGGAACAAGTTGGGGGAGGGGTTTATCCTGGGTTGTGGATGAAAGCACAGACTGTAGTGTCTCAGAATAAGGGAGAGAGATACTTTGTGAGATGTCCCTGGATGTGCAGGGTAACAAATTGGGAGATTTCCTGGAATAGTGAGGAAGGGACCTGTTGCGAGGTGAAAGTTGTCCCAGGACTTTGTACGGGGGCAGTTGGGTGGGTGTCTCTGGGCTTTGTGAGTGTGTATGTGTATGTGTATATGTAGCATCCCTTGCAGTATCCTGGAACTGTGGATTCTAGTCTTTTCCTAATGGAGAATGAATTATGAGGCCTTTGGCACATGGACACTTCCATGGGGGAGTGCTGGCCATGCCAAGGCGACAGACAACCTGGCCCCACTTCTGCAGGCTCCATTCTCTGGACTCCAACGCCTGAGCTGTGATGGTGTCAAACCTTTTGGGATCGCCTTGTTCCTGTGCTGCCTTCCATTTTTCTTTTTTTGAATCGTGTCTCAACAACTTTATAAATAAGGAATCTTGGACCGGCTGTCTTTCTACTCTTACAGATGTATCTGTCTTTAAGCAAATCCAGCCTGCAAGCCTTGGATTTATTTGTAAGCTTAGAGACTGACTTTTCCCCTAACCTTTCCCCAATGATTTACTGTAGGATTCCTTAAGAGAACAAATTGTCCAGTGCATTTAAAACTTGTCAGCTTACAGAAATGCAGCTTAACAAGTATTTGTCAACTATGCCAAGAGCACTATGTTGTGGGAGATAGAAGAGCAAGACAAGACCCTTACCCTCAAGAAAGCTTATATAGCTGGGAAGATGAAACATTCCTGTGAAATAGGTAAATAACAATATGAACCAGCACAGAGTGTGCTAAACACTATGATGAGTGTTAGCCATAGGGTACTGTCTATAGCGAACATTCAGAACAGGGAGAGGCAATGCCTTACGCTTTACAAAGTGCTTTTATATCTGTTACTGTCTGTAAATACATAAGGCAGTGGGAAGTTGGGGGTTTTTGAAGGGCCACTCAATGCTGAAATCCAGATATTTGGGTTCTGCAGGTTTACTCAGAGCCATTCAGAGTTATATCCATTTGAAGTGCTTGGTAGAGTGAGGCATATTGCTTTTTGACTAGTCTACTTGCGTAGACTATATGGCCATAAAGCCAGTGTACTGGGAAGTGCTAGAGTACCCTAGCAAAGCCCGGTTTTAGGAATAATATCCTACTGGAGACCTTTGAAGCTTGGAGTGAGAAGAGTACAAGAGATTGTCATTAAAATACTGTGTCATATTTTAGAAATTAGAATTCCAAAAGTATAGTTGCTTAGGTAAATGGAAGCAACTATCATATACTTATCTCTAAATATTCACTGCTTAATATGAGTGTATTGGGGGCTACTTGTAGAATATTGTCATATGTGTGTGTTCTTGTGGGTTTTTTAAATTTTTTTAAGACTGTTGGTCTGAAAGTAGCTTTCTTTCATTTTAGACAGTGGTATCAGGGAACATCTGTTGGCTGATGACTAGGTTTGATGACTTGTTTGGTACCATCCAACATGATGGGACCTGGTAGACCTGCTCCAAGCTGTGTTCATCTTGCATCTGGTGTCCAACCGGATGGGAGGTATGATCCCAGGAAACTTCAGATCCAGGTAGGTTTTTTTTCTTTTGACTTTTTTAAAAACATTTCAAACATACAGAAATTGAACAATTGTTAACATTTTGCCCAATTTTTCTGTTTGTCCATCTATCTAAAATTTTGCTGTGCCATTTCAAAGTTTGCAGATATTATGACACTTCTAAATATTCGAGTACTTTTCCTAAAAAATGAGCTCTTCTATTAACCTTTATACCATTATCACACCAAAGAAAGTTGACTAAAAACTTTGATAATAATTTCCTAACGTTAGCAAATAGCTAGCTAGTCTTATTCCAGTCTTATACCCATTTGACCCTCAAATGTCTTAAAAATTGAAGGAAATTTACAGTGACTATTTAGCATTAATATTTTACTTTATTGGTTTTATCATATACCTGTTTTTTGACCCATCCATCTGGAGATCATCTGCCAACCCATGTTATTTTTTTGTACATTTCGAAGTAAGTAACAAGGATTGGTACCCTAAACACTTTAGTACACAAATTGTTAAAGTTCAATCTTTGTTTATAATTTCTTTTTTTGATGTACAATTCACTTAAGTCAAATATTGTTATATTAAAATAAACATAAATATATGTGTGTGTATGTAATATGTATTAATGTGTATATGTGTATATTTATAAGTATATGATAAAATATATTAAAATACAAATATCTTAAGTCATGTTTGTTAAATTTTAGGACTCATACTTGTGTAACCCATAGCTGTATCAAGATACAGATCATTTCTGTATCCTTAGGAAGTTCTCTTATGCCACTTTAACACCCTTACCATCCGTAGGAAGCTACTTTTCTGATAGTTTCTATCATAGATTGATTTTGCTTCTAAAACTTCATATACAGGAAATCACTTAGTATGTACACTTTGGGGTAAGGTCTCTTTCACCTAGTATAGTGCTGTTGAGATTCAGCCACATTTTGCCTACATTTGTAGTTTGTTCCTTTTTAACACTAAGTGGTATTCTGTGATATACCATGGTTAGCTTATCCATTCTCCAGCTGATGGACACTTAATACTGTTTCCAGTCTGGGCTTATTAGAAGTAAAGCTGTCCTGAGCTTTGAGATTTTTTTCAGTTGTCCCAATAATGTATCTTATAGCAAAAGAGAAGCCAAGATGATGAGTTGTGTTTAGTTGTCTGTTGAATCTCCTTTAATCAGAACAGCTTCTATATTTCACGACATTTATATTTTTAAAGAATACAGGTCCATTGTTTGTGAGTTTTCTCTCAATTTGATTTATCTGATGTACTCTCATAATACGATTTAGGTCAGACACTCTGGTCAGGCAAACCACCAAAATACTCTTGAGTCCTTCTCAGCATCCTGTTAGGAGGCACATGCTGTGTAGATTCATCCCACTGCTGATGGTGCTAGTTTACATCATTTGATTAGGATGGTGGTGCTAATTTACATCATTTGATTAGGATGGTTTCTGCCAGAATACCTCCATAATTACTCTTAGCGTTTGTAAATAAAAGGTGTCTGACTTTGAAATATTCTAAGTATCCTCTTCTCAAATTAATCCACCAGTTTTAGCATTTTCCAGTGATTCTTTTACTTATCAGTTGTGGTTGGCAGATGGGGATTTTGTGACTTCATGCCTTCTGCATTTATTAGTTGGCTTTTTGCTGTAAGGGAGAGCTTTCTGTTCTCTCATTTCTCTATCAGTCTGTCTATGGACCTACACATTAGTGTAGGTCCATAGATTCTTAAGTTATTAAGTAGGTTAAGTTCTTCACTGTTATTATTTATTTGAGTCTTCAAATTGTCTCTGAAAAGAGGCACTTCAGGCTGGCTCCTCTGTTCCTTTGACATGTTGTCATTAGTCTTAGATCACTTCTGGCCGCACAAACATACTCCAGACAGATATTCTAGACTCAGCTTGTCTTTTCCTTGTCCCAGCCCTGGAAATCAGTCATTTGTCCAAGGACCGCTGATCCCTTTAATGGAGAATGATTTTCAGAAATGAGTGACCAGGTACTGGGTATTCTCTTTACTAATGAGGTGGAATTGTTTCTAGTCCCTCTCATAGAACAAAGCTAGGAAGTACATCATTTAAACTGTCTTTTTGTCGGTATATGTAAGTTGAAACCCATTACTTCACACAGGTGCCTCCATTGTCAGTCCAACAATTCATGTCTGTAAGTAGTGTGAAACATGCCTCCTATTATCTACAGTATATTTACTTGTATATTACAGTATATTTACCTGAATGCACAAAATGTAGTTTCAGATTTCAACACATACCTCTGTGAAAACAAAGAAAAGAAGCCTACAAGTTAGAGTTTAGTATTTGTTTAGAGTACTTTGTGTCTTTGTCCTAAGGACTTATGGTCCCATTATCATGTTCAGAAAATACTTCAGTTAATTTTTCTTCAGCTCCTCTTCGTAGAATATTTGTTACTCATTTAAAATTCAGTTCCATTCATCTGTTTCTGCTTGTATTCATTTTTAGGGGTTTTCCTCCATCCTCGTGGACTTTTTTCTTCTCTCTTTCCGTCCCTCTCTTCTTCTTTCTAGTATGTGTGAAACATTAACGTAGTTTCAAATATACCTGTGCAAAAAAATGTGAGTCCCTCTATCTTTACCATCCAGATCTTACCCACACTCTGTAGATAATTAATCCTAGTCTCTTTCCTGGGTTTTTCTTTTTTTGCACAAATGGTTAGAAGCCTGTATATTTTCTCATGTGCCTTTTTCTTTTCCTCTTATGTGAAAGATAAGCATATTACACTCTTTTTGAGCTTGTCACTTTTCACTGCACAGTGTGTTTGAGAAATTGCTCCACACTAGTTCACAGACTATCCGTACTATCGTTGTGTGGATGAACCATAGTTTTTCAGCCACTCTCCTTGGACATTTAGGATGATCCTAGTATTTTGTAACAGCAAAAAGTTGAGCAATAAATAACTAGAAGTGAGACTGCTGGGTCGAAAGGTAAACGTGTAGTTTTGTTAAGAGTCACCAGAGTCCACTTCAAAGGGTTGTATCAGTTTGTCTTCTTGGCAGCACACTAAAGAGTGCTTATTTCCCCATAGCCTCACCAATGGAATATGGTATTAACAGTTTTTGAGTTTTACTAATCTCTTAGAGGACACCGTGGTGGTGTAGTGGTTAAATGCCATGTCTGCTGACCAAAAGGTTGGCAGTTCAAGTATGCCAGGCACTCCTTGGAAACTCTATGGGGCAGTTCTACCCTGTCCTATAGGGTTGCTATGAGTCAGAATCAACTCAATGGTACTAGGTTTTTTAATCTAATAGATGAGGGATGACACTTTAGTGTAGTTTTGATTTGTATTTTTCTTAATGATACTGGTTATCTTTTCATCTGCTTAAGGGCCATGTTGATATATTTTTGGAATATTTCGATTAATGTCTTTTTCATGTTTTCTGTTGAGTTTTTATCTTTTTTCCCCACTTAGTTTTTAAGGTTGCTGTATCTATAAGGTTGGTCTAATATTTGATTTTTGTTGCAAATGTTTTTTCCTGGTTGTCAGTTCTTCTTTTAACTGTTGTAATTTTTAATGTAGTCATTGACCTAATGTGTGCTTATTTTTATTTGCTTTTTAAAGAATCAGCTGCAGTTTAATAGGAATGTTCCCACACATTCAAGCAACTTGGCAATCAGATATTCGTGTCCACATGCAATTAGAATTGAAAAACTGAAGCACTCACATAATGAATCGTACCACTGTAAAGATGCAAATTTCAGAGATGGCCCTGACCTGAGCAGTTCTGTTTCATTTTCTGTTGTATCAGAAGAGAAACTTAGCTATGCTGTCCACTTAGCCAAACGAGATATGAAACGGAGACAGTTTGAAGAACACATGAAAGAACATCATTTCAGAAGTCAGCCCCAAGTATCTCAGAGATGCGGACATATGAAATCGAAGATACCTGAACACAGGTTAGAAAGGAAGGAGTCAGAAAGTCAGGAAGTCTTTCCATGCAGCCACCAGCCATCTAAAGTTGAAACATCCAGCTCAGGTGCCAAGGTATACCTATACACATCTCATCCAGGACAATCAGACCTTACTGTGCCGAATTCACCACCCACTCGGGATCCGGGACCTCAGACACAGCCCAAGATAGGTGAACACAAAAGCCTGTTAGAAGTTCAGCGGCTCCAGAAAGAATTGAGCAGTTGTATCTGTAAAATTGAAGCAGCAACTAAAAAAGGTAAGAAAAATTAGCTGCTTCACTTTGAGGAGGTGCCATGAGTGTGGGATAACTCAGATATATCCCTTTGGACCTCACAGAACTCCTTTTCCTCCTCCTGTTTGTTGGTTCACTTGAATGGGAACACTCATAACAAGACATTCCGATTCTGAGTTTAATTAGCATCTCTGTCTCTGAAGAGTTTGCTCTGTTCTAATCCCTATTTCCAGCAGAGGTCTGTGAAGCAGCTCCTTCACTGTCGGCTGCTCTTTGTAAGTGGACTGACTGAGGATCAACTAGGATTTGGGAGTACCTGCTGTCAGCGCATTGGTCTTTCTGCATTGAGTGCAAATTACCTGTAATGTTGCTTCTTTACTTAGAAGTAATTCTGGTGAAATTATTAATTTTCTCAAAAAAAAAAGAAGTACAAGTGTATACACATACTGGGTAAAATGAGTTCTTACTTCAGTGATACTGAAATGTATACACAGCAGTGACAGGGAAATTGTGAATACGCTGAGCATGAAACTGTGTTCACAGGGTTAAAAGGAAGGTATGTGATCGTCAGATACTTGGCATCTGTACAATTCTTCAGTGTTCTGAATGTGCTTGTATGTCCCAGGTAGTAGAGGACTGATTCTTTTGGAGAATTTGGGGTTATCATAGTGAATAAATTTGGGGAATCAAACATAGTTTTCAGACTTCAAGAAGGGGTTGAGCATCCAGAGGAGCTAGAATTATCTTTTATATTTCGTATTTAATTCACATGTACATACATGTCCTGTGATGTTATGCTAAGGAATTTAAGGTGCCTGCAAAAATGCCTGTGACTGAACAAAATGAAAAACAGATTTTCAAATGAGGATTTTGTGGCACAGGGAAAAACAAGATTTACTAGGAGCAGGTTACAAATGTATCTCTGGGCTTTCTAGCAGCCAGAATTCACAAAGCTTGACAGAGAAACAGCAGTTGTTTAATATTAGGAACAATTCAGAAACATCCCTGCATAAAAATAATAAATGCCCTGAGGCTTGTTTATTGTGATGCCCCTTGGTGTTGGTGTGTGGCATGACTTGTCAGCTAAAATACTACTGCTTTGGTGATCTAGCCTAATCCAGGTGAGTCTTTAACAAACTGCTATAAAAATGTTTAAATGCATACTTTCAATTTCTGTGCTTATCTTGCTGTGGACTGGTAACAGTTTCAGGCAGCCCCCCTTCCGTTGACCATCCTTAGTGGCACTGAAGTGCCCACTACTGCTTGCGGAGTTACTGCTCTGTAGACTGGTTGCATCAGAATCATCTGCAAGGTGAGCAATTAAGTAAAACACTGCTGGGGTCACTTAACATTCATATTCATGTAAGTGTGAGAACCCGAGTTTTCTGCTTACTCTGCAGCCCAGATGGGACAAAAGTGACCACGCTGTATTAGCTCCTCATTGCTGATTGCACGTTTGCTTTTCTCCAGAAGAGCTTTACTGTCTTTGATGAGTCAACATTAAAAATTTGGACTTATAAAATACACGTACACCAGTAAATTGCTGCTTTTATCTGATTTGTATTTTGGAGCTTTGGCCCAAGAGTTTGTGTAAATATGTTTCAGGCAGTCTTCCATAAACCATTTCTTTCAACCAGTCTTTTTTAAGATGGGAAGCATTAGTATGTGCAGTGGTATGCTTCCTGACAAATATGTGAAGACTTTAGACATTTAGTATTCCTGGCATTTGCCATTGTAGTATATTTGGAAAAAGGTTGATTTTTTTTGGATTCAAGATAAGAAAGTGTGTGAGTAATCTTGCTAAACGTAAAAACAGGCCAATAAAGGACTTTTCTTTAAAAAAATAGAAAGCATGACAGATTTTGGCTGAATGTAAAGAATTCTGAAGTAGTAAGTGATGCCTCACAGGGCCATAGTCTTATCTGGTGGGATTGGTTCAGGACTCCCTGCCTAGTGGGGAACGCATTCCAGTCCACATCTTCGTGGCTTTTCCATATCTGAATCAGTGCATCAGCCCACTCATTCCTGGTTTCTTGGCTGATGAATGATAGATTTTTCTGTTACAGCTGCCTCTTTTTCACTCTGGCTTAATAAACTAGAGCTTTGACAGTATATTACCTCCTGAGTGATCGATATATTTAGAAGTTTTTTTATATGGTTTATAATCCAGTCTCGGGGAAAACAATCTTTGCAGATAAAATAGAAGAGGCTTTGGATCCAGATGAAGAGCGGCGAGTCCAAATCTGGAGACAGGAGCAAGCTGTGCGTTCAGCCCGGATGCTCTACGTCCTCCAGCAGCAGGTAGGAAAGCCCAGGAGGAGTGGGACATTCTACTGAATTTCTAAGAAGTTCCTGCTGGCTGAGAAATATTAGCACCAAAATATACTACATGACTGCTTTAGAGTTTCTGTGGCTAGATCTTGAACCTGTGGATAAATCTTTTTTTTTTTTTGTCATTGGCATTGTTTGTTTGTATGTTATGTGTGAATGACCAAACTCCGTAGTGTGTGGTTCTTGACTTTTAGATGCTGTAGACTTCTTGGGTCCTTGCCCCAGAAAAAAAAAGTTTCTGCTTTATAAGCACACATTTTGCATATAAAGTCAGAAATCCAAGGTCCTCTTAGGAACCCCCATTCCTAGAGGAAAGAGACCTTGTTAGTTTCCCATCTGTCAGATGTTTATAATCCAGTAGGAGCTTACCAAAATTAAACCAACTGCTGTCAAATTGATTCCTACTCATATTGATCCTATAGGATAGAATAGAACTGCCCCATAGGATTTTTCAAGGCTGTAAATCTTTGCAGAAGACTGCCGCATCTTTCTCCTGTGGAGTGGCTGGTTGGTTCTAACCACCAGTTGTTTGGTTAGAAGTCCAGTGATTTAACCACTACACAACCTGGCCAGTAGTAGCTTAAACACCAAAAAAAAAAAACTAATTCATTGCTGTCAAGTCAATTCTGACTCATAGTGACCCTATAGAACAGAGTAGAACTGCCCCATAGGATTTCCAAGGAGCACCTTGTGGGTTTGAACTGCTGATCTTTTGGTTAGCAGCTGATGCACTTGATCGCAGTGCTACTGGGGCTTCCAGTAGTAGCTTAGTAGATAGTAAATAATTTGAATATTCCTTTAATAAGAATAGTATGTCCACATTCTGGTAATGGGAAGTAAAGACTATTAAGTGTTTTTCAGGACATCTCTAATGGCTGATAAGCAGGCGTTTATAGTATTGACACTGTGGATAGATTTTTTTTTTTATCATGACTGAGTGAAAATGTACATTCCCATATAAATTTACATGCCCACCTATGTGCAGCCTCCACTGCTCTCCCTGCCCAGTGACAGCACACTGTTCCTCTCTGCTCCATGCATGTCTCATCCTCCCAACAGTTTCCTTTCCCCTCCTCTCCACCCACTCCTCTTACTCCAGCCAGAGGTCTGCAGGATAATATCCTATAGATGCATAAAACCATGAAGTGCATCCAATATGTGGTCACTCTGCATTGCCAAGTCCAATCCATTTGTGTCCAAAGAGTAGACCTTCATTATGATTTATGGGCAAGGGCAGCATCAGGGCCAGGGGCCATGCTCCCAGGGGAACTCCGAAGCCGCTGGACCATCAATTGTGGTCTTTTATTGGAGATCTCAGGTGCACCCCTTTTTATTCTTGTGTTACCAGTGAGACTCAACTTTGTGAACTCCATCGGCTGTCACAGGTGGTGGCCGGGCAGCATCTGGTTCTGGTCTGAAGTCGATGTAGGCACCTATTAATGTGGGTCTCTCTGTTTTCTGGGTTGTCTTTCCCCCATGTTGTTTTGGTCCTCAGTGAGCGTCTGTTCCTGCTGTGTTGGGACTATTTGCTGTGCCCTCGGATGGCAGCTAGGCAGCTTTTAAGACCCCAGACGCCACTCAGCAATGTAGGGTGCAGAGAGCCCTCTTAGCAATACGCTAGTTGTGCCAGTTGGCTTTGATTTCGTCTAAGAGCATGGTCCCCTGCCCCCTGCCCCAGCTACTCTGACCTTGCAATGTTGGATTAAGATGGAAGGAGTATTCAAGTTATGTTGAAGTCCACTTAATATTGTTCTTGTTTCTAATGTGTGCTGTCACTGATTTCACCCAACCAAATTTCTACCAACTATCTAATCTAGACTCTCCCCCCCACCCTCCCTTCCTCCCCTCGTTTGCAGCCGTCAAAGTCTTTTCTTCTATGCTTAAGTCTGTTTTTGAGTTTTTATCGTAGGGGTCTTATGCAGTATTTGTCCTTTTGTCTCTGACTACTTTCACTCAACATAATGTCTGTGGATAGAATTTTTTTAGATGTTGTAAACTTAGGCATCAGTCAGCTTTTGCTCATTTCTGATAACCGAAGTCACACGGCCTTATTGCTTGAACCAAAAACTTGACTTTTTCATTTAAAAGAAAAAGCCTGAATTAGATTTTATACTCTTTTTGGGTTGTATTTCAGTCCTTAGTCTACTTTGCCGCCATAAAGATTGTTGTAAAGCATTAGTCTTTCAGTGTCAGACCTCTGCATAAAAGGCTCTAGTGACTCTTTAATTTATAGGATAAAGGTTACATTTTGTTTTGTTTTTTTAATTTAGTGTTAAAAATGAAAGTTTACAGTGCACATTCATTTCTCATTCAGAAATTTATACACATTGTTTTGTGGGATTGGTTGCAATCCCCAAAATGTATCAGCGCTTGCTACCTTTCCACTCAGGGTTCTCAATATCCATTCTATTCGTGTCCTTCCCTGCCTTCTCATCTCTGCTTTTGGCCATATGTTGCCCATTTGGTCTTGTATACTTGAGTGAACTGAGAAGCACATTCTTCATGTGTATTGATGTTTGTTTTATAGACCTATCTGAACTTAGGCTAAAAGGTAGGCTTCAGGAGTAGCTTCAGTTCTCAGCAGGCCGTTCAGGGGCCATGGTTACAGGAGTCCCTCCAGTCTCTGTCAGACCAGAAAGTCTGGTCTTTGTGTGTGTGTGTATGTGTGTGTGTGAATTTAACTTTTGTTCTATACTTTTTACTGTACAGAACCTTGCATAATGATCCCTGTCAGAGTGTTTGGTAATGGTAGTCAGATACCATAAAGCTACATTCCTTGGGATGGCACTTAAGACTTCATGATCTGGCCCTCCAGCCTGTGCAGAATCATCACCTCTGCTTCTTCGCGTTAAATTCCTGTTACATCAGAGACTGAGGGATGGGAGGAGAACCCTGTGCCATACTCACAATTGAGCTAGAAACCAGTGACTATTTTGGGGGTGCATGAATGAACAGCCATTTTTGATTTTCAGGTGACTAGAATTAATAATGGTTATGTTTGTACAAGATGTATTCTTTTCTACAAAAAAGATCAGTGGAAAGGTATGAAGTGTATCATTTTCCTCCTTTTACAAAACCAGGTAAAAGAAATCCAGGAAGAATTGGATAAATTGAGTCCACATAAAATTAAGCACACTAAGAAGGTATGACGCAATTAAATTGTGATTAATACTTTTTATAAGTTATTTTTCCACTGTTGGTTTTATGTGTCGGTTTTCTGTTTCATTAAATCATATTTTCAGTGCTTGTAGAAACCTCTTAGTGAATGAGCACTTTATTCCGAATATGAGGTTGCCTTCCAATGAACAGTTTTTTGAAAAAAAATTGTTACTGCTGCTGACACAACAAATTGAGAGTAGTAAAAGAAAGACTGTCGTTAGAAAACGTGTAAGCTTTACAATTCCCTTTACTGTGATAAAGCTTTCACAGGAAGAGCTTTCTGTGAAAGGAAGATGGATTGTAAATATTCTAATTTGTGGGTTGGGTTAGTGTTAGGAAGTTCTCAGTTGAAGTAACTTCTTTTGTCTTGTTTGTTGCCAGTCATGGGCAATGTCTAGGCTGGCAGCTGCCCACCGTGGAGCTATTCGGGCCTTACAGATGTTTGTCACTCAGTTTACTGACCGAGGGGAACACCCATTTCCCACAAGGGGTCGGGAACTAGGCAGTCTCATCCGTCAGCTTTCACTCTGTTCTGCCAAGCTGGATTCTGATCCTTCTGTCCCTGATGTGGTTATAGATATCCTGCAACAAATTGAGGTATGAGATGGGCTCCAGTTGATGTTAAACGTGTGTTGTTTCTAACCAGGGAAGTGATGCTGTTGCCTAGTTTCATTAGGATTTCTAGAAAATGCAAGACAAAACTGCTGTCTAGTAAATTCAAACTTCACAGCAGATGAAGAGGTACTTGATTTTTATTTTATTACTGTCTTAGTCTATATTACTGTATTTTGCTCCTTTGAGAATTGGTGGTGTACAACAACTCTAACCAGGTCCATTCATTAAACGTAATATTTCATCCCTGATCGCATCAGTTAGTAAAGAACTTACTAGTATAGAAAAAAGGGAGTAAAAATACTCTTAGATTAGTGCTAAGATTAGTATATCATTGTTTAATCTTGATGGATTTTAGAAGATGAGCATATCTTGTGATATGACCTTCCTTGGCATTTGCTAATGGGAATGGATGGTGGTCTTAGTTCTAATCTGAGACAGACACAATAGTAACACTATTCCCTTAAATCCTGTGGTTCTCTGAAGTTTGTAGAGTGCTACCACATAATTATGCCTTTTGCTGCATCCTGTAGCACTATGATTTGGAACAGGTGTTATTGCTGCTATTTTAGAGATTAAAAAAAATTAAAAGTAAGAAAGATTATACAGTTACTTCTCTTGAGGCTGGGAATTAAATTTCTGTCTCCAACTTCTCATTCCATTGTTACTTCTACTATGTCATATGTTTTATGTCATGTTTTCATTCACAAATAAAAAGACAAACTGTATTAATTTGGCTTAGCAAGAACTGTTAGCTGTAGAAAAAGTTAGTATAGTTGGGAGAATTCTAGACTAAGTGACATGCTGGTTCTACCATTAAGACGTTTCTTTGTTGTCTTCAAGTCCCCTCTGACTTTAAAATTTCATTATGCAGTAAGTATGTTTGGGCTTTTCATTGGTTATATCCATATGTACACAACACACTATCAGAAATGTCATCATCAAATGCAGGTCTTAGAACTTTAGGCAGCATATCAAGCCATATGATGCTTCTTCAGTGAGAAATGGTTATTGGCCAGAATGATTTAATTTCATTTCATAATCTTAGAAAGGCTCTCAAATTTTGAGCAAAAGTACCTTTAAGTAAAATTTTTTAACATAATCTTTGTCTCCCATACTTATGAAAATATTGAGTCCAAGATATTTCTTATTCTTCTTGTGGGTGTTACACCATTTCACAGCTTTTCTAAGGAGAACTTTATTATTACCTGAACTAAATCTGTCTGTGTTCACTTACCCTTATTTTGTATCAAATGGATAGAGACTATATCTTTATTCTGCTTGGTAATGAATATGGGTACCTAAAAGGTGTACCTCTTTTAGGAAGGAGGAAAACAGATCCTGCCAGTATTGTGGTAGATGAGAGAGCAAAGCTACTAGCCTTAAATTCTCTTTATTTTATGAAACTTATGTTAAATATACTACATTTTCTTGCGTAAGATACCACTTGAGTTTGTCAGGTTTTCACTTAGAATTAAAATGCTCTTAAAGTATATAGGATTGTATTATGAGGACTATAGTTAATTTCTAAAAAGATGACCCTAAATTTTATGATTTAGATACAGTTAGAGGTAGTCATTCTATATCTCTTTGGTGTTGGTTTTAGTGAGCTAACATTTTTAAAACATGCAGAAATTTCTTTTGTTAATTAATTTGATGTCCTAAGTAGGTTAAGTTTAAGTGAAACAATGGTTGATCATAAGAGATAGCAATTTATTAAAATTTTCTATAAAGTCCTTTCAATTTTGTGATTAAAAAGTATCCTTTTGTGATACAAGCTAACAGAATAATTGTCTCATGACAGGAGTTGGAATCCCTCCTGGAAAAGAAACTGTCACCAAAAAAGGTGAAGAAATGTACCTCTGAACTTCGGAGCAAATTTCCTGTTGGTAGCCAAAAAGTCTTAGAGAGGTGGCTAAGTACATCATCAAAGAGTGAGAGGCGACTCTTTGGAGCAAAGGAGATGTTTCCACAGGAAATACAGCAACCTTCAGTAGCAAAAAACCTTGCTGGTATGTGTCTTCGGATGGTTTATTGCAGGATATTTTGCTCTTTGAAACTGTCTGGACTGTCATAGTTACTGCATTGAGGGGAAAATCAGAATTTAGAACCTAGTCCATAATAGATGGACTGTAACTAGATTGAGTGAATGGTAACCAGGATACTCCTTTAAGTTGGAAGTTAACATATTCTATAGGGGAGGATGGAGAAAGCAAAATTATGTACTCTTACAGCAGAGCTTTTGTACTACCCAAAGTAAATTTCTACAGGACTAAAAATTAAGAGCCCTACCGTAGTTTTACAGTTTGTGTGTTTACATTTTAATGGTGCATATACAGCACAGACAACGTACATACATACATACACATATACATGCACTGTGGTGAAAAGAGTTCCTTCGTGTGGTCTTTTGTCTTAATTCTTTGGAAAAACAGCTGGAGCGATTTTTCCTCTTAAACCTGGAGGAGCTTACTTGGCCGTAGATTTCCACCTCAGAGAGTTTGTTACATATCCTTGGTAAGCTGGAAACAACTTGGTCTGATACTTTTTGTTTGGTACTAGGCTGCAGCCTGCCTTGTAACTGGTATGGATTTTGCAGGGATTGGTTAATAGACTATGCAGATGAAGTGATTCTGGCATCCAGAGGGGATTTGTCAGTTCCTAGGAGGGGCCATGTCTTGAGAATGATCAGAGAGAGAGAGAGAGAGACTGAGAGACTGAGAGTGTGTCTGTAGCCATCCCCACAGAGTGTTTTCAGACGAACCAGGAAGAGAACCAGGAAGAGAAGTAGCAGGAGGAAGCAGAAGGAAGAAATGAGAGAGAAAGAAGTAGCAGAAAGGGAGAATGCAAGAAACCTCCTAAAAGAGTCGTGATACAGGTCAACCCAGAAGGGGCTCAGTGCAGAGCTGGTGCTGGCAGGCCTAAAAGGGCCTTGCTGCATAGTCTGTGATGACGGAAGGCAGAGACAGGTTAATTCTGCCTCGTGGGGCCCGAGAGGAGGCATAGACAGGCAAGAAAGCTGAGGGAGCTGTCCTGCACTGAAGAAAGGAGACTTGACCTACATGCTGATCCTAGTCCTGAGGTGTAGCCTGCTGAGATTGATCTTGAGTTGTTCCTTGTTACATCATCAGTAAACCACTTAATTGTAATGGAGTAGCTGTGACCATTGGTGTGATTTTTTCATATCTTCACCAAATAGTTACATTACCAAATTTAAAACGACTACCAGTCTCTTGGGTAGAAAGGGCATCTTGTACTTCCCTGACTCCTAGTGAGGGTTGTGGTTTTGTTCACGTTTCTTGGTCATGTTTATTTCCTCCCTGTCATTTGCCTATTAATATAATTTGCCCATCTCTGCTGGTTTGTATGTATGTTGCTTATTGCTTTGTAGGAGTTTGTTTTAGTCTATTCTGGATTGTAATCCTTTTTAGGTTTTACTGTATTACTGATATTTTCTTCTATATAATCACTTTGTAGTTTGTTTATGATTTTTTTTGATATAAACAGTTTTAATGTTAGAGACAAGGTCATCAGTTTTGCCCACATATTTTAATATTTGATAAGGCAGTTCTCCTTTATTTTCCTTTGTCACAGTTTTGCTGATGACATTGCTTATATTCCAGAAGAATTTAGAATGACTTTGTCAAGATCCATTAGAAATACTGTAGGGATTTTCATTGGTATTACATTGCGTTTCCTTGGCTTGGCTTCAAATTTTTCTATGTGGACTGTGGAAACCTTGGTAGCATAGTGGGTTAAGTGCCACATCTGCTTACCAAAAGGTCAGCAGTTCAAATCTGCCAGGTACTCCTTGGAAACACTATGGGGCAATTCTATCCTGATCCCTAGGGTCGCTGTGAGTTGGACCCAACTCAATGGCGGTGTGAGTTTGTTCTTTTTTGGTATGTAGACTGTTACCTCATCTTCAGATAAAGACAGTTTTGTCCTTTCTAATTATAGGTTGAATATCATGTGTGGAGTTCCAACTTTATTCTGTATCATATTAGGAGCCCTTGGAAGTTTTGTATAGAGGAATGACATTTGAATATTTATATTTTAGGAAAAACAATTTGGCAGTCAGGTCAAGGTATGAATGAAGTTAAACAAGGGACCAGTTAGAAGATGCTGTTATTACAGTTACAAGCTGTTGCAGGTGTGACCTTGAGGGGTGGCAGTAGGAAGGGTGGAACTAAATGCAAGAGGTATTTCGGAATCAGGATCAGAAGGACCTGGTGAATGAGTAAATGTGGGAGATGGGGCTCAGGGAGTCAATCATGACAGCTAGGTTTCTGCTTATAACAATGCATAGCATTCATAGGAGGAGGAATAACTTAGTACCAAGTTTTCACCCAGGTTGGAAATACGCACTGGAAGCTTATCTGTCTGTTAATAATCACCCTCACTGACTTGACTTGAACAGCATTTTCCCTGTATCTTTCTTTAATCTTCATGTAGATAAGCATCAACCTGATAAACAGCTTCCAGTGACCAAGAGATTAGAGGATGAGCCTGATGTGTTGGCTGTGGATATCCTGCAGGAAGAAGCTCCGTCTATTTTAAACCAAAATGCAAGCTTCAAAGATGAGACATCGGCCCAGACAAAGATAAGAGTGGTGAAAAAGAAACCTGTGACTGCGAATGCACCTGTTAGGAAGAAGGATGCTCTGGCACCTGGAAGACTGCAGCAAGTATGAAATCATGTGTTTCTTTTGTGCATTCATGTTAATCTGAAGTTACTCAAGGTCACACATGAGCTAGTAAGTGGTGAAGCCAGGATTGGGAGCTCTCAGGCAGTAAGGTAGCACAGTCCTGAGTCCCAACTGTCTAAGCTTAGCTGACTTCAGGTTTTTCACTTTGTTAATAACAACAACAAAAACTTTTAGTAATGTTACTGGGGTTGGGCATTCTCTTTTGCCCTGGCTCAGTAAGATCCTACTTTGGTACCAAGGTTCTGAAAGTGAGCAGGCTGTTCTAAATTTCACTTTTTTATTTGGTTTTGTTTTCTGTTTCTCATTGGCAGTATGCAGTTTGAGACTTGGTTTCTGCCAGGGATAAATATGAATAACTAGTAATCACTCAACATCAGAAGACATTTTAGGGTAGTTTCTAATACAGCTTTGGAAGCTAGTTGGTTAGTTAGAACTTACTTTGAAACTCATTAGTATTTTAAACATCTATTTAAAACTCACTTAAAGTCCTGTAAGTGGAGAACTAGACAGAAGACACCTCTTGGTGAAAAATACCCCTTATTGTCATTAATGCAAGCTGTATATTGTCAGCTGCGCCTGTGAAAAGGGTAGTCATCAGTAATTACCAGTTACTGACAAGTCATGGATTAGGATCAAGTCTGCACTCATTTCCGGCCAAACCAGTATGAGGATAATTGGGAAGTCAAGACTGAACCTATAGCATTTCAACATGGTGCTCTTCTCTAGAGGCACAGCCTTGTTCCCTAACGCGTTTTTTAATACTTCATTCTGTGTAGTTGGCATAAGCTGTCTGCCTTTGTTGCTGTCATACTCCTCCTGCATTAGCCAGTTTAATTTTCCAGAAACAGAAAGAAATTATTAGTGTCATTTTAACAAATGAAAAACCTAAAGCTTTGAAAGATTTAAGTGTTTAGGGAAAAGGGTGGATTTATTTTTTAATTGTGGTAAAATATATACAGCATAAAAATGGCCATTTTAATCATTTTCAGGTTGGCAATCCAGTGGCATTAATACCACCACTATTTGTTTCCAGAACTTTTTCATTACCCCAAACACAAACTGTAACCATTAAGCATTAACTCTCCGTCTTTCCCTGTGGTAACCAATAACCTCCTCCTTGTCTGTGCTTGTCTGTTCTAGATATTTCATATAAATATGATCCTACAATATTTTGTCCTTTTGTGTCCAACATTTCACTCAGGATAATGCTTTCAAAGAGTATTTAGATCATGTGCTGGGGCTTCATTTTTCTTAGTGGCTAAATAATATTTTGTGATAGGAATAGACAACATTTTTTATTTTTATTTTTATTTAACATAACTGAGTGAAAATGTACATTCACGTATAAATTTACATGCCCACCTATATGCAGCTTCCACTGCTCTCCCTGTCCAGTGACAGCACACTATTCCTCTCTGCTCCATGCGTGTCTCATCCTCCCAACAACCTCCTTTCCCCTCCTCTACATCCACTCCACTTCCTCCAGCCAGAGGTCAGCAAGATGATATCCTATAGATGTATAGAACCATAAAGTGCTTCCAATATATGGTCACTCTGCATTGCCAAGTCCAGTCCATTCCTGTCCAAAGAGTGGACCTTTGTTATAATTTATGGGAAAGGGCAGCATCAGGGCCGGGGGCCATGCTCTCAGAGGAACCCCAAAACCGCTGGACCATCAATTGAGGTCTTTTAGTGGAGATCTCATGATGCACCCCTTTTTATTCTTGTGTTGCCAGTGAGACTCCTCTCTGTGAGCTCCATCGTGGCTATCACTGGTGGTAGCCGGGCACCATCCGGTTCTTCCAGTCCCAAGTCGATGTAGGCACCCACTCTTGTGGGTCTCTCCGTCTTCTCGGTTGTCTTTACTGCATGTCATTTTGGTCCTCGGTGAGCATCCGTTCCTGCTGAGTTGGGACCATTTGCTGTGTCCTCGGATGGCAGCTTGGCAGCTTTTAAGACCCCAGACGCGACTCACCAATGTGGGGTGCAGAGAGCTCTCTTAGCAAAACGCTAGTTAGGCCAATTGGCCTGGAATTCGCCTAAGAGCATGGTCCCCTGCCCCCTGCCCCAGCTACTCTATCCTTGCAGTATTGAGTCAAGATGGAAGGAGTACTCAAGTTATGCTGAAGTCCACTTAATGTTGTTCTTGTTTTTAATGTGTGCTATCACTGCTTTCTCCCAACTAGATTTCTAGTAACTATCTAAGCTAAGCCCTCCCCCCTTCCTCCTTCCCCCCTCCCTCCCTCCCCGCCTCCCTCCCTCCTCCCCTCCCTTGCAGCTGTCAAAGAGTCTTTTCTTCTATACACAAGTCTGTTTTTGAGGTCTTATCGTAGAGGTCTCATACAGTATTTGTCCCTTTGTCGCTGACTACTTTCACTCAACATAATGTCTTCCAGTTGAAACCAGATTAGGAGATGTTTCCTGGAATCATCGTTATTCTTTATCATTGCGTAGTGCTCCATTGAGTATATGTACCATAGTTTACCTATCCATTCTTGTATTGTTGGGCATCTGGGTTGATTCCATCTTTTTGCTATCGTGGACTGTGCTGCGGTAAACATTCTGGTGCGTGTGTCCGTTGGTGTGAAAGGCCTTGAATCTGTAGGATATATTCCAAGTAGTGGAATTACTGGGTCAAATGATATATCGATATCCATTTTTTTAAGGAAGCGCCAGATTGCCTTCCAAAGAGGCTGGACCATTTTGCAACTCCACCAACAGTGTAGGAGGGTTCCACTTTCTCCACAGCCTCTCCAGCATTTGTTGTTTTGTATTTTCTGGATCATGGCCAATGTTGTTGGGAATAGACAACATTTTATTTATCCATTTATCTGTTTGGGGACACTTTAGTTGTATTTACCTTTTGGCTATTGTGAATACTGCTGCACTGAACAGTGGTGTACAAGTATCTGTTTGAATATCTGCTTTTAATTCTTTCGGGTATATAACTAGGAGTACAGTTAGTGTGTCATAATGGTAATTTTATGTTTAACTTTCTAAGGAATTACCAAACTGTTTTCCCAGAAGCTACACCATTTTACATTGCCGTCAGCAGTAGGTGAAGATTACCGTTGATCTAGATTCTTACTAGCACATGTTATTTTCTGTTTTTTTTTTTTTTTGGTAGCAGCCATTTTGGTAGATGTAAAGTGGTGTCTTATTGTAGTTTTGATTTGTGTTTCTGTAATGAGTAACTTATTTTCTGTGGAGAAATGTATGCTGAAGTCTTTTATCCTTTTATCCTGAGTTACTTGTCTTTTCATTGTTGAGTTGTGACAGTTCTTTATCTATTGTGCACATTAAGCACGATTAAGTACATATTTTAACCAAGAATGTTTTACAGCTTATGTCTAAACAATATGGCTTAACTTAGTTAGGAAAAATAGACATAAGTAAATATAGAAAGGGAAACCCTGGTGGCATGGTGATTAAGTACTATAGCTGTAAACCAAAACAGCGTTGACAGTTTAAATGCACTAGCCACTCCGTGGAAACTCTGTGGGCAGTTCTACTCTGTCCTCTGAGGTTACTCTGAATTGGCACCGACTTGACGGCAATGCATCTGGTGTTTTGGTTTTTGTAAAGGCGACGGAGCCAGAGTTGTAGTTCTCGTGTCTCTATCTCCTATCCCCACTTCAGAGTCACATGCATCCTCCCCCAAAAAACTGCTACCATAATGCTTTCCAGTAAGATTTTTGCTGATTTGGATGTATGAATAATGTAGGGAAACTTGGAGCTTCAGTAAGCCAAAGATTGAATCCCAAGTTTCTTTGATAGTCATTTGGCTTTATAATGTATACTTTTCATTTACAGGGGCCCCAGAAAGCTGAAAGATGGAGACCAACTCAACCTCATACCCAGAGCAGGTTGCACTGTACAACAGTCTCATCCAGATTAAAAATGAACCCACAACCTGTGAAAGACCAAAGGCCCCCTTGGATCCCTCCAAATACCATATCCTCACCAGCATCCCGTAAATGGTATGTAAAATTTCAGGAGACCATGTGGGTCCATGGTTTTATTTTTACGCACAGATTGAAGGTTACTTAATAACTTGAGAGCAAATAAAACAGCAGCCTTAGTTCCCATTAAGAAGATAAACTTAATTTGGGTGAGTAAGACCTGAGAAGTTTTTGCTCAGAAGTCTTTTGTTCTTTTTCCTACCTGGTGGTGTGGTGGTTAAGTGCTATAGCTGCTAACCGAAAGGTTGGCATTTGGAATTCAGCACACACTCTTTGGAAGCCCTATGGGGGTAGTTCTAGTCTGTCTTACAAGGTTGCTGTGAGTTGGAATTGACTCAGTGGTAACAGTCCCTACTGCCACACAATCCTGTCTGTGGGTTAGATTCTTCCTGTGGGCCACGTCATCACCGTGGGAAGGATCACGGGCGTCCCTTCACTTGTTTCCTTTCACAATAGACTCTGGTTACTTAGGCCAGGAGCTAGACCTTTTCTTGTAGCTGTGTGTACCATGCCTGGTTCAGTGCCTAGCACCTAGTAGGTATTCAATAAATCTTTGATGAATGAGTAGATATTTTAAAATAATTCCAGTTTCAAGGCAAGATCATTAAGAATTATGAAACCGTACAAATCTCATACAAACTGTCATGACTATAGGGGACATTGGTGTCTTGTCACCCTTATTCATAGCACATTGAGAATGAAGAGCTGCCATTCCAGAGGGCAAGAGCGGGGTACTGTCTTCTAGGAGAGCCAGGGTCCAGTTATTTCAGTGGAAATACTCTTTGGGGAACTGGTTAAAGGTTAAGGGAAGCTTGTTTACTGTGGGATAGTAGTTCTTGAAAGCACAGTGGAAAGAACCAAGAAGATGGACAGTAGAAGGAAGGAAGCAAAAAGTGATAGTGTGGCGAGGAGAATAAGTAAGAGGGTAGGTGACTATGTATCTGCCTTTCAGAGGCTGTCAGATGACAGGGCAAGAAGCCTGGAGGAGTGGGCTCACCATAAAGATACTAAATGATTCGAATGCATGGCTGTGTGTAGCCATCAACTCCCATTTTAAAGTTGAAGAAACAGTGTCTAGGGACTTTTATGTCTTGTTGTATAACCGGGCTGGAACTAAAATGAGGTCTTCTGATTTCATAATGTACCTTTTAGTTTTTATTGCTCTGCTCAGGTTTCTGTTTTTGTGAGTGTTAATACAGAGATGTGAATACAGTTGGTGAGCCTGTAAATAACATGAATTGGTTGAAGTTTGTGTTCAATATGATGTCTTGTAGAGTACATGTATGAAGCATTGGGGAGGGGAGTGGATAAGGCTTCTGGGATCATAGTGCTGTATTAAAAAGATGCAGTGTAATTAGTGACACAAATTTATAACAGAGTTTTATCAAAGTTCACCTTTTATTCTGTAACTTACAATTGGTTTCTCTTCTGAAATAGTGATTTCTTCTCTGTAACAAAGGGGAGCTTAGCCCAAGTCCTGGCACCTCTCAGTCTTCTTCACATTCACCTTCCAGTTCAGGGCCCCAGGCTATAGATCGTTGTCAGTGTGATGCTCTCATCTTCTCTGAGTTGACACATTTTGAGGAGTTGTTGGACATGGGGTCAGTGATGACAAAGATGTACATTCTCTTTCCAGTGCTGCATGGACAAAGGTAAAACACAGCCCCAGAGAGGCAACAAAAGAACAGTCTCTCCAGCAAGAAGACACACAAGAGGAAAGTCACTTGCAAGGTGCTGTTGAGTACGAAGCAGCTAGGTTTGTGCCGACATTTCAGATCTTTAAAGATTAGAGGACTGCTTTTAGTACAGTCTGTAGGGTCACTGTAAGTCAGAATTGACTTGACAGCAGTGGGTTTTTATTCGAATCTAAAGTAAACTCTGTCTTCTCCTTCCTGTGTATAAAGTTGATTACTTAAGCTGTAAATTATCAGACTTCTCTGTCAAACAAAAATAGCTTATATTGAGTCCCTCTTTTACTCTGTATTTCATTCATTTAAAAATTATCTGGATATCAGTTGTATCTGTTGTTTGCTTGTTTTGTAGATGGGACAGTTGTAAGCTCTATGGAGTCTTTAAAAGAGGGCAGATGAGATACAAGTCCCACTCCTGCTTATTCAGAGTCAGTAGAAAAGATATGTAATTAATTATAATTTAAGATAGTATATGGCTTATACCCCGTCTTGGTTATCTAATGCTGCTATAACAGAAATACCACAAGTGGGTGGCTTTAACAAACAGAAATTTATCTCTCACAATCTAGGAGGCTAGAGTCCAAATTTAGGATGTCACTTCTAGGGGGTGTCAGCTCTGGGGGAAGATCCTTCTCATCAGTCTTCCCCTGGTCTAGGAGTTTCTCAGCTATTCTTGGTGGTAGGGAATCCCTCTCTTCTCTGCTCTGTTCTCTCTTTTATGTCTTGAAAGATATAACTTAATTCTGTAGATTTGAGTCCTGCTTTATTAACATAACTGCCTCTAATCTTGCCTTATTACCATCATACAGGTTAGGAGTTACAACATATGATAATTACATCACGTCACAAAAGAGTGGACCATCACACAATGCTGGGAATCATGGCTTAGCCAAGCTGATAAGCATTTTGGGGGCACAGTTCAGTCTATAACATACTGTAAGGACTACAGAATCAAGAACCCAGGGAGTGTAGAAGGAAAAGTTACTTCTCTGAAAATCTGGAAAAGCTTCATAGAGGGAGATAAAAATAGAAGGAGGACTTGGATTTAAATTTGGTGATGAGATGAGAACATGCCCTGGGAAGAGAATATTAAAATAAAGTGCAGATCTGTGAATTACATACAGAGAATGAAAAGTAGTTTCCTTTGATTCAAGCATAGGGTAGGTGAGTAAAGGAAAAAAATTAATGATAAGATTGGAAAGTTAAACGGGGCAAAACAGGATAGGTTTAGGGATTTGGATTGTCTGCTGAGGACTCCCCTGCCTTCGGAGGTTTGTGAATTCTGTAACCACAGGATCAAGATATGCCATGGGAGTATGAATCTTATGAATGTGGGTAGCATGGGCTGGAGAAGAGACCCAAGGGAGTGACCATTAACAATCTGGATTTCTTTAAGGACCTGAAGTAGAGCTGTGGCCACAGCATGGATGATCATAGAGGGAGAAAAGAGAGGGGGTTAGGAGTCAGGGAGATAGAAGAAAGGTGTGAAGATACAGGCAGGTGGCAGGAGCCTGTAATCCTCCTTTGTGCTTTCCTTCAGCCCTCTATTCTGCAGATATTGAGAGAGCACCTACTGCAGGCCAACATTGTCCCTGAGGCTGTGGCAATTCAAAGATGAACATGTCCTGTCCTTGAGACTTAAACAGTCCTAGTGAAATTGGGGAATGTTGTAATGAAGATAGATATGAAGTGTTCACCTCTGTGGAGAAACTGGGAAAGACTTCTCAGGGATGACATTAGTCTATATAATCAGTAGGACAAGGCAACAAATTGGACATGAGAGACAAGGGAGAGGAAGAATCAAAAGGGGCTTCTGATCCCATTGTCTTCTTTTGGTTGCTGTCTGGGATTGCTAAGGAAAGGATAGTTTCTCAGACTGTCGTTTCATAGAGGCAGCTGTCTCGTTACAACACACAAACCAGTGTGAGGGCTGAATGTGGGAAGAGGGGAAAAAAACAAATGTCCCAAGCTAGCTGGAGGTGAGGCATATATGGCCCCCAGCTGCCATAGCAGCTTCTAAGTTTGCACCCAGCATTCTGGCTAACAGCCTCTTGTAATGTTGGCCCTCAGGGCTCTGTGGGAAATCGAGTGTGTTTCTTGACTGGCAGCCACAAGTAGCTTCTCTGCAGCCTTGTCCGGGGACCCTGGAGGTCACCTACCTTTCCTCTCAAAGTCTTCAGTACTTACTTTTGCAAGTGAAAAAATTTTCAGCTAGACAACATTTTCTCTGCCTATTTGTATTCTTCTTCTGCATTGGTACCTTGCGTTTTTGCAGCTGAAATTATTCTTCAGTTACCAGAAAGCAAAAGTGAAAGTGGACCTTCAAACAATTTGAAAATAGTCACACATCCTAAACTAAAAGTCAACACCTTTTTGTATACAATAAAGTTGTTCCAAGTTACCATTTTCTTTTTTATTTGTGTCTGCACTTACTAAGAGGACTCTCCTGGGGTCCTTTCTTCACCTGAATTTGAAAGTACAACAAGGGCTTATTCACAGTAGAACAAGAAATCCCATGTACTGTGAGGACTAGTTTTCTTGAGAACATTCACAGGCGGTTTCTGGTTGCTGTATATGCTGGCTAAGAGTGATTTGGCACATAAATGTCTTTTTACTTAGAAATGTTGTGTGGAGAACATCAGAGGGTGCAGGGAGGTCATGTTATCTGCTGAGTCCTTAAGGGAGCTGTGATTGGGCTCTAGGGGTACTAACTCCTGGTCTGTTTGCATGGTAAGGATAACACTGCACCTTTGAGGTCACGTTGATTTGACTGTCTTTGTATTGTCTGCTAGGCTCGCTTGGCTTGATGCTGAAACTTCTAAAAGATTGAAGGAACTAGAAGAGTTAAAAACCAAAGAAATGGACAAAATGCAAAAATGGAGGTAAATACAGGCAGTCCCTGAATTACGAATGAGTTCCATTCCTAGGTCTGTCTCACAGTTGCATTTGCACTTTAGTTGGAAGAGATACAGGTTGTATCTCACATCAGTCAAATGTTTGTCTTAATGTATAATACAGAGTGCGTTTCTAGGCGTACAAGTCTACATTGAGGAAGCACTTCTAGAAACACTAAAATACTTGATAATACAGTGATAATGTTTTGATGCGCCTCACAGAGTAGTGCCTGTGTGTTATTATGAACTATCGCGTGTGCCTTGAATTTTTTTTTGTAGTAATAGACTTTCCAGGGGTTGATGTGTGGCTGTTAGTTTTATGTAAGTCAGGTGATTGTAACTGGGGGCTGCCTGTATCTCTCCCAGGTAGAAAAAGATAGACAGGCTTTCTCTAGATCATTTAGTTGTTTTAACAACTGATCCATTTGGGTCTAGCCATGCTTCTTGTGTCTGTTGACTGCCTGTTTGAAGACTGAAGTCACTTAAGATGCCTGCAGTGGAGCCGTGACTGGAGCCAAGCCAGCTCTGACCCTCCATCCATTTCTGTTGTAATGAAACCCTGCCATCTCTTCAGGAGAGGCAGTGATTCTTTGTACTGTTTGCTAGGCTCGATTGGCTTGATGCTGAAACTTCTAGAAGAGCAAAGGAACTGAATGAACTCAAAACTGAAGAAATGGACAGACTCCAAAAACTGAGGTATGTGTTTGCTTCTGAGGAGGAATACGGGATGCTTGCCTGTTCTAATTGATTGAGAATGTTGTAACAGCTATTCTGGACTGTTCATCACTACATAAATGAGTGGCTAGATTGATTAATTGAATGCTTTCATGCCTGTATATGTGTTGTATAGTGTCTTTGCTAGGAAATGTTTCTTCTGTGTGGCATTTGAAGAAGTAAAAAATTTTATAATCTTGGGGAAGTTCCCTCTGAAAGATCAGAGTTGTATCTGTTTAGCTGTGCTGCTCTTTATTTTTCCTAGGCCAGATGCCAGGCCTTTCTGAGGACAGAAGGTTGGCGTGATGTATTTGTTTCCTCAAATGATTGAAATTGTTTCACATGTTAACTAATGTTTCTAATGAGGTTACCTTTTTCCTTTCACTCTCTGAGTGTTGTTACCTCCTAACTATAGAGCCAAGCCAAGTGCCGTCGTCGACTAACTATAGGCATAAAGAAATTTGTTACAAGATACAGTTGATGCTGCTGCAACTGTGGCTGTAGCTGTGGCTGCTGCTACTGCTGAAATTGGCTTATTTTTTCATCACTGATAATAATTCACTCTGAAGTCCAGTTCACAGAGCACTTGCTGAAACAGGTGTATGTCTATCTCCAGTCAAGATAGACTGGTTGGTCCAGGCTCAAAGGGATATGTATCTGTCACTGGAGCACTGAGGTGTTTTGCCAGAGTTAACATTTCCAGTCGTAATCACAGAATCTTATGACTGGGAGGATCTTTTCTCCCATATGATATTCCCAGCCCCTCTTTATTGGCTCCACAAAGTGTGTCACACTTTTTTTTTTTTTAATGTGACTGAATGAAAATGTACATTCCCATGTAAATTTACATGCCCACCTATATGCAGTTTGCACTGCTCTCCCTGCCTGGTGACAGCACACTATTCCTCTCTGCTCCATACGTGTCTCATCCTCCCAGCAGTCTCCTTTCCCCTCCTCTCCACCCACTCTCCTTCCTCCAGCCAGAGGTCCGCAGGATGATATCCTATGTATACAACCGTAAAGTGCATCCAATATATGGTCACTCTGCATCGTGTCCGAAGAGTGGACCTTCGTTATGATTTATGTGCAAGGGCAGCATCAGGGCCAGGGGCCATGTTCCCAGGGGTACCCCAAAACTGCTGGACCATCAATTGAGGTCTTTTAGTGGAGATCTCAGGATGCACCCCTTTTTATTCTTGTGTTGCCAGTGAGACTCAACTTAGTGAGCTCCGTCTCGGCTATCACTGGTGGTAGCTGGGCACCATCCGGTTCTTCTGGTCCCAAGTCGATGTAGGCACCCACTGATGTGGGTCTCTCTATCTTCTGGGTTGTCTTTAGCCCATGTCATTCTGGTCCTTGGTGAGCATCCATTCCTGCTGAGTTGGGACCATTTGCTGTGCCCTCAGATGGCAGCTTTTAAGACCCCAGACGCCACTCACCAATGTAGGGTGCAGAGAACCTTCTTAGCAAATGCTAGTTGTGCCAGTTGGCCTCGATTTCACCTAAGAGCATGGTTGCCCGCCCCCTGCCAAGCTACTCTATCCTTGCAATATTGGGTTAAGATAGAAGGAGTATTGAAGTTATGCTGAAGTCCACTTAATACTGTTCTTGTTTCTAATGTGTTCTATCACCGATTTCAACCAACCAGATTTCTAGGAACTATCTAATCTAAACCCTCCCCTCCTCGCCCTCCTTCCCTCCCCTCCCTTGCAGCTGGCAAAGAGTCTTCTATACACAAATCTGTTTTTGAGATCTTATCATAGAAGTCTCATATAATAATTGCCCTTCGTCGCTGACTACTTTCACTCAACATAATGTCTTCCAGTTGAAACCAGGTTAGGAGATGTTTCCTGGAATCACTGTTATTCTTTATCATTGGGTAGTGCTCCATTGAGTATATATACCATAGTTTACCTATCCATTCTTCTGTTGTTGGGCATCTGGATTGTTTCCATCTTTTTGCTGTTGGGACTGTGCTGTGATAAACGTTCTTGGCATTTGTCTCTTGGTGTGAATGGCCTTTATTCTGTAGGATATATTCCAAGTAGTGCAATTACTGAGTCAAATGGTATATCTATATCCATTTTTTTCAGGAAGGAAGCGCCAGATTGCTTTCTAAAGAGGCTGGACCATTTTGCAACCCCACTAACAGTGTAGGAGGGTTCCACTTTCTCCACAGCCTCTCCAGCATTTGTTGTTTTGTGTTTTTTGGATCATGGCCAACCTTGCTGGGGTGAGATGGTATCTCATTGTTATCTTGATTTGAATTTCTTTAATAACTAAAGATCGTGAACATGATCGCATGTGTTTTTTGGCTGCCTGGGTCTCCTCTTTAGTGAAATGTCTGTCCATCTCCTTTGCCTATTGCTTAATTGGATGATTTATCTTCTTCTTATTGGTATTTTGTAGTATGTTATAGATTATGGAGATCTGACATAGAGTTGCTAAGTATTTTTTCCCGTTCTGTGGGTGTTCTTTTAATTCTATTAATAAAGTCTTTGGATGAGCAAAAGTGTTTGATTCTTAATAGTTCCTTTATCTGTTTCCTGTTGATTCTGGTTTGTTAGCCAGATTTTGGAGTCTGTCAACATTGTGTATTAAAATTTCCATTGTTGTTCCTACCTTTTCTTGGATGAGCTTTATTGTTTTAGATTTGATATTTAGGTCTGTTATCCAGTTGGAGTTGGTTTTTGTATACGGATCTTGTTTCAGTTTATTGCGAATGGATATCCAATTTTGCCAGCACCATTTGTTGAAGAGACTGTTTTTACTCCAGTGTAATGTCTAGGGCCTTTGTTGAATATCAACTGTTCATAGGCAGATAGTGTCATCTCTGGGATCTCAGTTCTGTTCCATTGATTGATCTCTCTGTTCTTGTACCAGTACCAGGCTATTCTGACCACTGTGGCAGTGTGGTATGTTCTAAGGTCAGGTAATAAGAGGCCTCCCAGTGTGTTCTTCTTCTTTAGTAGTACCTTACTTATCCTGGGTTTCTTCTCTTTCCAAACAAAATTGGTGATTTGTTTCTCCATCTCATTAAAAAATGACGCTGGAACTTGTATTGAGATTGCATTATATAAGTAGATTGCTTTGGGTAAAATAGACATTTTCACAATGTTAAGTCTTCCTATCCATGAGCAGGTTAGGTTTTTCCAATTATGGAAGTCTCTCTTAGTTTCTTGTAGTAAGGGCTTGTAGTTCTCTTTGTAACGGTCTGTTATTTCTCTGGTTAGATTCATTCCTAGGTACTTTATCTTCTTAGGGGCTATAGTAAATGGTATTGATCTGATGATTTCTTCATTAACAGTCTCATTGTTGGTATAAAGGAATGCTACTGATTTACTTATGTTTATCTTGTATTCTGAGACTTTGCTGAAGTCTTCTGTCAGTTTGAGTAGTTTACTTATAGATTCTTTGGGGTTCTCTGCATATACAATCATATCTGCAAACAGGGAGATTTGGACTTCTTTGCTAATGCAGATGCCCTTTATTTCTTGGTCTTGTCTAATTGCTCTGGCTAGAACTTCTAGTACAATGTTTAATAGGAGAGGTGAGAGTGGGCATCCTTGTCTAGTTCCTGTTCTCAAGGGAAAGTCTTTCAGTCTCTCTCCATTCAGGATGACATAGACAGTTGGCTTTGTATAAATGGCCCTTATTGGGTTGAAGAATTTTCCGTCTGTGCTTATTTTGCTACGAGTTTTTAGGATGAATGGGTGTTGGACTTTATCAAATGCCTCTTCTGCATCAATGGACAAAATCAGGTGATTCTTGTCTTTTGTGGTATTTATGTGGTTAATCACATTAATTGTTTTTCTGATGTTGAACCAGCCTTGCATCCCTGGTATGAATCCAACTAGGTGGTGATGGATTATTTTTTGGATATGTTGTTGTATTCTGTTGGCAAGAGTTTTGTTGAAGATTTTTGCATCTGGATTCATGAGTGATGTCGGTCTGTAGTTCTCCTTCTTTGTTGGGTCTTTGCCTGGCTTTGGTATTAGGGTTATGCTGGCTCTATAGAATGAGTTTGGGAGTACTCTATCACTTTCTGTACTGTGAAATAGTCTCAGTAGTACTGAAGATAACTCTTCTCTAAAAGCTTGGTAGAATTCTGGAGTGAAGCCATCTGGGCCTGGGTTTTTTGTGGTTGGCAGTGTTTTGATGAGATTTTCAATCTCTTCCTTTGTGGTGGGTTTATTAAGTTCTGCTTCACGTTGTGATAATTTGGGGAGGTGGTATGAGTCAAGGAATGTGTCATTTCCTGTAGGTTTTCAAATTTATTAGAGTACAGTCTTTCATAGTATTCTGTTACAATATTTTTGATTTCTGTTGGATCTGTTGTGACAACTCCCCTCTCATTTCTAATTGGGGTTATTTGTTTCTTTTCCTGCTTTTCTTTAGTAAGTTTAGCCAGTGTTTTGTCGATTTTGTTGATCTTTCAAAAAACCAGCTTTTGGTCTTTTCAGTTTTTTCTATCCTCTAATTCATTTAGTTGTGCTCTAATCTTTATGATCTCATTTCTTCTGGTGCCTGAGAGGTTCCTCTGTTGTTCTCTCTCTGTTTGTTCAAGCTGTAGGGTTAGTTCCTTGATTTGGTTTCTTTCTTCCTTCCAGATGTGTGCATTTATGGAGATAAACAGATCTCTGAGCACTGCTTTGGCTGTATTCCATAGGTTCTGGTAGGAGTTTTCGTTCTCATTGGAATCCATGAATTTCTTTATTTCGTCCTTGATTTCTTCTAGAACCCATGGTTTTTAGAGCAAACTGTTGTTCAGTTTCCAAGAGTTCTACTTTCTATCTGTGTTTTTTCTGCTGTTGATTGCGACTTTTATGGCTTTATGATCTGAGAATATGCTTTGCAGTAATTCAGTGGTATGGATTTTGTTGAGAATTGCATTATGTCCTAACATATGGTCAATTCTGGAGAATGTTCCATGTGCACTGGAGAAGAAGGTGTAATTGTCCGCTGATGGGTGGAAAGTTCTGTGTATGTCAATGAGGCTTAATTCGTTAATTGTGACAATAAGGTCTTCTGTATCTTTACTTAGCTTTTTCCTAGATGATCTGTCTAGTATTGAGGGTGGAGTGTTGAAGTCTCCCACTATTATTGTGGAGTCATCTAACTCTCTTTTGAGTGTAGTCAGTGTTTTTTCGACGTATTTAGGTTCTCTGATATTAGGTGCATAAATATTTAATATAGTTAAGTCTTGCTTGCGTACTTTGGTTCATTTTTTTTGCAGATCGATGTCTAGTTATGTGAACCCCATTTGTTCTAGAAAATACCTTTTCTCCAAGTGATAAACCTTGGTCCTTTGTCAAATATCAGCTACTCATAGGTGGATGTTTTTATGTCTGCATTCTCAGTTCTTTACAATTGGTCTGTGTATCTGTTGTACCAGTACCAGGCTGATTTGACTACCACAGAAGTGTAATAGGTTTTAAGGGCAGGTAGTATGAGGTTTCCCACATTTTTGTTTTTCAGTAAGGCTTTTCTTAAATGTGAGGATTCTTTCTTTTCCACGTGCAGTTGGTGGTTTGTCTCTCCATCTTACTAAAAAAATGCCACTGGAATTTAGATTGGAATTGCACTATGTGTATAAATTGCTTTGGATAGGTTAGACATTTTCACATTGTTGAGCCTTCCCATCTGTGATAGGGTTCTCCACTCATGTAGGACTCTTGGTTTCTTGCAGTAGTGTCTTGTAGTTTTCTTTGTATAGGTCTTTACATCTCTGATTAGATTTATTAGTATGCATTTTGTTTTCTTGGGGAAATGATGTTGCTTCAGTGATTTCCTCTTCGATGTTCTCTGTGTTGATTGTAAAGGAGTCCAGTTGATTTCGTATGTTCACCTTGTATCATGATGCCAAGCCAAGTGCCAGTCAAGTCAGATACATTGTTGACATCTTCTGTTAATTCCCTTAGGGCTTTTTTGGTGAATTTTCTTTAGCGTTTTCCATGTATAAGATCATATCAGTTGCAAATGGAGCCCTTTTTACTTATTTCGTATCGGTTTGGTTGCTGTTTATTTCTTTTTGTAGCCTGATTGCTTTGTCTAGAATCTCCTGTACAGTGTTGAATGAAAGTCGTTAGAAAAGGCATCCTTATCTGGTTTCTGGTGTGAAAGGGAGTGCTTTCAGTCTCTCTTGATTTAGGATGATGTTGGCTCTTGTCTGTGTATAAAGGCCCTTTATTATGTTGAAGGATTTTCCTTCTATTTCTGTTTTGCTGAGAGTTTTTAATATGTGTGGGTGCTGGACTTCGTGAAATGCCTTTTCAGCATTAATTGATAAAATCAAGTGGTTCTTGTTTTATTCAGGTGATTGATTGCATTGTTTTTCTAATGGCAAACCATCCTTGAATACCTAATGTGAATCCCACTTGGTTATGGTGAGTTATTTTCTTGATATATTTTTGAATTGGCTAGAGTTTTGTTGAGAGTTTTTGCATCTAAGGTTGTGATAGATTTGTGTTTAATTTTCCCTTTTTTGCTGTCTTTACCTGGTTCAGGTATCAAGGTTTTGCTGGCCTCTTAGAAGGATTTGGGAGTATTTCTGTCTTCTCTGGGCTCTGAATACCTTTAGTAATAGTGGTGTTAACTCTTCTGAAAATTTGGTAGAATTCTCCAGTGAAGCCATCAGGTCCAGGGGTTTTGTTTTGTTGTTTGGAATTTTTTAATTACCTTTTGTCGTCAGTCTGTGATTTTGTTATGAGTTTATTTGGTGGTTCTTTCTCTGCCTGTGTTGGGTAGGTAGATATTATGTTTCTAGAAATTTGTCCATTTCTTCTAGGTTTTCACATTTGTTAAGAGTACGATTTTTCATAGTATTCTGTTGATTTTTTTATTTTTTAATTTCAGTTGGATCTGTTGTGATGTCACCCATCTTATTTCTTACTCAGATACTTTGCTTCCTCTCCTGTTTTCCTTTTGTTAGTTTGGCCAGTGGTTTATCAAGCCTGTTGATATTTTTCAAACAACAGCTTTTGGTCTTGTAGCTCTTTCAATTGTTTTTGTATTCCCTAATTCATTTACTTCTCTAATTTTTATTGCTTGCTTTCTTTTGGTGCATTCCTGTGCTGCTCTTATTTTACTTGTTTGAGTTTTTGGATTAAAGCTCTGATTTGGTCCCTTTCTTCTTTTTGGATATGTGCGTTTATTGAAATAAATTGACCTCTGAGCAGTGCTTTTTGATGATGATGATGATGATGAAGTGAAAGTCTACAGTCCACGTCAATTCTGCATGCCTGCCTATCTGTAGCTTCATCTGCTCTCCTCATCCTGGGACAGCACACTTCTACTTTTCACTCTGTACAGGACTCACAATCTGTACATTTACAGGACAGCTTCCTGTAAATGTATAAAACCATCAAACCCACTGCTTTTGATGTATCCCAAAAGTTCTAGTAGAATGTGGTTTTGTTTTCATTTTATTCTGTACTCTCTTTTCCATCCTTGATTTCTTCTGTAACCCAGTAGTTCTTGAGCAAGGTGTTGTACAGTTTCCATGTGTTTGTTTTTCCCCCCTCTTGATTTTTGTGTTACTGAATTCTACTTTTATGGCTTTATGGTGTGAAAAGATGTTTTGCAGTTTTTCAGTGCTTTGAATTTTGTTAAGGTTTGCTTTACGGCCCAGTGTGTGATCTGTTCTGGAGAATGTTCCATGTATTTTGGAGAAGAAAGTGTATTTGTTAATTCCTTTTGTGGTTTCCTTAATATATACCCCTTGTTTTCTGAATTTAAATCAGTCTCTTACTGCGTTGTATCACCTTGGCTTGCTCTCCATGTAAAAGACTTGTGGCTACTTTTTTTTTCAGTCCTTGATTTTGTTATAATGTCATGTTTAATATAGTAACATAATTTCCATATTTTTATGATTTCCTCTTGATTTGCTATTTCGTAGTTTTAGTCTTGTGTTATTTTCAGATGTTACTGATTTTCTCACCTAAGAAATCTATCTAGTATTTCTTGTAATTTTGATTCAGTTTTTGCAAATTCTCTAGACTTCTATTTATCTGGAAATGTCGTAAGTTTGCCATCATATTTGAGGGACAGTTTTGCTGGATGTATGTGTTAGCTGGCTTTTTTTTTTTTAAACACAGCTTTATGTCAACCTGCCGGGAGCCAGCCTCAGCAAGGTCTGGGATCACAGAGCGATGGGTGGCGTCGGCAAAGAAAGAAATGAGACTGAGACAACCAGGAATCTGGAGAACAGCAGCCCCCTAGGACCTGCCTTTCTTTATTTTTTATAATCAATGAGGTGACGTGATTTCACCTTGGTCTTTGGCTGTGTAAGCTGTTGGCTAGTAAGAAACTGACACCTCGTGGTCTCTTTTCATGTTACTTGTCAAGGCCTTCTAGATAATGGCCCGAGGCAAGTATATTGTGGTGATAATTACCAGTGGAAAACAAAGTTATGCCTTGAGCTTAATTAGCTCTATTCATGTCTCGAGGTCAAGGGTACAGAAAGAAGGGTAGACTCATCCAAAGCCAGCTGTCTCTATGTGTTCCTCTTTTGTTCTTACGCTGTCTCTTTCTGTGAGGATAGTAAGCGTCCACCGTCCCCCACCCTTAAGCTGTTCTAAGAAGGATATTTCTTTAGTGTTTACTCATTTGTCATACCAATTATAATAAACTTGGGAGCCTATCTATCTTCCTGATGTAGGGAGTGGGGTGTCTGTGTCTAAGGGCTATGTAGAGGGTTGTCCTTGGGAAGCTTCCCAGGGCCTTCCTCTAATGTTGTGTTTTCACATGTGGTGGGGGAAGTGCAGTTGGAGGAAGCCAGTGGAACCGGGCTGGCCTCAGTGTTCCTGGGCTGGGTGTCCTGTGTCGGAATTCATTAAGCCCAGGGGGTGGTAAAACCCTTCTTTGATCCTTGTGCTAGGAGATGAGGGGGTATTTTTGAGTAAGATTTAATTAGGATGCAAAATATCATCTGGGAAAGTACAGCCCAAAATATGCCAAGGGTGAGATGCGTCCGCCCGTCATCACATAGGCGTGAGACTTTGCTTACAGAGGCTTCTGTGGGTGACGGGCCTCAGCATCAACCCATTCCCTTCATGCCTTCATGGTTTCTTCCGACTATTCTAAGCTTTGTCTTACTGACTCTATTTGTAGATTATTTTTCATTTATCCCTAGCTACTTTTAAAATTCTCTCCTTATTTGTGGTTTTGCAAGTTTGATCATAATATGTCTTGGTGTCTTTCTTTTGGGATCTACCATGTGTTGAGTTTGATGAGCATGTTCAATAGATATCTTGTCATCTTTCATGATAGCAAGAAAGCTTTCTGTCACCATATCTTCTGCAGTGCTCCATATTTTCTGTTACCTCCCCCTGTTCTGGTACTCCAGTTATTTGTGGATTATTCCTTTTGATAAAGTCTCACATAATTCTTACTGTTTCTTCCCTTTTTTTCTTTTATCTGATTTTTCCTCAAATCTGTTGGTGTTGAACACTTTATCTTCAGTCTTACTAATTCTGACTTTTGTTACCTCAGTTCTGCTCCTTTGACTTTATAATTGAGTTGTCTAATTCTCTAATTTTGTTTTTAATCTTCTAAATTTCTGCTTGCTCTCTGGGGTTTCTTGCAGCCTGTTCAATTTGTCATACTCAGCGGTATCTTGTCAGATCTCGTTACTGATCTCTTGAAGAGTTCTAAATATTAATGTTTTGTATTCTAACTCTGATAATTCCAGAGAGTCCTTGATTCTTTGTTTTGGGAGCTTTCTTAAGACACGATGGTCTGCCTCTTTGTATGATTTGATATTGACTTGTTTCCAAGCTGTCAGTTTGTTGTATGTGTTTATTTTATGCTTGCTCAGTGTGTTCTAGCTTCTTGTTTTGAAATGCCCAAATAAGCTGGTCATGTGAGCTAGTTTGATTATTGGCCCCATTGAAGTACTAATGTCCTGTTCCCAGGTGGTTAGAGCTGTTACTAGGTGTGTGAGCCCAGAATTCCATTTAATTTTCTTGTAAATTTTCAGCTTAAGGTCCAGATAGTTGGTCACCAGATAGGTGGTGCAGGCTTTCCCGTACAATCCTAGATGGGCAGGTGTGGTTGGTGTATACACAGGTGTCTGGCTACACACACTGAGAAAGGCAGTGGGCTGACAGCCATCCTTTTGTCTATTAGGAAAGCATGTCTCTGTTTATTAAACTGTGTAGGTGGATACATTTTGCAGCCTGAGTATGGGTGCTTGATGCTGTATGCATAAGTGAGAGGCATTCACAGTCTGTTGACCCCTTATACCTGTATTGTGTTCCTGGCTGAAGGGAACCGGCAGATTTTTTTTTTCCCTGTTTGTTAAATTGTTTCCCCTCCAAGTCTGGGTGAATGGCTTGGAGCTCATGTAAGGTGTCGTACTTCTGCCCTGATGATGTGTCGGTTTCTGGAGCCTGCACCAGCACCATGCAGAGAAGGGACAGGCAGTGCTTGTAAAAGGAAGAGAGGTTTATCCCAAAGGAAAGGGAAATGTTAAGTCCACACACCAGTAGGTTAGATGCAAGCTATTTAGCTTTTCATGATTCAGAGCTCTTTTTCACTGATAATGGAGGTGAGTGGGTGTCTGCCTCTCGATCTGGCAGATGCTTTCCAAATAGTTCTGCTGCCCTCAACCACACTTGTTGCCATTGATCTGCCTGCAGGTTGCTGAGTCCCACCATTTTGGGTCTGGCCGATCTTAGGTCTTTTGGACCTACTCTTCTGTTGCCGAGTCCATTTCCTCAGCTTTCACTTTGATATTTGGGGCTCCTAGAATGTCATATATAATCATATAATCATAATGCATTTGTATTTTGAGGTCTTTGTTGTTAGAGAGATCACAAGAAGTGTCTGACTACTCTTCCATCTTAACCCTGCGCCAGTGTCTGTTTTTTATGTGTGATTTTTTTTTTGCTCGGCCATATGTTTTTGATATTCATCTGTGCTCTGCATCTGTCAAAATGGTTCATTCCATTTTATTGTTGAGTAATATTCCATTGTGTGAACAGCCTTCACACTGCTGATTATTCTGTGGGTGAACATTTGAGTTGTTTCCAGACTTTTTAGTTAGCATGAATAGAATTGCCATGAACATTCTTGTACACTTCTTTTTGTAGAAATGTGCTTCCATGTCTTTTGGGTAAATACCTAGGAGTAGCATTTCTGGGTTATACGGTCAGTAAATGTGTAACCTTTCAAACCTGCTGTACAAGCTCACCATATTCCCATCAGCAGTCTGTGAGAGTTGCTTTATAGTTTTATATCCTCCCTAGCATTTGGCCTTGCCAGTCTTTTCTTAGCCATTCTGGTGAAAGTGGTATGGTATGTCATTGTGATTTTAATTTGCATTTCCTTGAACTCTGTTAACTTAAGCTCCTTGACTAGTGCTTATTATGAAGTGTTTGTTCAAGTCTTTTACCTATTTTTTTATTGGGCTCTTTTCTTTTTTTACTATTAACTTGTAAGTATTTTATATTTTCTGGATATGAGTCACTTGTCAGGTGTATGTACAGCAGATATTTTCCCCAGTACTATTGCTTGCCTTTTTATCATGTTGATAGGGTCTTTTGGTGACTAGATGTTTTAAACTTTGATTTGTCAATTTTTTTCTTTTGTGGTTAAGTTTGTATGTATGTAAAGTAAGAAATCATTGCCAGTGCTAAGGCCTCAGATACTCATCTTTGTTTTCTTTCAGTTTTAGCTTTTATTTTTAGGCTTATGAACCACTTTAAATTTACCTTTTGTGTGTGAGATGAGATATACTTGCCAAAGTTGATTTTTTGCCTTATTGAGCTTTACAGTAATCTGGGTGGACTCTTTGTCAAGGACACTAATGTTGGTCTTTAGGTCTCTCTTTTGGGACTGATCACATTGCCCGGAAAAAACTCTTTAGTGTCCTTTCTAGAGGGTCAGGACTCGAATGCTAGTGTTCTAGGAACTGTGTTGGGGAGAACTGGCGAGACTTACCATTTAGCCTTAAGTGTGCATACATGACTCCTTCTTCTTAGTGTGTACCTACAGTCTCAACTGTGATTGTATTCCCTAGGCAAGACACCCTCCGTTTAGCTCTCTCCAGACAGTAAGCAACTAATTTTCTCTCAGATTTGGAGAGAGACAGTTGCCTAATTTTATGAAGTAAAGAAAAGGATCTAAGGACCTAATGTCTCAAGTATCATTTGACTCCTCCATATTTAAACCACCCCCTTCCCAGCTTGTACCCAGATCTAGAAGTACCTACCTGGTGCTGCCAGTCCTGGCCCTATTTATGTTGGCAATATATGTTGTCTTTTTAGTTTTTTCTTGTTGTTGTTTTATGCCATGGAGTTAGTTTTGACTCATAGCAACCCTATACTTTATCACAGTGCTGGCCTGGAATTCAGTACTCTCAAAGAAACTGCATTAATTATCATTTTTATACTTCTGTTTTCTAGCACCAGTTTTTTTCCTCTGTGTCTTAATGGGTTTGTACCTAAAAAACAAAATGCCTAATACTGTTTTACTGGAGTTTGGAGAGAGAGCAATATTCGTTTCATTTGTTTGATCTGCTCCCTAGCCCAGAAGTTCTCTCTTTAGTTATTTCAAGGCAGCCATCATTATTTTCAAGTAGTCTCAAAATCAAACCTGTTTCTTCAGATGTTATCTAAATGCTTGTACTCAGAGTATGGTTCAGAAGTGACAGTACTGCATCACCTGGGAGCACGTTGAAGCACAAAATCTTGGACCTCACCCAACACAACTGAATCTGAATATGCATTTTAGCAGGATTCAAATGTGATGTGGGTCATCATTAAAGTTAGAAAAGCAATGTAGTTTTTATAATCAGTTGATTTCCCGTCACCTAGAATGGTAAATAAATGTGCATCACAGAAGCTTGGTTTTAATTTTCAGTTTTGTTTCTAAATAGTGTTTCTGCTACGCAGCTAGCAGACAAGGTAGAGCAGACAGTACTGGAGCGTCTGAAGCCTCTCCTGGCCAAGGCCCAGGTAATATAGATCTTCTTGTTTGCTTGTGTTTGGGGAATTCTAGAATAAAAAGAACTGTATAAAGTTACTCTGATTCACATGTATGGAGCAGACAGGAAGAGTGTGCTGTCACCAGGCAGGAAGAGCAGTGGAAGCTGCATATAGGTGGGCATGCAAATTTATATGGGAATGTACATTTTCATTCAATCATTAAAAAAAAAAGAAGAAGTTACTCTGATTCTTTGTGGGTCTGAGTGTTTGTTTACTGGCTGGAGGCTACAGTGCTAATCTGGGGTGTTCCTTGGGCCTATTTTGGACACCTCAGACAGCCACACACCATTGGCATGTCCTCGACTGTGGGTAAAGGATAGAGATAATGAGAAGACAAAGTCCCACTGTTGAAAAAGGTAAGGTTTTAGTCTGGGCACAGAGTTTGGATTGCCGTTTTCATTCCTGGTCAGTAGCTTGGTTGGTGATGTTAGCATTCAGTTGACTGCTTCCATTCTGGTGTTCTTCTGTTCTGCCACAGTGGTTTGGAGTGATTGGCTCCATCTCTAAAGGAGAGTGATATTAGGGTACCTTCTGTGCACAAACCGGTACTTTGTGAAGACAGAATTACATGTGACATTTCCACCAGAGTGTGCCATCATCCTGTAAGCAAGATGCTAAATTCTGTGGCTATACCCTGCAGATACCCTGTAAATGGAGACAGATTTGTTGTATGAATAGATGGGGGCCTCAGAAGATTGTTATAGCCTTAAGTGGAAATAGTGATATCCTGGGTCCCTGCCCAGGCCACTGTTCTGCTGTGTTTCTGGTTTAAGAACTATTAAATTACAGTGTGAATCCATGGAGACCTCAGGAGTGTATAACTGGGAGGACTTACAAAGGTGGAATAGGACAATCTCATTTTATCGATGAGGAAATGGGAATAGGGAAGTTGAGTGACTTGTGTAAATGCACAAGCTGTTCTGACAGTGTTTACAAAGTTGAGGGAAGAAAAAGGGCAGCAAGCCAAGATCCACACATGGCATTTGTTTTCATGAAGACAAAGTGCTTTGAATTGCTGTAAAAAGCCTAATGTTGTTAATGCTGATGAACAGTTCCATGCTGAAGTTATTCTGGTAACAGAATTCATTTGAACTCTTAGGGGTTTTAGTTTTTACAACCCATTAACATATTTGTCTATCTTAACAGAGAGTCAGTTCTTCTCAGAATGCAAATAATCATTTGAAGGATTGTCCATCAGTAAACACAGTGGCAGCCCAGCCTGCCAGGGAGGTATGTGTTGTGTGGTGTTGATATTCTGGACTGACACTGGTATTACTACATGCTCATGTCTTCAGTTGTAAGGAAAATGATACAGATTGCTTTGCAAGTGCTAGATTTTCATACTAAAGAAAAATGGAAATTATTTTTCATTTTGGTCATCTTAGAGTGTATGTTGAGGGTTATGGTTTAGACTAGACTGACAAACAGCTTATGGAAATCTCAGGAGCCACAGGTTTTTGTCAGTAGCTCTTTATCTGTCCTTTAATGACAGGACATGGGTGCACTAAAGTGGCCCTGCATGTGGATGGCTGTCAGCAAAGGAACACAACCCTCATTTCCTTTGGTTCAGGCTAGTTTCATTCGTTGCTGACCTAATTTCGTTTCTACTTAGGGTCCAATAGTTCTTGTTAGGCAAGCATGTTTTGAATTCCTAATGTGTGACCAGTATTTGTTGTAGCAGAGAGAAGGAAGAGGACCACAGTTGAGAAAACATAAAAACATGTATCATTGTTGCCCATCCTCGTGCTTTTCCTTTGGAGGACTTTTATTTAAGTATTTGTGGTCATGTTCCTACCTTGCATAGGCTTAGGGCTGGGGACTAGGAATTGGAAGTTGCCACTATTTGAACTTTGAGATTAGAAAGAAATTGATTACTTTACTTATGCAGAAGTCTTAGGGTAGTGCAAGTACAAAGATTGTAGAGTTAGAAGAAATTTGGAATGAAGCCCTACCAACCCAATGACCTTAGGAAGAAGAAGAAAGTAGATTTCAGTAATTTATCTTTGTTCTAATTATTAGGCTGCACTGTAGCTGCAGCAGAGCCCTGGTGGTGTGGTTTAAGCGGCATGGCTGCTGTCTAAAAGATCAGCAGTTCAAATCCACTAGATGCTCCTTGGGAAGCCATCTGGGGCAGTTCTCTATTCTGTAGGGTTGCTATGATTTAGACTCACTGCTATGGCAGCAGGTTTGTTTGTTTTTTAACTGTAGCATATTTTCATAATCTTTGTGGTTGTGGTTTTATTCTACCAGTATTTGTGACAAAAATCTCATGTGACTTGAGGTTCCCAAAACTGGGAAGCCAGAAGTCTACCTTTGGCCCTTACAGATTTAGCTATGCTAAAACTTGATATTGCATGTAGCCTAGCACAAAAAAATGATACTTTATTTCCTCAGCAAAATAATGAGACCAGCTAACCTTGGAAGGCAATTCCATACTGTGTTTTAATGTGAAAGAAAAGCGAAGTGATTATAAATGCTGTCAATGAGTAAATATTTTTGAGTATTACCATTAGGCATGAGCAGCTTTTTATGTAAGAGTTATTCTGTAGGTGTTAAAACAGTCTTTAATATAATTCAAAGTAACTCTTGAGTATTTAGAATTCTGGACTACTGCTGTAACATGGAAATTATTGCAGAGAGTTTCTCTTACAGCACTATCAAAAAAACTCAGAGAAATTGGCTTCTGATGAAGATGAAGTAGGTTGAATTTTTTTTTTTTTTTTTCTGGTAATGGTGATGTAAAAGATCTGTGGGACCTAGAACACAGATTCTCAGATTTCTCATCTGTGAAATGGAGACATTTGTTGCACTTTACAAGTAAAATGTAGCTGTTAATACCTTTGATGGACAGGCCAATCTGAAGTCGGGAAAAAGTTCTTGCATGGATACCATTATGTTTTTCTATTGCTCCTGCTGTTGTCATTTATTAAGCTTGTGCATGAAGTGTGTTTTCCAAAGTGTGTGAGTTTCTTAAAAGTTACATGTTGCACATGGCCAGAAATTTTAGAAAAAGTATAATAGGAAAAGTTAAACCTCTCCACAAATGGACACTGTATACTATTTGCTACCCTGCTTTTTTCTTCATAGTTTGGTGATCTTTCCATTGACTAGTCAATTCCAACTCAGGACAACCCCATGTGTCCAGAATACCACCGCTCCATAGGATTTTCAAGGCTGTGTGTGAGCTTTTGGAAGCTTATCACCAGGCCCATCTTCTAAGGTATCTCTGGGTAGGTTCAAATGACCAAATTTTTAGCTAGTAGTTGAGCACCGAACCACCTGTGCTACCCAAGGACTGCTGTTAGCACATTACACGTACTGCTGTTGAGTCGATTCTGACTCATAGCAACCCTATAGGACAGGGTCAGACTGCCCATTGAGTTTCAGAAGAGTAACTGGTAGATTCCAACTGCCAGCCTTTTGATTAGCAGCTGTAGCTTTCAATCAGTGTGCCACCAGGTGGCCAGTTAGCATATTAGACTTCCTTCTTCTATTTTAATGGCACATAGTATTCTCAGCATTCCATTTGGAAAATACTACACAAACAGAGCCCTCTGAATTAACTAGATCTGTGTTACTGGCAAAGTTGTTTCTTCACAACTTAATTGGATTTAATTTCTTTGACTGTGATGAAGACTGTTCATTGGCATCTCTTTATTGGCTGTTAATTTTTTTTCTATGAACTGTTAAAAGAGTTTTAAATTGCTGTAGTAGTACCCACTGATTGAGTCTCATATTTCAGGCCAAGCGCTGTACTAAGTTTCCCAACATGCAGGTTCCCATGTAATCCTTGCAACTCTAAAATATAAAATTATTATTTCCATATTACAGATGAGAACATTAAGACCCAGAGAGGTTCAGTAAACTTGCCTAAGGTTGCAGGTGACCATTAGGCAGAACCAAGATTTAATCCCAGAAATGCCTCCTTCCAGAGCTGGATATGATTATTTCCATGGCAGACATCCTTTGCAAAAGCCTTTTTCAGAGCAGAGTAAGACCTGTGTTAGAATCAAGACAAAGGTAATACATGTAAAAATGCTTTGCAAACTATAAAATTTTTGTGAATGTAAAAGGTATAAGATGAAAAAGGCTGGAAATGCCTTCCCAGGTTATAGGTAGAAAATCTCAAGGAAGGATAAAGAAACATGAACTTGATGATGTCATGAAAATAAGCTTTTACAAAAACATTGAACCAGAGGAGAATAGGTACATACCGTGGAGTATATGGAATGTGGAGTACTGAACATTACTCTGAGTGTTGCAAAAAGAAGATATTTGCTTTACCAACTGGCAAAACATGTAATGATGATAATTTAACATGAATAGTACTAATTTTGGAAGCACTTTCATGTAATACTGAATCATTTGATTCTCCAAATAGCTAGTATTTCTATATTGTCCTCATTTTGCCCTAAGGAAACTGTACTTAGATGATGCTTTAAGACTATACAACAACATGAAATGATATGTGGATAATGCTACCATATAAAGGACTGTGGTAGAAATTATGCTAATGTTACTGCTTTTGTATTTACTGAGTTAGAGAGGTTTGTTTTAATGTAGAAGTTCTGCCAGTTGGATCACTATATGGTTGGTTTGTTTTGATCAGCAATCATCTTTTAAACTCTTCTGTTTTCTTTGCACCATCCCCCTCCCTTGTTTTGTAGACTGCAGCTGTTGATTCCGAATCCAGCAATGTTTGCCTACTGGATGATGTTTTGGAAGATACCAGTCACATGCTCTGTGCTGTAACTCACTCTAATGTCCTGGAGGACAGCAGGGACACGCCAACTCTGGAGACAATGATGCTCCGAATGGAAGAAATGGAAGTAAGACCTCGGACTGCCTTGCTGGCTTGTACTGGCGCTGGCCTCTGTTGAGCATAACTTCTCTTCATGCTTCTGTGGCTTAGTGCCTCAGAATCAGATAGACCTGCCTTTAAAGCCCAGCTCCACTGCCAGCTAAGTGTTAGACCTTGTTCTAGTCACATTTTTTAAGGAGAAAAGAAGGTATACAGTATTCATACTTCCTAATATATAACTCAGAAAATGGTAATTATTGTTATCCTCCTGTTTCCATTGAAATGTAGTCTTAAGAGGAAACCCTGGTGACATAATGGGTTAAGTGCTGTGTCAGCTAACCAAAAAGTTGACAGTTCAAATTCACCAGGTGCTCCTTGGAAACTCTATGGGGCAGTTCTGCTCTGACGTCTAGGGTAGCCATGAGTTAGACCAGACTTGATGGCAGTAGGTTTGGTTTGGTTTGTGGTAATCTAAGAAACACTGGACCAGGGCCTGATCCCTCAGAAAGGATCATAGACAGTTTCATAAATTCACTTGTAAGTACATTGACTCTCCTCATCTGCCCTGTTACGAGCGCAATTTTTTTTATAGTCATAGAGAATTTTACCTTCTGTAGTATCTATGATACAACTTTTAGAGTACTTCTTTCATTGCGTTTTAGACTTCATATATCATCCAGTCTAACCCTTGGGTTGTTTATAGTAGGAAATTGAGATATGATAAGGAAATGAGTGATACAAAAAAATTCCTTGCAGCAGAGTTAGATTGAGAATTCATGTCTTCACATTCCCAGTTCAGCATTTTCTTTTTAATTGCACCATTGCTGTATTTCAGTCCTGTAGCTGAATAGGAACATAAGGAAGACAGCTTCTTGTTGGTTTTTAAAAAAATTTAAAGATGTACAGTGTGTCCTAATCTTGTAGCTGATTCCTCTTTCTTGGGAATAATTATCTAAACCTTAGCTATCTAAAAACAGCAGCTGTTAGTGACCTGTGTCTATTTAAATATAAATTAATTAAAATGAAATAAAGTTTAAAATTTAGTCCCTCAATCACACTGCCCACATTTCTGGTGGTCAGTAATTAGTTACTGTGTGGTCCCACCTCCCATCTATCAGTGTGTCATACCATTGTGCCTTGCATGGTGTTATGATGCTGGAAGCTGTACCACCAGTATTTCAGATGCCAGCAGTGTCACCCATGGTAGACAGGCATCAGTGGATCTCCTGAGCTGAGACAGAGTATGAAGAAAGGCCTAATGTCTGCTTAGAAAATTAGAATGTTGGCCAGGCTAGGGCTGGAGGATGAACTCCCCGGGTTGGAAAGCAGTACACAGTGGTTGCAGCAATGAACTTAAACATGCCAAGGATCATGAAGGTGGTAAGAGCTGGGCAGCCTTTTATTTGTGCTATGCGTGGAGTCAACCATGAATTGGAATCTACCTGAGAGCAGCTAATGACAACATGCTGAATAGGAAAGAGAATATTTCTATCATCCAGAAAATCCTAGTGGACAGTGCCAGTCTAGAGTACAACTATATTAATTGCTTCATTTTATTTTATACTTCATCTCAAGAATTAATCACTTCCTGGACTGGCAGATGCCTATTTATCGTTATTAGAAGAGGAAATATATCTGTATTAAAAAACAGGTTGTCCCCAAGTTATGCGCATCTGACCCCCAGAAAATACATTGTATTAAAAATGCAAGGTACATGCTGTAGTTCATAATAACAAATGGGCAATACTTTGTGTTGTGTGTGAAAGCATAAATATTGTTACTGTGTTATTATGTTAAAGAAAATTGCATTCGCATAGTGGTTAAGAATGGCTGCTAACCAGAAGGTGGGCAGTTTGAATCCACCAGATGCTCACTGGAACCATGTGGGTCGTTGTGCCCTGTCCTATAGGGTTGCAGTGAGTCAGAGTCAGCTTGATGGTAACAGGTGCATAGAAAGGTGCACTATATACTGTATCTTGTATTGAGACAAACATTTGACTGATGTAAGGTACTCTGACTTAATGTACAAATTCTACTCAAACTTAGGAACAGAGCTTGTTTGAATACCAAGACTGCCTATATTCTTCTTAACTCCTACATCCTTACTTATTCTCCTTTGTGATAAAACTCATTTTTTCTTATAAATTAATTTTTTTTTTTTAAGAAATATCAAGAGACAGTTCGTCAAAGATACAATAAATTTGTATATGCTGATCCTCACTTTTGGACACAGGATGAAAAAAAAGGTGAATCTTTCTTCGCTTTGCTCCCCAGAATTGTGAAAAATTTGAAATTTGCAAAAAGGTTGAAAAAATTGTAAACACCCATATATCCGCCTTCTAGGTTCTACAGTTAACATTTTGCTGTATTTGCTTTGTTACATGTGTTTCCATCTCTGTTCACCCATCAGTGCATCTTAGTTTTGGTTGTATTTCAGAATAAGTTGAAACTGTCAGTACAGTTCACCCCTGAACACCTCGACATGCATTATTAGGAGCTAGTGTTTAATATTTGCATATGGCTGTTTTTATTTTCAGATAAAATTTACACACTAAAAAGCACAGATCATAACTGTGTCATTTGATGGGTTTTGATAAATGGATATGCCTTTCTTACCAAAACCCCATCAAGATACAGAATGTGCTACCACTTCAGAAAGTTCCCACATAATCCCTCCTCCAGTCAGTTGCCTGCCACGTAGGCAATCACTGTCCTGTTTGTTTTCACAATGTATATTAGCCTTGTCATGGAATTTCTTATAAATGTAGTCCTACAAGGTATGCTTTTTGTCTAAGGCTTTAGCATAAGGCTTCATAATATCTATGTTATATGTATGTTATGGCAACATCTGTATGTTGCTTACTGTATTAGTTTCCTGTTGCTACTGTAACAAATCACATGTAAATGAAAACAACACACATTTATTCTTTTACCCTTCTGAGGTTGTAAGTCTGAAGTAAGTCTCTCAGAGCCAGAGCTGAGGAGGAGAATTTGTTTCTTGTCTCTTCCAGCTTCTAAGATTGCTGGCATTCCTTGGTTTGTGGCTGCATCACTCAGATCTCTGCTTCCATTGTTGTATTGCCTTTTTTTCCTAGTGGAATCTCCCTGTGCCTGCCTGTTATGAGGGTTCTTGTGATTGATTACCTTAGGATCCATTGGGTAATCCAGGAAAATTTCCCCATCTCAAGGTCTTTAACTTAATGACTTCTACAAATTTGCTTTCACTGTATAAGTTAATTGTCACAGGTTCCAAGGGTTAAGATGACAGTGTCTTGGGAGGCCATCCTTCAGCCTGCCACACTTGTATCAGTAGTTCAATTCCTTTTTATTGCTGAGTAGAATAGTCCTTTGTATGAATATACCACAACTAGTTTTATCTATTTGCCTGTGGGTGTACATTTGGTTATTTCTGGCTTGGGGCTATTATCAGTAAATTAGCTGTGAATGTATTCAAATGTAGACATGTTTTGATTTCTCTTGAATAAGTACCTATAAGTAGACTTGCCACATCACAAAATAGGTGTATGTTTAATTGTGTAAAAGCTGCCAGACTTTTTCCCAAAGTGACTGCACCATCTTACTACTGCCATCCACAGTGTGTAAGGTTTCCAGTTGCTTGACACCCTTGCCAGCATTTGGTGTTGTCCAGTCCTGGTGAATTGTAACCATTTTGGTGGAGGTGTATGGTTTTAATTTAGTTTCCTTTACAATTAGAGATACTCAGAATCTTTGACATAATTATTGGCTATTTGCATATCTTCCTTTGCAAAATGTCTATTTAAGTCTTTTGTGCACTTATTAAACTGGGTTGTTCAGCTTTTTATTTTTGAGTGGTAGGATTTCTTTGTGCATTCTGGGTACAAGCCCTTTGTAATGTGATACGTATGTATTTGTGTATGTATATGTGTGTGTATGTTTTAATAATCAGCTTTGTTGAGCTGTAATTCATATACCAGGAAATTCACCCTTTTAAATTACACAGTTCATTGGTTTTTAGTACGTGCAGAGTTATGCAGACTTTACTGTTACCTAGTTCCAGAACATTTTCATCCCTCCCAGAAGAAACCTTGTAGCCACTAAATCACTCACATTCCCCTGCCTCTTAGCCATGGCAGCCACTAACCTATTTAGATACATGTTATGCAGATATTTCCCCTTCTATGTGGTGTCTTACTATGAGCAGATGTTTTATAAAGTCTAATTTATCAATTTTTTCATTTGTAAGTTTTATTTCCTCTAATCTAAAAAATGTTGGCCTATCCGCAAGTTAAGGGAAGAGATTCTCCTGTTTCTTCTAAGGAAGAAGCCTTACAGCTTTTTCTCTTATATTTAAGTCTGTGACCTTTGTTGGATGAAGGTTTGCCGTGGTTTAAGGTAGGAGTTGAGGTTTTTTTATCCCTTCCCCCCAAACTGGGTATTCATTTACTCCAGCACTGCTGCGTTGAAAAGACTTGCTTGTTTTTCTCTCACTTAAAACAGTCGTGCATATATGCATTTGGCTGTGGTTGCTAGGCTACCACCAGGATTTTGGCTGGGAGTAACTGCAAATTCCGTTTGACTCCAGCTTATCAGTTTCTTCCTTACTCAATGAAAGGAAGAGAATAAAATGTGGTTAAACATTAGCTCTAAAGGAATTTAAGTACCATGAATACTACATTTACAAAAAGATGTGAAGGAAATTGTGCATGTAAGAGCCTTACAACAGTGGCATATGTCATACATACTTATTTTAAAATATGAGTCTGGGGTATCATCTTCTAGAAAAAGTATTCTTCTGAACAGATTTTGGGAGAATGATGAGCCATCTAAACCAAAATGTGAACTTGTTCTTTTTATGCTTTGTGGTTTTTAAGCACTTTTTGGATTTGTTTTGTTTTGTTTTGCTCTTGTTCTCTTCCACTAACCGTACTCCAGTTCCCATTTTTATCTTTCTTCACATAAAAATCAAAACATTCCTCAAGGACCATGTCATATGGTCCTGCGTGTGTGGTACTTTTCCTTGATCCCTGCTGGAACTTCTTTCAGACTTGCCTGTGAACTTCATAGTACTTTCTGGCATGGTCTGCCACGTGTTTGAGTTGTTTGTGAAGGTGCCTTACCTCCCCAGGTAAGCCACCAGTTCTTTGATGCTAGAAAATTTGTCATACTCAGTTCTGTGTCTCCCTATTGTGTCTAGCACAGACCTGGCACTGAGTGATCTCTTAATCTTTGTTGAGTGAACCAGTGGATGTTTTAGCATCTTTTTGGTATGCATTCTTCTCTTAGAAAAGTTGAGGAGGAATGAGTTTAACTGATGGCTTGGCCATTGGCTGCAAAGTTAGGTTATGTCACACAGCAAGACAGACTCCGAGGACTCAGTGTTCTTTTTTTTTCAAGGACAATTGAATTATTAATCACTATCTGTAGCTGTGCATAGAGTCTAGCTGTGCATTTAAAAGGAGCATTTTAGAATACCAAGACTGGAAATGAGTTTTGCGGTGTTTATAATGCAAGAATCATGAAATCATTGTAATAATAGTAGGTTTTTGTAATTGTATGTTCAGTTGCATCACAGAAACAAATTTAAAGTGATTTTTTTATTTTGCCTTTTCAGTCTACATTTCTTTTGCTGTTGAAAGCATTAAATTGCTACTTGTGGGTTGTACTGATAATAACCCCAAGAGTTGCTTTAAGAACTCTTTTCTCCTTCTGTAAACAATTGAAAATTGAGTGTACACTCAGTAATATTTTTACAAAAACTGGTTTATGCACTATTTCTGTTTGACAGTAAGAAATCATAAACATGTAAGTATGAGTGAAAGTTGTTTCACTTTTAGATGCTCGCTGCCTGAGAGGACAGATTTTCTTTCTACACTTGAAAAACTTTAAAATTATAAATAATCTGCAACTCAAAAGAGCTGTAAGGCCTGCAAGGTATAGGTCATAAATTAATGTTTTGTGTATTACCATGCGAACTTCCAGAAACATCCAGAGACAAATCAGTTAATAATTGTCCTGGTATGGGTAGGTTTTTCCTTCTGTAGTATGCAAACCATTTAAAGGTTGTAAACAAATTCACCTGCTTCAGACTCGTCTGTCTGCTGGATCTATGTAGCCTGGAACTTTGTGCAGACCTTTTCTGGAAGCTTCATAGCATGCAGAGGCTTCCGAGAGGAGTTCCAGTTAGGTTCTTCATTGGTGTATTTACTTGTAATTTTTCCTTTGCCTTTTTATTTCAAACCAGAGTGTTTTTTGCCTTTAAGCTGCTAACTGAACCCATTACACTTCTGAGAGATGATGTGCTAACTCACTGGGAATTTATCAGCTACCTGGACAATGCTAATTAGTATGTGTATGGACTTTTCTTTATACACAGTCACATTGTGCTTCTCTTTTTCTAGACCAAAAAGTCCTAACAGTCAGTGAAAGGCCCCTGCTTCCTCATCCAATCAGCATCACAAAGACAGCAGCTCACAGAGACCCAGATGTGAACATTGTGTTAGAGAGACCTTGGAATGGCAAGTAAGGGCTTATAGTTGGTTGCCTTTCAATTTTAAATTCTTTCAGTTTCCACAAGACAGCATCTTTTGAGCAAGACTCCAGATCCATTAGCTGGTTCAGTGAAGTAACTTGTTATAAGATGGCAGTTGAGTATACGCATCTTAAGCCTTTCAGTATTCAATGGCATTTTTTTGGTATTTGCTGTTGAAAGCATTGAATTGCTACTTGTGGGTTGTGCTGATAATAACTGCAAGAGTTGCTTTAAGAACTCTTTGTTTAGAGGACAGTAATTGCTGCCACACTGAGAATTAATCAGCAAAGAAGGAACACATTAAAGTGGAGGGAGGGGATGTTGAGTTTTGTTCAGGGTGAGAAAAGGAAGTGGAGGTAAGCCTCTTGTTACCAAACCATCACGGTCGATAAACAATTTCATTTTGAATGTTTTTATCATTTTTATTTGCTCTCAGTTCCCTGGATGAAAGTGTCAAAACAGAGGAAGGCCTGAAGAAAAGAGAGGCTCCCCTTCTCTCCCTTCCAGAAGGTGCTCAGCAGAGAGAGGGCAGAATTCTCCTGTTCATCCCCCCGGCTATGCTGCACAGCATTGGTGACTACTGCAGTCGCTTTGAGCAGTACCTTCGGATGATATCTCATGAGGCCATTGGGTCCTTTAACCCATGGCTGATAACTGAAAGGTTAGTAAAATATCCCGTGCCTGTTTCTCTGTTCAGGAACCAAGTTCCAAATATTATACTTAGAAGAAAACTGGAGAAACCTCTAGCCAGGGTCTCATGTAATGCTTTAAAAATACTAGAGCCAGTTGCCGTTGAGTCACATCAGACTCCTAGTGACCCCTTGTGTGCCACAGGAGAACTGCATTCCATAGGGTTTTCAGTGGCTGAATTTTTGGTAGTAGACTGCCAGGTTTTTCTTCTGAGGCACTGCCGTTGGGTTTGAACTGCTAACCTTTCAGTTCCTAGCTCAGCACTTAACTGTTTGTGCCACCCAGGGACTCTCATGTCGTGCTGTAGGGCCCCAGGATCTTGCTTATAGGCTACCAGATAGACTTCTCTGCTAACTGCTTTTTTTCAGATACAGAAGACTATTAAAATAACATGGGTGACAACACATGCAACAGCTCTCTGCAGCCTCCCTTCCTCAGGAGCCTTTAGACAGGCTCAGAAATCAAGTCAGGGTGGGGATTTCCTATTGGTGTTAATGAGGGCTGTGTCCTGTCAGGAACTCAAAATATTGATGGGCTGGAAGCAGACATAATCATGCATCTTCAGGTTGGGACAAGCTTGCATGTATGAACAGCAGGCCTTCTGGCTTTGCAGCATTTTTTTTTTAACCCTTCTATTACAGGTTGCCTCCCCTGGGAAAAGTAGCTTCACGGAGTCCCATAATGACATCCTGCTGCTGCTTAAACATTCAAACTATATGTAGTCCTTCTTTATATACAAAATGTTAACTTGAAAGATGCGTATAAATCTATTCTTTTAAAATAGGCCCCAAATTTAGATGGCTGTGGTTGTCACTGTTTAAGAAATTTTTGGTGGCCCTTCTTTACTGTATCCCCTGGGAGAGGTAGAGGACACAGGAGTTAGAGCAGGAAGCACAGACTAAAGCTGCCAGTCATTTTTTCTTTGTAAACCCGGTTTTCTCATCTAAGGAAAGAGTTTACTACACCTGCCTTAAGTCTTACCTTTAAGGACTGTGGAGAAGTTCAAAAGGGGTATATGAAAGCACTCAAAAGACCTATGTTATTGCTGTGACATCCCCAAATTACTTAGTGAATTCAAGATCAGGGAAGGTGCTTTTTAAATACTTGTGTTATTGTTGCCTATGCTTTATCTTAATCGACTGAGAAATAAAGTGACCATTAAAATGGATTTTTATCAAGGTAGTGCATGCAGGTGATTTTTAAGAGGTCCAATAGTTGAAAACATCAGTTTCTGTGTTCCTGTCCCTTCCAAAATACCTGATCTGGTTCTGTCGTCCCACTCCTTCTGAAATACGTGATCCAGTTCTGTCCTCACTTCTGAAATATCTGTCTGGTTCTGCCCCCCAGTTCCCTCTGAAATACCTGTTCTGGTTCTGTCCTCCTGTTCCTCTGAAATATCTGATCTGTTTCTGTCCTCCTGTTCCCTCCAAAATACCTGATCCAGTTCTGTCTTCTTGTTGCTCCTGAAGTACCTGATCCTGGTTCTGTCTTCGTGTTCCTTCTGAAATATCCAATCTGGTTTTGTCCTCCTGCCTCCTCTGAAATACCTGATCCGGTTCCATCCTGCTGCTGCCTCTAAAATACCTGATCCAATTCTGTCCTCCTGCTCTTTCAGAAATACCTCATCTGGTTCTGCCTTCCTGTTCCTTCTGAAATACCTGACCTGGTCCCAGAGGAGCAGCCATTGATAATTCTCTTGACTGCTGCTTTGTTACTTGCTTTTGTATTTCTGGTACCTACACTCACAACTTAAATTTTAAACATTAGACTTTGAATTCATATTTGTATAGCTTAGGATTTAACTCTTCTATGTCTGTGCATACACTCAGGCACACACACATCCTTCTCCTACTTTTTCCCACTTCTGTCTTCCAAATATGGTTATATTCTAGTTTTTAGATAAAGCGACATTCAGCGTTTATTACAAATAAGCAGCTCTTTTCCACTGTTTTTAGAAATTTTCTAAAGGTTAATAATTGCCTCATTTTGATTTGCTTATCCTTTTATGTACTTAGTAACTTTTCCTACACACTCTCCAACAACTTCAATCATTTTGTCATAATCAAAACAGGTCATTTTTGTCACCTTCCCACCCCTAGCTCACTCCTGAGACCCTCTTTCCTCCCCTCAGCATGGGCCACAGCTCTCTAGATCTGCTGCAGGCTCTCGTCCTGGGACTGCCTCTTACTGCCCCTCTGAGTGTCAGAGTAGAGTTGTTATTTTCTAGCACAGTTGTCCACCTCTCTCTGAGTTTACTCACTTAATTTGATGGCACATGTTCTGAATTGTGTGTTGGGAAAACTTGTTCAAGACTGCCATGTTTGGAAGTCTCTTTATTCTACCTTCATACTTGATTGATAGTTTGCCCGGGTTTAAAATTACTGGTTTATTTTTTCTGAAGAGTTTCCAAGGAAGGCTTATCACTTAGCTACCCACAGTGGGGTGGAGACTTACCAGTCTGACTGCTCTTTCTGCAGATTTTCAGTTTCCATATTTTCTACCCCGTTATCTCATTCATCCTTCGCAGTTCCTCGTACTCCTGTTTCCTGAGCCTTGCTGATGCTGCATGAGACAAATGGCTTCCTTTTCCTTGGCATCGCCTTCTACAGGATCTTATGTTCCTGCGTCTCTGAACTTCCTATATGTTGCTCAGTCACTTATGATTCTGTTTCTTTTGTGAAGATTTGAGACCTTAGCTACTTTTGTCCCTCTGCCACCCACCACCATAGGTTTGTGTGTTTGTCTCCCTTGTTTTAGTTGGGGCTAGACAGCAGCGATCACTTACACTCAGTCCTTCACCTTTAACTAGGAGTTCTGGGACTTCCCTGTGACTACAGCACGCCTCAAAGCATGCGACGGCTGAGATGCAGGTTTGTCTTCACATGTACATGGGAAGACTCTCTGGGGGAGAGAATAGGTAAACTTGACTTGCTTCTGCGTGTTAACACGTCCTCTGGCAAGCTCACTCCTTTTCTCATAACCTTTGGGGACTGGTGAGGTGAGTTAGCATACTGGGCAATCTGAAAGCAAGCGAAGGAAGATAGACTTTTTTCTTTTGATGTTTTTACCACTTAATTAAAGGATGCATTTTGTTTGTAGTTTGTTTGTCACCCCCCAAACCCATTGCTGTCTAGGCAGTTGCGACTCACAGCAACCCTATAGGCAGAGTAGAACTGCCCAATTGAGTTTCCAAGCAGTGCTTGGCAGATTTGAACTGCTGGCCTTTTGGTTAGGAGCTGTAGCACTTAACCACTACACCACCAGGGTTTCCATTTGGTTTGTAGATATAGGGAAAGCCTCTCTAAGCCAAAATTTGGAGGGCAAAGCTATTAAAATTTGCCTAGATTTTTAAAAAATGCTCTCTTCCTTTGTCATCCTTTGACTCTAAGTGACAGTGCAACTGAATATTTTACTTCTTAATTGAATGTTTCAGAGGTGATAACTGTGTTGGTCAGATCCTGAGAAAGTCCCCAGTGACAGTTGATGCCATCTGAATAGTCTCTGAAGTGAAGGAAAAGTCATTAATGTCTTGATTCTTCCTTACACCTGAAGAAAAAAAACACTGTTCTAGTAGATGGAGGGAGAAAATTATATAAACTGGATGAAAGTAAGAGTGACTGTGAAAACAGAGGCTTACAATGATGATGCAAACTGTTACAGATTCTGGGTTTAAGAAAACAAATTCAAGAAATATTTGGTTGAAAAGTATAATTTGGACATACTTACTTCCACTACCTCCCAATCCCACTGCATGCGAATACAAGAATACATAATATGCATGAAATCATAGATGACAGTAAACAGGAAGCACTAGTATAGTTTTGGAAGCCATAAAGCAGTTAAACAGAGAGCATATGACTTAGCAGACCAGAGAAAGCCAAGTGCCTGATGGCACTGAAGCCAAGAGACAGATTTATCTGTGCAGGACAGCTCCTGGTCAGACTCAGGATTCCGAAGCACCAGATGTTTGTAGAGGCATAGGTGAGCCTAAAAACAGCTAGAAATTCTCATCCTTAACTAAGAACAGACAGCTCAATGACCAGACATTTGATGAAAACTGTGAAAGATGAGACAGGCAGTTATAAAAAACAACTCGGAGAAAGCAGCTGCAATGCAAGCAGACAAATACAACATAAAAGCTAATAAATAAATAAATAAATTTCTTAGCTAAGTGAAGCTATTATATCATGAAATAAGATCAGGATGCTGTTATTAAAACTTTGAAAGAATAAAAAAGTTCTTAGAAATTAAAGACATGACAGCCAAAGTAGTAAATTCACTAGAGGGGTTTATAGAAAGAAGTCAGATCTTCCAGAGTAGAACAAAACAGATAATAAAGGAGGAGATATTTTAAAATTAGAGGATTGTTCTAGGAGATGCAACGTCTGAATAAAAGAGTTCCAGAATATGTGAATAGGAAAAGGGGGTGGGGTGTGGCGGAGGGGGCGAGACATTGCTCAAGAGAAACTGTAAGAAAATTTCCGAGAAGGCTTTTAATCTGTAGATGAAAAGAGACTATCATTTGCCTGCTGTGAGTGTGTGTATGAGAAAGAGAGACAGAGAGGTGAGTATAAATGTGAGTGAGGAACACAGGGCACATCATGAAAGTGAATTTGATGCTCCTGATGATAAATCATTACTGAGGTTAACTCCTTGGACAGGAATGGATTGGAGTTCACAACACAGAGTGACCCTATCGCGTGTGCATCTATAGGATGTGATCCTACTGGCCTCTTACTAGAGGGGAATGGAGAGGATGGAGAGAGGGGACAGGAGATTGTTACAAGGATATGACATGTATAGAATAGAAAGGAGGAGTGTGCTGCTACTGGGCAAGGAGAGCAGTAGGAGCTGCACATCAGTGGGCTTGCAAATTTAAACCAGATTGTACACTTTTACTCAGTCTCAATAAAAAAGAAAAAATGAGTTTGAGCATCTCACTGACAAGACAATGATGGAAGGTTCTCTTGAAAAATTGAAGAGAGAAAAGTCTTAAAGTTAACTGGAAGAGGGGAAAAAAGAGAAACAGAAACCATGGAAGCTAAAAGTCCTAGCGTAAAGAAAAGAATTATCAGTCTGGACTGCTGAACTAAGGGAAAATACATTTCAAGAAGGAAGATGAGAACTTCAAAACAAAATAGAGGAAATGTGTTACTAGTGAACCATCACTACAGAAACAGTAAAAAGGTATTCTTCGGGCAGAAAGAAAGCTGTCACAGGTGAAGGTCGGAGATACAGCAAAGCATGAAGAAAAAGCAAGTATGTATGGACTATACAAAGCAGTACTACTAATATCTTACTGGGATGTGCATGTGTATACACACATATTAAAACAGCACTAGCATGTAAGTCAGGAATTGGATAAATGGAATTAGTGTTCTCAAGTTCTTAAATTGTCTGGGATAATGGTAAGACTATAAATTAATGGTAGATTTTATGTCAAGAATGCTGCTTCTGAGTTAGGGTAGGTACTTAAAGAATAGTAAAAGTATATAAATCTAAGTTCATAGAAAGGACTAGAATAAAAAAAAAATTGCAAAATCCAAAAGAAGGCGAGAGAGAATAAGCCCAGTGCCATCGAGTCGGGTCCGACTCGTAGTGACCCTAGAGGTCAGAGTAGAACTGCCCTATAGGGTTTCAAGGAGCACCTGGTGTATTTGAACTGCCGACCTTTTGGTTAGCGGAATTAGCACTTAACCCACTACGCTCCCAGGGTTTCCAAGAAAGAGAACAGTCAAGTAGAAAATATTAGTAATGTTACAGAATTAAGCCCAATTATATCAGGATTACATTAATGAAACCATGGTCAGAAAATGAAAAAGGGCTATATACATGCCAATGAAAGACAAAAGATTGTGAAGTCAGCAAAACAAAAAACCAGCTGGGATGGTAATGGGGTAGAAGGGGTAAGAGAATGGAGAGTTAATGGTTTTCTGCGTATACTTTTTGTGTAGTTCTGACTTTTATAACCTTATTAACGTTATCTGTATACCCCACCAAATCAAAAGTGAGGAAATTCTACATTGAGATATGAACAAAACCTAAACCTGACTGTATCTCAGATAACTAGCATAATCGTGTCGAAGGGGGGTGGGGCATGGTAAGGTCCAGCCTTTGTAACTTTGAACGCCGTATTTTGACGTACACCTTCTGGCTAAAGACAAAAAGAACTCCAGGCACATATGGAAGTCTAATTACTAGATTTCTTTTCATTATGGATATGGGTTTCTAAAGCTAAAGCTACTTTATTGTAGGACAAATCAAATAAGTAAATATATTGTGAACAGTAAGAGCCAGGTTTCTAGGAAAAGACTAGAATGAATCCTCTTTGTTGAATTGGAGTTGAAGGTGTCTGTGTATCATTTTATGGATTTACACAGATAGCTGTAAATACGTATGTGTTTCTTAGTTTGACTGCTGAAAAGACCTAGGAGCAGTGGCACCAGTAACAGTGGGCAGCACTGGCACTGAGGCTGGGGAAGTCTCAAAAGAGTCTAGAACATCATGCTATGCCAGAAAGGAAGTGCTCAAAGAAGGTCGAGGTCGTATCAATAGGACACAGGAGCCTGTTTGAAGGGCTCCTACTGGCCACATCTGGAGCAATCCGAGCATCAGAATAAATACTAGGGCAGGGCTCTTCAAAAAACGTTTAAGGTCATAAAATAAAAAGAATGACTAAAAAAAATCATTACAAATTAGTCTAAAGAGGCATAAAAACAAAATACAGCCTGGAATCCTGGATTGAAACTTAGATTGGGAAAATTTTTTTTCTGCCAAAAAGGGTGTTATTTGGACAGTTAGAAAAATTGGAATAAGGTTTGTAGATAAGACTATAGTATTACTTTTTATGATTTTTATAATTGCACTATGACTAGGTAGGAGAATGTCCTTGATTTTAGGAAATACTAAGGTGTTTAAGGACTATCAAGTCTGTAATTTATTTTGAAGCTATTCAGTGGGGGGAAGTGTGTGTGTGTGAGTGTGTGAGGAGAGACAGAGCACACAGATTTGGAGTACCTCACACAGCCCCACGGAGAATGCACACACCCTCTGTCAGGCCGGTGACCGTCTGTCAAGAGCGGGTCTGGATTGGGGCTGCAGCTAATTTCACTTCCCTCTGGTTTGAACTTTCTGGAGGTTGGGGACCATCCAGGGTGTTAGAGCTCTTCTCTCTAGGAGAAGTTGGGGTCTAGGCACTGCAGTGTTCACATCTAGTAGAGCATGTCCGGTCATCTTGTTTCCTCCTTCAGAAGTATCTTGGTTGGTTTTGGCCTTTTGAATTTCCATTTAAATTGTGTAAAATTGGCTTGTTAAGTTCCCCAGCTGAGTACAGGAATGGCTTCCGTAATTCGCTGTGCGTACCTTTAGCTGTGTATTTGTCTTCCAGCTTTTCAGAAGAGCTAGTAGATGAAGCTCTGGGGGCCGTGGCTGCCGAACTTCAGGATATGTGTGAAGATTATGCAGAAGCTGTGTTCACCTCAGAATTCTTAGAGGCTGCTGCTTAAAGACTCTCCCAGACGAAGTCCCTCTTGTCACACTGGAGAAGGGTGGCATCACCCTCTGTTTTAGCCCACAGGAAATCTTTGTCCTCAGCTGCCTGTCCAGGCCCAGAAGGTGCTGCCCACTGAAGAGAAGGAAATGCCACTGTTGGCATCCTTACTCCACATTTTCCATTTGTCATAGCAGTGGTTCTGGTAGTTTGTGACTGAATGTATAATATTTATCAGTGCCCAGGAAATACTGAGAATTGATTATGACTGTTAACATTTTCTGAATGTATAATTTTCCTATTAGAATATTCCTATGTTCATTCCTCTGGCTCAGTTTGGTGATCAAAATACTTTGAAAAGAAACAGATACGCATCTAATCCAGAATAAAACTAAGTTTCACACAGGATTCATGTTACTGTTGAACCTGCTAGAGGCAGTGATGCCAACAAAAGTAAAGTCAGTAGCTGGTCCTGTTGCTGGGCTCGTGTGTCTGGCTCCGAGACTTTCCTGTCAGAACACCTGTTTCTACCTGCTAGGTTACAGACTCACATGTAAGCCACAGCATTTGGCTAAACCACCAAGCCCCTGCTGTATTGCAGCTCACTGAAAGTAGGAATCCACTGGTTATCAGTACGTAATGAAAAACAAGCATTTCTTGAATGTTCATTCCCTGGATGGTTTTCACACTTGTAGTTCCCCCAGAGTCTGCTGCTATGGGTTGACATACTTGGATTTCTAGAACTTTCTGTGAATTCAGAGAATGTGTGAGGAGCTCAGAAGAGGACCAGCATCTTGTGCCTCATCTCTGATGAGGTCTCAAGTGTCTCCTTCTGTGTTCCCATCCTGCAAAACCCACCTCATGTGGGAGAAGAGAACAGATCTGGATGCTGTGATGACCTCTGGGTCTCTCTAGAGAAAGAAACAATAACCATAATAGCTTGGTCCTTGAACATCTTATGTTCGTATTTTACCAAGAGACAAGCCTCTATGGTTTGAGAAACTCTGAATTCAGAAAAAGAAATGTGCATAAAAATAAGACCAGTGCTTGGAAAACTTCCACTCACTTTTTTGCCTTAGGCTTGAAGAACAAACGATATGAGACACGCCCCATGGAGTAATGTGAAGCTTTGTATAACACTGCTAGTGTTGTCATCTGCGATTTTTCCTCTGAAGTACATGTATTTCAGGTGATAATTTAAGCTGCTTGATCATACTCATCTGTGCAGAATTGATTCTCGCTTAATGTTAGTATTTTCCTGCTTAATTTTATATTACCTCGGAATTAAAAAGGCTTCAAGGGAAATTAAAGGAGTAAAATATGTATGCTTGAATTGATAGGAGTGCCTGTCAGTGGTAGTTGTTTTGTGTGGTGTTTTTACTGTGCTGATTTTTTTTTTTTAAATAAACTCAGTATTTTAAAGTATATGTAGGCTTACTTGAAGTAATTTACATGTCCTTTTTCCCCCACAGGCAAAGTGAAAGCATAGCATCTTATTTGCCACCAGTACCCTCAGAAAATAATAAATGATCTTAAAAGCTAACATTTATTGAGCACATACTATGTCCCAGGTGTTCCTCCAAGTGCTTTCCATGTATTATGTAATCCTGACACCCATATGAGTTGGATACTGCTACTGTTAACATTTTATAGATGAGTAAGCCAAGCCACAGAAAGGAGAGCTTACTTGAGGAAACAAGCCTGTATTTAGCAATGCCAAGGCCATGGGGTCACGTACTCGCATAAAAGTAACTGGAGCAGTTTTGAGTTAACTGAAGTGCATGTCTCTTGGCCTCCATCTGGTTAATGCTGTAGACTATTTTCTAGGGTATCTGCTGTGGCCTGTACACTGTAGGGTCAAGCCGCAGACCTTGTTTCAGACTTTTCCCAGTCTCTCCGCTTCCTGCCAAATGGTCACCCACTGCTGACTCTCACAGGCAGGGCTGACCCTGGCCTGCAAGTCTGGGGAATCCACCATGTAGCTCTCACCACAGTGAACTTATACAGTCAAAGCTTTTTCCAGAACACACAAATAAACCACAGAAATGAAAACGTCTGTATGAAAATGAAAGTTGAGTCTTTAAGCCATATACTTCAATAATGGGGTTGCAGCTCACCCAGGCCTTTAGGGTTGGTTCTGTGTTAAGGGTTGATCACGTATAAGTCATTCTCTAAACCAAAAAACAGAAAATCAAATACTGCCGTGGAGTGGATTCTGACTCATAGTGACCCTATAGGGCAGAGCAGAACTGCTCTATTGAATTTCCAAGGACCACTGGGCAGATCAAACTGCCAACATTTTGGTTAACAGCCATACATAGCACTTTACAGCTACGCTACCAGGGTTTCTGGACACTAAAGCCCCTTGATTTTCTCATTACCTTTTCGTGTGCTTTCAGACACATACCTGAGCAGTATTTTTGTGTTGGAGAGGCCATCCCCGGCATCCCCAGATGCTGAAATTCCTCAGTGTGTTTTCAGCACTCACCATCGATGGCTTCACAGCCCTAGTCATTGGGGAGTCTTACCTCTTGACAAAGGCGCTTCCGGTCTGTTGAGCTCCTTGAGGACATGGACTGCCTTCCATGTAGTTGGTGCTCGGTAAATTCTTTTGGTTGAATGCAAGAAGAAAGGCTGACTTACTGTATGAGATCAGACTCTGTGTGTGTGTGTGTGTGTGTGTGTGTGTAAATCAGTCTTCAAGTCGAGCTTGTGCATCAGTGGGAACAGATGCAGTTAACGTAACGCCACTGAGTCAGGTGTCCTACTAAGCAGTAGACAAGCAGCCCCCCAGTTGGGCTGTCAGTAGGCGGCCTGAATCGGGTGTAAGGGATGTGTGGAGGTGTTGAGGAGGTGGCAACAGACATGGGGCTGGGCTGTGGTGGCCAACCTGGTGAGCCGGCACTCACCTAGCCAAACTTCACTGGGGGGCCTTCCTCGGCACAATCTGCAATCTAATGACACCAACCTTTGTCCCCTGGGTCCCACTTTTCGCTTAGCTGACAAGACATGTTGAGCTCTGTCAGAGCCCCCAGACCTGCCTAACAAGAATCATCTGGTGTGCGGTGTTTCAAAAATCCAGGTTTCCGGGTTCCTCCAAAGACTTCCCAGGTCAAGTGAAGAGGAACTCTGAAGAAGGAGCCTGTGGTTTTTGACAAGTGTCCCAGCTAACTTTTTTTTCTCCAAGCGAATTCCTCTCAAGTTCATTTGGGAAGCTCTGGGCTGAGTGACCACTAAGCCATCCTCAACTCCTGACTGGCAGTGTGGGACTTCCTCTCTGATGCCTAATCACAGTGTGATAATGTTTTGGTGTGCATCACTATTTTGTGCCTGTTTGTCATTTTGAACTGTTGTATGCTCCTCACACTTTCCATACAATAGGCTGTATAGGAGTTGGTTCATAACTATGTAAGTCATATGTTTGGAGCCCAGCAGATGCCTGTATAGCATTTCTGTATAGGCCACAAAAATCAGTTAACCTCTTGTCACTGACATTAGAGTGCTATCTGAGACTGTCTCTGAGGTGCTAATGCAGTTAGAAGTCCAACTCACAATGCAAAGAACTTGCCTCCCGTCTAAGGCAGGAGGTGAGCCCCCCTCACAGTGCCTTGGTCGCAGAATCCCCCTACACAATTGTGGGGTGAGCCAACAGGGCTGGGGTGGGGGCATAGAAATGACTCCTTCCTCTTCCTGTTTTTATCCTGGACTGACTCAGGCCTGCTGTCGTTTTTCTGCCTGTGGTGATAAGGCAGGGAAGCTTCAGAGCTGGGAGGAGACCTGGGGATGCAAGGACGCCTTTTTCTCACCTCCCTTCCTGGCTAACAGTTCATCCTTCCCCAAAGGCGAGGGTGGGTGGGGACACTGCCCTGCAAGGAGGTACAAGCAACGAAGAAAGCCAGGCTCTGTATCCACGGGTCTGAAGAGCAGGACAAAGGGTCTCAGTGAAGGCCCTGAAGGCTACAGGGAGGCAAGAGGTCCTGGGCCAGCAGCAACGAGACACTTCTTTTCTCTGTAGCACAGTGTCAGTTTCTTTAACTCTTGTGTCCCTGAGAGGAAGTCTTTGCTCAGGAGCTGGAGAACCCCCTGTTAAAGCTACAGATTCGTCAGGGGGGTCTGCATCACTACACTCACCATCTCACAGATGCACCTTTGGAAGCGCCAGTTGGTGAGAGAACTGGTGGTTTGGGTTCTCGAGCAGCAGAAGAAAGACAGTTGCATGTGTATTTGTCTTCATAAACATCAGGCCTCCATTCATCCCTCTATTGGTTCAAAGGTGAGATCTCTGATCATCTTCAACACTGGTGTGTTAGTTAGCTGGTTGCATCCAATAACTTGGGCCTGGGCTGGAAGGGCCCCCTACCATCCTGTGTGTGTCCCTGTTAGTCCTCAGTTAGGGACTCTGGAAATTCTAGACTGAGATCCTGGGCTGGCTGTCAAGCCAAATGAACTCCATCAACTGCTAATGGCAGTGCCACCCTGCTGTGAAGCTCACAGGTCCGATATCTAGACATCCATGTGTTTCTTCAATCAGGCCTTCCCCTTAGGCCTTCGCTTTAGTAATTAGAATCTCTCTTGCCAGCCTGCCCAGGGTACCTGCTCCTGTGACACAGGGCCTGCTTTGCTCTCTCTGGTCTTGTCAAAGCCTGAAGCATGGCTCCTGAACCTCAGCCTGTGGTGGGGAGCCTGCTGCTACATCTCCCTGAGACTGACCCTTACCCCTGCCCCATAACTCTTTCGTCTGCTTTTCCTAGAGTGCTCTTAGCTGTTCTTGGGCTCCATCTGCTTGGGAAACCTCATCTGACCAAATCTACTGCGTTACCCCTTTTTTCTGGTTCGATCTTCCATCCAACTGGACTCTGTCTGATGGCCTGCAGTTGAATCTGGCTGCTCCCACCCAAGCAGGTGTGTCCAGGGGTAAGCTCTGTCACATTGCACTGTTGGAAGACAACCGAGACACCATACCATCACCCATTCCCTGAGCCTGGCTCCCCACAAGCTCTGCCAGTCTTACAGGCTGTTCCTTCCTGTGCCTCCCCAGGGACTTGAAGAAGGTATTTATGTCTCCTTGCTGTCACACCTTCCTGACCCCTGCTTTGTCCTCGTCACAGGATGGTTCTCCCCTTGGAAGCTGAGGCCATCTGCTTTCTCCCTGGTGGTGTCGTACATTATCCATGACACCTCTAGGTCTTAGAGTTTTCATCCCTTTCTCCCCCAGCTCCCTATCTAAAAATCCTTCTTGGAGAACCTTAACAAGTTTTTCCCAGTCATTCCTGGAACAGCGTTATACCAGAGAGCTGCTTAACTCCTCCACCTCAACAACCCAACTGAAGACCGCTGCTGAGAGCCTGTCCTGGCTGCGACACGTCCACCTCCAGTCCTCACCTCTGAAACCCCCTCTCCCAGCCACTGTAGCCCTTGGCTTTCATTGCAGCCCTCCACCCCTGTCCAAGTCTACCCCGAAAGAGCCCACTTGGGGTCTTTTCTTACCTTGCTTTACTGTCTGCCCTCCCGCTCCTGCAGCCTTTCTCACTGCCTCCCTCTCTGAACCTAGCCGCACATTTCCCTCCCCACCTACTTTTCCTCAGTCTTCTTTTAGGTCTTGGTGCCAGGTCAATCTCCCACTCCTGGGCTACAGAGCCTTGAGAAAGTCCCTGGGCCTGAGCCAAGAACTTTATGTCTCAAGTCCCTGCTGCTGCTGGAGTGGGGCCCTTGGTCTTTTTGTTCATTCTTGGTCACTGACATGGGGATGGGCAAATTCCAGGGAGCTGTCCAGCTCCGAAATGCTGTGGCCAAGAGGGGCAGGATCATTCAGATCCCAGAAACACAGCTCTGCCATCTACCCCACAGCACCAGAGTTCCTGAAACCTTAGTTTAATCAGGAGCTGGAAAGACTAAAGCAGACACCAATTCCTTGAGAGCACGTGGGAAACTGGGATCCAGAGGCCCATGAAGATGAAGTCCACCAAAGCACATGCAGCCACACTTCTTCCATGCCTCTAAAGGCCTCCTGGGCAGTAAGAGACACAGTTCTCTTTAACCACAATCACTCCACATTCTTCTCCTCTTGAAGAGAAAGCTAGGGGACAAAAGAAGTTACATTCATTCTTTAGATTTCACAGCACTGAAGATCTATCCAGCACTTGAAAATTTATAAGGTGCTTTAAATGCATCCTCTCTTCAGATGACTATAGCCACCTGCCTTTGCTTTGGGTAACTAGCCACCTGCTTTTGCCTACCCGCAGTGATTTGGGATGGTTGTGAATCAGAGCCAGGGCCAGTTGGCCTGAGGTAAAATCCTTTGTGAGAACTTGAGTTTCCTAATCTGTGAAATGAGGATAAAAATCGCACCCAACCAGGGCCATCCGGGGGTTAAGAGAAGTAACTCACAAAAATACACAGAATAGCACCTGGGATCTAGTAAGTGTTCCATAAATGTTAATGCTGAGGTTTATTACTGAGAACTTTGTAGAGGGGACCTTTCAGCTGGTTCTCACTGATTTAGTTCTGAGCTGCTTTCCTTGCCTTCTTCCTCCTATAGCACTCTCTTGCTTAGAATCCCCCTGCTCTAGACCCGTGCCTGTACTGGCCTTGCCCTTCACACTAGACAATGAGCAACACCGATTTTCTGGCCTTGCTTTTGGCTGCCCTGAGCACACACCTGGGTCTCCGCTGTAGCTGGCTGTCTTGGTCTGCCCGGATAAGGGTCCTTCTGGCTCACGTCAGCACTGGGCTGACTGTACCCATGGATGCTGCTCTTTCACATTTGCATTAGGTCTCACAGTGCCTCCAGAACTTTCTGAACTGGGCAACATCATTATGGGGTAACCAGACAAGGTGTTAATAACCCCATTTACAGATAATGAAATGGAGGCCCATAGAAATTAAGACTTACTAGGAGCCATACTGACACACAGTGGCAAAGCTAGAACTCAAGCTGAATCGCTTCCAAATCTACTATTCTTCCCATTCTGTCACACCGTTGTGCTTTTCCCCAAGTCAACAATCCTTCAGTTGTCTAGAAAACAGCACGTGCCCACTGCCACACAGTTTGCACATCTTAAAACCAGTAAGTGTCTACTGAAGCACCCATTATAACTCCAGCAATGTGCTTGGTTCCAGTCTCACAAAGGTGAACACCCTGTGCTTCCCAGCTCCCCGCGGATCGGCCAGAGCGGCCTACAGCGACGCCAAGCCGCTGTCTCGCTTTGTGTCTGCTGCAGCATCTGCCTGTTCCCAGGGCCGGGCCTGTGTCAGAACTCAGCCTCAGAGTAACATGATAACTGAGCTGCTTGAGTGCTGACTGTGTACGAGCACTTTATGTACATCATTTCATTCAATTCTCAACATAACACAGAGATCGGGATCACTAAGCCTTTTACAGATAAAACTGAAGCCAAATAAGACCAAGATTTTCCCGACTTCTCAACTAGAAAGTGATCTTTTGACAAATTTTGTGTTCTCCCCAGTGTGCCACAATGTCCATCACTTGGCACCCAGCCTACCTCTGGCCAGGCTCCTTCTCCCCAGACATCCCACCAGGGGCTGGGGATGTACCCTGAAGACACAAGTCAGGCTCCCACCTGTGGCCTCAGCCCCCTGCTGCTGGGAAGCATGCTCCAAATTGGACATCCTGGCACCAGCCCTTGCTCAAGCTGTACCTGGGCTTACTAGGCCGGTCTCCAGTCTGGTTTCCTTTTTTGCCTACCAAAGGTCATAAGGGAGGGCATCAGTATCAGGCAGACATCCCCAATGTGGTGGCAACACAGGCACCTGCAGCCCTGCCTAGCAGCTCCAACAGAAGGAAGCCCCTGGCTCCCAGTAGCGGCTGAATACGCCCTTGTTTGATTGCTTGTTGGCTGAATGGCCCTGCTTGAGTAACAAGCCCATCTGAGACCCATCTCATGCTCTGATTGGTCAGATCCAAGTTGTACATCCAGCCCTGAAAAAAAAAACGATGAATAAGCGTCACCTCAATTTTATCGACTGGAATGGAAGAGGGGCAGCTTCTCAAGGCGCTGTTACATGAGGCAGGGCAGGCAAAAACTGCTGATGGGTACCACAAAAAGTAAGCACAAAACACCAGACTAAGTGACTGAAACTGGAGGGGCCCCAGAAAATATGCCCCGCTGCAGGCTCTCTGTTAGCTTAGAGCTGAAAGCATTCCCAAAGTCAACTCTTCAGATAAAGATCAGACTGGTCTGTAAGACATAAAATGATAACTTGTGAAGAGTGTGCTTCTTAGCTCAAGTAGCTACATGAGACTAAATGGGCAGCTCTGGTCAGGAGGCGAGATGAGAAGGCAAAAAGGGATAGGAGCTGGTTGAAATTCAGGGTGGAAAGGAGAAGTCTGCTGTCACATTACAGGGGAAGTAACTAGGGTTACCTTAACAATGTGTGTAAATCTTGTATAAGTAACTTGAACTGTAAACTTTCACTTAAAGCACAATTAGAAAAGAGCATGTCTTTTTCAGACTATGTTACAAGACACATTTTAATTTGGATTACCATTCATTCAAGCCTCATTATGAGGAGCCCTGGTGGTGCAGTGGTTAAGTACTCAGATGCTAACTAAAAGGTGGGCAGTTCAAACGCATCAGCCTCTCTGTGGGAGAAAGATGTAGCAATCTGCCTCTGTAAAGAAGACAGATAGCCTTGGAAGCTCTATGGGGCAGTTCCACTCTGGCCTCTAAGGGCCGCAGTGGGTGAGAACTGACTCTTTGGCGGTGAGTTCAGAGGAAGATTCGCCACACATTATGTAGGTCCCCAGAGGGTACAAGCAGTTTGTGCTTGACTGGAAACCCTGGTGGCATAGTGGTTAAATATTACATCTGCTAACCAAAGGATCAGCAGTTCGAATCCACCAAGTGTTCCTTGGAAACTCTATGGGCAGTTCTTCTCTGTCCCACAGGGTTACTGTGATTCAGAATCAACTCGACGGTAGTAGGTTTGGTTTGGCTTTTTGGTTCTAACCTGAAGGCTGCTGGGTCAAATCCACCCAGCATTAGCATGGAAGAAAGGCCTGGCAGTCTGCATCCTTAAAGACTGCAGCCAAGGAAACCCCATGGAGCAGTTCTACTCCATAACACGTTGGGTTGCCATTAATCAGAATTGACGGGACAGCCATGGGTTTTGTTGTGGTTTAGACATGCCACACTGAAAATGCAGAGACAGTTAAGACACAGTACCCGTTCTGGGAGCTACATATTATGACAGGGTGAAAATGAAGCAGAAATAGAGGGGAAAGTTGCATACTGTATTCTGACACAGTGAGTGGTTTTTACTGAGTAAGGCTTACAATTCTTTGAAGAGGCTGTGGTATTTCAGTGACGACCTTGAAAGATAATTGAAACACTGGTGACTCAAAAAGAGGCAGAGGAAACAGCATGGCAAAGGCTCAGGGTCCTGAGGGGCAAGGGCACACTCGTGAGCACGGTGCTACCGCACCGAGGTGCCGCAGGGGTTCAGCCAGAACAGAGGCTGCCCTGCCGTCTCCCACTCCCAACAGAGGCGACAGGAAAAGCATCGCCTACCCAGACTGGGTGTGTCTGTGGTGCTGAATAGTGGCTTCAGCAGGACTTTACTTCTGACGGGATTTCCCTCAGATTGTATCGGATGCGCCTGCACAGGAAATGGCAGTTTCCCCGCACCCTGTCCTCCTGACTTTCCCTTGAAAGCACACTTCGCCCCAGATGGCCCTCGCTCACGCTTTCTGATAGTCATTCTGTTTCTAAATGGGGGCGTCTACCAGAAGCCCCAGGCCCTTGCCAAGTGCTCCATCTGTATCTCATAGATGGATTTCTCAGAAATCCAGTCCGTCGAAAGCCCCAGTTTCCAGTGAATGTGCTGAGAGGTCTGCTGGCATGACATTTTATATTGAATGAGCTACAGAATCACTGCCCAAAACACTAAATTGAGAACAATGAGGAGTAAGGACATTATGTATGGGAGAGGCAAATATCGAAGGCTGAGCCACAGTGACAGGGGCAGCAGCAGGCCCCACACAGCTTCTGGCCTGTATGCCAGCCCCCTTGGCAAGCTGGGCTTCATCCTTGACCTGCTTTCTGTGCCTTCATTAGTTCTTAGTAATGGATTTTCTACCTGCTCAGCAGGACAGCAGAGTCTCTGCCATCCTTAAAGACCTGCAGAATCTCCCCACCCTCCAATGGGAAGCCGGCAACCTTCCACAGTGTAGGTGGCTCTCCAGACAATGTTTGCTTTAATGTCAAAAAGAAATTCCAGCCTGTTGGAAACAGATGTGGGACCAGCAGAGCTGTTGGGTCTCAGTGAAGACAAGGGCCTCTGGGCCTCCGGGCCTCCACTCCTTGTCCGTGTTGACACTGTCCTCGCCTCCAGAGGGAGCGCAGCCTGGCACACGGATGCCTCCTTCCTGCTAAGTCCTGAGACACAAGGAAGACTGCTGCAGCTCTGTGACCTCTGGCATGTGTGACAGAAGGCCTCCTGGGCTGAGGGAAGTGAATGGGGGCCCTGGCTTTGCTCTGCCAGGGCTTTTAATCAACTCAGAGCATTATTCACAGCTTTAAACACAAACAAACCCCAGACTCACATGCTTTCTGATGAGGCCAGTTTCCCACCTAAGCAAAGGGATTCACTAAAACAGGACTTACTGCTATTCTTAAGGATCAAGACTCCTTTACAAATCTGGAAAAAGCTACGAACTCTTTCCTTAGGAAGCATGTGTGCACACACACACTCACACATAGAGACATTCATGGTTTCCCATGTGAGCAAGGGGCTCACAACCCCTAGATCAAGCAAGCCTGGTCCTCAACTTAAGAAATCCTGAATTTCCTGAAAGAACCTGAAGCCAGACTCCATCACTTTTAATACTCTCTGAAGCTGTCTTCTTGTTTACAAAGCATTTCCAGATCTCTTCTGTGATAGAAGAGAATTTACTGGTTAAGAGATCAGCTGCTAACCAAAAGGTAGGCAGTTCAAATCCTCCAGCTGCTCCTTGGAAGCTCTACAAGACAGTTCTACTTTGTCCCGTAAGGTGGTTACAGGTCAGAATCCACTGGATGGCAACAGATTTGGTTTTGGTTTTCCTGCAGATAGAGTCCTGGAGGATTCAAATGGTTAATGCACTCAGCTCCTAACCAAAAGGTTGGAGTTTAGGTGTACCCAGAGGTGCCTCCAAAGAAAGCCCGGCAACCTGCTACCTGAAAACCCAATGGAGCACAGTTACTTTGATACACATGGGGTTGCCATGAGTTGGAGGTGGCTCAACAGCAATTGACTTTTTCCTGCAGATAGAGAACAAAAGCTCAGAGTGAGGACAGGTCCCCCCAGGAAAGCACTAGCATCACTGGGACCAGACCTACAGTCTTCTAATTCCCAGTTTAGCGTTCATTCACCCACCTTACTGCTTTATCTAACTTCTGATGCACAAAAAAATCTCATTCCTCCCACCCTAGAAATTTCTAGTAACTCTTTCACTGTAAGAACAAGAGCATAAATGTACCTCCCCAAGTTGAGGCTCATCACAGCTTATGCCAAGAAGGCTTTTGCTAAGATTTTCTGTCTAGCCTGAAATATAACTTGAACTCCATAAAGGGTAGTTGTTATTATTTCCCAAATACAAAATCTTGCAACGTTGAAACTTTTAAAAACATACAGTCTGCCTCAGCTCCAACCACGAAGGACTACGATAGAAACGAGAGGGATGTCGGAGGTGTCTAACCCTTCGCCTGAAGGTTCTGACCAGAAGATGCACTGGTACCTATGTGCACAGAGAAATATCAATAGCTTGTTGCCTTGGAGTCGACTCCGACTCCTAGCCACCCCTATGTGTTAGAGTAGAACGGTTGTGTAAGATGTTAAGCTTAGAAATTAATAGACATTCATGTTTGTCATGCATAAACTCGAGTGTACCTTATTACATGGTAGTTGTGACAAGGCATGCAAGTAAGACCTCACAACACTCATTTAAAACCAAAGAATCGAATCAGAATTAATTACAATGTTAGTTCAAAGGTTAGAGCAAATCTTTAGACTTCAGGAATTTGCCTTTAACAAGAGGTCTCTGGAGGAAGGCTTGGCCATGGCTCAGCCTCATAGCTAGGACCGAGGTTGTTGGTGGCAGGTGGGGTCTCAGCAAGCTTGCAGTGTTCTTAGAAAGCACGAATCCAGAGAAAGACCTCTCACCGAGCAGTAGAAACTAAGGGTTTATATGTGAAATTCTCACCATGGCTTAATGCAATAAGGGCCAATGCAACGCTGAAGAATAGTATGCCATGTTTTCTTTCTAGGGTTAGAGATTAGCCAAATCTTTTATTCAAGGTTAGAGATTTGGGAGATTGTTCAGACTTATGTCTTAAGGCTAGTTAACAAAGGTTAACTGTTATGTTTTCTTTTGTCCCAGAGTGAAGAGTCAAAATGAACTGAAAGGTTGCTTACATTTTCACATACTTTACATGCTTCTATGTCTAAATTCGGAAATTTTCTGAATAACTTTCTAATGACTTACCAGTTTCTGTGATTTACGGTTAATATTAGAGAGCCTCACAAAGGTAGACATAGTTCTGTTTTCATCTTCTAAATGCTTATACATAAATATTTTGAAAGTATAATAGTGACATGTACCTTACGTGATTTAAGATCATTGTTGGAAGCATATAGAATAAGAACTGTGCTTCACAGTGTTTTCAGTGGCTGATTTTTCAGAAACAGATTGGCAGGCCTTTCTCCTAAGGTACTTCTGGGTGGACTTCAGCTTCTAACCTTTTGGTTGGCAGCTGAGTACGTTAACTATTTGCACCACCCAGAGACTCCAAGACCCTGATAGCCCTCCAGTAAGTTCCCTGTGTGTTTAAGGGATCCTGAGCCTGAGTCCATTACTCGCAGTAGGAAGAATCTGTGTTCCATACACATCATCCAGACCCCGTATTATTTCTGCAAGAAAAATGTGATTTGTGTACCAGAAACACATCACTGCTTGTCTTGGCAGCAAGGGGTAAAGGGGCCAAATTATTCTCTTGGACACATAAAGTAAGAGAATAGAAGGAACCTCTTGCCATGTGCCAGTCACTTCTCCCTGCATCTGCATGGTAGGCTGCAAGGACACAGTCCTGATCTAGAAACCAGGGGGGTTCTAATCCAGTCCCAGCTCTGCTACCACCAGCTCCCTGGTTTGAGGCTTATTACCTGGGACTCGCGTCCCCATCTGAGTCCCTGAGTGGCATCATGTGTCGGAATGACTCAACAGCAAAACTCAACTTCCCGCCCTCTCTCTGCATCTACAAAGTGAGGTGCCAAGGTGGGGTTGGGTCTGGTGAGGTGGATCTAGATGTGCTTCCAACTCTGACAGGTTCTGAGTTCAGGACAGCTTTCTAACTATGAACCTTCACATCAACATAAAGGAAACTGTTTGTTTACTTAGGATAAAAACAAACCAAAAATCTGCAGTTGAGTCTGGATACCCTATGTGTTTTAGAGTGGAACTGCACAACAGAGAATTTTCAACGGCTATCATCCTTCAGAAGCACATCTACTGACTTAGGGATTGGCAATGTGAACTCAGCAGCCCTGTGAAAGAAAGTCCTGACAATCTGCTTCTGCTAAGCTTACAGCCAAGAAAGCCGTATGGAGCAGTTTTACTCTGTAATACACGGGGTTGCCATGACTTGGAATCCACTGGAAGGCAATGATATATATATATGTATGTGTATATATATATATATATATATATGCTGCAAAAGATGTCTTTAAAGTGTTGAAATGAAAAGACGTATCCTTTCATCATATCTTTTCAATCTGTATGCTGAGCAAATAATCCAAAAAATTGGATTATATGAAGAAGAATGAGGCATCGCGATTGGAAGATGACTCATTATACAGATGACACTGCCTTACTTGCTGGAAGTGAAGAAGATATGAAACACTTACCGATGAAGACCAAGGACCACAGCCTTCAGTACGGATTGCACCTCAACATCAAGAAAACAAAAACCCTCACATCTGGACCAGTAAGCAACATCATCATAAATGGAGAAAGGATTGAGGTTGTCAAGGATTTCATTTTACTTGGGTCCATAATCAACGCCCATGGAAGCAGCAGCCAAGAAATCAAAAGATGCATTGCATTGGGAAAATCTATTGCAAAGGATCTCTTTAAAGTATTCAGAAGTAAAGATGTCACCTTGAAGACTGAAGTGCGCCTGACCCAAGCCAAGGTATTCTCAATTACATCATATGCACGTGAAGGCTGGACAATGAACAAAGAAGACAGTAGAAGAACTGATGCACTTGAATTGTGGTGTTGGAGAAGAATGTTGAATTGTACCGCTGACTGCCAAAAAGACAAACAGATCTTTTCTGGAAGAAGTGCAATCAGAGTGCTCCTTGGAAGCAAAGATGGCAAGACTGTGTCTTACATGTTTTGGTCGTGTAAGGAAAGATCAGTCCCTAGAGAAGGTCATCATGCTTGGTAAAGTGGAGGGTCAGTGAAAAAGGAGAAGACGAGATGGTAATCACTTCTGAAATGTAAAATATGTATACACTGTTGTTGTTAGGTGGCATCGAGTTGGTTCCGACTCGCGGCTACCCTCTCTCTGCACAACAGAAGGAAACACTGCCTGATCCTGTGTCATGCCCACAGTCGCTGGTGTCCTGGAGCCCAGTGCTGCAGCCACTGCATTGGTCAGTCTTGTTGAAGGTCTTCCTCTTTTTTGCCGACGAGATGGATTGACAAAGCGGCTGCAACAGTGGGCTCCAGCGTACCAGCGCTTGTGGGCCTGGCACAGGATCAGGCAGTGTTTCCTTCTGTTGTGCAGAGGGTCTCCATGCGTCAGAACCAACTCGATGCCACCTAACAACAGTGTATATATATTTTATATTTCAGAAGTGATTACCAGGTCTTTCTTCAGAGGCACCTTTCGTGGACTGCAACCTGCGGGCTCTCGGTTAGCAGCCCAGCTTGTTAACCGTTGGCACCATCCCAGGAACTCCTAAGACTACCCCTCAGACGCTCTGAAAACAAACAGCAGTTGTAGCGCCCCGTAGCGACCTTAGTTCCTGCCGCTTCGTCTCTCTAACCACAGCTCACACTCCTTCGCCTCTCCTCCCTCTCCTGCTCCTCCTTTTCTCTTCTTTCACATTTCCTGACTCAAAGTCTGGACATCCTGTGAAGACTCATCTCTCCGCCTTTGCCTCCGGGCCTTCAGAAATAGATTTGCATAAAATAACCAGAAGGGGTTTCAGCAGCCCGTCTGGACCGCGACGTTTCCCTGGTGGACTGCGAGCCTTCGGCCCGTAATTTAACCGGCGTCTGCTCGCTCGGCGAGTGTCTCCCCGCTGTGGCTCACCGGAGCCTCGCCGAAAGGGTGCGTGCGTCTCGGGGACAGGCAGCGAGGCCCGGAGGCCCCGGGAGTGTCCTTTCACTCAGCATGTAATCTAGTATATCTTTAATAAGTGGAGTTAATTCACTGGCAAAACCCTTGTAAAATTCAGCTTTTTCGTCATTCCGACCAGATGCATTGAAATTCCAACCTGAATAGATGTCCGGAGCAGCCCCCGGGAGACTGCCCGGGATGCTGAGTTGACACTGCCAGGGAGGGCGGCCCTGAGAGTCCCCGAGGCGCCTGCCCGGAGGAGGCGCCGCACCTGTCTCTGCAGACGCCTGCTGGCTCAGTGTCCCCTCGCCTCACCGACCTGCCAAGGGCACCTGCCTGTGGGGCTCGGAAAATTGCAGGCTTACACGCGTGCAGGAAAGGCCCAGGGCAACTTGTGAGTCTGGCTGGCTGCCTCTGTAGACAAGGGAACTCAGAGGCGGGCAGGGCCTGAGATTTGTCTGAGGTGGCACGTGAATCAGTGGCAGAACCTCAGCCTGATTCTCTGTGTCCTGCTTTTGTCTTAATTTTGTCTTGTCTTCTTCCCTCTAGTGGTTAAGGTGGGAACATGGATATCTGAAATTTTAGGCTTGAATACTTTCCCGACCACTTCAGAGCTGTGTGACCTAAAGAAGATACCTAGTGTCTCTGAGCCTCAGTTTCCTTATCTGTAAAATAGGGATGCATAATGCCTGCCTCCTTATGTTACTGTAAGGGTTAAATGAGGTAACACACTCCAGGCACGTGGTAGTCCCTCAGCAAAGACTTAGTACTCACTAGTCTTGTAGCAGTCAGTGAGTGGTGAGCTCAGTGGTAAAATTCTCATTTTCCATGCCAGAGGCCTGAGTTCACTTCCCAGTCAAGGCACCTTCTGTGCAACCACCACCTGTCAGATGCAGCCAGTGTGACCTGTGTGCAGCCACTACCCTCAGACAGTGGAGGCTTGCCTGTTACTATGATGGTGAACAGATTCTAGGGGAGCTTCTGGAATAAGATAGACTAGGAAGAAAGGCCTGGCGATCTACTTTTGGAAAATCAGACCGTGAAAACCCTAGGGATCGCAATGGCCTTATTTCATTGTGTGTGGATCCCAATGAGTCACTGTTGTTGTTACGAAAAACAAAAGCAAACCTGTTGCCATCAAGTCCAACTTCAACTCACAGTGAGTCTGCAGGACACAGTAGAACTATTCCACATAGTTTCAAAGGAACAGCTGGTGGATTCGAACTGTCAACATTTTGGTTAGCAACAGAGCTCTTAACTGCAGTGCAACCAGTTGTTATGATAGTGGGAGAGAAATAGAGTAAACATGGGGAACAGTGTCTCAGCTAGTACAGTTAAATACCTGGACTGGGATCAAGGAATTTATTGAAATTAAGGGATTTTCCATTTACCAGTGTGTACCCTAACAGAAGCTTGAAGACTTCAGCAAAATCTGCCTTGGAGGCAGGGGAATGGACAGAATGACCCTTTCTTAGGGTTCCTTCTCTCCAGTGACTCTCTTGGCATTTATTTAGAAGCTGCCTGAACTCTGAGCAACATGGGGTCCTCTCTGGGGAGTCAAGACTAACACATTTTGAGATCTTTATCAACAAGTGCAAATTCTGCCTCTGCAAAGTGGGGCAGAGGGAGGGGAACCTGTAGCAGGAGCTTTTGTCACACGCAGGCAATGCTACAGGTTTATTTCTGCTGTCTCACAGGAGGCCTGCCTGACTAGAAGTCAGAATCCTCAGGTTCTAGAAATAGGGCGAGCTATTCCCCTACTCTGGGCCTTGGTCTTACCATCCATAAAAGGACATCCATTAAAGAACATCCTTAAAAGGACAATCATTCTAGAAGCAAGATGGGAATGGCACTTAGGATAACAGAATGTGCACTTTCCCTTCAGCCCACTAATTCCAATACGGTGTCTATGCCCCAGAGAGTCTCTCCAAGTGAACCCCAAAAGTCATGGCAATGTTTCTTGTAGCATCATTTGTAACAGTCAGGAGCTGTGAAACCTAAAATGTCATTAAGAGGAGACTAGAAAAATAAAATTGTGTTTATTGACACATTAAAATACTACACAGCAGTCAAAAGGAACAAGCTAAGTCTAGTATTAACCGGGAGGCAGGTGGAGTGGGAAGTTATCACTTACAGAGCACTGAGTTTCTGTGTGGGGTGATGAAACTGCTGCGGAAGTACATAGCGGTGGTGATTGCACAACATCGCCAATGTAATTAATGCTGCTGATTTACTGCAATGAGTTTGTTGGGGGACTTACCTATTTATGGAACCTGATTGTGATTTCCTGCCCTGTCTGATGAACCTTGGTGTTGCCTTACTAATTATGAACCACAGGCACATTTTCCTGTCAATCTATTGTTTCTTTCGTGCCCAGCATCTATCACTGTGTTTTATTTTTTGAGTTCTAGAACCTGTCACAAATAGATGATGCTGTGTGAGGAGCTGGAATTAGGTGCATCAGAGGTCAGAGAACATGCACTTGCTTCCTTCAGGCAGCTGACCCTGCTGGGTGTTTGCAAGAGTGCCAACTCAAGGAGAAATCTTGCAAAGTTTCAGATATTTTACCCAGTTCCTGGACAACGCGCTTCATACTCACCTACCACGCATCTGTCAGTGGAGGCTTGCCTGTTGCCATGCCACTGAACAGGTTCCAGTGGAGCTTCCAGACTAAGACTAGGAAGAAAGGGCTGGCAATCTGCTTCCAAAACTCAATGAAAACCCTGTGGTTCACAGTGATCCAGTCTAGAACCCATCATACGGACGGCACATGACTGAGTATCATTTTGTTCCACTGTGCATGCAGTCACCCTGAGTTGGACCTGCCTTGATGCAGCTAACAAAAGTGAAGTGTAATACAGACAACCGGGCTTGCTCGGGAGCCAGTCTCAACAGCCTTTTTTTTTCTTTTTTTTATCACAAACATGACTCCAACTGCAGAAGCTTAATAAAAACCAAACCAGTTGCCAGTGAGCTGATTCTGACTTATAGTGACCCCTGTGTGTGTCAGAATAGAATTGTGCTTCATAGTGTTTTTGGGAAGTAGGCTGTCAGGCTTGTCTCCTAGTCTGTTTTAGTCTGCAAGTTCTACTGGAATCTGTTCAGTGCTTCTGGTGGACTTGAGTTGCTGACATTTGCATGGGTGGTGCAGGAGGGAGTCCCACAGCAGAATCTATTGAACATTCTCTTTAATCAGCTCTTTCCACTGTTGCTTTTTTGTAGTGGTTGCTACATCTCTCCTATTTCCAGCCAACTATTCCTTTTCTTGAAAACGGACCACTCAGCCTTTCTGGGTAAGCTTTCTTCCCCAGGCCCTGTCTCCAGAATCTCATCTACTGGCAAGACTGAAGTGAGCTAACCAGCAATTGATATAGTACAGATATGAGTCTCAATTCATCTTACCTCTTGGGTAAAAATTTGATGAGATCTAGTTTAACAGATTCTGCAAGATGTCCCCAAATATCCTTTGAAATCGCTGAACATAAACACCCATGTGTATTCTCGAGATTTCTCAGCTTGTCCTAGTGGGAATGAAGTGGGAACACACTCGTGGAGAAGAGGAACCCTGGGTTTGGCCTACTGGGTGGGGTCTGACATGGCTGAAGGCCTTGCACTTGAGGTTAGGGATACTTAAGGGTAGGGACAGATTACCCAGTAAACAGGGTAACTGTACGCTTAGGGCATCAACAAAACAGTGACACTGGTTGTCCAGAGCAAAGACAAAGTTCACTGACTGATTTTCTTCATTGTACAATGTGTGGAATATTGTTTTTGTTGAAAATATGATATACAGTACAAATGTTAGTACCCACATGCACTAAACGTTTTATAATCCAGTTCATCTCATTCTCCTGAAATGCCATATGCCTCTTTTGAGTTCATTCACTAATATAGTCACATTTAAAAAAGAAGTTTCGTTGTGAATAGCTAACACACACACACACACACACCTATTTCACATATCACATTGGAATGTGTGAGTAAACAGACGGGGGCAGGCAGCCAGATTATCAGGGTTTGGGGCCCTCACATGCCTTAATCTAACCCTGTTTAAGAGTTATTTATGATTGAAAGGGCAGTTTCATGCGTCTGCAGAGACAAATGAGACTCTATGACCTGCTGCCCTCTTGGCAGCATTTGCCTTGAGGGTGAGATTGTGGTTTGTCACCATATCAGCCGTGACAGTGACTGAGAATGGGCCCAGGAAGACAGGATAGAGGCAGCAGGGTCCTAACTCTAGAGTTGAAGGCAGTAGCACAGAATGGATGAGCCACCGTCAGCAGTAAGAGAAGATGAGGTGTCTCTGGGTAGTGGCACATTCTACCCAGTGGCCTGGATGGTGGGCAGAACTGGGGGACTCAGCAGTTACAGTGGACTCAGACATGCCAGTGACCCTGAAGAGGATGTTGGGCTGGACAGTGTTTCATTTTGTTACGCATGCTGTTGCCATGAGTCAGTCCCATGGACAAGGAACAACAGGAACATGGAGATGGTGGTGAGAACAAGCCCACTATTTTCAGAGCTCTTCTGGAAGATTCCAAGGAAGAGGAGCTGTTTGTGGGGCTGCTTTTATGATGGGCGGGGGCTGACAGGATGGTAGACTCGGTCTGCATGGCAATGGACAGCAACCAAGGTGCTTTCAAGTGTGGGGACCAGTAAGGAGAGGGTGTAAAGGAGTGAAGAGAAAGGCCAGTGTTGCTTCAGATGGGAGGGCCAGTGTGATATTGGCAGAGAGGCTGCAGGGCTGAGAGAAAAGGCAGTGGTGGGGCTTCAGAAGTGGGGTTATCGCCCAGAACTTGGGGTTGAGAGAGACTTTTGGAGAAAGGGTTGGTGCGGAGCCTTGAAGGATGATCTACAGGTGTTTATCTACGTTTGTTTTATGCTCTTGGCTTTGGCTGTGGCTACAGCTTGTCAAGGCCACTGTGAAAGTTCATGGAAGTGGTGACATGGGTCTCATGCAGACTGTATGAGTTGCATAAACCACATACATGTTCCTTACACTGTCATCTGTCACAGGTACCACTGTAGAGGAATATGGTCTGGTCCCAGTCCTTCCGAAGGTGACCTTTCACATCCCAGGAGTGGACAGGGACCAGGCCATCATGGTGCTCTTGACTCCCTCCTGACAAAATCAGAGAACAGAGCAGCAGCTTTGCCCAAACCCAGGCCCAGCAGGCATGGCCATCCACAGCTCCACCAGTCATCATAACCTTGTCCAAAAAAGAAATAAGCTTAGCTGGGCATGAGTGGCTTTCTATGAGGCCTTATTGGCACCTGGTGACCATCATTCACCTTTCTAAGGGCTTAAAACCATCTATCTGTCCAGGATCCATATCCAGCCCTGTCGTTTTGAGAAGTTGTCCTCCAGCCAGGTCCCACTCTGTCACTCCCTGGAATTCTCTGTGCACACATGCTCCAGTCCCAAGGCAAGACTACTGCTGCTCAGGTTTTTCAGCTCTCTAGGCTGTCATTCACGCATAGGTAGAGGCAGAAGCAGATCAGACTGTCGTCAGATGAAGGGACCTGGGTGTTAGGCCTCAGAGTAAGGGCTAGCACTGTGATATCCTTACCCTTGTAAGGAATTGCTGGGAGACCAGGGAGGCACTGGCTGTCTCCTCCTTCTCTCTCCTCCAGGCAGAGAGGTCAGCTGATCTAAATAGTTAGCTATTCTTTTTTTCCAACTACAGATAATCTTTCTGACATAGGAAGTTGACTCCCACCAGTTAATCTAATGGTCCTGAGTCCTGATATGTCTGCTCTGTAAGCTACCTTTGGTACCTGCCCTGGGGGCCAAGGCCCACACTCACTGCTGACCTCAGATCTAGCCAGCTGGGCTCTTCTCCAGAAAGGCACAGCAGTCAAGGTTTAAAAAAGGGAGGCTGTGAGCCCTTTAGAAGAGTGAAATGGGATATTCGAGATCTCGAACCCCAAAGTCAGACAGGCCCAACTTCAAACCCAGGCTTGGTCGCTTACTGCTGTGTGACTCTCAGGTAAGTAAACTAGCCTCTAAGCGTCCCCTCCCTTGTCAGTAAGTTGGGGATAATGATGTCATTCAAAAGTGGCTGCAGCAGTATATTGATAGGAAACTGCCAAAATTTAGGCTGGATTCAGAAGAGGACTTGGAACCAGGGATATCATTGTGGATGTCAGATGGCTCTTGGCTGAAAGCAGAGAATACCAGAAAGATATTTGTGTTTTATTGACTATGCAAAAGGATTAGACTGTGTGGATCATAACAAATTACGGATAATATTGCAGAGAATGGAAATTCTAGAACACTTAATTGTGTTCATGGGGAAGCTGTACGTGGATCAAGAAGCAGTCATTAGAATAGAACAAGGGGACACTGCATGGTTTAAAGTCAAGAAAAGTGTGCATCACATCTGTATCAATAAGTCACATCATGGTAAACAGAGAAAAGATTTGAGGATGTGAAGGATGTCATTTTTGTTGGATCTACAGTCAACACTCAAGGAAGCAGAAGTGAAGAAATCAAAAGACACATTGCACTGGGCAAGTCTGTTGCAAAAGATCTCTAAAGCATTGAAAAGCAAAGACGTCACCTTGAAGACTAAGGTGTGCAGGACCCAAGCCAAGGTATTTTTCAATCACAGATTATGTGTGTGAAAGTTGGATGGTGAATAAAGAAGACAGAAGAAGAACTGATGCCTTTGAACTGTGGTATTGGAGAAGAATGTTGAATATACCACGGACTGCCAAAAGAACAAGTGGATCTGTCTTGGAAGAGATACAAACCAGAGTGCTCCTTAGAAGCAAGGATGGAGAGACTCTATCTTACATTCTTCGGACATGTCAGAAGGGATCAATCCCTGGAGGACATCAGGCTTGGTAAAGTAGAGGGTCAGTGAAAAAGAGGAAGACCCTCAGCAAGATGGTTTGACACCATGACTGCAACAATGGGCTCAAGCATTAAAACAACTGTGGGCATGGCTCACGACTGGGCAACGTTTTGTTCTGTCATACGTACGATCGCTATAAGTCAGCATTGACTCGATGGCACCTAACAACAACATCTATCTCACAATGTCACTGTGAGTATTCAGTGGGATAATATGCCTAAAATAAACCAGTAGCCATTGAGCTGACCCTGACTCATGGCGACCCTATGTGTTAGGGTAGAACCACGCTCTACCAAGTTTTCAATGGCTGACTTTTTTTTCTTTTAAGTAGATCACCAAGCCTTTCCTCTGAAGCACCTCTGGGTGAACTCAGACCTCCAATCTCTTGGCTAGTAGCCTAGTACATTAACTATTTGTACCACCCAGGGGCTACAGTGAGGTTCAAGCAGCCAGTAAATGCGAAGAGGGAAGCCATGGACACAGCTGAAGTTGTAGTCCTCCATGTGACAAGGCTTCTCCATCTCTGGCCTATTATTGTCTTCCCATCTGAGAAATGGGGGTGGGGGATGGAGTCTGGTTAGGTGGTTGCTTAGCACCTTCTCTTAATTTCCCTGTCCTCAAGGCCACTGGTTTAAGTTTGTGGTGACTAGACTGAATGATGGTGGGAAGGGTCTCAGTGCCTGCCTCAAGAAGGGTTTCCATGTCTGTGTGAATTTACCTGTGTCTGTGTGAATGTACACACACACACACACACACACACACACACACACACACACACAGGTGGCTATGTTAGGAAATAGCAAGACCCAGCTTTCAGGGCCCATGAGGTGCTCAGATCTAGATGCATCTCCTCTGTAACAGCATTATCGCTTCTCTCACAGCCTGTGGTCTCTTGTGTGACCACTCACATGCCCATAGACCAGGTCGCCAAGCCCGGGTGTCACCCAGGCAGCATGAATTGAAAGTCCCCCAGCCACATGGTAAGATGAGGCATTGTAGACAAGCAGAGGCTTTGTGCTGTACAGGCCTGGGGTCCAGTCCTGCATGCCCATGAGCACTGAACTTTCTCAGCCTCCATGCCCATATCTGTAAAATGGGGATAGTGCACCATACCTCCCAGAATACATGAATGTTACTGTTATTTGCCATCCAGTTGGCTCCACCTCATGGTGGTCTTATGCATACTCATGTAACAATGTACATTTGTATAACAGAATGCAATGGGGCCCAGTCCTGGCCGTCTTCGTAATCATTGATGTTTGTGTCCACTTTTGTGGTTATTGTGTCAACTCACCTCACTGAGGGTTTCTCATTTTCGTTGAGCCTCTATCACTATTTATAAAGTTTTCACTGGCTGATTTTGGGAAGCAGATCACCAAGCCTTTTGTCTGAGGTGCCTCTGGGTGGATCTGAACTGCTAATCTTTTGGTTAGTAGGAAAGCACTTAACCCTCACCTCTGCCTCGTTTCTCCAGCTGGACTTTAACCATCGCTATCAAATTGGACTCATAGACAGATACCCTATAAGACATAGTAGAAATGCCCTATAGGGCTTCCAAGGCAGTAATTGTTATGGAAGCAGACTGTCACATCGTTTTTTTCCACAGACCGGCTGGTGGGTTTGAACCACCTACCTTTTGGTTTGCAGTCAAGGGCTTATCCCTGTGCCACTACGGCTCCTTAGCCATGCTTCGGCCTTTACCAAGTCCTTGGTGGAAAGTGGGGCCTCCTTTCTGCCAAGGGCTCTGTGAGGTGTCTGAGGAGTGGCTACTCCCCACCAGCTTCCAGCAGCAGGGATCGAGGCTGGGTTTGGGGGGATGCTAGGAGTTGCCAAAGGCTGGCTCTCTGGCTGCCACCAGGCAAAAGCCACAACCCCAATTCCCCCAAACTCCCTTGAGGCCTGTTCACTGGAATGCCTGCATCCCAGATTTGGGGAGGCAGAAGGAGGTTCTCCTTATGCCAGGTCACTGGCTCCCAGATAGCTCTCCAGGGTGTAATCCAGGTGGGAGGTGCGTGTGTTTTACACTGTCCTGTAAACACAATTTTTACCGAGACTGGGTCAGACCCTGCAAAGGGCTCAGGACTGCTTTAGTGGGAGCTGATGGAGAGGGCCCTCTCTTATCTCTGACGCCTGCAGCCACGTCCCTCTTGGCATCTGGGAGCCTCCTATGTCTCTGTCTTCGTCTCCCCTCATCTCTGCCTGGTTTCTGTCACGGTCTCTCGGTGCCAGGCTCTGAGTATCTGTGTCTTCTCTGGGTTTGTATCTCTGAACTGTTCTCTCCTCCCGCTGGCGTTTCCGCCCCAGGGGTGTCACTATCTAGTGCTGTGTCTCGATACTCTCCCAGTCCGTGTCTCCATTTCGCCTGGACCGTAGCGTCTTCGGCTCTCTGCCTCTGAGTCTCCAGCACGGTCTCTGTCCCGGTCTCTGCGCAGGTCCCGGGCTCAGTCCGGTCGCCCCTTCGCAGCTGCCCCCCGAGTAGTGCGGTGGCCGCGCGGGCCGGAGACGAGAGGGCTGGAGCGCAGGGGCCGCGGCCCGGGCGGGTGTGCGGGCCCGAGGGGGAGGCGTTGGGCGCCCTCCTTCGTCAGTCCCTCCCCGGCGGCGCGGGGGGGCGGCGCGGCCGCCGCTCGGCGCCTTTAAGGGAGCGGGAGGGAGCGGCGAGGCGGCGGCGGCTGCGGTGGCGGCGGCAGAGGCGCGCGGGGCGGGGGCGCGGGCGCGGCGCGCGGAGTCCGTTCGGAGCTTGAGGCGCCGCCGCGGCAGGGGCCGGGCCCCGGAGCCTGAAGGAGCGCGGGCAGCGCCGCAGAAGCCAGCCGCCCGGGACATGGCCAAAGCGGGAGGTGCAGGTGAGGGCGGGAGCCAGGAGGGCAGGGCCGACGGGGGGGAGGGACCCGCGCCTTTCTAGGAGGGGCCACCAGTCCAGGTGAGCCCCTCGCGCAGGTGGGCGGAGGTTCCGGGAGGGTGGCAAGGGGCAGCGACGTGGCCAGATCCCTGCGGGTGGAGAGAGGGTTCCGCGCGCCCCGCGTCCTTTCTGCGCCCCCGGTCACCTCGTGGGACACCGCGGCCCCCTCGCCATTGCCCCGCTGGAAAGGGCCAGGTCTGCGACACCCCTGGCCGGTCGCGTTGTTGGAGAGCTTTCACTGCCTTCCCCCGCCCCAGAGCCTGATTAGACTCGGGCTCGGGGACGTAGAGGGATGTCCCGCGGCCGCCGCTCCATCCCACGCCCCTCAACGCAAACCAGGACGCGCCCCCTTATTCTGCTGCTCGCTTTATTCAGCACGCGACGTCCCTCCCCCAGCCCCCACCCCTGCCTCAGTCAGGAGACCCAGATTTCTTCTTGGGAAGGAAGGGTGCCCCGTGCCGCGCGGATAGGGAACCGTCCGGTCCCCTTCCCCCACTGCGACCCTGGGAGGCAGAGTCTCAGGTGCTGCAGATCGAAAGGTGGGGCCCCTTTTGGGGTCCTGTGAGCTCTGCCCTCTTCCAGGCTCAGGCGGTGTAGTCGGTGATTTCAGGGAGTGGGAGTTAGTCCTTCCTTCATTCATCCATCCAGACATTGGTTCATTCACCGGCATCTGCCCTGTGCCAGGCCCTGAACTGGGCGCCGGGAATCTAGAGGTAGACCAGACTCAGCCCCTGCTTGCCCATTCCGGGCTCCGTGGTGCCTGGGGAGGTCCGCTGGAGGAAGCCAGTGCCCACAGGGCCGGCCATACGGTGGAAGCTGCTCGCCTTGTGTGAGCAGTGCTGACTGGTAGGGCTGGAACGTGTGAGTCTACCATGAACTCACACCCAACTTGTGACCATGGCAAGTGTGAAGCCATCCCCTGGGACCGGCATCAACCCGATCCCCGCACACCTAGTGCACATACTGAAACATGAATACCTAATGCCGTGGGGCTGCATGTAAGTCCCATCCCCCATGCTCTGAGACCCTGGGCTCAGGAAGCTCTCCCTGTTCTGTGCTGGGATGTGTAATTTAGGTGCCTGAGAACATATTCCGATTCTATCCCCAGGAGTCCTGCTGGGGTGGTGCTGGTTATGTGAGGCACAGCAAGTGAGGAGCACCCCTAAACACCTCTTTTCTCACTTCCCTCCCTTTTCCCCTCCTGAGGGAGGCACCAGGAGATGACACCATTGTGGCTGGAACAGGTTCCTTGCTATCCGCCTTTGCCTCTGCAGTGCCTGGGTCCCTATCCACCCCTTCCTCCTTGCTAAGGGCACCTGGTGGATGTGTGTCCCTGTCCACCAGCTTGCTCTGTGTGTGTACATGAGTGTGCACACTGTGGCGCAGCTCACTTTCCAGGGCTGTCATCACAATAGCAGCAAACAGTTGCTGCTTCTGCTATGTACCAGGTGATGAGCTAGAAACACTTCACTGCACAGTGACCCTGAGAGACAGGAAGGGTTCACCAAAAACAGAAACAAACAAACAGAAAACCTGCCTTTGGGACGATTCCGACTCGTAGTGACCCTATTGGACAAAGCAGAACTGCTCCATAGAGTTTCCAAGGAGCACCTAGAGGATTGAACTGCCAACCTTCTGGTGAATAGCTGTAACACTTAACTACTATGCCACCAGTGTTTGCAAGGAACGGTTACCCTCCCCATTTTAAAACATTCAGGAAGAAACAGGAAGAGAAGCAGTACACTCAGAGAGGCGCAGAAGGTCTGGGCAGAGCCTGGATTCAGAGCTGGATCTGTTGATCTCTCAGGCTGTTTTCTCCATCACTGTCCCGATATATATGGAGTACCTGGATGGTGCAATTGGTTAAGTGCTCCACTGCTCGCCAAAAGATTGATGATTTGCACCAACCCAGAGGTGCCTCAGAAGACAAGCCTGGTAATCTGCTTCCAAAAGGTAACAGACTTGAAAACCCTGTGGAGCAATCTTACTCTGCACACCGTGAGTCAGATCTAACAACGATAAAAGCAGCTCCTGTAGGTCGTCCCTTCCTGAGCAAAGTTGCCCCTCCCAGCCTCTCTGCCTTAGCCTTGAGTCCATCATCCTCAGGCTGAGTCCATAGGAATTTGTTCCGGAGACAGGTGAAAAACAGCTCTGCTCCAAGCATCAGTGCCTCCCACTGTTCAAACATTTTGTCTTTCTGCTGCAATTTCATGCTTGGTCTTCCCCCCTCCCCTGCTGAAGGCAGCCCAGAGCCCCTTCCTCTGTGGATGAAACTGCCTGAGTTCCTCTCTTGCACACTCAGCTGCCACTCTGACGAGCTTTTTGGGTCTCACGTTGGCAACACTGGAGCTATTTTGTGTGTTGTAAATGCCCCTTCTTTTCTTTAGGTGTCCTAAACCTATTGAAGCAACATTCAAGAGTATGTATATGGGAAGTCACAGCTTCTGTTGGCAAAATCTGCATAGAAGAGAGTGACGATCTTTAAATGGAGAGAACCCTTGGAGATCAGGAGGCCAAGCCCTTCTCTTTACAGATAGGGAAACTGAGGCCCAAGGAGTGTAACAGAGAGGATGGACAAACTGCTAGGCAGAAATCATCAGGCCTTTGCTCTGGGGCGTGACCCTAGAGCAAAGGTAGGCTAAAGGCCAGTGGTGGAGGTTGTGGGTGCCTGGTCCGTGAATTAGGGGTCTGCTCTGTGAGGCATTACCTCTAAGAACTGGTCCAGACACTAACAAATTAAGAGAAGAGATAAGGTTTTAGACCCCAGGGCTGCCGTGGTACAGGACTCCAGAGCTATCACTTTGTGTTCTAGTGACAGGACACCCCTGCGGCTGTGCAGTGCACTGCCTGAGCACTCAGACTTGGTGTCTTCTGTGTCAGATAGGAGCTGAAAGGGAAGAGGCAGCAAAGGAACTTTTGTGTTGCCAGGATAATCCAGATGCAAGAGCCAGTGTAATCAGATCCCGGAAAGGACTGGATGAAACCTCAGAGGGTGGATCCCAAATGGGTTAGTACCAGCTCACCTTCTCTGGGGAAATTTCAATCACATGGACAGAAATTGTTTTGGTGACTCCTGTCCAGCCTGAGAGGTGTGGGAAGGAGAGTCCTTGGTCTTGTCCCAGAGAGGATTCTCAGTCTGGGGGACAAAGGAAGAGGGAGGCCTACTTTGAGGATGAAAGTCAGGAGGATTCAGAACTCTCTTTAGGACACAGTAATTTGTGGTAGATGTCACCAGATCGCACAGATGGTTTACATTTGTCTGCTAAACTACAGGTTGGCCATTCAAACCAATCCAGCAGTGCAGTGGAGGAAAGGCGTGGTGATCTGCTTCTGTAAAGATTGACATTAAAACAAAAACCCTGGGGAGCTGTTCTACTCTGTAGGGTGAGGTCACCATGAGTCAGAATCGACTCCATGACAATGGGTTTGCTTTCTTTTTTTTTTTTTTGATTTTACAGTCGAGAGCTACTCCTGGGGGCAGGCCACACGTGCCGTACAGATAGAGCTGATGAGGCTAGTGAGAGGCGTGAACATTGTATGCTGGATTTCTCTGGGGGATAGGCCTTAAATGCTAGCAGAGTTTGGCCAGAATAGTGGCAAAGGGCAGCTTATGGGTAAGCAGCAACAGCTTGAACAAAGGCCAGGAGGTTGGAATGGGGCAGATGTGTGTGCAAGTGTACAGGGGCTACCTGATGGGGTAGGGTGAGGTTGGGTGAATAGGAGGTGCCCAAGAGTAACCATCCAGCTATGGTGGACGGTTTCTTGAGGGGTACAAAGGAGGGCTAACAGGAACTTATGAGATGAGCGACATGGTAAGATCTGGGTATTTCCACTTGCCGCTTGTAGGCTCTTGGGAGGATGGAGAGTGGCCAGCCTGGCTGAGCTGCCTTTGTTGGGAAGGGTTTGTTCTGGTTCCTGCCAACCTCCCTGCCCCTCCCTTCCTTCCTACCTCCCTATGGCCCTCCCTCTGTGGCTCAGCAGCCTGGCAGGATGTCTGTAGCACCTGGGCAGTGCCAGTAGGAGGCCCCAGGCCCCTAGGCTGGGGTAAGAATGGCACCATCAGCCAACAGGGTTTGGAACTTCTTGGGCTGGAACAGGAACATCTGGAGAGACTGGATGGGAGCCATAGGGTTGGGTCCTCCAGGCTGGAAGAACCAGTTTATTCTGCTCCCTGGGGAGGATCTGGTGGCCAGAGTGTATCAAAGCCAGTAATTGGAGTCAGTACAATACTAGTCATGCAGGGTCAGAGCTGCAGGGGATGCTTCCAGGTCCTCCTATTCAAATCTCCAGTTAATAAGAGGATATTGAGGCCTGGGGAGGGATAAGTGTTTGTTCAAGGTCATAGAATAAGGTAATGGCACAGTCAGGCTGGGTGAGACATCAGTTTTAAAAACTGGTGATGGCATCTGCCAATTAAGGGGAGAGATAGAGGTTTGGGCCCCAGGGCTGCCAAACTACATGGCTCAAGAGCCATCACATTATGGTCTAGTAAAAGGTACCGTTTGGAATTGTGCAGTGCACAGCCTGAGCATCCAGACATGGTGTCAGTTGTTTCAGACAGACCCTGGGTTTCCAGAGTCAAAGTCTGGATCTTGTTCGGCTGAGTCAGCCTCCTTGTTCCAGGTCATCTGGAGGTGGCCTGTGTCCTCTCATCATCCCAAAGCCAGACCTTCTCCTGAGCCTCTATGATTGCTGAGGACAGGGAACCACCAGTCTCACAGAGGACAGAACATTCGGAAGCTTGGGAAATGGACCAGCTCTGGGATTCTCAGGACTTTGGGGAGGTGCCAGGGGATTTGAGACACCACTCTGAGAAACTTGTAGGCCTGGGGTACCAGGATTGTTAAGCTATGTATCTCTGGTAAGGACATTCTGCAAAAAAAGTACAAAAATGCCTTCTCAGATCCCCAGACGGAAGGCTATCACCCGATCAAATGCTAGTGTCCAGACTCTAGGCCTTCTTAAAACTGTGCCTTCAGGAAGTCTTCATGGATATCTGTGCAGTGAGGGAAGTGCTGGTGCTTGAATAGGCCTCCTGTTCCTACATGGAGCTACCTGTGGGGTTACTTGCCCACAGCAGCCAACCTGGCATCCCCCAGCAAGTCCCAGCTTGGGATCCTTTGTTGCCTTTTAGCCATGGGTGCGATGTTGTTGCATGTGCTGAGGACAATGCAGCTCAAGCGCAGGTCCCACCTCAAGCACATGACCAGAGTCCCCTCTCCCCCACAGGCCCTGTGACTTGGCCCCGGTGTGAGGACATGACTAGAACTTTCTTGCCGGGGCCAGTTTGGGTTGGATTGGCCAGAAAGTGTGGCTGGAGGAGGCTTGGTGATCTTCTAGCCCAGCTTATTAATTATGCAGTTGAGGAAACTGAGGCCAGAAAGGCAAAAGGACACTCCTGGGTCCTTCTCTAAGGTCTAGGTTATTTCCTTTTTGAGAACGGAGGTATAATCTCCCAGAGGCCAGTGGAGGCAATGCAGTGGGGAGCGAAGACTTCCTGGTCCGAGGAATTCTCTGGGATTCCAGGCTTGGGAGAGAGAGTGGCAGGGTTGGTGTTTAGCATCCTGGGAGGTTTAGTTTAATGGAAACAGTCTGCCTTTTATTTTTTTTTTAAATAGCATTCTTTGAAATGCCTTCCTATTCAATAGCTGTCTACAAGGTAGGGCTGATGTTATTCCCATTTTATGGATGAAAACTGAGGCCTAAAAGTTTGACATATCTTTCTCTGGAATCACATGTAAAGTTAGAGGCAGAGTTGGAATTTTGGTCTTTTCTGCTCTTGGATTCAGCATTCCTACAAGTTAAACTGTCTAGTGAAGTAGGTCTAGACTAGGGTCTGCTGGTAGTTCACTGTGAACAACCGCTACTCACTCTGGCCCTCAGTTTCTTCATTTGTTTCTGTAAAGTGGAGGAAAGGAAGAGTTGGGAGGCCAGAACTAGCTTTAAATTCCCCTCTGACTCAGACACTGCTCTCTTTTCATTTAGGGCTTTACTGTGATGAAGGGGCTCACCTTCTCCCGTCTGTTACTTCACGTCTGATCATCTCTGAAGGATGGTTGAAGGCTAGGGAATTATGGGGAGCTGAGGACAATGGATCTGGAAAGCACATGCCTCCTGGAGTCCCCATCACCAGATAGGCACCAGGAACTCGCAAGGAAAGGGGTAGCTGGGAGGAGGTGGTTATGGATGCTACTAGCCAGTGCCCCCAAGAGGAAGGGCTGAGGATGGGGGTGGAGGAGAGAATGTATAACAAATGAGTTTGGAAATCAAATGAGATCTGAAATCCCCACCCACTCCCTCAAATCTCTCTATACACCCTCTTTTTAAATTCTTTTTTTCTAAAGAGAAACAAAATGCTAATTGTACCCCCTTTTGCAAACGAATGGGAGCCTTCTGTGAGTCACTCCGGAGGTAAATGCCACCTCCATGGTTCCATGTCTGCCTGCCTGCCTGCCTGCCTGCCTGCGGAGGCCTGCACAGCTGTGTGGTCACCGCCCTCCCCTCCTGGGGGTACATGTGTGTACACGTGTGAGCACGTGTGCACGGAGAGTGGGTGGGAGTAGGGAGCCTCCTACAGTCGGGGGCTCTGAATGGGAGCCGGTTCCTAGCAGTATGCCGGCACCTCAGCCTCCAGCCTCCTTAAGCCTGTCTCAAGAGCTGCCATTTGTGATGCTGGCTGGGCTCAGACTGGGACCAGGTGGCCCGCCTGAGTGACTATGTTCTGTGCTGGATGGGCTAGAGCTGCAGCGCTGGGTGAGGCATGCTGGAACTCAGTCTATGGCCAGAGTGGACACCGTGTGGGGTGAATTTGGGGCTCCACATATGGCTGAAACCTTAACAATGTCCAAGGCTTTGTAACAGGTGAGAAGTCAGTCGGTACAATCATGCTGGTGGGTGCAGGTTGGGATTGCATCTGCCTCTGTAGACTGAGTTCTTGGGTGTCAAGGTATTATCTCTACGTATCTGGGCAAAGCCCTCCTCAAGGCTAGAAGCTGATGACCCTTGAGGGGAAGGTGCTTGGGGGTCACAGGCCTCCTCTTCCTCTGGGAGGGTCAGCAGCTTAGTGACAGTGCAGGGCAGAGGAGGCCAGTGAGGAGGTGCTCCTCCTCCAGACAGTCGCTATTCTGGAGGGAAGTAGCCGCTGTTAGCCCGGGGATGCCAAACAAGGGTTGAAGGCAAAAATAGCAACACGCTGGGCCCTGGCTGGGAGGGGCTGGGTTCTGGTGGATCCGAGAGGCCTCTGCTCTCAGCCGTCTGCTGCTGACGCCTTGTTTGCTCAGCTCTCGGTATTTGCAGAGCGCGTCACGTCCTGCCCTCCTGACCTCCTAAGGAAGAGCCTAGGTGTGCAGAATCTGGGCCTGTGAGCTCCGAGCTCGCTGAGCTTGCAGCATCAACACTGAACTCATTCTAGGAGTCTTCCTGAGCATCTGAGAGTCTACGGCCACCCATCCCTCATACACCTTTGACCTTTTCAGGATTGTTCCTGATGGGCCTGGTCACTGCCCTCAGACTGTCTTTTGCCCTGCTGTGGCCCCGTGGCTTCCCTCTCCTCCCTTGGCTTCCCTCTTTCCAGCCCCCAAGAGGCCGATCCCAGCTGAGCAAATCTGGAATCATCCCTGGTGGTAAAAAGCTCTGTTTTCAGTCTTTGCATTACTGCCCAGGGGAGGGGGAATGTTTATCCCTTGCTGCCTTTTTGTTTCTTTCTGCTACTGTATAATCCAGAGCAGTGACGAGAGCATGATCCAGTCCTGCCTCCAGGGTCCCACTTGGAGATTCCTGGCACAGTGATTCGGCACAAATGGAGGGCATGGGACAGTGGCAGCTTTGGGCCCCGTCCTTGCTCAATGGTAACCCTATAGCGGTAGGTATGACCCACCCACAGACGGTCTCACTGGACCTTGCTGGTATGGGGTTTTCTTCCTCCTGCTTTTTGCTGCAAGTAGGAGTCCTTAGCAAAAAGCTGACAGTCTCACCGAGGTGGTGGTCTCTGGAGGAGCCCCCTCAGCGTCCTCCAGGGAATATGTGATCCCTGCCTGAGACCCCCATTCCCTGGTTTGGTGTCTGCATCCTGAGCCTCTCTTCTCTGCTTCCTGCAATGGGGTCCTGGGATGATTGGAAGGAGGGCTTACCCTCTTGCAGGTGCTGAGAGGTCCCTCTGCACTGTTTTTTGGGCTACTCTGCTGTCCTCCTCCAGCCCCTGCTGTCCTCTTATAAGCCAGCAGGGGGCAGACTTGTTGGCGGTGCCGCGACAGGTGCTATGGGAAGTCCCTTTGCAGGGAGGAGAATGCTTCCTTATGGAACGAGAGTCTGGCGGGACAGAGAGCGGACATCTGGGCCTTGGGAGAATTATTCCAAATAACTGAGAACTGTTGGGAGGCTAATTGGCAGAGCAAATGAAAGTACAATAGATAGCCAAGGCTATTAATCACTAATTATCTCCTAAATAAGGTAATTAATGAGTATTTAAGTGGCATATTTATGAGATACAGCAGGTTTTCAAAAAGCACATCTTTTCCAAAGCAACTGGTTTGACCAACTGTGTCCTACTTGGGAACCAGGATTCTAGTCTTACTCCCCTGGAAGCAAGGTGATGCAGTGGTAGGCTTTCTCATCTGTTAACAGGGACCATAGGCCCTTCTCTGCTGACCTCACCAAACTGTTGTGAAGATGATAAGAAGGGAAAGCCATGCAGATCCCTGCAAATAGTGTAAACTACTAGTTAGAATGTCGAGTGGTCTCTATGAAAATACACTAAAGTCATTTGATGCAACCCCTTGATTGCACTCAGTACTGTCTGTGGCCAGGATCAGGACCTAATCTGTAGCTGGAGTCATTGCTTGGTGTGTGGCCAGGGTTGTGGCTTGGCCTGTAAGCAGGTCATGCCCTGGTTTGTGGCTTGCCCGGTGGCTTGATTAAGGCTCTGACTTTGGTAGCATCATTGCTTGGTCTGTTGCTGAACTTGTGGTTTGGTCCGTGACTGGGTCAAGGCTTAGTTTGTGGCTGGGTTTGTGGCTTGGCAGGTGTTCAGATTCAGAGCGTGGTCTGAGACCACGGTTCTGACTCAGTCTGTGACTGAGCTTAGGGTTTGGGTTGTGGTTGAGGTCCAGATATGGACCCTGGCTAGTCTCAAACCTGAGTTGCTCTTGGAATAATTTTGCAGCCTGACATCTCAATCCTTGAGTGCTCTGTGCCTAGTCTAATGGACCAGCCTGGTTGCTCCTGGAAGCTGGACTCCATATGGGACCCCGCAGACAGGTATCCCAGCAGACAGATCCTTCTGGGGCTCCCAGTATGTCTCTTGAAACAGCCCGGCACACAACCTCATCAGTGGCACATAGAGCATTTTGGGAGATAGTTAGGACATGTTTCTATAGCAACCAACCCCCAACCAGCACTGGTTTCCTTCAGTGATGCTTTTTTCTGGAAGCAGCTTCTACCGGCCTCTCATCCCTCCCCGAGTAGCCCTACAGCTTCAAGGCTGAGTATGGGCTGGGTGACCCTGGATTAGTTAGGTCCCTGAATTCATCCTGAGCCAGACAGGGTCTTGTGGACATGCCCTACAGAATACTTCCCAGAGAGGGACCCTCCTGAGATCTACCTGGGCTAGGCCATGCTGAGCACCTCAAGAGTTTTTTCTTGAGTTGAGCTGGGTGAGATAGAGCCCAGAGAGAACTCTAACCAGGTCCCTGCTAGAGGGAACTGCAGTCCAGCCAGTGAGGCAGGCCTGGATACAGCCTATAAAGGAGTTCTCTGATGGATGCAGACACAGGACATTGTGCTAGTACCCAAGAGGCAGAGGTGCAGCCTACCCTCAGTGGCCAAGGAAGGCTGCCAGCTGATTCTGAACGCAGGAATTGGAATTGGGTGTGGGGTGGAGCGGGGAGGACTTGCCAGGCATGAGGATCTACAGGGGCAAAGGACTGGAGGATAAGAAGAGCATCAGGTGTGGGGGCTTTCCAGTGTCTGCCTGTTACTGGAGCCTAGACTGGTGGCTGCAGAGGCTAGGAAAGAGCCAGTTGTAGCCTTCAGTAGCTCACAGTTTGAGGACAGACAGAGCTGTGATGCCAACATGGACGGGAGGAGAGAGATCAAGCACGCATATGCTCAGGAGCAGCTACTCTAGCCTTCCAGGAAGGGGAGGGTGTCCCTGCTTGGGCTCTGGGCTCCCAAGAAGAAGTAGAGTGGCTCTGCCCTTGGAAGCTTCTACATGTGAAAGAACCTTGTAAAACCATGATTTATTTATTTCATTTAACAAACCCTTTTTATAGCACTTGCTGAGTGCCAGGCACTATGCTGAGGCTTCTTCAGATATTCATATGAATGAATTTAAATCATTCCTTTAATTTTCATAGCAGTCTGTGGTAAGCCCACATTACTAAGTGGGACACCGAGGCACAGAGTGGCTTAGTGACATTTATTGGATCGGTAATGAGTGATGGCAGGACTGGGGTTTGAACCCAGCTCCAGGTGGGAGGTGGGACAGTGCTTCTTGTGGAAACCTCACTCAGACTCCAAGAATCTCTTCTCTCCACACTTTGCATCTGGACCTCTGGGAGCTGAGGCCAGAGCTGAGGGTGGTGAAGTGTGATGTCGAATGGCTGTGGGCACCTGCTCCACACGCCCACGGGGCTCCCACTGCACTTGGGGCTCCGCTACCCTCTGGGCCCACAACCCACAGGGCTCCCGCTGCTCCTGGGGCTTCTAACTGCCCGTGGGTATCTCCCAACTGCCTGCGGGGCTCCCGCTGCTCATGCACTGCCCAGGGGGTCATCCCTGCCCATGGGGCTGTTACTGCCCTCACGGCTCCCACTGGCCACGGGGCTCTCATTGCCCCTGGGATCCACTACCCATGGGGCTTCTACTGCCCACAGAAAGACCAGCAGTCTGATTATTTATTTCAGTCACATTAATGGACAGGAGTGAGGGGTGTGTGTGTGTGTGTGTGTGTGTGTTTGTCAGAGAGAGAAAAAGGCAGGATAAAGGGGCAGTGTGGCTGAGTGTTTTTCGCCCTCCCCCCCCCCCGTTTCTGTCTCTCCTTTGCCCTCTGTCCCTTCCTCCTTCCCTCCCCTCCCCTCCCCTCATCTCCACTCCCTGCTTCTCCTCCTCTGAGACAAGGATTGTTGGATCGTTCATTCATGCCCATTGGGCATTGCCGGGCCTGCTTTCAGATACAGCCTCAGGCAGGGCTGGGCACCCAAACTGTGACCACAGTCCTGGGCCAATGGGCCTGGTGGGGATAGGCAGCTGCATCACCCCTGTCTTGGCCGTGTTCAGAAGCACTTGTTATCCCTGTAGGTCTGAAACTGCGTGTGTTACTTGAGCCCCCTACAGCCCTGCAGCTGGCCCAGCAGACTCGTGCGCACCTCCCTTGCCACGAGGATTGGCTCCTAACCCTTGAGGAGAAAATACTGGCTCCAGGCCCAGCTTCTCCTGGAAGTGGCTTGATCACTCTGTCCAGCCTCTGCCTCCCTCTATCCGGCCCCAGCCTGACCAACTTTACCCACCCTTTCCCTTAGGGCTCAGCTCAGGTCCCCTTCCCCCAGGAAGGCCCCTCTAGCTGGGAGGGGTCTCACCACTGGTGGGCGCAGTTGATGCCTGCCACGCCTCACCCAGAACCCCCTTGTGGAATTTAGACTCAGCCTGCTCATGCTCCTTTGTCCCGACCGTGCCCTGTGCTCACTCGGCAGTGCGGGGCTGTGCCTGGAGATGGCATTCCCTAGGGCAGGGATTGTTCCATTTCAGCTCTGTCCCCACGCCTTCCTCCCAGGCACCATCTGGCCCGAGGTCTGGCCCAGGAGAACCGCCAGTACCTGTGTTCCTCATTTGATGGTGCCAGGGCTCTGTGGCGTCACTGAGTGTGTGCGGGCGGGTGCAGACTGCACCCCCTGACACTGTCAGGGGTGACACCAGGATGACTACAGGTCACCCCCCTTCAGCTCCCATTCCCTTAGTCATATCAGTGACTGGACCATGGGGCCCAGAGGAGGGTCTCTGCCTTGGCCAGCAGTAGAGGGGAGGACCCATGGGGGGCTGTGCGGGGGGCGGGGAGGGAGGTTGGGGTGGTGCAGAACCCCATGTGGAGGATGGAGCTGGTGGCCCCATCCGCCTCAAGGTGGGGAGGGGTGGAGTACGTGTGACACCATGAGCTAATACACTGGGTGACCCCAACCGTAGTGACACTACTGCTAGGCCTTTCTTTCCTAATAAGCCCTGGTATGTAGTAGTTAAGTGCTACCGCCGCTCACTGAAAAAAAGTCAGCTGTCCCCAATCCAGCAGGCACTCTGTGGAAACCCTACGGGGGAGTTCTACTCTGTCCCATAAGGTCGCTGAGAGTCAGAATCATCCTGAAGACGATGAGTTTGTTGTTTTGGTTTCCTCCACTGTGGCACAGCTTCCTGAGTTCAAGACGGCATGTCCCTCCAGGTGGGGATTTTTTTTTCCTCAGACTTCTTTCTGTCCCTCTGTTCCTGGGTCCCTGGGGAGCCAGGGCTGGGTGGGAGAGGTGAGCAGAAGGAGCTGCTGACCTGGCCCAGGACCCTCTTACTCTACCCATGCTGGGGAGGCAACACTGGGCCTGAAAGTGATAGGTAATTGGAGCCCTAACCCCAACAGGGGTCTCTTTGGCCCAGAAGGAGTGGGTTTAACTCCCAGGAACCCCTCCATGCAGGGCCAGCTCCCAGCCTTCTTCGGAGACCAGGACTTCGCAGGATGTGAAGATATTATTTCTCTCTTTATTGCTGAGGAAGGACTGAGATATTCTTTTTTTATTTTTCTCCTGAAATTGGTTTTTAAATAAATGTGATAGTGAGGTGGAATGGAAGGAGGGTTTGCTGGAGGAGGCAGGCTGGGCCATGGGGATACAGAAGGAGCTTCTGAAACTTGGTGAGGGCCCCAACCAGCTGCCTGGAAGACCTCTGCTTGGGCAAAGGAACTGCCTGAGCCCAGCCTTGTGTTTTGATGTTACAGGTAACAAAGGCTGCTATTTCCTGAGTGCCAGGACTAGGCCAGACACTTGGGTAGATGATCTTATATCAGTATCCTCATGGTGAGATGAAGTGTATGATACCCATTTTATAGGCGAGCAAAGTGAGACTCAGAGAAGTTAACTTGCTTCAGTTAGTATGTGGCAGTACTGATTCCAAGTTTGTGTCACTCCAAAGCCTGAGCTCTAACCTCCGTGCTGAAGTTTTGCCTATGGCTGGGAGCTGATTTATGTGTGTGGTTAGGGAGTCCCTGGTGATGCAAACAGTTAACATGCTCAGCTGATGAAGGAAAAGTTGGAGGTTGAATCCCACCCAGAGGTACCTTGGAAGAAAGGCTTGATGATCTGCTTCCAAAAACCAGCCATCAAAAACTCAGGAATACAGTTTTACTCTGATACATTATGATTGCTGTGAGTCTGGGTTGTCTTGATGGCAACTGGTTACCTGTGTGTGTGTGTGAGAGAAAGGGAGAGAGAGAGCCAGCCAAGCAAAGTGCTGTTGAGTCGAGAAAACCTAAACTAGCAGCCACTTAGTCGTGTCAGTCCCACATGCACAGAGCAGAAATGTGCTTCATAGTGTTTTCATGGCTGTGAACTTCTGGAACCAGATTGTCAGGCCTTTCTTCTGAGGTGCCTCTGGGTGGGGTTGACCAGTCAACCTTTCAGTTAGCAGCCACACACTTAACAGTTAGTCCCTCCCAGGACACTGTCTCTCTATGTATGTGAAAGAGTCCATGGGAGTGTGTGTCTTAGGAAGAGCCTTAGGAAGGAAGAGTGGCGAGTTGGGAGTCTCGCACTCACTGAGGAGTGCAGACACACATACACACACAGAGCCATGCAGACAAGTGACAGATGCTCCTCTAAGAGCGGATACCTGTACACAGGAATGTAGATGCACACTTACATTGCCGCAGACCATGGATACCCAGATGTGAATTGCTAGCCCTGGTGGGCAGGTGGTACTGGAACGGAGATAGCTGACTGCCCTGGGCTGGGGCCCCATGAGCCAAGGTCAGGTTTCTGGCCCCTTGCCCAGCTAGCCAGCAGCAGGTGGGAGGTTGTTATTGGCTAAGAGAGCAGGCGACAGAGAGAGGGATAGACAGAAGAGATTTTGGTACCCTGCCCTGAGCTCTGTTGGATTTATTTTGTTTAAAGAGCAGACACAGTATAATAGTCCTGAACACAAACTATGAAGTCTGATGGATCTGGGTTCAAATCCTGCCTCCACTGCATATTAGCGTTATGACCTCAGGCACACAGTTTGCACTTCTCTGAGCCTCTATTTCCTTAGCTGTAAAATAGGAATCCCTTACACCTACTCCGGTTTGGTTAGGATTGCTTTAGGTAATGCCTGTAAAGCAGCTAGCAGAGTGTCTGCCATACTGTATGCCTCAGAGGTTCATTCTTGTTCAGTCACTTTTTTTGTCTAACAATTCTCAGCCTTCCTCTGGATGGTGCCATGTATTGGACACAGAAAATGCAGACATGAACCTGCCTGCAGGAGGCTAGGATTCTGGTTGCTCCCTCCTCTGATTCTCAAGACCTTTAGCCCACCGGCACTGCCCTGCGGAGCCTCTCTTACCCTCCCTTCTTCTGCAGTGCATGTGGGGGACTCAGAGAGCAGGGAGAGGCGTACACCTGTTCCCAGCCCTGCATCCGAGCCACACCGTCGTCTGCCCGGTCTGCTTCGCTTCATCTACCTCCTCTTATACCTGTCTCCCTGTGACTGCTGGCTTAGCCACATGGGCTTCTCTCTGTCCCTGGCACGCTGAACTCAGGCACCCCTGACACACCTGCATGCACACCCCTGTACCACACACCCTTCACATGCCCCTACATGTACACCTCCCACATTTCACACACACAGACCTCACACACACACCCCTTTCATAGAAGCCACATGTACCCCCACATACCACACATACATGCCTCACATACATCACACACATGTACCCCCATGTCTTCATGCACCTACATGTACACACACACATACCACACACGTATGCCACACGTACCCTACACATAGACATACCCCATAAACCCTTCACACACCCTACATGCACATTCCCCACACCAAACAGCCCTCACACATCCCACATGCGCACCAACCCAGACCACACAAGCGTGCATATACACCCCTCACATACCCATCGCATGCCACACGTGCACACACACCCGCATACCACACACCTCACCCACGTGCACATGCACCACAGACATCCACCAACAACCACACACACATCACTTACAACACTCATACCACACACCTTGCCCCTCCCAGGGGTACCCACCCTCTAAGCCTGACGCATGACACAGTCACCAAACCCATCACACTGACACGTGCAATACCATGGGTGGGCACACACTTAGCATGCTGAAATCTTTCTCATTATCCACGCCTTGGCTCACCTGATGCCTTTTCAGAAGGGCCTGTGCCTCAAAAAGAGACCGTTTGAAGATGCCACCCTGCTGTTTTCTGTTTCGGAGGTCTGACCTTTGTGTTTGCTGGGGCACCTGCGTGCTGGAGGGAGGGATAAGGGGAGCATCTCCCATCCAGGGCCAGGTGACTGCTGCATCTCCCTGCTTACAATATCCACCTTTATAGGCTGCTTTTTGTACACAAGGACACAACTCAGATTCCCCCACCCCACCCCCCAACTTTCCAGAAGTTGTTTTGCGAAGCCCCTGTCTGAGCGCGTTAGCGGTCTTTGGGTTACGTTTAAACAAACTTCCAGTATACATTTAAGAAGCAGTGTATCCACTTTGAAAGCAAGGGAAATAACAGGAAACAAGACAAAGTACGCATCTGAAAAGAAATGTAAATACATATTTACAACACAAACAATCACAATAATGAAGTAAAAAATTAACATGAAAGGAGAGTTAGCTACACATTCCCAGCCAAACTAAATTCACATAGATGAGTGTTCTTTTGATGACCGAGGCCGATTGCCCTCACCCTTTTCTACCGTAGATGTACAAAACCCACATGTTCCTACCTGCCTGGTCTCTGTAACGACACTGCAGGAGACCCCTTGGGAAGGTGGATGTGGTAGAGGAAAGGAGGGAGATATTTCCTTCTCTTCGTAGCACCTACCATTGCTGAAATCACCCGTGTTGTTCGCGTGTTCTGGGTCTGCCTATCCCTGCAGCCCCCATTCATAGAATTGAAGCTTTAGTCACCTCAGTGTTGCCAGCCCCTCACACGGCACTAGTTGCACACTGGACACTCAGGAACCCCTTGTTGAATGAGTGTGTCTGTGGGATTAGAAGCTCCCTTTGGAGCCCAGTGGCCTCTTACTTTCTGCCCACCTCTGCCTGGGAAAACGTTCTCCCTCAAATGGAGCTGAAATGCCTTCTCTTGCAGCCTTCCCTTCTAGCCCCAGTTCTGCTCCCCAGAACTTCGCGTGAAGATCACCTGTTGCATACATTAGCAAAATGTGGTAGTCACCTGAGATGATGGCAGCCGGAACAGGGTGGATGGCAGTGGAGATGGTGAGCAAGAAACAAATTCTAGAGACTTCTCTTGGCCTTGGTGTCTGCGGTGGTACAAATGGTTGAGTACTTGGCTACTAGCTGGAAGGTTGGCCATTGCATCCACCCTAAGCTGCCCCCAAAGAAAGATCTCAATCTACTTCTGAGAGTCAGCAATTCAAAACTCTGTGGGGTACAGTTCTACTCAGCAGCACTTGGGTTCACCATGAGTCGGAATTGACTCAACCACAACTGGTATGGTATGATGTCTCTTCTCCTTGGGGCCTAGTGTACACTCTTTACAGGTGAGAAGTTGGCAGAAATGCCTTACCTTTGTTCCTGGATGGAGTGTGTACTGTGTAGGTGTGAGAACCACTGTGTGTAGGAAACTTCACTATTCAAGTTCAGGTACCAGACAGACTGAGACACATCTTCAGATGAAACTCTGACTGCTCACTGTCCCAAATCCAGGGACCAAATAACTAAAAAGACCAAATCCATTGCCCTTAAATTAATTAGTGACCCTATAGGACAGATTAGAACTGCCCTATAGGATGTCTAATGAGCAGCAGGTGGATTTGAACTAACCAAAATGTTAGCAGCTGAGCTCTTAAACACTATGACACTAGGGCTCCAGGAATTAAAGAGATGAAGATAATTTGACTTCTTCCTTTCCAAATTCTTCACAGGAATGGGATAGATTTGACTAACAAGGGATATTTGTATATAATGTCTATTAACATATCAATATCAATTGTGTCACAAGCATGTGAAAGCTGGACAATGAACAGGGAAGAAGAATTGATGCCTTTGAATTCTGGTGTTGGAGAAGAATATTGAATATACCATGGACAGCCAAAAGAACAAACAGCTGTGTTCTGGAAGAAGTACAACCAGAGTGCTCCTTGGAAGCCAAGGTGGAGAGGCTACATGTTAGACACTTTGGACATGTTGTCAGGAGGGATCAATCGCTGGAGAAGGACGTTTTATGCTTGGTAAAGTAGAGGCTCAGAGAAAAAGAAAGTCGTTGGATGGATTGACACAGTGGCTGCCACAATGAGCTTAAGCATAAACATAATCGTGGGCATGGCACAGGACTGGCCAGTGTTTCGTCCCATTATGCATAGGGTCACAATGAACTTGATGGTACCCAACAACAAATAGCAACGTACTATAGGTGGTAATTTTTATAGGCTTAGTGTCTGATGATTTAGAAACTGCATAATGTTTATATAGATTCAGGAAGAATTATTGTTTTTGTATTCAGTGTACAGGAAAATGATACTTTTCAGTTATACAAGTGGTCATATATATTTAATTTATACTGAAGTACTTCTTTCCTTCTTTGTTGTTGCTAGGTGCCCTCAAGTCAGTTCTGATTCATAGCAGCCTTACACACAACAGAACGAAACACTGCCCAGTCTTGTGCCATGCCCACAATTGTTTTCAGCTTAAGCTCATCATTTGCAGCCACTGTGTCAGTCCATCTCATAGGAGGCCTTCCTCTTTTGGGCTGATTCTCCACTCTGCCTATGCTGGTATCCTTCTCCAGGGACTGATCCCTCCTGACAACATATCCAAAGTATGTAAGATGTAGTTTTGCCATCCTTGCTTCCAAGGAGCACTCTGGTTGTACTTCTTCCAGAACAGATGTGTTTGTTCTTTTGGCAGTCTGTGATAAAGAGTTTTCCAATAAGGGTGTCCTGTAAAACAAGTTGTGTAAATGATACAGTTTTAAGTGTTTTCTTATTTTGGAGCACCTTTGATGGTATTATGTATGGAAAAGAGCTCTGGGCAAATGCCCACCTTAGCACCTTCCAAATGGGGCCCAAGATAATCAGTTATCACAGCCTGACATCTTTTGTCACTGACAGTCCCAGCCTCTCCTCATTCGTCTTGGAAAAAAACAGGGTCCAATGATTCTGCTGGGCCAAAATCCACACTAGACGGTAACTTTTGGGGATGAAGTGGACGTTCTTGAATCTCCTCTGGTGTCTCACCTCTCCAAATGCGACAGTTTTGTTTGTTGACAAAACCATTCACCCCAAAATGGGCCTCATTGCTGAAGATGATTTTTCCACCAAAAGCAGGGTCAACTTCCAGTTGCTCCAGACCCTAGTCAGCAAATGTATAGCACAATCTATGGTTGTTGGACTTCAGTTCTTGAGTTAAAACAATTTTGCAAGGGTAAAGCTTCAAGTCCAGATATAAAATCCTCCAAACTGTGGTCCATGAAAGGCCCAGCTCCTGTGCTCGGAGAGGTATTGATTTGGATGGATTTTGGCATATACTCTGGTGAACAGTGGTGATGTTTTCATTGAAACGTGCGGTTGGCAGATGCACAGGGATTGTCTGATTTGCAACAGTTGTCTCAAGTTTTTTGATCAAACATTGAATTGTTCCCTCAGTGGGACGATTATGTGCACTGTAAATTTCGTGTGACAGAATGTTTGGTGAGCAGAACGCCCATTTTGATAATAAACTAACAATTTATACATATGTCAAATTGTGTAGCTTTTCATGAATGTTTATTAAAGCTAATCTAAAAAAGTGATCAATATGGCCACTGTAGCTTTACAAATATTACCACCGTTAAGATGTCAAAAACAGGACATCCTTATTGAAAGACACTTTACATTCAGTATTCTTCCCCGATACCACAATTCAAAGGCTTCAATTGTTTTTCTGTCTTCCTCATTCATTGTCCAGCTTTCGAACATGTACAATGCAATTGAAAATGCCATGACTTGGGTCAGATGCACCTTAGTTCTGAAGGTGACATCTTTACTTTTCAATACTTTAAAGAGGTTCTTCACAGCAGATTTTCCCAATGCAGTGAATCTGGTGATGTAGTGGTTCCTTCTTCACAGGGATGCTGTTACAGATGACGAGAGACCCTAGGCGGCGCAGTTAGATACCAGCTACTGATCTTTTGGTTAGTTTAAATATACCCAGAGACACCTCAGAAGAAATACCTGGTGATCTGTTTCCAAAAGATTATAGTCACTGGAAACCACTGTGACACACATGGGGTCACCATGAGTCCAAAGAGACTTGACAACAACTTTTTTAATTTTAATTGTAAATAGTGTTGTTTTTTTTTTAATTTCAAGTTCAAATTGTCCACTGATGATATATATGTGAATTCCATTGACTTTCATATGTTGACCTTGTGTCCAGTTACCTTGCTATAATTGCTTATTAGTTCTGGAGTCTCTGTGTGTGTAGATTTTGTAGTTTCATTTTCTACGTAGACATTCACGTGTCATCTGAGAATAGAGACAGTTTTATTTTTCCCTTTCTAATCTGTATACTTTGTATTTCTTTTTCTTGCCTTACTGCACTAGTATATTTGAAAAACGGTTGCATATCTATAGTTATGGTGTATCTGGATTCTCAGAACCTCTTGCAATAAACCTGGGACCCACAGGTGGGAAACTGCTGAGCCAGACTGCCATGTTGCCCTCACTGACAGGTGAGAATCAGGGACTTAGGGAGTTCCCATGGAAAGTGTGGGGCAGGCCCAGCTCTGCACTTACAGGGATTCCTGGATGAGTGCTCCCTGTAGTCTCTGCCTTTTCTGTGTCTCAGAATGGGGCTGTCTTCTGACTTCCACCCCTGGAGTGGGAACTGAGGTGTCTTTGGAAGTTTGTGGTAGGCAGGGCAATAGGGGGTAAGAAGACTATGTTCATCCTTGGGCTGAGCCAGTCTGGCTTCTTTCTCCCTTTAGGAAGAGGTTATGCTCCGGGAACTGGGCTCTAGGGCAGTGACTGTGCCAGCATCCTGCAGAATGGCAGGTGTGGTGAGTTGGGACTGCAGCACCATCTCTAAGGAGTGCCTCGTAAGTTTATCCTATGTGTAGCTAGGATGATGCCCACCTCTCACTTGTTTGCTGATACCTCCTGTGTGCTAGGGGGTATTCTGGTGGTTCAAGTAGTAGAATTCCCCACCTTACGTGTGAGAGACAGGGGTTCAATTCCCAACCAATGCACTTCACATGCAGCCACCCCCTGTCTATCATTGGAGGCTTGAATGTTGGTCTGATGCTAGATAGTCAGCGGAGCTGCCGGACTAAGATGGACTAGGAAGAGAGATCTGACAAACCACTTCTGGAAAATCAGTCAGTGGAAACCCTAGGACTCACAACTATTCAATCCCTTTGTGCACAGGGTCGCCCTGAGTTGGTGCTGACTTGATGGCAGCTAACAGCAACATCAGAAACAACAGCCATGTGCTAGGCGGGAGTCCCTGAGTGCCACAGTTGGTTAATGCACTCAGCTGCTAACTGAAAGGTTGGAGGTTCGACCTACCGATCTACTTCTGAAGAATCACCATTGAAAACCCTGTGGAGCATAGCTCTGCTCTGACACACATGGGATCAGCATGAGTTGGGACCAACTCAATGGCAACTGGTTATATGTGCTAAGTAGGCTGCTAGAACACCAGGTAGAGTTGAAGGGTCCCATGGGAAGTCTCAGTCGACTTTCTCATTGTACAGATGGGGAAGCTGAGGCAGAGGCATTGCTGGCACAGGATCATAGGCCTCTCGATACCCAGCTCAGGTCTTTGAGGACAGGACATGTATGTCTGGTAGCCAGAGTCAAAGCTTTTGGCCTGGACACTTGTGTTAAGAAAAATGAGCCTTTTGGGCTGAGGAAGTGAAGCCCAGGAAGGATGTAGCTTGCTGAATGGTGGTGTTATTAAATGTCACAGACTGAATTGAGTTCCCCCCAAAATGTATGTAGTGATTTGGTTGAGCTGTGATTCCTGGTATTGCGTGATGTTCCTATATGTTGTAAGTCCTGCCTTCATGAGGTTAATGAGGGAGAATGGGCAGCAGTTTTGTTGGTGGGGCAGAACTCTATGTGTAAGATTGTACTGTGCCTTGAGGCAATCTCTTGGGATTTAAAGGAAAGGGAAGCAGAGAGTTAGGGACCTCATACCACCAAGAAGCAGTGTTGGAAGCAGAGCACAACCTTTGGAAAGGACCCAGGGTCCCTGTGCCCCAGAAGCTCCAAGTCTATGGGAAGGCTGATGACAAAGACCTTCCAGAACCAACAGAGAAAGCCATCTTCTGGAGCTGATGCTCTGAATTTGAACATGTAGCCTACTGCACTGCAACAAAATAAAATTTCTCTTTTTAAAGCCATCCACTTCTGGTACTTCTGTTGTAGCAGCACTAGATGGAAAAAACACTGAATTTCCTGGAAACAGTGTAAGAAGAAATCTGCTGTAAGATGATAGATCACTATTTTATATACCCCTGAAAAAGAATAAACAAAGTTGTGATTAATAAATAAAATCAATCAATCAACTAACTGTTACTAAGAGAATGAGCAAAATTGAGAACATATCACGGTATGTCATTATGTAAGATGCACCTCAAGTTTAAGGGTGTTAAAGTGTGGTAAACAGAGCCCGCTTTCCACCGTGTTTGAGGGAGAAAGAAGCCACGGTTTTAAGCAGCTGAGATTGCTTGTAAACTCACCTGTGCTGGCTGATGTGCTGTGTCACCTTGGCAAAGCCCCTTAACTACCACCTCCAAACTCTGTTTTGGTACTTGCAAAATGGACACGGCATTTCCTGCCCTGCTGAGCTGCCAGTGAGAGATATGGGGTGAACGAAAACTTAGGAATTAGCAGGAAAGCACTGTGAAGGGCTGAGGCTGTGAGTGGAGAGGACAGACTAAGGATGTTGACTGACCTTGGATCCAGGTGAACTGGGCTCGCCTTCCTCATGGTGGGAGGTGGTCTTAGGCTTGGCTAACAGGTGCTTCTTTGGCAGGTGGTGCTCCCCCGGGCGGCGGTGCACCCTGGCACCTTCGAAATGTTCTTAGCGACTCAGTGGAGAGCTCGGATGATGAATTCTTTGATGCTAGAGGTGAGTGAAGCCCATTCTTACATCATTGGTGGGATACCTTCCTAGAAACCCCAAGAAGTGGGTCTCTTTTGGATCCCAGTATTGCTCCCTTCCTCCTGCATGATATTTGCAGTCCCACACTCCACAGTGACCCAATCTGCAAGCTCCCACAGAGCAGGGACTCTTTAAAATATTTTCTGAGCCTGTGATTTTGTGATTTGTGCCGGGAGCTAAGCTAGGTGCTAGAGATAACCAGATAGGCAGGGTTACTGCCCTTTTCAAGTTTACAGTCTAGTGGGAGAGATACATTCAAGAGTACACAAAGGAAATACAGTTACAAATTGGGGGTGATGTCATCAAGAAAAAAGTTCCAGATGTCATGAGAGACAGTGATTAAGGGGCACTTAATTAAGTTTGGGTATGGAGGTCACTGACAGCTTCTTTGCAGAACTGAGGTATGGGAGGTGGCTAGGTGAAGACCAGAAAATAGTACCTTCTAGATAAAGGAATCACCACCTGTCGTATTGTGGTATTTCGCTTGTTGCTGTGATGGAACCCTGGTGGTCAAGTGCTAAGAGCTCAGGCTGCTAATCTAAAAGTCAACAGTTTGAATCTACCAACCACTCCTTGGAAACCAGACTGGGCAGTTCTGCTCTTTATAGTTGTTAGGTGCTGTCAAGTTGGTACTAACTTGTAGCAACCTCATGTACAACCAAACAAAACACTGCCTGCCCTTGCTGCATGCCCACAATTGTTTTTATATCTAAGGCCATTGTTGCAGCCACTGTGTCAATCCATCTTATCGACAGTCTTCCTCTTTTTCGCTGACCCTCCACTCTACCAAGCATGATGCCCTCCTCCAGGGACTGATCCCTCCTAACAACATGTCCAAAGTATGGAAGATGTAGTCTCTCCATCTTTGCTTCCAATGAACACTCTAGTTATACTTCTTCCAGAACAGATCTGTTTGTTCCTTGGCAGTCCACGGTGCATTCAATATTCTCCAAAATGACAATTCAAAGTGTTAATTCTTATTCTGTCTTCCTTATTCATTGTCCAGCTTTTGCATGCATATGATGTGATTGAAAATACCATGATTTGGGTCAGGTGCACCTTAGTCTTCAAGGTGGCATATTTATTTATTTATTTATTTGTAATTAAGTGAAAGTACACAATCCAGATTAATTTTGCATGCCTGCCTATCTGCAGCTCCTTCTGCTCTCCTTGCCCATGACAGCACACTCCTCCATTTTATTCTATACTTCTGGTATCCTTTTAACAATCTCCTGTCCTCTCTTCCTCACCCCTTTTTCTCTCATCTAGAAAGAGACCAGTAGGACAGCATCCTATCAATGACTAGAGCCATAAAGTACACACATCATATGGTCACTTTATGTCTCTGAGTCCAGTTCATTTTTTTTCCTGAAGAGCTGAACTCAGTAGTGATTTCTGGAAAGGGGTGGCAGCAAGTCTAGGGGCCATACTCCCAAGGGATCCCCCAGGCTGTCGGACCACCAGTTCTGGCCTTTTAGTAGAGTCCTTGAGCTGCACCCCTCTTTTCCTCATGTTGCCACGGGGACTCTGCATTGTGTGCCCCATCACGGCTGTCTTTGGTGGTGGTCAGGCACCATCTGGTTCTGCTGGTTATGTGTTTATACAGTCTCCCATTCACGCGGGTTCTTCTGTCTCCTGAGCTCTTTTTTACCTCATGTCTTTGTTGTTCTCAGTGATCATCTGTTCCGGATGAGTTGGGACCATTTGATGTACCTCAGATGGCAGCTTGCTAGCTTTTAAGACCCCAGAACCCACTTGCCAATATGGGGTACAGAAGACTCTCTTAGCAGTAGACTAGTTATGACAATTGGCCTTGATGTCTTTGGAGAGCATGGTACCCAGATCCTGCCCCTGCTATTCTATCCTTGCAATGTTGGGTTGAGATTATGAGTTTCTAGTTTATGGTGAAGTCTAGTTAAGTTGATATATTTTCTACTGTGTACTGTCACTGCTTTCACCTAACCAAATTTCTATCAACTGTCTAATCTATGACCAACTCTCTCACCCCCCCCACCCTTATAGCTGTCAAAGAGTCTTTTCTTTTGTACATGAGTCTATTTTTAAGTCCTTATAGTAGAGGATCTCATACACTATTTGTCCTTCTGCTGATGACTGATTTCACTCAGCATGATGTCTTCCAGTTGAAACCAGGTTATGAGAGCTTCCTAAAATCATGATTGCTCTTTATCATTGCATAGTATTCCATGTACCATAGTTTGTTTATCCATTCATCTATTGAGCATCTTTATTTTTTGACACTTTAAAGAGGTCCTTGGAAATCCTGGTGGCATAGTGGTTAAGTGCTAACCAGTGAGTCTCAAAATATGAAATACAAAGTGTGACCTGGAGAAGGTGTGCTACCCTCTGAAATAACTGCTTGACTTTTATAATACATACGAACAGAAACCTGGAAATATGTGTGGGAATGGCTATTAAGGGTGTGGGATAATGGCCCAAGGAACATAAAACTGGGCCAATCAGAGTTTATTGATATGGGCCCACTAAGTACAGATTCTTCATTCAGTGTGTTAGCTTGAGAGGTTAAGAAAGGATCTAATAGTTTTTTTGGTTGATTTACTGAAGCATGGATTACAAAGCAGCGTACATTAAATCAAGTTGAAGTACGAGACCAGCCTGGTACACTGTAGAAGGTATCCAAAGGCTTAAGGAAACCTGCATGTTAGAGTAGATTTATCAGGTTAGACCAACAGACCCACACGTGGAGTGCCTAGAGGACACACCTTTTACTACAACAATGGGGAGCAAATTTGTAAAGGGAGCCCAGCATCCTTGAAGACTGCTGTGGTTGCTATTTTAGGTAAATCAGATTTGATATTGGGAATGACCCTGACTGAATTAAGACACCTAAAATGGAGCTGATTGGACCCGGTAGTGGTAGAAGCAAAGTGGCAGAGCTCAATCAAGAAAGACAAGGTCGGTGTGGTTGCTGTAATGGACAGTGGCGTCAAAGCAGTGATCGGAATAGTCTGACTGGTATGGATTTACAGCACTGGCTACTTAGTCATGAGGTCCATAGAAGTGAAGCAGGTGGGAAATCTACTAAATAGCTACTTGATCTGCAGAAGCTGAAGAATTCTAGGTCAAGTGAATGGGCAACCTAACTCAAGTTGCCAGAGTATAGAGTAATGACCCCTCAATCAATTCCCAGATTTGAGCCAATTTGCAGACTCACAATCCACTGAATAAGGGGAGACTGTATCCCCTTGAGGATACACACTACAAGGCCAGAAATTTATACTGCTAACCTTTCTCCCAGCCTTCCCTAAAGGGATCTTCAGCCTTTGACAAGGGTGATTGTTCAGTGGGGAAAAGGAAATAATCAGATGTTTCAGGGATTACTGGCTATTGGCTGTGAATTGACACTAATTCCATGAGACCCCAAATGCCACTACAGTCCACCAGTCAGAGTGAGGGTATATGGAGGTCAGGTTTTTAAAGGAGTCTTAGCACAGGTTCATTTCACAGTGGGTACAGTGGGTCACTGAACCTGCCCTGTAGTAATCTCCCCGGTTCCTGAAGGCATCATTGGAATAGGTATACTGAGTAACGCTGTTTCCTTGACAAGTGCAGTAAGGGCTATTACGGTAGGAAAAGCCAAGTGGAAGCTGTTAGAACTGCTCATACTAGGAAAATAGTAAACCGAGGGCAATACCTGCACTTCTGGAGGGAGTGCAGAGATGCTGCCGTTATCAAGAATTTGAAAAACAGAAGGGTGGTGATTCCAACCATTTCCCAATTCAACTTGCCTATTTGGCCTGTGTGAAAAATAGATGGATCTTGGAGAATGATAGTGTATTATCCTACACTTAACCAGGTGGTGACTGCTGTTCCAGATGTGGTTTATTGCTTGAGCAAATCAATCCATTTCCTAGTACGTGATATGCAGCTATTGATATTGCAATGTTTTTTTCTCAATTCTGATTTTGAAACAGTTTGCCTTCGTCTGGCAAGGCTAGAAATATACCTTCATTGTCCTACTGCAGGGGTGTATCAACTCTCCAGCCCTATGTCCTCATTTAGTTTGCAGGGACATTAATTGCCTTTATATTCCAGAAACCATTACACTTGTCCATTACATTGATGACTTTATGCGATTAGACCCATTAAAGAAGATGTGTCAGTGACTTCAGATTTACTGTAAAACATTTGTATGTTAGAAGCTGGGAAGTTAATCTCACGAAGATTCAGGAGCCTTCCACCTCAGTGAAATTTTTAGGAATCCAGTGGTGTGGGGCATGTTGAAATATTCCTTGTAAAGGAAGGGATAAGTTGTTACATCTGGCCCCTCCTACATCTGTGCCTCCTAAAAAGGAGGCACAATTCCTGGTGGGTGCTTTTGGATTTTAGAGGCAGCGTGTCACTCTTTAGAAACCCTGATGGCATAGTGGATAAGTGTTGTGACTGTAACCAAAAGATCAGCAGTTCAAATCCACCAGGCACCCCTTGGAAACTCTATGGAGCTGTTCTTCTCTGTCCTGTAGGGTCACTGTGAGTCAGAATTGACTCTGTGGCAATGGGTTTGATTTTTTATATCCCTCATTTGGGTGTGCTACTCTATGCTATTTATCAAGTGACTTGAAAAGCTGCTGGTTTTAAGTGAGTCCCAGCCAGAACAAGAGAAGGCTCTGCAACAGGTTTAGGTTGCTATGCAATCTGCTGTGTTACTTTGGCCATACGACCACTGCTGATTTAATGGTACTCCAAGTGTCAGTGACAGATAGAGATGCTGTTTTGAGTTTTTTGGCAGGCTCCTATTGGTGAATCACAGTGCAGATCCTTAGAATTTTGAGGTAGAGTCCTGTCATCCTCTGCAGATAACTGCTCTCCTTTTGAGAAACAACTTTTGGCTTTTTACTGGGCCTCAAGAGACTGAACACTTACCCATGGGACACCACGTCGCCATGCAGCCTGAGGTGCCCATCTTGAACTGGGTGTTGTCAGACTCACAGTGTCATAAAGCTGGACGTGCACAGCAGCATTCCATCATTAAATGAAAGTGGTGTACTATATGAGATCGGGCTCGAGCAGGACCTGAAGGCACAAGTAGGTTGCATTAAGTGGCTCAAGTGTCTGTGCACCCCACTCCCGTTACGTGACTTGCCCTCTCTCATCCTGCACTTATGGTTCACAGTGAGTTCCTTATGATTGGTTGACTGAGGAAGAGAAAACTCACATCAAAAGTGGACAATGACAGCACTGTAAGCCTTCTTTGCAACTTCCTTGAAGGATGGTGGTGAAGGGAAATCTTTCCAATGGGCAGAATTTCAAGCAGTACACCTAGTTGTTCACTTTGCTTGGAAGAAGAAATGACCAGAAGCACAATTATATACTAATTCATGGGCTGTGGCCAGTGGTTTGGCTGAATGGCCAGGGATTTAGAAGGAATATGATGGAAACATCAGTGACAAGGAGGTAGGGAGAAGAAGTATGTGGATAGGCCACTCTAAATGGGCCAAAGAAGTGAAAATAATTGTGTTTCATGTGAACGCTCACCAAAGAAAGAATGCAGCGAGGAGAGTTTTAACAATCAAGTGGCTAGGGTGATACATTCTATGGGAACACCCGATGCTCACATCATTACTCGACGGGCTGTTAAGCAAAGTGACGATGTGGCGTGAATGGAGGTTGTCATGGTTGAATTGTGTTCCCCCAAAAGCACTCATGGCAGTTTGGCTGGGCCATGATTCTTGGTATTATGTGAAGTCCTCCATGTTGTAAATCCTGACTCTGTGAGGTTAAAGAGGGTGGATGGGCAGCAGTTGTGTTGATAGCACAGGACTCGATGTGTAAGGTTGTTTTGTGCCTTTGAGGCAGTCTCTTGAGATAGAAAGGTTCAGGGTTCCTCACCTCAGAAGCTTCCAGACCATGGGAAGATTGATGACGAAGACTCTCCTTCAGTGCCAGCAGAGAAAGCCTTCCCCTGGAGCTGACACAATGAATTTGTACTTTTAGCCTACTGGACTGTGACAAAATGAAATTTCTCTTTTTGAAGCTATCTGCTGTGGTATCTCTGTTAAAGCAGCACCAGCTGGCTAAAACAGAGGTTGTACAAGGGCTCAGCAACATGGACTTCCATTCACCAAGGCTGACTTAGCCACAGCTCTTGCTGAGTGCCCAGTCGGCCAACAGCGGAGAACAACACTGAAGGTCCCAATATGGCACCATTCCTTGAAGCAAGTTGATTGTATTGGACAACTTTCATCATGGAAATAGCAGTGCTATGTTCTTACTGGGACAGACACTTATTCTGGTTATAGATTTGTTTTCCCTGCATGTATTACTTCTGCTAAAATTATCATCCATGGACTAACAGAATACTTTATTCACTGTTGTGATTTCCCACACAGCATTGCCTCAGCTCAGGGGACTCCAGAGCAAATGAAGTGTGCCCATACTTGTGGAACTGTATGAAGCGTTTGGCTCATATTCATGGAATTCACCGGTATTACCATGTTCCTTATTATGCTGAAGCAGCTGCTTGGGAGAATAATGGAATGGTCTTCTGAAGATACACTTATGGCACCAGCTAGGTGGCAGTGCCTTGCAGGATTGACATAGTGTTTTCCAGGAGGCTATATATGCTGTAAATCAGCATCTGATGTGTGGTGCTCTTTCTCCCATTGCCAGACTTCATGGTTCTAGAAATCAAGGGATGGAAATGGGAGTGGCACCACTTACTACTACTCCTCATAATTGATTTGTGAGTTGTTTCCTGTCCTTGCGAGTCTGTGATCTGTAAATCTGGGGGTCATAGTTCTGAAGGGGGAATGCTGCCACCAGGAGACACAACACTGATTCCATTGAAATGGAAGTTACAAGAGCCACTCAACCACTTGCGGCTCCTCATGCCTCTGGATTAATGGGACAAGAAGGGAGTTACTGTATTCGTTGGTGCCATTGTTTCTGACAACCAAGGGGAAATCAGATTGGTGTCGCATAATGGAACTAAAGTTGAGTATGTCTGTAGCACATGAGACCGTTTAGGGCATCTCTTACTACTGGCATGCCCTGTGAGTAAAGTCAATGGAAAACTACAGCAAACTAATTCCAATGTAACTACTAGTGGCCTGGAATTCAGGAATGAAGATTTGGATCACCCTAGCAGGCAAAGAGCCATGACCAGCTGAGGTGCTTGCTGAAGGTAAAAGAAATATGGAATGGATGGTAGAAGAGAGTAGTTGTAAATACTTGTGACCTGTTGCACAAGCAAGAACTATAATTGTTATAGGTTTTGCTTCTTTGTAAGTGTGCTTCAAATATTTTTGTTTTTTGATTTATAAAATATAAGATGCATTTTTGGTTGTAAGCATGTTAGTTGCTATCATGTTAGGTATAAGTGTGACTTTGTAATTGTCTTTATTTAGAGATTGTGTATCATTTAAGGAGATGTGTACAAGTGTCATGTTGACCAGTGGTAGACTGTGATGGTTAAGGCTGAGAGTCACAGTTCTCAGTGGTTTAGCAGTTACATAATGATATAGCCATCCTCTATGATATGATCTGATGTGAGCAGCCAATCAGTCATAAGGGGAGTGTGGTGGTCAGGATTATGTCAACTTGGCTACTCCGTATTTGGCTGCTGTATTAAGCGGCAGGGCAGGGTCTGTGGTGGCTCCCCGCCCCTCAGCTCTCATCTCTCGACCTTCCACTACTACTGCTGGTCTGCTCACGTAACCAGGAGCTCCTGCTGTCTTCTTCTGGCATCAGGTTCCTGGACTTGAACTAGCAGCTGTTGGATTCATCAATCCTTATAGTCAGCACTTGAGGGTCCTGCTCCCTGACCTGCCAATCCTGCGTTCACCAGCCTCTGCCGCTCTGTCTCACCGCCAGCTAGGGATCCACTGACCTACACAACCAATGATCTAGAACTCTAGAAAAAGTGCTACATACCTCGTTGCTGAATGTCATTATAATGACCTTCAGAGTACTCTTGGGGCTCTTTTTCGGGAATGGGTATCAGAGCTGCCATTGTATTACTCTTAATGTCCTGAATGTCATCCAAATGTCTTCCTTTCAATATTTCCTTTATCTTTGGGTAAAGAAAAAAGTCATTAGGGGCCAGATCAGGTGAGTAGGGAGGGTGTTCTTATACAGTTATTTGTTTACTGGCTAAAAACTTCCTCATAGATAACTATACAATTAAGTTTGCAAGCTTGTCACTGTGCCACTCTGCACAACAGCCATTCCAGAAAGAGTTCCAAAATTGCTTTGAGGGACAGACTAAGCACTGGCACTGGTGCATAGCTTCAAGGGGAGTACTTCTAAGGTGACTGTAGTGATACTCAGCAGCAAGGTATGTAGCACTTAAAACAATTAAGTTTGCGGATTCAATTATCTGACCTCCTATACATACACACACACATACTTCGTGGGTTTTGCTTCTCAAACAGAATCCAGCCTAAGACTTTATCTTGCACTGACTTGTTGTGTGACCTTAGGCGGGGCTTTTACCTTCCCTAGGCCTCAGTTTCAAAAAAATGGAGAATACTTAGTCTGGATGATTTCCTGGAAAGCTTGGCTGGGAAGTAGGAAGCTGGCCTGGATTGAGCCTCCTTCCACTTCTTGTCTCTGGGCTAGGAGCTCCTTCTCTGATACCAGCCTTAAAACAGCCCATTCAGGGCCTGTCTCCTGTCTCCCACTGGTACCTGATTGGAGTAGTGGCTCTGAGTCTGAGTTTCACCATAGCAACAAACCCACAGTGTGGCAACAATGGCATCAATATTTTGATGCTTAAAAGACTTTTTATTTAAAATATTTTTGCAGTTCATCAGGGCTCTGTGTTCTCAGCTGATGGTGGTGTGCTGTGGAGAGAGTCTGGGCACCCACAGACTCTCAAGGGTCAGGCTATGTCCCTTGGTTCCTGCTCACCTGCTTTCCCTATGAGCAGCTGTGTGTACTCCCTGCTCCCCCCCACTAGCTCCCTGCAATTGACCTCATCTGTCGCTCCTTTCTCTTATCAGAGCCCTTATCTTTTCTTCACATCCTCTTCTCATTTCCTCCCCTTTTTCATCACCTCCTTCTTGCCTTCTTTCCTCCATCCCAGGATTGCGGACAACCCCCTTTCTCTGTCCTCCACCTCTCTCCACCTCTCTCCACCGTCTCTGTGTTCCCTTCTCCATCTCTTCTCTCCCAGAGCATACTCACTCCTAGGATTTCCCCAACAAACTGCTGGGGACCTTCTATAGCTCTGATTTGCTGTCTTATGGTCTCCCTAGACTAATGCCTTTAATGTTTCCTTGACTCAGGGCAGTAAGAGGTGATGCCACCTTCTTTCTTGGCTCTTAGGGACCTGGTCCAAACCCAACCTAGCCAGCTTTTTCTCTGTCCAGGCCAGGCCATGGGGCTCCCGGATATGCCTCAAAAGGTGACTTCTCTGCCCTTTACTTTCCATCCCAGCCTGAGTTCTGACCCTGACCCTGGAATTGAGTGGGACCCTCATTCTGCTGCCTCTGTAGTGCCACCTCCAGCTATCCTGGAGCTAACCCTGCTGATTCCCACCAGTGCAGCCTGGGAAGCTGTGTCTCCCCATGACCTCCTAAGATGACACCTTCACCCAGTGGGTCCTCCAAATGCAGAGAGTTTCTTCAGTGGTGGGAGGTGGCCCTTCTTGGGTGTCCCTGTAGAGATTGTCTGTGTACCAGCAGCTGATTCTGAATTTCATGAGAAGGCTTGCTGCCCTGGGAGTGGCAGGACCTCATGCTGCCTGAGCAGCCTTCTGTCCTGGAAGTGCCCACATCTGCATCCTGTCTTCTACCCTGGCTCCAGCTATAGTCTTCTGTCTGTGCCCCTGCCCACCATAACTGATGTAAAAATGACTAGAAGAGTGCAAAACCAAACAGATATTTAAATGAGAAGATAGCATACTGTTGGGTGTCAGTGCTGAGCAGGCCCTCAGAACATCACTACCTTCTCCTCAGTGGTCTGCTGGGGAAACTAAGGCCAGGAATACAAGGGGCCTCCCATGACCACGCATTAAGGTGGGGGTACAGGGCTGGATTGGGGAAGTTCGGTGTCTATCCGGGTCAGGCTTAGTACTGAAGCTGAGACCATCTTCCCTCCCTTTCCTCCTTATGTGCCAGCCCACTGGCCAGCAGTAAGATTTACCTGGTGGGGTGAGAGGCCCTCAGTGATTGTGATCAAGTTGCAGGGGGAGATGCTTAGGTTCTGGGGGCCTCTGATCATGCACAGGAGCGTGAGAGGGGCTGGGGGCCAGTCAGACAAGAGTGTGATGTTGTCAGGACCTACAACCGCTTCTGAGGAGGATGCTGTTTCCTCAGACTAGGTGAACCAGTCTGGGGCCCACAGGGGAAGCTGGTGCCCCTGATTGGATGCTGCGGGCTGGGTCATGGGGTCCAGGCTACCTGATACATGATACAGGAACGTCTGGTGAGTCTTGGTAAAGCTCTACTAGGGCTGGGGTGCCCAGTGAAGTAAGACCCAGGGTGGCAGGAGGCAATGTGGCCTCAAGTACATTCCAAAGTACTTATCCAAAACAAAAGAAATCGTATACTTGCACAAAGACTTGCCAATGAATATTCATAGCAGCTATATTTATTATAGGTACAAACTGAAAACAATCTAAGCATCCATCCATAGGTAAATGGATAAAACAAAATGTGATACAACTACACGACGAAATACTACTTAGGAATTAAAAGGATACATTCAAAAATACAAATGAATCTGAAAATAGACTAAGTGAAGAAGAAGCCAGATAAAGTATAAAGAATACATACTGTATGATTCCATTTGTAAAAGACTCTCGGAAATGTGAATAAATCTATTGTGAAGGAAACAAATCAGTGGTTGCCTGGTAGTAGGAGGACAGAGGAATAAAAAGTAGCCTTAGGAAGCTTCAGAGGAGGACAGATGTGTTCACTCTACTGATTGGGGTGATGGTTTCACGGGTATATACATATGTTAATACTTCTCAAATCATACATTTCAAATACGTAGTTTATTGGATATCAGTCACCAGTTTCCACTTGCCATCAAGCTGACCATGGCTCACAGTGACTCCATGTGTGTCAGAGTAGAACTGTGCTTCAGAGAGTTTTCAATGACTGATTTTTCAGGAGTAGATCACCAGTGGTAGGTGCCTCTGGGTGAACTTGAACCTCCCACTTTTTGAATGATAGCCAAGTGTGTTAACTGTTTACATCACCTGGGGACTCTGAATGTCAATGATGTCTCAGTGACATTGTTTTAAAAAATGAAAATGAACCAAAAAAACAGGAAAAAAAAATGGGATATGACAGAGTGACTGGGGTGGCTCCAGACTGGATGTTTAGAGAAGAATCCTTGGAGGAGGTGTCCTTTGAGCTGAGAGCCAGATAACAAGAAACGAGCCATGCGAAGATTGCATGGAGGGCAGTGGGAACAGTTCATGCAAAGTGCTTGTGGCAGGAGCGAGCTTGGCCTTTTTAAGCCACGGAAAGAGGCCCATGAGGCAAGAGCAAGCAAGGGGGTGAGGAAAGGATGCTGAGCACTGCGGGTTCATTGCCCCAGCAGTGAGGGGAGGGCAAATGTGACCAGTAGCCTGTACCTAGAATGCAGACAGCATCTTCCTCACCGGCATTCCTGTCTGAGCTCTCAGTTGGTTCTGGTAGTTCTGTCCCCACCCCACAGGAGGCCAGAGACTCAATAGTTAAGTATCTCAAGTGCAGTGTGAATATGCAAAATGAAAACCTGCCTGGACACTGAGTTACTGAGCTCCTCATCTGTGGATGAAAAAGAAAGTTTGTTGGGGGCAGGTGATCTGGCCAGTGACCCTGCCTACAAGAGCCTGATAGACCAAGGAGAGAAGGCTGATCTGTTAGAACATCCAATATTTCGTATGGTTTTTGATAATGAAATGCTAAGTTCTATAAAGACCATGAACATGTCTTTTGGAATCTCCATCCTTAAAATGGTTAAGGTTGCACATATGGGGCTGGAATAGCCACAGTGGCATCAAATGAGTTTATCTTGGGTGTGGTTGTATTTGCAAAGCACCGATCAGTTTATTGTGTGTTTCTATAGCAAAACATATTTCTTCATTTAGAAAATATCACATGTATCCCTAAGCTTAATCTTCTGCTTAGATGCAATGAATACTCCCATTAGAGGAGTCTTACAGGCCACCAAACATCTAGGTACAAATAGAGGGCCCTTACCGTGAACTTCAGTCTCACCTTCTAAGTGGGAGACCTGGGTTTTATTCCCAGTTGGTGCGTCTCCTGCACAGCCATCAGCCATCTGCAGTGGGGCTTGCACGGTGCTGTGATGCCAAGCAGGTCTCAGTGGAGCTTCCAGGCTAAGATGAACTAGGAAGAAAGCTCTGGCTCCCTACTTCCAAAAATCAGCCAATGAAAATATTATGGATCACAATGGCCTGATCTGCAACCAGTCACGGGGACGACCCAAGACTAGGCACTGTTTTGTTCCACTGGGCACAGAATCATCACGAGTTGGAACTTGACTTGATGACAACTAACAACAGCAGCCATGAACTTAACTGTTAAGTAATAGTTTTAGGGGACTACCATGAATGAACAGACAGGAGATCTGAATCCTTGCCCCAGCCCTGCTCATGATGTGCTATATGACACTGGATCAGCTGGGCATCTTTAAAATGAGGACATTTGACTTTACCTCTGCAGTTCTTCTCAGCTCTGATGGTTCTATGAGGCTCACACAAGGCCTTCTAAAGGTCCTGTGGGCCATAGTGCCCAGGATCCTCCCCTTACTTTGATGGGAAATACCCACTTGCTTTTGATTCCTCGCACACCTCCAGCATCTAAATATTAATACTCCATAGATATGTACAAGCAAGTCAGGCATGAATGAACCCCTCAGCAGGACCCTGGACATGGTGGTGGTGTTGTTGGGAGAAGCAGGGGTGGTGTTGAGGGGATATCTGACCCTTGATAGCTTGAGAAGAAGTAAAACATGGGACTCCGTCCTTAACAGGGAGAGAGGAATTCTGCCTTTTGTCCTGTCTTCTGTGTCCTGTTTTCTGGATTTCTTGGTGCCCGACACTGGTGGATGCTCCCTCTACCGGGTAGGAGGCTGGGGCCTGGGGAGCTGGATTTTGTGGCAGAGAGTCAGCTCATCACTCTGGACTCCTGATTTCCCATAGCAACCGTGAGAGGGAGGTAAGGCAAAGATAAGTAATCCCACTTTATAGCAATTCTACCCCTGCATATTCTAGATGAGGGCTCTAAGGCACAGAGGGTCAAGTCTCCCAGGTCTTCTCTCAGATCCAGCCTTTTGCTCTGTTCTCTCAGCCTCCTGGGTGGGTTCTAACCCAAAGGGGAACAGAAGGGTAGAGGCAAGTGCATATCCCTTGGGACCAGAAGATCCAGGCTTTGATCAAGGTTATGCCACTGGTTGACTACTGCTTGACCTCTGGCAAATCTCATCACCTCTCTGAGCCTCAGAGTCTTCATCTGGAAAATGGTCAGGTAGACTTGTTTGCCTCATGCATTGGGGTGGAAGTATCCTGTGGTGGGCAGTTGGCTGATTATTCTTTTTTTTTTTTTTAAGATCCCCAGGTGATTCTTGTGTCTGATAAATTTTTCTTGTTGTTGTTGTTTTTGATTTTTATTTTTTATTTAGTATGACTCAGTGAAAATGTACATTCCCGTATAAATTTACATGCCCACCCATACGCAGCTTCCAGTGCTCTCCCTGTCCGGTGACAGCACACTATTCCTCTCTGCTCCATACATGTCTCATCCTCCCAACAGCCTCCTTTCCCCTCCTCTCCATCCACTCCCCTTCCTCCAGCCAGAGGTCAGCAGGATGATATCCTATAGATGTATAGAACCATAAAGTGCATCCAATATATGGTCACTCTGCATTGCCAAGTCCAATACATTCCTGTCCAAAGAGTGGAACTTCGTTATGATTTATGGGTCAGGGCAGCGTCAGAGCCGGGAGCCACGTTCTCAGAGGAACCCTGAAACCACTGGACCATCAATTGAGGTCTTCTAGTGGAGACCTCAGGATGCACTCCTTTTTATTCTTGTGTTGCCAGTGAGACTCCTCTCTGTGAGCTCCATCTTGGCTATCACTGGTGGTGGCCGGGCACCATCCGGTTCTTCCGATCCCAAGTCGATGTAGGCACCCACTGTTGTGGATCTCTCTGTCTTCTGTGTTGTCTTTACCCCATGTCATTTTGGTCCTCAGTGAGCATCCATTTCTGCTGAGTTGGGACCATTTGCTGTGTCCTCGGATGGCAGCTTGGCAGCTTTTAAGACCCCAGACACCACTCACCAATGTAGGGTGTGGAGAGCCCTCTTAGCAAAATGCTAGTTGTGCCAATTGGCCTCGATTTTGCCTAAGAGCATGGTCCCCTGCCCCCTGTCCCCTGCCCCAGCTACTCTATCCTTGCAATATTGGGCTAAGATGGAAGGAGTATTCAAGTTATGCTGAAGTCTACTTAATGTTGTTCTTGTTTCTAATGTGTGCTATCACTGATTTCTCCCAAACAGATTTCTAGCAACTATCTAATCTAAACCCTCCCTCACTCACCCTCCCTCCCTTCCCTCCCTTGCAGCTGTCAAAGAGTCTTTTCTTCTATACACAAGTCTGTTTTTGAGATCTTATCGTAGAGGTCTCATATAATATTTGTCCTTTTGTCACTGACTATTGTCACTCAACATAATGTCTTCCAGTTGAAACCAGGTTAGGAGATGTTTCCTGGAATCACTGTTATTCTTTATCATTGCGTAGTGCTCCATTGAGTATATGTACCATAGTTTACCTATCCATTCTGTTGGTGGGCATCTGGTTTGATTCCTTCTTTTTGCTATCATGGACTGTGCTGCAATAAACATTCTTGTGCATGTGTCTGTTGGTGTGAAAGGCCTTGATTCTGTACGATATATTCCAAGTAGTGAAATTACTGGGTCAAATGGTATATCAATATCCATTTTTCTAAGGAAGCACCAGATTGGTTTCCAAAGAGGCTGGACCATTTTGCAACCCCACCAACAGTGTAGGAGGGTTCCACTTTCTCCACAGCCTCTCCAGCATTTGTTGTTTTGTGTTTTCTGGATCATGGCCAATCTTGTTGGGGTGAGATGGTATCTCATTGTTGTCTTGATTTGAATTTCTTTAATAACTAAAGATCGTGAACATGTCTGCATGTGTGTTTTGGCTGCCTGGATCTCCTCTTTAGTGAAATGTCTGTCCATCTCCTTTGCCCATCGTTTAATTGGATGATTTATTTTCTTCTTATTGATATTTGTAGTATCTTGTAGATTGTGGAGATCAGGCGTCGGTCTGACATAGAGTTCCCAAATATTTTTTCCTATTCTGTGGGTGTTCTTTTAATTCTATTAATAAAGTCTTTGGATGAGCAAAAGTGTTGGATTCTTAATAGTTCCCATTTATCTATTTTCTCTTCTGTTGATTGTGGTTTCTTTGACAGATTTTGGAGTCTGTCTACATTGTGTATTAAAACTTCCATTGTTGTTCCTACCTTTTCTTGGGTGAGCTTTATCGTTTTAGGTTTTATATTTAAGTCTTTATCCAGTTGGAGTTGATTTTTGTATAAGGTGTAAGATATGGACCTTGATTCAGTTTATTGCAGATGGATATCTGATTTTGCCAGCACCATTTGTTGAAGATATTGTTTTTACCTCAGTTTAATGTCTTAGGGCCTTTGTTGAATATCAACTGTTCATAGGCAGATGGTGTCATCTCTGGGGTCTCAATTCTGTTTCATTGATCCATCTGTCTATTCTTGTACCAGTACCAGGCTGTTTTGACCACCGTGGCAGAGTAGTATGTTCTAAGGTCTGGTCATGAGAGGCCTCCCAGTGTGTTCTTCTTCTTTAATAGTACTTTACTTGTCCGGGGCTTCTTCCCTTTCCAAACAAAATTGGTGATTTGTTTCTCCATCTCATTAAAAAATGATGCTGGAACTTGTATTGGGATTGCATTGTGCAAGTAGATTGCTTTGGGTAAAATAGCCATTTTCACAATGTTAAGTCTTCCTATCCATGAGCAGGGTAGGTTTTTCCATTTATCTAAGTCTGTCTTAGTTTCTTGTAGTAAGGGCTTGTAATTCTCTTTGTAAAGGTCTGTTATTTCTCTGGTTAGATTCATTCCTAGGTACTTTATCTTCTTACGGGCTATCGTAGATGGTATTGATTTGATGATTTGTTCATTAACAGTCTAGTTGTTGGTATAAAGGAATGCTACTGATTTACTTATGTTTATCTTGTATCCTGAGACTTTGCTGAACTCTTCTATTAGTCTGAGTAGTTTACGTATAGATTCTTTGGGATTCTCTGCACATACAATCATATCATCTGCAAACAGGGAGATTTTAACTTCCTCTTTGCTGATGCAGATGCCCTTTATTTCTTGGTCTTGTCTAATTGCTCTGGCTAAAACTTCTAGTACAATGTTGAATAGAAGAGATGAGAGTGGTCATCCTTGTCTAGTTCCTGATCTCAAGGGAAAGTCTTTCAGTCTCTCTCCATTCAGGATGACGTGGGCAATTGGCTTTGTATAAATGGCCCTTATTGTGTTGAGGAATTTGCTGTCTATGCCCATTTTGCTAAGAGTTTTTAGCATGAATGGGTGTTGGACTTTATCAAATGCCTTTTCTGCATCAATGGACAAAATCAGGTGATTCCTGTTTTTTGTGTTATTTATGTGGTTAATCACATTAATTGTTTTCCTGATATTGAACCAGCCTTGCATTCCAGATATGAATCCCACTTGATTGTAATGGATTATTTTCTTGATATGTTGTTGTATTCTATTGGCAAGAATTTTGTTGAGGATTTTTGCATCTAGATTAATGAGTGATATAGGTCTGTAGTTCTCCTTTGTTGAGTCTTTCCCTGGCTTTGGTATCAGGGTTATGCTGGCTTCACAGAATGAGTTTGGGAGTATTCCATCTCTTTCTATACTGTGAAATAGTCTCAGTAGTATTGGAGATAACTCTTCTCTAAATGCTTGGTAGAATTCTGCAGTGAAGCCATCTGGGCCCAGACTTTTTTCGGTTGGCAGTGTTTTGATGACATTTACAGTCTCTTCTTTTGTGATGGGTTTATTAAGTTGTTCTGCTTCACATTGTGATAATTTGGGTAGGTGGTATCAGTCAAGGAATTTGTCATTTCCTATAGGTTTTCAAATTTGTTAGAGTACAGTCTTTCATAGTATTCTGTTATGGTATTTTTGATTTCTGTTGGATCTGTGGTGACAACTCCCCTTTCATTTCTAATTGGGGTTATTTGTTTCCTTTCCTGCTTTCCTTTAGTAAGTTTAGCCAGTGGTTTGTCGATTTAGTTGATCTTTTCAAAAAACCAGCTTTTGGTCTTTTCAATTTTTTCAATTGTTTTTCTATTCTCTAATTCATTTAATTCTGCTCTAATCTTTATGATCTCGTTTCTTCTGATCCCTGAGGGGTTCCTCTGTTGTTCTCTTTCTACTTGTTCAAGCTGTAGGGTTAGTTCCTTGATTTGGTTTCTTTCTTCCTTCCAGATGTGTGCATTATGGAAACAAACAGATCTCTGAGCACTGCTTTGGCTGTATCCCATAGGTTCTGGTAGGAAGTGTTTTCGTTCTCATTGGAATCCATGAATTTCTTTATTTCATCTTTGATTTCTTCTACAATCCTTTTTTTTTTTTGAGCAAGATGTTGTTCAGCTTCCAAGAGTTCCACTTTCTTTCTATGTTTTTTCTGCTATTGATTTCAACTTTTATGGCTTTATGATCCGAGAAGATGCTTTGCAGTAATTCAACGGTATGGATTTTGTTGAGCACTGCATTATGGCCTAACACGTGGTCAATTCTGGAGAATGTTCCATGTGCACTGGAGAAGAAGGTGTAGTTGTCCGCTGATGGGTGGAAAGTTCTGCATATATTAATGAGGTTTAGTTGGTTAATTGTGTCAATGAGGTCTTCTGTATCTTTACTGAGCTTTTTTCTAGATGATCTGTCCAGTATTGAGAGTGGAGTGTTGAAGTCTCCCACTACTTTGTGGGGTCATCTAATTCTCTTTTGAGTGTAGTCAGTGTTTCTTTGACGTATGTAGGTGCTCCAATATTAGGTGTATAAATATTTAATATAGTTAAGTCTTGCTTGTGTACTGAACCTTTCAACAATAAATAGTGACTATCTTTGTCCATGATGGTGGATTTGACATTAAAATTGATTTTGTCTGAGATTAGAATTGCCACCTCTGCTCTTCTTTCTTCTGTTCATTGTTAGCTTGATATATATTCTTCCATCCTTTAATTTTCAGTTTGTTCCTATCTTTAGATCTCAAGTGAGTTTCTTGTAGATAACATATGGATGGGTCATGTCTTTTGATCCAAGATGTCACTCCATGTCTCTTTACTGGAGCATTCAGTCCATTCACATTCAATGTAATTATTGAAAGGTATTTGTTCACTGCTGCCGTTGTGATATGTTTATTTTTATGTTGATGTTTTCTCTGTTGTTCTTATCAGTCTATTCTGGGGCATTCTTTTTTGTGAGTTGATTTTTTACCTTTTTCAGAGCTCGTTTTGTAGTTGTTGAGACTCCTGTGTTACATTTCTTGAAATAGTATGATACATCTTTGTTGTGCTTTACGGCTGCTCCCTGATCCCCCTTAATAAACTATATATAAACCCAATTTTAATTACTATCAGTCTTGTCATCTTCCTCTCCATCTGGAAGGACTATAACAACTGTAGTACACCCCTCTTTTTAATATGATGGCATCATAGTTTTCATGATGATCACTGGGTTGCTTCGTTCCATATTAAAGCTGTGATTGACTTTGGAGCCTTCCCTAACTGAGCAGAGTTTTGAGTACTGTGTCATTCTAAAATATAAAGTTAGTGGTTTCGTTCTTCTAAGCCTGCACCAAGAACTTCTTTCAGTGTTTCTTGTAGTTTGGGTTTGGTTTTTACAAAGTCTCTGAGTTTCTGTTTATCTGGGAATTTCTTAATTTCATTTTCATATTTGAAAGATAGTTTTGGAGGATATATAATTCTTGGTTGGAAGTTCTTCTCCTTCAAGGCTTTGAATGTGTCATGCCACTGTCTCTGTGCCAGCATGGTTTCTGCTGAGAAATCTGAAGAGAGCCTACAGAATGTTAGCTTTGATTTGAGTCTTGCTGCCTTTAAGAGTTGCTGCTTATGTTTCATTTTGTTAAGCTTGATTATAATATGTCTTGGAGTCTTTCTTTTGAGATCTATACTGGGTGGCATACGATACACATCTGAGATGTCTATGTTCTCTTCCTTCATGATTTCTGGGAAGTTTCCTGTCAGCAGCTCAGCAACGATACTCTCTGTGTTCTCAGATGTCTCACCCTGTTCAGGACCTCCAATTAATAGAAGGTTGTTCCTCTTAATAGAGTCCCACATGCGTCTTAATGCCTCTTTATTTTTCTTGTTTCTTTTTTCTGATTTTTGCTCATAGACGCTGGCATCAGTAGCTCTATCTTCCAAATCGGAAATTCTTTTTCCTATTTGTTCCATTCTGTTTTCTTGGCTTTGCATGGAAGTTTCTATGTCTTTGATTTTGTTCTTGATCTGTTGGATTTCAGAGTACTGGTGTTCCATCATATCGAACAGCTTGCTTAAGTTTTCATTTTGTTCTGCTGCATTTTGTATCAGGTCTAGAAGGGCTCTGTATATAATCATTTTGTGTTCACTTTCTGATGCTTTCATAAAAGTTCGTTCATCTGGAAAACTCCTTGGTTGCTTTGTTTGGGAGCCTTCTGAAGCCATGGGTGATTTCTTGTATGCCACTAGTATCTGTTGCTTTTTGGGTCCCATGTGAGTAAGTAGAGGCTGGAAGGGATACTGTGAGGGTGGACTACAGATGCTTCTCTAGGCTGTCTTAAAATGTAAAACCAAAGTTATCTGACCACTTCACAAGTCAGTCAGGTTTTCAGGTTTAGAGGTCCCTCTTCTCAACTGGAAAAGTAAGCACCACTATATCCAACCCCAGATGATACAAACTAGTTCAGAATACTGCAAAGCTACTGCCCTGTTGGCTTCTGCTGATAGGGCCTAGCCTTGATTTGAGTCTTGCTACCTTTAAGAGTTGCTGATTATGTTTCATTTTGTTAAGCTTGATTATAGTATGTCTTGGAGTCTTTCTTTTGAGATCTGTACTGGGTGGCATACAATATGCATCTGAGATGTCTATATTCTCTTCCTTCATGATTTCTGGGAAGTTTCGTGTCAGCGACACTGTGTAGAGTACTGCTTTTCTAGCAGAAAAGCATGCTCCTGTGGGCAGGCTCTGGCTCCCAAGCTAAGAATTAGGTCCAGCTACGGTCACCGTATCCAAGATGGCATCCTCCATACAGGCAGCAGATGGAGGGGCTAAAGGTGCCAAGAGGTAGTGATTCCTCCGCTTCTGTTGCAGGGCCCACAACATAGGTGACACTGTGTAATTTACTGCTTTTCTGTCAGAAAAGCACTGTCCTGTTTGCAGGCGCTGGCTCCCAGGCTAAGAATTAGGTCCCGCTAAAATCTCGGTACCAACACGGCGTCCCGCATACTGACTGTGTAATTCCATACAAACCCCACTGTGGCAGGGATAAAACGACAGGCTGAAAGTGGCTAGATTAACATAGTGCTAAGCCTGGCTCTCAAAATATGGGAATTTCGCCTGCCTGTCCCCCAGCAGCGCGTCTGAGTCTAGCCACTAGGCAAGCCCCAGCCCCGCCCGCTGGCCGAGATAGAGGAATAAAAAAGCCAAAATGGTGCATTTACCTTCTGTCCGTGAGAGCCGGGGCTAGCCAGGAGCGGGAGTCAGCATAGGAGAGGAGGTTTTCTACTCAGTGGTATGAAGTCCCAATGAACAGCCCTGTGCCGTGTCCTGAGGCTGATTAGGTGATCAGAAGGCTCCGTTTGATTATCAATTCAGCTCTTGGTTTCCAGAGGGATATAAGGAGACGTGGGCTTAGTCCGCCATCTTGACTCTGCCCCGATTATTCTTGAGTAAAGGAACCATCACAGAAGCCAACTACAGGTGTGTTACTGACCCTCTGCCCTCCTTGTGTGCTTCCCCTATTGGGGGAGCAGAAACAGAGAAAAGAAGGCTACTATGCTAGCCCCAGAGAATTCTGGAAATGGAATGAGTAGGGACCACCGCTACACAATGAAGAGATAGTGGTGGTGATGGCTGTAGGGGTGAAGGTTAGCAATCTTGTATTACAGGGTCCCAAGGCAATGCATATTTAGGTCCTTGGAAAGATGGGCACTCTGGGCCTGCTTCAGGGGTCATGGTTGGTATCAGAGAGACCATCTAAAGAAGGGGACCAAGCCCTTGCCTCTAGGGCAAAGAGATTCCCTGTCTCAGAGTCCTGTGGATCCAGCAGAACCAGCAATTCCAGGGTAGGAAGAAAAGCTTTCCTTTTTATCACTGGAGGTTGTGCTTCAAGAAATGTATCCAGACTTTGGCCAAGGTCAGAGTTAGCCTGTGATCAAGGTTGGCACTGTGTCTGGGGTCAAAGCCATGACTGTGATGATCACGGGTGACTTTGGCTCAGCCTGAGGCTGACTACAGGGCAGGAACAAGGGTTCAGTGGGTGTGAAACCCACTGCCATAGTCAATTCCAACTAATGAACTATCCTAACCAACCCTGTAAGATAGAGTAGAAGTGTCCCATAGGGTTTCCAAGGAGTAGCTGGTAGACTCGAACTGCCCACTTTTCAGTAGGGAGCTGTAACTCTTAACCACTGTGTCTTGTGTGAAGTAGATACTAAAACTCTGCCTACCCTGTAGGTCATTGGGGATGAGAAGTAGCATGCAGGGAATAGTTACCAGATGATGAAAGGCAAAACCAATAAGCAGGGCATTTATCCAAATGAGCCCTTCGTGGCTTCTGTGGCTCCCATTGGGAGGCACACACCACAGTGAGGGGAAATAGAGCAGAGACTCAGGGCTGAGCTGCGTGGCTCCCCTGTTGGCCTGAATGACTCTGAGAGGAGCTATTTATTTCAACTGCTGCTTCCTCCTGCCTGTGGGTGCCTGTGAGTGTGTTATTGCTCATTGTTGGCAGAGTGGAAGATCTAAACCCTGAATGTCAAGAGCAGAGAGTGGGGAGAGGTCCTGAGTTGCAGACGCAGGTGGGGAGAGATGGAGGGGTATTACCGGACAAGATTCTAGGGTTTACGGCTACCTGCTACCAAATCAATTTTGAAGACAAGAAGCTTGGGTAAGTGATCAGAAGGTTTTATCTATGTGCCACAGGCAGCACAGGGAACAGACAGCATTTTCCTTCTCAGGGCCTGTCTGAGTTTGTCAGGCAAGGTTGGAGTATTTAAAGGGAAAGACCACATGCAAATACTGGGAACAACGTGGGCAGTTGGGAGGTTCATGGGGCGTTGACTGAGTAGAGGTCCAATGCTTTGCAGACCATCACCAGCCATCAAAGAAACCAAAGTAGTGAGAGATATTATGTGGCCAGCAATCTGAAAGAAGAATACTCAAACAGAAATTACTTCTCTGTCCTTCCTGGCCTCCTGCTTGATTCTCTTATCATTGGTTGGAGCCTGATTATCAAGACTAGAGGAGTCATTCATAGCCTATAGTTTAAATACATAGTGGTGTCTCTGAGATCCCCACCCTCAGCATCGCCACCCAGGGCTTGTGGAATGTGGAGCTTATGTCTTCCCTGTGGTTTAGGGGTGATCTGAAGCAATGCCTCTCAGGCCCTCTATCTTAAGCACCTCCCACCCTCGTGCTTTTCAGTGTCCAGTTTTAGGAGGACAACTGGAGAGGAAAGGGTGGGGATGAGGGAGCAGAGAGAGTGAGAAAGCCAAGAAAAAATATGAGAAAGCAGAGAAGGTCAGTGGGAGAGATGGACACACGCAGAGAGCGAGAGAGAAACAGACACAGTGATCCAGGAGGAGGGGGAGAAAAACGGAGAGACCGAGAAAACTCTGCACAGCGTGGAGGTGAGGACCTTAGAGAGAAACAGAGACTCAAGGAGACTGCAGAGATCAAGAAAGAGACACATCTACCAAGAGAAAAGGAGAGATTAGAACAGGAGAGAGACAGACAGGTACTGTACGGGCAATAGCAAGAGAACAAGCAAATGAGAACAAGAGAAGAAGGGAGTGAGAAGGCGGCCCATCTGGAGACAGGGAAAGGTGGGATAGGGAGTGCAAGACCCTGAGCGCCAGAGAAACACAGGGACCAAGAGAGACAGAGATCAAGAGAAAGGGACTGTCACGGATTGAGTGTGTCCACCTGAAAAATGTGTGTCAACTTGGCTAGCTCATGATCCCCAGTATTGTGTGACTGTCTACATTTTGTCATCTGATGTGATTTTCCTATGTGTTGTAAATCTACCTCTACGATATTTATGAGATTGGATTAACAATAGTTACATTAATGAGGCAGGACTCAATTTACAAGATTAGATTGTTTTTTAAGTCAATCTCTTTTGAGATAGAGAAGGGAGAAGGGAGAGATGGGAACCTCACATCACCAAGAACTAGTGCCAGGAGCAGACTGTGTCCTTTAGACTTGGGGTGCCTGTGCTGAGAATCTCCTAGTCCAGGGGAGGACTGATGACATAGACCTTCCTGCGGAGCCTCCTCCTGGAGCTGATGTCCTGAATTTGGGTTTGTAGCCTACTAGACTGTGAGAGAACAGACTTCTGTTTGTTGAAACCATCTGTCTGTGGTTTGTCTGCTATAACAGCACTAGAGAAAACACTAGCTAACTAAGACGAGGACCTAGAATGATCAGACCCAAGTGGAACACAGCCTGGCATAAAATGTGAGAGGAACACAATGAAAGCCTGTGAGAGGAAGACACCGTGAATCCTGTGAGGACCGAGAACCCAGTGGGACTGCCTTGTTTTTCTGGGTCTTGCAAGTTTTCTGCCATTGACAGGGTGTAGTCTTGCCACCTTTCTATCACTCATTTTAGTGGAAGGTATTTCAGTTTTCCTTCCCTGGCAGATTTTTGCCTTAAGCAGGTTCTAGCTCTCTCAGATTTTACTGTGTGTTTAGTAGGGAGACAGACAAAGACCAAGAGTGGAAGATGGGGAGGGGCATACACATCACTAGAAAGAGAAGGAAAGAGACCAGGGCCACACAGAGGTAGGCATACTCAGGGTTCCCCAGTGCTAGGAGCCCTTTGGGGTTCTGATAGCTGTGTTGAACACCCATGGAATAGGGCTGATTGTACTGTGGTAAAAAGGGAGCTAGGATGTGCTGAGCATCTGTTGATCTGCTGATGCCCAGGTGCACTCTCTTTTCACTGTGTCAGATTAATTGCTATTACATTGTTCTCACAAAACCAGATTCCTGCAGAATGGAAGTCACGTTGCACACAGCAGGCAGTCAGGAATTCATTCACGTAGAATGAGTGTTAGAACTAGTGAATGGACAGCTGCTTGCTTGAGTAGTTGAACAAGGAGGCAGAAGGACTCTTGATGGGCTCCAAACTGTCCTAGTTACAGTCCCTTTGGAGCTGGGATGAGAACGTTGTAGGGGCAGACGACAGCACAGCTAGAACCAAGAGTGAGTGATGGGGCATAACCTTACATGCTTGGAGGTGGTGTTGGTGGTGATGGTGGTAGTAAGGGGGGTGGTGGTGGTATTGTTAAATCAAGAAAAGAAATAGAATAAAGCAGGAGTAGGAGATGTGATGGCATAGTGATCAAGCACTTGACTGCTAACTGAAAGGTTGATGGTTCGAACCCACCAGCCAGCCTGTGGGAGGAAGATACAGCAATCAGCTTCCATAAGTATTTACAGCCTTGTAAACTCTATGAGGAAATGCTTGTGGTGTAGTGGTAAGTGCTCCATCTGCTAACCAGAAGGTTGGCAGTTCAAATCTACCAGATGCTCCTTGGAAACTCTGTGAAGCAGTTCTACTCTGTCCTACAGGGTCACTAATGAGTCAGAATTGGCTCGATAGCACTGGATTTGGCTTGATTTTTTTAAAACTGTGAGGAAGTGCTGCTGTACCTTGCAGTGTCACTAGGAGTCTGATTTGTCTCAACAGTTTTTTAAATTTATTTTTTATTTTTTAATTGTGCTTAAGTGGAAGTATACAATCCAAATCAATTTTGCATGCCCACCTATCTGCATTCCTTCTGCTGTCTTTGCCCAGTGACAGCACACTCTTCTTTTTCATTCTATACTTCTGGTATCCTCTTAACAAGCTCCTGTCCCCTCCTCTCCACCCTTCTCTCTCATCTAGAAAGAGACCACACCAATAGGACAGCCTCCTATAAATGCATAAAACTGTAAAGTACACACACCATATGGTCACATTGTGTCCTCAAGTCCGATTCATTCTTGTCTGAAGAGGTGACCTCAGGGGTGTTTTCTGGTCAGGGGCACCAGCAGGTCTAGGGGCCATGCTCCCACAAGACCCTCCATGCTGTTGGACCATCAATTCTGGTCTTTTATTAAAGTTCTTGAGCTGCACTCCTCTTTCTCTTGTGTTGCCACAGGGACTCTACATTGTGTGCCCCATTACAGCTGTCTTTGGTGGTGGCTGGGCACCACCTGGTTGTCCTGGTCATGTGTTGATACAGTTTCCCATTCACATGGGTCCTTCTGTCTCCTGGGCTCTTTTTTCCTGTGTCTTTGTTGTTCTTGGTCATCATCTGTTCTAGGTGAGTTGGGACCATTTGGTATACCTCAGATGACAGCTTGCTAGCTTTTAAGACTCCAGATGCCATTCACCCATATGCGGTACAGTAGGCTTTCTTAGCAATACTCTGGTTATGCCAGCTGGACTCAGCGTCCCACAAAAGCATGGTCCCCAGACCCATGCCCCTGCTACTCTATCTTTGTAATATTGGCTTAAGATTAGAAGAGCTTTCAGTTTATGGGGAAGTTCAGTTAAGATGACCTACTTTCTACTGTTTGCTGTCACTGCTTTCACCTAACCAAATTTCTATGAACTGTCTAATCTATGACCAACCCTCTCCACTCATAGCTATCAAAGAGTCTTTTCTTCTGTACATAAGTCTGTTTTTAAGTCCTTATAGCTAGGGTCTCATACAATATTTGTCCTTTTGCCACTGACTGATTTCACTCAGCGTAATGTCTTCCAGTTGAAACTAGGTTATGAGATGCTTCCTAAAATCATTATTATTTTGTTTATCATTGCATAGTGTTCCATTGAGTATATGTACCATAGTTTGTTCATCTGTTCATCTGTTGATGGGCTCCTAGGTTGATTCCATCTTCTTGATATTGTGGACTGTGATGCAATAAACATTAGTGTGTGTCTGTGTTCATGTGACAGCTTTTGTTTCTGTAGGATATATTCCAAGCAGTGGGATTACTAGATCAAATGGTATTTCTATTTCTAGCTTTTTAAGGAAGCACCAATTTGCTTTCTAAAGTGGTTGTACCATTTTGCAATCCCACCAGCAGTGTAGGAGAGTTCTGATCTCTCTACAGTCTCTCCAGCATTTGTTGTTTTGTGTTTTTTGGATTATGGCCAACCTTGTTGGGGTGAGATGGTATCTCATTGTAGTTCTTTTTTTTTTTACCTCTGGTAATAGAATTTTTTATTTTATTTTAATTGTTTTATTTTTTGTGATTGAAAGTGTACAATCCATTTTAAATTTGCATGCCTACCTATGTGCAGCTCCTACTGCTCTTCTTGTCCAGTAACAGCACACTCCTCCTTTCTGTTCTATACAATCCCCTGTCCTCTCCTCTCTACCCTCTCCACTCCCCTCTAGTAAAAGGCTAGTTGGGCGACATCCTATAGATACATAGAACCATAAAGTGCACACACGATACAGTCACTCTGTGTTGCCGAGTCCAATCCATCCCTGTCCGAGGAGTTGACCTCAGTAATGATTTATGATTAGGGGCAGCTTCAGGTCTAGGGGTCATGCTCCCAGGGGAACCCCTAGGCTTTCAGACCCTCAGTTGCAGGATTTTAGTGGAGTTCTCAGGGTGCACCCCTTCTTATTCTCATATTGCCACTGGGACTCAACTTTCTGAGCCCCATCATGGCTGTCATTGGAGGTGACCAGACACCATCTTGTTCTTCTGGTCACATGTTGATGTAGTCACCCATTCACATGGGTCTTTCTGACTTCTGGCTTCTCTTCCCCCTTGTTGTTTTTATCCGTGGTGATCATCTGTTCCAGATGAGTTGGGACCAATTGGTGTACCTCAGATGGCAGTTTGCTAGCTTTTAAGACCCCAGACACCACTCACCAATATGGGGTGGACAGGATTCTCTTAGCAATGTGCTGGTGATACCAATTGGCCTCGATGTCCTCTGAGGGCATGATCCCCAGACCACCACCCCTGCTACTTTGTCCTTACCCATTGGGTTAAGATTGGAAGAGTTTTCAGGTTATGTTGAAGCCCAGTTAAACTAATCTTCTTTCTAATATGTGCTGTCACTGAGTTTCACCCAACCAAATTTCTATCAACTGTCTTATCTATAGCCAGCCCTCTCCCTCCCTCCCTCTCCTCTCTTGCAGCCATCAAAGGGTCTTTTCTTCTGTACATGAGTCTTTTCAAGTCCTTAAAGTAGGGATCTCATACCATATTTGTCCTTGTGCTGCTGACTAATTTCACTCAGCATGATAGATAGAAGTTCTGTATATGTTGAAGAGGTCTAGTTGGCTAATTGTCACAGTAAGGTCTTCTGTGTCTTTATTGAGCCCCCCCCTTTTTTTTTTAACAAATCCGACTCGATGGCACTTGGCTGGCTTGGCTTGGCCATAATCTATTTTATCTGAGATTAGTATTGCCATACCTGCTCTTCTTTGTATATTGTTAGCTTGGTGTATATTATTCCATCTTTTAATTTTCAGTTTGTTCATATCTTTAAATCTAAGCAGCATACAGATGAGTCCTGTCTTTTATTTATTTATTTAATATGACTGAGTGAAAATGTACATTCCCATATAAATTTACATGCCCACCTATACGCAGCTTCCACTGCTCTCCCTCTTCGGTGACAGTACACTATTCTTCTCTGCTCCATACATGTCTCGTTCTCCCAACAGTCTCCTTTCCCCTCCTCTCCATCCACTCTCCTTCCTCCAGCCAGAAGTCAGCAGGATGACATCCCATAGATGTATAGAACTATAAAGTGCATCCAATATATGGTCACTCTGCATTGCCAAGACCAATCCATTCGTGTCTGAATAGTGAAACTTCATTATAATTTATGGACAAGGGCAGCATCAGGGCCAGGGGCCATGCTCCCAGGGGAACCCCGAAACTGCTGGACCATCAATTGAGGTCTTTTAGTGGAGATCTCAGGGTGCACCCCTTTTTATTCTTGTGTTGACAGTGAGACTCAACTTAGTGAGCTCCATCGTGGCTATCACTGGTGGTGGCTGGGCACCAGCCAGTTCTTCCGGTCCCAAGTTGATGTAGGCACCCACTGATGTGGGTCTCTCTATCTTCTCGGTTGTCTTTACCTCATGTCATTTTGGTCCTCGGTGAGCATCTGTTCCTGCTGAGTTGGGACCATTTGCTGTGTCCTCGGATGGCAGCTTGGGGGTCGTATCTTTTGATCCAAGATGTCACTCGTTGTCTCTTTACTAGAATGTTCAGTCCATTTACCTTCAGGTGTTTAGTGCTGTCATTTTGCTGTATTTATTTTTGTGTTGATGTTTTCTCTGTTGCTCTTACTATTCTGTTCTGGGACATTCTTCTTTATTCGTTGATTTTTCACCCTTTTCAGTGTTGGTTTTGTGTTTTTCGAGACTCCTGTGTTGTGTTTCTTGTTTTGATAGGTCACTTTGTTGTTGTGCTTTGTGGCTACCCCTATGATCTCCTTTAATAATGTATGTTTAAATCTGATTTTAACTTCTAAATATCTTATTAACTTCCTCTCCATCTGGACAGACTATAACTAATATAATTTATCACTCTTTTTAATGTGAAGGTATTGTAGTTTTCGTGATATGATCACTGGATCACTTCTTTTAGTATTATAGCTTTGGTTGGGGTTCTGTGCCTTCCCCAACAGAGTAGGTTGCTGGATAATGTGTCCTGTGTTGTCTCCTAAAATATGGAGTTAATGGTTTTCTTCTTCTAAGCCAAGAGCTTCTTTCAGTATTTCTTGTAGCTTTGGTTTGGTTTTTACAAAGTCTCCGAGTTTCCGTTTGTCTGCAAAGGTCCTAATTTCATTTTCGTATTTGAAAGACAGTTCTGCAGGATGTATAATTCTTGGTTGGAAGTTTTTCTCCTTCAAGGCTTTGAATGTGCCACCCCACTGCCTCTGTGCCAATATGGTTTCTGCTGAGAAGTCAGACAAAAGCCTTCAGGGCTTCTCTCTGAATGTTAACTTTGCTTTGAGTCTTGCTGCCTTTAAGAGTTTCTGCTTATGTTTTATTTTGTTAAGCTTCATTATAATATGTCTCAAAGTCTTTCTTTTGGGATCTACGTTGTATGGCAATCGATATGCATCTTGGATATCTATGTTCTCTTCTTTCATAATTTCAGGGAAGTGTTCTGTCTGCAAGTCAACAACAATCTTCTCTGTGTTTTCAGGTGTCCCTTCCTGTTCAGAAACTCAAAGTAGTTGTAGATTGTTCCTCTTGATAGAGTCCTACATGTTTCTTAATGCTTCCTCATTTTTCTTGTGTCTTTTCTCTGATTTCTCCTAAAAAATGCTGGTGTCAGGAGTTCTATCTCCCGAGTCAGAAAGTCTGTTTTCCATTCATTCAGTTCTGGTCTCTTGGCTTTGAATTGAGTTTTTTTGATTCTTTAATTTTGTAATTGATCTGTTGTATTTCAGAATACTGGAGTTTCATCAGTTCAAAAAGCTTGCTTAGTTTTTCATTTTGGTCTGCTAAATTTTGTGTAATGTCTAGGAGGACTCTCTATATAATTCTTTTGTACTCAACCTCCAAAAGTTTCAGAAAGGCTTCTTCTTCTGGTAAGTTCTTTGGTTTGTTCTTTTTGGAGCTTTCTGGAGCCTTGGTTGGATTTTTCCTTAAGTGCTGGGCCAAGGTCTGTTGCTTTCAGGGCATCTAGAGGTTGTTTAGTTTCTCTAATGTTGCCTTAATAGAAGCTGAAGTAGAATTTGATCACCAGTTACCTGTATGTACTGCAGCAACTGGGCCCAGTGGAATCTCTGTGATAGCAGGCTCCACTTCCTGGATGGCAAAGACATGGCCCCACTTATGGAGTCACTGGGAGGCCATCAACTGACCCTACATTGTGGGTCAGTTAAGACTGGAAGATATGCTGTCAACCTGCATAACAGTTATTCCTCTAGGTAGTCTTATTTTGAAAGGTAAAAGCTATCTGAAAGCTTCCATAGACAGTCAGGCTGTCAGGTGTGCAAGCCCCTCTTTCCAGCTGGCAATGGAGGCACCTCTATATCCGTCCCTAGATGCTGTGATCCAGTTGACAGGCTACTGCCCTGCTGTGATCACATGCCGGGCCCTACCAGAAGGATAAATTGTGTTAAACACAGCTTTTCTTCTGAGGAAGCGCTGCACAGACTGGCATTACCTCCTAGCCTGTGAATTAGTCCCCATTGAGGCCTCCATTGGGGTAACTCTGCCTCCCAGACAGACAAGATGTTGGCCCACAGAAGCTCTCCTGCCCACTGGGAAATAGCTGAATCAATGGTGGAGGTGTGGAAAGATGGGTGGAGGGGCTGTGGTCCTTGGAGTCCAGAGCCAGGCTCTCAAAGTGTGGCTATTGCACCCGCTGGTCACGTCAGCAGTGTGGCAGAGCTTTGCTGCCAGTTAAGCCCAGTCACTGCCATAGGCTAACAAAAAGGAAAAAAATTAAAGCTGGTAGTTACCTTCAGTCTATAAGAGTTGGCCATTCAATAAGAGTGGGGGTCAGCAAAAGAGAAGAAGTTTCCTGTTCAGTGACATGTAGTCCAAAATGACAGCCTTATGCCATGTCCTAGGGCTCACTGCATGTCCAGAGGCTGTGTTTAATTATTAGTCCTGGCCTTAGTTTTTGGACTGAGTTAAGGAGAGGTGTGTCTAGTCCACCATCTTGACTCTGCCTCTCTCATTGTAGTTTTGATTTGAATTTTTCTAAGAGCTGATAATTGAGAGCATTTCACCATGTGTCTGGATGTCCTCTTTGGTGAAGCGTCTGTCCATCTCCTTTGCCCACTGCTTGTCTCAATGATATTTGATTAGCCATCCCACCTAGAAATGGAGTCTAGATCACTGAGGTTTAAAGTGATTCAGAACCCTGGACAGTTCTCCAGACTCCAGATCTACTTGGTCTGTGTATTTTTGGTGAGTGAAATGGACCTCATCCCTTTATTCTTGGTTATCACAGGTCCTGGAGATTCTCCTCTGATCTAGGAGAGAGGGTGCAAAACTCTTCACCAGGAAGTCCTGTGATGGGACACAGAGAGGGAGAGAGGGAAGAGGCGGGGGAGGGGGAGGGAGAAGGGGAGAGAGGGATCCTATGGGTTTGTTGTTGAGAGGATGCCCCTTTAAAGGATCACAAGTTATGACAGATATTTGCTGTGGATGGTAGATGTATGGCACTCAGGGATTTCTATTCAAGGTAGTTAGGGAGTGTTGCTCCCCTCACTTCACCCAGAGTTATCATTAAGCTCAAACTGGAAAAGGACTAGGTTAGAGACAAATTTGAGGGGAGGAGTCAACTAATGGAGGGATTAAGATGTTCATAGAAGGATAAGATATGGGCTAAGGGTTTCACATAGCTCAAGGGTCTCTTAGGTACAGAAAAGTCTGCTCTCCTGGTTATTTCAAAAGTGTTCCTGCTCCACTCTAATCCTGATAGCAACTTACTTCTCATGTGAAGGAATCAGCATAACCATTGTACCATCTACTGAGCATTTCTTGTGCTCTAAGATCTTTGCACTTGTGTAATTTAGTCCTCACAACAGCTCTGTAAGCTAGACATTAAACGTCCCATTTTACTAATGAAAAACTGAAGCCTTGAAACTCTAGTAGCTCACTCAAAGGAGAACTCTTAGTAAGTGGTAAATTTTTTCTCCTTCCTCCAGAACATGGCATCTTTTAAGAAACACCTCAGTGCCAGGGATGGAGGTTCTTGTGGGTTTTCAACCTCTCTTGTGACTGCTCCCTTATGAGTTTCTTTTGCTGTAATATGTGGAGCCCAGTACGCTACAACAGTACCTTCTCTGCAGTTAAAAATTCCTGAGTGTCTCATACTTTTCTAGTTGAAATCTACCTCAATTTAAAGGAATAAATCCTCCCTCTGACACTCAGTCTTGTCTATTTATAGCCATCTCTCCTTCTTCCCACAGAGGACATGACTGAAGGAAAAAATGCCATCCTCATTGGGATGAGCCAGTGGAATTCAAATGACCTGGTGGAACAGATTGAGACCATGGGGAAATTGGAGGAGCAGCAAGGTGAGATTCTGCTCTTTGGTCACCAGAGTATGTGCATATGCGGGTGTGTGTGTGGGGGGGGGGTAAGATGAAGAGCTAGCACCAAGGCGCTAGGACTTAGGTCACCTACAAGGAGTCACTGGCTTGGAACCTCTCTTCCCAGCATCCATGAATTCTGTGACTTGAAGGAAGGCTTATGGGGATTTCTGTGGGGTCATCTGTGGCAGAAGAGTTCCAGGGTTCTTCAAAAAGAGCCTCCCAGTATTAGGGGTAGTCAAGGACAGTAGTAGTTCAGCGGTAGAATTTTTGCCTTCCGTGTGGAAAACCTGGGTTCAGTTCCTGGCCAATGAACATCATGCACAGCCACAGCTGTCTTTCATTGGAGGCTTATATGTTGCTATGATGCTGAACAGGCTTCAGTGGAGCTTTCAGATTAGGGCAGACTCGGAATAAAGGCCTGGTGATCTACTTCTGAAAATCAGCCAGTAAAAATTCTATGGATCAAAATGGTCTGATCTACAGCTGATCATCGGGACGGCCCATGATCAGCCAGCATTTTGTTTCATTGTGCAAGGCGTCACTGAGCTGGCCAACTTTATGGTAGCTAACAACAACAACAGCACCAGCAGCACAGGTAAAGAGAAAATGCCTGGGTCCAAGCTCCTTGGACCGCCAGGCTTGTGATTAGAATCTTCTGGACAAAGTTGAGCAGCAACTGGAGGTGCCTTTGAGAAGAGGCAAAAGCTGAGGTCTAGGGGAAGAAAGGTAACAATGGAGGATTGCAACTTCCTTTTGCTGAGTTGCTGAGGGAGTATATGGCAGGGATTAATTTAGGCTTCTTATTGAAGGGAGTTTTGACCAGGAACTTGGTTAACAGACAAAGCAGGCTTATTTTTTTAATGCATGCATCTGTCTTTCTGTGTCATCATCAGTCCATCTGACCATTTTACCAGCAGAGTATCTGTTGAGCACCTACTGTGTATTAGTGCTTGGCAGGGAGGATCAGAGGTGATTCACCTAAGCCTCTGCCTTGTGATGTGTGACACTGTGGCAGGATATAAGGGGATCAGGTTTAAGCCAACAGCTGTCAGGTTGAAGGAAGAGGCAGGAATTTTGGAAGGGGATGGGAGAAGGGATCAAGGAATCCATGGGGCCTGGCTCTGAAAGGCAAGTGGAGGATGTATCTGAGGATGTCATAAAGTCTGAGATGACATATGGAGAAAACTGAGGTTCAGAGATATTTGCTTTAAGTTCACTCTTTAGCTATTCATAGATGAGACAGTTGATACAAAATCAGGTGAAGAGAGTGACAGCACACAGTAGAAGAGGGGTCAGCATAACTGGACTACACCGTAAGCTAAAAGGCTTTCTAAATGCAGCACAGCATTTCAAAGGACAGAGTAGCAGAGACAGTGGTCTGCAGACCACGTGTTTCAGGGGACATCAAGATCAATTGGCATAACTAGTCTTTTACTAAGAGTTTTCTGTACCCCATATTGGGGAGTGGAGCCTGGGATCTTAAAAGCCAGCAGGCTGCCATCTAAGGAACCTCAGTTGGTCTCAACCCACCTGGAACAGATGAAAACTGAGAACATCAAAGACATGAGGAAAAATAAGCCAGGAGACAGGAGGACTCATATGATTGGGAGACTTGATCAGCAGGAGAAAAGAAGAATTAAATGATGCCTGGCCACCACCAAAGACAGCCCTGACAGGGAACACAATGTAGAATTCCTGACACAGCATGAGAGAAAGGCTTGTGCAGATCTAGAACTCTACTAAAAGACCAGACTTGATGGCCCAACAACCTGGAGGGTCCCCTGAGAACATGGCCCCTAGACTTGCTGCTAGCCCAGAGCTGTAACCAGTACTGAAGCCAATACTTCAGACAAATAATGGACTGGACTTGGGGACAGAGTGACACAGGTAGTGTGTGTACTTGATGGTTTAATATATTTGAAGCTGTCCTACTGGTTTCTTTTTAGAGAGGCAAGGAGAGAGTGAAGAGAAGGGGACAAGTGTTGGTTGAGTGGTTATTAGAAGTAAAGAGGAAAAGAGTGTGCTGTCATGGTGAGGAGAGCAGGCAGAATTGCATAGAAACAGGTGTTCAGGGTTTTATATGGCAAATTGACTTGGATTGTAAATTTTCACTTAATCACACACACATACACACAGAGTTCACTTCTGAGGAAGGAGCAGAGTAAGAGCTGGAACTATATCTTGGGTGCTACTTTTGTGCATGGTATCCCAAGGTTAGGTTTTTTTTTTCTCTCCTCACATTTTTTTTCCTACTGTCTGTCTTCATTATTCCTCTTCTCCTTCTCTTTTGGCCCTGTGGTTCCTCAGTTTTGGTCTGAGACAAAGTTGTTGACTGGGCAAAGGCTACCCACCGGGAGCTGTTTGGTGAGATGGCCACCTTGGTGAGATGGCTTATCTTGGTAGTAGGAGACTTGGGTGGTACAAATGGTTAAGTGCATGACTAATAGCCAAAACTCATCTAGGGGCGCACAGGCAATCTGCTTTTGAAAGGTTACAGCCTTGAAAACCCTATGGAGCTCTGTTCTATTCTACAATACATGGGGACACCATGAGTAGGTGTTGACTCAAAGGCAGCTATTTTTGATTTTATCTTGGTGGTGGCATTCTTGCTGCTAGAATCTATTTCTTCCTCTCCAGCCCTGCCTCCTGGTTCAGAGCTCTTGCCATGCCAAGACCCCCATCCTGAGAAGTAGGCAGACCTGAAAGAACTGTCTCATTTTAGAAATGAATAGTCAGGGCTCAGAAATCTGTGTCTTGCCTGAGGTCCCTCAAGTTGGTGTCAGCATCAGGCCTAGGTCTCTAGTCTTCTGACTTCTAGTCTAAGGCTTTGTCTCCTAAATTTCCTCTTCCCCAGGCCAGTCTAGTGAGGCTAGGCAGTCAAGTCATGCCCAGGAAAATCAGAGTCTTTAAGAGAAGGCTCCTGGCCACTGTCACATCTACAGGAAGAGTGGGCTGAGTCCAGTCCCTAAGACCAAGTCTAGGGACAATTTCCCAGTCTTTATCATCATGTCTTTGAAGATGGGCCCTTTGTTTACTCTTTTTTGCTCCCAGGTACCCCAGAGGAGACCCAGAAAGGGTCATAGATTTCAGGTCCTGCTCTAGAACCTTGCTTGGCAGCCATGAAAAGACAAATCTAAACTTGTAATCATCACCCATCTGGCTTCCCCTTTTCTACCCCCACCTTGCTTATTTGCCCAAGAATGTATGAATCAGACACAGTGTAAGCTGAGGAGGCAGTGAGTGAGAGTCAGAGTGAGCTGGAAGGCAAAGGAGCTGCCAGTGAAGAGGGGAGAGGGAAGAAGGAGGAGGCTGACTGTGGAGCCGGGAACTGTGGCTTTGGAATCTGGAGAGGTCTGGGTTTGAATGTTGGCTCTGCCTCTCTATGATTTGTGGCCCAGGATGATTAGTTCATCTCTCTGAGCCTCAGTTTCTTCATCTGTCAAATAGAGCTAGTAAAAAGCTTGTGAGGATTAAATGAGATAAGGCTTGCAGAGCGCTTACCTCATAGTAGGCATTCAATAACATTAATTAAAATGATTCGGCACAGTGGTGGTTCAGTGGTAGAATTCCTGCCTTCCATGCAGGAGACTTGGGTTTGATTCCTGACCAGTGCACCTCATGTGTAGCCACCACCTGTCTGTCATAGTAGGTTTGTGTGTGGCTATGATGCTGAACAGGTTTCAGCAGACCTTCCAAACTCAGATGGACTAGGAAGAAAGACCTGGTGACCTGCTTCTGAAAACCAGCCAGTGAAAACCCTACAGTCATTTAGGAGGCACTGAGTTTCTGTTTATGGTGATGGGCAATTTGGCAGTGATTACGGGTGATGGTTACATGACCTGATTAATGTGGCTGATATCGCTGAATGATGTGCTGGAAAAATGTTGAATTGGCCACTGTTGTGTTGGGTGTATTTTTTACAAAAACAGTAATAATTAAAAGAAAACCCTATGGATCACAATGATCTGATCCACAACCAATCACAGAAATGCTGCAGGACCAGGCAGCATTTTGTTCCATTGTGTGTGATTGCCATGAATTAGGAGGACTCTCAACAGCAGCTATCAACAACAATGACAACATAATGACTGAAGAGAGAGAGAAGAATGGAAAGTCTCTCATAAGTAACTTAAACACTTTGTGATGCTCATGGAAGATTGATTTAGGGACCACACCTGTCTGGGTCAGAGTTGGTGCTGTTTCTTCCCCAGTAAAGAATAGGAGGCTGGAGGGAGAGAGAGAAGCGGGGTGAGAGAGAGGAAGCCAGCTGGATTTCCAGCTTCTTCTGATCCCATTACCCCGTGGATTCATAATGTGAATTCCGACAGCACGATAGAACACACATATTAATTTCATTCATTTCAATAGTCACTTATGGAGCCATTAGAGGAGCTCAGCCCTGTGCTGAATGTAAGGAGATAAATGCTAGAATGAGGCAATCGTCACCCTTTAGGAGGTGACAGCAACAGAGCTAAAGAGATTGTAGTCACAGGTTACTGTGCCGCAAGACAGGCTGTGCAAGCGGCCTTGGAAGACAGAATCTTGGGAACATCTTTTGAGAACAGAGTTCATAGCATACTTCCTGGAAAAGGCTGCCATCAAAATGCATGGTGTAGACAGAGCTTATCCTCGTCTCCTTCTGATTACTTGTCCATCAGCACTGGGCTCACTCCTGGTTCATGCCTTAGCCAGTCACTTCTGTGAGTGCTTGTCAGCAGCCCTTGGTGATGATGACCGAGGCCTTGCTCCTGAGTTACGAAATTGTGTTTTCAGTAGTTTCCTGCTCCCCTCAACCTGATGTCCCGAAGACTGCTCATGCTCCCCAAGTGGGGCTATCTTTGTCTTAAGCCTTCATTGTATTTTATGTTTTACTTTTATCTCCTTAGCCATTTCAATCACATGTTGCACAGCTACTTTCAAACTGCTCTACAACATCTAATTTCTAGGGTGTTAATTTCGGGCTGTGTATCTGTCTGTTTGATAACTACCTGATTGGTTTTGCGTCTTCATTTTTTATTGTCAACACATCTTCAGCCCCTCTCTTTTATTTTCTGTGGCCATCCTGTGTGCCCAGCTGTTCTTGTGCCATCAGGTTGGCTCTGACTCATAGCAACCCAGTGTACAACAGAACAAAACACTGCCCGGTCTAGTACCACCCTCACTGTTGTCGCTTTGTTTGAGCCCACTGTTGCAGCCGCTGTGTCAGTCCGTCTTGTTGAAGGTCTTCTATTTCACTGACCCTCCGCTTTACCGAGCATGAGATTGTTCTCCAAGGACTGGGCTCTCCTAATTACATGTTTAAAGTATGTGAGACAAAGTCTTGCCATCCTTGCTGCTAGGGACCATTCTGGTTGTACTTCTTCTAAGACAGATTTGGTCATTCTTCCAGTAGTTGTTGGTAAATTCAGTACTCCTTGTCAGTAATAATTCAAAGGAATTGATACTTATTTGGTCTTCTTTATTCATTGTCCAGCTTTTGCATGCATATGAGGCAGTTGAAAATGCCATGATTTGGTTCAGGTTCACCTTAGTCTTCAAGTAACACCTTTGCTTTCTAACACTTCAGAGACTTTCTTGAGTTCATGTCCTCTGCTTCTATGGGCATTGATCGTGGATCCAAGTAAAATGAAATCCTTGACAACTTCAGTGTTTTCTGTTTATCGTGATGTTGTTTATTAGTTCAGTTGTGAGGATTTTTGTTTTCTTTATGTTGAGGTGCAATCCACACTGAAGGTTGCAGTCTTTGCCTTTCCTCAGTAAGTGCTTCAAGTCGTCTTCAGTGTCAGCAGGAAAGTTGTGTCTTCTGCACACTGCAGGGAGTACAAGAGCACAAGCGAGTGTTCTGGCATCCTCATTCTTTGCAGTGTTTTCCATAATTTGTTATAATTAATCAGTTGAATGCCTTGAAGTCAACAAAACACAGGTAAACATCTTCCTGGTATTCTCTGTTTTCAGCCAAGATCTATCTAACATCAGGAATGACATCCCTCATTTCAAGTCCTCTTCTGAATATGGTTTGAATTTCTGGCAATTCCCTATCTATTATTGCTGGAACTGTTTTTGAATTATCTTCAGTAAAATTTTGTTTGTGTGATGCTAGTGATATCATTGTATAATTTCTGCTTTCTGTTAGATCAACTTTCTTTGGAATGCCCTTAAAGTGACATTGCATGCTCTAGGTTATGCAAAAGTCTTTATAGAGGGTGATCTTGTGCATGTTTCTGCTGGACTTGAGTGTCTTCACTAACTGAGGACAATTTGTATGTTAAATTTACAGAATAAACAAAAACTGCTGTTGAGTCAATTCTGATTCATAGCAGCCCTATAGCTTGCAAGGAGCCATCCAAGGCACAACGATTGGTTTCTATTCACCTGGAGCAACAGAAGAAGCAGAGACAGGAATGGGAGGAGGATATGGAGTATATGGTTAATTGCCTCCGTGAACAACTGCTGCCCTTGCCAGAGACCAGAACTAAATGGTGTACATTTTCATCAAAGATACTGCAGAAGAACCCTGATCCAAAAGGGGAAAATGTGGAATAGAATTTCAAATTCTTGTGGACTCCAGACTTTCTGGAGCCGTGGAGGCTGCACGAAACCCTGAAACTATTTCCCTGCGATAAACTTTAAACTTTAAACCAAAAATACCCCCTGAAGTCATGTTATAATAGAACTACAGTTTTGCTTAACTACTAATAAAAGCTCTGCCTTGAGCATTATGTTCTTTTAAGAATTATCTATATAGGGTCAAATTGACAAATGCAACCTCTAAGATAGGAACACTAGGGGACAATGAGTTTATGTTAATAAGGGAGGAAGAACTCTGAAAAGGAGGATGAGAATGGTTACACAACTCAAAGAATGTCATTAAATTGTACATGCAGAGACTGTTGAATTGGTATGTGTTTTGCTGTGTACTTTCTCAACAATAACAAAATGAGTAAAATTTAGAAAAAATAAGGATAAATTTAGCGGAGTCATAAAATCCTATTTCACAACAAATCCCAGAAATTACCTAAAAAAAAAAAAAGCTACAGCTAAGAATTTCCATCCTACATGGGTGGTATAAATTTGGACCCTATACCCATATATGGCACAGGCTTGGGGTTTTAATTACTCAAGTGTGACTTTTTTTTTCTCGCTATCTGTCAATGGTTTCTTTGCAGCTTCCCCAAATGGATTTTTGTTTTTAGTTCCTTTGTGAATGGAGCAGGCTTTCAAGGATTCCTTACCCAGGTTGAGGCTAAGTGTCTGGAGTTAAAAATCAGCTCTCAGATTCCAGCCCTGGATCCTCTATCTGCCTGCTCTCCACTGATAAGATTCTGTTTTCACTTCTGGATAGCAGTTTCCTCTTTGTTTCTGGACAGTTGTGTGCCATCTGTTCTTTACTTTGAGCATGGTGGTTGTCTTAGTTGCACAGAGCTGCCACAACATAGAACCACATGTTGGGTGGCTTATAAAAGGACAGAGATTTTTTGTCTGTCAGTTCTAGAGGCTGGGTCTCCTAAGTCAGAGCATCAGTAGTGTTGATTCCTTCAGGGGTCTCTGAGGTAATCTGTTTCATGACTCTGCCTTAGCATCTATGATGACCAGTGATCCTTGGTGTTTTTTAGCTTGTAGATCATTCTGTCACATGACTCTCTTCTGTCTGTGTCTCTCTGTTCTCCTCTTTTACAAGGACACTACTCAGACTGGATAAGGACCCACCTTACTTTAGTGTGATCTTGTGTTAACTTCACTAATATCATCTTCAACAATCCTGTATCCAAAGGTTGTATTCACAGACACTGGGGATCAGGACTTCAGTATACCTTTTGAGGAGTACTTAATTCCATCCATGAAGGTCAATGACTACAGCCTTCGGTACGGACTGCATCTCAACTTCAAGAAAACAAAAATCCTCATAATTGGACCCATAAGTAACATCATGATAGATGGAGAAAAATGTCATTTTATTTGGATCCACAATCAACACCCATGGAAGCAACAGCCAAGAAATCAAAAGATGCATTGCACTGGGAAAATGTGCTGCAAAATACCTCTTTAAAGCCTTGAGAAGCACAGACGTTATCTTGTAGACTAAGGTGCGCCTGACCGTAGACATGGCGTTTTCCGTTGTGTCACATGTGTGGGAAAGCGGGACAGTAAATAAGGGAGTCAGAAGAATTGATGCCTTTGAACTGTAATGTTGGAGAAGAATATTGAATATGCCACGGACTGCCAAAAGAAGGAAAGAATCTGTCTTGAGAAAGTGTAACCAGAATGCTCCTTAGAAGAAAAGTTGATGAGACAACCTCTTTTTTTTTATTTTTTTATTATTTTTTTTTATTTAACATGACTGAGTGAAAATGTACATTCCCATATAAATTTACATACCCACCTATATACAGCTTCCACTGCTCTCCCTGTCCAGTGACAGCACACTATTCCTCTCTGCTCCATACATGTCTCATCTTCCCAACAGCCTCCTTTCCCCTCCTCTCCACCCACTCTCCTTCCTCCAGCCAGAGGTCAGCAGGATGATATCCTATAGATGTATAGAACCATAAAGTGCATCCAATATGTGGTCACTCTGCACTGCCAAGTCCAATCCATTCCTGTCCAAAGAGTGGACCTTCGTTATAATTTATGGGAAAGGGCAGCATCAGGGCCGGGGGCCATGCTCTCAGAGGAACCCTGAAACCGCTGGACCATCAGTTGAGGTCTTTTAGTGGAGATCTCATGATGCACCCCTTTTTATTCTTGTGTTGCCAATGAGACTCCTCTCTGTGAGCTCCATCGTAGTTATCACTGGTGGTGGCCAGGCACCATCTGGTTCTTCCGGTGCAAAGTCAATGTAGGCACCCACTCTTGTGGGTCTCTCTGTCTTCTAGGTTGTCTTTACCACATGTCATTTTGGTCTTCGGTGAGCATCTGTTCCTGCTGAGTTGGGACCATTTGCTGTGTCCTCGGATGGCAGCTTGGCAGCTTTTAAGACCCCAGACGCCACTCACCAATGTGGGGTGCAGAGAGCTCTCTTAGCAAAACGCTAGTTGTGCCAATTGGCCTTGATTTCGCCTAAGAGCATGGTCCCCTGCCCCCTGCCCCAGCTACTCTATCCTTGCAATATTGGGCTAAGATGGAAGGAGTACTCAAGTTATGCTGAAGTCCACTTAATGTTGTTCTTGTTTCTAATGTGTGCTATCACCGCTTTCTGCCAACCAGATTTCTAGCAACTATCTAAACTAAGCCCTCCCCTCCTCCCTCCCCTCCCTTGCAGCTGTCAAAGAGTCTTTTCTTCTATACACAAGTCTGTTTTTGAGATCTTATCGTAGAGGTCTCATACAATATTTGTCCTTTTGTCTCTGACTACTTTCACTCAACATAATGTCTTCCAGTTGAAACCAGGTTAGGAGATGTTTCCTGGAATCATCGTTATTTTTTATCATTGCGTAGTGCTCCATTGAGTATATGTACCATAGTTTACCTATCCATTCTTCTGTTGGTGGGCACCTGGGTTGATTCCATCTTTTTTGCTATCGTGGACTGTGCTGCAATAAACATTCTGGTGCATGTGTCCATTGGTGTGAAAGGCCTTGATTCTGTAGGATATATTCCAAGTAGTGGAGTTACTGGGTCAAATGGTATATCGATATCCATTTTTTTAAGGAAGCGCCAGATTGCTTTCCAAAGAGGCTGGACCATTTTGCAACCCCAACAGTGTAGGAGGGTTCCACTTTCTCCACAGCCTCTCCAGCATTTGTTGTTTTGTATTTTCTGGATCATGGCCAATCTTGTTGGGGTGCATTGTTAGCTTGATATATATTCTTCCATCCTTTAATTTTCAGTTTGTTCCTATCTTTAGGTCTCAAGTGAGTTTCTTGTAGACAACATATGGATGGGTCATGTCTTTTGATCCAAGATGACACTCGGTGTCTCTTTACTGAAGCATTTAGTCCATTCACATTCAATGTAATTATTGATAGGTATGTGTTCACTGCTGCCATTGTGATATGTTTATTTTTATGTTGATGTTTTCTCTGTTGTTCTTATTAGTCTGTTCTGGGACATTCTTTTTTGTGTGTTGATTTTTCACCTTTTTCAGAGCTCGTTTTGTAGTTGTTGAGACCCCTGTGTTACATTTCTTGAAATGGTATGATACATCTTTGTTGTGCTTTACAGCTGCCCCTATGGTCCCCCTTAATAAACTATATATAAACCCAATTTTAATTACTACCAGTCTTGTCATCTTCCTCTCCATCTGGAAGGACTATAACAACTGTAGTACCTCCCTCTTTTTATTGTGATGGCGCCATAGTTTTCATGATGATCACTGGATTGCTTCTTTCCGTATTAAAGCTGTGATTGACTTTGGAGCCTTCCCTAACTGAGTAGAGTATTGAGTAGTGTGTCGTTCTAAAATATAAACTTAGTGGTTTTGTTTTGCTAAGCCAGAGCCAAGAACTTCTTTCAGTGTTTCTTGTAGTTTGGGTTTGGTTTTTACAAAGTCTCTGGGTTTCTGTTTATCTGGGAATGTCTTAATTTCATTTTCATATTTGAAAGATAGTTTTGGAGGATATATAATTCTTGGTTGGAAGTTCTTCTCCTTCAAGGCTTTGAATGTGTCCTGTCACTGTCTCCGTGCCAGCATGGTTTCTGCTGAGAAATCTGATGAGATCCTACAGGGTTTCCCTCTGAATGTTAGCTTTTCTTTGAGTCTTGCTGCCTTTAAGAGTTTCTGCTTATGTTTCATTTTGTTAAGCTTGATTATAATATGTCTTGGAGTCTTTCTTTTGAGATCTATATTAGGTGGCATACGATATGCATCTGAGATGTCTATATTCTCTTCCTTCATGATTTCTGGGAAGTTTCCTGTCAGCAGCTCAGCAACAATACTCTCTGTGTTCTCAGATGTCTCACCCTGTGCAGGGACTCCAATTAATCAAGGGTTGTTCCTCTTAGTAGAGTCCCACATGCTTCTTAATGTTTCTTCATTTTTCTTGTTTCTTTTTTCTGATTTCTGCTCACAGATGCTGGCATCAGTAGCTCTGTCTTCCAAGTCAGAAATTCTTTTTTCTATTTGTTCCATTCTGTTTTCTTGGCTTTGCATTGAAGTTTCTATGTCTTTGATTTTGTCCTTGATCTGTTGGATTTCAGAGTACTGGTGTTCCATCAGATCGAACAGCTTGCTTAAGTTTTCATTTTGTTCTGCATTTTGTATCAGGTCTGTATATAAGGTTTGTATCAGGCTCTGTATATAATCATTTTGTATTCACTTTCTGATGCTTTCATAAAAGTTTCTTCACCTGGAAAACTCCTTGGTTGCTTTGTTTGGGAGCCTTCTGAAGCCATGGGTGATTTCTTGTATGCCACGAGTGTCTGTTGCTTTTTGGGTCCCATGTGAGTATGTAGAGGCTGGAAGAGGTACTGTGAGGATGGATTGCAAATGTTTCTCTAGGTAAAGTAAATGTTTCTGTAGGTAAAGTAAAAGATATCTGACTACTTCACAAGTCAGTTAGGTTTTCGGGTGTAGAGGCCCCTCTTCTCAACTGACAAAGTAAGTGCCACTATATCCAACCCCAGATGATACAAACCAGTTCAGAATATAGCAATGCTATTGCCTTGTTGGCTTCTCCTGACAGGGCTTAGCCTTGGGCGACACTGCGTAGAGTACTGCTTTTCTGGTAGAGAAGCGCCCTCCTGTGGGCAGGCTCTGGCTCCCAAGCTAAGAATTAGGTCCAGCTGCGGCCACCGTATCCAAGATGGCGTCCTCCATACAGGCAGTAGATAGAAGGGCTAAAGGTGCCAAGAGGTAGTGATTCCTCTGCTTCTGTTGCAGGGTCCCCAACATAGGTGGCCTTCGGTAAATTACCGCTTTTCTGTTGGAGAAGCGCTGTCCTGTTTGCAGGTGCTGGCTCCCAGGCTAAGAATTAGGTCCCGCTAAAATCTCGGTACCAACATGGTGTCCTGCACACTGACTACGAACTTACATACAAACCCCGCTGAGGCAGACATAAAATGCCAGGCTCAAAGTGGCTAGATTAACAGAGTCCTAAGCCTGGGCTCTCAAATATGGGAATTTCGCCTGCCTGCCCCCCAGCAGCGCGTCTGAGTCCAGCCGCCAGGCAAGACCCAGCTCCGCCCGCCAGCCGAGACAGAGGAAAAAAAAAGTCAAAACGGTGCGTTTACCTTCCGTCCGTGAGAGCCGGGGCTAGCCAGGAGCGGGAGTCAGCGAAAGAGAGGAGGTTTTTCGCTGAGCGGTATGAAGTCCCAATTAACAGCCCTGTGCCGTGTCCTGAGGCTGATTAGGTGACCAGAAGGCTCCATTTGGTTATCAGTTCAGGTCTTGGTTTCCAGAGGGATATAAGGAGACGTGGGCTCAGTCCGCCAGCTTGACTCCGCCCCCCAGGACTACATCTTAAATAGTTTGGATATGTTGCAGGAGGGATCAGTCTTTGGAGAAGGACATCATGCTTGATAAAGCAGACGGTCAGTAGAAAAGAGGAAAACTCTCAATAAGATGGATTGAGATGGTGGCTGCAACAATGGTCTCAAGCACAGCAATGACTGTGGGCATGGCCCAGGACCAGGCGGTGTTTCGTTCTGTTACACACAGCGTCACTGTGACTTAGAACTGAACTCAGCGGCACATAACAACAACAGTTCCATCCATGACGGTTATGTATTTACATTTTTTTTGTAATCTATTGCCCAGTATATGTTTGTTGAAATGGAGAGCGATCCTTTAGCCTCAGACTAGTCCATCGTTCTCATTTAAAAAACTGTGTTTGAATGATATATATAAAACTCAAGTCTCCCTTCACTACTTCTTCACTCTAAGCCCTCACTGCAGAGTTTAGCAGTGTGAAGAATGTTTCTCTAGAGATAGGTCATAATATTAGACTGTAACTTGCTTTTTTTCCCCCTTTCATTTAATAGCAGGTCTTAGAGAGCTTTTCACATGAATATATATCTGAAAAAAAATAAAACAACATGAAACCCATGTCCATAGAGTCAATTCAGCATAGCAACCCCGTAGACAGAGCAGAAGTGCCTAATAGAGTTTCCAAGGAGTGGCTGGTGGATTTAAAATGCTGACCTTATGGTTAGCAACTGTAGCACTTAACCACTATGCCACCACAGTTTCTGAGTATGTATAGACCCATCTATTTCTTTTTACTTCTATTATAGTATTCTCTGTAATAGATTCACTGTGGTTTATTTAACCATTCTGCGTTGACAGACACCACTCCTCGTCTGTCAGTTTGTTGTACTGTGACGCCAGAAGCTCTGCCATTGGTATTTCAAACACCAGCAGGGCTACTCGTGGTGGTCACATTTCAGCAGAGCTTCCCAACTAAGAAAACCCTATGGATCAGAGCAGAGTATTGTCCAGTATAGTGCTGGAAGGTGAGCCCCACGGTTGGAAGGCTCTCATACTATGCAGTTGCCACAACAATGAACTTGAGTATACCTAGTTGATGAGTGAAAATATTTTCTCATTGTTTCATTTTGTATTTCGTTGATTGTGAATGAGACTGAGTACTGTTTTGTAAGTGTGTTAACCAACTCTATGATCTCTTTCTGAATTTCTGAAGTATATCTTTTGCCCATTTTCTGTTGAGTCAGAGTCTCAACCATGTTGATTCCTTGTAGGTAGTCTCTGTATTCCTTTGTTCCATGGCTTATGAATGAATCTTACCTAGCATCTACCTGCCCCTGTGTTTGCACACACCTCTGTGTCTGATCGATTCTCTTCATAACACAGAAGTGGCTTTAGGTTTAGGATACAACACTGATATGGCCTCATTAACATAACAAAGAAAACCCTATTTCTAAACAGGTTTATGTCCTAGGTAGCGGGATTAGGACTCCAACATGAATTTAAGGGTTAGAGGTAGAGACATGTTCAGTCCACAGTACTGTATCTATCCAATTCTAGCCTGATGCTTCTAAAACATGAAGCCAGTCACATCATTCACTGTGGGATTGGCAACTAGCTCTTCACAGCCTGCAAAATGAAGTCTAAATTCCCCGACCTAGCATACAAGGTCATCCACAATTTGTGTCTAACCTTCCTTTAACAATGGTCAGTGTTCAGGGTTAGTGAGCTCTCCATGACTGCAGGGGTCAAGCAGCCCTGGAGCAGTTCCCATGAGTGATGTTGTGAAGAGGACTGGACTGTTAGATCATTGCTGTATTTAGTGATCCCAAGGTTATCCTTGACTCCAATATTCATAGCTTCCAGGACTTCCTCTTCTTTCCTGCATCCTCCTACTCACCCTGTGTTCTGGCCAAATGGCAGGGCAGGAGACTGCATTGAGTTTCTTGCCTTTGTCCCTGCTCTTTTCCTGATTGCATCTATAGCTCTCACAAACCTGGGCACCTCCTCCAGAAAGCCACTCTGATGCCCCAGCCTCTTACAAAGCCCCATCCTGCCTTCCCAGCATAGCACTGCTGGTTTCCCATCTGCAGCACTGACCAGGCTGCGGCAAACTGTGCCTTTCTGAGTGTGAGTTTTCCCTCCCTTCCTAAACTCGAGGCTCATCTGGCATTCATGCGTTCCCTTGCGCACTTATGCATTCAGCACACTCGTTCTGATATTTACTCTGTGTCAGATCCTGGGCTTGTCAAGACTGGGGACAAGACATGACTCAGAAACAGACTCAGAAATGTCCAGCTCCCAGACAGGTGGAGGGGCGGGTAGAGGGAGATGGTTCTAGTTCAGTGAGCTAATTGTTCTAACAAGATGGGGAACAAAGTACAGAAGGATCAGAGAGGCAGTGCAGTTTGACCTGAGACATCAGGAGGGGAGCTAAGGATGGTTTTCTGGACAGACCAAGGAGGGTGTAACGGGCAAAGGGAATGGCAGGTCCAAGACATGGAAGGGGACATGAGGAAGCAGGGAGATTTGGGGACTTACACAAGGGTCATTATGAGTGAAGCTTAGGGTGTGAGGCTTTGTGCTGGGGACATGAAGTGCTGGGGACATGAGGTGTTGGGCTGGGAGTGTGAAGTGTTGGGCTGGGAGTGTGAGGTGTTAGGTTTGGAGGTGTGAGCTGTTGGGCTGGGAATGTGAGCTGTTGGATGGGAGTGTGAGCTGCTGGGCTGGCAGTATGAGGTGTTGCACTAGGATGTGAGGTGCTGGGCTGGGGTATGAGACGCTGGGCTGCTGATGCAAAGAGTTGGGCTGGAGTGTAAGGTGTTGGCCTGGAGGTGTGAGATATTGTACTGGGGATGTGAGGTGTTGGGCTGGGGTTGTGAAGTGGTGGGCTGGAGAGTGATGCATTGGGCTGGGGTTGAGGCACCAGGCTGAAGTGTGAGGTGTTCGCTGGGATGCAAGGTACTACACTGGGGGTGAGGCATTGGGCTAGGGTGTGAGATGTTGGGCTAGAGGTGTGAAGTATTGGGCTGGAGATGCATTGGGCTGGGATGTGAGTCACTGGGCTAGGGTGCAATGCATTGGGCTAGGGTTGAATCATTGGGCTGAAGTGTAGGTGTTTGCTGGGGTGTGAGGTGTTAGGCTGGGAGTGAAGCATTTGGCTGGGGTGGGAGGTGATGGGCTGGGTTATGAGACATTGGGCTGGAATGTGAGATCATGGGCTGGAACAGCAAAAAGGATGGGGAGGTCTTAGAGAAGAGTCAGGGAACAAAGGCAGGAACTGTCCCTGAAAGTCTTAAATGACAGGTTGAGGAGCTGGAGTCTTCTTGGGAGTGTCTGGTGATTCATGGGATGGTTTAAGCAGGGGAGCAATGTGCCAGTTTTTAGAATGATCATTCTGGAAGCCAATGCCAAGGATTTAGAAGGAGGAATGAGTATAGAGAGTTGTCCTAGGCCAGGTGAGAGGTAATAAGGGTCAGTCTTAACTGGCAGCTCAGAAGTGGCTCAGGAGTGTTTAGGAATATCGGTGTTTAGGGAGTGGGGGGGTCCCAGCGTTGGATCTTTCCTTCTCAGCCGTGGATTGTGGGCTGTGTTACAGGCTGCACCACAACCTGGCTAGGGCTCCCGGGACCAGCAAGGCAAGGGCCCAGGGAACATCCTGGTGTCTCAGCTGCTCCCCTCCCTCCTTCGGTGGAGTCTTTCAAGTTATCTTCCCCTAGGCCCAGCTTGTCTGGTTTTCTCCCTCAGTGACCACTCGACTGTCTCCTTAGAGACAGGAAGCAAGTACTTCTGTTCTTGGAGATGGTTAAGCACTAACTACTATCCTAAAAGTTGGCGGTTTAAATCCACCCAGTGCTACCATGGAACAATGGCCTACTGATCTGCTCCCATAAGACTGTGGCCAAGAAAGCCCTGTGAAGTTCTATTCTGTAACACACAAGGTCACCATAAATCAGAATCAATTCATTGGCAGTAGGTCACAGTCTTAGCTACAAACACTGCTTCTCTTGTTGAGGAGCTCCCAGTTTGTTGGAAAGGGAATGGGAAGAGAAAATACAAAATCAGGAGACCATAGTGGGACTTGAAGGGGGTCTCCTTGGAGGGCTGTGTGAGTTTGGGAGAAGCAGAATTAGTGGGGAGGGAGGAGCTTCCTGGGAGAGCTAGGGTCGGTGATGTCAGCCTGCTTTCCTTTTCCCTGTCCTTGCTCTGTAGCCTGACCTGTTTGCTGGAAGCTTCTGGCAGCTTCCGCACTTGAGAAAGCTTCAGATGAGATGAAGTTGTCAGGGCTCAGGGGCCCCGGAAAGCTCCAGGCCAAGTGGGGTCTCATTTAGCCAGTGGCTGAGGCAGCTGCACATTTGGCTAATCACCCTCGTCCTGGGAACCTGTTAAGCGGCAAGCTGATGTTCTCAGGCGACTCCTCATCTCACCGGCTGCCACGGGGATAGACAGAGCCAGCCAGGCTGGGTAGGCTGGGACAGCTGCCTGCTGTCTTGGTCCCACACTCACCTTGTCACATATCAAGCTATTCCTGCCCAGGTCCCTTGGATGCCTGGCTCAGCTTCCAGAAGAAACTAAGCCTACAGGAAACATTAGCCAGGCCCCAGGCCTCAGGATGCTTCTTCTCTACACCCCTTGCAAACACACCTTTCTCTGCTTCTCTTGCTCCCCATTCTTAGCTTGGATCAGGCTTTGGACCCTCATCCCATGACTTCTCACAGCCATATCACCAGAGCTACCCCAGGAACTCCTACAGTATCTAGAAAGGCCTCCACACAAAAGCCAGGGGTGAGGGCGTGGGAAGAACCCTCATCTGTTGCCAAGGCAACAGATCTAAATATTGGGTAAGTCACTTTATCCTTCTGAGCCTCAATTTCCTCATCTGCTAAGAGGGACCTGGTGTCCTTTTCACGTAGATGTGTTCAACAGGTGGGAAAGAATTAGACAAGCTATAAGGCTCCTTGTAGGTCCAGGAGCAGCCTTTATAGTTTACATAACTGTTATGGATTGAATTGTGACCCTCTCCAAAATGTGTATCAACTTGGTTAGGCAATGATTCCCAGTATTGCGTGGTTGTCCACTGTGTTGTGATCTGATGTGGTTTTCCACGTATGTTGCATGTGCTACCTCTGTGAGATTAATGAGAAATCCTGGTGGTGTAGTGGCTGATAGCTGTGGCTGCTAACCAGAGGGTCCGCAGTTCAAATTTTCCAGGTGCTCCTTGGAAACTCTATGGGGCAGTTCTGCTCAGTCTATGGGATTGCTATGAATCAGAATTGACTCAATGGCAGTTTTTTTTTTAATGATGTTAATGAGGCAGGATGTAATCTACAGGATTTGGTTGTATCTTGAGTCAATTTCTTTTGAGATATAAAGGAGAGAATTCTGCAGAGCGAAGGGGGAACTCATACCACCAAGAATGAGCACATGCTTTGGACTTGGGGTACCAGTGCTGAGAAGCTCCTAAAACAGGGGAAGATTGATGGCTAAACCCTGAATTCGTGCAGCTCACCTCCTAGACCGTGAGAGAATACACTTCTGTTTGTTAAAACCATTCACCTGTGGTATTTCTGTTACAGCAGCACTGGATGACTAACGCAACAACCAAGTCTATACTCTTGGAATTAGCTTTGAAGAGGCTCCTGAGCTTGGCTCTCACTTCCTTCCCTAACGTTTTTCCTTCTAACCACCCTGTGTTGTAGATTTCATTGTGTCCCCTCCAAAATATGTGTTGGAATCCTGATCCTAGTACCTATCTGTAGATGTGATCCCATTTTGTGATAGGGTTTCCTTTGTTATATTAATGAGACTATATCAGCTTAGCAAGTGTCATAAACTTAACTGCTTTTGTGATATAAAAAGAGATACATTTCTGCTTTTCAAAACCACCTACTTGTGGGCTTTCTGTTACAGCAGCGCTAGTAAGGAAGATAACCTGTGAAGCCCAGGTACCAGCACTGCCATGATGCTAGCCCCTGGCCTCCCTCCTGCCCACTCAGATTTGTGTCCTGGCTCTACTTCCCTGCCATGCGTCATGGCATATTGGGGTCCTGTCCAGCCTGAAAGCTGTGCTTGCTTTCTGGTAATGAAAGTATTGCCTGGTCTTACCATCTCCTGAACGTGAGTTGAGGTCCCCGGCACTCTGTCTAGGTGAGGAGCTGCTACAGACCTGGCAGGAGAACATGGAGACAAAGAGTCAGACCTGACCCATCCCTCGGGTAGACTCTTCTCCCACGCAGGATCTGGCACAGAGCAGGTGCCAAGAAATACCAGATGCACGTGTGTTGTAGTCAGGAGTTATGACCAGTGCAGCCTCTGCCTGCAGAGGTCCCTGTGCTCCACAGGGCTCTGGGCTTGGGGTTTAATGCTTGGATTTGGAATGATTTTGTCTTTGAATCTGTGTTTGTGAGGTCTGATGAGGCCATGGAGCATGCACTAAAGGGTTTGGAGCTTCAGCTGACAGGTGGTCCTGCCTTCCCCCACCTTGCCACTTTCCAGGATCAGTTCCTGACTACCTTTGTCCCTCCCTCTGGCTCCCCAGGCCCTGCTTGGCTTCCTCCTCACTGCTCGCTTGACAGCTGCTGACCCGTACACCAGCAGAGGAGGGTCTGAGTCAGGCAAGCCCACCCACTGCATCCTTCTATGCTGGGGGCAAGGCACCACAACGTATTTGATAGGTGTCTCTGGGAACAAGCATCTCACTCACCCTCACCCAGGCACCCAGTGCTTTCAGGCGTGGAGGTTGCAATAATCTTGGGCCACCTGTGCCCTAGGTGGGATGTGGGGAGGGCACTGGTCTTCACTGAGTCTTGCCCTGTGCTTGCCCTTGGGACTGAGAGCTTGCCTCTGAGGGCAGGTCCTAGAGCTGTAGCTCCTGAAGATGTGAGGTCTTTGTGGAAGAAGTGGCTCCTGAGTTGGTTCTCAGTGGCTACCCCTGTCCCTGCCTCAAAAAAAAGGAAAGACTAGAAAGAAATACATAAAATGTAATCAAATTTTCTCTTAATGGTGGGATTACAAGGAATCTTTTCCTTCTTTAGATTTTTTCAGTGTTTTCAATAAAGAACTTCTATTACTATCATACTTATGAAAAAAAGGTTTTCTAGAAAGAAAAGAAGCTATTTAAATAGTCCAACGAGAGGATAGAGTTCTGTATTTGAGCAGTAGCGAGGGAATTCAGTGATTCATGCAACACATACAGACTGAGAAGCACTGTTTCCAGCCTGAGAGCACACTGTCTTAGTCATCTAGTGCTGCTATAACAGAAACATTGCAAGCAGATGACTTTAAAGAGAGAAATTTTATTCTGTACCCACAGTCAAATAGGCTTCAAGTCCACATTCAGGCATCAGCTCCTGGGGAAGTCTTTCTCTGCGGGCTCCAGAAGAAGGTCATTGTTGTCAGTCTTCCCCCGGACTGGGAGTTTCTGAGGCTCAGAAACCCTGGGCCCTTTCCAAAGGACATGCTGTGCTCTGGGCACTGCTTTCTTGGTGGTAGGAGGTCCCCAGCTCTATGTTTGCTTCCCTTTCCTTTAGATCCCAAAAGATTGCCTCAAGGCACAAGACAATCTTACACACTGAGTCCTGCCCCACCAACACAACTGGAGCCCTTCCTGCTTTATTAACATCATAGAGGCAGGGTTTACAGCTTATGGGGCCATCACACAATAGTGGGAATTAAAGCCTACCAAAATTGCTACGCACATTTTTGGGGTGACACAATTCAGTTTGTGACACATGCCAAGACAGAAGCAAGGAATCCTTGCCATTGTAGAGCCTACATTCTGATGCAGTGGGTAGACCCCATGGACCTTTGTGACTGATTAGGTGTAGGGGACAAGGGAGGGCAAAGCATCAAGGTTGAATCCTAGGCCTGAGAAAGAGATGCCTGCCCTGGAGGCAAGAGACACAGGAAGAAGTGCTGTGCCAGGACATTGGCCTTGGCCATGGTGAGTGTGAGGCACTGAGCAAACATTGGAGGTATCTGAAAGGCAGTGGGATACGTGGCTTAAGAATTACTAGAGAGGGCTGGGCTAGAGATAGAGACTGGTGGTGACATGCGTGGCCATGGCATTGAACACTGACCCTCAGAGGAGAGAGTAAGGGCCTAGAGAAGACCCAGGAAGCAGCTGATTCATGAAGGTGGGAGGAAAAGAGGACCCAGAGAAGAAGGCAGAGGTGAGCAGGCCAGAGGAGTAGAAGAGGAGCCAGGCCATGAGTCCCCCAGGTGACAGCATCATGGTTCTACACTCTGTTTTCATAAAGGGCTATTGAAGTCTGTGGCAGGAGCAGGGCAGGGTGTCCCCATTCTGGAAATGCAGGGTCTGGTCAACACTGAAGCCTACCTTGATGGCACAGACTGTTTGTGCTTGACTTCTACTAACCCAGAGTGACACAATGGAAGAAAGGCCTAGTTGAACACCTTCCCTAAAGAATACAGCTAAGAAAATACCATGGAGCTCAGTCCTACTGGATAGAGGATGGTGTCACCATGAGTCAGAATGGACTCCCTGGCAACTGGTTTGGTTTTTCGGGTTTGGTCCACAATGACACGTGTAATCTGTTTTCACGGTTCTTTTCTTCTCTGCAGGAGAAGGGACAGCACCCTGCACCTCCAGCATCCTTCAAGAGAAGCAGCGTGAGTTACACCTGGCCCCTTGGAGTCTTCTTTTCCCCTTGGGGGTGTGGTTAGTGGTTTAAGTTCTTTGGACCTGGAGCCCCTCCCTTATCCGTTCAGGGGACCCAGAATGTTTGTAGTATCACCACTACCTTGTCGTCAAGAGGCTCAAAAGGCCTGGGGGCGCTCCATCTCAGGCCACGCTTTGCCCCATGAGCCGAGCAACTCAGGGTCCTGAATCCCCTACCCCCGTGAGGTGTGGTGTCAGAGCTAGAGTGAGGGGCCTGAGGCTGGACGGTGGGGAGGGGAGCCTAGCAGAGCAGATGAGGGCAGGAAAAGCTTTGCACATGTTGTTTACACGTGGACTTAAAGAGGGAAGCACGGAATTGGGGCATGCTCTCATGCCTTTGAGACACTTTCCTTTGTGACTGTGGTCAGCACCTCCTCCTTCCAGGCTGCACTGGATGCGATGAAGAAGCCTGGGGCATGGTGGCTGAGCCCTGCGGCCTCCCAAGTCCTTCTCCAGCTTCCCTTCTTCCTGTGTCTTCCAGGGAGATGAGCCCAGGATTGGATTTAGGAAGGAGCTGGAATGGATGGGCCCTGGTGGCACAGTAATCAAGAGTTTGGCTGCTAAGCGAGAGGCTGGAAGTTCAAATCCATCAGCTATTCCTTGAAAATCTCGTAGGACAGCTCTACTCTGTCTTTATAGGTTTGCTATGAGTTGACATTGACTTGTTAGCAATGGGATTGGTACAAATGCATCAGCTTGATGACATAGTAATGTCAAACTGTCCTCTCTAGAGGCTCTGTGTGGATTCGGAGGGGGCAGTAACTGAGCCAAATGCCTTTGCTCTTGGTATTGAGTTTCATTTGAGGCTGGGGTCGTGGAGAAGAATCTCTGTATATTTGAGGAGCGTGCTCAGGACTTCCTTTACTTTTCTCTCTTGCTGTGTGGATCTGTGGTTGTAGCTCTCAGGGGCTAAGCCCTCTCTTCTTGCCACCTCTCCATGCTCAAGCGTGAGGCCTTGCTCCAAGCCCTCCATCCCTCAGGTCCAGCCCCAGGAGTGAGAAAACCTGTCATAGCAGCCTTCCTGTGGCCCAGACCCAGTCCTGGGGGGTAGGGTGTGGTGGGGGAAGGGGAGCGCTAGCTTCCCAAGGTGGCTTCTCAGTGTTTCCAACAGCTGGCCACAGTGTATAGACTGGTCAGTGTGAGTGTCTGCAGGGGTGGTGATGAGGTAGGGTGTTTCTCTTTACTAACCAGCCCTGCAGTGTCAACTATGGATGATGCTATCACTTCCGTCAGGAATACAGGAGAAGAAATGAACCCATATCTTTGCTTCTAGGCCTCTTGTTGTTTTTAATCTGATGCCAAGTCAGTCCCTGACTCATGGAGACCCCAAATAACAAACCAAATGAAATGCTCCCGAATCCTACCACCACTGCCACTGTTGGTTGTAGACCAGACCTTTGTGATCCATAAGGCTTTCATTGGCTGATTTCCCAAAGTAGATTGCCAGCGCTTTCTTCCTAGTCTGCCTTAGTCTAGAAGCTCCTATGAAAGCTGTTCAGCATCACAGCAAAATGCAAGCTCCTACTGACAGATGCATGGGTGGTTATTTTGAATGAGGTGCACTGGTAATGAATCCAACCCAGGCTTCCTACATGAGAGTCAAACCTTCTGTCAGTGAACTGCGGCTGTTCCCCACTAAGGCCTTATGAAGGAGGAAACCACACAGCAACCTCCAGGTGAAAAACACAGCCACCCTGTCACGGAGTTTGCCGACGCAATGCCAAACCACAGCTCAACTTTCCACAGACACAACTGAATTGATGAGATGTTTGATATCTTCTGGACATGACTGAAAAAAACAATTGTGTTTTAGTAGAGGCAAAGTCTGTGTCTTTTTTTAAAGTGAGAATTACATTGCTGAAGGCTGTCATCGAATGGCATTCCGTAACCATATTCTGATTGACTAAAGACTGATAGTAGGTGTGGAAACCCCGGTGGTGTAGCGGTCAAGTGCTACGTCTGCCAACCAAAAGGTCAGCAGGTCAAATCCACTAGGTGCTTCTTGGAAACTCTGTGGGGCAGTTCTACTCTGATCCGTAGGGCTGCTATGATTTGGAATTGACTTGACGGCAGTGCTTTTGGGTTTTTAGAAGTAGAAGCAAGGAGCCCTGGTGGTGTAGTGGTTAAGCACTTGGCTGCTGACCAGAAGATCAGAGATCTGAATCCACCCCACAGCTCTGTGGAGAAAAGACCTGGTGATCTATGCCAGAAGACGTTAGACCCTAACCAAACCTGTAGCCATCCTGACTCACAGTGACCCTATACAACAGAGTAGAACTGCCCCACAGGGCTTCCAAGGCTGGTAATCTAGTGTAATTTCTGTAAAGTCCAGAAGCTGATCGCCGTGTTTTTCTCCAGTGGAGCAGCTGGCAGTTCTTTCAGTTAGCAGCAGAACACTAAACCACCACCCCACCAGGGCCTCTTTCCACAAAGAGTATAGCCTGGGAAATCCTATGAGGTAGTTTGACTCGGTCATACGGGGTCACTGGGAGTCATGTGTCACTTTGCGTACACAACAACAGTAGACACACGGATGAATTTGGGAGCTGACATAGGACCTCAGAGATCCTCTAACCCAGTATGTCCCAAATATTGTTGTTGTTAGGGGCCACCAAGTCAACTCTGAGTCATAATGACCCCTTGTAACAGAGCAGAATCGCATTATAGAGTTTTCGTGGCGGTAATCTTTACGGAAGCAGGCCAGGTCTTTCTGTAGTGGAGTGGCTGGGTGGGTTCAAACCACTCCACTGTCAGTTGGCAGCTGAGTGCTTCTGCATTGCGTGACCAGGCTCCTTTTCCAAGCGTAAGCCCAACGTTTCTCACGATGAAAGTGACAACAGCAGTGCTGTGATGTATTTGGCCATCAGGCTGAATGTATTTGCTTGAGAAGACTGCTTTTTCTCCTTCCTTCTTTTTAATTCTGTCATGCCTACCATTTATGGTACTCAAATACTTTTTCTTTTATGAGATGGCGATGATAACTGGTCACAGTTTGTTCATTTTTAATCCAAATTTGGCAACATAATTTGTGACCCGGATTACAGATCATAGAGCAAACACATAACATATTTGGCTGTACTCAAAAGGTTGGCAGTTTGAGTCTACCCAAAGGTGCCCCAGAAGAAAGGCCTGGTGATCTACTTCTGAAAAATCAGCCATTAAGCATTCTGGGGAGCACAGTCCTACTCTAGCACACATGGGGTCACCATCAGTCGTGGGCCTGCGCTAGGACATCTGGGCACTAGAAGTATACAAACCTGGATGTGCAGCCCAGTGCCTTTGTTGACATGCTGTGACATTTTGGGCACGTTGCCTAATGTCTCTGAGCTTCAGTTTGCCCCATCATGGAAAGATAACTAAATTGTCTGCCTCCCAGGGTGGCTGGGTGCATCAGAGGTATAACATGTGTGTGGTACCAGCATCTTTACCTGGCATGCAGGAAGTGGCTAATGGTTCTTATTTGTCACTGGCAGTTTGGATGAGTGTTGGCGACTGCAACACCTTATCACAGAACTAGAGGTGAATCTTGCCATCACCTGAAGATGTACTTTTGATGCTCTGCTGATCCTGTTGCTGCCTCAGTTGTTATAGTCATAGGGGTGTTTCGTGTGAGTCTGAGTTCCCAGAGAGTCTTCCTGAGCTGGCTGGGGATCACTTGGCCTCTCAGGTTGTAAGCACAGGGAGGAGGCCAGTGTGGTCTCTCTGCCACTGTGAAGGTGAGAGGTGGCAGCCCTTTCTCCATGGGGAGGGGGAGTCCTGGAGTCTTCCCTCCTGTGTTACTGCCAGTCAGTCCCAAGTTCTCATCTTGTGCTTTGACAGATGGCCTGGCAGGCTGCCTTTGGCTAGACAACCTAGTCACCCGCTGCCACTGGCTTGTGTTTGTGATTTGGACATAGATGTGAGGATGCATGAGGATCCACTGTAGGTAGGACGGGAACAAAGGAGAAAGAGGGCCTTGGACTGGGAAACAGAAGACCTGGGTCCCCTGCCAGACATGTGGTGCAACCTTAGCACCATCTGTGGCCAGTATCCCATCTCACCTGTGTAGGGAGCCCCTTCTAGATCTAACTTCTAGGAGTCTCTGCTTTCTGTTGCCTCTTTGTCCCCATTGTCCCTTGTCTGTGTCTCTCTTCCTTTCTACTCCACTCACATAGCAAATGTTTACAGAATGCTTGTAACATGTCACTGTGCTAGGTACAAGGACTCAAGGGAATTTGTCATCTGCCCGTGGGACCTCACTCTTTCTGTCCCTCCATCTCAATGGAATGATTGTGTTTTCTGCAAACCCAAGCCTGAAACCTGTGGGGTCTTTCTAGACCACTCTCTCTCCATCACTGTCCAGAGCTAGCTCAGATCCTTAATAGCATCAATTCTACCTCCAGCAGAGCTCTCAGAGGCATCCACTTCTTTCCAGTCCCCTGGCCCTTTGCCAGCTGGGGATGCCAGCTTCTGTCTGCCGGACCACTGCAGCCTCCTCCTCCCTGCTCTGGTCTGTCTCACTCCAATCCTTCCTCCAGGTGTCAGTGAGACCTTCCCAGGAGACACACCTTGTCCTGATAGCCCCCTGTGCACCCTTCATGATTCCTCTCTGATGATGAGTACAACTCGCGTCTGTCCTACCACCCTGCCCACTTTTCTCCTCAGCTCTTCCCCTTCCTTTCCACACTGGCTTCTGCGTAGGGCATGAGAACTTAAAGCACAACTTTCCTGCAGGTTAACTGGGAAGCTAGAGCATCCCACCCATCCCTGTGGAGGGGCAGAGGCAGCTCCCCCACGGCAGGTGGTAGGGAAGGCTGCTGGTAGGAAAGACCAGAGTGCCTCCCTTGGAGCCCTGCACTGCTGGCACACCTTCTCCGCTCCTATCATCAGAAAATTCAAGGGGCTGGGCCTACCCACTTCTTCCCTGATCAGACACCATTACAGAAGAAGTAAAGAACCATTGGTTCAATGCCCACACTCCTTGTCCTTGTCCTCCTTTTCCCAGAAGACCTGTAGCTGCCCCATCCTCTGCAGCCCACTTCCCTTCCCTTCCACAGACAGGCTGTTCTCTCATCTCTGTAACCACCTGGGACCTGGGAAGAGGTGCGGTCACCAGACCCGTTTCACAACCAGAAAGCAGAAACTCGAAAGGAACAAAATGACTTATCCAGGGAAGGGGGTCAAAGCCAGATCTCCTTACCCCTCCAGCTCCAGACCCCGGTTCTATGAGCGGTCTGAGCTCCCTTTTCCCTGCATTGTCCCTCCCACAGTGACCTCAGTGTCCGAGGAGGTGCCCCACCATTCCTTGCATTTCATAGGTCCTCCCTCAGCAGCCAGCTCCACTAGCCTCCCTAAGACCTGGGGGTCCGAGGCCTGTACAGCACAGAGAAGTGTGTGTGAGCTGGAGGGAGCTGCTTCTACCTTACCTCATTATGGGACAGGAAGACTTTCCTGCTGTGACCCCCAAGCCTTGACCCAGCCCGTGTGGGGTACAACAAGGAGCTGACACATGGGACTCAAACTCCTGCTGGTTGTCAAGTGGCTCGGCCAGGCTGGTGCCTGAATGTTGGGGACAAAATGTGGCTGTCCCAGGCGTGGGAGGGTCTGCCCGAGGCCATGCCCGCTCACCAGAGCGGGGTGCTTGGTGGGACCCTGAAACACCACCGTGAGCTGCCCATGTCCTCTTGTCCCCAGAACAAGACTGGATCTGGCTCCCAGATGGCCCTTGATCTTCTTCCCTGTCTGAGCCCGGACCCTAGCCACCAGCTGAGCCCTGGGTTTCTCCACTGGGTCCTAACTGCAGCCACAGACTGAGTCTCAGCGCTGGTTCCAAACTGAGCTCTGGCCCTTGGCTCAGAGTGAACCTGGTTCCATTAACCATCTATCAGACAAACCAGTGTGGCTGTTCCAAATGGACAGAGTGAAAAAGTGTGGGTGGCTTAGCACCACCCTCCCGTCATGGGGATGTTGATCTCCTGTCCTGCTGCTGGGTCAGTGGCCAGCAGGAGAACGTCTGAATGCCCAGGACAGCCACCCAGGAGCTCCACATCCCAGCCGGCAGCCCCACAGCCTCCCCAGGAGGAGCCCACCACAGCGGTGGGCTGTGAGCAGCCCCTTGCCCACAGTTAGCCTCCCTACTCCTCTGCCTGGTAACTGGTTGTCTTTTCCTGGCCTGTGTGGGCAGCTTGCTGAGCACAGCTGCAGACGGGCTATATTTAGCTGCTTTAATGAGCTCTGGGTGGCAGACGTCCGCCTTGGGAACACTTTTCTTTCGTATGCATGCGTATGTCTATGCACAGCGTGGTCCATTTTTGTGGGGTGTGTGTGTGTGTGTGTGTGTGTGCCTGTGCATTTGTGTATGTGCATTCCTGCATATACTTATTCACATGTTGGATACCTGTGTGGCTGGTGTACGTATGTGAATCTGTCTGTGTAGTGTCTGTGCGTTATTGGTGACGTGTACAGCTTCTGCCACTTACTGAAGTGCAAAATGAGAATGAGTCATTCATTCATTCACTTGTTTATTTAAAAAACTATTTAATGAGCATCTTTGACACAGTAGCACCTTGAGAGGCTCTGGGGTTAAAATGGAGCCAAAGCAGACCCAGTCCCACACTTTAAGGACCTTATAATCTGGAGGATGGAGGAAGGGAGGGCAGTAATCAAATAATCACAAAACTAAAAGCATAGTGGCTCTTCCTGGGAGACAGAAGTTCATGGTGCTTGTAGGGGAGGGAGGTGAGAGTGGAAGGCCTCCAGAAGGAGCAATAGTAAAGTTTCTGTAGGAAATATCTAGGCACAGAGGCAGTGGGAAGAAGGCTCTAGGCACAGAGAATAAAGTGTGCAAAGACCCTGTGGTGAGAAGGAAAATAGTACATTTGAAACCTAGAAAAGGCTTAAATGGCTGAGCTCAAAGAGGGAAGAGAAGTAGTAGGAGGCAAAGCTGGAGAGATGGGGGAGGAGGCTAGGGATCCGTCCCCTTGGGCCTTGGTCAGGATATGGGAAGCCAGAAGAGGTGGTGGCATGGTAGATGGTTAGAATCTAGTTATGATTCAGTCAAATTATGGAAAAGGAAGTCACATGCAAACCTTCTGGTATGAGGAGAGTTGAGTAAAGGGGCTTTATTACAGGTGAAGGAGGGTTTAAGGAACCCTACAAGCACAAGCAACACCTTGATGCAGGCCTACCCTTTGAGACAGCTGCAAGGAGAGGCCCCAGGCAGACACTGCGGCCTGCAGCTGATGGACCAGCCTATAGTCACCTGGCAGGGAAGGAGCCTTATTCTCTTGGGTTCTCCTACTGGTGCCTTCCACTGGCCAAACCTAAACACAGGTTGAGGAGGGGAAGGCAGGGTGCCTCACTCATCAGGGCCTGCAGTGGGTGACAGGGTGGAAGCCGACACTGGAGGGGCAAGTGGAGAATGTGGGACCTTCCCCTCTCCTCATCTGTCTGCCATTACCCTAAAGCCCCCAGATGTCTTCCCTGACACCTCCATGTGTGTACATGTGTGCTGTGTATATTAATGTGTGTAGGGGATGTTGTGTGTATGAGGGGGTTAGGTGTATGCGTGTGTGCCCGTGTGCAAAGCACTCTTCTTCCACACTGGCGAGCACTGGGGTCCATGAGACCCAGCCTGGTGGCCCACTGTGTCCTGGTCTACAGCTCCCGGCTTAGACCTAGGCTCCCTGGGGCACAGTGAAGCTGTCCTGCAGCCTCGCGAGCTGTGAGGTGCCTGCCTAGGTCTCCGGCCTCTCCTCTGCCGGTGGCACGGACTAGGGATCTGTTTCTTTCCAGCTCCAGGGGATTTCTGTCTCTTGGAATCCTTTTCTCAGGGGAACAAAAGCACTTTTGGAAACAAAAGTCTAAACACTTGCACAGACCTTCCCAGAGGCAAAGAAACCAGAGCAGGGAGAATATATAAATTAGCATCTCAAAAAATCACCCTGCTACATGCATTAAAAAAAATTCTTTTTTTAAATCTCTCTTTTGGACAGGTAGTACATGTACATGGTGTAAAATTTAAAAGGGACAAAAAGGTGGACAATATGTCGCTCTTCCCTGTCCTTCAGCTCACTCAATCCCTCTCTCCTAAAGCAGCAGTTGCTACTGGTTTCTTAGACACCATTCCAGAACTATCCTTTGCATAGATCCATAAATATATGGATCCATATGGATGGATTGGAATATACGGAACATATATGCATATATCTATAAATATATGAAGCATATGCATGAATATTCATATATAGATTAGATATATACTCATATATCTAATCTATATATAGATGAATATAGATGTAGATACCCACAGAAATGAAAGCATCTGGTGCATTCCATTCTCCCCCATGCTTTTCTCGGATAATTATGATTATCTTACTATCTAAGTACACTTAGAGATGCCTCTTTGTAAAGGACGTGTTATATTTCTCATAATTTAACAAGTAGCATAATTTAACCAGTTTCCCACAGATAGACTGTCTTAGTCATCCTGTACTGCTGTAACAGAAACACCTCAAGTGGATGACGTTAACAAAGAGAAGTTTATTCCTTCACGGTCTAGTAGGCTGCAGGTCCAAATTCAGGGTGCCAGTTCTACGGGAAGGCTTTCTCTCTCTTGCAGCTCTGCAGGAAAATCCTTGTGTTGCATCAGTCTTTCCTTGGTCTCGGAGCATCTCAGCACAGAAATCTCAGGTCCAAAGCATGCACTGTGCTCCTTGCACTGCTTTCTTGATAGCTTTAGGTTCCTATGCCTCTCTGAATGTGTCTGTCTTTTATGTCTCAAAAGAGATTGATTTAAGACACTACCTAATCTTTCTGATACATATATTTTTGGGAGGAGTAATTCAGTCCATAACATGGACATTTAGGTTGCTTCCTGTCTTTTGCTATTAAAACTGACATAGCAATGGTTAGCATTGTCTTTGTGCCATTTTGTACATGGGGTTGGCGTGGTTGGGTTCAAGGGTGTGTGTGTTTTGTATTTTGAAAGGCATTGCCAATTGCTCTCCTGAATATGGTGCTGATTCTCTCATTCCCCAGCAATGAATGAGGAGGATCTGTTTGCCCACATAGTGACCAGCACAGTGTTTACTGGACCTTTTAACCATTGCCAATCTGATAAAAAGTGTTTTAGGATAGTTTCCATGAGCACTTCTCTTGTTTGGGGCCCTTAGGTTGAACCTCCGTTCATATATTTAAGAAGCGTTCTTAGTTCTCTTTCTGGAACCCACATGCATTTTGAGAGGATGAGGAATGTGTGGGCCAGAGTGCTACTGTATTCCTTTGTGTGTGTGTTGGCTGCCTGGGATCTTTGGGGCACCCTTTCCAAGTAGGTCTAGGTGTGGTTGAGGATCTTCAGGGGGTAGAGTCCAAGGTCCAAGCAGGTTGGGGACTGTACTTGATACTCCTGTTCCTGGTAACAGCCACTGTCCTCCTCTTCCTCCCAACCACGAGTCACTGAGGGGGCAGGACTTTGGCGTGGAGACATCTAATACAGTGACGAGGCAACCCTATTTTTCCCCTGTGCTGTGCATGATGCTTCAGGAGGCTGACAGAGCTCTGGCCTGATGTCCTGGGTTTAGATTTCCATACCTTCACTTACATCCTCAGAGAAGGCACCTAACCTGCTTGAGCCTCCTTTTTCTCACTGCAGAATGGAGAGAGCACCGTTGACTTCTCAGGATCTACGTGAAGATTATCTGAGATGTGGGAGGAGAACTAGAAACTCAAGGCAAATCTTAGGAGAGATTTGCCAGGGTTGGAGTTTCCTTGTGATTGTCTCTTTGGAACCTACACTGGGCCTTATTCAAGATGGTGACACTGTGGATCTAAGCTGCATTCTCCCAAGAAGAGGACTTCCTCGGAGATGCCTATATGCTCACTCACCCTCTAGTGGTGAACGCGGGTGTTAAGAGGCAGGATCTGAGGGCCGGACCTCGGGGCTCTGTGAGTTGTCGTTAGCCCCTCAGAGGTCTGAACACTTAAGGCTGGCATCATGGGCCAAATGCATCGAGGCTGAAGTGCCTGAATTCTGATACTCGGAGGGGTAAGGAGCCACAGGAGGGACTCACCCTGCGGATGCTTCAGCTGTGGATGAATATTTCCTCCCCAGCATCCCTGTTAAGTGGTCCATTATGTATCTTGCTGGTATAACTTTATGGGCCATTTTTGAACTGTTATAATCATTCCCTAAGTTAGCTGGAATTGACTGTCCCCAAACTGCCCCACCCCCATTCACCCTGGCCCTGCCCCCTGCTTCTGGACCTGAACCCTGCTACGCAGGGGTATGCAGGCAGCAGTCACATCTTCTTGGGTCTGCGCCTTATTAGCCTGGATCCCTCAACTTCCTTAGCCACTTTTTGAAGAATTGTTGTCACTTGTCAAGCTCCAGATATGCCCTCAAGGAGGCCTGTGCTCTGAACAGCGAGTCCAGGTTTGTGCAGCCTCAGAGCCCTACAGCTGCCTTTGGCTGTTTCTAGTCTTTGATCGTGTGAGCTCGGTCTTTGTCACATGATGTAGCTTGATCCAGTGATCAGTCCTTGAACCTGTAACCCTGGCGGCTTGCTCCATTCTTGAGGGCGGATACTGTGTCTGATTATCTTGGCGTTTTGGGCCCTTGCACAAGGCTAGGCAATAACCAACCAGTAGGAATCAACAAGTGATACCCAGTCCATTTTCTAACCTAAATGCAGGATCTTAAGTTACCCATATCCTGTTTCATACACTAGCCTGCTGGCTCCCTGAGGGCAGGCATTTTGTTTTGTTCGTAGTCTTTGCATCTAGTAAAGTAGTGGCTTGTAGTTTGTCTGCCAATGTATTACTGTAAATGTGACAGACGCTGGTGTTACCTGTTGTACTGGGGTGGATAGTGCCCCCCACAAACTCTTGTCCTCCTGGAACCTCAGAATGAGACCTTATTTGGAAATTGGGCCTTTGCAGATGTGATGAGTTAAGATAAGGTCATCCTGGGCTAGAGTGGTGTCCCTGTGGGAGAGAAAAGGATGTTCAGAGAGACGGGAAAAGGCCAGGCAGGTGAGGACGGAGGCAGCTACAAGCCAAGGAATGCCGAGTGCCGCGGGCAGCACTCAGAAGCTAGGAGGAGGCAAAGAAGGGTTCTTCCCTAGAGCCGTCAGGGGCATCACGGCCTTGCCAACCACAGAACTACGAGAATAGCTTCCCATTGTTTTAGGCCACCCAGTGTGAAGTTCTTCTTTGTGACGGCCGTGGGAATCGCCTAATCAATGGATATCTTAAATATTTTTAAAACAAAAGAAATGTGGGCTCACAAAAAAAAAAAAAAGAAAGTTAATAATATAATAATAAGTCTGTGTCCTCCTTTGCAGAGAAAACCACTGTAAATATTTTAGTGTGTTTTCTTTCAGTGCCTGCCTTCCAGGCTTCGGGGTTGTTTTTCACATAGCTGGGGGCTGGGGCTTCTGCAGAGGAGAGTAGCCAGGAGTCTGGCTGGTGAACAGGAGCAGACTTATTAAAAAATATATTTTATTGTAGTTTAAGTAAAAGTTTACAATCCAAATCAACATGCCATATGAACTGCACCCGCACCACTATGCAATTCTGCCCTCAGTCCCCATGACAGTGCACTCCTCATTTCTACCTTGTACTTCCAGCATCCATTCAACCAACTCCTGTCCCCCTCCACTCTCTAATCTCTCCCCCGGACGAGAGCTGCTCAGACAGCATCATGTATACACTAAAGCCAAGAAGCATGTTCTTAACCAGAATCACTTTATGTTTTATTGTTCAGTCCAATCTTTGTCTGAAGAGTTGGCTTCAGTACTGGTTTCAGCTCTGGGCTAACAGAGTCCAGGGGCCGTGTCCTCAGGGGACACTTCAGTCTGACAGACCATCAAGTGTGGCCTTTTAATACAGTTTTAGTTCTGCACACCGATTTTTCTCCTGTTACAGTGGGAACTGTACATTGTATTCCCTGTCAGAGCAGTCACTGGTGGAGGCCCGACACCGTCTAGTTGTTCGAGCCTCGTGTTGACGTAGTCTCTGGATCAGATGGTACCCTCTGCCTGCTGCGCTTACATTTTGCTCATGCCTTTGATGTCCTTTGTTTTCCTCTGCTCCAGGTAGATTGGGACTAATTGATGCAACTTAGATGGCTGCTTACAAGGGTGTGTCTGACCCCAGTAGTATCTGACCCCAGATACTACTCACCAAAGTTAGTTATGCCAACTAGCCTAGATGTTCCCTGAAACTGTGGTCCCGCAGACAGACTTTTAAATTATGCTTGGTGGAGCCCTCGGGGACTGAAAAGGTATAAAAGCAGGGTTGGGGCTCTGGGCCCCTCATCCTGCTTAAGCAAGAGCCTGACTGCTTTCATGTGTTTTACAGATCAGATTCTAGATCATTTCATTGGATAAAACATTTCACTGTTTTAAAGTGTATTAAAACCAGCAGCTGAAGGCCCATGCCAGTCAATCCTCATCCTGCATAGATTGAGAATCCCATTTCAGACTGGCAAAAATGACACCTTTATGTGGGTCCCATGGGCCATGGCATAGCTGTGTAGCCCAACATGGAATCTTCTTGCTCTGGCCCCCAAATCATTGCTCTCCAACCTTAGGTTATAGCCACAAACCAGGGGTTCCCTAGTTTGTCATCCTGCTAGTGTCTCCCTCTTCCTAGGTACCTGGGACCCTGGCATACTGTTGGGTTTCCTGGCTCATGATCATGATCAATGATCCAGTGAGGCAAAGTTGGCAAAGTAGATGATCCCATCAGAGCTCTAGAAGCTTCCATTTCTTTTTCTAAAATATACTTTATTGTTATTTAAGAACAGTTTTACAATCTATTTTGTTCTGTCATAGAAGACCCAGAATTTTCCCCGCTATTCCATTCTCATTGCCCTTCCCTCCCCACAATGTGCTTCCCCTTTTGTCTGGAACTTTCCATGACCTTTTGACAGAGGTTGAGCTTCACTCACTTAATCTCAGCTCCAGAGAAGAGCCTCTCAGAGAGCTCCATGTACGTGTTGAAAAGTTTGTTCATTGCCAGCCTCACTCTGTTCTTTGTATAGTTGAGTTCAGTCTTTGTCTGGGGAGCTGATCCCAGTGCTGGATTCAGTTTGAGTTAGAGAGTCTAAGGGCCATGCTCTCAAGGGCCCTTCTGTTTGGAGGGATAAGCTTCCTTTTCTAAGTGCTCTGGAAACACCAGTTTATTAATGCGCACCAGGATTTGCTTGGGAATGAATACCAAGCTCCCTAGTTGGAATCAAACACATTGAAAATCCAAGTGACATTTGCTACCTCCAGTTTCGTGGTTCCTCCTTTGCCTTAGTCCCTCAAAGTAACTCAGCTGCCTTGTCTACACTCCACTTCTGGTCCCAAGGGTGAGTTCTGCTGGGGAGGGAGGCTTGAACTCACTCAGGAAAGCCATCTTTTCATCTTGAACTCAGAATCTCAGACTGCCACAATGTCTTAGGGGAGAACGCAAGCCAACCCTCTTGTTCTGCTGTGGTGTGGAGAGGTGTCCTTTCCCATCCTAGGACTCTTTGAGCTGTCTGTTTGCTCTTACCCGAGTGTCATTCCCCGTGTGGCTTTACCTGGGGGCTGGGGGCTGTGGTCTGAGTTTTTTTGCTGCCACTGAGGCAGTTCTCCTGGGTAAACCTCTGTATCCCAGGTCAGAGCCAACCAAATCTGTTGCCATTGAATCACTTCCAACTCATAGCAATGCTATGTGTGTAGAACTGTGCTCTGTAGGGTTTTCACAGTTGTCACCTTTTGGAAGTAGATCACTCGGCTTTTCTTCTGAAATGCCTGTGGGTGTATTGGAATTGCCAGTCTATTAGTTGATAGTTACTTAACCATTTGTGCCACCCAGGGATTCCTTCACTTCAGAGAAAGTGATAAAAACTCTGGGTTCATTGAAAAACTCATCTATTTATGCCCAGCAGGTACCCCCATGTACCCACAGAAGATTAGATATTGTACAGGTACTTTTCAGGACGTGACACTTGGTCTCAGGTGAAACTCAGCTTTACCTGTTTGACCAAAGGGAAGACTAATAAAGGTGGGAGGGACTTCAGGAAACTGGTGGGATGGAGGGTGAAGTGGAGTGGTCAATTTTAGCAGGGGGTACCCCCAGACACACCCTTGTGAATTCCAGCAGCTGGTGGCAAGACAGGTGGAGATGGCTGAACTCTTCAGCCAAGCTGGGGTGATGCTTTGCTTACGGTGTCGAATGTGTGGGTGACCTTGGCTTTTGTCTCAAGAGCGGCGTGGCACATCAGTAATTAGAAGGAATGATCACAATTTGTGCCTTATGAAGGCTGTGATTAAGCAAAAATAGCCTCCATTCTTCAGCCAGAGGGAGGAGCCTTGGTGAGCTGGGTGGGCCATGAGTCCCTGCACTGTGGCTGGCAGTGGTGCTGGGAACAGACCCTGCAGGAGCTGGCCTGCCTTAAAGCTTGTCATAAAACATTGTCATACAACAGCTGGGGTCTGCTACACCCCAAATCCATGCACAGCAGGAGCCCAGCCTGAACAGGGCCATGCCAATAAAAGTTAGCCGGAAGTGGGAAGGAGCAGGCAGCTTGATGGTAAGGCCTGAGGACCTTTGTGTGGCCGTCCCACCACTCAGGATCCCCTACCTGCAGCTCTTGTTACCAGAGACTCTGGGGAAGCTGCTGGAGGCTGAGGCACAAAGCCCAAACCATCAAAGCAAGTTCTTCTAGAACCTTCAGAGGTTTCCCAATGCCAGTCCCCCTGGAGACTTTCCAGAAATATGCCTCCCTGTGGATGCTGCTTCCCTGAACCTGACTCTCCCTGAGCATCCAGCAGCAGAGAGATGTCTTACAGGCCATGTGCACGCTGGATTCTTCACTGGCAATAAGTTTCCACAAAAATGTTGTGCTTTGGGGCCCCGAAAGCTGATAAACCCCAGCCCTGTTCTCCAGGGACTCAAAGTCTGATAGGGGAACAAACAAGTAACCCCACGGCAGCCAGCCAGGCCCAGCTCTGCATGCTGTGGGAGCACAGAGAAGCAATAACCGTCTCTAAGAAGCCTTTTTAGAGGTGGTGAAATTGAATGAGATCTTGAAGGATCAGTACGAGTTTGCCTTCCTTTGTCAGTCAGTAAGGGAAGGAAGGGCTTTCTAGGAGAGGGCTCAGCTTCTGCAACAGCCTGGAGGAGTGAAAGTGGTGAGTCTTGTGGGTGGTCTGAGCAGTGGCCTCGGTTGTTGTGATGGGGATGGCTCTCAGCAGAGCTCTGCAGGTGAGATACAGGCAGGGCAGCCTTGGGGCTGAATTTATGCATGATTCAGAACTCCAGGAAGGCTGGGGGCCTGCTTTTCTGTGGGTTTTCTCTAGTTCTGTTAGATAACTCTCCAGGGGCCAGAATCTCGAGGCAGGCTGGGTCCTCCCTCCTTTCTCTCTTAGAACAAAATATTTCTGGCTTTTGTGTATTGGAAGAAAGTAAGCTCTGTCCTCAAACAGCAATGGAAGTGAAATTCTTCCTCTTTGCAAGTGATGGGGAGAGGGATGCTGAGGACAACCCTACGCAATCTCCAGCTTGTGGCTGCCATCCCCACTGAGCCAGGAACTGTCTCAGCATCATTTGTGCCCGGCATGCAGCACCTGCCTGCAAATTCAATGCCCAGAGCCTTGCACAGGGCCCCAAGGTAGCTGAGTGCAGGCAGTTAAGGGTGATGCTGCTTCTAGGTCTGTGTCATCATGAGGGAGCAGGACCCCGCCCCTGCTGGGCAGAGGGCATGGTGCCTGGGAGCCGGCAGGACCCTCATGTCTTCCCTGCATCTTATTTATAGCTCACTGTGGTAATTTGTGGCAATCATAGCATTTAATCCTGTAATCACACTGCAAGCAGGCACCCAGCCCATTGAGGCTGGGGAGACTGCCAGGGCTAAGGGAGGGACTTGGCGGCCAGGCAGCAAGTGTGGAGGTGGCAATATCCCCATCAACCTCTAGCCCCAACTTGTCAGCAATGACCCTGGCTCTGTGTGTCCCTCTGTGCCCTCTCTGTCATCATCATCATCATAAGATACAATAGCAACTAACACTGTGTTCCAGGATCTGTTCTAAATCCTTTATGTGTATTAACTCAGTTATTCTCACTGCAAGTTGAAGAGGTAGCTACCATTGTTATCCCCATATTCCAAATGGGTGGTGCAAAGGGTTAACACACTTGGCTGCCACACTTGGTTAACACACCCGGGTCTCTTCTGCCTCCCATCCCTCTGTATCTAACCACACCCCTTCCATCCCTCAGTACCTAACAGTAAGTTATAAATCAGGCAGGGACAAGCCTGAGCTGCTGCAGGAGCGCTAATAAGTGCTGGGCACGTTGGAAGGTTGAGCCCACCCTGAGGCTCCTTGGAAGAGAGCCCTGAAGATCTACTTCCCCAAAAAATCAGCCATTGAAAACCTGATGGAACATGGTACCACTCCGACACACATCAGGTTGCCCTGAGTCAGAACTGGCTCAGTGGCAACTGGTTGGTTTAATTCCAGATGAGGAAACTGAGGGTCATGTCTCACAGCTGGTAAGAGCCAAGATTTCAGCTCAGGTCTTTTGGCTTTTAAGCTTATCTCTCTCAGGCCCAGAGGGGAGAGCTCTCCCAGGTTCCACGGGCTGTGATCTCAGCCCTGTCTCTGCTCCTGGTTCCTCCTGGTTCTTCTGCCTCAGGGCCACACTCAGGCCACGTTACCCCATGGAGTGTAGCTGCCTCGTCCTGGGCATCCACAGTCACTTTCCCCCTAGGACACTTTCTTTCCTTACAGGCAAATGACCTTCACATTCCATGGCAAGGTGGAAGAAGGTCTTGCCTCAGCTGACCTGGACTAGAGTCTCCTGGGTACCAGCTCACAATCTGTGTTTCCATTTCTCGTCCTGCAGAACGGGCAATTATGAAGGTTGAAAGAAGGGGGGAGCACCTTTGACAAGCATTGTGTTCTGTGGAGTGTGGGGCCCTGTAGCTGGGGGTTGTAAGCACAGGCTGTGGGGCCCCGCTAGCTAGGTTCACATGCTGTCTCTGCCACTCAATTGTATTAGTTGTGTGGCCTGGGGCAAGTGACGTTGGCTCTTTGCCCCTCATTTTTCTCAGCTGTGTAATGGGGCTAGTAACAATAAACCTGAACAAAGAAAGTAGTTGTGAGGACTAGATGAAATGATTCACATAAAGCATGTCGTATCTGGAACTTAAGTGCCAAATCAAAACCTAAACCTGTTGCTGATTCTGACTCATGGTGCCCCTGTGTGTTGCAGAGTAGAACTGTGCTCTAGGGTTTTCAATGGCTGTAATCTTGATGGAAGCAAGTCATCAGGCCTTTTTCCTCAGCACCACCGAGTGAGTTGGAACCACCCACCTGTCAGGTAGCAACTGAGAGCAAACTGTTGGACACAGTAAGTGCTCAATAAAACTGAGCCCTCACTGTCAGCCTTTACTGTCCTGCCCCAAGGGCAGGGCCCAGGTTTCTTCTGCCTGGAACCCCTCAGCATCTAACCAAGCCCCTTCCATCCCTTGATTTACAAGTCAGGCAGGGATGAGCCTGAGCTGCTGGCAGGGGCGTTAGTAAGTGCTGGGCAGAGCTAGGTTTCGGAACAAGTTTTTCCTCCTCCTCTTAAATGCTAAAAACCCTCCACTGCTTGGGCAACAATTTCCTGTCTGTGTGGGCAGTGGCTCAGAGCTCATAAAGTGGTTACCCATAGACCAGGGCTTTGTCTCCAAGGACAGAGTAATTCAGAATTGTACTTCCCTACGGAGAACGCTTCCCAATTGGAATTCTGATAGAAGCTCCTTCCCCTAGGCTTTGTGGTAAATCAAGGTGATGCTGACTTAAACACAGTTTGACCAGGGTTCCCACCTACAGCTGTCACCTGCAGGATTATCCGCCAAGCCCCTGAGAGGGACCCTCCTGGGATGTGACTGCTAGAAGACTGCAACAGGCTTATGTTAGGGAGTGGGAGAGTGTGACAAACGAGAAGCTCTTCCTTGTCTAGACTGAGCTACTGTAGTGGGTGAGTTCTCTGTCACTGAAAGCAAACAAGCGGTTCCCAGCCTAGTTGTGTGAATCAGCTATACAGAGGAAGTGGTACCCAAGTCATGGGGGAGAAAAGAGAAGAGGCAAGGTCAGCTTGATGGAAGGAAGGATTCCTCAAGCTGGCTGGGGTCACTGGGGGAAGGGTAATGATGGTCTGTCTGTCTGTCTCCACTGGCTCAAGGGTTAACAAACTTTTCTGTAAAGGGCCAGATAGTACTTCAGGCTTTGCACGCTGTCAAGTCTGTTACAATTCCTTAACTTGGCCACCCCTCCCCAATACCTCCATTGCTGTCGAGTTGGGTCCAACTCGTGGCCACCCTAGAGGTCAAAGTAGAACTGCCCCCGTAGTCTCCAAGGAGCGCCTGGCGGATTGGAACTGCCGACCTTTTCATTAACAGAGGTAGCATTTAACCCACTACGCCACCAGGGTTTCCTGGCCACCACAGAAAATATATAAATGCGTGAGCCTGGCTGTGTTACAATAAAACTTTATTTACAAAAACATTTGATGGGACCCAGTGATCCCACTGCTTGGAATATATCCTCCAGAAGCAAGGGCACTCACACGAACAGACACATGCGTGCGAATGTTTGTTGCAGCACAGTCCACAATAGCAGAAAGATGGAATCAACCCAGGTGCCCAGCAACAGATGAATGGATAAATAAACTATGGTATATAACTCAGTGGAACACTATGCAATGATAAAGAACAATGATGATTTCAGGAAGCATGTCATAACCTGGTTTCAACTAGAAGACGTTATGTTGAGTGAAATTAGTCAGCGGCACAAGGACAAATATTGTATGAGACCCCTACTATAAGGACTTAAAAACAGACTCATGTATGGAAGAAAAGACTCTCTGATGGCCACAAGGGAGGGTAGGGAGGAAGGGAGAGGGCTGGTTATAGATTAGATGGTTGACAGAAATTTGGTTGGGTGAAGTCAGTGACAGCACACATTAGAAAGAAGATCAGTTTAACTGGACTTCAACATAACCTGACAACTCTTTCAGTCTTAACCCAATATTGCAAGGACAGAATAGCAGAGGTGGGAGCCTGGTGCCATGTTCTCAGGGGACATCGAGGCCAGTTGGCATAACTAGCCTATTACTAAGAGAGTCTTCTCCACCCCATATTGGTGAGGAGTGTCTGGGGTCTTAAAACCTAGCAAGCTGCAATCTGAGGTACAACAAATGTTCCCAACTCAGCTGAAACAGATGATCACCTAGGACAACAATCACATGGAGGAAAGAGAACTCAGAAGACAGCAAAACCTATGTGGATGGGTGACTATATCAGCATGTGATCAGAAGAACCAGATGGTACCCGGCCACCACCAGTGACAGCTGTGATGGGGCTCACAAAGTAGAGCCTCAGTGGCAACATGAGACTAAAAAGGGATGCACCCTGAGAACTCCACTAAAAATCCACAACTGATGGTCCGAAGGCCTTGGGGTTCCCCTGGGAGCATGACCCCTAGACGTGATGCTGTCCCTGATCATAAACTATTACTGAGGTCAACTCTTTGGACAGGAATAGACTGGACTTGGTGACAGTGACCATATTGTGTGTGCACTTGATGGTTTTATGCATCTATAGAATGTTGTCTGACTGGCTTCTTACTGGAGGGGAGTGGAGAGTGTGGCAAGGAGGGGACAGGAAATTGTTATGAGGGTATGACATGTATGGAACAGAAAGAAGGATTGTGCTGTCACTGGGCAGGGAGAGGAGAAGGAGCTGCAGACAGGCAGGCATGCAAATTGTAACTGGATTGTACACTTTCACTCAATCACAATTAAAAAAAAAATAGTTGAAGGGTCAGATTGGGTCCATGGCTATAGTTTACCTAACTCTGTGCTGGAGGAATAAGGGGCTAGGGAGGGCTGGGTGCCAAGAATTTTTCCCTGGAGAAGGATGTCTTGAGCCCCGGAAGCTCGGAGAAGCAGGAGAGTGTTTCTTGCCAGGGGTTGGCTTCACCCAGAGCTTGTATGTGATGACCATACTGCTGGCCTTCCCTGTCTGAGGGCCCCTTTCCACTAGATTGTGGTCTCCTCATTCTTCCTGGCCCTGCTGTGTCTCTGACAGCTTCAAACAGATAATTTCAACAATGTGTTATCCAGCTCTTCTGGTTGTTCTCAGAGGGAAGGGTGGCCCAAATCACTGTCCATAACTGGAAATGGAAGGCCTCCGGTGGTACTCTGATGGCTGCTGTGGTGAAGGCACGCTGGAGTGTGCTTTTGTAGGACACCCCCTCTTGGGCCTCCTGATCTGTGTAATGGGGATAATAATCATACCCACTCACAGCCTTGTCATGATTTAACCTGCTTGTCTCTCTTTCCTTAGGAGGAGAAAGCTTTGTGGTGTGGGTTTCTCAGGCAGGGTCCTGGTTGGGGTGAAGCTCCCTAGCTGCAGACTCTAATTATATCTCACCTATAGGTCAAGGCCTTACTATGGAGTCCACGTCCCACAAGACCAGCAGTCCCCTGGGAATGCCTGCTCACATGCGAGACGCTTGGAGATGCTGAGGTGGCCTCTGTTCTCTCTGCAGGAGAGCTGTACCGGGTTTCCTTGAGAAGACAGAAGTTCCCAGCCCAGGGGAGCATCGAGATCCGCGAAGACACTGAGGTGGGCTGGGTTTCCGAGGCTGTCTCGTCAGGATGTCAGGGAGTTTTCACCCAGCTCTTCAGTTGACTTGCTTTGTGATGCTGGTCAGGTTCCTGTCCTTCTCTGAGTCTCGGTTTCCACAGAAATCGCAAGGGTCTCTCGAGTCCCTTTCAGCCTTAACACTGAGGAGCTTGCCGTGCTGGCAGCCTGTGGCCACTGCTCCTCTGTGTTGGTGTCTCTGCTCCTCCCCTCTCCCCACTCTCGCTCCTCTCTCTATCTGATGGATGTCCCTCTCAGGAAGGCTGTCCTCAGCGCTCCTGCAAGACCCATGTCCTCCTGCTGGTTCTGCACGGGGGGAACATCCTGGACACAGGCTCAGGGGACCCATCCTGCAAAGCGGCTGACATCCACACCTTCAGCTCTGTACTGGAGAAGGTCACCCGTGCCCACTTCCCCGCTGCCTTAGGCCACATCCTCATCAAGTTCGTCCCCTGTCCTGCCATCTGCTCCGAGGCTTTTTCGCTCATTGCCAAGTAAGTTGATTGCTGCTGGGATGGCCTGCGGCTGGGGGCAGAGGGTTGAGTGGAGGGGTTGCCTATGCTGGTGCCTGGGGTGCAGGAGGATGTCTATCAAGGCCTCTCTGGGATGTCAGGCCCGGCCGACCATGAGCACTGCAGGGAGGGAAGTGGACCCGAGAGTAGAAGGTAAATACACGCGCACACTGACACCACTGAGAGTAGAGTACAATTAACACACACGCACTGATGATTCTTCTGGCCCGACCTGACTGGTGCTGGTCCTTGATGGCTCAGATCCAAGTCCTGGGCTCAGGAGGCCCCAGATCTAGTTGGCCTAGATATGGAAACTGAGGCACTGAGCAGTTCAGCAACTTCCGCCCTCTCAGGCAGCTAGTGGAACCAGGATCCAGGCTGAAGCTCCCTCTCTCCAGAGCTGTATGATGACAGCCCTGTAAGAATACATGCTATAGTGGTGCATCATGGAGGTTGTACAGGGCACTGCTGTCACTCGCAGGCAAGTACCTCTATCTAGGAGTGTGCCTTGAGAGTAGCAGAGCCTGTTTAAGTATGTGGGCTTGAATGTCAGCCTGGATTTGAATCCCAGCTGTGTGATGTTGAGCAAATAGCTTAACCTCTCGTGGTTTCAGTTTCCTAATCTGTAAAATGGGGATAATAATCATACCCACTCACAGAGGATTCCATGTGATAGCAGATGAGTGAAGCACTTAGGGTATGGAAGCTGTATTTAACAGTAGCCTTGCAGAGTGAGAAGGATTTCTTTTTCCATTGATGGAGAATAGGGTAGGGAGGGAGACATTCCTAACTCTGAGCACAGAGCCTGGCTGGCAGAGAGGAGGCAGGAAAAGATGGAGTCCAGAGTTTTTAGTATGGGTGTGCCATGCTCACCCAATGACCCTGGCATGTCTCTGCCTCACTGTGGGCCTTGGTTGTCCATATAAACCTGCTCTGGTACCTGCAGAGGTGAAACTGAGACACCAGGGGTTCCTCCAGCATCTGGGGGTCAGTGGGAGATCCTGTTCACTGCTCCAGGCGTTCTCAGGTCTGGTACCTGCTCTGTTCGAGGTCCCTGGAGCTAGGTGGGAAATCTAGTTGTTCATAAATAAAACCAGTTGCCATGGAGTCACTTCCAACTCAGGACATCCCTATATGTATCAGAGTAGAGCTGTGCTCCAGAGGGTTTTCAGCGGCTGATTTTTGGGAAGTAGATCACTAGGCCTTTATTCTGAGGCACCTCTGGGTGGACTTGAACCATCAACCTTCCAGTTAGTAGCTGAACACTTAACCATTTGTGCCAGCCAGGGATCTGCTCATAAATAATAGGTGCAAAAAAGGCCCCAGCAGCTGCAGGACCTACATCTAATAGCATTTGGAGAACTGCTAGGCCTGAAAGCTGTGAAGCCAGAAACATCCAGCATTTCAGGGTGAAAGAGAGGCGGGTGGACACCGCATCCTGACAGTCCTCCCACTTACTCCAGCTTCGTTAGAGCCTTGAGCTTCTGCAGACACGAGTCCCACCCAGCTGGGGATGTGGAAGGTGGAGCGGAAGCCAGCCTGGTGTGGGAGTGGGGGCTCCTGACTCTGTCCACCTGTGAAGATGGAGCTCTCAATCAGATGTGGCTCTGAGGAGGGGCTAAACTGAGTATCCCTAATCGGGGATGAGAACTGAGAGCCAAACGGGGCACCCAGCTGCTGGGGAGAGGCTTACCCTGCGTGAGCGCCCAGGTCTGGGCTAGCCAGCCCCTTTTCTTCTCTAGAGCGCACTCTTCCCCTCTGTGCAAGGAGGGGATGGCTGCTTCCCTCTGAACTAGCAGCAGCGTCCGGACTCATGTTCCCTGGAGACAGACAGGGCAAGTCTCTATCAGAACTGGCAGGGAGAAAGGAGAGGAGGCCGGTGGTTCCCCCAGCTGGTTCATCATCCAGATCCCAGATGGGTGTCATCCTTGTTAAACCATGCAGTATCCAGGCCTCAGCCCCAGAGCATCAGAAGCAGGAGGGGCACAGCCTGGGAATCTGCATCTTGGACGACTGCTTACAGCTTCTGCCAGCCCATGGGCTAGGGAAGCGAGCTAACTGTGGCTCCTTTCTTTTCACACTCTAGCATCAGGGAGTCAGTCATGCTGGTGCGTCTCAGGGCCCCCACTCCCCACCGCACTAGGACAGTTGACCTCCAGGCTGAGTCATCCAGTCTCAGCCAAAGACTGATAACCTGGCCACTTGAGGGGCCCAGGGGACAGAGCTTGCTAGCTCCCCCAGGCAGCTGCTCTCCAGGGCCATTAATCACCTGGTAATCAGTTCTGGGAGGGAACTCTTCGCAGCTCATTAACATCTCTCCGGCTGCAATTGAGGCCTGTTTCCTCTAATTTGTGTTCTTTGGAGATAAGCAGCCCCGCAGAAGCATCCTTGCACACTGTGAAGATGTGGCCACGTGCGGAGGGGGGCTTGAGCCCTGCCACCTGCCCCAGGGTTTGGCATTGGGCTTGGTCAGTCTGGGCCCGGGTTCCAAGGAGTGGGTAGGCTCCAGTCAGGGGCTGGGGTCATGGCTGATTCGGTGTGTCCAGGACAGCACTGCGGATGCTCGGGCTGCAGCAGGACAGCCGGGCTGACACCCCAGCCGACAGGGCCAAGATGGGCAGGAGGCTGTAGGAGGTGGGTCAGAGCTGCCCAGGAAGGGAAAGCCTTCTTGGTGGGAGGGAGGAAGGGAGGGAGGGTAGACAGGAGAGACCATGGGAGCTGGCAAATCTCGGTAGTGGCCGTGCTGGAAGTCAGGGCCCCCAGTCTCTTTTGGGGCTCATAGGCCTGTCTGCAAAGATGATGAAAGTTCTGAGCCTGTCCCTGATAAATGGACCCACACCATCACTCATGCAACCATGTGCCCTCTTCCAAACTTTTCCCCCTTCTCTGCTTCTCCAAAACCATTCCTAGGCCTCTTCAAACTCCACCTCCTCCAGTAAATCAGCCATGACTTGCCCCCTCCCTAGTCCGCATCAGCTGGCTTTTGGGGTGCCTTCCTCCACCACGACTTTGTTATATATAGTTTTAGTTGCTACCAAGTCGTGACTCTTTGTATGTTACGGTAGAACTGTGCTCCATGGGATTTTTAATGGTTGGTTTTCCCGAAGTACCTAGCCAGGGCTTTTGTCTGAAGCGCCTCTGGGACTTGAAATGGCAAGTGTGAGTTGAGTGTATTAACGCTTTGTATCACTTAGAGACTCCCTCCACCATCATAGAGCTGTCCTCTGGGGACAAGCAGGAGAGAACAGAGAGCGCTGCTGTCATAGGACATAGGAGACTGCAGGCTTCTCCGTGTTCCCTCCACAAGATGGCTGGACCCCAGGATGGACCTGGGGGTATCAGCACCCCTTGCCTGAGCTTTGTCCTATCTGATTTGGCCCTGTGTGCCCCTAAGATTATTTGGAGCTGAGGGCCCAGTTCCTGGGCCGCATGTGCTGTCCTCTGCCTGTCTCAACCCCAAGCCTCCACCCGCTTACCCCTGGGCTTACTGTGGGCCCCTGTCTGCAGCCTGAGCCCCTATAGCCACGATGAGGGTGGCCCCAGCAACAGCCAGGACCACGCCCCTCTGGCCGCCCTCCCCCTGCTGGCCATCTCCTCCCCGCAGTACCAGGATGCTGTGGCCACTGTCATCGAGCGAGCCAACCAGGTCTATGGAGAGTTCCTCAAGTCCTCTGATGGAGTTGGCTTCAATGGGCAGGTAGGACACAGCCTGCCATCCTATTCCTGTTCTGGCCCCTACCTGGGAGAGTGGGTGGAATCTTCTGGAAGCACCAATCCCAGGCTGCTCTAGAGCCAGAGCATCTGAGATTGAAGGAGGCTTTTGAGATCTTTGAGTTCATCCTCATTTTACAGATAGAAAAACTGAGGCCAACAATCTGAACCCATGCTTGAGTCTGACTCCTGACCTTAACCTGACCTCAGGCTGGTCTTGGCCCTAGACTAACCCCTGAGCACCACTTCCCTACTGTGGACTCTCTCAGCACCTCCCTGGGGCAGGCTGTTTCTGGAAAGGCAGCTCCTGCTCTGGCTGGGAGTGAGGGCTAGAGGTCACAGTGGGCTGGCCTCTAGCCCAGGTTGTGCCTTCTCCAGGTGTGTCTCATTGGGGACTGTGTGGGTGGCCTCCTGGCCTTCGATGCCATCTGCTACAGTGCAGGGCCCTCAGGCGACAGCCCTGGCAGCAGCAGCCGGAAGGGGAGCATCTGCAGCACCCAGGTGAAGCCAGATGGTGGCATGGGGGAGGGTTTCTTCTGGGGAGCCTCTGCAGCCCCAGGGAACAGGGCCTTCTCCTGTGTTAAACCTTCACCTTGGCCCTATGAGGGCCAGATCACAAAGTATCGTATCACAGCTGTACATGGAAAAAGAGACAATTATCATAGCTGAGCAAATGGAGGCCTCCCAAGAGGCCCAGAATTGATTACCATGGAACCAATTCTGGTTCACTGTCACTTCATGTGTTGCAGAGTAGAACTGCTCCATAGAGTTTTCTTGACTGGTATCATTGTGGAGGCAGATTGCCAGGCCTTTCTTCTGTGATACTGCTGAGTGGGTCTGAATGCCAGCCGTTAGGGTAGCAGCTAATTGCACACTGCTTACATCACCCAGGGGTAGTTCCCTTGGATGTAGGAGGCAGTTTTGTGCCTCACATCTCACTGTCTTTCATTTCCTTTTGGAAGATTATCTAACCCTTCACCTCTTAATTCATGGTGCCCTTTGTTTCTTGATGGGGGAGGAGGTAGGCCCTGGATTCTCCTGGACAGCAGTGTCTCTATTCCTTTTTTCCTTGGTCCTGAAGGACACCCCCATTGTGGTAGAGGAGGACTGTGGCCTGGCCAGCAGCAAGCGGCTCAGCAAAAGCAACATCGACATCTCCAGTGGTTTGGAGGACGAGGAGCCCAACAGGCTGTTGCCACGGAAACAGAGTGATTCCTCCACCTATGACTGTGAGGCCATCACCCAGCATCATGCCTTCCTGTCAAGGTAATGCCGCTCTCTGTCCTCTGCATTCCTCCAAGCCAGGTGTCTGTGGGAGAGGGGACCTATGGTTGGATCATTTGGAGACCTGTGGTGGGTCATCTGTCCCAGGCCCTTCTGTGGGAGCTGTATACATGCAGTGAAATCCTGGGGCCACTGGCCCTGCACCAGTGGTCTTGCATGAAGTCCCAGATTCTTGCACTCTGGCTTCTGCCCCTCTTGGCCTGCAGAGAGGCCAGAGACAAACTTTTATCTCTCCGAGTCTTGGTTGTATTCTTCCGCGAAACAGGAAATAGTGGATGACATAGCAGGTGTATGGGTGTTTTTCGAATTACTGCAGGTATGTCTTCTTATTTCTCAGATGAGGAGATAAGAGGTTCAGTGGAGTAAAGGATTGTCTCAGCATTATACAGCCTTTTGTTACTAAAGAGAGAACAGTTGCCATTAAGCCAACCTTGACTCACAGGGACTGCGTATGTGTCAGCGTGGATCTGTGGATCTGTGGATCTGTGGATCTGTGGATCTGTGCTGCGTAGGGTTTTTAGTGGCTGTGATCTTTCAGCAGTGTATTGCCAGGCCTCTCTTCCAAGGTGTCTCAGGGTGGGATCAAACTTCCATCCTTTCAGTTAGCAGCCAAGTGTGTTACCCGTCTGCACCATTCAGGGTTGGAATACTGGTCTCCCAATTCCCAGTTTGGTGCCTTTTTATTAAGACACTATTTTATTTATTTATTTTGATCGAGTGAAAGTGTACAACCCAGTTTAAATTTGCTTGCCTGCCTAGGGTCGCTATGAGTCGGATCTGACTCGATGGCACTTGGCTTGGCTGGCCTATGTGCAGCTCCTACTGCTTTCCTTGCCCGGTGACAGCATACTCCTCCTACCTGTTCTATACATGTCACATCTTCTGTCCCCTCTTCTCCACCCTCCCCACTCCGCTCTAGTAAGAGGGCAGTAGGACGACATCCTATAGATTAATAGAACCATAAAATGCACACGCAATATGATCACTCTGTGTCACTGAGTCCAACCCATTCCTGTGTGAGGAGTTGACCTCTGTAATGATTTATGAACAGGGGCAGCATCAGGTCTAGGGGCCATGCTCCTAGGGGAACACCGAGGCCTTTTGACCATCATTTGTGGTCTTTTAGTGGAGTTCTCAGGGTGCACCCTTTTTTATTCTCATGTTGCCACTGAGACTCAACTTTGTGAGCCCCGTCACAGCTGTCACTGGTGGTGGCCGGGCACCATCTGGTTCTTCTGCTCACATGCTGATGTAGTCACGCAGTCACACGATGCTTCTGTACAACACTCTTTTACTTGTGGGCTCCTCCACAGTCCTCTTCACCCTTGAACTTTGTAGAAGTCATGTTAATTAATACAGGTTAAGTGAATGATATCTACGCATGAATCCAGGATATGAGTGGGTATTAAGCATGAGCCCAAATGGAAAGGAATGCCTCTTTCCTTCTTTCCTCGCTGCTCAACGCTCTCTCCTTCCTTTGCCCTCCATCTTTTTTATTCAAGCAATAAATACCATGAGGTCATCACATCATTTAGGAAGTCACTACCCAAAACAAACCACTATTAACACTTTGGAGCATTGCTGTTCAGTATTTTCACACATGCTTTGCATATAGTTTTGCTCTAAAACAATAACAATAAAAACCCTTGTATTATGAGGTTTTCCCTACATAATTGAAAGTGACAAATATTCTTAAAGGGGGCAGTGGTGGTTTAGTGGTAGAATGCACACCTTTCACATGGGATATCTGAGTTCCGTTTCTGGCCAATGCACCTCACACAAGACCACCACCCGTCCGTCAGTAGAGGCTCACTTGTTTCTATGACATAGAACAGATTTTGGCTGAGTTTCCAGGCTCAGATAGGCTAGGAAGAAGTGCCTGATGACCTACTTCTGAAAATTAGCCAATGAGAACTGTGTAAGTCAGAGTGGTTTGATCTCCAACTCATCATGGGGACAGTTCAGGATCAGAGAGCATGTGTTCCATTGTGAAAGGGATCGTATGAGGCGGGGGCCAACTTGATGGTGGCTAACAATAGCCAACAACAGGTTTTTTTAATGGCTGTATATGTAATACATGTTCTGTTAAATGAAAAGGATAGCAGTTTCTGCAATCAATCCCAGTAATCAGACACTTTGGCTTTTCCTGATTTTTCACCATTGCAAAGAGTTCATCTATACTTATGTGTGTATTAAGGTTGTTTCATTCAGCTGTATTTCTGCAGGAGGAATTACTGGGTCAGGAGCTCTGCATATTTAAATCTGTGACTATTCAAACTCCACTGATAGATTATCCCTTAGAAAAGCAGTTACATTGAAATCAGAGTGGCAAGGTGACAATCTTAACACTTCTGGTTCCTTCTTGGAAAATCCTTGAGGAAAGCCCTCAGTGTAGAGATTGATGAGAAGTTAAGGGCTCTGGGTAGCTTATCCAACACAGACAACTTTCCCTCTGGTATAGGGACAGACGGTGAATTCTCTGGCAATTAAGTAGTTGGCATGTGTGTAGGAGCCACGCTGTACATGAAATACATATTGTTGAACAGCCAACTTATCCTCCTTGCTGGCTGCTGCTCATACTGTGAGAACAGGAGAGAGCGTGGCACCTGAAGATTCTACTTCCTGGACTCTCGAGGGTGCTCACGGGGCAGGAAGGCAGGTGGGGGCCCTGCCCACACTCTTCAAATTGCTGTTTCTAAAATTCTGTTTGTTGTCCAACTCCAGCATCGTAGCCAAATTTGGATTTTGCTAATCAGGTATTGGGGTTCAGTGGTAGAATTCTCAGCTTCTACGTGGGACGCCTCGGTTCGATGTCTGGCCAATGCACTTCAAATGCAGCCGCCTCCTGTCTGGCAGTAGAGACTTGCATGTGGCTATGATGCTGAGCAGGTGTCCGCAGAGTGTCCAGGTGAAAAGTCAGCCACTGAAAACCTTAAGAATCACGGCAGTCCAGTCTGCAGCAGAGCCTGGGGATGGTGCACTCGTGGTCACCTTGACTTGGAATTGATTTGACAGCAACCGCATTGACTCACATATAATGTAGCTCTACTGTAATGTCTTAAACTCGAGGCTGCACTGAGGTGCCGGTGAAGTGTCGGGGAGGACCCCTGCCATCCTCCCAGTCCTCAGCAGCTTGCTCTGCGTCTGCAGCTGAGTATCAGTTGGGCCTCTTATTTGGGCCAGTGAGCACTTGGGGTGGGAATGGCTGAATCTCTGTGTGCATCTCATGTTTTCCTTCTAAGCTCTGCCTCATCTGCAGCCTGGAGGAGAGGGGAGACCTGTGTCTTTGGGACGCCTGGAATATTTCTTGCAGTTAAAGCCCTAATGCTGGCAGAACTGATGTTATCCAGAAGCCTGGCCAGACTGGGCTTCTCTGGTAGACAGTGTAGGAGCTTGCAATGTGGCCATCAGAAAAACTATGTGCTAGGGTAGAAAGCTTATGTTTGGGGTGGCCCTGCCACTCAGCAAGGTGCCAGCAAACTACTACCTGAAGGCTAAATCTATGTGTACCCTGTGTTTATAGATAAATTCTTATTGGAACACAGCCACACCCATCCATTTAGTACCCAGGAGCTCCACAGTAGAAAGACCTAGTGGTCTGCATTCATAGGTTACAGCCAAGAGGGCAGCTGAGGCCTGTCACATGGAGTCACTGTGAGTGAAAATCAGCCTGATGGCACCCAACAACAACACTATGGCTGCTACCAGAGCCTCTGGGTGGCACAAACAACAAAGCACTTAACTACTGACTGACAGGTTGCTGGTTCAAACTCACTCCGAGGCCCCACAGAAGACGGGTCTGTGTGGAGGAGCTCAGTTCCACTCCGTGACACATGGGAGTGCCATGACTTAGAATACACTTGATGACAGCTGATTTGGTTTTCGGTTTCATGGCTGTTGTCATACTGCAGTGGCCCTTTGTAGAAACAGCTGGCCCACCCTGGCCATTGCCAAGCTCATTACCAACTCTGCTGGAGGTGTCAGGCTCGTGGACCGTGGTTCCCAGCCCTTTCCCAGTGACAGAGGGGCTGGGTGCTCCACTTTCCAGCTTCAGCCTCTGAGTGAGCCTCTCACCTTCTCTGCCCTCCTCTCCTCTGCAGCATCCACTCAAGTGTGCTGAAGGATGAGGCTGAGCTCCCCGCATCTGGGCCCCTGCTTCCTGAAGTCAGCCTGACTCGCTTCAACTTCGATGTGTCCGACTTCTTCCTCTTCGGCTCGCCCCTGGGCCTTGTCTTGGCCATGCGGAGGACAGTGCTGCCTGGGCTGGATGGTGGGTATCTCTAGGCTACCATGTCAGGGCCCCAAAGTTGGGGAGCTGGGGGTAGTGGGGGAATACTCGTGAAAAATGTTATGGACTTAGGGTAGATACAGAGAAGGAGGGGCAAAGGATTATGGGTACAAGGGAGAGAGAGGGAGAGGAAGGAGAAAGGAGAGTTTCCTTAGATGGGACGGAAAGCAGCCTCTGATAGATCTCACTGTCCCTGTCGCACACCCCTGGCCACTTTCTGTCTGCATTTGCTGTCATGCCCCATGAGGAGAGAAGCCACCTATCTTCATCCTGTTGCACCCCACTACACTCCTTCCCATACCCAGGAAGAGCCACTGTGGCCAGGTCAGTCTCAGTGATGCCTATATATCGAAGCCCAGCTCAGTGCGCCTTTGCTCACCCAGTACTCTTGTAGTCTCGAATGCCTTCTCCCATCTCTCTAAGACACACAAGTGAAGTGATTTAGATGAGAACAGAGAAGCAGCTTATCAATGACCCCAGGATGCAAGTACAGGTCGTCAGAGACTGGAAGGCACCTCCTGTATCAACGGATCAATGGCTTTCCAGCTTTCTTCTTTCTAGCCGGCACTTACCAACAGTCTACAATACTGAACAGATTAAAAAGGAGCGGTTTGGTCAAAATGGGGGAGGGAGGCAGAACCCACATGTCCCCCTTTCCTCTCCCAGTCTTGGCCCCACGGCTGCCCTTGCTGTTGCTACGGAGCCTTAGGGGCTGCCCAGATACAGATCTGGCCAGTCCTCCCATCTGATCTGGAAGGACAGCTGGTAAGGCAGAGGAGCCCTAGATGCCTCAGTGGAGACACCTGCTGTTCTGTAAGAGAAGTGTTCAGGCAACTGGCAAACCAGAGACTCCACTGCCAGGCCTCGGAACTGAGTGTTGTCCTAAGAGAGCCTGGACCTGCTTCTTAGCTCAGGTAGCAGCTAGCAGACAGCTGGACTGATTTGTAGGAGTTCGACCAGTTGGAAACAGCACAGGGTGTTTTTACCAGGAGGAGGACAGCCTGAACAAAGGCACGTCAGGAGGGAAGCAGCAAGCCTCAGAGGGGAGTGGGGGCTGTTCACAGTAGCTACGGTGTTAAGGTCTGGGTGGGGCTCTCCTAGGTGAGGCAGGTTGGCAAGGCTTGGATGCCAAATGGAGCATGACAGCTTTGAGTCGGCTGGTAGCAGGGAGCCATCGGAGGTTCTTGAGCAGGAGTGGACTGCTCAAAGGTGTACTCTAGGAAGCCTTCTAGGGCCCAAGGAGCAGGACACTCTAAAGCGGCTTCTGCACGTGCCCTCCCTGTAGGTTTCCAAGTGCGTCCTGCCTGCAGCCAGGTCTATAGCTTCTTCCACTGTGCAGACCCCTCCGCCTCGAGGCTCGAGCCGTTGCTGGAGCCCAAGTTCCACCTGGTGCCACCTGTCAGTGTGCCCCGCTACCAGAGGTTCCCGCTGGGTGATGGACAGACCCTTCTACTTGGTAGGTTCTTGGGGGTGGAAGGAGAGTGTGCTGAGCAGGAAGCTGGGCTCCCCGGCTGGGTAGTACACCAGGCTACCTGCTGTGTGCAGCGGCTATGAGTTGTCCATTACTGGGTGGCTAGGCTCATTTGAGCAGGGTCTGTGTGCTCTGGCAGATGATGGCCACCTGCCCACAGAGGAGCACATCTTAGCTGAGCTCTATGTGAGGTGCCTTGGGGCTCAGAGGCCTAGGCTATGGCCCTCACAAGCTTCTGGCTGAGCCCCTGTCACAGGGCCAGCAGTAATGCTCAAGCTGTCAGCCCAATTGTAAATTCAAGGACCCATGCCAGCTATTACCACTGAGTCCAACCCGGGCAGTGGGGGTGCAGAGCAGAGAGGTTTCATCCTCGAACGGGTTGCCTGTGACACAGGCCAAAGAGATGTGTTTGGACAAGTGGAGAGAGCTTGGGGAGGAGCAGCCACTGCAAGGGCCAGTGGGCTGGGGGAGGCACCAGCAGCCCCCTGAGTGGGCTGAGCAGGCATGGACTGGGCAGCCAGGGGCCTGAGACCAACCTTCAGCTCCACACTCCAGCTGAGGAGATTTCCTCCAAGTCTACCCAGAGGTTGGGGTCAAATGGGTGGGGAACTGCACATGTGGGTGATTCAGGATTAAGAACCATCTCCCGTTTCAGTGGAGACTAAGTTCCCAAAGTCTTGCTATGTCAGGAGCTTCAATAGGTATAAGAAGCTCTAAAACCTCCCTCCACCCGCAAGCCTAAAATGTATCCCCTTGAAGAGAGTGTGACTCCACTTCCCAAGGGTACCCTAGCTCTGGAGCTGGAGGCTGGAGACCCCATTCATTTCCAAGCTCAGCTGGAAGTCCTTTGTGGCTCAGGGAGGAGTGTAATGAAAGAAGACATGGGTAGGCATTGCCCCTGAGGTCCCAGCCCGGGGCTGTCAGGGTCAGCTCCCCAGAGATTCCTAAACTGAGAAGTGTTACTGACGGTTGGGGGACCATCTCAAACCTGAATAACGTACAATGGTACATTGTGGCTGATGCATCCCTTTGGACCCCAGAGGAGGTTAGGGATGCGTGCAGGCTCCCTGTTGGGCTACCAAGCAAAGCAGGGCAGACTGGCTCCCCTGAGTGACCAGCCTCCCAACCAAAACAGGGGGCATGCATGCTCAGCTCTATGGAGACCCTCAGCTCTGACCTTGAAATTCTCCTTCCAGCCGATGCCCTGCACACCCACAGCTCCCTCTTCCTGGAGGATAGTCCACCCCTTCTGGACACCCCTGCCTCACTCTCGCAGGCCCCGAGGTCTCAGTGCCCGGGGCGGAGGATGAGTGAGGGCAGCTCCCACAGTGAGAGCTCGGGGTCCTCGGACAGCCTGGCACCTGTGGGTGCCTCCCGCAGTGAGTGAACCTTGTAGGGGCTCTGCCTGGACTTGTGGGAGGGGGACCTTGCAAGTGGCTGCTGGTCCATAACCAGAGCTACTGAGGCCAACCTGTAGTTGGAGAGAGGGGCAGAGGAACTCTGGGGTGGCATTCTGCCTTTAGGGAGCACTTGAAGTGTCTGTAGGTGAGACCTGGCTTCAAAACGAATCCTCACCTTGGCTCCAGGCTGAGCTATGACCTTCAAGAGAACCTTGAACTCTGGCCCTGAATGCTAACTCTGACACGGTGGGCCCTCACCTCTAACTCCTGACCCTGACTTCCAACTGACCTCTGATCTCAGAGTGAGACCTGACCTCTGACCCTAAACTTTATCCCTGGTCTTGGAGTGACCTCAGCAAAGCCTTGGCCTCCAACCATGGACAGAGCCCTGACCTCTGACCATGGACTGAGCCCTGGCCTCTCCAGGGAAGACTGAGGCTCTGAGCTGAGCCTTATTCCTAACATTCAGTGTCTCCCTGGGAGTCACTGCTGATCTGGGTAAGGCGGTGGGGATCTCTAAGGGTCCTATCCCCATTTCTGGGGACCAGCTTGAAACATGTGTCTTACAGAAGGGCTGGCACAGCATAGGGGCTGGTGGGTGGTAAGAAGGTAGGAGTCCTTCAGAGCAAGGCTCCCTGGCTCCCAAACCTGTGCCCTGGGGCTTCCACGCTGCTTTCTGAGTCAAGGGCCTGGGTAGACCACTGTCCTTACCTTCCTCTTGGACCCACAGTCACAGCCAAGTGGTGGGGCACCAAGCGGATTGACTACGCCCTGTACTGTCCTGATGTCCTCACCGCCTTCCCCACTGTGGCCCTGCCCCACCTCTTCCATGCCAGCTACTGGGAGTCCACAGATGTGGTTGCCTTCATCTTGAGACAGGTATGCTGCCGCCTTTCTGGCCCTGCCTCAGGGTCCCACTAGAGGCTTCCATCCTTCTGTGTTTGGAGAAGACATGTGCCAGGCAGCCTGTGTTGAATGTTGTTTTAGTTATCTAGTGCTGCTGTGACAGAAATTCTACAAGTGGATGGCTGTAACAAAGAGAAATTTATTCTGTCCCAGTCCAGTAGGCTACAAGTCCAAATTCAGGGCATCAGCTCCAGGAGAAAGCCTTTTCTGTTGACTCTGGAGGAAGGTTCTTGTTGTCAGTCTTCTCCTGGAGTGGAAACTTCTCAGGCTCGGGGATCCGAGTCCTTTCCCAAGGGTGGGTTCTGCTGCCTGCACTGTTTCTTGATGGTATGAGGTTCTCAACTCTACGTGCTTCCCTTTCCTTTATATCCCAAAAAATTACCTTAAGGCACCACACAATCTCACACACTGAGTCCTGCCACCCAGCATCCCTAATTAACATCACAGTGTCTTTACAGTGTATAGAAACATCACACAGTACCAGCAATCATGGCTTAGCCAAATTGTTACACACATTTTTGGGGGGACACAATTCAACCCATGATAAACATTTTGCTCTTTATCCTGAGAGCAGTGGAAGGGTGCTGGAACATTTGGGTGGTGACATAAGCAGACAATTAGTTGATATGTTTTATAAAGAACACTGACTACTTGTGGCCAGTGGCATGCATCCTAGTCATCTAGTGATGTTATAACAGAAATCCGCAAGTAGATGGATTTCATAAAGAGAAACTTATTTGCTCATAGTCTAGTAGGCTACAAGCTCAAATTTAGGATGTTAGCTCCAGGAGAAGGCCTTCTTTCTCTGTTGGTTCTAGAGGAAGATGCTTGTTTTCACACTTGTGTTGGTCTAGGAGCTTCTCTGGACAGGAGCCTGGGGTCCAAAGGACATTCTCTGCTCCTGGCACTGCTTCCTTGGTGATATGAGAGCCCAGTGTTTCTCTGCTCACCTCTCTCTTTTATATCTCAGAAGAAATTGGCTTAAAACAATGTCTAATCTTGTAACTCTCATTAGTATACCTGCCACCAATCTCTATCTCATTGCATCATAGTGATAGGGATTTATAACATATAGGGAAATCACATCAGATGACAAAATGTTAAACAGTTATGCAGTATTGTGAATAAGGACCCAAGCAAGTTGACAGATAATTGTCAGAGGACACAATTCAGCTGACAACAGTATGGTTCATTCTAGAAAATGAAATAGCACTTGAATGTGCCCATGCTTCATCTCAGAGACTGGAGCTATGGATTCCTACTCCCCTCAGAACTGCTGTTTCCTCATCTGTAAAATAAGCAATGTGACAGGAAGCCCCATGAATGGGAGAGCCTACTGGGAGAACAGGCCAGGGTTGGGTACAGGCTGGATTATGTACAGTTTACAAGGTCAAAGGGAGGAATTTGATTTTATAATCTACTCCAATTCCACTATCTCATGTTCTGAACCATCTAAAGCAATGAGAAACTGTGGTAGGGTTTTGAGCAAGAAAGACATATCATCTGACTTGTATATTTAGCAGGAAACCCTGGGGCTGCTGTTTGGGGTCAAGTTATGGGGTGAGTGTAAGAGCCCAACTTAGTGATGGTGTCATGGACTAGGACACTGGCGGTGGAAGTGCTGAGAAGTAGCTAGATAGGCTGTAGTGACAGGATTTGCTGATGTCTGAAGCATGAAGGCAAGAGGGGAGTCCAACAAGTCTTGCTATTTGAGTATCTGGGGTGTGCTGTAGATGGAATTGTGTCTCCCTAAATTATCTGTCCACTTGCCTAAGTCATGATTCCCAGTATTGTGTAATTCTCCACCGTTTTGTCATCTGATGTGATTTTCAGATGTGCTGTACATCCTATCTCCATGATGTTGATGAGATGGGATTAGCAACAGTTATGTAGACTCAATCTATAAGATTAGTTTACAACTCGAACAAAATCTCTTTTGAAATATAGAAGAGAGAAGTGAGCAGAGAGAAAGAGGGAACTCGTGTGAAGAAACAAGAGCCAGGAGACTAGCATGTCCTTTGTAACTGAGATCTCTGTGCTGAGAAACTCCTTGTCCAAGGGAAGATTGATGGCAGAGGTCTTCCTCCACAGCCATCTGCGAGAGAAAGCCTCCCTTGGGAGCTGATGCCCTGAATTTGGACTTGCAGCCTCCTAGACTTTGAGGAAATTAATTTCCGTTTGTTGAAGCCATCTTCTTGCAGTGTTTCTGTTATAGCAGCGCTAGATGTCTAAGACAGCGCGCCACTCCCTAGGATGGGGAAGAGCAGGGCTGGGGCGGGTTACAGCAAATCAGGTCTTGACTTTGGAAGTTATGAAGTGTGAGATGCCTCTTAGGCATTAGGGAAGAAGGTGGATTCCTCAATGTAATGACTGTAAGAGTTGGGATTAGAGGACAAGAGGTGGAGTCACCAGAGCTTGGACAGCGTTTAAAATTGCCGATGTGTATGATACCAACGAAGTGACAATAGACAGAGAAGTTCCGGGATGAGTCCTGGAGGTTCCCAGGGAATGAGGGGCAACTACCAATCAAGGCTGAAGAGGAACACCCCTCAGAGCCAGAGGAGGACCAAAGAGGGAAGCAGACAGGAGCAGACTGCTGCATTTGGCAGGATGGAAGCCCTTGGGGCTTGGCGAGAATGACCTCAGTGGAGTGACAGGCACGAGAATGTGGCACTAGTTGGCAAGGGCGAGAAAGCGAGGTGAGGATGCGGAGGCAGAGCATGAGGATGAGCCTTCTGTGGGACCCTGCTGTGAGGGAGGGCAGAGAAATGTGAGCGTAACTGGAGTGCCACCGGGGGTCTGCTGCTGTTGTGCTCACAAGTTAATTTGCACTGACGGTGACCCCATGTGTTACAGAGGAGAACTGCTATCTGGAGATTTCTTGGCGGTCTTCTTTATGGAAGCAGATAACTAGGGCTTTTCTTGTGTAGTGACACCACATGGGTTTGAACAACCAACTTTTTGGTTACCAGCCAAGCCCAAGTGGTTTGTGCTACTTAAGGGTCTAGGGAAGATAGTTTTATTTCTAGGTGTGTGATATTATAGCATATTTGGGTGCCAAAGGGAAGGGTCCAGCGGGGAGAGACTAGTCAGTGATGTGGGACTGAGAGAGAATTGTTGGAGCAATGTCTTGAGTAGGGGAGATGGCCGGACTCCATGGCTCTAGCTGGCCTTCCATGGGAGCCTCCAGAGGCAGGTCAGCCACTGGCATAGCAGGAAAGTGGAGAAGGGAAGCAAGGCAGGGAAGTTCAGGCTTAGACATGAAGGACAGGTGTTCCCAGGACACAGCGTGGGCTTGAACGGGGCTACTTGGGGGTCAGGGCATTAGGGCTGGGAGATGGGCTCTGGGGTCCCCATGCTGTTGAAGGTTCCAGGCTGGGAGAGCCCAGGGAGGGGCTGCTGGGCACAAGTCGCTCATCCCTGACACTCTGGGAGGGTGGGACAGGGTTCAGAGGGCCTGACAGGTACCTGCTGGCTGCCTGCCAGGTGATGCGCTATGAAAGTGTGAACGTCAAGGAGAGCACTGGCCTGGATCCTGCAGCGCTGAGCCCGGCCAACCCGCGTGAGAAATGGCTTCGCAAGAGGACCCAGGTCAAGCTGCGGGTATGTGGGGCAGCTCTAGGGTAGGGCATCCACGTGCTAGAAAAGGGGTGGGCTAGAAGAGGGGAAACAGAGAGCCAGGGAAGACAAAGAGAGTGAGGAGACCAGAGTGGGCATAGGCATAGTGGCCTCTGCTAACTCTCACCTGAAAGAAACGAAGAAGTGTAGGGGACAGGTAGTGGGAGGTAAGACCAGAAGGGAGCTCAGACAAGACTTTGATTTGGACTTGCTTCTGAGGGCAGTGAAGAGTCTGGAAGGATTTTAACAGATTTGGGCTTTATAAAGATGGTGGATCTATCATGAGGTCTGGTGTTCTACTGTTTTAATTTTATTTTGCTGTGGTAAAAGATGTACAGGTAGTCCTTGACTTACAACAGGGCTACATTCCAATGACTCTGTCGTAAGTTGGTTCTGATGTAAGGCGAATACGTATTTTTTTTAAGTTTTCATTATTATTGCCTGTATTATCAGTACCTTTATAACTCCGATCTTTGTTTATCTTTTGGGCTTGGAAACATTACATATAAATTTACAGACATATGTATATACACTTTTTTTTCTTTTTTATGTTGGTTACCAACTCTGTGACATGTCAACACTCTCCCTTCTCAACTTTGAGTTCCCAGTGACCAGCTTTCTTGTCCCTTCCTTCTTTCTAGTCCTTGCCCCTGAGTTTGTGTGTCCCTTTAGTCTTGTTTTATGGGTGTGCCTAATCTTTGGCAGAAGGGTGAACCTCAGAAGTGACTTCATTACTGAGCTGAAAAGGTATCTGAGGGCCATACTCTTGGAGCTTCTCTAGTCTCTTTCAGGCCAGTAAGTCTAGTGGTTTTTTTTTTTTTGTGAATTAAAATTTTGTTCTACATTTTTTTCCAGCTCTCTGTGCCCCTCTACTGTGGTCCATGTCAGAGTAGTTGTTGGTGGTAGCTGGGCACTGTCTAGTTGCATTGGACTTAGTCCATTGGAGGCTGTGTTGTGGTCCATTAGTCCTGTGGACTAATCTTTCCTTTATGTATTTGGTTTTCTTCCTTTTCCCTTGCTGCAGACAGGATGAGACCAGCGGAGTATCTTAGATAACCACTCACAAGCTTTTAGATCCTAGATGCTGTTCACCAAAATAGAATGTAGAACATTTTCTTTATAAAATATGTGGTGCCGGTTGGACTAGATGTTTCCTGAGACCGTGATCTCCACAGCCCTCAGCCCAGTAATTCAATCCCTCAGGCAGTTTGGATGCATCTGTGGAACTTCCATGACCTTGCCTAGTACAAGTTGTGCTGACTTCTCTAGTATTGTGTACCATCTCACCCTTCACGAAGTTGTCACTTAATGCAGAACTATTTTAATAACACATATGTAAAAAAATACACAAATTGTAGAAAGATGGCCATAAGTGTGCTTCATTGTAATCTAAATATGTCATAAGTTGGAACTACCTGTATAACAAAACATTTGCCATTTTAGCAAATTTTAAGTGATAGTAATTACATTGTCCATGTTGGGCAACCATCTAAATCTGCAACCTGCTTTTCAATGAGGAGCTCCATTAGGAAGCTATCAGCAGAGTGTAGGTGAAAGGTGACGAGGATGGTTCTGGGATGAGATGCCAATATGCATGGTGCTGTAAAAGAAGGGTCACCAGATTAAGCGACTTAAGTCTCAAAGTCCAGGGTGGATGTCATGGCGGGTTGAGGCCACCACAGGCCTTTAACTGTGAAATGAACTAAATTCAGAAGTGAAGGCATACAAGAACGCTGAGATGGATACAGATAAAACTGATGTGACATTGGAGTTGCATCAAACCCCTAGTGGGAAGGGTGATTGGGACCAGACTGAAACCAGAATGGCCGTGTGTTGGTAAACGAAGATTCTGGTGATGGGTGCGCGAGGCTTCATTGCCCTCTTGTACTTCCAGTGTGTTAGACGTTTTCCACTGAAACAGGACATACAGTAAATGGCTACTGGGTGTGAGCCGCGATGCAGAAAGAGGGACCAAATGGAATGCAATAGTTCCAGCCTAGGAACCTGGGCAATGACAGGTGGGGAGGACTTGTAATCTCAGGTGCTGAGTTAAAGAATCAAAAGCAGAGACTACACATTTATGGAAGCTCCTTGAAGACAACATTAGAGATCTCGTAGTCTGTGTTTCTGATGGGTCCTAACAGATGCTAATAGGAAAACCCAGTTCAGTAGGTGCATATTCCTCCAGCCAGTCCTAAGGATGGTCCAATGTCAGAAGCAAGGTCAAGTCTAGCTTGCAGAGACTGAGCTGAGTGCAGAGACTGAGCTGAGTTCTTGCTGTCCTTCCAGAATGTCACTGCCAACCACCGGGCCAATGATGTGATTGCTGCTGAAGATGGTCCCCAGGTTCTGGTGGGACGGTTCATGTACGGACCCCTCGACATGGTTGCTCTGACTGGAGAAAAGGTGCTGTGAGCTGGGCCTCCCCTCCTCATTTGGCCATACCCTGCCCCAAGTACCGTATTACACTAAAGGACACTTAGGTGGAATGAGGTTTCCGGGAGGAGCCATGCTGTGACAGGGAGCACAGCTGGGAGCCACCACTGACCTGGGCAGGTCAGGGAGAGTGAGCATGGTGTGTCTGAGGAGGAAAAGGGAGCCAGTGTGGCTGGAGTCCCTGAGTGGTTAATGTCTTGGCTGCTCACCAAAAGGCTCAGATTGGAGTCCACCCAGAGGTACTTGGAAGAAAGGCCTGGTGATCTATTTCTGTCGCTGGGTTGATCCTGACTCATAGTGACCCTTAATGCATCTGCTGAAAGTCCTATGGAGCGCAATTCTACGCTGACACGTGTAGGGATTTGCCTCGGTGACGACTGATGGTGGCTGGAGAGAGTGAGGAACAGGGAGGATGAGGATGGTAGGAGGCGGGTGGGAGAGGCCTTTCAGGGCCCTGGAGGCCATGGCAGCTTTTATTGTACAGGAGAGAAAGCCAGTGAAGGGTTTCCCTTGGGGAACTTCTTCAGGTGTGGGTAATGATGAGGGTGAAAAAGCGAGGGAACAGGAACGAGAAGTCAGTAAGGGCACAGAGCTGGGAAACGGCCTTGGGTGGAAGCCTGACCCCGGGCCTGCTGTGCTTTGCAGAAAGCAACACTGCCCACCCCTGTGCCAGCCTGCAGCCCCCCACCCAGCCCTGTGCCAGCCTGTGGCCGCCTACCCAGCCCCTGTGCCAGCCTGTAGCTCCCCTCACAGACTCTGGGCCACTTCCTGCAGGTGGACATCCTGGTAATGACAGAGCCATCCTCAGGCCGCTGGGTGCACCTGGACACGGAGATCACCAACAGCAGTGGTCGAATCACCTACAGCGTGCCCCGGCCCCGGCGCCTGGGGGTCGGCGTCTACCCAGTGAAGATGGTGGTCAGGTGAGACCTGGGAGACATGCTCACGGGGGGTTCTCCATTCCGTGACCCTTCCTACCAGGCCTGTCCAGACCCTCTGGGACCCCCTCCTCTGTCTGCACAGAGACAGGAGGATATAGGAGGTTCCCAATAGTAGCACACAGATTCTCTCTGACCTCAGCCCCAGACTGATCCCGGGCTCTCACCTCAAGCTGGACCCTGGCCCTGACTGCAGGACTGACCACAGGCAGGTGTCTTTCAGGGGCGACCAGACCTGTGCCATGAGCTACCTCACGGTGCTGCCCCGAGGCATGGAGTGTGTTGTTTTCAGCATCGATGGATCCTTTGCGGCCAGTGTGTCCATCATGGGAAGTGACCCCAAGGTGCGTCCAGGTGCAGTGGACGTGGTCCGGTGAGTGTTACCTCCCTGTGAGGGATGTGCTTCCCCTGGGGGGCGCGGGCAGAAGCCAGCTACCTGGGGGCAGTGAGCAGTAGTTCTTCTGGGTTCTCTAGGATTCTACTATAATTTATTTGGACTCCCGGGCTAGGAGCTAGGAAGTCTTGGCTTTACTTCCAGTAATAACCTGCTGAGGGTCTTTGGGAAAATCTCTCCCTCACTGTGGACCTCAACTCCTTCACTTGTTAATTCCTTCACTGATTCATTCATTTATTTACCCATTTATTCTCTGTTTGAGCATCTGCTCTGTACAGTGAACCAAGTCTGCCCCTCAGACTGACCCCAATCAGGATAGAATCAGTATGTTATGTTTTTCTATTGCTGTGTAACTAAACAGCCCCAACACTTGGTGACTTAATAAAATAATATTCTAGCTCATAGTTTTAGTCTATCTGACAGCTAGGTTCTATCAGGAGTTTCTCACTTGGGGTCTTCCATCATCCATCTAGTGCGGCTATAACAGAAATACCACAAGTGAGTGGCTTTAACAAACAGAAATGTAGTTGCTCACAATTTAGGAGGCTGGAAGTCTGAAATCAGAGTGTTGGCTCTTGGGGAAGGCTGTCTGTCTTTGTTGGCTCTGGAGGAAGGTCTTTGTTCCCCTGAGTTTGTGTTCCTGGGCAATCTTCATGTGCTTGGCAGCTCTCTGCCCTGGTCTCTGCACAGTTTCTTGCTTGTTTAATCTCTTGTATCTAAAAACAGTTTGACTCAAGACAAACTACACGAACCCTGCCTCATTAACATAACAAAGACAACTCATTCCCAAATGAGATTATAACCAGAGACTGGGATTTACAAAACATATTTTGGGAGGACACAATCCCTTTGCCCTTCAGCACCCCAAAATTCATGTACTACCCATATGAAAAGACATTTACCCTGTGATATCATCTTAAACATCTTAAGTCCACTCTAAGTCCAATATCTCATGTTCTGAATCATCTGAGTCAAATATGGATAAGGCTTTAGGCATATTCCACCCTTGGGCAAAATTTATCTTCATCTGTAAACCTGTGAAACTAGACTGCAAGTTGTAATCCTTCCAAAGTACAATGGTGGGACAGGCACAACGTAGACATGTCCGTTACAGTTGGGATAAATTGGAGGGAAAGAAGCAATAACGGGTACCCAGCAAGTCAAAAACCTAGCAGAAAAATTTACTTTAACTCTGAAGCCTTGAAAATAATCCTCTGCTCTTTGAAACCTTCTCGGGAAGGGCCCTGCCCTCCAGATTTTGGAAGTTGGCTGTGCTTTCTGGATTCTGGGTGGAGGCCCCTCAGTCCTGGGCTTCAGCTCCACCTTCCTGGCCCACTAGGATGGCAATTCAGCTCTTTCAGCTTTGGGTATCCCTATTCATCTGGTCCATTTCAGTGGCAACCCCATCCATTCAACCCTGGTAGGCCTCATCCTTTTACCCCTTGGGCATGGCAGCCCTGCCCCCCTTACTTTGGGCAGCAGATCCATTCTCTTGGCCAAACTGAGTGGCAGCTTCACACTCTAGAACCCAACTAGTGAAGATCTGACTCACTGATACGCAGGAAGCTGTGGCTCTCTGCCCTTTGAGACCGTAGAGGCTGTGGCCCCACCCCTTGAGACCAAGGCAGCTCTACTTCCCATGCTCCTTACAACAGTTCTGCTGATCTCTGAGCTGCTGCAGCGATGGTCCTTTTCTTTTCTTGGAGGACAACAGCTGTAGCTGCATTAGCCTGTTTCCTGCTTGTAGATCTCCAAGAAGCAGACAGAATTCTTTTCCTTCCTTCTTTCTCTGTCTCCTTTACTTTAAGCTGACAGGTTTTGTGTACACAAAAGATTGTGTAACCATGCCCTTGATAAAAACTATAGAACATGTGTCCTTAGTTTGTACAGTGAAGTTCCTAAATCTTGAACGTTTCAGTTTGTGCAGTTCATTTTTAAGTCTGTCTCTTTCCCATTTTATGGTAAGTGGCAAGGAGAAACCATGTGGCCCCTTTAAGATCTCGCTGAGGAATTTCCTTGGCCAAATATCTAAGATCATCACTTACACTGTCTACTAGACATTGAACGTCATTCAGACAAGTTCTTTGCCACAGAATAAAAAACATTACCTTTCCTTCATTGTTCAATCACATGTTCATCATTTTCTTTTAAAACTTCACCAGAAACCCATTTAATGTCCATACTTCCAGCAACATTGTTGCTCGTGCGTATGTATTCTCTGAAAGGGTGAAGACTTTCTCTAAGGTCTTTCCCACTTCCTTCTGAGCTCTCACCAGCAGTGCCTTTGATGTCTATAACTCCACCAACAGTGTCTTCAAGGCAGTCTAGGCTTTTACTCTCAGACACCAAAACCACTTCCCCATTTTAGGTGTCTGTTAGAGCAGCACCCCACTTTGGGTACTGAATTCTGTCTTATTTACCTAGTGCTATTAAAGAAGTGCTAGAGGTACTTGGCACCTCTCTTCCCTGGTTTCCGTTGCTTTCTCCCTTGTATAATCTCTTATATCTAAAAAGAGATTGACTCAGGCACACTGTACACTAATCCTGCCTCATTAAAATGACAAAGACAACTCATTCTCAAATGGAATTATAACCACAAGTAGGTGACTTTAACAAATAGAAATTGATTTTCTCACTGTTTAGTAAGTGGGAAATACAATTATAACCACAAACATAGTGATTAGGATTTACAACCCACATTTTTGGGGGTCGGGGATACAAGTCCATCTATAACAGCGTCTGAAGCAATTATGGTCAGATGGTGGTCACCCAACTGCTCCAGCAGTCAGGTGTCTGCTCTCTGTTCCCCAGTTTACATGTGTGCACCTTCCTTCTTGGCCTAGCAAAACCAGTTTCTCATTTTCTAATTTTTACCTTTCTACATTTGCACAATGACATGCATTGTTTTGTCAAAGAAAAAATGCATATATGTTGTTTTCATTAAAAAAAATTCCTGTCTAGCCTTCAGGGGCTGTTTCAAATGCCAGCTCTCTCAGGAAGTCTGCTCTGTTTTCCACAATCACAATTACCAGCTCTCTGCAATAGCTCTCATCTCTCAGTACTGTGTGTTAGTCAGTCTCTAAAGAGGGTCCGCATTGAGCCCCAAGTTCCGGTATCCATGTGTTTAGGTGGTCCCTTCCCCTTTTCCCTTGTGACTGATAGAATACAGTGGAAAGGACAGTGGCTCACAGGCTGGGTCATAAGAAGCCGCCTTGCAGCTTTCACCTGGTGGTGCCCTCAGGAAGAAGGGCCCAGGAGCAGAGGGGCAGGAGCGAGGGAGGGTGGTTTGTTGTGGGTACGCGGAGCTGGGAGTGTCAATGTAAGGTCACCCTTGTAGGATCAGCCCTTCTGGCTTCCCAGAAGGGCAGTGGTCGGGGTAGGCTGAGGGGTTTTGGAGCAGGGCTGGCACCGGCTGGGCTTGAGCCCACAGTGCCGTTTCAGACACTGGCAGGACCTGGGCTACATGATCCTCTATATCACCGGGCGGCCGGACATGCAAAAGCAGCGGGTGATGTCGTGGCTGTCGCAGCACAACTTCCCCCAGGGCATGATCTTCTTCTCCGATGGGCTGGTTCACGATCCACTGAGGCAGAAGGCCATCTTCCTCCGCAACCTGGTGCGGGAGGTGAGTGCCGGCTGGGGCGGGACCTCCGCTGCCCGCCGTCCTCGGTGGGGCGGAGAAGAGCTCCCTGAGAATGTGCGGTCCCCTTTGGCCCTCCTCCCCCAACCCCTGTGGGCTGCATGCGTTTATCCTGCAGTCTCAGGCTGTGCCCCAGGACAGCTCTTTCACTCGGATCTCCTGCTCTCCTTCTAACAGCCATGTGAGGTAGGTGGTCTTCCTGGTTGTAAACAGTCTTCTCAGCCGTTACCTAAAATCTTGGCTTGAATCTACCCAGAGACACCTCAGAGGAAGGGCCTGGCAATCTACTTAAAAAAAAAAATCACTGAAAATTCCATGGGGCACATTTATTCTCTGACACACACGAGGTCACTGTGAGTTTGAGATGACTCCACGGCAACTGGTTGGTTGGTAAGCATTTTTGTCTCCGTTGACTTGCCCGCTGTCTCAGCATCAGCCTTTCATCCTTCTTCCCCTGATTCTAAAGTCTGAACTGTAGTCTACATCTGGTTGCTCCTTCAAAAGACATTTAAGTGCCTGTTGTGTTGCCAGAGGGCAGTGGTGGCTCAGTGGTTGAATTCTCGCCTATCATGCAGGAAACCTGGATTTAATTTCCAGCCAGTGCATCTCATGTGCAGCCACCACCCCTATCATTGGAGGTTTTTGTGTGTTGTGATGCTGAACAGGCTTCAGCGGAGCTCCCAGACTAAGAAAGAGTAGGAAGAAAGGCCTGGCAATCTAATTCTAATAATGAGACTGTGAAAACTCTACAGATCCTAGTGGTGTGATCCTCACCTTACCAAGGGAATGGCACAGGACCCAGCAGTGTTTTGTAAGTGGGGCACTGACTTGCTGGTGGCTAACAATAAAACAGCATTGTGTTCCCTACCTTGTGTGTGGTGATAGGGCGTCAGAGAGACAAACAGCATGGAGAACATGCTCTCTAGAACATGTGACTAAAGAGGCCGTCTCTCAGTGTGGTGCTGGCACCAGCAGCATCCGCATCACCTGGGAGCTTGTTAGAAATGCAGATTCTCTGGCCCCACCCCAGACTTACTGGCTCAGAAACTCTGGGGAGGAGGCTCAGCAGGCTGTTTTAATAAGCCCTCCAGGGGATTCTGATGCACACAGAGTTTGAACAACCACTGGCATAGAGCAAGCGTTCACAAACCTTAGTCTGTAACCTAACTCCAGCCCACAGCTTGTTTTTATATGGCTTCTCAACTAAGACCAGCTTTTACATTTTTAAATAGTTGAAGGAAAAGACATCAAAAGAAGCATAATATTTCATAACATGTGAAAATTATTTGAAATTCACAGAAGTAATGTTTTATTGGAGCAAAGCAGTGTGTTGTCTGTGGCCGCTTCTGCACTGCAGTGGAAGTGCTGAGTAGTTGCCGTAGAGTGCAAAGTCTAAAGTGTTTACTATGAGGTTCTTTGCGGGCAAAGGCTGCCAATCCCTCATCTAGCTTTAAAAAAAAAAAAAAAGAAAGAAAGAAAGAAAAGAAAAAGAAAAATGCAAAAAAACCCAGTGCTGTCAAATCGATTCCAACTCATAGCAACCCTATGGGATAGAGTAGAACTGCCCCATAGAGTTTCCAAGGAGTGCCTGGTGGATTTGACCTGCTGACCTTTTGGTCATTTAATTACTTAGGCCATCGGGATTTCCCTGTTGTGTTAGGCTGGGTTTTCTAGGGAAGGAAAGCCAGTAACACATATATGTACAAGGAAAGATTTACAGCCAAAGTAGAGCCAAGCCCAAGTACAAGGAAAGATGTATGTATAAAGGAAACAGCTCACGCAATTGCAGAAGCTGAACATCCCAAGTCCTGGAACAAGCCTCGCGTGGCCATGGGATCTGGTAAATCCAAGGTCAGCAGGTCAGAGACCAGAGTTTTAGATCACTGGCTGTATAGGTCGGCGGATCCCAAGCTGGTGGCAAGGTGCAGCGGCAGAGGCTGGTGAACCCAGGATCGGCAGCTCAGGGAACAGCACTCCAAGCACGGACTGTAAGGGTTGGTGAATCCAACAGCTGCTAGTTCAAGTCCAGGAACCAGATGCCAGAAGAGAGGAGGGGCTGCTGGCTACATGAGCAGACTGGCAGTAGGTGGTGGAAGGCAGAAAGATGAAAGCTGAGAGGTGGGAAGCCACCACAGGCCCTGCCCTGCCCCTTGACGCAGCAGCCAAACATGGAGTAGCCGAATTGATATAATCCTGACCACCACACCCATCATCTGGAAGGACACATGAATTGTCTGTTCATTGGTGTAATCTTTACTATAACTGAAAAAGACCCACTGATGAACAGAGGAGAAGGGATTTATCTCCGTCTAGGAAGGCCAGGGAAAACTTCCAGGAGGTGGTAACTTTTTAGCTGAGTCTGGAAGGGCATGTATGTTGTGTGGACAAAGGAACAGCCTGTGCAAGAGGTGCAGAGGCGGGAAAGACTCTGGGATCTTCTCGGAGCTTCAGGATGGGGGGATGTGCGGGGTCAAATCCCGGAGAAATGGGGGCTGAAGCCCCCGGGATCGTCAGGCCTCAGAGCCTGTCAGGCCTTGAAACCTTAGAAGTGAGACCAAGGGCAATGTGGAGCCATAGGAGAGCTTAAAGTAGGGGAGTAGCAGTGTTTAATTTGGTTGTAGAAGGATCCTGCTGGCTGCTGTGTGGAGAACATATTGGCAGGAGGGACGAGAGGCAGGAGGCCAGTAAGGAGACAGTTGCCCAGGCAGGAGGCAGGAAGACCAAAACCAGGTGGTGGCAAGGGGGACATAATGAGGATGTAGAGTTGCTAGGGCTTAGTGATGGCAGGGAGGAGCACTTCCATGTTCGTTTTTTGTGACAAGGAACTGAAGTGCCACTCACGTGACCGTGGGCTCCCTGGGCAGACTCCGTGTCTGGTTTGCTCAACAGTGTATCTCTAGCATTTGGGGCCGTGATGGCACACAAGAGACACTCTGTAAATACAGTAGAAGGTCCCTCAGTGGCACAAGCAGTTTGAGCTTGATTGCTGACCTAAAAGTTGGTGGTCTAAATGAACTCGTTGGTACCATGGAAGAAAGGCCTAGACATCTGCTTCCTTAAAGATTATAGCCAAGAAAATCTCACGGGGCAGTTCTACTGTAAAATCCATGGATTCACCATAAGCTGGAATTAACTCTAGGGCAACTAACAACAAGAATGAATGAATGAATCAGTGAGATGAGATGGGGACAAAAGCAGAGACGTGGCTGAAGGAAGCTGAGATCACCTGTGGTCAGGTCCAGGCTGCTGTGTCCATGGTCCAGGGGAGTGGTGGACATTGGGATCCATTAGCATAACATTATGGCAGGGGCAGCATCTCCTGGGGAAAGATGAGGGGAGAGAGGAGGCTGAACTGGGCCACTGAGAGCAGGCAGAAGAGCCAGAGAGAGGGTTGAAGGGGGAAAAGGCCCCGGAGAGAGAAGCTGCCCAGAGACCAGGGAAGGAGGAAATTCAAGAAGGAAAGAGTATCTGTGAGAAGAAATGTGGGTTGATGGGGCTATCACTGGATGAAGACTGGCCACTGATGCCCGTGGTGAGGAATAGACACCCTAAGGCCAAGGAAGCTCAACTGAGAGTGTCCTGGAGATGGGAGGCAGAGCCACTGGATAAGGAGGGTTGACATTGCAGAGGGAGCTGGGGTGATTGAGGAGACAGGAAGAGACAAACAGAATGCTGGTTCCTCTGAGACTAAAGCCAATTGTTAACACAGCAGCTAAGGAGGTGAGGGGCAGGGGGATGAGGAAGGATGCAGGAAGCCTCCCCAGTGGTTTGGCATCAAAGGCGGTGTCACCTGCGGGACTGAGTAAAGGCTTAGGGAGGGAGGGAAAACAATCATCAGACATTTTTGGAGGGATGAAAAGAACCTATAAGGCAAGAGTGGCGTGGATCTGTGAGTTTCTTCAGCAGCTCTCAATGGCCAGAGGATAGAAACGAGAAGCAGAATGATGGAAAAATTCCAGGGTGGACATTTGGCCAGGGGAGTTGGGGGAGGGTGATGGGGCTGAGGAATCCAGTGCCGGGAGCCAGCCTCGGCAGGGTCTGGGATCACGGAGAGGTGGGTGGCATCGGTGAAGAAGAAATGATGAGACTGAGACAACCAGGGATCTGGAGATTGGTGGCCGCCTGCCAGGGCCTGTCTTTCTTTATTTTTTATATACAACCAGTGACACGATTTCACCCTGCCCCCTTGACCACACAAGCTGTTGGCTAACAAGAAAGTGATACCTTGTGGCCTTTTTTCATGTTAATTATTAGGGTTTTTTAGGTAATGGCCCGAGGCAAGTATATTGTGGTTATAATCAACAGTGAAAACAAAGTTATGCCTTGAGCTCAATCAGTTCTATCTATGCTTCAAGGTTAAAAGGTACAGGAGGAGGGGTAAACTCATCTAAAGGTTATAGTCCTTCTTTGCTCTTTATTTTGTCTCTTCCTGTGGGGATAGTAAACACCTACCGTCCCCCACCCTATGCCTTTCTTAAGCTGTTCTAAGAAGAGTATTTCTTTAGTATTTACTCATTTGCCATACCAAATATAATAGACTTGGGAGCCTATCCATCTTCCTGATGCAGGGAATGGGATGTCTATATCTAAGAGCTGTGTGGAGGGTCATCCCTGGGGAGCTTCCCAGGGCCTTCCTGCAATCCAATTTTTCACATGTGGACGGGATGTGCAGTTGGGGGAAGCCAGCGGGCCTGGGCCGGCCCTGGCATTCCCGGGCTGGGCGTTCCCGGGCTGGGTGTTCTGTGTCGGGATTCATTAAGCCGAGGGGGTTGTAAAACCCTTCTTCTTTGATCCTTGTGCAGGGAGATAAGGGGGTATTTTTGAGGAAGGTTTGATTAGGTTGCAAAATATCATCAGGGAGAGCAAGGCCAAAAAATATGTCACAGGTGAGATGCCTCCATCCACCATCACATAGGCTTGTAACCTTGCTTCACAGAGGCCTTTGTGGGTGACAGTCCTCGGCAATCCAGGATGGAGATCAGAGAACACAGCAGCACCTGAAGGTGCCTGGGTAGGATGAGGAAGGGGTCAGAGAACCATGGCTAGAGCATGTCAAGGAGATGATAAGTTGGGGTGCAGAGGAGGTCATCTGGGTGGTTGTTGATGTCATACAGATGCCCAATAAAACACAGGTCTCTGGAAGCTGAGGAGTAGCTGGAACAGGGAGGGGCTGGCCAGAGATATGGAGGGCAAGAGAGGTGGTCAGACTGGGTGTATGGAAGGTACGGAGACGGGCAGTATGGGTTCCGTCCTGGATGTGACAGCCACTGCTGCCAAAGGAGGCAAAGAGCTGAGAGAACCGGTGGTAGGTTTTCCAAGTGGTCAGTGGGTCATCTCCGGTGGGGCTTAGAAGGAAGAACAGCTGGGACCCAGGACCCAGCCTCTGGTGAATTTGGGAGGCAGGTGATGGCACTGATGAGGGCACAAGGTGAAGAGCAGTTGAGCAGTGGGCACCTGAAGCGGGTGGGCTACATCTCAGTTGGACATGACATCAGAGCAAGGAGGGTCTTGACAGTTCTCAGTGTTGGGATGGACTTCCAGGGAGGCCGTCAGACAGGGGGCTCCAGGCTGCTGGAGGGTAAGCCCAGGCTGGTGGAGGGTAAGCCCAGGCTGGTGGACGTGGGTGGCCTAGGATCAAGAGCAGTCAGTACAAGACTTCTGCCCCAGCCCTGTGACACACAAGCTGTGTACACCTGGGACTTAGTTTCTTTGTCCATGCAGGAAAACTCTGCCCAACTGTTATATAACCTCTAGGATCACGTTGCCCAGGTTGGGCCCCCAAGTGCCAGCAGCCATGATTGTCATAGGCAGATTTTAGCAGGCCCAGGTGTGTGGAGTGGGGCAGGGAGGGAGCCATCACAGGGTGATGCAGGGTGGCCCCATGGCTTGGCAGATAACAGAGCGCAGATAAAGGGTCCCCAGGCAGGTCCCCTGGGGAGGTCGAGGGAGCCTCCTGGGGAGGTCAGCTGGGCCTGCACCCCCTGCCATGGGCTTCCTTGCCTTTCAGTGTTTCATCAAGATCAGTGCAGCCTACGGCTCTACAAAGGACATCTCCGTCTACAGCGTGCTGGGCCTGCCACCCTCCCAAATCTTCATTGTGGGCCGGTCCACCAAGAAGTACCAAAGCCAGTGCCAGGTGGATGGAGGCTGGACTGGGGGCTGGGCGTGGGTGGGCAGGCCAGAGAATGGGGAAGTAGGCTTTTCATTCATTTGTTTGTTCAAACAGTCATTTATTTGTTCTTTCCTTCCCTTTCTCATTCATTCATTCAACAAAAACTACTGGACACCTTCCCTGGGCCAGGCATTGGTTGGATGCAGAAGATTTCTAGTGCGGTTAGGTGTCAGTTTAGTGACAGAGACAGGAATAAAATCACACATGGTGACAGTACAGTGTAACAAGGGCCATATAATGTGTAGCGGGCGCAGAGAATTGTGGGACCTGAGGGAACGGCTAACCTGGACTAGGGACGAGGTTGGCTCTCAGGAGGTTGAAGGAGTTGTCTCTGAGACTGGGAGGAGTATCTGTGGCAGAGGCAGCAGCAAAAACAGAGTTCAGGAGGTGACAGAGAGCAGTGTGATAGAGTGTGTGGTGGAGAAGGGGCAGAGGAGTATATTGAGGGTGGCCAGATGTGCCTTGCTAAGTTGGGATGTGGTCCTCTAAGTAATTGGGGTTATGATGGTCCAGAAAGATCCCTGTGACTGCTGGTGGAAGGTGCCTGAAGGAGTGGGAAAGTCAAGGATGGCAACCCGGTTTCTTGTTTGGGTGACAGTACAGCTGGTGCCATCACAGTGATTAAGAGGAAGGCTGGAGAAGGAACAGGTTGAGGTGAAGGCAGAGAGCACCATTTGGAAGTGCTGAATGCCGGGCGCTGGAGAAGGACCAGCCGGCAGAGGGTCGGCAGGAATGCCATGTGGTCTGGGTTCAGCGGAGGACCCGTAGACATGGATCTCTGGGAAAGTCAACATTTAGGTGCTGCAGGAAGCCATGTGCGTGTGTGCGTGCGTGCGTGCGTGCGTGTGTGTGTGTGTGTGTGTGTGTGTGTGTGTGTGTGGTCACCCAGGGAGTATGGAGAGGGAGAAAAGAGAGGAGATTTGAAGGAACCCAAACAACAGTCAATAGAGCTAATGATAGTAGTGATAATACTTCTCAACACACTCTCTGTATTTATTCTTTACATTCTCAGAACAACACTGTTAGATAGGTTCTACTAGCCCTGTTTATAGATGAGGAAACTGAAGCACGGAGAGGTTAAGTGACTTGCCAAAGGTCACACAGCTGTGTGATTCCAGAATTGACACACAAACCCTACTGCACCACCCTGGAAGAAAAGTAGGAGAGGGCAGTGGCATGGGCTCAAGGGATGGTGACTCTTGAGAGCATCAGATGCTGCAAGAGAGGTGAGCAACAAAAGGACTAAAACTGTCTGTGGTCTTGGTAGCAAGGCAGTGATTGGTAGCCTTAATGAGAAATTTTTTGAAGAGAACCAAGGTCTGAAATAGTTGCTGTGTCTGGACTCCAGAGGGAGAAATGTGAAGGATCCAGCTGAGGTTGGAGTCCATGATTTTGTACAGATCCTGTCTACTGCTGTGTGTGTTGTGTGTGTTCTGAAAAGAGCTCAGCAGCCCAGGCACAGGCTTAGAGGAAGGAGATAGTTGGATCCAAGGCTGGGGCCCTGCTGAGCTGGTTCAGAGACAGGTGCTAAGGGAGCTGCTGAGAGAGTGGCTGGAAGCCCTGGGGTCCAGCTGGGCCAGGAGGAAGGCAAAGGGAGACAGGGGAGGAATCAGAGGATGTCTAGGGCCTGGGAGGCTCAGTAAAGCTCAGTAAAAGTGGAAACAGTGGAGTGGAAGAAAGGTAGCTAGCCAGAGAGGGGGTACCTCATCTGAGGAAGAGCAGCTCTAGGTGAGAACAGTGGCTGAAGTGGAGTGAGCAACACCATGGAGATTTCAGGGAGGAGAGAATTTGGGGGGGGGGGGATGGTCATCTGGTGAATAATGTCTTCACAGGTCATGATGGCAGGATTTGTGGTAGAGAAGAAACCCATGATCCATATGCTACGATGGTCAATGCATGGGAAAAAATGACTTAGGGGCCAGTAGGTGCCAGGAACTCAGAGAAGGAGAGATATCTAGGCATATGAACCTCCAACTAGATGGAGGGAGAGCCCGTGGTGTAGAAGGGGAACTGGGATCCGAGCTGGTACTTCACTCCACCATTTGAGCTGGGGAAGAAGGAGCAGCCTCCACTGGTGGGGGTGGCAGGAGCAGCATCCCCAGGGGACAGCCAAGTTTCAATCAAGATAGTGAGTAGAAGTATTCAGTATGTGGGTGATCTGGGCGAGAATTTAACTTACCTTGAGAGCTGGACTACTCTAGATCTGAACTTTCAAACCCTGTTGTATACATGACCACCCTGGGATCATATTTAAATTTAGATCCTGATCCAGTAGGCCTGGGGTTGGAGCAGAGAGTCTGCCTGACATGGGTCCAGGTGTAGCTGTTGCTGCTGCTGTTCCACAGACCACACTTTGAATAGCACGTTTGTAAGGACTTGTGGGATAACTGGCGTGAAGGGCAGCTCTGAGGACCAGAAAAAATGAGTTGTATGTGGCAGAGAGGAAAAACCTGGTGGTGTAGTGGTTAAGTGCTACAGCTGCTAACCAGAAGGCTGGCAGTTCAGACCCGCCAGCGCTCCTTGGAGACTCTGTGGAGCGGTTCTTCACTGTCTATAGGGTCCCTGTGAGTTGAAATTGACTGGAGGACACTGGGTTTGGTTTTTGGCTTACTGAGCAGAGAACTGGATAATGGCTTTTTTTTTTTTTTGCTTTAAGTTTTGGGATTTGAATGACAAAGATGGGGAGCAACTGGGTATCCTTGCCCCAATCACGAATCTAAAGAGGACTCTGGTGTGATCCACAGTATGGGTGGAGGTGCTGTGTCGTCCAAATGTGAGAGAGAGCCTTGGATGAGAGTGAGAGCCCTCTTCTTGGGCCCTGGCGGATGCTGCGAGGTTCTAGGGACATGGAGATGTTGGGGGGCAGGACCAGGAGCCCTGCTGGACCTGCTAGCCTGACGCCTGTCCCCCCACAGTTCCTGAGCGAGGGCTACGCCGCGCACCTGGCGGCACTGGAGGCCAGCCACCGCTCGCGCCCCAAGAAGAACAACTCGCGCATGATCCTGCGCAAGGGCAGCTTCGGCCTCCACGCGCAGCCCGAGTTCCTGCGGAAGCGCAACCACCTGCGCAGGACGATGTCGGTGCAGCAGCCGGGGCCGCCCGCCACCAACCCCAAGCCGGAGCGGGCGCAGAGCCAGCCAGAGTCTGACAAGGACCACGAGCGGCCCCTGCCGGCGCTCAGCTGGGCGCGCGGGCCCCCCAAGTTCGAATCGGTGCCCTGAGGGGCGAGCTGTGCTCAGAGCAGGGGGGCCTGCCGGGCCGCCTGCGGGAACGGGAGGGGGCTGCCTTCCCACCGACACAGGCGTTTTCCTGCTTTTTCCCTCCCGTGTCTGTCCAGCAGTGTCCGACCAGAGAGGGGACCCTGCCTGGCCTTAGGGGGCTCCCTGGGCTGCGAGGGGTGAGACCCAGGGGTCTCAGTGCAGTCGCTGCTGCCTCCCCCATGCCTGTGACCGCAAGCCCAGGTCGAAGCCGAGTGGTTGTGTCACCCGAGGGGGCAGAGCTGCTGAAGCTGGAGGATCTCGGCAAAGTTCCTGAGGCTTCGCAGGAATGCAGGGCAGGGCCTGCAGGGAGCCACCGCAGACCAGCGGTTAGCAGCCTTCTGCAGGCACAGCTTCTTGGTTCTCCGGAATCAGAGGTCAGCGGCATTTGTGCCCACCCTTCCTATGGTATCCTGGGTCACCCTGTTGGGTCTGGCTGTCTTATGGCAAATGACCCCTTTCTGGGCATGAGAGGACATCCCCAGGGCACATCCTCATGTTTGCAGTGTCTCTCCATGGCCCTCAGGGCTCAGGGTCTGGTGCTGACGTCTGTCCTCCTGCAGTTGTCCATTGTCCCCCTTCTTTTCCTGGGTCTTCTTACCATCATCCTATGGCCCTTGAGGACAGGCATCCCTCTTCCTGGAGCCCTCCCTTGTGAGGCTGCAGCTGTGGGTTCTGGCCCAGGGACTGGCAGTGAGCCCTGGAGCGCGCTGCTGGCCCTCTCTAGGCCCTGTGTTCCTTGGTGACTGGAGGCTCCCCAACTGAGACTGGTTGGTGCAAGTTTTTGCCTCCTAGGCCTTATTGGCCTCTACTTCTGGGGAGTTTCAGGCCTAAGGGCCCCTGGGAGGGCCCAGTGATCCACCTCCTCCACATAGCCTAAGAAAGGGGCCCTGGGGGGGCCAGGGTGGAGGAGCTATGGTTCCACCTCAAATGAAGCCCACTGGGCAGGATCCCTGCTTCTTGGAGAGCCTCAGTGGGTTCTATGTGTTTTCCTGTGCTGACTGGGTGTCCTAGGGACAGGGACACCCCCAAAGGGTACCATTCTGCCCCGCAGCCCACCCAACTCTACTCAGACCAACTTCTCCCTGGCAGCTGTAGAGCTGAGTCCACAGGCTCTTGGGAGCTCACGTGATTTTGGCACAAACTCTTTCCCCTGCCACTCAGCTTGGCTTGTGCCCATGACCTCCTCCTAGGTGGTACCCTGAAGTTGGCAGGACATGGCCCTACAGAGGTCCCCTAGGCCCTACTTGGGCCCTTGTGCTGCTGAGCCTCTGGTGGGGTGTTAGCTGCCACACCCCTCCTTTGCTCCCTGGCCCAGGTCTGCACCCAACACGGGGCATTGCCTCTGAGCCCTGTAGGTTCTCACTGAGGCTGGTCCCAGCTCTCTCAGCTGGGCCTCTCTGCCAGGGCCAGGTGCCCTAAATGTCTGTATGTACAGCAGGCACCTGTGTCAGCTCAGTGTTGCTTCTGCTCAATGTCTACCTCTCGCAGCTCCCATGCAGCAATGTCCCCATGAAGTCTGCTGCTGCTGGGGGCGGCTGGGCACCTGGGTGCCCTGCTGGAGCCGGAGGGGGCTGGACCCTGCTCGCACCACTAGGAATGTGTCTTCTCTAGTCTGCCAGCTCCTGCCCTGTTGGCCTGTCTGCTAGCTCCCCTGTTCCACTCTCAGCACCGCGTCCTGCAGCCCCTCCCAGAGCAGCTTGAGAGCCTGCGGGGGAGGGCCGTGGGGCAGCCTCCTTCCTCCCGGCCGACGGCCTGGCTCCGGTAGTGCACATCTGTCAGCCTCCCACTTCCTGAGCCTTTCACATTTCATCCTCCTGGCTCTCTGTAAGGCACCAGCTTATGTGGAGAGCCACCTCGACTCTAAACCTTCCCACCCTCCCTCCCAAATACCCTGACTTAAACTTGGGTGGACTTAGTCTGATGCTCTAAAACTCCACATCTCCTTTTTGCAGAAGCTGCTGATGCACTTAATACTCTGAAATGATAACATTGTCGGTATGAGATACTTTGCTCCCAGCTACTCTCCCTTTCCCCTTTTCTGAGAACCCCTGGGGAGAAGCAAGAGGTAATACCTGGATCCCAGGGAATTTGGAGGCAGAGCAGGCAGGACTCTGTTGTTCCAGGATCCAGGCTGGGATGTGGGACACAGCGGGAGGGCCACCGTCCCTTTCTGGACCTCCCCATTGGGACTTGGACAACTCACACTTGAGATACTGATGATGTACAGTGGGGTCTTGTAAACACGTCCTCAGAGCTGTAGTTGGTGTGTGTGTGTTTCTGCACAGTAACAAGACTCCGACCACTTGTGTTCAGTGCTGCTTTCATAGCAACTACATAACCTGTATGCACTCTCTAGTGGTTTGTTCAACTTTGTCACTCAGTTAAGTTGGAGAAAAAAGAACCCAGTTGTGTTTTTCTTCAGAGGGGGTGTACTGCCCCTCCCTGAGTAGTTCTGTGAACCCCAATCTGTTTTACTCTAGAGAAAGCTTCTGGCTCCTGGTGTGCCTGCTTCCAGCAGCTAGAAAACAGCTCTTCCTGCCTGACCAAAGCTCCTTGTTTGTGTTGCATGTTTGTCCTTCCCAGTCTGGCAGGCCGTCCTAACTCAGGGACTGCCTGCTGCCCTTCTCTCATCATTTGCCCTGTTGGGGGTCTGGGGTGTGCCCTCAGCCGGGGCCTGTGCTGCTGGCGTCTTTGCTTTCCTTCTAAAAATCTCAACTCTTCCCTTAGGCTCTGCCAAATATTAAAAAAACGAAAGGTAGACCCTTTCCTGCATTTGGATAAACGTCCCTGTTCTGAGTCACAGGAAACAGACATCTTCGAACCTCAGTCGTTCGGAGATAATGAGCCCTGCTGGTGCGGTGGTTATGTGCTCAGCTGCTAACCAAAAGATTGGCAGTTTGAATCCACCCAGCAGCTCTGTGGGAGAAGGACCTGGCCATCTGCTCCCTTAAAAAATCACAGCCTGGAAAACCCTATGGGACAGTTCCACTCTGTCACCTGGGGTCATTATGTCTTGAAATAACTCTACAGCAACAATCCAGAGATTACTGGGGCATGGACTCAGAGACAGGAGGCTAGTTTTAGGTTTTAAAACTGTACTTTTATTCACCACTTGGAGCCCAGGCTTGTGCCCAAGAAGTGCCCTGCAGGCCAAAAGTGGTGCCAGTCTTTAAATGACACCCAGACCCTGGGCGGGTAGAAATCAGTTGGAGGTGGCACTGGTTGGCATCAGTTCTGCCCCTCAGCCGTGGTGCTGCCCTACCCAGGAGGGGTGGCCCTGGTTGTGAAGCCGGCTGGGCCTCTGCAGCTGACTCCCTGCCTTAAATAACCAACTTTTCCACTGAACCTGGGGAATTTGGGATGCCAAGTGCTTTGGAAACCTATTCTCTTTGGCTCAGTCTAAAGAACTGTCCTTTCCTTGGGGCTTGGGGCAACTTTCTTAAAAATTTGGGTTATGTCCAAGCGGTGAGGCCTCATCCGGGTTCTGCTCCCCTTGCTGAGAAACAAGGTCTCTGGGTGGCACAGTCTGTGCTCAACAGCTGTCCCGAAGATGGCAGTTGAAACCCAGTCAGCAGGCCTGTCAACCTGCTCCTGTCAAGATCCCAGCCAAGAACACCCTACGGAGCTGTTCTGCTTGTAACACACAGGGTCACCAGGAGTTGGGATCAGTGGCAGCAGGTTTCATTGTTTTGGTTTTGCTGAGATACCAGCAGGGCATTTGAGTGGCAAGTCAGGTCTTAATTTTCTCTTCTTAAGGACAGTGGGAAGCAGAGGACACCGAGGAGGGTAGGGTGCATGAGGCTGTCTCACTCACGGGCACCCCCACCCGTAGGCCCTCCTGTCCTTTTTCCTTTGTCTCCTTGGTGGTAGCAGCCAGTCTGACTGTCTCTGTGGTCCGATTGTTCCTAAATGTTCAGCTTTCAGTATTGTCTGTGGTGGGATATGATCTGTGCTGAAAAGGTTTCTCTTCCTTTGGCTGCCTTGTACAAAACATGTTAGGAAAGAAGATATGAAATACTAGATTTCTGACCAAAAAAAAGCACTATGGAATTACAGGATTTTTACAGCTGGTCTTGATTTTTGATGTGAGCTGGTTTTTAACTCTCAAATGTTGTCACTTAAATAAAAACCTTATTTGCCTTTAAAATGTGTTTTGCTCTGAACTGTGTTGAAAAACCTCTCCTGTTCCTCATGTTTTCTCCAAGCTGGGGGTAGATGAGCTGGGAACAGAGGTAGATGGGGAAGCAGACTGGTCCTGAACCACAGGCCCATGGCTTGGAGCAGCCGTGGAACAGACACCAAGTACAGAATAATTGTCTTTATTAAGAAAAAGCAATGTTAGGAATGTCACACGCTGCGTGCTTTGTAATGAAAGGACCAAGCAGGTTTATTAAATAATTTACAGAGGGCAGCAATTGTGGTTGTTGGCACCACACACCCTGCCCCTCACATGCCTGTAGTGCCGTCTGCTGAGTAGATAAATAGGTACAAGCCCAGTGTCATCTGACAACTGGAAAGCTCTCTGCCCGCTCTTCTGGGGCTCTGGTGAAGGAAGCAGGGATGGAGATGGGTTCCCCAGGGCCTTGGCCCTGGAAACCCAGGGCTGAGTGAGGATACGGGCAGACCCGGCTCTGGGAACACAGCTCTGAGCTCTCCCAAAACTTCAGTGTGTAGGCTTCATGAAGACAAGGCAATCACAACGGTCCAGTGTACAATGAGCTGCTAACCCCAAAAGTCCCCTGGGAAGAGGAGAATGACAATCCACTCCTCAAGGTGTCTCAAGCCACTCTTCAGTTGTGCTCACTGATGGGCCTACTTATGGCTGCAGCAGGACAGCAGAGTCTCTAGAGCAGTCAGGTCTTTGTTAGCAGCGGCCCCAGCGTTCTGATGAGTCCAGGAAGCCCCCAGGGTGACAGAGACATCCTGGGTTGTGGGGCCACAGTGGACAGATACAGATTGCTTCCTGCAAGACAAAGCTCCCTTTGTGCCCCTCTCTGTGTCCAAGGCAGGGGAAGTAGGGAAACTATAGCCTTTCCTCCCAAGCAGGGAGCTAAGAGGTGGCTCTAGCTATCTCATGGCTCATCATGCTTGATTAGTGAAAGACCTAGTCTAGGTCTTTCAGGACCAGTGAGGACAGCAGCTCTGGCCACGAGCAGGCAGGGAGACTTGCAGAATCCCTCCTCCACTCTGCCCATCAGCTCCATGACATTCCCCAGAAAACTCATTTAACATGCCTCCAAATACACACATGTGCTCATACATGAAGAAGAGGAAGGCAGAGAGAAAAGTGCTTTGAGGGGAGAGCGTTACCTGAAGGGCACTATCCTCAGTCACGAATGAGACGAACAGTCATGTCGCCACTAGATGGAGAAGGGGGAGAGGTTGGCATCACTGGGTGCTGGTGGCTCTGAGGGGGATTCCCAGCCTGGAGAATACACAGACTGGGAAACTTGATGGGTATGAGGGTCACTGAAATGTGTGAGCCGTCACAGCCACTATACAAACAAGGAAATGCCCCTGAGGTAAGGCCAATCCGGAAGCCAGGCCCTGCTCATAGGATGGGCACCTGAGCAGAGAGACCAGGAACTCCAGAGCAGCCACATAGCATCTCCCGGTTCAGGAGCAGGCAGGACATGGGAGTCACGGAGAGTGTTGGAGGGTGGGCAGATCTTTCAGGAACCGAGTACCTGGCTACATGTGAAATTTTGGCTGATGGACAAACATGTGGCCCAATGCCCAGAATGCTACACACACCTAGGGTACATTCCCAACCACCAGCCTAGTCTAGATCTTTCATCCCCTCTCATGCTACAGATGAAGAGACGAAGGCTCAGAGAGGGGCAGGGAATGCAGAAGGTCACACAGTTGGTCAGAGCCAGCCAGAACCCTACCTAAAAAAACGGCATGGCTCAACTTCGGTGACTTTTCACATTGGAGCATGTGATGCCAACTCACCTGTCTTCAGTTGCAATGGCTTCATCAAACTTGGGGGACAATTTCCGGCAATGTTGAATTCCCCACCCTATAGGCTCCAGGTCACTATCAGACTCACTGAACAAAAGGGAAAGCCGTATCAGTGACTGCGCAGAAATCTCTCACAGGAGTAAACCACTCCACCATCCCCAACTTAGCACTGGGGTCTGATCCACCAGCCCAGGAGATAACCACCTCCCCTAAGGAGGTGCCTTCAAACTTGATGGAGAACATTGATCACAGCCCATGAAACTGAGGTCATGGGCAGGTGGGCTCTGCTCCCTACTTGGCAATTTAGCCTTGACCAAAACATCAAACCCACAGCCGCCAAGTTGATTCTGACTTACAGTGGCCCTACAGGAAAGAGCAGAACTGCTCCGTAGTTTCCAAGGCTGTAAATCTTTATGGAAGCAGACTGCTGCATCTTTTTCCCACAGAGCGGTTGGTGGTTTGATGCGCTGACCTTCTCTTTAGCAGCCGTGCACTTAACTTCTGAGGTACCAGCCTGGGCTAAATCCTGCTAGGTGGCTTAAAGCTTGCTTTAGGGGATCACCAGGAGGTCTGGGTGATACGGCACAATCAGAGCTAAGCTCACTGCTTCCCTTTAGAGATAGGGAGAACAAATCCTTGAAGGACGCCCCCAGTAGGGAAGGCAGAGCTGGACCAGACAAGAATGTCCCCGGCTCCAGGGAGCTGTAGGAGGTGCTTGGAAGCCCCTTGGACTCATGAGTGTTTTCTTGTCAGGAAGGAGAAATTGTACTTGGACTCACAGGCCACAAGCCCTGAGAAGTGGCACTATTCTACTTGCCTCGGGGAGCAGAGGGGCTCTGTTGAGGAGCAGGGGCTCCGGAAGGCAGCCTCTCTCCTGGACCGCCGTAGTGGCTGGGCCCGTGGAGCCTGCTGGGCACGGAGGCTGTGTTGCTCCTTTTCCCAGGTGTCCAGGGCTGAGTAGGCAGGGCTGGCTCTGGACAGCCGGGTGCTCTTCTGGCTCAGGCTGTGACGGGGAGGGCTACCACCCTTCTGTGCCCCTCTCTTCCTTCTCGCTTTCACCTGAGTTTCCACCAGCCACTTGGTACCATTTTGGCAAGATTCTTGGATTCTCTGAGACAGATACATGGAAAGGTAGCACAAAGCCAAGGATGAGCTACTCCAGAGTCCCCAGGATGTATCTTCAACCCCTAGGTCCACCAGCAGGCCCACATATGTTAGCTGCTTTCAATTTCAAGGATAGAGCCTAGGTCTGACTCCATGTGAAATAGCTCCATTGCAGGGACCTAGCTAAGAGCCTCCCAGGACAAGACTGCACAGGTCAGAAGCTAGAGGATCATTCTGGACCACAGAGACTCACTGAAGTTCAGTCTCTACCGTGGTAACACAGATTGACCCAGAGATTTGTGAGGAAAGCCTAAAGAAGAGCAGGTCATGAATCCTGACCCAGGAGATAGTTTGTCTTCCTGCCTTTGGTCTCTCGGTAACCTGTCATCTACAGCAGTCCACAAAGAGATCCTCTAACAGGTGGTTCTGATCGTGACACTCTATTGTACAATGGCCCTCTATGGGTCCTCATTGCTCATAGACTCAAGCACTAACTCTTTGGACTGTCACTCAAGACCTTTCACACCCGCCAGGTGGGAGGATATGATAGCTTGGGAGACCCTTCATTAGCTAAGCCATCTTTGCCTCAGCAAACCAGAGTCTAGAGTTTAGAGCAAGAGCTGTGAGTTACACACCTTGGGCAGTTCAACCCATTTCATTTCTTAGATTCCTGGGGGTGAGATATTCAGTCATTTCTAAACAAGGACTTGCTGCAAAGGGTCCAGAAATAGTTAACCTTTCTCTTTTCCTTCGAAATCTTCAGAATTCCCAGTCAGACATGGAGGAGAAACCCTTTCACCCTGTTGGGAGGCCTAGTTATACTACTTACAGCTTCTATCCTTTCTCTCCAGCTTCAGGTTTGATGACATGTCCACTTGGAGATCTGATGGGCACCTCACACCTAACATGTGTGACATCTTCTCGCCCACATATTTTATCAGATACCAAACAAATCCTCTCAAATCTACCTTCTGAATAGCTCTAGAATATGGTCATGTCTCTCCAAATCCAGGCCTCCTGAGGGGAGAATCTGTCTCTAATCCTGTTGTTCTCAAGTAGCTGTAGATATTAGTCCACCAAGAGATATCTTTAAATGATTTAACACTTTAAAGAGCTTGGCTGCTAAATTGAAGATCAGCAGTTTGAATCTACCATCTGTTCCTTGGAAAACCTATGGGATGGTTCTGCTCTGTTTTACAAGGTCTCTGAATTGGAATCACTTCAACAGCAATAATGGGTATGGGTTTCAACCCTTCAGTCGGGGCAGTGGGGTTCAGTTATAGAATTCTCGCCTTCCGTGTAGGAGAGCTGGTTTGACTCCTTACCAGTGTAGCTCATGTACGGCCACAATTAGTTTGTCAGCGGAGGCATGTGTGTTAATGAACAGGTTTCAGCAAAAGCTTGAAGGCTAACACAGACTGGGATCAGTCTTACTGTGCCTGGGGTTGCCATGAGCCGGGTGCTGACTTGATGACAACTAACAACAGTAGTCACCAAACGTCCCCTTTGCATCTCTCTGGAGCCACTTCCTCTCAGAAGCCTTCAGTGGCTAAGCCTGTGATTGCTGTTCCTCCAGCATAAGCTCCCACTGCTGCTTGCTTGTAATTTCCTGTGACAATTCAGCTGTTACTACTTTGGACGGTGAGGACCCGTTTCCTCCATGCCACTATTGTCCTTCACTCATGCATCTATTTGTTGAGCACTTACTATACACCAGGGATGATATGGGGTGCTCGGGGAACTACATTGAATGCATCAAAGTCCCTGTCTTCATGAAACATAAGTTCTTGTGGGCTCTTTGACAAGGAAACTGTCTGGCACCCCAGAAAAACAGTTGCCTTTGAGTCAATTCTGATTCATGCAACCCCATGTGTTTTCCACAGGGATTTCCACGGCTGAATTTTCAGAATTGGATCACTGGGCCTTTCTTCTGAGGCCCCTCTGGGTGCATTCAAACCTCCAATCTTTTGGTTAGCAGCTGAGTCTGTTAACCAATTGCCACCCGAATCTGTAGCTGTCGAGTTGATTCTGACTCACAAAACCCTATAGGACAGATTAGAATTGCCCCAGAGGATTTCCAAGGAGCAGCAGGTGGATTCAACACTGCTGACTTTTTGGTTAACAGCCATAGCGTTTACCACTGTGCCAGCAGGGACCCCTAAAGCCCTCCATAAATGGATGGCTAGTATGGTCAATATTACCTGGGACATGGCACCCAAGGCACTCTTAGCTGAGCGTGCTGCATCCTGGAGGCTCTGCTGCCCTGGCTCCGGCTTTTCCAGCCGTTCCCAGGAGGGGCCTGCCCCGAGGTTGAGGCTGACTGCTCTCAGGGGCAGCCTCCTTTGGAAGTGTCTGCACAGCGAGCCCAGGGTATTGGTGGAGCTCTGCAGATGGCCGACTGCAGGCTGCCGGGTCCGGTTCTCCTCTAGCTGCTCCTGGTCCTGCAGAGATCTGCGGCGCCGCGAGGCTCCCATGCCCTGCCACCGAGAAGCCATCTGCCTGGCCACAAGTTTGCACTGCCTACTAAACCCTGGAGGGAAGGTCAGAGGGCAAGTCAGCAAGGCACCCCATCCTCATCCCCACAGAGATACTGGGTACTGGAAAGAGACAGGATGGAGGCCCATGGAGAAGAGGGCCAGGCTGGGGGGCGGGGTGGGGGGGGAAACGGGGTGGGGTGGGTACGTGGTGGGGTGGGTACGTGGTGGGTGACTCTAGGTGCGGGGTAGAGGATGCTTCTTGGAAGAGGGGTCACCAAAGCCCAGGAGAACGCAGAGGCTGAAGAGGGATGCTCAGCATCTCCTTCTGTCTCGTGTTTCCAGGACAGTTGTCCTTTCATCCCAGCCTCTATTCCGCTCTCTGCCTCCGGTAGTGAGGGAACCAGGGTCAGGCCTGGTCCTCGCCGAGCCCCAGGCAGAATCGTGCTGACCCCGGCTCAAGCCCAGGCTCACCAGACGCCCCCCTTCCGGCCAGACGCTCCCAACACCCAAGCGACCCCACCTGCTGTGCCTGTCTTAACTAACACCGGCACCTCGAGCACGCTCCTGTGGATCGAAAGCCGCCCAGGTCCCCCTCCCTTACCCAGCAGTTCGACGCTGACCAGACTCGCAGGCAGCGGCTCCTCTCGGTCCTCGGCAGATTTGAAACTCCGCGCGGACCCGCCCCGGGACCCTGTCCTCTCCCCTGATTGGCCCGGTCGCCCACCCCGCGGCCGCAGCGGGTCTTTCGATTGGCCTTCTCGTCGCTGGGCTATGAAGCCAGCACTCGGATTGGCCCGGCCCTTCCCATTCATCAGTCTGAGACCCCTTCAGGGCTTGGCGCCACACGATTCCTTTGCTTTTGCATCTTTCGGTCCCACCCGACCGCGGCCTGACTCCTCGGTGCCTTCAGCCCAGCCCCCGCGCCCCCTTCTGGACGCTTGGGCCCGGCTGCGGCGCCTCGGTTCAGCCCTGAGGCCGGAGGCTGCCCCTCCAACAGGCAGGAGTTCAGGGATTCGGACTGTCTGTCTTAAGCGGGCTTGGAGGGGACTGCCTGGGCACGGAGAAGACCCAGGGTCCGGTGGTCTGGAACGCCAGGCCCCTCAGCCCGCAGCTTTGGTGGTCCCTTCTCTCCCGGGACCTCCCAGCCTGCACAAGATCAACCTTGATCAGAGGTTGGACAGAAAGAGCCAGGCAGAGCGTTGGGTTCCCACGGAGGTTTTGTCTCAGATTACTTTCATAGCCCTCTTCCTTACTGAGACAAGGCAATGGCATTTCATGTACCCCCCAAACTCCCTACCTACACTTGGTCCCTAAGAAAACACCTTCTGGGAGAGACGACAGGCCCAGAGTCTATCTCCCTGCCTTCCGGTTACGGCCCTCTGTGGAAAGAAGTCCTAGTGGTCTGCGTTCATAAAGATCACAGGCAAGAAAACCCCGTGGAGAAGTTCTGCTCTCTAACTCACCAGCGGACATGAGTTGGACTTGACTCGAAGGCAGAGCTTATTGTTTATTTCCGCCACCTGCCTGTCAGTTTGCGGTGCGGGTGGTGGCTTCCGTGTTGCTATGGTGTTGGGTCATCCACAGCGGATAGGTTTCAGTGGGAGTTCTGGATAAAGACAGAGTAAGAAGAAAAGCCAGGCAATCTACTCCACAACTCAGCCCTTGGAAACCTCATGGATGGCTGTCTGACACAGGGCCGGAAGACAAGCCCTTCAAGTTGGAAGGCGCTCAGACAACGCAGTAGCCACAACCATGGACTCCAGCACGCCACCCATGGGGAAGAGTGGGCAGGAGCAGGCAGCCTTGCATTCTGCTGTACACGGAGTCGCCACGAGTCAGAGCTGATCTGACAGGAACTAACGACAATAGCTTATTTAGGTAGATGAAGAAACTGAGGTATACGGAGGCTGGACTTCCCTCAGCTCGTGTGTAGCAGAGGAGCCCTGGTGGTGCGATGGGTAAAGGCTTGGCTGCTAACAGAAATGTTGGCGGCTCGAAACCACCCAGATCTGCCCGAGAAAAACCTGGCAGTCTGTCCCTGTAAAAATTATCACCTAGAATACCCTATTGGGGCAGTTCTACCCCTCCCTATAGTGTTGCTATGAGTAGAAAAACCAACTCAAGTGCACCTAACAAGATGCCGCAGAGCCAAGGATCCAGACTTGGGCAACCTGGGGCCGCTGTCTGCCCGCGTCATCATCACGCACACCGCCGCTGCTCAGCCCCTCACACCTCCACCTCCAGCCTGGACCTCGCATCACACAGGTGTATCCAGCTACCTCGTGGATACCCGCTGCTGTCCGCATGCCCTCACTGAAGCCACCCTGGTGTCTCTCAACCCTTCTTCTCCTCCTCCCCAAGATTCCTCTTGCATGTCTTTCCGAAGAGTGTCTACTGGGTGCCTGTTATGTCTTCAAGTGTGCTAAAACTCGGAGTGGGGTTCAACAAAACAAATGGAATCTTTGCCTTCACAGAACTCAACATCTGCTGTGTAGGGGGAGAGATGGGCATTTCAATCAACCAAAGAACCAATGATCAGTGAATCAAAACATCTCACTGTCTTAGTCATCTAATGCTGCTTTAACAGAAATATCACAAGCAGATGGTTTTAAAAAGAGAAATTTTATTTTGTCGCAGTTCAGAATACTAAAAGTCCAAACTCATTGTGTCAGCTCCAGGGGAAGGCTTTCTCTGCTGGCTCTGGAGGAAGGTCATTGTCGTCAATTTTTCCCTGGCCTCGAAGATTCTGAGGTGCAGGAATCCTGGTCCCTTCCAAAAGACACAGCTCCTGGCACTGCTTCTTGGTGGTATGAGGTCCCCAACTCTCTGCTTGCTTCCCTCTCCTGTTATGTTGGAAACCCTGGCGTAGTGGTTAAATGTGATGTCTGCTAACAAAAAGGTGAGCAGTTTGAATCCACCAGGCGCTCCTTGGAAACTCTGTGGAGTAGTTCTATTCTTGCCTTATATGGTCACTATGAATCGGAATTGATTCAATGGTAGTGGCTTTGTTCTTTTTCAAGGATAAGAGGTGGTGTGAACCACACTCTAGGGAAACTCCTTTAGTAAAGGTGTTACAGTCCCAGCTTAATCCTCTTTAACATAATCTTGTCTATTGACCACAGGCAGAGATTAGGATTTACAGCACAGGAAAATCACAAAATGGAGGCCAGTCACACAATACTAGGAATCATGGCCTATCAAACTGCTACATACATTTTTGGGGGGACACAATTCAACCCATGACATTCATAAAATCGAATTCATTTAAAGCTGAGACCTAGAGATCAAAGAAAACCCATGGCGATCGAGTGGATTCATACTCATGGTGACCCTATAGGACAGAGTAGAATCGCCTCCATAGGGTTTCCAAGCAGTACATGGTGGAGGATCTGAGCCGCTGATCTTTAGGCTAGCAGCCTTGGCGCTTAAACGCTACGCCACCAGGGTTTGGTCTTCTGGCAAAGGGCACAGCAGGTTCGAGAGGATCAGTACCGACTACTGCAGGAAATGCAGCACATACTCCTACGTACAGATGCAACAGAAGTTTCATGACACAATACTTTACAATGTGTGATGTGTTCTGATGTTTTATTTTCTGTCTCATTTGAAAAATCCCGGTTATACCTCATTCAGTTATTTTATAATGACTCATCAATGGGTTCAATCCACAGTTTGACAAGCACACTTCTAGCTTGCTGGTTCGCTTTGTTCCCTGCAGTTGGGTTGTCTATCATGATCTGTTTACTGCATGAAGAGAGACTAGGAGGAAGGGAGCCCTGGGGCTGTACTTCCCAAAACCAGCCAGTGAGAACGTGATGGACCAGCTGAACATCGCCCAATACAGTGCGGGAAGGTGAGCCCGTCAGGTACGGTGACACGCAGACCACACAGTGGCCGCAACCAGAGGCTTCAGTAAGGGTATTTAAGTGCTGTGGACTGCATTAGATGACACTGCAAGAGGGGGTGACACCAAAATGACTATCTATGATGTTTTTGGTGCAGTGTTCCAGCAGAAATTGATTATTATTATTATTTTTGAATCCTTTTAGTCAGCTGTAACAACAATTTTTTCTCATAAGCCTCATTCATGTGTATTAATATACCTACAAGGCTAAAACTCTACACTAATTTGCATTTTGAACCTTCTAATGCACTCTGGTCTGAACTATTGTCATGGATTGAATTGCATCCCCTCAAAATATGTGTTAACTTGGTTAGATCATGATTCACAAATATTGTGTGATTGTCCTACAGTTTGTGATTTGATGTAATTTTCCTATGTGTTGAAAATCCTTGTCTTCGCCTGTGGTTAACAATACAGGTGAAGCAAACAGAGAGAGACCTCATACCATCAAGAAAGAAACACAAGGAGCAATGTGTGTCCTTTGGACCCAAGGTCCCTGTGCTGAGAAGTGCCTAGATAAGGGGAAGATCGGTGACAAGGACCTCTTCCCCCTCAGAACTGACAGAGAGAGAAAGACTTTTCTGGGAGCTATCACCTTGAATTTGGACTTCTAGCCTTTCAAACAGTGAGAGAATAAACTCCTGATTGTTAAAGCCATCTACCTGTGGTATTTCTGTTACAGCAGCCCTAGATGACTGAGTCAGCTATAGTTAACAGCAAACTACAGAGACACTTTGAATCAAGTGGTTTTGCCTGCATGCACTACAAGCATGAGCTATTGCTTTTGTTGTGGTTGGTGTTTTTATAGTCACTGCTTTTGTCAAATTTTCGGGCATTTTAGCTACAATATTGTGGTGATTAGCATGGAGGAGTGACACCATGAGTTACTGCACTGGGTGACACCAACCTAACTGATGCCAGTGACCACAACGATGGACTGTCAAATCTACGTCACTTATAAAGAGCCTTCCAATAAGGATGTCCTATTTTTGACAGCTCATGGTAGTAATATTTGTGAAGCTATAGAGGCCATACTTATCATTTTTTTTATTAGTTTTGACAAATAGCCATTCGAAGTTGCACAATGCATAGAAATTATTAGTTTATTATCAAAAAGGCTGTTCTGTTCACCAAATATTTCTTGTGCTACATGAAATTTATTATATGTGTAATCATCTCACCAAGAGAACAATTTGTTATTTAATCAAAATACTTGAGACAACGGGGTCTGTTGCCAATCAGACAATGCCTGTGGGTCTACGAAGCACATGTTCCACTGAAAACATCACCAGTGATTGTCAGGTGTACATGAGAATCCATCCCAATCCATTTCTCACCAAGCACAAGAACTGGGCCTTTTGTCAGCCATGGCTTAGCAGATTTTGCATCTGGAATTGAAGCTTTACCCTTATCAAATTATTTTAACTCAAGAACTGAAGTCCAATGACCATAGATCATACTGTACATTTGCTGACTGGGCTCTGGAGCAAATGGAAGTTGACCCTGCTTTTGGCTGAAAAATCATCCTCGGTGACGAGGCCCATTTTTGGATGAATGGTTTTGTTAACAAACAAGACTGTCACATCTGGAACGATGAGAATCCAGTTGGAGACTCAGGAACATCTACTTCATCCCCAGCAAGTTACCTTGGAAAAAGCTGGTTATAACTCATTCAGTTGTTTTATAATGTCTCATCAGTGGGCCTGGTGGAATCATTGTCCCTTTATTTTCTTCAGGGTGGCTAAGGAGAGGCTGTGACTGTCAATGGTGACGGATATCAGGCTATGATAACTGATTATTTCTGGCCCTATTTGGAAGGTGCTGCAGTGGCCATTTACCCTAAGTTCTTTTCCACACATGATACCATCAGATTTACTTCAAAATAATAAAACAATTAAAACTGTATCATTTATACAAGTTATTTTATTCAAGTTCAAAAATAGGACACCCTTATTGGAAGACCCTTTACTTGTGACTGTAATCAGGGAATTTAATTCATGTCCTTTACCACTGAAATTTGAAGGGAAAAGAAAGAGCTGTTTCTATGAAAACAAGCTCATAGAGGAGTTGTGGGAAGAATGTGAGAAGAACTTAGTGAAGGTGAAATATTTAGAAACCAAATCTCTCGAATTGGACTGTCTTGTCACAGTGGCCTCCCTGGTGCCTATCACAGTGCTGGTACGACACCGTTAGCTGCCATCAGCTGGCCTCAGACTCACGGCGACTCTGTGCACAAAAGAAGGACAAGCTGCTTGGTCCTGCACCCTCCACACGATTGGCTGTGGAGCAGACCACCGTGATCCACACGGTCATCAACGGTTGATTTTCAGAAGTAGATTGTCAGATCTCTCTTATGAGGTCTGATTATTAAGTCCGCGAACTTAAATGTTCTAAGTGCCACATACCCCATTCCTGAATATCACCTCGGAAGTACTCCTCTTGGGAAGCTATGCACTGATGCCAGCACCCAGCACCTAGTGCACCCTTCAGAGTGATTTTGGAACTCCTCCTGCAATGGGCATTGTGCATGGTGGCACAGTAGCAACTTTGTGAACTTAATTGTATAGTTGTCTGTGAAGGAGTTTTTAGCCAGTAAACAAGTAACTGTAATAGAACACCCTCCCTACTCACCTGATCTGGCCCCCAGTGACTTCTTTCTTTACTGAAAGTTAAAGGAAATATTGATATGTTGTTGTATTCTATTGGCAAGAATTTTGTTGAAGATTTTTGCATCTAGATCCATGAGTGATGTCAGTCTGTAGTTCTCCTTTTTGGCTGGGTCTTTGTCTGGCTTTGGTATCAGGGTTATGCTGACTTCATAGAAAGAATTTGGGAGTATTCCATCCCTTTCTAGTAGTATTGGAGATAACTCTTCTCTAAAAGCTTGGTAGAATTCTGCAGTGAAGCCAGCTGGGCCTGGGCTTTTTTGGGTTGGCAGTTTTTTGATGACTTTTTCAATCTCTTCCTTTGTGATGGGTTTATTAAGTTGTTCTGCTTCACCTTGTGATAATTTTGTAGGTGATATGAATCAAGGAATTTGTCCATTTTCTCTAGGTTTTCAAATTTGTTAGAATATAGTCTCACAGCATTCAGCTATATTTTTTAAATTAATTTTTTATTTAATATAACTGAGTGAAAATGTACATTCCCGTATAAATTTACATGCCCATCTGTGACGGCCCGCCATCCAGAAAGGCCCATGTAGACAAAGTCACAAACTTCTGTAAATGACAGGCCGAAGCATCTCACCCGTGACATGTTTTTAGCCTATTACCCCTGATAATATTTTGCTTCCTAATTAAATTCTCCTAAAAAGATACCCCCTCCCCTCCTAATATGAGGATTAAGAAGGATGCCTTCTAAGAGGGGCTTCACAACCCCTTGGTTTATGAGATTATATTGAGACAATCTGACCAGAAACTTCTGAGGAATAGAGATCAGAGAAATGGATTTCAATGCAGCATGCCTAATAGCACTGAGGCCCGCCCAGCCTCGCTGGCTTCCTCCTAATTGTGTCTCCCCCTCCCTTTTCTCCACAAACACAGGTTTACAAAGTGACCCTTGAAAGGCTTTCCAAGGATAATTCTCCACATAGCCATTAAAACTACACAAGCATCTCACTCCCTACAACAGAAAGAACAAATAAACTTCTGGGTTCTTTATAGTTGGTGTGACAAACTGATAAACACTAAAGAAACATCTTTCTTAAAGCAGCTGGGCTTGATTAGGGGATAGCAAACACTATCTACACAAGAAGATATAAATAAAAACTTAGAGAAACAAATGGAGACAGCTAAATGGTGAAGCCTTGAGAAGTTTACCCTTCTGTACCTTCCACTCTGAGGTACGAATAAAACCATTAATTGTGTTCACTGACATTTATCACCACAAACACCTGCCTCAGACCATTATCCAAAAAGGCCTTGACAATTAATTAGAAGACCATGAGGGGTCAGTTTCTTGTTAGCCAATAATGTTAAGTTAGTTTCTTGTTAACCAATAGTTTATATAATGAAGAAAATAGGGTGAACACTACGTCACCTCACCTATAAAAAATAAAGACGGACAGCTCTCGACACACACAATCTTTTGTTGGTCGGGCTGCCTTTAAACCAAAAAAGTCTTTCCTGTCTCTCTTTATTCATTTCCCACCGATGCCTTCCCTCCCTCTGTGCGGGACCTTGAAAAGTGTTGGGGCTGGCTCCCGGCACCCACCTATATGCAGCTTCCACTGCTCTCCCTGCCCGGTGACAGTATACTATTCCTCTCTGCTCCATACATGTCTCATTCTCCCAACAGTCTCTTTTTCCCCTCCTCTCCACCCACTCTCCTTCCTCCAGCCAGAGGTCAGCAGGATGACATCCTACAGATGTATAGAACCATAAAGTGCATCCAATATATGGTCACTGCATCGCCAAGTCCAATCCATTCCTGTCTGATCCTTCGTTATGATTTATGGTCAAGGGCAGCGTCAGGGGGAGGGGCCATGCTCCCAGGGGAATCCCGAAACTGCTGGACCATCAATTGAGGTCTTTTCAGCTATGATATTTTTGATTTCTGTTGGATCTGTTGTGACAACTCCCCTCTCATTTCTTATCTGGGTTATTTGTTTCCTTTCCTGTTTTTCTTTAGTAAGTTTAGTCAATGGTTTGTCAATTTTGTGGATCTTTTCAAAAAACCAGCTTTTGGTCTTTTCAACTTTTTCAGTTGTTCTTCTACTGTCTAATTCGTTTAGTTCTGCTCTAATCTTTATGATCTGTTTTCTTCTGGTGCCTGAGGGTATCCTCTGTTGTTCTCTGTCTACTTGTTCAAGCTGTAGGGTCTGTTCTTTGATTTGGTTTCTTTCCTTCTTCCAGATGTGTGCATTTACGGAGATAAACTGACCTCTGAGCATTGCTTTGGCTGTATCCCATAGGTTCTGGAAGGAAATGTTTTCGTTCTCGTTGGAATCAGGAAATGTTGAAAGGAAGACATTGTGATGACATTCAGCACATCAAAGGTACTATGATGACACCTCTGATGGCCATTCCAGAAAAAGTTTCCAAATTGCTTTGAAGGGTGGAATAGGCACTGGTGTCAGTGCGCAGCTTCCCCAGGGGAAGGTGACCATAGTGATATTCAGCAGTGAGGTATGCAGCACTTTTTCTAGGATGAGTTTGCGAATTTAACTGGTAGACTCGTAGCCTGTCTTAGTCTGGATGCTGTGCTGAAACCTGCTCAGCATTATGGCAGTGTGCACACCTCCGCTGACAGAGGGAGGGGGTGGTCTGGCTGGAGACCAAATGCATAGCAGCGTGCACACCTTCCCTGACAGATGGGGTGGACTGGCCAGGGACCAAATGCATAGCAGCGTGCACACCTCCACTGAAAGATGGGGTGGACTGGCCAGGGACCAAACACATAGCAGCGTGCACACCTCCACTGACAGAGGGAGGGGATGGACTGGCTGGGGACCAAATGCAGATGCAAAAACTGAGATTCAGATAGGAGAAATATCTTGCCTAATACTGTGTGGGAAAACCTAGTGGAGTGGTGGTTAAGAGCTATGTCTGCTAACCAAAAGGTTGGCAGTTTGAATCTGCCAGGTGGTCCTTGGAAACTCTATGGAGCAGTTCTACTCTGTCCTGTTGGGTCACCATGAGTCACAGTTGACTCAAGGCAGTGGCTTGGGTTTGGTTTTAAGATCGTATGAGAGGAGCCCTGGTGGTGCAGTGGTTAAGTACTTGGCTGCTAGCCAAAAGGTGTGCAGTTGAAACCTACCAGCTGCTCCCCAGGAGAAATTCATGTCAGTCTGCTTCTGCTTCCATAAAGATCACAGCTTTGGAACCCTTATGGGGCTGTTCTACTCTGTTCTAGAGAGTTGCTAAGAGTTGGAATCGACTTGATGACAATGGGAGGATTGTACAACCAGCTAGTAGGTGTCAGACCTGGAACTTAAAACCCTGGATTGACTCCAAAACCTGTATTCCTAATATTGGATCTTCCCAGCCTCGTTAAATAAACCAAAAGACCCCAAACCTGTTACCTTCCAGTGGATTCTGATTCATGGCAGCTCCACGTGTCTGCTCCATAAGATATTCTTGGCTGTAATGGTTATGATAGCAGATAGCCAGGCCTTTCCTCTGTGGCACTGCTAAGTGGGTTCAAACTGCCAACCTTTAGGTTAGTAGTTGAGTGTAGACCACTTGTTTCCCCAGAGAGTTGCCTCATTAAATATCCAGAGTGAATGAATGCATGAAAGAGGCCTTCCCTGCCTGGAGTTTTGCGCTCTTTCCTCTATTAGAAACCTAACCAGGATGTCAGGTTAACAAAGAATGGTCTCCATGGAAACCAGAGACAGAGGGAAAAACATCTTCTGAATGAGAAGGCTTTCCTTCTAGCCTTGCATGGTGTGGGGGAGCCAGGTGGGAAGGGGGAGGTACTGAGGCAAAGCGGGTTTCTGGTTGAGAAGGAGGTGCTGAGCATCCAGCTCATCTTAAGAAGGAAACACAGTTCTTCGCTGACAGCAGAGGCTTTTCTGGGGTTCAGCTCTCCCCTAATCTGTTAAGAAAGGGCATGGAGAGGGGAGGAGAAGGATCTCTGGCCCTGCCCTGCTCCTGTTTGTCCATCAGCAAAGCCTTCACCAGTTTCCCAGACATCTTGCAACTGTCAGTTGGAGGAAAGAGGCAGATGCTGATCAAATCATTGTCAGCAATTACTAGTGTGCAAAAGGCTTTGAATGAGAAGTGCTAGGGGCAACGAGAAGGTGCAGGTTTGGAGGGGCAGGGCACCTCCCTTGAACTTGGGGTCAGGCTTTGCAGGGCACGGGGTGTTTTAGGTGAGGAGTTAGGGAATGATAAAACATGGAAGAGGAGGTTTGCAAGTAGAGCATTACTGGTTTCTAGGATGCAGAGAAATTGAGCCTCGCTGAACAAAGTAGAGAGGACAGGGCATAGGGGTGGGGCCGAGGGGAAAGAGGCAGGGGTTGAATTTGTGTGGCTCTACAGAGCAAGGAAAGTTTTGGATCTATCCTGAATACAGTGGAAAGCGTTTGCTAAATTTTAACCAAAAGAGGAGTGACTTACTAGAGCTGCTTTTTAATGAGATCTGGGAGGAGCCCGAGGGCAAGCTAGGGTCGGCCTGGAGCCCGCAGACCCTCCTTCTCCCCGTCAGCTTCCAAGTCTCCCCTCCCCCACGGCCACAAGGGCCACACCCTCTCAGCTTTACCCCCGAAGTCTCGCTGTAGCCCCGGTGTGCCTTTTGACCTTTCTACAACGGGAAGGGGAAACCTGGTGGTGCAGTGGTTAAGAGCTCGAATGCTGCTGTTTGAACCTACCGGGCACTGCCTGAGAGGAAGATGTGGCAGTCCATTCCCAGAAAGATTACAGCATAGAAGAACCCCCACAGGACAGTTCTGCTCTGTCCTAGAGGATGGCCATGGGTCAGAATGGACTGGACGGCAACGGGTACAGTGGGGAGCAACTGATGGAGCAGTGGGAGACGCGATTAGACGGTTCTCTTCTATTGTGAATTACATTACTGCTACGGGTCCTCCCCACTTAGAGGTAATCCCTTGCTGACTTTTAGGGTAATCACATTTATGTCTTTGTCCTTTAATCATCTTCATATATGCATTTTAGCTGCTCTGCATGCAGACCTCTCTAAGTTGTTGTGTGGCTGGAGAAGGGGTAGAAGAGAGCAGGGAAGGGTCTCTTCACCCTCCACCCTTATCCCTATCCCTATCCCCACACAGGGGTGGAAACTGGGCTGGTAGAGGTCTGAGCACTCCTGCAGGTCTTCCTGGAATGGGGGGTGGGCTGGTTTGGCTGACCTAGTTCAGGCCAGTGAACCCAGACTAGTTGGCCTCCTCTGTGTCAATGACTCTTTGTCAACACTTTTAGTGGTGCTAGGTTTTAGAGCTACACTCTCTGGCTTTAGAGAGGTCTCACAAATTTCTTAAGAGGTGTTGGGGAGAGGGTGACCTGAAACAGAGGCAAAGACACACCAGTCCAAGGGTCCAGTGAAGTTTATTGGAAGAGAAGGAAAGTGGGGTCTGAGCCGAGAGTGGCTCAGCTCAGCTGTCCCTAGTAGGGTAGGTTTTTTTATAGTTTTAAATTTTCAATATGGTAGCGTGGGGTGAGGGAGTTTATTATTTCATAAGGAAAGGGGTAGCAAGAAATTCTGGTTAGGGGATTTATGGTCTGAATAAGGAAGAAGTGTTGATTAGAAGGGAAAGGGCTAACGTTTGTTTATGGTCAAGATTTTGATAAGGGAAGACCTATCAGTTAGGAGGGTGGGGAAGATAGCCATAAAGTTATTTATGCTTATACCAGGTGGGGCCCACCAGATGTTTTCAGCTGATGGCAGGTCTGATCATTGGATAAGAGGACTTTCCTGAATTTCAGGACAGAGCTCCCTCATCTGAAAAGGGAGGCAGGAGAGGTCAGTTTTCCCATCTCACAAATGTGAAAATGGAGTTAGAGAGGATGAGAGACAACCAAGGCCACAGGTCACTAATAAGAGGTGGTATCAGCCCTTTGAACTCAGGTCTGTCAGGCTTCTAGTTCAGTGTTCTTGCTTCTCCCCTGTAGCAGGGATCTGTGTCTTACCCTCGGCCAGAAAGCAGACTAAGTGGTTTTGCGAAGCTCAGGACGCTCCGACGTTCTCAGGGCTCTGGGGAGAGGTAGCGTAAGAACTGTGATTACCACAAGGTGGCGCCAAACACCCAATTTTCAAATTGCTCTTCGCCTTTCGCTCTCAGGAAATCCTAAGTGGCGCTAGTGGTCAAAAGGTTGGCAGTTCAAATCCGCCAGGCCCTCCTTGGAAGCTGTGGGGCACTTCTACTCTGTTCTATAGGGTTGCTATGAGTCTAAATCGACTCGATGGCCGTAACTTTGTTTTATGAGTTTTTGTACACCTGAAAGTGGGAGGAGGGGGCAATCATTGAAGCCCTGAGAATATCTGAGTCTAGGTCCCAGAGACCAGGGTTAAGCTGTGCCCCAAGAAGAGGGGATAGCCCCATTGCCCCCAGCCAGACCTTATAGGGGAGGCATGACTTGGGCTGGAGAGGGTTCCTCAATTTTTCCCACTTCTGCCACCCCCTCCCCAGCATGTTCCTTGTCTTAATAACACTCAAGCCAGAAATCTACCCTTCTTGAGTGTACTCCTGTGGGCACATCTTGGGAGGAGAGGAGCCAGAAAGAGGAAAGGGGGAAGGCAGGGACTGCAAAGACAGCAGCCCCCTGGGCAGTGGTCGGGAAGGGATCAAGAGTCTGGGATCAGGGTCATCTTCTAGGCCTAGGCAAAGGGCCATCAGGCTTCTCCTCTTTTCCCCTTCGGTGACCTCTGGGCCTCTCTGTCGCTGCGTCACTTTCCCTCACTCTTGTTAAAAAGCCCTGCTGACCCTCTTCCTTCTAAGGGTGGGACAGAATCACAGCTAAAGCAATGAAGGAAAGTGTTGAGAGAGGGAGCCTTAGAGGCCTCTGTAAACACTTTAGAGTAAACCTTGTAGCCCAAATGACAAACAGGTGGTGGTGACAGGAAGACCCAGTAATTAACCACATCCCAGGACAATGAGTCAGGAAAAGCACGGGAGGCCCTCTCAGTAATTTAGAAATCCCCAAGGACGATTATGTCGTAAACAGTGCGAGAGCGATCTGACCAGGACTACTGATTAATACACCACAGATACCAAACGAACAAGAACTTCTTTGGTTTTCAGGGTGAATCAGAATGCGCTAATGTGAGGAGCAGGCATGGGGCAGGCACAGTGGTGCAGAGTGAGCACCATGGGATCTTCCAGCAGAGGCGCGCAAGAGCAGAAAGCTGAGGCTGGGATTCCTGTGAAAATCTCCAAGGACAATGTATGCACAATGCCCCTTAATAAGTCCTGCCACTGCCTCCCAGAGTCCTTTGGTGCCATCTTCCTTTTATACAGAGTCTGTGCAACCTAATTTCCCAGCACTACCACTTCCTAGAAATCTCCACCTCCAAAATGAATAAAATATGAAACCCTTCCCCAAATCCTTTATAAGGCCTGACAGAACCTTTGTTCAAGGAGGTGGGGGTGGGGAGTGGGTTGGTGGAGTGTGGTGGGGTGGGGTAGGGGGTGGCAATAATGTTGCCTACGTGTTCCCTGTCTCTGCTTGCAAGTTTCTTTAGTAAAGTTTTGCTGTGGGGAAAGATTCTCAGTGCCATACCTGTTCATTCTGGGTTATTGAGAGGCAAGAACCTCAAACAAGTCTGTAGCATCTGAGATGCCCAGTAACAGTGTTAGGTGGGGCCCCTGCCTTCACTGTATGGAGGGGCCATGGGGCCAGGATGCCAGGGATGGCCTGAGGAGTGGCTTGTTACTGTAAAACAGGCTCAAGCCACCTGCTGCAAAGCTGATATTGATACAAGGGTGAGCTGAGCAGCAAGAGGCCTTTACTGCATGCCAGCCTACAAGAGACAGAGGGGAATGAGCTCCTCCCAAAGTCTGTCTGCCTGTTGAAGACTCACCAGAGGGTTTATATGGTCAGGGATTAAGTGTGATTGATTCAAAGAGGTCAGTTCTTTAAGTGATGAATGTCAGCTCCCCTTTCAGGTGGGCGAGTTGGTCTCCTGTGAGTACTCTGCTGGGCCTGTTAGCATCCCCCAGGTTCAGTTACAAGGTGGGCCCCAGGGTCTGGGTGTCCTGCCTCACATCTATCGGTTGCTGATTGGCTTCTCTAAGAAACATAGGTTAACTTTAAAACTTCATAGGAGGTGGAAGAGGGGAAGCAAGTCATAAATCACAAGATCACCAAAGTATATGAAAGTTAACTACGTCAGCCATACAGAAGCAATGCTAGAGTTACTCAGGAAACTAGGTCCCTACACTCTCTTTGTCTTACTGCCCCTACAGTCTCTTTCGCATGCTGTCCCTTTCAGCCCTGGCCAGCTTGGGGAGCCACCCCTACTTTATCCCCCTGATATTCACCTGACCTGCAGGGTAAATCCCCACCGGTCTCAGCCAGCTGAGAAGCCCTGGGGGAGATTATCCCTGCTGGGGCTGGACAGGACGGCTCCCTGCCTCCAGAGCCATGGACACTGCGCTGCTCTTGAACGTGGAGGGGATCAAGAAGACCATTCTGCATGGGGGCATCGGGGAGCTCCCCAACTTCATCACTGGATCCCGGGTAAGCGGGGATGTCAGCACCTCTGAGGGGCCAGGGCCAGGCCCAGCTGGACCAGAACCCCCCTGTGCCCCACCACTGTGGGGCCCACAGACAGCCTTTGGGGTTTGCCAAAAATCCACAGGCAGGCACCTCCCGGGCAACTTGGTAGCTCTTATCTGGTGCCCACTCATGGGTTTTCTTGGTACTGTGCAGAGTAAACTTTAGTGTGGTGGCAAGGGGAGGGGCCTGTGGGAAAGTTCTGGAGAAGGAAGGTCCCTCAGGGGTCAGGGAGTTTGTTTACAAATCTCTCTGGGCTTCCCTGGACTGATGGAATCGCTGTGGCCTCAGAACTAGGGCTTGTTTAAGGAAAGAGCTGGCGACCCCCAGAGCTGTGGAGGGTGGCAGTGGAGTCCTTTGGGAGGGAGTGGGCGCTCATCCGCCGGGGGTGGGGTGAGCAGGGCGGGGACGCTGTGGAGGTGCAGGCACGGAATCAGGGCTGGGGCAGCTAACCACCGGGCCTGGGAGCCTGTGACTGGGGGGTGGCTTCAGCTAGACCCTGGGAAATACGTTCAAGGACACGGTCCACTCTCTTGGTGACCAGGTGACCTTTCACTTCCGCACGACAAAATGTGACGAGGAGCGGACGGTGATAGATGACAGCAAGCAGGTGGGCCATCCCATGCACATTATCATTGGCAACATGTTCAAGCTGGAGGTCTGGGAGATTCTGCTGACGTCCATGCGGGTCAGCGAGGTGGCCGAGTTCTGGTGTGACACCATCGTAAGTAGGCTGCGTCAGCCCCACACTCCCCCATCTGCCTTCTAGGGGCCCACCCACTTTTCAGGGTTGCTGTTTCAGGAAAGATGGGTGTCCAACAAAACTCTGCGGGACAACCCCCACGTCCCCATTCCTTTGTGTTGTGCCCACTAAGATAGACTATCAGAAAGCGCATCCTCCTAAAATGACTGGTGTGGCCGTGGCTCCCTGGCAGAACTGGGAGCAGTGCCCTGTTCCTAACGAGAGGGCATGCCCAGTTCACAATCCTACCTCTTTGCACAGTAGTCTGAGATCCTTGAGGAGGCACTGGGGTCCAGTGTTAGACTTCTGCCTTCCACATGGGAGACCCAGGTTCGATTCCTGGCCAATACACCTCATTTACGGCCACCACTCATCTGTCCACAGTAGTGTGCAGGTTGCTGTGATGCTGAGCAGGTTTCATCAGAGCTTCCAGACTAAGATTAGCAAGAAAAGCCTGGTGATCTATTTGTGAAAATCAGCCAATAAAAGCTGTATGGATCACAGCAGTCCAATCCTGGCTGATCACAGGGATGGCACAGGACCAAGCAGTGTGTTTCTTCCTTCATGTATGGGGTTAGGGGCCAACTTTACAGCAGCTGACCACAACAAAGATCCTGGAGATCTGGGGTACTGGTTATTTTTCTGCTCTCCTCCTCACCCCTACTAACTCTGCAAATTTATTTATTTTTTGTACTTATAGCCATCATATAAATCACCCTTGTTGGTAAGCCTTTTGGCTGTGCGGCCCAGATAGAAACAGCAAAACTCATTGACCTTTAAACATTTCTTTAAGGAAAATTTCAAATATATACCAAAGAAGACAAAAAGTATGATGAACCTCCACGTACTCGTTACCCAGCTCCAGCCTGCATCAACCTACGACCCATCCTGTCTCATCTGCCCCTCGCCTCTTTCTTCTCCCACTTCCCACGTCGTTTCATCTGTAGACAGTAAAATATAAAAATACAAAATGAACATAACCACAGTATCATTATTTCACCTTTTTAAAACCCCAGATAACTTTTTCATGCCACCTAATATCCTTTGTTCGTGTTTCTCTGATTGTCTCTTAGTTTATTTTTTATCATTGGTTTGTTCAAGTTTGGTCCCTATCGGCAATTTGTTGCTATGGCTTTCAACTCTCTTTTTGCCTGTGTTTTCTTCCCTTTCCTCTTCTATCCCCTTGACATGGCTTTGTTGAAAAAACTGGGTCATTTTTCCAGCAAAAGTTCTCTCACTTTGATTTTGCTGATTGCTTTGCTGTAGAATTGTCTAATATGTTCTTCTGTTCCTCTTATTGCCTATGAATTGGAAGTTTGTTCTAGAAAGGCTTGGTAAGGTCTTTGCAAAAATGTGTCATGGATGGTGCTGGATACTTTCCATTGGAAGGCACAAGTGTCTGCTGGCTTTCTTACTGTAATATTGAGATCGGTTGACACCTTGGACCTTGGCCCATCCATTGTAAAGCTCCCTCTCAACCTACACCCAATGGTTTTTGCAGCCATTGATGGGAGATGCCAGGATTCATTATTTCCTCAGTTGCCACTGATAATTATGAAAGAGCAATTTGGGAGACAGACAGCTGGATCTGAACTCTGCTGTGTCATGAATTAGCTGTGTAACTCTGGAGAAGTTTGTTCTCATCTCTGGCACTCTTTTTGTGCATCTCTAAATAAATAAAAACCTATGTTGAGAAATTGTAGTGAGATCAGATGACATGATATATATGACAGCAAATCACTGAGCTACAAAAATCTTAGAGACCAGCTCTCTCATTTTACTAAAGAGAAAACTTAAGGCTCAAAGAGGGAAGGCAACCTGGACTTGTCTAAAAGGTGAAGGGACAGGATCGGAGTGGGATCTTTAGCCTTTTTACTTTATCCTGCGCACGTTTGCCTTTACAGGGTAGAGTCAGGCTGCAATACCACGCTCTACCAGTAGGTGGTCGCATCTAACTTGTTATTTACTTCTTTCTCTTAGCAAAAACACTTCTTTTTACTAGTTTGTCATTTTTCATCATGTTTTATATTAAAAAATCATTTTTTGTCAAGTCAAGGTTTCAGAAAACTGATTTCTTTGTGATTTCAGTTAGTTTAAAATTACATAGACTTTGAATCTGCCCACAGTGAAGAGCTCCTGTACGTTTTATAGCTCCAGCCTGCATCAACCTGCTGTTGATTCCAACTCCCTGTGCCCCATTGTAGAACCGTGTCAGAGCAGAACTGTGCTCGGTAGGGTTTTTGGCGGCCAGTTTATCCCCATGTGTCCCTGGAGTGTAAACGGCATGGTAGACCCGGCCTGATTGCCAGCGCCCACCCACTCCCCATAGGGTGCATGTTTGCCAGCACAGGACAGCGGAGTGCTGGAAGGCTGTCAATAAACTCTCGATTGGTTAACTGATGCATTGTTTGCAAAACCACAAGCTACTGTTGCTCCTGTAATGTGGACGTGGCCCTTTGTTTCTTGTGGTCTCTGTTCTTTGGACTACAGTAGAGTGCTCGTGAGTGCCTGGCTCATCTCACCGCCTGATAACTTTTATACTGTAGGTGCATATGGTTTTTCCAAAAGCCTTTACATCTCCCAGCCCACAGCTCACACCACACACGGTTGCATGGAGATATACACACACAGAAAATTTCCAGATTCATTTATCCACCTATGTATCTACTTTTTATCTATGTATCCACCCTTCCTTTACCATCATTCTTTCATAATTTAATCTTCTATCACTGAATATTCATTTATCCATCTGTCTCTCTCTTTGTGTATCTGTAGGTTCGTCCATCCGTCCATCTTTTCATCCATCCAACCATCTATCCATTTAATTGGGAGGCATTCACTGGGCATCTGGTTAGGCCTGTACTGCTTTTTGGAAATTAAACAGGCAAGGTGCCTGCCCTCAAAGGACTTGAACACAGAAGGACCAGCGGACATCTAAACAATTATCATTACAGTGCAGTGCAGGCAGCACCCTGATATAAATGAGGGTGAAATGCTTTGGGCTCACAAGAGAGGAGCAACTAATTGCCACAGGACATTAGAAGGATCTCTTTAAGAAGATGAGATTGAGCTGGGTTTTGAAGGATGAATAGGATTTCATCAGGCCTAGACATGGGGGAGGAGTGACACAGGCAGAGAACACTGCATGTGTAAAGCCCAGGAAGTGAAGAGGCTTGGCGTGTTTAATTTCGTTAGCCATTTCTCCTTTGTGGGACCACCTTCCATCCAGAAACCTGAGTTTGGAAGACTCAGCAGTCAGTGGGACATTCGTCTCTATTTGAATCAGCACGTAGGGCCTTGCTTTCCCCATAGATGGATAGACAGTTAGATGGATGGATGGACGAACATACACATACACAGAGAGATAAGACAGATGGACAAATGAATGCTTAGTGACAGATTAAATTATGAAAGAATGTTGGGAAAGGGAGGGTGGATAGATGGATAAAAAGTAGATACGTAGGTGGATAAATGAATCTGGAAATTGTGTGTGTGTGTGTGTGTGTGTGTGTGTGTGTGTGTATCTCCTCATTCCCTGCAGATCCCTCTGCCTGGACAGTCCTCACCGCATTACCTTGAAGCTTCCTTCTGCACAGGGGCAGGGGTCTTCCTTGCTTCCTCCCTTTCCCCTGAGCTGAGATGGGGCCGTGGTGCAGTCAGTCCGGAGTTCTTGGTGCTTCTTCCTTGAAGCCCATTTTTCCTTGTCGCCCGGAACTGGTTTTTCTGCAGGATTTTTGCTAGTGCCTTGTCTCGTGAGTCCGGGAATTGCAAGCTCAAATTCCACAGAGGGCCAGGAGCCCAGTAAACGGGGGACCCCCTGTGCCACCCAGGTGGGATCGTGCTGCTGTGCTCCTACACGGTTGCCATATGAGGCAGGCTCAGTGTGGCTGGATCGTCTTAGTTTTTTAAGACAAGCCAACAATCTGCATTGGCACATGAGTCCTTCCATGTTAAACTGTTGGCAACTCATTAGAAAACAACCAAGCAAACAACAAAAACATACCCACAATGTCTGAGTTGAATGTGGCCTACAGCGTCGGGTTTGCAATCTCCAGCAGATATAGCCCCCTAGAGAGGCCAGGCTCTGGCCTTGAGATCCCCCAGAGGTTCCAGTCAGAACCCCCTGGGCTGAGCAAGTCTGAGGGCTGGAGGCCAGCTGCACAGAGCCCCTGGGTGACTGGGGCTGCCCCCTTTGGCCTGCAGTCCACAAGCTAGGCTTTAAGAGCAGGCACAGGTTTGCACCTTCCTTCCCTCCTCTGAGGGGTGAGCTTGAGACTCAGGAGCTCTGCTTCTTTGTCCTCCTTCTGGAATTTCTGCCCAGTCCTGGTGGAATTTCAGAGCCTACTTTGTGCTGACAAGGGGCTCTGGTGATGCCAGGGTGGGAAAGGCCTAGATGGTGGGTAGGACTTTTGTCACAGGGCATTAGGGGCAGACGCTCTGAGGGTAAGCACACATAGTGGCTTTTGTCCATGGCTTGCAGTGAGCTTGCTGGGGAGGAGTAGACGTGGAGGAGACACAAAGCTAGAGCTGCTGTGTCAGGGGCAGCTGACAAGCTCATCCCTCCCTTAGCCCAACCTTAATCCAAACTGGGCTCAACTGCCATCTGGCCATCTTTTCAACAAAGAGAAGGGCATTCCTGGCTAATCCTGGGTGATATCACTGAGGAGGGCACAAGGTGGAGGCCACCTTTCCTCCTCTTGCTGATGACTTTGGCACAACACTGCATCTCTTTTGCCCTTCACTTTCCCACTTACTGTGTGGGAGGGAGACTAAGGGGGCAACTGGAGAACCAGGACCAAGGAGAGGGCTCTTGGAGACCCGGGGGCTTCCCAGCTCACAGATGGGGAAGCTGAGGTCGTGGGGTGCTGGCCTTGCCTGAGGCCACACAGGTGCTACTCTCAGCCTTCCTTCGCCTTGAGGGTGGCAACCACAGTGTGCAGTGGCCAGGTGAGGCTGTTCTAGGCCAGACCCATGTCTGCACTGTCTCCTTGAATCGCTACAGCAGCCCTACCACCAGGCAGGTGCTTGTGGCTAAGCAGAGGTGCTGCCAGATTGCTAAGCTGACCCCTTAGATCCCAGAATCCTCTTCCTTTCACTGTTGCATGTGACCTTCTCTGCAAGTCATTGGCTTTGTAAAGCTCAGTCTCCTTAGAGCATGTGTTGTAGTTAGCCAAAGGAGGTAGAGAAAGGCATTGTAGCTGAGAGTGTGGCCTCTGGAGTCAGTTTCGAATCTCGGCTCTGCCATTTCTCAGCTGTGTGACCTTGAGAAAGTTACTTAACCTCTCTGGACCTTTGTTTCCTCATCCATAAAGTGGGGATCACAGTAGTGCCCGCCCTGTTGGATGATGTAAGGATTTAAGGCCTTGCTAGACATATTTTGCCTGGCACACAGTTTTTATGAATATGGGTATGTGGGGGCAATGGGCAGACACAGTGTAGGGGGCAGGTGTAGTGGGGGAGCAGGAGTCCTGCTGTAGTAGCTCAGATAGGCCCCTTTGTTGCCCAGCTCTGAGCAGACAGCCTGAGCCATTCTCCTCGTCTCTGCCCACAGCACACGGGTGTCTACCCCATCCTGTCCAGGAGCCTGCGGCAGATGGCTGAGGGCAAGGACCCCACGGAGTGGCATGTGCACACGTGTGGGCTGGCCAACATGTTTGCCTACCACACGCTGGGCTATGACGACCTGGACGAGCTGCAGAAGGAGCCACAGCCACTGACCTTCGTGATCGAGCTGCTGCAGGTGAGGCCTTGGGACGGGGTAGGAAGTACGCAGGGGAGGGACATCCCTGTCCCAGCATCAGGGTAGTGGGCGTTATGGGGAGCCCTGATCCCAATGACTGCCATACATCACCCAGTTACTCTTTAGAGAATAACGATGCATTTATAAACCACAGGAGAACTGAATTTTGACAACAAACCTCTGCTTTTTCGAAGGCAATATTCTGTCAGGTGTGAATTATGAAAAATTTGGATTTGTTTTCATTTTGGAGGCATTTTAATTCCATTGGCTATCTACTTCCATTTTTGTGTTCAGAACTTTAGAATTATAGCCTCTTTCCCGGTCCCTGTGATTTGAGGGCTCAGATCTGGTTCTCCAGGCCTGGAAGAGACTGTGTGGAACTCCCTCCCTCCACTTTTTTATCCAGGCCACCAAGAGATTGCTAGGACCTATCTGAGAGGAGGGGGAAGAAGGTCAGGGCCAGGGTCAAGCCCAGATGAAGACTCAGCTCACAGCCAAGGCTGAGGCTTAACCTGGGGGCAACTTGAGTGAACACTAGTGAATGAGAGAACCGTGTGAACAAAGCGCCCCACTGTCTTGGATGAACACTTGTGCGGTCTGTACCTTGCGAGTGTGTCACCACTAAGCGGCTCAATCACATTAGCTGTTGTTGCCACACTCACAATCACTGTGGTGTGTGAGCCCATTGTTGCAGGCACTGTGTCAACCCATCTCTCTGAGGGTCTTCTTTTATTTCTCAAGCCCTCTGTTTTACCAAACATGATGATGTCCTTCTGCAGAGACTGATCCCTCCTGACAACATGTCCAAAGTACGTGAGATGAAGTCACCTCGTCATTGTCTCTAAGGAGCATTCTGGCTGTACTTCTTCCAAGACAGACTTGTACCAGCAGTCCATGGTATAGTCCCTGTCCTTTGCCAACACCACATTTCAGATACATCAACTCTTCATTCCTCCTTTTTGGGTGTCCATCTTTCCCACGCAGATGAAGTAATTGAAAACACCAGGTTTTGGGTCAGGTGCACTTTTGTTCTCAAAGTGACATCTTTGCTTTTTAACACTTTAAAGAAGTCTTCTGCCTCTTGTTTTCTTTACTGCTACGTCGTTTGCTGTTGATTGTGAATCCAAGTAAAACTAAATCCTTGACAGTTTCAGTCTTTTTACCATTTATCGTGATGTTACTTACTGGTCCAGTTGTGAGGACTTGCTTTTTTTATGTTGAGATGAAGGCTGTGGCCTTTGATCTTCATCAACAACTGTTTCAGATCTTCACTTCCATCAAGTAAGGTTGTGTCATCTGTGTAATGCAGGTTGTTAAGAAGTCTTCCTTCTATCCTGATGCCACAGTCTTCATCTAGTCCAGCTTTTTGGATTATTTGCTCCGCACACAGATTGAATAAGTATGGTGAAAGGATACAACCCTGATGCACACCTTTCCGGATTTTAAATCATGCAACTTGATCTTGATCTCCATACGTGTTCCTCATGAGCACAATTAAGTGTCCTGGAATTCCCATTCTTCACAATGTTATCCATAATTTGTTATGATCCACACAGTTGAATACCTTACTATAGTCAATAACAGGTAAACATCTTTCCGCTATTCTCTACTTTCATCCAAGAGCCACCTGACATTAGCAGTGTTATTCATTGTTGCATGACCTTTTCTGAATCCAGCTTAAATTTCTGGCAGTTTCCTGTTGAGGTACTGCCTGAATTGTCTTTAAATGATCATCAGCAAAATTTTGCTTGCATGTGTTATTAATGATGTTGCAAGATAATTTCCACATTTTGTTGGATCACTTTCCTTTGGAATGGACACCAGTATGGATCTCTTCAGCCAGCTGGCCGGGTAGCTGTCTTCTCACTTTCTCGGCTTAGGTGAGTGAGCACTTCCAGTGCTGCATCTGTTTGTTGAAGCATCTCAATTTGGTGTTCCGGCAATTCCTGGAGCCTTGTTTTTCACAAATACCTTCAGTGAGGCTCTGACTTCTTCCTTCAGTACCTTCAGGCCTTGCTCATATGCTATCTCCTGAAATGGTTGAAAGTTGACCGATTCTTTTTGGTCCAGTGACTTGTGTATTCTTTCCATCTTCTTTTGGTGTTTCCTGTGTTCAGTATTTTGTACACAGAATCCAGTATCGCAATTTAAGGCATGATAGTTTTCTTCAGTTCCCTCATCTTGAGAAAAGCTGAGCATGTCCTTCCCTTTTGGTTTTCTAACTTCAGGTCTTTGCACATGTCATTAGGATACTATACTTTGTCTTCTGGAGCCAGCCTTTGCTTCGGCTCTTTTATGTGATCTTTTGTTACTCAACATTCAAGAATAAGTTTCCGAGTCTTCTTGGACACCTGTTTTGTTCTCTTCCATTTTCTTCAATGTCCTTTTGCTTCTTCCTGTATGATGTCCTTGATGTCATCTCACAGCTTGTCTAGTGTTTAGTCACTAGTGTTCTTTGTGTCAAACCTATTCTTGAGATGATCTCCATATTTAGGTAGTAGATACTCAGGTTTGTACTTGAGCTGTTGTGGATTTGCTTTAATTTTCTCTGACTTCACCATGAACTTCCATCCAAGTAGTTGACGGTCTATTCCTCAGTCAACGCTTGGGCTCATTCTGACTGAGGATATTGAACTTTTCCATCATTTCTTTCCACAGATATAGTTCATTTAATCCCTTCTAGTGAGATCCATGTGTATAGTTGCTGTTTATGTTTTTGAAAAAGCTATATCCAATGAATAGGTAGTTGTATTTGCAAAATTCTATCCTGAAACCTCAGATGTTGTTTCTATCACCAAGGCAGTATTATCTAGCTACCACTCCTTCTTGGTTCCAACTTTCAAATTCCAATCACCAATACTTATCAATGCATCTAGATTGCATGTTTGATCAATTTCTGACTGCAGAAGTTGGTAAAAACCTTCCATTTCTTCATCTTTGGCTTTAGCTGTTACTGTATAAATTTGAATAATAGACATGTTAACTGGTCTTCCTTGTAGGTGTATGGATATTATCCTATTACTGACAGCACTGTACTTCAGGATTGGTCTTGCAATGTTTTTTTTTGACAATGAACACAGCGCCGGTCTTCTTCAGTTTTTCATTTTTGGTGTGATGGTTTAAGTTTGTGTGTCAGCTTCTGGGCCATGATTTTCCATTGTTTAGCAGTTATGTAATGATATAATTGGGCAGTTTTATAATGATGTAGTTGTCCTTCATTTTGTAATACAGTATAATTATCTCCATGATATAATCTGACGTGATTAATCAGTCAATTGTAAGGTGAATTTCTTTAGGGGTATGGCCTATGTCCAAAATATAGACCTTCTGGTAAAACTTGCTGACTTTTGCTCATTCTGGATCCTGCATCTGGCTCTTCATCATCTGACCTCTGGTTCTGGGGACTTGAGCCAGCAGCCCGCCATACTGCCTGCTCATCTTGGGATTTGTTGGCCTCCACAGCCTGTGAGCCAGAAGCCTGCCACCTGACCTGTTGATCTTGAGTTTGTCAGCTCCTACAGCTCACGGGTCAGGAGAAGCCTCCAGCCTGATGCCTGACCCTCAGACTTGGGACTTACCAGCCTCTACAGCCACATCAGCCACATCCTTGAGATAAACCTTTCTCTCTCTCTCTCTCTCTCTATGCTTCACTGGTTTTGTTTCTCTACAGAACCTAGCCTAAGACACCTGGCATAGTAGACCATATGACTGTCTGATTAGAAATGGCCAAATATCAATTATTTCAGTTCACTAATGATTAAGATATCAATTTTCAAGTGTCCCAATTCATTTTTGACAATCTCTAATTTTAGATTCATACTTCACGCATTCCATGTTCCAGTTACTAATGGGCATTTGTGACTGTTTCTTCTCATTCTAAGTCATGCTGCCTGAGCACTGCGAGTTCCAAAAGCTTTACTCCATCCATGTCATTAAGCTTCACTCTGCTATGAGGAGGCAGCTCTCTCTCTGTTGCAGTTGGGGTGCCTTCCAACCTGAGGGGCTCATCAGAAAATGTCCCGCTGCTATTCACAAGGCACTTATTAGCCAGTTTTTTTTTTTAAGAAATAGAGCTCCAGCTCCTTCTTCCTAGTCTGTTTTAGTCTGGAAGCTCTCTGGAACCCTGATGGGTGACTCTGTTGACATTTGAAATACTGGTGGCATAGCTTCCAGCTTCACAGCAACATACAAGCCACCACAGTGTGACAAACTGCCAGGCAAGTGGTGGATTCACCTGCTCACATTGTAGCAGTTGCACATTCGGATTTTTATAATGAGAGATTTCCAGCAGATGGCAATATAGTATGTTGTTCTTACAAAATGAGTATTCCTGGCAGTTTCTGAATTTTCTAAGTCAATAGTCCAGAAGAAGAGTTGCTCTTTGCTGATTTGTAAAGACAGCCGTTTAGGTTGAGGTTCTGAGACCTGCTGCTTCCCACTTTTGTTTAGCTGTATCCCAGGAGGTAGCACGGTTCTGCCCCAAGCTCACTGTAGGGAACAGACTGGGGGGGTTCACTGTCTTGGTTCCTGCGGGATGCAGGCCTCGGGTCCCTGCCTCGCTGACCTACAGCTCCTTGGCCAGGTGGAGGCACCGAGCGAGTACCAGAGGGAGACCTGGAACCTGAGCAACACGGAGAAGATGCAGGCGGTGCCCATCTTGCACGGAGAGGGCAACCGGCTCTTCAAGCTGGGCCGCTACGAGGACGCTTCAGCCAAGTACCAGGAAGCCATTGTCTGCCTGCGGAACCTGCAGACCAAGGTTGGGGCCTAGGGTGTGGGCTGCGTCTTGGGGAGTGGCCTCACACAGGCCATGGCAGGATGGCGGTAGGGGGTCGGGAAGCTGCTGCCTGTGGCGAGTGCAGCAGCCTAGCCTCAGTCGGGGGGCAGGCAGGGCCCCCCAGCTCACCGCCGCCCTTTCTCCACTGGGCAGGAGAAGCCTTGGGACGTGCACTGGCTGAAGCTGGAAAAGATGATCAACACGCTGATCCTCAACTACTGCCAGTGTCTGCTGAAGAAGGAGGAGTACTACGAGGTGCTGGAGCACACCAGCGACATCCTGCAGCGCCACCCAGGTGGGGGCGGGGCTGGAGTGGGGGCAGGGCTGGAGTGGGGCGGGGCCGGAGGGGCGGGGCCGGAGGGGCGGGGCCGGAGGGGCGGGGCCGGAGGGGCGGGGCCGGAGGGGCGGGGCTGGACGGGGCGTCTGGCCCAGAGCCTCGCTTCCCTGCAGAGACCTTCGTGGATTTGAGTGTGGTCTCCGCCAGAGGGAGGGATCTCCCCGAACGTGCCCCACATCACAGGTGGTCAACAAGCTGGGCTCGTTTGCAGAAGTATTTTAACTTGTATGAGGACGAATACATCCTACCAACCTTGTAATTTTGTGGAGTCATCAACCGGTCTCTTACACAAGGGGTGAATCAGTCGAGATCAATATTAAAACAATAGGAATACAGGTGGCCGGCAGATAGGACATTTGTGAAGATGGCACTTCAGTAACATTGGTGACAACAGCAACATCTAATGTGTATACAGCGCTTGATCTGGGCCAGGCACTTAGTCCTCAGCATGTGTTAGCTCATTCAGTCCCCGTACTGACGAGGGGGTATAAGGCTGGAGCCTGAAGGGTGTATGACTTGGGGAGCCTCTGCAGGAAAAAGAGAATACAAAATTAGGTATGTAAAACTAGTAAGACTCTAGGTAGCGTCCATGTCAGGGAGGGGTATAGCTGCTGTTATTATTACCATCACCCCCACTTTACAGCAGAGGAAACAGGTACAGAGAGGTTGCGGAGCCTCTGTCTGCCCCATCGCTGCCTAGGCTGTGTTGTAAGCTGCTAAGTCCCAGTTCAGGTGGGGCTGCTGTGGGGCTGAGAGGTGGTTCTGTCCGGTCTTCCCACAGGCATCGTGAAGGCCTACTACGTGCGCGCCCGGGCTCACGCGGAGGTGTGGAACGAGGCGGAGGCCAAGGCGGACCTGCAGAAAGTGCTGGAGCTGGAGCCGTCCATGGAGAAGGCCGTGCGCAGGGAGCTGCGGGTGCTGGAGAACCGCCTGGAGGAAAAGCGCGAGGAGGAGCGGCTGCGCTGCCGGAACATGCTGGGCTAGGGCCGCCCCGGGGCCAGCGGCCGCCGCTGTGTCCCCTGGCTCTGCCGCCCGCCCCAGCTGCCGGCCCGCGAGCCACTGGGCTTGTTGCCTCCCACCCAGGGCCCTGGCCCAGTGATCGGCTGCACTGAGCAGCTGGCCTGATCATTTCTGGTTCCGTCGACCAGCATTTTGGTGTCGTTTTTAAAAATGTATTTAAAATCAAAGTCATACATGGCCATGGCGCAATACCACAGGGCACCGACAAACATGTGACTAAAACTCAGGTTGCCCCTTCAGTCCCATTTCTTAGCCCAGAGGAAGGAGTTGCTTTTAAAATTTTTATTGTAGTAAAATACATATAACATAAAGTTTACCATCTTGAACCATCTTTTAATGTACAGTCAGTTACATTAATGATACAGTGTTGGGCAACCTTTATCACCATCTGCTTATAAAATTGCTTATCACCCCAAACAGAGGCCCATTAAGTAGTTAATGTAGCTGATTTAATTGGCTCAGTTTTTAGTTCTTCTGGTAGTTTTCTTTATCTCCAAAGAGTGTGTTTAAATCACTCTTTCTCTCCAGCAGCCAGATGCTGTGGCACTGACCCTGACTTGTGATGAGTAGAGAGCTATGGTCGGTGGCTGATTTTTGGCAAGTAGATCACCAGGACTTTCTTCCAAGGTGCCTCTGGGCAGACTCAAACCTCCAACCTTTCAATTAGCAGACAGGTGTTAAATGTTTGCACCACCCAAGGGCACCATATTATTTTATGGCATGTCTGTTGACTACCATCAACAAAAAATGAGGATTTAATGCATTGATGCTCCTCACCCTTCTCTTTTCTTTCTCCTTGATTTTGACTCTTCATTTGGTTACTTTTGTAGCTTTATACTTTACCTAGATCTCTAGATTCCACTGGCGTTAGTGAGTACTTGACTCCTCTCTGTGGGAGGGAGGTATGCGTTCCTCGCCACCTTCCCTCTCCTACTTCTGAAAAATCAGCCATGGAAAACCCAGTAGAGACAGCTGTACTGTGACACACATGGAATTGCCATGAGTTGAATCCATGTCTTCCCTCTCCTACCCAGAGACCCCCCATACCTTATCCTTTCCATCTTACAACAGTTCATGTCTGTATTCTGCTTTCTAGCCAAACTGAAGTCTTCTGTGTTTTGTCCAAAGGCTGACTGTAAAGTTTGAAAATAAATAAACAGTATTTACCTGATTATGGCTATGTGAGTGTGGCTCCTTGCAGGATTCCATTGCTGGGGTTAGATTTCTTTTTCTACTGGTCCAACTTCATGACCTGTGGACTACCAGAATGATGCTACTCCTGGCATCAAGAGTGGCAGTGTATATTTTAATGCAGGAATTTTTTTTTCTCCTCTTCTTCATTTGCTGCACTAAGAAGGTTTGAAACATAAGCCCTCTAGCCTTGGAAGAAGGAGTTCCTGCATGGTGTAAATGGTCATCATGCCGGAATGCTAAGCAAAAAGGTTGAAGGTTCAAGTCCATCCAGAGGTCCCTCAGAAGAAAGACCTGGCAATCTACTTCTGAAAAATCAGCCATGGAAAACCCAGTAGAGACAGCTGTACTCTGACACACATGGAATTGCCATGAGTTGAATCCATGTCAGAGCAAGTATGTGTATGTGTGTGTGTGTTGGAGGAACCCAAACCACATTGCCTTTAAGTCCGTGTGTTATAGAGTAGAACAGCTCCAAAGGGTTTTCTTGACTGTAACTTTAAGAGTAACAGGTCGCCAGGCCTTTCTTCTGCAGTATTTACCACTTGGTGGATTCAACTAAAACCATTCACACCACCTAGGGACCTCCCTTGGTAGCAAGGGTTGATTCAGAATCAGCGGCCACTGGCTCATTGAGGTATATTGTGAAAGACCCAGAAAAGCAGAGAGGGTTTTGAAGAAAGCCCAAGGAAGGAGACTACAGAACAAGACAGGACTTGCAGAAGCAAGAAGGGGGGAATGCCCTGAGCCCAGAGAAATTTCGCTGAGCTGAAGAGCTTGGATCCAGGAGAGAAGGGGAAAGCACAGTAGAGAGGACCTTGCTTGCTCCCCTGGCAGCACTGCCCTGGGACACAGACCTGGAAGGTGAGCCTGTGCAGCTAGCGGCCACAAAAGACATGGTTTGAAGGGCAGGGACCGTGCTGCAGGTTCCCCAGCCTCTCTCACATGGCTATATTATGTAGGCAGTCTTTCTACCAGCTGCCACCTTTCCTGCGGATAGTGGGGATCTCTGCTTCTCTGCAGTCTCAGGACTGCAGCTCCCAGACAGCACTGATGCCCAGAGTGTCCCTGGAGCTTCCTCAGTCCTCTTGTCCTCATCCTGTATGATATCCCCTCCTGACGCCCAGAAAAAAGAAGGGGAGAGACCAGGACACCTATGGAGTGGTGGTGATTCCTGCTTATGCAAAATTTAGTGGCTTAACGGTGCATTTTGGTCCCGACTCTGCCCTAGCCCGTCTGCTCCGGGCATTTCTAATTGCCTGTCTTTTTCAGTGATGGACACAAAGAATAACGGGCCTTTGACATACCCTCAGGTGCATCTCAATTACAGTGTCACAGAGGGTTTTGGTTTTTTCTGCAGGCAACCTTCTTGCAGCCTTCTCTGTAGACACTTGGTAATTTCTGTCTTGTCAAGCACACTTCTTATCTATTTGCGTGCTTCTTGTTTTGTGAATTCTTGTGAGTGTGAGTGTGTGTGATCGAGAGACAGACAGAAAGCAAGGGAAAGAAAAGGTGGGGGGCATGCAGAAATGGGGAGGAACTGACCCAGAATTCCCCCAGAAACAGCTTCCCTCTCCAGGCCTTTTGTCTCTGCTTCGGCTGCCCTCTGGGCTCTGTGAGCAGCTGCAAGGGAGGCCCTGGCCATCGAGGTCTACCAGGCAGGTGGATGCACGGGGCTGTGGAGGTGAGGCTGCGGGGGGCATCTTTGGAGGGTCCCTTTCAGTCGCTTCTGAGTTTTCTAGGTGGAAGCCTTTTTTCTGGTAGCCAGAAGGGGGCAGCAGAGAATAAGCTGATTGGGGTCCCTGGGCCAGGAGCTGGGGCTTCTGCAGGATCCCCCACGACAGAGCTCTGGTCTCTGAATGTTGTGTTGTCCATGGCAGCCTGGCCACGTGGAAGGAGGGCGCTTAGAACCCTGACTGCCTGCAGACAATTCAGTCCCCTTCGTACAGATGAGTAAACTGAGGCTCAGTGAGAAGAAACTACTTTCTCTAGCTGCTGCAAAGCTGGAGTAGATGCAGGATTAGCATCCGGATTTATAAACTTCCGGGCTGGCTTTTTATATTACATTATGCTGCCTCCCTCACTAGTTAGCCCATATGTGGGCGTTAGGTACTAAATAAAACAAAACAACAAAATAAAAAGGGAAGGGGAGAAGTGTGACGTTCATATTAGGAAGGAACCTGAATCATGTCAGTAGTCTTTTTTGGGGGAGCAGCTAATGCGTAACCTGAGAGGTGACTGTGGGCCTTCACAGCCCCCAGCCTGGCTCCCTCCAAGAATCGTTACTGGCTAACAGACGAATTTGCTGCCAGGTGCGAGCTTGTCTCCTGACCCCTGTCCTGAGTAGGCAGGGACTCAGACGAGGGCTGACTTGCGAGGGTGGTAAGGGAGCTGGACGGCCAGATGGAGCCCCTGTATAATGGTCGTGTATTAATTTCTTAAGGCTGCTGTAACAAATTACTACAAACCTAGTGGTCTAAACCACATAAAATTGTTTTCTGATAGTTTGGGAGCTCAGAAGTCCTAAAATGGATTGCAGAGCTGTGTTCCTTTTGGAGGCATTAGTGGAGAATTGGTTTTCTCACCTTTTCAGCTTCTAGAGGCCCCCTAGATACACTGGTGGCATAGTGGTTAAGTGCTAACGAAAACGTCAGCAGTCTGAATCTGCTAGGCACTCCTTGGAACTTCAGTGGGGCACTTCTACTCTGTCTTACAGGTTGCTGTGAGTTGGAATGACTATAGCAGTGGGGTTTTAGATGCCACCTGTGTCCCTTAGCTAGGGCTCTTTCCCTTCTTTAAAGGCAACAGTGTAGCATCTTCATATCTCTCTCTCTGTCCCACTGCTTCTGATGTCCCATTGCCTTCTGAGTGTTTGTGACCTTCCTGCTTCTTTCTTATAAGGATTACATTAGGCCCGTCTGTGTAATCCAGGTTAATCTCTCCAATCTGTCAAGATCTTTAACTTAATCAAATCTGTAAAATCACTTTGGCCATCTATGTAAGGCAGTACATCCACAGATTCTGGGGATTGGGATGTGGACATGTGCAAAGGCACTGCCTTGCCTGCCACTGGGGAAGTGGCCTCCCTGTGTCCTCAGATCCGCCCTCTGTCCTGCTCTGGGTTCTGGGAGGCTCAACCTTGAGCGCACTCCAGGCTCTCTGGCCTTCTGGTTTGCCACTGAGTTTGGCCAATAGGAGGCACCAGTGGGGATTTGCTAACGGCTAGCCAGTGAGGACAGGACTGATTTCTCCCACTCGCTGGGCTGTGGGCTGGCACTGGCTGGCTGTGCTCCCTGACTGTGGCCACAGCTTGTGTCAAATACCCGTTTCTTCACCCCAAGGCAGTGGCTTTTGCTGGTTCTTGTAGCGACAGTGCCTCTTTTGGATGCTTCGGGCCCAAGGGTGGACGTAGCTTTTCAAACTCTCTATTTCTGTATGCTTGCAGTCTTGTGGATTTCCTAACCCCGTCTGCACCTTCACTGAGCTCACTGTACTCACCCCATTTGAGTGGGCCATCTGTTTTCTGTTAAGACCTCGACAGATTAGGTATCAAGAATCCTCTAGGCTGTAGTGACGGGAAGTCAAGCTAAGAGGTAGAGAAACATGCACAGAGTCACCCAGCTAATGAGGGGCAAGGCCAGAAGGGCATTCCGGCCCAAATGGTCTACCTCGATGCGCCAGATGGTGCAAGAAAGCCCTGCTGATCTGCTTCTGTTAAGATTGTAATCAAGAAAACCCTACCGAGTAGTTCTACCCTGTAACACATGGGCTTGCCTTGAGTTGATACTGACTTGAGAGCAATAAGGATTTTTTGGTTTTTGGCCAGCTTTTCCTGATTTCCCCCCTAAAATCGGTCTTCTCCATGGAACAGCTGGGAGCCTTGGCCTTGCCACGTGTCATTGATTGTCTTCAAGGAGACAGTGGTTTCTGTGACAGCCAGCATCTTCCTCTCTGGACTTGCCGAGTTTTGTCCCTGATGACTCAGTGTGGAGTTTTGTCCTGACGCCTGACCAATGAGAGGGAGGCCATCTTGACTCCCCTCTTCCAGTACCAGCTCTTTGGAAGGGGGGCTGCCCACCGCTCATCCTCCTTCTCTATCCCCTCTCGCTTTGGGGTTTTTTCGAGAGGTGGGGTCAGCCTTTGTACTTTTTTTATGGTGCTTTCCAGCCCCCAGAGTTCCTGGCTAATTACAGTAGCTCCATTACTCCAAGTATTCTCATTAGTGCGAGACTCTGATGAACAGAGAATCTTGCCTTTCCTCTACCATTTTCCAAATGATAGAAACATCATTTGAAGATGTGGTGGAGCGTTTGTCTTTCCTCAGCATTCTCGATGTTGGTGGCGTTTACCAAGTGTGACAGTATCCAGAGGACAGAGAGTTTCCTTTTGCTTACTGTTGCCTCTCCGTAGTTAGAACAATGCCTGGCCTCTACGAGGGGCTCAGGAACACTTTTTGAACTATTGCCTGAATGGTTCCATTTCTTTCTGAAAAAAAGCGTCTAAATGCTTACACCTGCAGGACCCTTTGGAAACTGTTTAGTACAGCACTGTATTTTGCAGAGGCTGACACTGAGGCCTGGAGAAGGGGTATGCCCAAAGTTACAATTGATGGAAACACAGCCAGAGCGAAATATGTATTTTGCTGCCAACCTACTCGTAAGTGACAGTTCTAGTTTCATCACTAGCTCCCCTCCTCAAAAACAAACAAACAAACGAATGAACAAACAAACCAAGCAACCCAGTTGCCATATTTCACGCCAGCTGTGGTTCCACCAGTTGTGACTTTCGGCATACCCCTTCTCAGGGCCTCAGTGTCACCCTCAGCAAAATATGATGTTGTAGTAAACAATTTTCAAAGGGTCCTGTAGGTATAAGAATTTAGACACTTTTTTTTTTCAGAAAGAAATGGACTCATTCAATCGATAGTTCAACCAGCATTCCTGAGCCCCTCATAGAGGCCAGGCATTGTCGACTTGGACTCATGGTGGCCTCATGTAGAAGTGCTCCATACGTTTTCATGGCTGTGAGCTTTCGGAAGCAGGTCCCACAGCCCATCTTCCAAGATGTCTTTGGGTGGCTTCAAACTACCAGCCTTTTGGTTGGTGGCATTGTTAGTTGCTGTTGAGTCAGTTTCAACTCTTGGTGACCCCAGATCTGCAGAACAGAACTGGTTCACAGAATTTTCAAGTCTGTGACCTTTTAGAAGTAGATGCCAACTTGTCTTCTGAGGCCCCTCTGGGCAGGCTTGAACCACCAACCTTCCAGACTAGTAGTGCTGAACTGCCTGCACCACACAGAAACTCCATTTTCATCATGACATTTTCTCTCTGCTTCACCAGTTTTTTCACTGCTCTTTGGCACCATTGTAGATTTTTTCTCCTTCTTTTTCGTCCGTTACCCATATCCTGTTCTCTCCATGTTTCTTATAAGCCCTCTTCTATGGGTTGAATTTGCCCCCCCTAAAGTTAGGTGAAAGTCTTCACCCCTGGACTTGTGAATATGGTCCTGTTTGGAAATAGGGACTTCCTTTTTTAATGTTAATGAGAGCATACAAAAGCAGAATGGGTCCTAAACCTAATCCCTTCTTAGCAGTTTATTATAAAAAGAGCAGAATAGACACATATGAAAGAAGACAGACACCACTTGAAGATGGATTTAAAAGCAACAGGGTCTCTCAGAATCCCAGGACAGGAATATCTGCAAGCAGAAGCTCAAATGCTTCTAGGGCACTCCTAGAGTCTTGCCTGGGTATTCCTCAGGTCTCTGCTTCATTTTCTGTTTCTGCTGCAGAACATATAACTCAGGCACCAGGCAAAGACAAGCACCAAGGTCAAGTTCCCAAGACAGAAAATCTAGTCTCTCTACCTTGGGGCATATACCCACTTTTGGCCTCAGACGCCCACCTTGGCCCAGGTGTGGGCTTGGACTGTATCAACATCCCAGCTCCTGTGGTTACCGTGGAGATGGGGTGGAGGAAAGAGCAGGGCTCCTGGCCAGGCTAAGCAGTGGGTGTTTGTGTGGAGGGCCAGAGTATAGGCAAGAGGCCTGGACTGGAGATCTGAGTGCAGGAGTCATCAGTTTACCCAGCAATGTTGAAGTTAGGAAGGGTGAAACAGCCATTGTCTTAGGGTGGGCTCTCTAGAGATGCAAAACCTGTAGACTGTGCGTGTGTGTATACGCATGCACATGCTTTTATATATATATATAGAGAGAGAGAGAGGTCAGTAAGTATTTCAAATCTTCACTTACTGATGAGGATCAAGGACTGCAGCCTTCAGTATGGATTGTACCTCAACATCAAGAAAAAAAAACCCTTGCAATTGGACTGGTAAGCAACACCATCATAAATGGAGAAAGGATTGAGGTTGTCAAGGATTTCATTTTGCTTGTTTCCACAGTCAACATCCATTGAGGCAGCATCAAGAAATCAACGGACACATTGCATTGCAAAACTCTGCTGCAAAGGATCTCTTTAAAGTACTAAGAAGTAAAGACGTCATCTTGAAGACTAAAGTGCACCTGACCTAAGCCATGGTATTCTCAATCACATCATATGCATGTGAAAGCTGGACAATGAACAAACAAGACAGAAGAAGGATTGATGCTTTTGAATTGCCTTAGGGTGGGCTCTCTAGAGATGCAAAACCAGTAGAGCATTGGAGAAGAATGTTGAACATACCACAAACTGCCAAAAGAATAAACAAATTTGTTCTGGAAGAAGTATAAGCAGAGTGCTCCTTGGAAGCCGAGGTGGCAAGACCGGGTCTTTCATACTTTGGAAGTGTTGTCAGGAGGGCTCAGTTCCTGAAGAAGGACAGCATGCTTGGTAGAGAGGAGGGTCAGCAAAAAAGAGGAGACCCTCAGTGACATGGACTGACACGGTGGCCACAGCAATGGGCTTGAGCACAAAAACGATTGTGGACATGGCTCAAGACTTGGCAGTGTTTCATTCTGTTGTGCATAGGATCACTGTGAGTCAGAACCAACTTGGCAGCACCTAACAACAAGACAAAGAGAGAGAGAGAGAGATTAAGGAAATAGGTCACACGGTTATAGAGATTGGAACTGGGGTCAGGCTGGAGGCTTCTTTTGATTCATGTAGCCCCAGGGACTGGTGAACCCAAGATCTGCAAGTCACTCAGCAGGGCTTTGGCTCCCAGGCTGTGAAATACAATGAATCCTAAGTTTGGCAGGCAAGACAGCAGATAAATTGCTAGCTTGAGTCCCAAGGACTGAACAACAGGAGCCAGCTGCAGAATCCAGAAAAAGCAAAAGCCCCCAAGCCTTGCCAGAAAGTCTAGTCCACTTATATTTGATGCAGGACACTCCTCCCCAAAACACCGCCTTTCATCAGATTGGTTACTCACAGAAGACGTCATTATGGGGGTGATGTCACATTAAATCACATCTCATTGTGCAGGTGATTACATCACTGTACAGCTGCCCAGCTACATCTTAACTACCAAACACTGAGAATCTTGTCCCAGCCAAGTTGACACTGTCGCCTTTGGCCTTGGACTTCAGAGCAGTCTGTCTATGATGAGACAAAGAGTTGTGAATGTTGGCCTGTCCTCATCTTGTTCAATTTGGGATGCCCCAGTTGTCTGTACTTGGATTAAGGCCACGTCTTTTGCCTCACGCCCTCCCAGGCCCACCTTGCTTCCCTCAACCCGTTAGTTACCTGGTATCTCTGATAACACGTGATTGGAGGGTTGTTCTTTGTTGTTTATTTAGATCTTGTGTTTTTCATGATCATGTTTGTTCCTCCAGGACTGAGATCTGTATCTGCTTGGGAACTGGTTCTCATATTTTAGTTACCTGAAATCACTTTGGGAGTTCTTTTAAAGTGAAGGTGTCTGGCCCCTTCTCCAGATACTTTGATTCAGTGGTGCAGGGTAGGGTCCTGGATGTCCCAGATACTTCTGAGGCACAAGCTCTGCTTGAGGCATCGTGTCGTAAGGGTCATTCACTGCAGCTGGCTGGAAATGCAGGTGCTGTGAAGCTAATGCCATTCTTCCTGTGACACCCTTTATTCAGGCAGAGCTTTTTTTTTTTTTTTAAGAGAGAAGAAAAGCCATTTATTTAAAACAATTGCAAATCACATTTGGAAGGAAGTAGGGCCATACAATAGATTGTCAAGAGTTTTATTTGATAAGCCCCTACTCTGTGTTAAGCTGTGCTCTGTTTTATAAGGTGACAGAAATGTGTTTTCTTTGAGTCTTCTCATGGGGACAATAAGGGGGGTCACAATGGGGACAGGACACTTGGAGCTTTGTCCTCCCGTTCTCAGTTCTGAGGTTCTGTGGTAGCAGGGCAAATGGATTATCGGTTTAGTGTTCCAGGCAGAATGGCTGGACAGCAGCACCTTCGAAGAGAAATGTAATGGATATAATTTAAATTTTCTAGTAGCCACATTAGAAACTCCCAGGGTGGCTGCTAAGGGAAAGGTTGGAGGTTAGAGTCTACCCAGAGGTACCTCAGAAGAAAGGCCTGGTAACTTACTTTCAAAACATCAGCCATTGAAAGATTGTGGAGTAGACACACATCGCCTCATTTCCCTCCGAGAACTAAGGCCAGGATGATATTTGTATGGAGCACTGAACACTTGGGAAGCCCTAGGACCTTGCATATTTGAGTAGGTACCAGTATCAGACTAATCTTCCCCTCTCAAAAACAAGCCAGTGGCTGTCTGACCTCTGCTTCTGCTGTTTCACGGTACTGGAGAACTGCAGCTTCTTTTACTGTAATTAATAAAAAATAAAAAAAGTTAAAAAAAATCAGCCATTGAAAACCCTATGGGGCATAGCTCTACTCTGACTCATGTGGGGTCTCCATGTATTGGAGTCCATCAACAACAGCTGGTCGGTAATCACATACAAAATTAAAGAAACAGGTGACGTTAATTTGGCTAATATATTCTAACTCAGTCAAAAAAATGATTTCATAAATTTAAAAATTATGAAGATATTTTATATGCTATTTTCCATATACTAAGTCTCTGTTATACTCAGAACACACCTCAGTCCTCATTATTCATGTTTCACGTGCTCAGCAGACACGTGGGGCTGGTGGCTGTCATATTGGACACCACAGGTCTAGAATGGGTACATATACGCTGCTGTCCCACTCTGACCCGAAGCGCCACAGATCAGTTTTATTTGTTGCTGAACTTCATGTAAATGGACTTACACAGTATAAACTCTTTTGTGCTTAGCTTCTTTCACCCAACATAAAACCGGTAAGATTGATCCGTGTGGTTGCATGCAGCTAGTGCTTACACTGTTGTATAATATTTCGTTGTATGAACAAACAAATGAATGACTGTTTACGTAGGTTGCAGCACGTTCCAGGCCCTGGCTAGAGATTGGGCACTCAGTAATAACAGGACAGACCTGGTCCTTGCCCTTCGGATCTTCAGTGAGGGCAAGCACAGCAGGCCCTGAAGTCCGGGAGCTGGCCTGGTGCTCTCAGCTGGGCCTTAGTGTTCTTTTGCTGAACAAAGCAATTTTACAGAGCGTCAACTTCAGACAAGTCACCCTGTGACTGTGATGGATCACAGATGCAGACAAATTAGTCAGCAAGGTGTGCGTGGGCTTGCTTGTGTTTGCTGTCTGTGGTACACGGTTTCACCTGGGTTTTCCATCAAAGATGTGATAAAAAACAGGTGACGCTGTAATAGAGACTGATAAGTCAGCACAGGTAAGGAAGCCTGTGTGTACCTGGTTTACCGTGTGATCTGTCCCTGATGGATCAAGACAGAAGCAAAACTTGGTAATCAGGTCTGCACACAAAGGTCAGCCACTATGCAAGCCACGAGACAACCCTCTCCCTGTCCTGGCTGAGCTGAGTGACTGCTGCTTCTGTCCCCATTGCAGCTTTATTGTTGCTGGCAGCCTTTGAGTCAGCTCTGACTCCAATCCTTACAGAATCAGACTGTTGTGATCCACAGAGATTTCATTGGCTGGGTTTGGGAAGTGGACGTCAGGGCTTTCTTCCCAGCCTGTGTCAGTCTGGCAGCCCAACAGAAACGTGAAAGGCTTCACTGACAGTGGCTGCACATGAGGCACATTGGCCAAGAATTGAACTCAGATCACCAGCGTGGAAAGCTAGAATTCTACCACTGAACCACTAGGCCCCATTGCTGTGTCAGCCCTGGTTTAGTCTTTCTCCTCCTACATGAGATGTATTAAGATATCCAACCAGAATTAGTCCCACTTAAAAAAAAAATTGTATTTTATATGAAAGTTTATAGAACAAACTAGATTCTCATTGAACAATTAATACACGTACTGTTTTGCGACACTGGTTGCCAACCCCATGACACGTCAACACTCTCTGCTCCTTGACCTTGGGTTCCCTATTACCAGCTTTCCTGCTCCCTTCTGCCTTCTTGCTCCAGAGCCAATGTGCCCCTTTACTCTTGCTTTGTTTTATGGCCTGTTGAATCTTTGGCTGATGGATGAACCTCAGGAGTGACTATGTTACTGAGCTATAAGGGTGTCTCGGGGCCATACTCTTGGGGTTTCTCTGATCTGTGTCAGACCAGTAAGCTCTGTTTTTTTTTTTGTTTCTTTTTTGGTAAGTTAGAATTTTGTTCTACACTATTCTCCAGCTCTGTCCAGGACCTTCTGCTGTGATTCCTGTCAGAACAGTCAGTGGTGGTAGCTGGGCACCATCTAGCTGTGCGGGCCTCTGTCTGGTGGAGGCTGTGGTTGTTGTGGTCCATTAGCCCCTTGGACTAATCTTTCCCTCAGGTCTTTGGTTTTTCTCATGCTCCCTTGCTCCAGATTGAAAAATAACTCCCACTTCTTAAGAGCAACCAATCCAGAGCTAAGTCCTCTTCCCTAAACCATCTCCCAAATCACTTAAGACCAACCCATCTACAAATGACGTCGGCAAAGACCCTTTTGCTATGTAAGGTGACATATTCACAGGGATTAGAATATGAACATGTTTGAGCAGTGATTATTATTGTTACTATTTTTATTTGTGATGGAATGAAAGGATAAGATCCAAATTAAATTTGCATGCCTGCCTATCTGCAGCTTCTTCTATTCTCCTTGCTTGTTGACAGCACACTCCTCCTTTCTGTTCTATACATGTCATATCCTTTTAACAATCTCCTGTCCTCTCCGCTTCACCCTCTCTTCTCTCTTCTAGTAGGAGTCCAGTAGGACAGCATCCTATAGATGCATAGAACCATAAAGTGCACACACCACATGATCATATTTTGTCCCCAAGTCCAATCCATTTCTGTCTGAAAAGTTGACCTCAGTAATGTCTTCTGGTCAGGGACAGCAGCAGATCTAGAGGCCATGCTCCTAGGGGAGTCCCAAGGCCTTCAGACCATCAGTTGCAGTCTGGGCAGCAATTATTATATTACCTACCATCCTTTTTTCTGGTTTCTCCCTGCCTTCCTGTGCCTTCAGTCCTAGGAGTGGCAGTGATCCCTGGCTGTAACCAGTCTTGGGGTGCTGCAGTATCCATTGTGGTTTTCCTTCACCTTTAAAAATGTTCCACAGATTACCCTAGATTAAGGGTGCCACTGGATTCCTGCTGGGACCCAGTTGGCACCCTGCCCCCAAATTGAACCTTTCCAGCCATCTTTGAAGTATATTTTTCACCCTTATTTTATGTTTGAAGAATTTGAGTACTAAGTCCCTTATCCCAGGCCACCTGGTGAAGTAGTGGCAGAACTGGGATTCCATGGGAACCCTCTGACCATGAGTTAGCCCGCACCCCTGCGGCACTGCATTTTATAACTGGCCCTGGAGTGGTTCCGTCCTCTAGGCCAGACCTTTGCTCTTATCCCTCACCCTATGGTTGTTAACGTGTGTGTGCTTTCAAAAAAGTGCAAAGACCCCACATTGGTGAGTGGCTTCTGGGGTCTTAAAAGCTGCCGAGCTGCCATCTGAGGATGTAGCAAATAGTTCCAACTCAGCAGGAACGGGTGATCACCAAGGGCCCAAACAACATGGGGAAAAGAGAACCCAGAAGACAGACACCCACGTGAGTGGGTGACTAAATCGACTTGTGACTGGAAGAACTGGATGGTGCCCGGCCACCACCAGTAACAGCCATGATGGAGCTCGCAAAGTTGAGTCTCACTGGCAACACAAGAATAAAAAGGGGTGCACCCTGAGATCTCCACTAAAAGACCACAACTGATGGTCCAGGGGCCTCGGAGTTCCCCTGGGAGCATGGCCCCTGGCCCTGATGCTGCCCCTGTCCATAAATCATAATGGAGGTCAACTCTTCGGACAGGAATGGATTGGACTTGGCGACACAGAGTGACCACATCATGTGTGCACTTTACGGTTCTGTGCATCTATAGGATGTCGTCCTGCTGGCCTCTTACTGGAGGTGAGGGAGTGGGTAGAGAGGAGATAGGAAATTTTGGGAAGGGTAAGACATGTATGGAGAAGAGAGGAAGAGAGTGCTGTCACCGGGCACAGAGAACAGTGGGAGCTGCATATAAGTGGACATGCAAATTTATACGGGAATGTACATTTTCACTCAATCATTAAAAACAAAAGTGCAAGGCCTATTGTTCAGTGGTGTTCTTGGCTTGGCTGTCCTCTTGTGTATAAGATTGGAGTCAAAGCTGCCGTCAGCTTGGCTGTCGGATTAAACTTGACCATGGTGGTCTCAGGGAAGATCTAGCTGCACTGGCGTAACATACTGTACAAAGAAACAGTTCTACACCTGCGCTGGTGAGCAGCATCCAGGCTCTTAGACAGCTATGAGCGGCCATCCAGGATACTTCACTGCTCTCATCCCTTGAGGAGAAGGGGGAATGAGGAAAACGAAGGAAACAAGGGAGCCATTAATCCAAAGGACCAGTGGATCACAACTACCACAGCCTCCACCAGACCGAGTCCAGCACCATTAGATGGTGCCCGGCTACCACCACTCACTGCTCTGGCGGTAACCACAACAGAGGGACCCTGGCAGAGCTGGAGAAAAATGTGGAAAATTCTAACTGAAAAAGAATGATCTGACAGAGTGTGGCCCCGGAGCGCACTTCCAGCTCAGTAATGAAGTTATTCATTCCCGAGGCTCACCCTTCAGCCAAAGATAGTACAGGCCCGTAAAACAAAACGAGACTCAGGGGCACACAAATCCAGGGGCAAGGGCTAGAAGGCAGGAGGGGACAGAAAAGCTGGTAACAGGGGGCCCAGAAGAGAAAACTGTTGACCTCTTGTGTTATTGTTAACCACCATCACACAACAATATGTGTACTGTTTAATGAGAAACTAGGTCTGTTCTGGAAGAAGTACAACCAGAGGCCCCTTGGAAGCAAAGACGGCAAGATTACTTCTCACATACTTTGGACACGTTGTCAGGAGGGATCAGTCCCTGGAGAAGGACACTGTGTTTGGTAGAGTGGAGGGTCAGCGAAAAAGAGGAAGACTCTCCACAAGTTGGGCTGACACAGTGCCTACAGCGATAGGCTTAAGCTTAACAATGATTGTGGGCATGGTGCTGGGCCAGACAGTGTTTCGTTCTGTTGTGCATAGGGTTGGCGCTGATTTGATTGCACCTAACAACAACAAGTTTGGAGATCATGGGGGCCCTTGGGTGGTACAAATGGTTAAGTGCTCCACCACTAATAGAGAGTTTGGCAGATTGAATCCACTCTGAGGCACCTCAGAAGAAAGGCCTGGCAGTTTTCTTCCAAAAGGTCTCAGCCTTGAAAACCCCGTGGAGCAGTTTCACTCTGCAACACAGGGGGTTGCCATGAGTCTGAGTCGACTTGTCGGCAACTGGTTTTTCAGTTTGTGGTCATGATGACCATCCGGGGGTTCTTTCAAGATCTCATTATCTCAAGGGCCACATCAGTGGTCAGCATAGGATGAGGTTAAGAGCAAGACTTCAGGAGTCAGACTTGGAGCCATAACCCAGTTTGACTATTAATCAGCTGTGTGATCCTGTGCAAATTACTTAACCTCTCTGAGCTGTTCTTTCCTCATTTGTGTGCACACAGCAAAAACCAAAACCCAAACCCGTTGCTACTGATTCTGACTCATGGCAATTTTATAGCATAGAGCAGAATGGTCTCATAGAGTTTCCAAAGAGCAGCTGGTGGATATGAACTGCTAACCTTTTGGTTAGCAGCCAAATGCTTAACCACAGCACCACCAGGGCTCATGGAGACCAAAGCTGTTCTACCGCAGTGTGTTGTTGCAAAGATTAAGTTAGTTAATACACTCGCAGTACTTAGAAAGTCTGGCCAGGACAATGGGTGTCTGCTAACATGCCATCTGCCTTTTCACGTCCACACACACCCCGGCTGCACCCCACTGTTCCTGGTGCCCTTGTTATTCTGGCAAAACCACCTCCCTGGCTGTAAGTGAGGATGAATTTCCACAGCTTCCCTGCAGCCCCCGCCACCGCAGGAGTGAGGGATCGGTAGCCTCAGGGCCCTGGCTGCCCTATCCGTGCTGCTGTGCATACAGCCACCCTTCTCCAGCGTCCCTTTCTTGTAATAAATATTGCAAACAGCCAACACTGAACCCTCAATTCTTTCATGGCTCCTTTTCAGGACCCCTTGGGGGAATTCGAAGCCAGATGAGTGACACCAGTCTTAAAACTTTGTATTCATCCTGCTGACAACTTTCAATCTGTCTCCGAGAAAGGCTTTCTTTGCTAGGTATTGGCAGTACTGGCTGCCCCTGAGAGTCACCCTGCCAGCTCCTGGGGCAGCATCAGAAGTCCACACCTCCTAGCCTGCCAATGGTCCCGAGCTGAGATCTGAGGCAGAGCACGAAAGGCATCCTTTGGCCCATCGGGGAGAGCAGGCTTGGCAGCAGGGTGGTGGTAGCCCAAAGCCTTCCTCCAATTCAAAGAAGCCCTCAGCTGTGTCTCCAAATGCTCCTTCCCTCTCAGCCTTGTTTTTGTTAATTTAGGAACAGCTGCCCCGTTGTGTGAGCCGGTTTCTGGCTGAGTGCTGAAGCGGGCTTCCTGGGAAGGCTGCTGGAAAGGGAACAGCGATTAGCTAGGGATTTAGGGGTGGGGATGTCAGGGGAGGCGGGGGTGCCTCATAAGTGCCTTCTTCCCTTTGTGAGGTGCTCCTGCTGTGGAAAGTGAGTCACTGAACTGGGTTATTCCTGGGAAGAGTGAAAGTGGCTTAGGAAACAGATAATGGAGATGGCTGAGGCACACGATGAGCAGGATGAACGTCACTCTGTCGTACACACGGAGATTGTTGAAACCGCAAATGTTTTGTAGCACATATATTTACCATGCACAAACACAACCACAGCAGCAGAAGTGGCTTGAGAACCTTAAACAATGGTAGGAGTGACCTTGTGACAGACTGAACGTGTGGCTGCTGAACTTGTGTTTTCTCCTGGTGCACAGCTGACCTGAGCCTGGATATCTGCCCATGAGACTGCTCAGTAGATTGTAACAGGAGTCAGAAACAAGTCTGAATAGTTTATTTTTCAAACATTTTATTGTGATTTAAGTAAAAGTTTACAATCCAAATCAATTTGCTATATAAATCCTGAACACACACTGCGCCACCCTAACTGTCCTCCCCTACACCACTCCCTGACAGCACACCCCTCTTTTCTACCCTGAATTAGTCATCTGGTACTGCTCTAGCAGAAATACCATGAAGGGACGACTTTAGCAAAGAAAAGTTTGGTCTTACACAGTCCGGTAGGTTACAAGTCTGTGATCAGGGTGTCTTCTCCAGGGAAGGCTTTCCCTCTGTCAGCATTGGAGGAAGGTCCTTGTGTTGCATCAGTTTCAGGTCTGAAGGACACGCTCCACCCCTGGTGGTGCCTTCTTGATGGTATGAAGTTCCCAGTTTTCTTCTTGCTCCCTTTCCTTTTATCTCTTGTAAGATAGTAGGATAAAGGGTAGTGTGGGTCACACTCTGGGGAAACTCCCTTTACAGTGAAGCAGAGAGGTGACCTTGGGAAGGGATTTACAGGTCACCCTAATCCTCTTTAACATACAGCATAGGAAAATCACAAAATGGGGGACATCATAAACTACTGGCAATCATGGCCCAGCCAAATGGCTACATACATTTTTGCGGGGATACCATTCAATCCATGACACACCCTGTATTTCCGGTATCCATTGACTCCTGTCCCCCTCCATCCGCTGGTCTCACCTCTAGACAGAAGCTGCTCAGGCAGCCTCATGTACATATTTAAGTCAAGGAACACATTCTTCACCAATATCACTCTAGGTCTTATAGTTCAGTCCAATCTTTGAAGAGTTGGCTTAGCTACTGGCGCCAGCTCTGCACTAACAGAAAGTCTGGGGGCCATGTCCTCAGGGGACCCTCCAGTCTGTTGGATCATCAAGCCTGATCTTTTAATAGAATTCTAGCTCGGCACACCAATTGTTCTCCCGCTACATCAGGGACCTTATGTTGTGTTTCCTGTCAGGGCAGTCATTGGTGGTGGCTGGGCACCATCTAGTTCTTCTGGCTTCATGCTGGCATAATTTCTGGATCATATGACACTTTTCGTCACCTGGATTTACATTTTCCTGTCTTTTACGTCCTTCATTCTCTTCTGCTTCAGATGGACTGGAACCAAGTGATGCTACTTAGAAGGCCATTTGTAGCTTTTAAGACCCCAGATACCACTTACCGAAGTGGTATGCCCCTGAAACTGTGGTCCCCAGACCCCCGTCCCTGCTACACTGTCCTTCAAAATGTTAGGTTGCATTTAGAAAACCTTTTAGCTTTTGGTGTATTAAAGTTGTGCTAACTTCCATTCTACTGCATGCTGTCACTGCCTTCACCTAACCCAATTCCTATCTAATCTAAGAATACCTCTCTTCCTCTCTCCCTACTCTTGTAAAACCATCGAAGATTATTTTGTTCTGTGTTCAAATATTTTCTTAAGTCCTTATAATAATAGCCAAGCCAAGTGCCTTATAATAATGGTCTTATAGAATATTTGACCTTTTGCATTTGACTAATTTCACTCAGCATGTCTTCTAGATGACTCCATGTTATAAGGTATTTCCCAAAGTCATCATTGTTCTTTATCACTGTATAGTATATTTCCACTATACAATGTGTAAATATACTAGTTTGTTTATTTATACTATACATTGTGTAAATGTACCACAGTTTGTTTATCCACTCATTTGCTGATGGACACCTAGGTTGATTCTATCTTTTTGTTATTGTGGACTGTGCTGCAATAAACATTCATGTGCATGTATCTGTTTGTACAACAGCCCTTATTTCTGCAGGATATATTCCAAGCAGTGGGATTGCTGGATCATATTGTATTTCTATTTCTACCTTTTTAAGAAAGCACCAAATTGATTTCCAAAGTGGTTGTACCATTTTACACTCCCGCCAACAGTGTGGAAGAGTTCCAATCTCTCCACAACCTCTCCAACATTTATTATTTTGTGGTTTTTGTATTAATATCAGCCTTGTTGGGGTAGTTTTGATTTGGATTTCTCTTATGGCTAATGATCGTGAGCATCCTCAATGTCTTCTTTGATGAAGTGCCAGTTCGTATCCTTTGTCCATTTTTCTGAATAGTTTTAAGCTGTGTGTGAGGTGCATTGGCTAGAAAATGAACTCAGGTCTGTCATGTGGAAGGTCAAAATTGTATCACTGAACTACCAATGCTTTAGGTAGTCAGTCTCTCAGTCTGAACAATTAATTTACAAGTGCTGTAGACCCCACTCAGAACACTGGAAATACAAGAATGAAGCACAATTATTTCATATTTCTCAGTAAACCCACCACACTGTGGGCATAAGAAGGATTCAAGGTGCTAGCAAGGAACACAGATTCTCTGCCTGCACCCCCAAATCACATTTTTTTGGTGCTTGCTCTTGCACTTCCACCACAAGACAAGTAAAATTCCACAGTAGAAATCAAATTTCTCAATAAAAATTTCTCCCATTAAAATAAAAAATGTTCTGTAGGTAAACTCAAACAGGGGAATGCATCTAATTAGAATTATAATAATATTGGCCAATTTGCCTTCTCCCATTGCACTGTATTTTTCCAACTAATTTTATTACTTTTTAAATTGCCATCTTAAAAATACATCCACTGGAAAGGTATACAAAGGTTAGCTTTCTGTTTTCATTCCAACCTCAATCTTACGTCGGTTGAGCATCCTTTACCAGCTGGGGTTGTCTGCAGCCTTCAGCAGATGCCTCAAAGTCTGTTCATGGAGGAATCCATTCTTACTTTGGGTAAAGAAAAGGTAAAATTAGTAAATAAAATATAAATTATTTAGAGAGAAGACCCCTGGGTAGTGCAAATAATCTCACTTGGCTACCAGTCAAAATACTGGTGGTTCAAATCTGCTGAGCAGTGCCATGGAAGAAAGGCCTGGTGATCTGCTTTTGAAAGATTCAAAACCAAAAAAAACCCCAAAAAACCCATTTCTGTTGAGTTGATTCCATCTCATAGCAACCCTGTGGGACAGCCCCACAGAGTTCTCAAAGAGCACCTGGTGGATTTGAACTGCTGACCTTTTGTTTAGCAGCTGTAGCACTTAACCATTATGCCACCAGCATTTCCTCGTAATGATTACAGCCAAGAAAACTCTATGGACCTCACTTCTAATCTGTAAAGTCACTTCACCATGAGTCGGAACTGACAGCTGTGGGTTATTTAAAGAGAGGCATGAAGCTAGGAAACAGAACTGGAGGGTTCTACTTACTTCCGGTTTACTACAGCTGGGGTCTAAGTGGGCCACAGGTGTGTATCTCTGTGCTTCTTACAAACCAATAAACAGCAAACAAACAACCTCCATCCAACAAATGGTTTAAAATAATAAAACCTGGAATTCTATGTCATCCCTTCCTTTTAATAAGAGTTCAATTCACAGTAGCATTTTGTATCAGGCAGTTCTGACATCTTTTTTTTCTTTGTTAAACTGTTAGCTAAAGTATCACAGACTTAAAAAAGCACAGAATTAGAGGGTAAAACTCCCACCTGTCTGTCAATTTCTCATATTGTGGTGGCTTTTGTGCTGCTGTGCTGCTGGAAGCTATTTCAAATACCGGTTTTTTTGGGCAGGTTTCGGCTGAGCTTCCAGACTGGGACAGAAAAGGAAGAAGGACCCGGCAGTCTACTTCTGAAAAGACTCAGCCAGGGAAAACCTTATGAACAGCAGCGGGACACTGTCAGATACAGTGCCAGAGAATGAGCCCCCCAGGCTGGAAGGCATTCAACACACAACTGGAGAAGAGCTGCCTCCTCAAAGGAAATTTGACCTTAATGATCTGGATGTCAAGCTTTGAGGACCATCATTGCTGATGTAGCAAGACTCAAATGAGAAGAAAAAGCTGCAAACATCTATTAATAATTGGGAAATAGAAAGTATGAAGTATGAATCCAGGAAAACTGGTAATTGAGCTGAACTGGACTGGTATTGGCTTTCTTGAATTAGACATTTGTATTGTCTGCTCTGCCAAGAATGACAACTCAAAGAGGAATGTTGCATTCATCATCAAAAAGAATATTTCAAGAGCTATCCGGAACTACAACCCTGTTAATGTTAAGATAATATCTACATATCTACAAGGAAGACCAGTTAACATGACTATTATTAAAATTTATGAACCAACCACTAAGACCATAGATGAAGAAACTGATGATATATTTTTAACCATCTTTACCAGTTTAAAAGTGGTTGAACTTGCAATCAGAATGCATTATTACTGGTGACTGTAATGTGAAAGTTGGAAATGCAGAAGGATCGGTAGTTGGAAAACATGGCTTTGGTGATAGAAATGATGCCAGAAATGGCATGATAGAATTTTGCAAGACCAACAACTTCTTCATTGCAAATTCTTTTTTTTTTAACCAACATAAATGGTGACTCTAGGCATGGACCTCACCAGATGGAATGCACAGGAATCAAACTGACTACGTCTGGGGAAGGAGATGATGGAAAAGCTCAATATCATCAGTCAAAACCAGGCCAGCAGCAGACCACAGAAGAGACCATCAACTGCTCATATGTAAGTTCAAGCTGAAACTGAAGAAAATTCAAGTGAGTCCACGAGAGCCAAAGTATAATCTTGAATATATTCCACCTATGTTTAGAGACCATCTCAAAAAAAAAAAAGTCTGACTTGTTGAACATTAAAGACTGAAGACCAGATGAGCTATGGGATGACATCAACGACATCATACATGAGGAAATCAAGAGATCATTAAAAAGACAGGAAAGAAGGAAAAGATGAAAACATGTCAGAAGAGACTCAGAAGCTTGCTTTTGAACGTCTAAATGTAGCTAGAGCAAAATGAAGAAATGATGAGTTAAGAGCACTGAACAGATGTTTACAAAGGGTGACTTGAGAAGAGAAAGTAAAGCAGTATAATGACATCTGGAAAGAACTGGAAGTAGAAAACTGAAAGGGAAGAACACTGTATTTCTCTAGCTGAAAGAACTAAAGAAAAATCAAGTCTTGAGCTACGTGTTGAAGGATTCTACAGGGAAAATATCAAATGGTGAGAGAAGCATCAAAAGAAGAAGGAAGGAATGCACTGAGCCATTACACCAAAAAGAGTTGGTCAACTTTCAACTGTTTCAGGAGATAGCATGTGATCAGGAACTGACTGCAGTGAAGGAAGAAGTCCAAGCTGCACTGAAGATAATATAGAGACTGAAAAATTTTCCTTTCCCCCATCCTTGCTGTTCCTACACCCACCTAGCTCCCCCTTCATTTCACAGCAGCTCTCACCAGACAAGGACACTCTCCCTTGATAAGCCCGGCTCCCAGGCTGGCCGGATAACCCGTTTCCTTTTCCCAACTCGACTCCCCAGCTGGCCGGAGACTCCCCATTCCTTTCCCAGACCGGCACCCCAGCTGGCAAGATGTGATAACCCCATTCCCCTTTTCCTTTCCCAGCCTGGCCCCCTTCCCTTGCCAAATGGGATAGTTCCCTTTGACGAATCTCACGCCTATGCTCCCCTTATCAAAGCCTCCCACCCACCTAGCAGGATGCCCCCCTCCTCAGAACTCTGCCTGCTTACCCCATTTGTCTCAACCATGACTACACTATAAGTAGGGACTCAAAACTTGACTCAGGGCCATTTTGTTGGAACCTGCAGAGGTCCCATTTGGCCCGTCGATGTAATAAACTGTCCCTTGCCTCCTCCTGGGTGTCACTTGCTTCATTTTCCTATAACAAAGGCATTGGTGAAAAACAAGGGTCCAGGAATTGAGAAAACACCAACTGAGATGTTTCTACAAAAGGATGCAGCACTGGAAGTGCCCACTTGTCTATGCCCAGAAATTTGGAAGACAGCTACCCGGTGAACTGACTGGAAGAGGTCCACATTTATAACTGGTCCTGAGAAAGGTGATCCAATGGAATGCAGAAATTAATAGACAATATCGTTAATAGCACACACAAGTAAAATTTTGCTGAAGATCATTCAAAAATGGCTGCAGCAGTATATTGACAGGGAACCGCCAGAAATTCAAGGCTGATTCAGAAGAGGACACAGAACCAGGAATACCACTACTGATGTCAGATGGATCTTGACTGAAAGGAGTGAATACCAGAGGATGTTTAACTGTCTTTTACTGACTATGTAAAGACATTCAACTGTGTTAATTGCAACAACTTATGGATAATGTTGTAAACAATGGGAATTCCAAAACACTTAATTGTGTCCATGAGGAATTTGTACATGATTAAGAGGCAGACAGTGGAACAGAACAAGGGGATATTACATGGATTAAAATCAGGAAAGGTATGTATCAGGGTTGTATCCTTTCACCACAGCAGTTCAATCTGTATGCTCAGGAAACAACGCCAGAAGCTGGACTCTCTGAAGAAGAATGGTACATCAGGATTGGAAGAAAGCTCCTTAACAACCTGCATTATGCAGCTACCACCACCTTGCTTGCTAAAAGTGAAAAAGTGTTGAAACACTTATGAAGAAGTTTAAAGACCACAGCCTTCAGTATGGGTTATGCCTCAACATCAAGAAAACAAAATCTTCACAACTAGCCCAATAAGCAACATCATGATAAACACAGAAAAGATTGAGGTCGTCAAAGATTTCACTTTACTTGGATGCACAATCAATATCCACAAAAGCAGCAGCCAAGAAATCAAAAGAATGCATTGCGCTGGGCAAATTTGCTGTAAAAAATCTTTTGCTTTAAAGTGTTGAAAAGCAAAGATGTCACCTTGAAGACTAAGGTGCATCTGACCTGTGCTGTGGCATTTTCAGTCATCTCATATTCAGGGAAAAGCTGGACAATGAATAAAAATGAAAACTCCCCACTGCTGTCAAGTTGATTCTGACTCATAGCGACTCTGTAGGATGGCCCCAGAGAGCTCTTAAGGAGCACCTGGTTGGTTCCAACTGCCAACCTTTTGGTTAGTAGCTGTAGCACTTAACCACTATGCCACCAGGGTTTCATAGCGGTTAAGTGCTATGGCTGCTAACCTAAAGAATAAAGAAGACCAAAGAATTAATGCCTTTGTGTTGTGGTGTTGGGCATGAATATTGAATATACCATGGACTACCAGAAGAATGAACAAAGCTGTCTTGGAAGAAGTACATCCAGAATACTCGCTGGAAGCAAAGATGGCAAGACTACATCTCTCATACTTGGCATATGTTGTCAGGAGCAATCAGAGGATATCTCATGTGGTAAAGCAAAGGGTCAGTGGAAACCAGGAAAGCCCTCAGTGAGATAGACAGACACAGGGCTGCAACAAAGGGCTCAAACATAACAATGATTGTGAGGATGGCACGGGACTGGGGCAGGTTTTCATTTTGTTGTACACAGGATCGCTGTGAGTGGGAGCCAACTCAACAACACAGTGGAAGAAATTGTGCTTTTCGTAAGAACAATATTTCAGGCAATCAGTACATAATAGAAGAAGAAAAAGCATGTTTAAAACCAAAGTATCCCTTTAAACACGTATTCAAACATTAGCTCCAGTTTCTTTAACTGTATGTGCGGTAGCCGTAGCAGGCCACCGAACAAACAGAGCACCTTGATACTGATTTAATTAAAGAGTGAAGCTATAAGCTCCGTTAGCTGCGTGCTCAGTATGTACACCTACCATTACAGTTCTAGAATGTGCCATTTGGCAAGTTAGAGCTCTCGCACCTTGCCCCCAAGGGCTCTGGCAAGGGATCAGGACGGGCCTCTAGGGTTGCTCGCTGGCAGAGAAAGGGGTCAAGGAAGCAGTCTCCTTGGGGTGACTTCCAGCCTACTCAGAACCATCGGAGTCTCACGCTGTCCCATTGGGGTTATCGCTGTCAAGTGTCTGTTGAGTTTCTTTACGAAGACCAGGCTGTAGCACTTTTAGGTCTCACTTCCCACCTTTCTTTGCTTTCCCCATCTTCCCAACACAGTTATAGCACCATTTTGGTTAAATCAGTATTTCGTGTTTCTGTCATTATGACTGTCCAAATGCAGTTCATTGATAAGGCCATGCTTCCTCTCATGCCCTTGTTGGGGCTTTGCCTTCACTTAGTCTCGTCCAGTCTCTATCAGTCTCAGGCATATACTGATAACTCCCTCCCTCCTGTCTCTAGCTCAGACCTCTACCATGAATCCCAGATCTGTATGTATGGAGTCCTTAGTGAGCCCTGGTGGTACAGTGGTTAAGAACTCAGCTGCTAACTGAAAGATAAGTGGTTTGATCCACTAGCTGCTCCGAGGGAGAAAGGTGTGACAGCCTGTCTTTGTAAAGATTACAGCGTTCAAAACTCTAGGGGATGGTTCTACTCTGTCCTCTAGGGTCTCTATGAATAGGAATCAACTTGAGGGCAATGGGTTTCGTTTTATAGGTTTGATGGAGTTCCTGGATGGTGCAAATGGGAAAATGCTGGACCACTAACCAAAAGTTGGTGGTTCAAACCCACTCAGAGTTGCATTGAAAGTAAGGCCTGGTGATCAGCTTTCAAGTTGTTACAGCCTTGAAAACCATAGAGGCAGTTTTACTGTGCAGCACGTGGGGTTTCCATGAATTGGAACTGACTGGATGACAGCTAACAACAGTAATGCACCCAGCTGCCTTTGCGACATCTTCACTTGGGTGTCCAATAAACTCTGGATTTTACGTCTAAAACATGGTCTCTTACTTCCTTCCCCTGTTCCACAGCAAGTTTTCCCACCTCTTCCCTTGTCCAGTTAGCAGCCACACTATCCTTCCAGTTGCTCAGGCTAAGCACCGGAAGCACAGCCACCGGCTGTTGGCCAGTGGAGGCTGCATGCTGCTGTGACGCTGCACAGCTTTCACTGGAGCTTCCAGACTAAGACAGACTAGGAAGAAAGGCCCAGCAATCTACTTCTGAAAATCAGTCTAAAGAAGCCCTATGGATCACGACAGTCTAATTTACAGTGCATCCTCAGGGTGGTGAAGAACTCGGAGATGTTTCCTTCTGCGGGGCACAGGATCACTGTGAGGCAGGAGCTGGCTCCATGGCAACCAACGACAACAACAAAAATTTGAAGTCACTCTGATGCTCTTCTTTCTGTCATACTGTACATCCAATCTCAGCAAATCCTGTTACCTCTACTGGCAAAACGCACCTAGAGTGTGTTTCTCACCCCCTCTGCTGCCACTACCACAGTCCAAGTCGCCATCAGCTCCTACTTGGAATTTTACAATGTGTCCCATGTGTCTCTGCTTTCACTGTTGTTTCCTGGCAGTCTATTGCGACGTGGTGGCCAGAGGGATTCATTCAGCCTAAGTCCCATTATGCTGCGCCTCCTCTCAAAACTCTGCAGTGTGAATCTCCTTTCCCTGGGCCAAACCACCTCAGCCCTAGCCCTAAGTCTGCGTGGTGTCCCTTAGACAGCCTGAGGACACTCCTGTCACAGAACCTTTGCACGTGCTATCGTCTCTGCTTCCCCTCAATATCCCCACGGTTTCTGCCCTTACCTCCTTCAGGTCTTTTTCAGTGGGGTCTTCCCGGACTACTCTATTTAAGCTTCCATCCCCACCTTGACATCTGAGACCTCTTTGTATCTTTGTATGTAAATGCACAAGGTCCACCAAATAAGTCTGTGAACTTCACTCTTCTAAGTGCTGCATACCTCATTACTAAACATCACTAGGTCACCTTTGAAGTATTCCTCTTGGGAAGCTATGCACTAAGGCCAGCATCTAGTCCACCCTTCAAAGAAATTTTGAAACTCTTTCTGAATGGCCATTGCACATGGCGTCATGGTGGAAGTTCACAAACTTAATTGTATAGTTGTCTGTGTGGGAGTTCTTAGCCAGTAAACAAATAACTGTGTTAGAACACACTCCCTACTCACCTTATCTGACCCCTGATGCCTTTTTTCTTTACCTGAAGCAAAGCCCAAAGGAAATATTGAAAGGAAGACATTTTGTGGACATTCAGGACATCAAGGATAATATGACAACAGCTCTGATGGCCATTCCAGAAAAAGAGTTCCAAAATTGCTTTGAAGGGTGGACTAGGTGCTGGTGTCAGTGCACAGCTTCCCAAAGAGAGTACTTTGAAGGTGACCATAGTGATAGTCAGCAATAAGATATGTAGCACTTTTTCTAGGATGAGTTTAGAAACTTAGTTGGCAGTACTCATATGTATACATATTTTTATATCTCTCTGCAACACCTCCATTATCTAGAACTCTATAGCTATAGATTGTGCTTACTTACATGTTATCTGATTCTCACCATTATTTCCAGTTTTTTTTTCATGACCTCAAACAGAAACCCTGCACCGGTTATGTAATAATTGTCCGTTTCCCTTCCCCCAGCCCCTGATAACAACCTCACATCTAATTTCAGTCTTTATCCATTTGCCTATTCTAGATATTTCACATAAGTGGAAATGTATACTATTTACCCTTTTGTGCAGGATGGGTCTTTTGCTCATCCTGATATTCCCAGACTGGCACAAAGGTAAAGCACTCAAACACTAGCTGAAAAGTTTGTGGTTCAAACCCACCCAGAGGCACTTCAGAAGACAGGCCTGGTGATCTGCTTCTTGAAGGTCACAGCCTTGAAAGCCCTATGAAACAGCTCTACTCTGCACACCTGGAGGTGTCATGAGTCAGAATTAACTCGGCAGCAACTGAAAACAAGTGTTAACACTCCCAGAACCTAGCAGAGTGCCTGTGGGAATAAATATTGCTTAAATGAATAAGTGGATGAACGAATGTCTTCCAGGGTCCCCAAGAGGAGAGCAGCCTCTCCCTTCTCTGAGCGTTGGCAGTGACAGCTCACGCTGCGTATGTAAACTTCTCCCGCTTATTGGCTCCAGTCTATCAGTTGTCCTGTGGAGGCTCGCATGCTGCTCTCATGCTGGAAGCTATGCAACTGATATTGCAGATACCAGCAGGGTCACACATGGGGGACGGGTTTCAGTGGCACTTCTGGACTAAGACAGACTAACAAGAAAAGCCAACGGAAACCTTATGGATCACAGCAGAACACTGTCAGACTCATCTGCTATGAACATGTCACCAGAATGGACTGGGAGGACGTTGTGTTTGTAGAGGGCCTGCAGAGGGGAGGGTGACCCTTGGTGTGATGGCTGGCATCGCAGCTGCCACGATGGACTCCAGTGTGCTGGCCATCCTGGGTGTGATGCACAGCTGAACAGTATTTTGTTCCATTTTACATAAGGTTGCCATGACTTGGAGATGACCTCCTGGCATCTGCCTGTGTCTGTCTGTCCGCCTCACTGTGCGGTTGTTTGTGGCCATGCCTGCAGGCGTTCTCCCCTTCTGATCTCTGGTTCCCTTGAAGGCAGATTCCAGCACTCATCCAATTTGAATCTCTAGTGCCTAGCCTTGGGCTTGGCACATAGTACACAATAAATATTTGTGTACTCTGAATGACTCAGTGAATTTGGAAACAGACCTTATTTGTCTGTGGCTTAAGACCAGATGCCCAGAGGGGTTGGTTTATCCATTGTTGTTGTCTTTGTGAATTCATCATTGTTTTAGTTCAGTATTGTTCTAAAGAGCTGCTTCTCCCTGGGCCCACAGAGTTTGCTTTGAACCAAGCTGTTCAAATGCTGGGCAGCTGTGTGAGGAGAGAACTTGGGTCTCAGGGGAGAAGGAAGCTGGAGCTAGACAAAGGTGGAGCTCCAGAAACAACAAAAACCAAAAGCTGCAACAGTAACCATGCCAGCCTGCTGATGTCACAGCCAGAGAAACAAGCTGAGCCCAAAGTCCTGGGACTGGCCTCCTGTCCGCGGAGGTGCACGGGGCTCAGAGAAGACAGGCAACGCACCAGGACCAGACCTCTTTGGCCTAGCAACACTGAACTTCCTTGTTCGAATCCTTGAGCTTTCTCCCCACTGCCAGGCTACTGTCTCCAAATAGGCTGAGCCTCCAGTGGCAAAACCAAGAAAACCAAACAAGCTACTGCAGAGTCAGTGTCAACCCTGTGTACATCAGACCAGATCCGTGCTCCATAGATTTTTCAATGGCTGTGATCTTGCAGAAGATTTCCTAGGTGTCTCTAGGGGTTCAAACCACCGTCGTTTCAGTTAGTAGCTGAGCAGGGCTTAACTGTCAGCACCACCCTGGGACTTCAAAGTGATGGTACAGGCACATCGTCTCTGGTCAGAAGGATCTGAATTTCAGTCTGGATTCTGCAACTTCTAGTTGTGTGACCTTGGCCTAATCTCCCCAAGCTGCAGCTCCCAGTCCTGCAAATAGGAATAATACTAATGCTTGCTGTAGAGTGCTGTGAGGATTAGGTGAGATCATGCATAAGAAACAATTAGCACAGTGTGACACCTGGTAATTATTCACTAGAAGTAAGTCATCCAATTGTTTCTCTGTTGCAGTGGTCAGACTGGAAGGATGGGAACCACACCTCCATGAACTTTGGTGCTTGCTGATATCCATGGTTTTCATTCTTGTTTCAGCAGCCTGTGTCCAAGCCCTCATGGTTTTATTCCCTACCAACGTGGCTTCTTTATCTGGCCAGTGGTGGGGTGAGCTCCCCATCAAGGGAGGTATTCAAGAGGTGATCTGAAGACTTCTTGGTGTCCTTCATGCCCTCGGTTGCAGGAATGGAGGCTAGTGTGGGTAGCCTGGATGGAGCCTAGTGCATCAGGAGGAACAGTTTTGATTCTGTTAAACAGTGAGCTGGGGACTTCATGTGTCAGCGTGCTGCCTGGCAATTAAAATTGGGAGAGTTTAATCTGAAGAGAGTTCCAGCTCCCTTGTTTGCCCTTTTAATCTTGCCTGTTGCCATGGGAACAGAGAATGATTGCAATCACCACTGTTTGTATTGTGAGTTTGTTCCCATCAATGCGGCTTTTGAAAAAATAAGAAATAAAAATCTTGACTTCAGCGTGCCACTCATTACTATTCAGAACAACCCCCTGAGAAGATCTGTCAAATGCTTCCTACCCAGTGCATGGGCTCAAGTTTGAAAATTTTGCTAGTCAGGAAACTGCTTCCTTTCTACCTCCGAAAGCCGGGTGGCTAGCCTGGGACTCTGGGGGAGCCCAGGTCTGGTGTTCTGAGCTGCCAGGCGTGGACTCTGACTTCCCTCACTGCATGAAAGCACAGGGTCTAGATGGTGCCTGGGGCACTCTATTATGTGCCACTTATTGCTTTAAGGGACCCAAACCACAACAACGATCACTTTCTGAAGGTAAAGAGTGACAGAGGCTGTCCAGGGTCAGAGTCCTGGGAAAGTGCTGGTGTCATCCTTGCAGACTGGGATGGAGAGAACAGCTCTTGTGTATCTGTGTCTAAGAAATTAGGAGTCGGTGGACTGATGGGTACATGAAGGACTCCGCAGCACTGAACCTAATATGGGTAACTGAGGCTGAAAAGTTTTCCTCCCCCTCCTTGCTGCCCCTGCCTGCACCTGATACGATACTCCCTTCCCTTCCCAGCCGGCACTCGCCTGACTGGACACTTCCACCTTCCTTTCTCAGCACAGCTCCCCGGCGGGCAGGATATGATATTCCCTTTCCCCTTTCCTTTCCCTGCCCGGCTCCCCGGCTGGCGGGATGCCCCCCCCTCAGAACTCCGCTCACTCACCCCATTTGTTTCAACCATGACATCCTCAAACTGCACTATATCTACCCTCCCAAAACGGCACTCGGGGCCATTTGTTGAACCTGAGAAGTTCTCGGTGGCCCGCCACCATATAAACAGCTTCTTGCCTTTTCCTGGGTGTCTTTCACTTCCTCATTTTCTATAACAAACCCACCTTCTCAGATCCTCCTCATCTCATCTCTGATGGACACTTGAATCCAGGAGCAAGCTGCACGACCTGGAGTGAGAGCACATAAACTTTTCATTGAACCCCAAATTTGTCTTTGCCTTTAAGCCTACTGTCTCAGTCACCTGGTACTGCTCTAACAGAAAATACCGTAAGTGGAAGGTTTCATGAGGAGAAGCTTTTATTGTCACAGTCTGGTAAGCCACAAATCCATTAACAAGATACAAGTCCATTCAGAATAAGAAATCATCACAGTCCAGTAGGCTGAGTCCACATCCAGTGAGAGCATCTCGGCATAGGAACCTCGGGTCCAAAGGATGTGCTCTGCTCTCGGTGCTTCTCTCAGTGGTATGAGTTTTCCAACTTCCTCAGCTCACTTCTCTCCCTTAGATTCCACAAGCATGAATCCTGCCTCACCAACACAACTGCAACCCATTCTCCATCATCAATATCACAGAGGCAGGATTCACAACATATGGGAGGAAGGGTACCATATTGGAACTCCTACCACATACATTTTTGAAGGGACACAATTCAATCCATGACATCCCACCCTTTGGCACCCCCCAAAATCATATCATTAGAACACACAAAATATAGTCATTCATAGCACAGCAACAGTTTTCATTCCATAACATAGCAACAGACTTCATTCCACAACATAGCAAGTTTTCATTTATAACATACACCAGGCAGATTATCAGAACACATTACATTAGATGTCATGACTTCAAAAACATTATTCCATACTCAAACATTTCATAACCACTCTCTTCAAACTCTTAGTATTGGCCACACTCTCCAGATTCTTAGTGGAGGCACCTGGGCTTCATCTTGGCCTTCCAGGCCCACTTGAACAGAACTCTGCCCCCTTGGCTTTAGGTGCACCCTAAGCCCAACAGAGTGGTAATTCCACTCCCACAACACAGAAAGCCCTGGCTCCACCCTTTTATGGCCGTATCTTCTGAGACTCAGGCAGCTCAGCTTCTTGCCAATCTGGGGCCACAATGCCACATCTTCATGGGGCCACAATCCCACATCTGCCCTACAGAACAAGTGTTCCAACACTCTAGCTTCATAGCTCCACTGATTCAAGTGCCTGGAGGCACCCCACTCCATCAAGTAGCCTCCTGCACATAAGCACTCCGTCCTCCTGTTCCGTGGGTGAGCAAGCCTAGCTCTGCCTATTCAAGTGCCCAGAGGCACCCCACTCCACCAAGAAGCCTCCTGTGCACAGGCATTCAGCATTCTCATTCTGTGGGTAGGCTCCTGGTTCTGCTGCTGCCAGTTCGCTGCTGCTGTTGCTTTCCTCACCACCTGCTGCCCTCAGGTGCTGGCAGTTCTCTTGGGTGCCTTCTTTCATACACTCACAGTCTCAAAAAAAACTTCCACATTTTAGGCATTTGTTAGAGCAGTACCCCACTCTCTGTACCAAACTCTGTCTCAGTCACCTAGTAGTGCTCTAACAGAAAATACCATGAGTGGAAGGTTTCATGAGGATAAGCTTTTATTGTCACAGTCTGGTAAGCCACAAATCCATTAACAAGATACAAGTCCATTCAGAATAAGAAATCATCACAGTCCAGTAGGCTGAGTCCACATCCAGTGAGAGCATCTCGGCACAGGAACCTCAGGTCCAAAGGACGTGCTCTGCTCTTGGTAGCATGAGGTTCCCAACTTCCTCAGCTCACTTCTGTCCCTTAGATTCCACAAGCATGAATCCTGCCTCACCAACACAACTGCAACCCATTCTCCATCATCAATATCACAGAGGCAGGATTCACAACACAGGGGAGGAAGGGCACCATATTGGAACTCCTAACACATACATTTTTGGAGGGATACAATTCAATCCATGACACCTACAAAATGGATTGGCTAGAGAATGTGAATGCCTGGTATAGTACGAATGATTTGTGCTTGACTGTTAACCTACACACAACTTATTGTACTGTAGTGGCTTTTCTGTTGCTGTGATGCTGGGAGCTGTGCCATCCATATGTCAAATACTAGCAGGGTCACCCATGGAAGATAGATTTCAGTGGAATTTCCAGTCTAAGACAGAGTAGGAAGGCACTGGCAGTCTACTTTTGAAAAAATTGGCTGTGAAAGCCTTGTAAATAGTGTTGGAACATTGTCTGATGTGGTCTTGGAAGATAAACCCCTCAGGTTGTACCCACCGCCATTGAGTAAGGCACTCAAAATATGGCAGGGCAAGATCTGCCTTCCTAAAGCAGAGATGACCTTCCTAATGTGGATGGAGTAAAACTCTCAGGACCTTCGTTTGCTGAGGTGCATGATTGAAAATGAGAAGCAGCAGCTGCAAATGTAACCTGACCCTATGAAAGCCAGTAAATTTCTTGTTAGTCCTTAAACTAGCCCAAGGCAGACTTGGCCTGCCCTTGCCTACACAGAAGGGCCAGCTGGGATTGCTACTTGATGTCAACAGAAGACACAGCAACAGGAGGAATAAATCAGAAGGAAAATCATCACCCAAACCCCATTCCAAAGTGACAGGTCCAACAACAACCACCTACTGTTTTCTAGTTGCCTTCTAGAACTTTCCCTTCCCATTATGTCTGTGTGGCTGCCATCTTGCTGCCCAAATCTCAACTAAACCCTACTTCCCCTTAGCTTCAGGAGCTGAATCTGCAGAGCTGCCTCCTGGCTCCTTGTACTGTGCACTGCAATAAAAAGAATGGTGTTCAGCTAATTCGCAAGTCTGATCAAGTCAGACACGAATCCACTGTCCCAAGTTCAGTAATACAGATGTCCATTAATAACTGGAATACAAAATGTGTGAAGTTTGAATCTAGGAAAATTAGAAATCAAAAATGAAATGTTCCACCTAGAGATCGCTATCCTAGGAATTAGTGAGCTGAATGGACTAGAATTAGCCACTTGAAACAGACAATCACATGGCTGACACGGCAGGAATGACAAAGAGGAATAGTATCACATTCATTGTCATAAAAAGCATTGTAAGATCTATCCTGAAGTACAAAGTTATCAGTGATAGTGTAATATCCATATACCTACAACAAAGACCAATTAATACAACTGTCATTCAAGCTTATATACCAAACACTAATGCTAAAGATGAAAAAAATCCCAGATTTTTACCTTCAGTGGTCTGAAATTGATCAAACATGCAATCAAGATGCACTGATAGTTACTGGTGATTGCAGTGCAAAAGTTAGAACTAAGAAGAATCAGTAGTTGGAAAATACAGACTTGGTGATAGAAATGATGCCAGAGATTGCATGGTAGAATTTCACAAGACCAGCAACTTCATTGCAAATATCTTTTTTCACCAACATAAATGGTAGTTATATATGTGGACCTAATCAGATGGAATATGCAGAAATTTGTGAAAAGAGATGATGGAGAAACATTATGTCATCAGTCAGTACAAGGACAGAGTCTGACTGAAGAACAATCAATTGCTCATATGCAAGTTCAAGTTGAAGCTGAAGAAAAGCCGAACAAATCCACGGGAATCAAAACACAACCTCGGTATCCTACTTGAATTTAGAGACCTTCTCAAGAATAGATTTGATTCACTGAATACCAATGACTGAAGACCTGATGAGTGGTGGAACGACATCAAAGACATTAAGAAAGCAAAAGGCTGTTAAAAGAGATGAAAGAAAGAAAAGACCAAAATGAATGTCAGAAGATACTCTGAAACTCGCTCTTGAATGCAGAGCAGAGAAAGAGAATGGAAGAAATGATGAAGTAAAAGGGCTGAACGGAAGATTTTATTTATTTATTATTGTACTTTAAGTTACAGAATAAACTAGCTTCTCGTAATCTTTGCCTGAAGGCTGAACCTCAGGAAAGATTTTATTACTGTGCTAAAAGGGTGTCTGGGGGACACAGTCTTGGTGTTTTTTCAGTCTCTGTCAGACCAGTAAGTCTGATCTTCTTCTATTTTTCTCTAGCACTGTCTGGAACCCTCTATTGTGAGCCTTGTCAAAGCAGTTGTTGGCGGTAGCTGGGCACCATCTAGCTGTGTCGGACTCAGCCTGGTAGGAGCTGTGTTAGTTGTGGTCTATTAGTCCTTTGCACTAAACTTTCTTTGTGTCTTTGGTTCTCTCCATTCCCCCCTGCTCCAAGGAAAGACCATTGGGTCATCTTAGGTGGCTGCTCACAAGCTTTTAAGACCCCAGACACTACTCATCAAAGTAGAATGTAGAACATTTTCTTTATCAAATATATTATGTCAGTTGAGCAAGGTATTCCCAAGATTGTGGTCCGCACAGCCCTCAGCCCAGTAATTTGGTCCCTCAAGGAGTTTGGGCTTGTCTATGGAGCGCCCAAGCCCTTCCCTTGTACAAGTTGTGCTGGCTTTCCCAGTGCTGTGTACTGTCTTACCCTTTACCAAAGCTATCACGTATCTATTGTCTACTTGGAGTTTTTCCGTTGCCACGTCTTCCCTCCTTCATAATTATCAAAAAGTGTTTCTTTTTGTGTGTAAATCTTTTCACAAGTTTTCTCAGTGGTGGTCTCATAGTGTGTTTGTTCTTTTGTGACTGACTTATTTCACTCAGCATAACGTCCTTCAGATTCATCCATGTTGTGACATACTTTGAAGATTCATTTGTGTTCTTTATTGTTGCTTAGTAGTTCACTCTGTGTGTACGTACCATGGTTTGTTTATCCATTTATCTGTTGATGGGCACCTAGGTTGTTTCCATCTTTTCCCTACTGTGAACAATGTTGCAATGAGCACAGGTGTACATATGTCTTTTGGTGTGATGGTTCTTATTTCTGTAGGATGTATCCCTAGGAATAATATTGCTGGACCCTATGGCACTTTTATTTCTAGATTTTTAAGGAATTACCATGTTGCTTTCCAAAACAATTGTGCTATTTTACATTCCCACTAGCATTGCAAAAGTTTCAGTCTTCCTGCAGCCCCTCCATCTTTTGTTATCTTTGAACAGATTTTAAAGGGTGGCTCCGGAAGATGAAGTGTTGTAATGAAATGTGCAAAGACTTGGAGTTAAAAAACCAAAAGGGAAGCACATGCTCAGCATCTCTCAAGCTGAAAGAACTGAAGAAAAAATTCAAGCAACGAGATACAACACTGAAGGATTCTTTTATAGGGAAAACACTGAAAGATGCAGGAAGCATCCAAAGAAGATGGAAGGAATACACAGAATCACTGTACCAAAAAGAATTAGTTGACTTTCCACCAACTCAGCAAGTACCGATGGCACTGAAGTAAGAAGTCCAAGCTGCATTGAATGGAACAGCAAGAAACAAGGCTCCAGGAATGGACAGACTATCAACTGAGATGTTTCAACAAACGAATGCAGCACTGGTGATGCTCACTTGTCTGTGTTAAGAAATTTGGAAGACAGCTTCCTGCTCAATTGACTTGAAAAGATCCACATTTGTGCCCATTCCAAAGAAAAGTGATCCAACAGAATGAAGAAATTATCAAACAGTATCATTAATATCAAACACAAGAAAATTTTGTTGAAGATCATTCAAAAGTGCTTCAGGAGCAAATATGTCAAGGGATATCATTGCTGATGTCAGGTGGATCTTGGCTGAAAATAGAGAATACTAGAAAACTATTTACCTGTGTTTTATTGACTAGGCTAAGGCCTTCAGCTGTGTGGATCATAGTGGATCATAGCAAATGACGGCTAACACTGTAAAGAATGAGAATACCAGAGCACTCAACTGTGCTCATGAGTAATCTGTACATGGACCAAAAGGCAATCATCAGAACAAAACAAGAGGACACTGTATGATTTAAAATCAGGAAAGACATGTGTCAGGGTTGAATCTTTTCATCATACTTATTCAATCGGTATATTGAATAAGTAATCTGAGAAGCTGGGCTATATGTATAAGACTGTAGCATCATAATTGGAGGAAGACTCATTAATAACCTGTAGTACACAGATGACACCATCTCTTTTGCTGAAAGTGAAGAGAACTTGAAGCACTGAAGATCAAAGACTACAGTCTTCAGGGTGGATTGCACCTCAGCATAAAGAAAACAAAACCCCTCACAGTGGGCCAAATAAGCAATAGCTAGATAAATGGAGAAAAGTTTGAGGTTGTCATGGGTTTTGTTTTACTTGAATCTACAATCAACACCCATGGAAGCAAGTGCTGAGAAATCAAATGATGCATTGCACTGGGCAAACCTACTGGAAAAGACCTCTTTCAAGTGTTAAAAAAGCAAAGGTGTTTCTTTAAGGACTAAGGTGCTACTGACCCAAGCCGTGGTGTTTTCATTGCCTCATATGCATGTGAAAGGTGGACAGATCAACAAAGAATTGATGCTTTTAAGTTATCTTGTTGAAGAAGAATATTAAATAGACTGTGGACAACCAGAAGAAGGGACAAATCTGTCTCGGAAGAATAGCCAGAATGCTCCTTAGAAGTAAGGACGACAAGACTTCATCTCATGTACTTGGGACATATTATCAGGATAGACCAGCCCCTGGAGAAGATATCATGCTTAGTAAAGCAGAGTGTCAGCAATATAGAAGACCCTCAGTGAGTAGGACAGACACGGAGGCAGCAACAATGGATTCAAGCATAACAATTGCGAGTATGCTGCACGGCTGGGCAGTGTTTCATCCTGTTGTGCTAAGGTTGTTATGAGTTGGCACTAACTTGATGTCACCTAACAACCACAACTAACCTAAAGTTGGCAATCCAAACTTACTCAATATTTCTGTGGAAGAAAGGTCTGGTGATTTGCTGTTGTAAAGACTATTGCCAAGAAAACCTCATGGAGTAGTTCTACTCTGTAACTCATGGGGTCAGTATGAGTCAGAACTGACTTGACAGTAATGGATTTAGAGAATGTGGAAGTGTTGGTCCAGTGCCCAGTGATAATTGATTCTAGACTTTTTCTTTAAGTAGGGAAAGATCAGAGAGCATCTTGATACTACCCCTTTGGGTAATGGCCAAGAATAAACCCCTGAGGGAAGCAATGACTTGGCAGAGGTCACATAATAAGAGAGTATCTCTTAGACCCCTGTCTGCTGGCTTTGTAAAAATCCAGTCTTAGCTGTGTGAAACATTTCAGGATGTATCATTTCATAAACTTTATAAAACTGAAGCTATTTTTGACTTGAAATGCATACTTGCCATTGACCAAGCTTTTTTAGAAAAGATGAAAGCTGGCATAAAATTAAAAAAAAAATAATGGATTCCTCCTTCCTCCTTGAAATCTGCACTTAGTAGATACTAGCTTCTTAAGTCACAGTCACACACCTCCATAGAAGAAAGGATAGACCCACACTGATACCAAATCAGGAGGCCTGGTTCCAGGACCTTCTAGATATGTGACTATGGGGGAGTCACTTCAGTTCTAGGGCCCTCAGTGCCCTCATCTGTAAAATGGGGAGAATGGAGCTTGCCATGTCTTCCTCATGTCATTTATGACACTTCACATGAGTTCATGGATCTAGCTGTAAAGAAATATAGAATATAAAATTGTGGCTATTGTTACCCACCACCTGTCAGTTTGTTGTGATGTAGTGGCTTGCATGTTGCTCTGATGAATGAGTTATGCCATCAGGATTTCAAATACGAGCAGGGTCACCTATGGTGAAAAGGTTTCTACTTCCAGACTAAGACAGACTAGGTAGGAAGAAAGGCTTGGTGATGTACTCCCAAAAATTAGCTAGTGAAAACTCTATGGGTCTCAACAGAACATTGTCCAACTCACTTACTTTGGACAGGTCATCAGGAAAGATCAGTCTCCAGAGAAGGACATCACGTTCAGTGAGGTAGGTGGCCAGTGAGGGCAAGAGAGACCCTTGGGGAGATGGATTGGCACAATAGCCACAGATGCTGATGATTGTGAAGATGATGCAGAACTAGGCAACATTTTATTCTGTTGTATATGAGGCCATGCTGTGAGTCAAAGTCAACTTGATAGCAGCTAACAAAGACAATATTATTAACAGATTTCTGAAGTTAGGTCTTCTGGCAATAGACAGGAGATTAGAATTCTTCTCATAGGCCAAATATCTACTTAACATATCTTGTCTTAGGCTGGGTTCTCTAGAGAAGCAAAACCAGTAAAATGCATAAAAGTATACAGAAACAGATCTATGTTAAAGAAATAGCTCATGTGATTGTAGAGGCTGGAACATTCCCCATCCGTGGATCAAGGCAGAGACTTCTCTTGAGTCACTGAGCTGCAGGGACTGATGAACCCAAGATCAGTGTGTTGGAGAGCAGGGCTCTTGTTCACAGGCTATGAAGATCTATGAAACCCACAAGTGGCCAGTAAGCTGCTAGCTCAAGTCCCAAGAACTAGAGATCAGATGAACAGGAACCAGCTGCAGGATTTAGAGCAGGCAAAAGCCAGAACATCCACTTGAATTCCAATGCAGACCACACACCCAAGGAAACTCACTTTTAACTGATTGGTTACTTAAGCAGATCCCATCACGGGGGCTATCACACACAAACACTGATAATCGCGACCGAGCCAAGTTTACACACAATCTTTTACTCTTTTTTCTAAGTGAACATGATCTTCCTTTGATATTTTGACACTGCATCAAGCTAAGGCAGACCATCTAGTTTAGATTGTAAATCAATCAAGTATAGAAAGTCAAAAGCCCCAAGAGTCTAGCTCTGCACATGAGCCAGAGTTCATTCATTTATTCATTCAACAAATACAGCAGATCCTTCTGTATGCCAGACCTAGTGCTGGGCTCTAGGATTCAACGGTAAATAAAACAGAGTGGCTCCTGCCCTCCTGAAGCCTCCAACAGTTCTCTGCTTCTTCCGTCAGCTCCTTGATAAGACTATGGCTTTCAGCTTGGCATCTGTTCGAAACCAAAAACTTCAGACAGGGAGTTGAAGCTTTGTCTGAGGGATACCTGCATTTTCAGTTTAAACTGGGCTCAAATTCCTTTAGGATTGGGGCAGTGTCTTATGAATCTTTAGGTCTCCAGCATGGAGCCCAGAGCCTGCTACACACAGCAAATATTAATGAGATTCCTAGAGATGGCTGACTAGCAGATCACCAAGAGGGGCTCCTCTCCTACAATGGAGCATCGTTGCTGAGAGGTGACTGTCTTGCTGGGAATGTTTCTCAAATATGTGGAGGTGAATGCATGACACTGCTGGCTGGGAAAGCTTGAGAAGTACATGGTCCTTCACCCTCCTCCCCTTTGCTATCTGGAAGCTGAGGTCACCAAGCCATGAGCAGGACACAGCAAACTATGGGCCGAGTCCTGTTCGCTGTTTGCTGGTGCAAATAAGATTTGACTGGAACACAGCTATGCCCGTTTGTTTGTGTATAGCCTTTGGCTGCTTTCAGGGAACGTGGTGGCTTAGTGAACTCTTGCATTCTGTGCGAGGGACTCTGGTTTGATTTCCGGCCAATGCACATCTCCTGTCTCTCAGTGGAAGCTCATGAGTTGCTATTAAGCTAAACAGATTTCAACAGAGCTTCCAGACTAAGATGAACCCAGAAGAAAGGGCTGGCAGTCTACTTACAAAAAGTTGCCTTATAAAAGTTGTATGAATCCCAGTGGTCTGAATAGCAACTGATCACAGGGAAAGTACAGGACCAGGCAGTGTTTCATTTCATTGTGTGTGGGATCAGGTGCTGACTTGATGATAACTAGCAGCAGTGTTATCATAACTGATACACATGCTAATACAAAAATATGCTGGGACTCTGTGCTGTTGGTTGTTGGGCTAGTGACTGCTTCTACACATTCTAGATGCATTTGTGCTTGAATCGGTACAGAAATGATTTTCTAAGGTCACTGACTCAACTAGAGAACAGTGTTCGGGCTTTAGGTGGCAAGGAACAGAGACAGAGTTAACTTGTCCCAAGTATTATGGAAGGACTGCTGCAAGGACACACAAAGGCAGCATGAGAGACGGTGCCCAAGACAAGAAAGGCAGAGTATCAAGGCCTCGTGGATCTGGAACTGAACCCAAGACCATGTGGTGAGAGCATGTACTCTAGATTCAGATGCGCTGCATTGGAACCCTGAGCCTGCTGTTTCCCAGCTAGGTGAACTTGGGAAAGTTTCTTCATTTGAGTCTGTGTCTTTCTCTATAAAGTGAGGATAATAAAAGACCTTAAAAAAAAAAAAAAGCAGACCTATCTTCCAGGGTTGTTGTGAAGATGAAATACCCCTGTTGCCAAAGCATCTAGCACAGTGGTTGATAACATGTTAAATATGTGTCAATGCCAGAGGGTCCCTTAGAGAGTATCGTGCCAACCACTGAATGCCTACAGGAGAAACAGGCACAAGAGGACATGGATGACTGTACCCCAGCCAGTGATGATACTGATTCTCTAGAGGCCAAAGGGAGAGACATTTCTGATTCCTTCATCTTCCTCACCTGTCAATTTTATCTCCTAAATACCCCTTAACCTATGTATCCTTCTCTGCATCCACTACCCCTGTTTAAACGAACCAGTTGGACTTGTCCAAAGTCACCCAGTGAAGCTATGGCTGAGCCAGAACTGGACCTCATTCTTTGGTCAAGCTCCATTTGACTGTGGTTTGGTCACTGCCATGGTCCCCTCACTCATGGAGTCATTCCACAGGTATTGAATGGACACTTATACAAATACAGAGTGCTGAATCCTCTGGCTTGACCAGCTGCCAACTCTTACTCACCCTTCAGGGTCCAGCTCAGTGTTTCTTCTTCTACAGAGATTCTCCTGACTGCCTTATCTGTCGGTGCGCCTATTTCTGTGTCTTCCTCTCTCACCCTGTAAACTCCCGGGAGGCAAGTAGAAATCCCATCTGATTCATCTCTGAAGTTCTAGGACCAAGTATATGGCTTGTTGTGAGCCAACAAGTGTTGATGTGAATGAATGTATGAGTGATGAAAGACGGGTGTTCTGGAGGAGAAGAAGAACGAGACATGGGTTCTATCTAGGAGCCTCAACTTGTCCAGGTACAAGCCACCATGAGATAGCGAGTGCTTGGGTAGGCAATGCCATACCTGAAAGTTTGAGTGAGAAAGTAACTTCCCTGGGCCAGAGATCCAGATGAAGTGGGAGAACACCATGTCCTGGCAATGATTTACCAGCAGTCCTTTGCAGCCTTTGGAATTCTGAGGAAGTACTACATGGGCTCCTAGAAAAGAAAGATGACGCTGAATAGGTGGGTGTCTTGGGCATCTTTAGAGAAACAGGACCAGTGAGATATGTGTACATACATTAGAGAGATTTACTTCAAGGCATTGATTGATGCAATTGTAAAGGCTGGCAAGTCCAAACTCTGTAGGTCAGGCAGCAGGCTGGAGGCTTCTGTAGGTTTTTGTACCAGGATTCTTGTCAGCAGGTTAAGAGGTGTGAAGAGTGCAGAGTGGGGAGAGAGAGAGCAAGCTTTGCCAAAATATCTGTTTACTGGCTGGAGACCAACCACATCCTTAAGAACTCATGTTTCAACCAGAGGTTGATTACATTACATTAGATTGCACTATGAAAGTGATTAAATTACATTACATTATGTATGGAACAGCAACTAGTGTTTGGCTAAATCACTTGGAATCACAGCCTAGCCAAGCTGACACATACACTTAACCATCACAGTGGGGGTCCCCTACCACTTGGCTCCAAGTAGAGCCGCTCTGTTTTGATCTGTTTTAAAACTTGAGTTTTTGTTCAAAATTTTGTTGAGAAATGAGTTTCAGTGTCTTAGGTCAGGATGTTTGGAAGCAGAATCTGAGATGGGGGTTGGGCTGTGTGTGATTTGCAGCAGGAGTGCTCTATGGAGAAGGAAGAAGGGAAGTGAGCTGGAAGGGGCTTAGCGAAGCTGTGGCCTCAGCAGGTCCTGGCGCAGAGGGGATACCACGCGGAGCCTCAACTGTAGAACAGTGCTGCACAGATCTTTTTTTCTTTAATTGTGATGAAAATACACAAAACAAAACCATCACCAATTGAACAATTTCCACAAGAACAATTCAGTGACATTGATCACATTCTTCATGCTGGGCAAACTTCCTAGCTCTCCTTTTCCAATCTTCTTCCGTCATCAACATAAACTCAAAATTCCCTAAGCAGAATCTCTCCCTCTCAGCCTCCCATCCCTGTAACCACTATTAATCTTTGGTCTGTATGTATTTGTATACAGTATTTCAAATGGCATCATATAGTACTTATCCTTTTGCAACTGACTTATTTTCCTCTGCGTGTTTTCGTGGTTCACCCACATTGTGGCAGGCTTCAGTGCTTTAGTAATATTCTACTGTATGTATATATCATGTATTGTTTACCCATTCGTCTGCTGATGGACATTTCTGTCTTCAACAGTTTGGCTGTTGTGAACAGTACTGCCAGTGAACACTGGTGTACGGGTTCCATAGGCTCTTCTTCAATGGCTGCTCACTGGTCTTTCTTCTAGGGTGCCTCTGGACGAACTTGAACTTCCAACTTTTTGGTTAGCAGCTGAGCATGTGAACCATTTTTATCACCCAGAGGCTCCTTTCATATTCATGTGTTAGTCATGCTACCTGAAGGGGCAGGAACTTTGTAAGTTGTTAGGTGAGGTGGCTGCTGTTTGGCAGGGGGCAATGCTCTAGAGCAAACTTTCTCTACGAAGGGCCAAATAGTAAATATTTCAGACTTTGCAGAATACGGTCTCTGTTGCAACTACCAGCTCTGTCTGTAGCATAAACGGAGTCACAGACAACATGCAAATGAAACACCATGTCTGTGTTCCTACAAATCTCTATTTACAAAAACAAGCTGCCCTGGGACTGGGGTCCTGAGAACCACTATTTCAGTATCGCTGTAGCCAGTACTCGCAGAGAAGGCCAGGAAAGAATCTCTGAGGGCACAAACAGCACTCACTACCTTCATCAACTAAGTGTGAAAAATTCTCTTACATACAAATTGGAAAGCTTGGGCTTTGGACTGGTCCTGCCTGCTGGGTCACTCTGCTGTGTGTATGCAGTGAGAAATCCTTTGTTTCCTTCTGGGGTGACAGACACATAACAGGCACAAAAGGGAATGAGAGGTAGGAAATACGGCTTTTCAGAGCAGCCTTCAGCAGCCTGCACTGGCCAAGGGGTACAGATGATATAATCTAAGAACCTCAAGCCTGGGCAGACCAGACACCCATGGATGATGCCAGCATGGTACAGAGGTGCCCTGAGGGTGGTGGGGAGGAGATGCCACAGAGCTGCCATCCCCAGGGCCCACTGGAGGCTGGAGGGTCTGCTGGCTTCCAGCCTCCTCTTTCCAAGGCAGGCAAGAGCCTTCCCCACTGCTCTTTCCAAGGCAAGCAAGAGCCTTCCTCTCTGCTAATCTGGAAATTACACACACCCATGGAGCAGTATAGGGAGACAATTTGTTGTCAAAATGACCAAGTTCACTTTGGGCATATTGAAGCAAAAAAAAAAAAAAAAGCTATTTCCTAGTGTCTAAATCTCATTAAAAAAGCAATTTTGCAATCAATTACAATGCAATTTACCCAGTAACTATTTAATTATATAAAGAAGAAGCAGTGAGTTTGTTCTTCTTGTCCTCATATTTATGAACTGGGACGAAAGAGCCTGTCTTTGGAGTTGCTCTTTGAAGCAGACTGAGTGGCTGACTCGGCCCAATTACACTGCAAGTTAAACTTCCCAAGTCAATAGATTCTGATAGCCTGAGGAAGGAGCATTGTTCAGAGCAAGCTGAAGTGGGGGAGATTCATTTCTTGACAAGAGCTTGGATTTTTCTGTTCTGTCATGCACTATAAAAATTTTATAATTCGATGTGGTTTTTATTAAAGGAACGTTATTTCTACAGATTATTTTTTAATTCTGTGGAAGAATTTGCCTTCTGGAACCATCTTTGTAAAAGAATTGGGGGATGAAATAGAGATTCAAGTTTACAGAGGGGTGGCAAAATCAAGGCTTGGGAGAGAGAAACGGAAGAGAAGGTTTAACACGTGTGGGTTGGCTCTCCTTGTAGAGAAGGAGCTTGGAGAGAGGGTGTGGCATTTGGAGTCACATGGGAGGTGAGACCTAGGTTAGCAGTTGTCCATCCTTGAGAACAGGCTCCCCTCAGGGGCTCTATCCACTGTTCCTTCTGTCCTGGCTCCTGTCAGCCCACGCCACACTGCCGAAGGGCATGGTGGGATCCCAGCCACAGGCACTGACTCCCCCCTGAATCTTTTCCATTACCTACTCTGGTCCAGTCTGACCCTCTGACCCTTAGGACCTCTTTTTTCTGCTCTTGCGCTCATGTTCTGTTCCTGAAATGCGCTTTCCAGTCTACCTCCCACAGCTCCAAGAACCAGCCACCTCCAGTGTCCAGTTCTGATTGGAGGCACCACCTGCCAGGGGACGGATATTGGATCCAGAAGGTCAGAAGATCTGGATCTTTGAAAACACTTGAAAAAGAAAAGAAACCGCTGCAGTTGATCTGATTCTGACTCAAAGGGAGACCCTATAGAACAGAGTAAAACTGCCCCGTTGGGTGTCCAAGAGTGACTGGTGGATTCGAACTGCTGATCTTTTGGTTAGCAGCCAAATGCTTTATCACTGCTCCACCAGAGCTCCTTGAAAATACTCAAGGAAAGCTTATTCTGCTTTTCTTCTGCCTGTTTGGAGCCATGAGATAGTTCTCTGGTTGTGGAGGGTGTTTTCTTGTTGTTAAGTGGCAGGATGGTTCTGGCAGACAGGCTGGCTGTGGGAGATAAACGACTAATGCTGGTATTTCTGTTTTTAAGCATGTTCTCATTGATGCTGCTTGTGGGCTGGACATTGCATTAAAACAATGAAGGGAAATAATGCATTTCAATCCTCGGAGTCCAAGGTGTACAGAGGTCGCTTCTGCAAAGCCTCTGCCATGGGTTTTGTTTATAAAGATCTTCAAACTTCACATCAAGAGGATTGTGGCAGCAGGTTGAATCCTGAGTCCGCCTCCGGGCTGAGGACTGACCTTGGCAGGGACTGAGTTCTGACCCATTTCCAGATGGAGCTCTGGCCAAGGGCAAGACTGAGGTCCAGACTTCAACTCTACCATGAACTTGGATTTTGGTGTAGTCTGAGTCTGAGCCGGCTGCTGCCATGCCCGGCCCCTCCATCTCTCAAGTACATGCTATTGTCAAGGGAAACCTCAAAGAGCATGGCCCTTCTCCTGCTGGGACATGTTCATCATCCGGGTACCGCTTCCATGAGTCTTGAACCTTCCATGGATGCAGGGAAGATGACGGAGTCTCCCCACATTCCAACTGTTGCTGCTGAGAATGAGTCTAAGGAGCCCAGCATTTTACCGAAACACCAGCCGAGCCCAGCCTCCTGGTGACCATGTGGCATGTGAGGGGGCCAAAGCCGTATTTTAACACTCCCACATGTTCTGCAGGTTTTTTTATTCATCTCGTCTCACAAAGCACTATCTCCAGAAAATCATGAATATAAACGCTGATGATGGCTAATTGTCTATATGGTACCGTCTATGCCCCAGACACTGGGCTAACGTTTTACCTACAGTATGTCATAGAACACTCACAAACAACCCTGTGAGGTTGGTATTTTTATTGCCTCCATTTTACAGGGGCATCCAGTGACTTGACCAAGCTCATATGGTGGTGGCCCAGCCAAGACTCAGACGCAAGCCTTTCTGACTTCGTGATGCTTTTAACTATCATGCAGCTTCCCAGAAATGACTTTCAGCAGAGAAGTGACATGGTCCTATTTGCGCTTGTAGAAGATCATTTGGTTGCTGGTATACATGTGGGATGGTTCAGTGAGGGAGACAAGGGAGGAGGCAAGTGTAATACAGTTTTCCTTGCAATGCTATTTTGACCCAGACTCGGGGCCCTGGCTAGACATGTGACTTCTCCTTCTTGAGCAGCTCATTCAATCTATACTACGACAGCCTCCCTCATGGGGCTCTCATACTCCAGGACCACTATGCATCCACCCTAATTGTCCCAGAGCCAGGTACTAAGCAACTAGGAACAGCCCTTGTGTCCTACCAAACCAAACTAAACCAAACCCAGTGCTGTTGAGTCGATTCTGACTCACAGAGACCCTATAGGACTGAGGAGAACTGCTCCACTGAATTTCCAAGGAGAGCCTGGCACATCCGAGCTGCCAGCCTTCTGGTTAGCAGATGCAGCACTTAATCACTGTGGTGCCTGGGTTTCCCCTGTGCCCTGGAGCCCACAAAATTATTCAAGTTAGCCAATCCACAGGAAGCCTGAGACATAGCTAGCCTCATCTTGCTTGCCATGTGTAAGCCAAGTCCTATGACTCCAGGTTGGTGTTACCCTGTTCTTAGGTAGAATCCCCTGTGTAACAGTCTTTATTGTTGGAAACTGTAAGTAGCATTGACCCTGCTTTCATCTACCTGAGTACTCCTGTGTTGTGCCTTACCACCCAAACTTCAACCCCGTCCACAATGGAGTGAAATGCTGTCCAGTCCTGTACCATCTCCATGATCAGGTTAGATTGTTGTGATCCACAGAGTTTTCAGTGGCTGATATTGAAAGGAGATTGCCAGGCTTTTCTTCCTAGTCTTAGTCTGGATGCTCTGCTGAAACGTGCTCAGTATTATAGCAACATTCAAACTGCCATTTGACAGATGGGTGGTAGCTATATCATGAAGTATATTGCCCAGGAATTGAACCCAGATGCCTTACATGAAAAGAGAGAATTCCACTATGCTCTTCCTCTAGTGCTGCTATAACAGAAATACCATAAGTAGATGGCTTTAACAAAGAGAAATTTATTTCCTCACAGTAAACTAGGCTAAAATTCCAAATTCAGGGCATCGTCTCCAGGGGAAGGCTTTCTTCCTCTATCAGCTCTGGAGGAAGGTCCTTGTACTCCATCTTACCCGGCTGAGGAGCTTCTCAGATGCAGAGACCCTGCATCCAAAGGCCATGCTGTGCTCTGGGTGCGGCTTTCTGTAGTATGAAGTCCTCAACTCTGCCTACTTCCCTGTCCTTTTAGCTCTTGTAAGATAAAAGATGATGCAGGCCACACCCCAGGGAACCTCCTTGTGCTTTGGATCAGCGATGTGATCGGAGTAAGGTGTTACACTGCCGTGCTAACCCTCTTTAACATGATCCAATCTTGCCCCATTAACTGCAGGCAGAGATTAGGATTTACAACATGTAGAATTATAATCAAAAACAGAGGACAACCACACAATACTGGAAATCATGACCCAGTCAAATTGATACCCACATATTCTGGGGAACGTAATTCAATACATGGAAACCCAGGTGGCATAGTGGTTAAGTGCTACATCTGTTAACCAAAAGGTCAGCATTTTGAATCCACCAGGAACTCTTTGGAAACTCTATGGGGCAGTTCCATTCTGTTCTCCAGGGTATCTATGAAGTTGAAATCAACTCGACAGTAGTGGTTTTTTTTTTTTTTTTAATTTTAATTAAATCCAAGATACCCACTAATATCTTATAATTATGCAACAGGTGACCAGGTGAGGACGCCCTCTGTATCAACAGCTGTGAAGGCTCTGCAAGTCAAAGAAAAGAAGCACCCCACCTCTGCCGCTTTGAACTTGTCCTGAGACCTAATGCTCCAAGTGCGAAAGGCAGTGAGATCCAAGGGATGGTCCCAGAAAGGTCTGGTGACCATCCGCAGCCCCAGCTCCTTCTGTCCATGCAGAGCCTGTCCCCTGCAATGATGGGCCAGCCTCAACTACTCTGTTTCTACTTTATCTGATTCCCAGTCAGCCCGGCTCTGGGCTGTACTGTGCAGACACAATATATAATTACGTATTGATTTTCTTCCAAAGATGCATGGCCTCCAGTTAATGTGGCACTTTTGTGGCCCTGCATAAACACAATCTGAGGAATAAAAAGGTTCGACTGGGGGATGATCAGAAGGGCCTGACTCGTAGATGAAGAGGAGATGGCCTGTCACAAAACAGCAGTGAGACTTGCCATCATCTGGGCTTTGAGAGGGAGGAGGGAGCCCACTGGGGTCTGTTTGGGGCTCTGATGCTGGAGGTGGCCAGATGTGTGGACTGGCTAGTAGGCAGGAGCACCGGAATCCTGTTGGCCACCTTGACCACTGGCAAAGGAAAAGCAGGTTCTGTCTGTCGACTTGTTTACCCCTCTATCCGTCCTCCATTAGTGCAATTTTCCACGAGTTCACTGGGTGATTGAGTTTCATGGTGCTTTGCCAGATGGCACATTCTCCCACTTTCCTAGTCCTCCAGAGACTGTATGAAACACAGGCCAAGCACTCTTACCTCCAAATTATATTAAGGAGTTTAATTAACAGAAATGACTCTATAACCCATAGATCACAGTCTAAGTGCAAGTGCCACATGCAGACACACATGAGCCCTCGGCTGGCTCCCCGTGCCTCTGGGGTCCCAGTCACATCACACGCAGCTGTCAAATGAAATTGCAACCTTCCACCTTCCATAAGTAGAACTTTGGAGTGTGCACAACCTTAAAAGCTACCTCTTGAGGGGTCCCCCTGCCCTTGAATTGCACCTTAAGGGAACTGAAATAGTTCCTGTTTAAAATCTACAGAAGCAATTTCCCAAGCGCTGGCACCAAATCTTGGAACTGGGAAGGCTGTTCTCTATGGCTCACCTGCCTTTCTGTCACTTGCGTGCCCTCAAGCTTGGCTTCTATGGGCCAAGCAGGTATTGGGGGCTGCCTGGTTGCCCAACCCCCTTGGACCACATCCCTGAATCATTACTGACTGTGATGTGGGTGGAAACCCACAGCCCCTCAGCTCTCGTGTCTTGCGGGAGCCATCTCTGCTCTTCTTTTGCCAGCCCCTCCCGCATGTCTCTTCTGTCTCACATCCTTCGCTCTCCAAGGCCTCACTGGTGGTCTTCCGGGATGGTGCTTCTCCTCTGATGGTGCACTGGGGCCTCCCTACAGTGCACACCTCTCATCCGCAGCCCCGGCATGTTATACTCAAGTCTAGTCGGTCTCAAAGAGCAGTAACGTTCCCTAGGGGACACCTCGAGCTTGAGAGTGCGGGTTTGGTTAGACTATAAGTGTGCCTAGAGGTCTTGCAGTGCAACAAATGATCTTGTCCTGTGGAACTTTGATTGTCCATCTAGATGTTCTTGTAGCTGCAAAGCTTTGCATACTTGTCTGAACCATAGCTCCACTTTGTATATAACACATACTTTTTGGCTTGGTTTTCAGTGTACGCCGAATAGTTCAGGAATGCAACTGTCTTTGTTTCTTAGCACTGCTGTGCCGGAAATACCCAAAGTGGGTGGCTTTAGAGAACAGCAATTAATTTTCTTACAGTTCAAGAGGCTAGAAGTCTCAGTTCAGCCTGTGGCTCTCAGGGGATACTGCATTGTCTTGTTTCAGCTTCTACTAGCCAGCAGTCACTCGGTTTCTTGGTGTTCTTCAAGTGGTATCTATCTTTCCTTCATTTGTGCTTGCTTGTCTATGGATCTAATCTGCTCTTTTTATATGATTAGGTTTAAGATACACACACACCCCCCTCATGCTGATATGGCCTCATTATCACAAAAAAGAAATCTCTACTCCCAAATAGGATTATACCCACAGATATAGGGAGTGAAGCTTCCAACATGTATTTTGGGAGGGGTAATACAATTTAATCCATAACAGCAACTGTGGTGTAAATCAAGGGGGTTTTTGTGCTTTGTTTTGTTCACCTTTTTGGAAACTACTACTGGTGGTAACAACGCTCATAGCATGAGTCACAAACGCAACGCTCCTGCGGGTCACTCTGCAGGTGGAGCTCTGCATACACCACAAGAATCTGATTACTTAACAAAATCTCCTAGTGTAATTATGCCCAAGACTTTACATATTGAAATTTATGTTTTCTTACTATAAATCGTTTTCCTTTTATATCTCTGCCTTACATTATGGTTAGTGAATTCTTTTAGATTAAAAAAAATTTGAATGTAAGTTAATTCTGTTTTCCATGCATTTCATTCTAAGGGTGGTAAAGGAGGCTACCCTTCTGCTCCAGTATGCATATCCTTTTGCAATGTGATTTTGCCATCTTTTCTATCCAGAGGTGAGATACCTCCTTAATATGGACTGTCCTTGCTTGGTCAACAGATTGCAGCAGAAGTGATATTATGGGACCTTTGGAGCCAGGCCTTTAGGAAGAAGCCTTGCAGCTTCTGTTTTGGAATACTGTGCTGAGGCCACATGCAAGGAAGCTGGTCCAGCCTCGGGGAAGAGAGGAGAACTGAGGTGTTCTAGCTGACAGGCAGCCCCGAGTGCCAGACAAGTGACTGAAGTTGTCTTGGGCCTTCCCGCCCAGTCAACCTTCCTGCTTAAGCAGCCACACAAGTGAGTCCAGTCCAGAAACAGCCAAGTCAACCCAGAGACATATTAAAAAAATAAACTATGTTTAATGTTGCTAGGTTTTGAAGGTCTTATTATATACTACTAATTAACCAACACAGGGACCTTATACTATACATAGTTGAGAACCACTGTGTAATAAAATCAATGTGTACTCAGTATTTTCTTTATGTAGACAGGGCGTTGTGAGTTGCATCTTTAAGGCAGGAACTGGCAGCATGGTTTTACAAAGCAGGAGTTTGACCGCATGGAGAGAAGATGGGGACCCACTTGGCATAACTGACACCCGTGGTGGGGATTGGATTTTGGAATAAGGGATAAGTTGTTATTGTAACTGGGGCACTACACTGAGGCCTTACGTTAGTGGGAGAACTCAGGACTGAGTTGCATGGTGGGCCTGGACTGCTTTAGTCTTTTCTGACTCAAGTCAGGATTGGTCTCAACGGCTGATCAGCTTAAAATGAAAAAAGTTGAGAAGCAGAGCTAGATTTTATTCTTTAGTGGCTGCAAGTAATGGCAAATTTAAGTGATTCCGCTCATCAAATTTTTTTTGTTCTTGTGCTTTAGGTGAAAGTTTATAGCTCGAGTTAATTTCTCATACAAAAACATACACCCATTCTTACGTGAGACCAATCGCAATCCCCACAATGTGACAGCACACACCCCCTTTCCACTCCGGATTTCCCTTGTCTATCCAACCAGCTCCTGTCTCTTTCTGCCTTCTCATCCTGCCTCTGGACAGAAGCTATCTACCTGGTCTCACGTATCTGCTTGAATCAAGACACACACTCTTTGCAAGTCTTATTTTATGTTTTATAATCCAGTCTAAGTTTTGTCTGAAGAGTGGACTTCGGGAATGGTTTTAGAGGGCTAACAGCCATCTATGCCTAGCAAAGGATCTGTGTCTGTCCTGAGTTCCTAAATTAGGGGAGCTGGCAGATTTTATTTTTTTTATTTATTTATTTTTCACCAATTTGTTTAATAAAGTTTCCTCTCCAAATCTGGGAGAATAGCTCCAGGCATGCAGGAGAAGTCCTACTTCTGGCTCAGGTAGAGAGGCAGAATTTGGCACCTAGTGCAGTACAGAGAAGAGAGGTGGAAGCACTAGGGAAAGAGAGAGAGGTTTACCTCAAAGGAACATTTTAGATCAGCTTGCATATGCAAGCATTTAGCTTTTGATAATCAAAATCTTCTGTGATTCTGGAGGTATGAGTATCTGAAGCTCAGCTTCTCTCTGAGCAGTGATGCTTTGTTTACTGTGTTGTCAGTAGCAGGTGCACTTGCAGAGTGTGTGTTCCCACTGGATCAGGTCTGGCCAGTCCAGGTACTTCTGGAATTACTGTCCCTTCTCTGTTGCCCAGTCTGATTTCTCAGTGTTCCCTTTGATGCTCAGGAGTCCTAGGACATCATATATAACCCATTTAGCTGTTTCTCTGGATCTTTGTTGTCAGAGAGATTATAGGAACCATCTGGCTACTACACCATCCTAGCTCTGCCTCCTGTTTCATTCTCTTGTAGATGGATATCCAGTTATGCCAGTACTCTTTGTTAAAGAGACTGTCTTTTCCCCATTTAATGGAATTTGGGCCTTTGCCAAATATCAATTTCTCATAGGTGGGTGAATTTACATCTGGGTTCTTAATTCTGTTCTATAGCCTATGTATTTGCTGTTGCACCAGTACCAGTCTGTTTTCACTACTGTGGTGGTAAAATAGGTTCTAAAGTCAGGTAGTGCGAGGCCTCCCACTTTGTTGTTATACTTCCATGATGCGTTACTCATATTAGACCATACGCAGTTGATTTTTGTCTCCATCCCATTAAAAATGCCATTGGGATTGCCTTGTATCTGTAGATCACTTTGGGTAGAATTGACATTTTCACAATATTGAGTCTTCCTACCCGTGAGCAATGTATATTATTCCACTTAGAGCTCTTTTGGTTTCCTGCAGTAATGTCCTGTAGTTTTCTTTGTATAGTAGATTTCTTTCTTTTGTATCCCTGGTTAAATTTATTCCTAAGTATTTCATCCTCTTGAGGGCTGTTGTAAATAATATTGATGTGCTGATTGCCTCTCCAAAGTTCTCAGTGTTGGTGTGTCAGAATCCAACTGGTATTTCTGTTTATCTTATATCCTGATATCTTGCTGAAATCTTCTATTAGTTCCAGTAGTTTCTTGTGAATTGTTTAGTTTTCTGTGTATAAGGTCATATCATCTGTAAACAGCGATACTTTTACTTCTTCTTCTTCTGGTTTTTTTTTCCCCTAAATCAATTTGTATTCTCTATTTCTTCATATTGCCTTATTGCTCTGGCTAGGACCTCTGTCTGGCATGATGTTGAATAAAAATGATGACAAAGAGCATCCTTGTCTGTGTGGTTTCTATTCTCAAGGGGAATGCCTTCAGATTCTCTTCACTTAGGGTGATGTTGGCATTGTGTAAATGCCCTATATTGTGTTGAGGAATTTCCCTGAGAGTTTTTAGTATGAATTGTTGTGGACTCTGTCAACTATCTTTTCTGCATCAATTGATAAGATCATGTAGTTCTTGTTTTATTTTTTTTTTGTTTAGTGTTAAATAGATTATACTGATTGTTTTTATAATGTTGAACTATCCTTGTATTGGTATGAATCCCACTTACTCATGGTGTAGTATTATTATTATATATACTTTTTGTTGTTGTGTTGTTGAATTCTATTGGCTAGAATTTTGTTGAGGATGTTTTGCATTAAGTTCATGAGCGATATTGGTCTGTAATGTCCTTTTCTTGTGATATCTACGTGGTTTTAGTATCAGAGTTATGCTGGTTTCATAGAATGAGTTCAGAAGTATTTTTTTTTCTATGCTTTGAAATACCTTTACTAGTAGTGGTGTTAACTCTGAAAGTTTGGTAAAATTCTCTAGTGAAGCCATCTAGAACAAGAACTTTTTTGTTTTTGTTGCTGGGAGTTTTTTTATTATCTCTTCATTTCTATCTTTTGTTAAGGGTTTATTTAGTTTTTTTCTGCCTTGGTTTGTGCTAGTGTAGGCAGGTTGTGTGTTTCTAGAAATTTGTCCATTTCTGCCAGGTTTTCAAATTTGTTGGAGTACAATTTTTCACAGTTTTTCTGTTATGATACTTTTAAGTTGTGTTGGTTGTGATATTGCCTGTCTCAGTTCTTATTTAGATTGTTTGCTTCCTCATTTGTTATTCTTTTCTCAGTTTGGCCAGTGGTTTATCAATTTTGTTGATCTTTTCAAAGAACCAGCTTTTGGTCTTGTTAACTCTTTCAGTTGTCTTTCCAGTCTCGATTTCATTTAATTCTGCTCTAATTTTTATTATTTGCTTCTTCTGGTGAGTGAGGGCTTCTTTTGCTGTTTTCCTTCTATGCGTTTGAACTGTAAGGTTAATATTTTGATTTTGGCCCTTTCTTCTTTTGCTATAAATTGACCATTGAGCTCTACTTGTGCTGTGTCCCAAAGGTTCTAGTAGGATGTGCTTTCACTCTCATTTGATTCTATGATTTTTTAAATTTCATTCTTGATTTCTTCCACAACTTGTAGTTTTGAACAAGTTATTGTTCAGTTTCCATGTATTTGATTTTTTTCCATTGCTTTTTCTGTTATTAATTCCTACTTTTATGGTTTTGTGATCAGAAAAGATCCTTTGTAATATTTTGATGGTTTGGATTCTATTGAGGCTTGCTTTGTGGACTAATATGTGGTCTATTTTGGAGAATTTTCCATATGCATTGGACAAAAAAGTATACTTTGCTGCTGTTGGATAGTGTGTTCTGTATATGTCTATGAGGTTAAGTTGGTTAATTGTAGCATTTTGATCTTTTGTGTCTTTATTGGGCTTCTTTCTTGATGTTTTGTCCTTCACTGAAAGTAGTGTGTTCAAGTCTCCTATTTCTATTGTGGCGCTGTTTATTTCTCTTTCAATGTTGTTGGAATGTTTTTTTAAAAAATGTATTTTGAAGGCCTGCTACTGGATGTATGAATATTTATTATGGTTAAGTCCCCATGGTGTATTGATCCTTTAATCATTATGAAATGTCCTTCCTTATCCTTTTTGGTAGATTTTGCTTTAAAGTCTATTTTGACAGAGATTAATATTGCCATTTATGATATTTTTTAGTTATTGTTTGCTTGATAAACATTTTTACATGAGTCAGACCTGACTCGACAGTACCAGTTTTTTTTTTTTTTTTTTTTAATTTGTTTGCATCTTTAATTCTAAGATGTGTCTCTTTAGGCACCATATAGATGAACTGTGCTTTTTGAATCCATTTTGTCACTCCTTGTCTCTTTAGTGATGCATTTAGTCCATTTACATTCAGTTTAATTATTGATAGATATGAGTTTGGTGCTGTCATTTTTTTTTTTATGTGTATGATTTTGATTGTTTCTTTTTACCACGCAATTTTCTGTGGTGTCATTTTTCTTTAAGTATTTTTTCTTCATTGTTGTTATTTTTGTATTTACTGAATCTTTATATTTGTCTTCTTTTTTTATTTTGATGTATAGGTTTATTAGTTTCCTTTGTGGTTACTTTAAAAGTTACCTCTATTTTTCTGAGTTTAAACCAATCTTTTATTTCTTGATATTGCCATAACTTTCCACATGAAAGCTCTATGACTAAATTTATAGCCCCTCTTTTTTTCTTTCTTTTTAAATGTTTTCATTGTTTACATATTGATGTTTGTAGTTTCCTATTTTCAGTGTTTTAGCTTTGACTTCTGCTTGTGACTTCCCTATCTGGGTTGATGTCTGGTTGTTCTTTCCTCTATTGTAGTCTTTGATTGTTTTCTGATGTTACTGATTATCTAACTTGAGCACTCTTAGTACTATTTCTTAAAATTTTGGTTTGGATTTTATAAATTCCCTTAACTTCTGTTTATCTACAAATACCTTCATACCTGAGAGACAGTTTTGTTGGATATATAATTCTTGGCAGACAATTTTTTTTCTTCAAGGCTTTATATATGCCATCCTATTGTCTTCTTTCCTGAATTGTTTCTACTGAGTAGTTAGAGCTTAGTCTATAGACTGCCCCTTTTAGGTGACTTTTCAGTTATCCTCATCTACTCTTAAATTTATTCTTCATCTTTGGTTTTGGCAAGTTTGATTATAGTATGTCTTGGTGATGTTCTTTTGGGATCTACCCTATGTGTGGTTTGATAAACTTCTTGGATAGGTATCTTCTAACGTTGTGTGATATCAGGGAAGTTTTCTGCCAAGAAATCTTCAACAATTCCATCTTTATTTTCTGTTATCCTCCTATTCTGGTACTTCAATCACTCATAGGTTATTCCCCTTGATAGAGTCCCATATAATTATTATGGTTTCTTCATTAAAAAAAATTCATTTATATGATTTTTCTTCAAATAAATTGGTGTTATATGCTTTATCTTCAATCTCACTAATTCCTACTTCTATTGCTTCTATTCTTATATCTGTTTATTGAGGCGTCTAATTCTGAAATGTTATTGTTAATCTTTTGGATTTTGATTTCCTGTCTCTCTATGGATTCTTGCATCCTTTTTAATTTGTCATTCTGATCTTGTATAGCCACCTTAAATTCCTCTATTGTTTTGTCTGTGATCTTGGCTTGGTCTGTATTTTGCCCATTCTCCTCCGTAGTCTCTTGAAGAGCTCTGCGTATTAATTTACTGAATTCTACCTCTGGTAATCTCAAGACTTTCTCTCTCTCTGGGGGGTTTCCTAGTTGTTTGTTTTGATTGCTTGCTGAAGCCACCCTGGTGTGCCTTTTTGTGAGACTTGATATTAACCATTGCCCCAAAGCCATCAATAAAAATAAAAAATATCCTTGGCTGTTGAGTCAATTTCAATTTGTAGAAGCCCTACAAGACAGAGTAGTACTGTCCCTATAGGATTCCCAAAGAGATCCTGGTGGATTCAAACTGCTGACCTTTCAGTTAGCAGCTAGACTCTTAACCTATACCAGCAGTGTTTGAGCCATCATTGTTATTATATTTATTTATGTTTGCTTACAGTGTCTTAGCTTCTTGTATTGTTTTGACATGCCCAAGTAGGCTGGCTATGTGAGTCTGATTCATGGCATCTTTGAAGCTCTGTATCCTGTCACCAGACAGAGCTGCTGCTAGATATGTGAACCCAGAAATCCGTTTACTTTTCTTATGTGAATTCAGCTCAGTTGTCCAGGTCATTCTTCACTGAGTGTGATATGGGCACTCACCTACAGTACTAGATAGGCAGGAACACATGGGAGTGACTGGAGCAGACACAGACATCTGGCTGGTATAGGGGCTTACGTGCTGAGCAAGGTAAGGGGCTGATGGCTACCTCTGAGTGTCTGGATGAAAGGCATGCCCCTGTTCCTTAGATCATGCAGGTTTTGAAGCTGGACTTTGGGCACCCAGTAGTGGTCACTGTAAGGACTGGGAGGTATTACTTAATCTCAGACCCCTGTTATGGGTGGCTAGGTGGATTGGGTAAAGCTAGCAGTCTTTAGGCCCTTAATATGCATAGATGAGGACCCTGCTTAATGGGCAAGATAATGTCAGATGTCACAAATCTTCCAGTCCCCTGTAACTGTTGCAGTTGAAAATAAGCTTCAGGTAAATACTGTGTTTTTTGTGTTAATGAGGGATGCACTATTGAAATGGGCCCACACAAGTCTAGAGAGTGTGAAAGGCATTTGAAGTTCATGGACCCCTTATGCCTAGGCAAAGGAGTGGCACGTTCCCTCAGGTCCTAGCTTAGGGAAGCTAGTAGATTATTTTTTTTCCATTTGTTTGTTTCTTCTCCAAAGCTGGAATTCTGACTTGATTTCTCACAATGGGTCCCACCTTTGGCCTAGAGGGTGTCACAATTGCAGGCTCACTGCTGCTCAGTTTCTCCCAATTTAGAAATCACCTCCTGAGTGCTACTGCTTGCTTCAGCCTATATGCACCAGCTGATCCAGACTCTAGGGTATTACCCAGGTCAGGTCTGGCAAATCCTTGCTGCTTCCAGACTGTCTTTCTCTCCCCCTGTTGCTCAGTCTGATTCCTCAAGTTTGTCTTTGATGTTCAGGGCTCCTAGATTGTCATATATAATTGATTCTATTGTTTATTGGGGTGAAGGTTTGTTGTAAGATGGACCATAGGAAGTGTCTGACAATACCAACATCTTGGCCCCACCTCCTCCTTATTAAATTTTCAATAAAACAACATCAATTTCTAAAAATTGTTAGAAAAATCAAGCAAAAATTATGACTTTCCTATGATAGCTACTCTAAAAAAAAAGAAGCAGAAGTATTAATTATGAAATAAAACACACTTTGGCACTCATTTTCAGTTTGATAATGGTAGAAAGATTTATAGCAGAGTATTTCTCCCACAGATAATTATCGTGAACCCTGAGCAAAATGTGAAAGGCAACCATTTGAAGATGCTGGAATGTGTCCCCAAAGAGGGTAAATATTGGATAGTGTTCCACTTCTGACATGAAAGAACTTCACTGGATGAGATATACACTTGCATGAGTTTCCTCAAAATCATTCTCCTGTCTGTATACTATAGGCTGGCTGGAACTTAAGCAGAGAGCCTCAGTCTTACTGCTTAGAGTTAAAGGTTTACAGAGTGGATAGACTTTGTAGACGTGAAGGCTGATGGGAAACTTGTGATAGTGGGTTTCCCAAATCTGAATATAAGTTTCCCTCAAACCCTTGGCCAGTCTCTAAAATGTACATATGTAGGGGGGAGCTTGACGAAAAAACAATAGCTAAAAGCTAAAGCCCCCACTTGTCTTTCAATTTGTTGTACTGTGGGGGCTTGCGTGTTCCTGTCATACTGGAAACTCTATCAGTGATATTCAAATAATGGCAGGGTCACCCATGGCAGACAGGTTTCAGATGAGCTTCTAAAGTAAGACAGACTGGGAAGAAAGATCTGGCAGTCTACTTCTGAAAAGAATTAGCTGATGAAAACCTTACGAAAAACAGCAAAACATTGTCAGCTATAATACCAGAAAATGATCTCCTCCCCCCAGGTTGGAAGGCACTCAGAAGATTACTAGGGAAGAGCTGCCTCCTCAAAGCAGAGTCAACCTTAATTATGTGGATGGAGTCAAGTTTTTGAGACCACATCATTTGCTAATGTGGCAAATGTGAGAAGAAACAGCTGCAAACCCCTGTTAATAATCAAAATGTGGAATGTACGAACTATGAGGTTGACAGTTAAGTATGTGAACCCTCATTTAAAGTGCTATATACCTCATTGCTGAATATCATTATGGTCACTTTCAAAGTACTCCCTTTGGAAAACTAGGTACTGGTACCAGGGCCTAGTCCACCGTTAAAAGCAATTTTGGAACTGTTTCTGGAATGGCCATTGCACATGGTGTCAAGGTAGCAAGTTTGAAAACTTAATTGTACAGCTGTTTGTAAGGCAGTTTTTAGCCAGTAAACAAATAACTGTATTGGAACACTCTCCCTACTCACCTGATCTGACCCCCAATGACTGTTTTCTTTACCTGGAGATAAAGGAAATATTGACAGGAAGACATTTTGATGACATTCAGGATATTAAGGGTAGTACGATGACAGCTCTGATAGACATTCTAGAAAAAGAGTTCCAAAATTACTTTGAAGGGTGGACTAGGCACTGGCTTTGGTGCATAGCTTTCCAACGGAAGAACTTCAAAAGTGACCATAGTGATATTCAGCAATGAGGTATGAAGCACTTTTTCTAGGGTGAGTTTGTAAACTTAATTGGCAGTCCTTGTATAAATCTAGGAAAATTGGAAAATGTCAAAAGTGAAATGAAATGCATAAGCAATGATATTCTAAACATTAGTGAGCTGAAATGGATTGGTACTTGCCATTTTGAATCAGACAATCATATGGTCCACTGTACCAGGAATGACAATTTGAAGAAGCATGGTGTTGCATTCACCATCAAAAAGAACATGTCAAGATCTTTTCTTGAAGTACAATGCTGTCAGTGATAAGATATAATGTATACACCTACAAGGAAGTCCAGTTAATGTGACTATTATTCAGATTTACTCACCAACCAATAATGACAAAGATGAAGAAATTGAAGGTTTTTACCAGCTTCTGTGGTCTGAAATTGATCAAACATGCAATCAGGATGCATTGATAATTACTGATTATTGGAATACAAAAGTTGAAACAGAAGTAGTTTTGGTAGGTAGAAAATAAGACCTTGGTGATAGAAATGATGCCAGAGAGTGTATGGTAGAATTCTGTAAGATGATTTCTTCATTGTAATTAGCTATTTTCACCAATGTAAATGGCAACTACACACATGGACTTCACCAGACGGGATGCACAGGAATCAAACTGATCATCAGTCAGAACAAGACCAGATGTCAACTGTTGAACAGACCCTCAACTGCTCATATGCAAGTTCAAAGTGAAACTGAAGAAAATTAGAACTAGTTCACAAGAGCCAAAGTATGACCTTGAGTTTATTCCACTTAAGTTTATAGACCATCTCAAGAACAGATTTGATGTTTTGAGCACTAATGACTGAAGATCAGACAAGTTATGGAATGACATCAAAGACATCATATATGAAGAACGCAAGAGGTCATTAGAAAGACAGGAAAGAAAGAAAAGCCCACATCAGATGTCAGAAGAGACTCTGAAACTCACTCTTGAACACCAAGTAGCTAAAACAAAAGGAAAAAATGATGATGTAAAAAAACTGAACAGACAATTTTAAATGGCAGCTCAAGAAGACAAAGTAATGGGAGAATGGGAGATAGAAAACCAAAAGGGAAGAACATGCACTGCGTTTCTGAAGCTGAAGAAACCGAAGAAAAATTCAGGACTCAAGTGGCAATAGAGAAGGACTCTACAGGGAAAAATATTAAACAATTCAGAAAGCATCAAAATAAGATGGAAGGAATATACAGAGTCATTACAGCAAATAGAATCAGTTGATGTTCAGTCATTTCAAGAGGCAGTGTACAATAAGGAACTGATGATGATGAGGGAAGAAGCTGAAGCTGCATTTGAAGGCGCTGGTGGAAACAAGGCTCCAGGAATTGATGGAATATCAATTGAGATGTTTCAACAAATGGATGCAGCACTAAAAGTGCTCACTTATCTATGACAAGAAGACAGCTCCCTGGCCAGATGCCTGGAAGAGATCCATATTTAGGCCTATTCCCAAGAAAGGTGATCCAACTGAATGCAGAAATTATCTAGCAATATCACATGCAAGTAAAATTTTGCTAAAGCTCATTCGAAAGTGACTGCAGTGGTATATTGACAGGGAACTGCCAGAAATTCAAGCTGTTTTCAGAAGATCAGAAGATTAAGGGACATCACTGCTGCTGTCAGATGGATCTTGATTGAAAGTAGAGAATACCAGAAAGATGTTTACCTGTGTTTTATTGATTCTGACTGTCTGGATAGTAACAAATTATGGATAATGTTCCGAAGAATGGGAATTTCAGAGCCCTTGATTATGTTCATGAGGAATCTGTACATAGATCAAGAGGCAGTTGTGCAAACAGAACTAGGGAACACTGCATGGTTTAAAGTCAGGAAAGGTGTGCATAAGCGTTGTATCATTTCGCCATATCTTTTTAACCTGTATGCTAACCAAAGAATCTGAGAAGCTGGGCTATAGAAGAAGAACGAGGCATCAGGATTGAAAGAAGACTCATGAACAACCTGTGTTACATAGATGACACAACCTTGCTGGCTGAAAGTAAAGGGGATTTGAAACACTGATGAAGATAAGGACCACAGCCTTCAATACAGATTGCACCTCAACATCAAGAAAACAAAAATCCTCAGAAGTGGACCAGTAAGCAACATCGTGATAAGTGGAGAAAGGATTGAGGTTGCCAAGGATTTCCTTTTACTTCGTTTCACAATCAATATCCATGGAAACACCAGTCAAGAAATCAAAAGATGCATTACACTGGGAAAATATGCTACAAAAGACCTCTTTAAAGTGTTGAAATGTAAAGATGTCACCTTGAAGATTAAGGTGTGCTTGACCCCAGCCATGATATTTTCAGTTGCACAATATGCATGAGAAAGCTGGACAATGAATAAAGAAGACAGAAGAAGAATTGATGCCTTTGAATTGTGGTGTTGGAGAAAATATTGAATATATCAAGGACTGCCACAAGAAAAACAAATTTGTCCTGGAAGAAGTACAACCAGAGTACACCTTGGAAGCAAGGATGGTGAGACTGCATCTTACATACTTTGGCCATGTTGTCAGAAGGGATCGATCCCTGGAGGACATCATGCTTGGTAAAGTAGAAGGTCAGTGAAAAAGAAGATCCTCAATAAGACGGATTGACATAGTGGCTGCAACAATGGGCTCAAGCATGAAAAATGATTGTGGGCATGGTGCAGGATTGGGCAGTGTTTCATTCTGTTGTGCAGAGGGTCACTATGAGTTGGAACCAACTGAATAGCACCTAACAACAAGAGCAAAAGTAAAAGAGCTGAGCAAGGATTTTAGTGGGGACAGAGCCTGAAGTTTGAATCCTATTGCATTTCAAGGGCTTAGTGGATCCTTGAGATTTCCATTGCAATCCCAGAAAGTTCAGACTGTGGGAGAAGAGATTATCTCCTAAGGGATTTGCTCTATGACTAAGGTCGTAACTGAAATAAACCAAAAAAACAAACAACAAAAACCTAAAATACTAAATGAACAAAAAAAAACCCAATCCACTGCTGTTGAGTCTAGTTTGACTCATAGTGATCCTGTAGGACAGAGTAGAAATGCCCCATAGAGTTTCCATGGAGTGCCAACCTTTTGATTAACAGCTGTAGCACTTAACTGCTGTACCACCAGGGTTTTCACAGCTCATATAGGTACACTTGAATAACTTATAAACCAAGCCTTTAAGAGTTTAATGTGACCAGCTATATTCAGTAAAAACATATAGAACAAATATCAGCACAGGAAAAAAACAGAATCCATAGCCTCTGCAATATATTATCCACAATGACTAGTATATAATTAGAAAATGCCAAACAAGAAGAAATCTAAAAATGAGGTCCATAGTCAAAAGGACAAATTCAGTCAATAGAAACATTTAAATAGCCCAGATGTTGGAATGAGCTGACAAGGTCTTTACAAAACAGCTCTTCAGAAAGCAACTATTAAAATAGTCACATACTTGACCATATGATGAAAAGATGGGGAAAGTAAGATAAAACTGGGAGGCAAACGGAAATTCCAGAATTGAAAAATAGTGTGTCCCAAATAAAAATTTACTAATGGGCCTAACAGCAAGTTGGAGATGAAAAAAGGAAGAGTAAGTGAAATTGAAGATAGATTAAAATGAATCATTCAATGTGAAGAATATGAAAAAAATAAAATAAAATTGAACATGGTCTTAGTGACCTGTGGAACAATATCAAGTGGTCCATCACACTGGAACTGGAGACCCAGAAAGGGTGAGGAGAGTAGAGAATTAAGGGAAAATTCTCTCTCTTTCTCTCTACCTATCTATCTAGACATAAAACAAATGGCCTATTTCCTTCTCTGAATTACAGGTCCAAGAAGCTCAGCAAACTGTATGGATTGATTAATACAAACAAAACTGTACCCAGGCATTTCATGGGAATTCTGGTGGCTCAGTGGTTAAAAGCTTGAGTGCTAACAAAAAAGCCAGCAGTTTGAATCCACCACCTGCTCCTTGGAAACTGTACAGGGTGGTTTTACTATATCTTACAGAGTTCCTATGAGTCAGAACTGACTCAGCAGTGATGGGTTTGGTTTTGACACATCATCATCAAACTACTGAAACGAAAGAAAAGGAAAACATCACAAGCAGGGAATGATAATACAAATGATTAACTGACTTCCCATAGAGAACAATGGAAATCATAAGACAATGGAATGACATCCATAAAGTGCAGAAAGAAAAAAGACTTCAATTCAGAACTCTATGTTCAGTAAAAACTGCTTCAAAAAACAAGGCTCAAAGAGGCATTTCTAGATAAACAAGAGTGGAGAAAACTGATTGCTGGCAGACGTGCTTTACAAAAATGCTAAAGGAAATTCTTCAGGCTGAAGGCCCAGATGTTGGACACCAGAATGGAAACTCAGCTATTAGGGAAAACAATCAAGAACACCAGTAATCCTGAAATGCAAGTAAATATATAACAGTATTTTTTTCTTCTTTTAAAAAGACAAATTATTGTTTAAAGCAAAAAAACATATAAATCATTGTATCATAGGGTTTTTACACAATGTATAAAAATGGAAAGTATGACAAAAATACCCCAAAAGCCAGAAGAAGAGTAAATGTAATTATGCATTATCAGGTTTTCATTGGCTGATTTTCAGAAGTTCTCACAGAGAGCCCAGTACAAATGGTAATGTGTTCTCCTGCTAATTGACAGGTTGCCGGTTTGAGTCCACCCAGAGCTACCTCAGAAGAAAGGCCTCGTGGTCTGCTTCCAGAGGAGCAGCCACCGAACACCTTGTGGAGCATAGCTCTACTCTGATAAACAGGGGGTCTCCATGAGTTGGAATTGACTTGATGACAACATGTTAAGATTCTTACATTTAAAATAGAATTTGAGGGCCCCAGCTTGGCAGTGGCCCAGGTACACACTTTTATTGATGGGGAACAAGTACAGAAGAGACAACCCAGCTGTGGGTGTAGGAGGGAGGAGAGCGTAGCAGACCAGACAGGCCCTACAGCAGATACCCTGGGCTCGAGGGAGTCCAAGGTCTTACAGTTGAACTTTGGGGGCACCAAGACGAAAGGCTTCCATGCAGGAACCACATGGCCACGTGGAGAAAGTGAAGCTTTTGTGTTAGAGCTGGATGGGAATTTTTCAATGATATTCTCTTCCTCCCTTTACATATTGCATATGAAGAACTGAATTTCATAAAGATAAATCATTTCTTTGTGGCGAGTCGTTGAGCTAGGAACTGTGTCCAGAATTTGAGGTCAGGTCTCCAGGTTCTAAACTCATGTTCTCTTCCCGGCACCTACCCTCTGAGCTCCTCTAACGGAGGCACCCTGGGAGGTTTGTGTCTCCAGGGCACTTTAGGGTCATCAGTGCAGCAGCAAAAGACTGCAGGACTGTTAAACTCCTTCTGCACCAGAGAGCAAATAACGTTTTACCAGTTACTGGAAGAAGTATTCCCCAGGATTCCAGGTGCAACTAAGAACCCAGTACAAGGCCATGATCTTGTTTCTATCAGTACAACCTCCATGGAACGTGGAATCAGGCTTCTTTCTGGCACCTTATCGCTTAGGGGATAGGTCATTTCTGTGGGGTGTGGGGAGCTGTCACGTGTACTCTCAGCATGGCTGGGAAGATGCTGCTTATTGCTGCTGCAGCTCAGCTACCCATCCCATCTACAGAGGTGGAGGTTTGTTATTCAGGAGGGAAAATACTATAGAGCCGTCTTGTTCTGAGGCAGGAACTCTCCTAACCTACCCCACTATTTAGAGGTGAAAGAGAGAGTAGAGCCCTCCAGTCTGCTACGTCTTTGGTCCCCCAACTGTACAACCTTAGGCACAGATGTGGCTCCAGTTACAAGGGTCCTGACTAGGTAAGGTACCACAGTTAGAGCCTCCTTGCTTCTGGAAGCTACAGCTGTGTATTACATCTTGTTGTTATTAACTGCCATCTGGTTGGCCCCGACTCATGGTTACCCCATGCACAACGGAATGAAATGATCCCTGGTGCTGTGCTATGCCTGTGGTTTGTTGTGGGTCAGACTGCTGTGGTCCACGGTGTTTTCACTGGCCGATTTTCAGAAGCGGATTGCCACACCTTATTACCACACCTTTCTTCCTAGTCTCAGTCTGGAAGCTCCATTAAACTTGTTCATCATCAAAGCGATGAAGGATCCCTAGTGGCACAGTGGTTAAAGCACTTGGCTACTAACCAAAAGGTGGGAGGTTTGAATCCAGCAGCATCTCCTGGTCTGCTTCTGTAAAGATTTACAGCCTTGGAGACCCTATGGGCTAATTTTATTTTGTTATATAGGGTTGATGTGAGTAGAAATTGACTTGGGGGCAATGGGTTATCATAGCAACATGCAAGCTGCATCTGATGAAAGGGTGATGACTATGTGTGACTATGCAATGACTGTGCACTGGCTGAGAATTGCACCTGGGCCTTCCACATGGGAAGCAAGAATGCTACCACCGAATCACTGATGTCTCACATTATGTACCGTATATGAAACAGGCACCTTTTTCCCCCCCATAAATAAAATCATTTTTATAATTCTGCTTTTGAAAGTAGTTGACTACAAACAAACTCAATTCGGAGGTGGCCAGAACTTCTCAACTATCATTGTGAATGCTCAGGAATTCTTGCAAGGTGACAAAAGCTAATTTGTACATGGTTTTCAAATGTAAGAAAATGTTTTACACATTCTAAGTTTAACCATTAATGAAGCCAACACAACATTCTGTTTTGTAAACTTTAATTAAACATTTTGTTGAGTTTGATTGTGCGGTTTTCTGTTCATATTTTGGAAACACTAATTCTTTTCCAGGCTGTAAAAATTTTCATAGGAGGAACCCTGGTGGCACAGTGGTTAAGAGCTCAGCTGGTAACTGAGGCATTGGTGGTTTGAATCCATCAGCTGCTCCTTGAAAACTCTGTGGGACAATTCTACTCTGTCCTATGAATTGGAATCTGCTAGATGGCAATGGGTTTGGTTTGGTTGGTAGGCACTGCCCGTCATGCCCAATGGAGAAATTGACTGTATCCAAATTGAACGATGTGGGAGCCTGGGGGACGCATCTCAGTTTTCAAGTTGAGTCACCTGGGGTAATCCCCCGGTCCTTCCTGAGCCTTAGTTTCCTCAGCAGATCGACAAGGAGTGGAATTCGATGAACTCTGCATCCTTCATTCCATGATGCTCTTTTTTCGAATGATAAACTGGTTCGCAGCTTCAGCCAGATCTGGCGGAGCCTGGCCTTTGGTCTACAGTGGCTGGTGGACAGATTCTCCTTACCTGGGAGGTGAGGAGTTAAACAGGCGTTGCTGAGCAACAGATGCCAGTGCTCTGTTGTGACTTGGAGGGAAGTGGGGCTGTAAGTGGGCTCCAGCCACATGACTTCCTGGTAGGTGACATAGCCTCCTCCACCTGCTGGATCCTTGGCGTGCAGCCTGAGTCACAGCTCCACCTTCTCCCCGCTCCTGCCGTGGAGAGCGCTGCTTCCTCCCAGTCTTTGAGTACCTGCCCCAGGCACTGACCTACCCCTGCTCCCGGGGTGCTGGGGGCTGTGTGGTAGGGAATAGTCTGAGCCGCAAACTGCTGTGCATGCGTGGTCATGGCTCCCAGGTATGAAGGATGTGTGCACGCACGCCCGCGCGCTCGCATGTAGGGGTGGGGAGACTCGTGGGGTAGGGGTGAGCTGTCAGAGCCGGCGTTGCCCTCAGGGCTTAAGAGGTACAACCCCTACTCTTGAGCCCTTGTCACAGACCCCAAGGATATCTCTGTCTCCATCACCTGCCACTTCTCGCTGCCCTCTCTGAGCTCCAACCAAGGACAAAACCAAGCCAAACCTGTTGGTGTCTGGTTGATTCTGATTCATAGAGACCCTGTAGGACTGAGTAGAACGGTCCCACTGGGTTTCCAAGGAAGTAAATCTTTATGGAAGTAGGTTGCCACAGCTTCCTGCCTCTGAATGCTTAATTACTGTGCGGCCAGCCAGACAGATCTACCTATCTCTTTTCCAGAGTTAGACTTGCCTGTCCCTGTGTAAGCCATTGTCTCTGCCAGGGGTTGGCTCCGGCTTTATTCTCCCGGAAGGACCTGTGGAGCAGTGGTTAAGAGTTTGGCTCCTAACCAAAAGGTCGGCCTCAGCCGCTCCTTGGAAACCACTATGAGTCAGATTCAACTCAACAGCAATGGCTTTGTTGCTATTGTTGGTTTAATTATTATTCTCCTGGGAATGGACTTTCAGGAAGATCTCCTCCCTCGGGTCGTCTTCCCTGGGAGGGCTAAAAGTCTTGCTGCCTCCACAGCTCCAACCTCAGCCCTCCATCCCGGGCCTCATCTCTCTCCTTAGGGGCAAGTCCTGACTTCTCTGCTTCCTCCTTTGGTGCCCGGATAGCAAGCCTTTGGGTAGCTGACAGTTGGGTGTGGCAGAGGCCAATTGTCACTCACCAAAAATCCTTTTCCTCTGTTTCCTGGCTACATGACTGTTCTACATCTTCCAGCACTCCTTGAAGTCAACCAAAAGCCATTTGCCAGGGAGTGGAGTGTGACTCATGGTGACCCTGTGTGTGTCGGATAGAACTTTGCTCCGTGAGGTTTTCAATAGTCGGTTTTTAGATTGTAGATCTTCAAGCCTTTTTTCTGAGGGTCTGTTCACTGGGCTTGAACCTCCAACCTTTTGGGTAGTAGCTGAGCTCCTAAACTGTTTGTATCACCCAGGGACACTTCCCCTGCAGTCAGATGTGACTGTGTGATTGAATGGCCTAATCACTGGAATAAGTGAATGTTAATGTGTGCAGTTTTGGGGACAAAACTTTTCTTTTAAAATCAGTTTCATCAAGGTGCAAATGACATGCAGTAGAATGTACTCTTTTAGGGTAAACAGCTTGGCGTATATCCACACTATTACAGTGATGTATGCACCACTACCGTCATCGAGTAATGAAACATTCCCATCATCCCTAAAGGCTTTCTCATGCTCCTTTGCAGTAAATCCCTCGTAAGCCCAGGCAGCCGTTCACCTGCTTTCTGTTACTGTCGATTAGCTTTGCATAGTCTAAGATTCTGTATAAATGGAATCACACAATATGAAGCTGGCCAGGCCGGCTAGTTTTGCTTCCATAATGTTTGGCAATTCATCTATGCTGTTGCCTCTGTCAGTAGTTTGCTCTTTTTTTGTATGAAGTAGTTTTCACCGTTTCTCCATTCAACTGCTGATGCACTCTTGATTTGTCTCTAGTGGTTGCCAGGGTGGAGAAGGCTGCTGTGCATGACTGTGTTCAGCCTCCACATAAACATATAGTTTCTGTTATGTGGGTTCCATATTTTGCAGCGGAATTGCTAACTATAATGAGTCAACTAACTGCATCACAAGAAACTGCCAAACTTTTCCACAATAGTTGTACCATTTTACATGCAGCAACATACGAGAGTTATGTCTGTGGTTTTCAGTTTTGCACATTGTTCAAATTCTGGAACAAACACCACTGGTCATTTCTAGATATCTGCTTTTATTGATTTTATTGCAAACTGTACTTTAAAGTGTTTTTTTTTTTTGTTGTCAGTATACAGAAAAACAATTGAGTTTTCTGTATTGACCCTGTATCCTGCAAACTTGATAAATATAGTTGTTACAGAAATTTCTTTTGGTGTGTGTGTGTTTGTGGATTTTTACAGGATATTCTATGTATATAAATATATCATTTATGAATAGTAACAGCTTTACTTTTTGTTTCTAATATTGCTGACTTTATTTTTCTTAGTTTATTACACTGACTAAAGTTTCTTGTACAACACTGGTTGTAAGTGCTGAGATGAACGTCTGTGTCTTGTAGTTGATCTTAGAAGGGAACATTCAGTGTTTCATTATTAGGTAGGATACTGTTAGCTCTAGGTGTTTTACGTTGAAAACCGTGGTGGTATAGTGGTTAAGAGCTTACAGTTGCTGGCCGAAAGATTGGCAGTTCAAACTCACCAGGTGCTCCTTGGAAACTGTATGGGGCAGTTCTCCCCTGTTCTACAGGGTTACTGTGAGTCAGAATTGACTCGATGGCAATAGGTTTGATTCTTTTTTTTTTTACTATGATTGAGTGAAAAGTTTGTTCTTTTTTTTAGGTGTTTTAAGGACACCAAATTAAAGCTTTTTTATTTTTAGGTATTTTAAGGACATTCTATCTAATTAAAGACATTCTATTCACAGTATTTTTTCCATAAATGGGTGCTGGATTTTGTTAAAAGCCTTACCTGAACAGTTCTTTATTCTATTAAGGTTGTTAATTATTTTGATTTTTCTCTCCTTTCTTCCATTAGTGTGAACTTCATTAATTTCTTTTCCCACTGTTAAACTATCTTACACTTGTATGATAAACATGGTATATTAAAATACTGCTCGGAGAGATTTTTACCTTTACTATCAGGAAGAATATTGGTCTATAACTATACGAGGTCTGATGATTAAGTCCACAAACCTAATTGTTGTAACTGCTGTGTACCTCATTGCTGGATATCACTGTGGTCCCCTTCAAAGCAGTCCCCTTGGGAAGCTGTGCTTCAATGCCAGCATCCTTCAAAGCACTTTGGAACTCTTTCTGGATGGCCATCAGAACGGTTGTTGTATTATCCTTGATGTCCTGAATGTTACCTAAAAGTCTTCCTTTCAATATTTCCTTTATCTTTGGGTAAAGAAAAAAGCCATCAGGGGTCAGATCAGGTGAGGAGGTAGGGTGTTTCAATACAGTTGTTTACTGGCTAGAAACATCCTCACAGACATCTATTCAATTAAGTTTGCCAACTTGCTGCTGTGCCACCAAGCACAATGGCCATTTCAGAAAAGAGTGCCAGAACTGTTTTGAAGGGAGGACTAGGAGCTGGCATTGGTGCCTAGGTTCCCAGGGGGAGTACTTCAAAGATGACTGTAGTGATATTCGGCAGTGAGGTATGTGGTACTTTTTCTAGGATTCATTTACAAACTTAAATGGCAGTCCTCATGTTTTTTAAAATAATATTTTTGGAAACTTTTGACATCAGTATTATTCTGGATTCATAAATTTATTTGAGAAATGTTCCCTTCTTGATTTTCTGAAGGAGTTTGTCTAAGACCAATATTAGTATTTTTTTAAATGTTTGATACAACTCATTGTAAATCCATCAGAACTTGGAATTTCTCTTTGTGTAAAAGTTTTTATTTGTATTTAAAATTATTTACTATATACAGAGTTACTTAGATTTACTATTTCATATTGCTTCCGTGTTGGTGAGTTGTCTTATCAAGGAGTTTGTCCATTTCATGAAAAATGAAACAAAAACAAAGCAAAAAGTCGCTGTTGTTGAGTCACTTGTGACTTACGGGGTTGATCCCACGTGTGCAGAGTGGAACTGTGTTCCGTAGGGTTTTCAGGGCTGTGACAGTTCAGAAGCAGGTCTCTAGACATTTCTTTTGATTATTTCATCTAAGTTGCCTAGTTTATTGGCATAAAGTTGTTCATACTATTCCCTTATTTATTTTTTTAATAATTACCTAGTCTGTAGAGATCTTCTATTTCACTCTCGATAATGGTCAGTGTATTCTCATTCCTGTTTTCCTGATCAGTCTTCCTGGGGAGTTATCAATTTTGTTAATCTTTTCAAAGAAACAAATTTGATTCTGCTAAGTTTCATTACTGTTTGTCACAGATTGAACTGTGCTACCCAAAATATCTGTCAACTTGGCTGGGTCATGATTCCTAGTATTGTGTGATTGCTTACCATTTTGTAATTGGATGTGACTTCCTTATGAATGTTTGGTAAATCCTATCACCATGATGTAATGAGATGGATTAGTGGCAAGTATATTGATGAGCTATACAATATTAGATAGCGTCTTAAGCCAATTTCTCTTGAAATATGAAACAGAGAAGCAAGCGGAGAGACACGGGGGCCTCATAACACCAAAAATGAAGAGCAAGAGAACTCACTCTTTGGAGGTGGTGTCCCTGTACTGAGAAGTTCAGCAGAGGATTGATGACAGGGACCTTCCTCCAGAGCTGATGGAGAGGAAGGGCCTTCTGCTGGAACTGATGCCCTGAATTGGGACTTGTAACCTATTGAACTGTGAGAGAATAAATTTCTCTTTGTTGAGGTCATCGACTTGTGGTACTTCTATTATCGTAGCACTGGCTTTCTAAGGGAAAACTTGGTGGCCTAGTTGTCAAGTGCTATGGCTGTTAACCAAAAGGTTGGCAGTTCAAGTCCACCAGGCCACCTCTGGAACTCTGTGGAGCAGTTCTGCTCTGTCCTGTAGATTTGCTACAAGTTGGAACTGAATGGACAACAATGGGTTTGTTTTTTGGTTTAGATAGCTAAGACACTGCTTTTCCCATTTTTATGTCATTGATTGTTTTGCTTTTTATTGGTGTCCATTTCCAACTTACTTTGGGGTCATTTACTCTGCTTTTTGTTTTCCTCGTCTGTAGGTAGAAACTTAGTTGATTTTATGCTTTTTTCTTTATTAATGTAAACATTTAAGTTCCCACTTTTTAATCTCTGCTTTAGCTGTATCCTACACATTTTGATATGTTTTGCTTTCATTATTGTTCAGTTTAAAATATTTTCCAACCTCCCTTTTGACTTCTTCATTGATCTATGGGTTATGTAGAAGTGTTTTATTTATTTTCCCACTATCTGATTATTTTCTGGATAGCCTATTGTTATTATTTTGTAAAATTTAATTACATTGTAAGGAGAGAACATACCTCGTATAATTTCAGCTGGTTCTGAGACATGACTTTATAGCCAAGTGTGAGTCTGTCTTGATGAATGTTCTTTGTGTCTCTGAAAAGAATGTGTATGCTGCTGTTAAATGGAATGCTCTATAAATTTCATTTAGGTCAACTTGATTGATAGCATTGTTTAAATCCTCTGTATCATTACAAGTATTGATAAATGATGAGCATGAGGACAGAGTGGGAGGGCAGGTTCTGTTTGGGAGCATTAGCTGATAAGGATTTACAGGGAGCTAAGAAATCCTGGTGGTGTAGTGGTTAAGTGCTATGGCTGCATACCAGAACATTGGCAGTACAAATTCACCAGGTGCTCCTTGGAAACTCTGTGGGGCAGTTCTACTCTGTCTCCAGGGTCACTATGATTCTGAAGTGACTTGACAGCAGTGGGCTTGGTTTTGGGTTCTGGAAGCTTTGCTGTGGGATCCCTGGGTGATACAGATGGTTTACATTTTTGGCTGCTAAATAAAAGGTTGAAGGTTCAAGTTCACCCAAAGGTGCCTTAGAAGAAAGGCCTGGTGATCTTATTTCCAGAATTTTAGCTTTTGAAACCCCTATGGAGCACAGTTCTACTCAGATACACATGGGAGTCACTAGGAGATGAAATTGATTTGATGACAGCTTATTGGATTACACTTTGGTGAAACACTCATTCAAAACCTAATGTATGTCACCATAAAAGTCCTGTGCACACCAGTACGTGAACATTGTGAACCTTGGCTAAGATTGCTTGATATGTTTAATTCATCTAGTCTCTATGGACCTATTATGTATCTATCCTATTTCTAGGGGCCTCAAGGAGAGAGGGAAAGCTTTCCCCAGGAGACAGGAAATAGGATTTTGTCCTCTGATTAAGCATGACTAACGCCACCTTTGGAAACCTTGGTGGCAAAGTGAGTTCAGTGCTATGTCTACTGTCTAAAAGGTCAGCAGTTCAAATCCTCCAAGTGCTCCTTGAAAATTCTATGGGGCAGTTCTACTCTGACCTCTAAGGTCGCTATGAGTCAGATCCAACTCTGTGGCAGTGGTTTTAATGCCATTCTTGGAATCTTGGTGTTACAGTGGTTAAGAGCTCAGCTGCTAACCGAAGGCTGGCAGTTAGAATCCACCAGCTGCTCCTCCCGAACACCATGGGGCAGTTCTACTCTGTCCTGGAGGGTTGCTATGAGTTGGAATTAACCTGACGGCAACAGATTTGGTTTGTTTTAATTTTGTACCACCTTCCATTAAAGCAGAGCATGTTCACTGAGCCAGGGTTTGCTTAGCGCCCTCACTGAGGGATGTGATGGCCTGGGCGCTGCTCAGCCCCCCCCCCCCCCACTTGCTGTTGCCGCCTGGTGTGACTCTCGGAGCTCCAGAGTTGTTCAACTACAAAGTGGCCGAGTGTAGAGTTAGCAAACCAATCCATTCATTGTTGAGCGGGGGTAGCTGAAGCCCAGACAGAACTCTGGGGATTTGGTCCATGTCACATGGTGAGTTAGTGCCACTGCAGGGGTCAGCGCAGAGGTCTCTTGTCTCCTCCCCTGTAATAGAGGCCACCCGTTACAGTGTTTCAGCCATCGCCTGCAGTCTCAGAAGCAGGTTTCACTGATGCTCAAACAGACAATCAAGAGAAGCAGATTCTTCTCTGGCTTCACCTTTCTGGAAATGTCCTCCTTCCCTTTCGGGTCCCTGTCAGGCCAGCAGGCAGAAGGATGGGTGAATGTCTGTGGCAGTGCTGGCACCTTGAGGAACACTTTTCTTTCAGGACTGGCTTCCTCAAGGCTGAGGTCACAGTTCATCAAAAGCAGCCCAGGCGAACACAGCCCTAGGATTTTTGCCTTAATTGCCTTGAGTGATTCGGAAGGCGGGGAGGAGAGGGAAGTTCTTTGGAGGGGAATGGGTAATTATTTGTGTGCGGAAATCATATGTGCTTGTTTTGAAATGTTTGCAAAATGTTTTGTTCTGGCTGGTGAGTGTGGGTACGGGTGTGTTTTGGTTGCAGCAATTTATTCAGCCTATCTCTTCAATCTGTTGGAAAATAGTGTTGCCACGGGCAAGGAGGGGGCGGGGGCGCTGACAGTTTGTTTTTTCTTTTAAGCAGAACGTAAATTATCTGGCCCATTAATATCCGGCGCTCTATTCCCATTATTAGAGAAGAAACGTGGAACCCTGCACCGAGACGAATGTTTGCCTTTACGATGATTTATAGCACGAGGCCCCCGGCACATGCATCACTCTGCCGTGGTCCAAAGAGGAAGGAAGCCGGCGGGAATGTGGTGGATCTGCTGCTCCGGTCTCACTTAGATGACCCCGTCTGTCGTCTCTCTCCCTCCTTCACAGCCTCTGCTGGCCCCCCAGTGCCTTGGTCATGGGGGCCAAGGCTTCCTTCCTGGCCCTGCTGGTGCTCATGGGCCAGCTCCATCCTGCCTGGTTGCCCTGGAGCACGTGCTCTGCGCCCAGCCCGGTGCTGTGGGGAAGGCAGGAGAGAGCGGAGGTGAGCCCTGTTCCTGAGAGCTCTCGGTACTGGGGAGACAGGAAGGCCTGAGTGAGGAGTCAGGTAGGCTTCAGGCTGATGAGGCTGCAAGGACTGTTGAATCGGGAGTGGGAGACGTCGGTTGATGTGCTGGGAGAGCTTCCTGCAGCTGTGCCTCACGAAATGCATGGATAGCCACGGCCGGAGGCTGATGAGTGCCTGCGTTGTGCTGACCCTGACTCATGATGACCTTGCGTACAGCTGAATAGCCCTGTGCCGTCCTCGTGGCTGCTGCACGTTCAAGTTCTCTGTTGTGGCAGTCGTGCCAATCCATTCACTGAGGGTCTCCCTTGTCTTTGCCGGGGGCTCTCTGCCTCTGGTGGCATGTCTCCATGTTGGTCAACCACAAGCCTGCCTGGGTCTCCCTCTTCACAATGAGCCAGAAAGAAACCCAGGACTCTGAGCTGGGAGACTTGTGCCTGCCTGCCCGCTGTCCTGCCCACTTGCCTGCCCGCCTGCTCTCCTGTTCCCCAAAGGACCTCCTTGGAAGGTTCTTTTTGCAGGCAGAAGGAATCATTCTGTATGTTTATCCATCCCTGTCACCTGGAGTCTAGTCCATTCTTCTGAGTCTGCTGGTTCATGTCAGAGAATGTGGAGTGAGGCAGAAGCCTGGGTGGTAGCAGGGTACAGTAGTGAAGGCAGGTCCTGGAGGCTATAGCCAGGCCTGCCTGCAGCATTGCATCCATTTGTCTGATAAATGGAGTCTGTGTGTTGTGTAAACACTTAACAGACTCAGTCACTAACCAAAGGCCGAAGGTTTGAGTCCACCCAGAGGTATTTTGAAAGAAGGGCCTGCTAATCTGACTTTCGAAAACTGTGTCATTAAAAGTCCTGTGAAGCACTGTTCTGCTCTGACACACATGAGGTTACTAGGAGTCAGAGTCAACTCAACAGAAGCTGGTACTGGTCACCAACAAATATTTGTCATCAGCTGCCATTAGGTCTGCGTTCAACTCATGGCAGTCTCACGCACAAAGGGATCAGATGGTTGTGATCCACAGAGTTTTCACTGTCTGATTTTCAGAAGCGGATCCCCAGGCCTTTCTTCTCAGTCCGTCTTGTCCTGGGAGCTCCACTGAGGCCTGCTTGACATCAGGGCAGCACTGACGTTTCCTCTAAGGCACAGTTAGTGGCTGCACATGAGGTGCGCTGGCTAGGAATCGAACCCGAATCTTCTGCTTGGATGGCAAGAATGCTACCACTGAACCAACCACCAGCAAGTATTTACTGAGCGCTTCGTTTGAGGTCAGAGCCCTGGTGGTGCAGTGGTTAAGAGCTATGGCTGCTAACTTAAAGGTCAGCCTTTCGAATTCACCAGTTGCTTCTTAGAAACCCGACAGGGCAGCTCAACTCTAGCCGGTAGGGTCATTATGGGTCAGAATTGACTTGACTACTACTGGAGTAGCATTTTATCTGAGGTTAGACTTGTGATTGGGCCTTCAGGATAAAGAGACAAGGAAGACAATGAGGGGCCCTGTCTTCGTGGCACTTATGGTCTAGCAGAAGGACAGACATTAAGCAGGTCATGGTCATCCTGCTGGGGGACAACCTCGGTGTGTCTGAGCTGAGCAGAAGGGGGATACTGGCACCAAGGGTTGGCAAACTAGGGCCTGTTCTGAGCCTCCATGACACTAAAAGCAAAAGCAAGATGAGCTCCTGCAGTTGGATGTCCAGTAGGTAAGTAGCCAGGCCCTGTACCCCGTGACAAATCAGGCTCATGATGCCTGGGGGCGGCCCCCAGTAAAGGTCCCATCTCAGCCTTAGCCTAGAGAGTCAGTCCTTCCTTTTTACTATTTCACGTAAGCTTCATTATTTCTGGTGATAAGAGCTTCCTACTTGAGTCTGAACTGGAGTCTCTGCGGGTGTCAAAGTCCTACCTGGTTGTGAGTCGCTTCCAGGAGCCTGACCGGAACCAGAGGAGAAGGGACAGTAGGGTTACCACGTGCAGAGGCAGGCACTGTGTATCATCGGTAGGTGGAAGATCGCTTGCTTTACTGATTCCCAGGGGGTTCAGTTTCGGCTGTGCTAAGATCTCAGTGAACAGGCCCTAAAGCTCAGCCTTTCCCTGCCTCTGGCAGGAATGGTCCAAGGTATGAGAGAATGTGCTTGTGCATCCGAGAGCCCTCCTCTCAGAAGGGGAAATGGTCCAGGGGCTGCTGGAAATAGAAACAGCATTCTTTCAAACTTGGGGCCCTTGGTTAAAACTTTGCCTTGGGATTGAGGGATATCTTTTCTCTCTGGGGATCATATTTGGGAGACTTGAGTAGGTAGAAGAATTCCTGGGTGGTGCGTAGGTTAATCTTCTTGGTTGCTAACCATGCATTTAGAGGTCCAAATCCACTCAGAGGTGCTTCAGTAGAAAGGCCTGACAATCTACTTCTAGAAATTAGTCCCTGAAAACCCTGTGGAGCACTGTTGTACTCTGTCACATTTGGGGTCACCTTGAGTTGAAAATGATTCAAGGACAACTCGTCTGTCAGTGGAAGTTTGCATGTTGCTGTGATGCTGAACAGGTTTCAGTGGAGCTTCTAGACTAAGATAGACTAGGAAGAAAGGCCTGGTGATCACTTCTGAAAATAAGCCAGAGAAAACCCTACTGGTTCCAATGATTGTATACTGTTGGGCTTGGGGTATCCCTGAGTTGAGTTCAATTTGATGTCAGCTAATAATAGAAAGGCTCATAAGAATACTTCCATCTGGACTTACCAGAAGCCCTCATGGAGAGGGAGGCCAAACCTAGATTGAAGATAAAAAACGTGGTAGTTGCTGAGGTAAATTCTACTGGGGGTGACTGTGATGAGCAAACGGAAGGTTTGTCGATGGGAGGGGTGTAACATTGGTTGTGTGGGGGCAAAGGGAATATTTAAGAGGAGGCTGGGGGCATAGAGCCCTTATGGAGGCCTTGACTGTAAGAGATTTGTAACTCTTTACCAGTTTTTCCTATTTTCATTTTTTGGATTGTAAGAGTAATATGTGTTTATCATAGAAAAATTGAAGTTTCAGAAAAACATAACGCTGTAGAAAATTACCAGTAGTAAGCCATGATTCTACTATCTTGCAGCATCTTTGTTAGTGTTTTGATGTTTCTGTTGTCTTTTCTCTAATTTTTTTTTTTTTTGGGTGAGGAGTTGGAGCCCCTTTTTCTTCTTTTCTTTTTTTATTGTGCTTTAAGTGAAAATGTATAGTTCAAGTTAGTTTCTCATATAAAAACTGACGTGCACATTGTTATGTGACCCAAGTTGCTTTCACTAAAGTGTGATGGCACCCTCCTTCCTGCCCTGGATAGTTTAAATCAGTTTCTCTACAGCTATATCCCCTCAGGATCCCCTGTGACATAGTGGTTAAGAGCTCAGCTGCTAACCAAAGATTGGCAGTTGGAACCCACCAGCTGCTCCCTGGAAAGCTTATGGGGGTAGTTGTACTATGTCTTATAGAGTCGCTGTGAGTTGGAATTTACTCCATGGCCATGGGTTTATATCCCCTCAGGAGATGCTGTCAAGGCCTGATTGTTGCTTCATTCTGCTAGACCAGTTGTTCCTATTTTTGGATACACATTCGAATAATTTGGGAAGCTTTTGAAAATCCTGATACCCAGGATGCCCCTAGGATCTCTGGGTGGTGGGAACTGGGTATCAGAGCTTTTTAAAGATTTCTGAAGTGAGTTCAACCTGCAGCCAACACTAAGAACCACTGAGTTAGCCTGAGCACTCCCTTCCATGCTGAGAGAGTTGGCCAATGACATTCTCCACCTATTGTTTGGCTGAGGATATCAGACTCATCATGACTGGATGTACACAGGACAAGTAGAGGTACCAGGTATCAGGGGTGGGGGTGGGGAGTCTAGTGACAGAACAACAAGGAAAGCAAACACCATCGCAAGAAATAACTACCACTAATGCTATTCTCATTCTTCGTTAAACCCCAGAATAGTGATGCCTCTTTTTTTATCTGAAGTTTCGCGTTCTTGATACTTTGTTTTCTGGTATGTTTTACGACTTGGAGTTGTGTGCTGCTTATTTTCCTTGGAACTTTATTTTTGAGGATTCCTGAGGCCTCATTCAAGGTTGAGTTTCTCCAGAGAAGATTTCTATTTGCTTCTCCAGTGCCTGGGGCGAACAAGCTAAGGCATGTTTGGACTTCAGAGCTAGTGTAATTTTGGATTTCAAAGTTGTGTAAGGAGTGGCTTGTGTTTACCTTACGTTGTCCCCTGGCTGCCAATGTCAGGGTCAAGGTGGATAACTCTTCTTGCTGCCTCTTTGTAAACGTTTGCTTTTTAATTCAGTTCCACAGTATGTGGCATTGTAGCCCTTTTAGGTCTCAGCTTTAAGCAGGAATTTCATGTTCGATTCCCCACCTTGGGCTGTAGGCTATGTTTCATCTCCTGTGCCCCGTGCCTTATGTAGTCTTTAAAGAAGAACCTCAGCATCTCTAGGGTTTAGCAGAAACCCTCAGGGAGAAAGCAGGCTTCACTACTCATTTTCTTTCCAGACTTCTTATTTCACTTTATTTTAAGGCTTTGTAGATTCCTTTGGAGCCAGCTCAGTAATGCATTTAAATAGATTTTAAAAAATGTTGTATCCAACCATTTAGCAGTTTCACTTGGGAGGGTCCTTTAAGGGAATCAATTCTACACGGCTGTTGGAAACAGAAATCATTATGTTATTCTTTATAACTCAACTTAATTTCTTATTAAAACCACCATTGACTTTATCTCAGTCAATTCAGCATTCTTCAGGTTCGTCTTTTTTTCCCGCCCCTTGGGTGAAGGCAAGAGGCTCTGTAGTGCTTAGGACCGGGTGTAGGAACAGAGCATACCGGACAGCGGCGTCATTTCCCCCCTGAGTGCAGTTCAGATGGCTCATCTGAATGACCACTGACCGTCCCTCTGACCACAATGCATTTCCAGGTTTGGGAACTCTGATCAGCGGTTTTGTGCTAGCCTTTGGCTGTATCAACTAATATTGCACTTCGGCCCGGGCCTTCAGTTCCTTCTCTGAGTTGTACGCATAGAAACACATATTCCTGCAGGCGGGTGGGCAGCAGGTTCAGGGGTGGCTGTCTTCCTCCGGTGGCTGATAGTGGGCCTGGTGCTCACCATTTGGTTCCTGTTTGGGAAGGTTGGGGTGATGTGTATGGAGAGGTGGGTTTGGGCTGTAGCTGAACTGAGACTAGTTTTAAGAGGGTGAAGGGCTTGAGCCAAGAGTGGGAGGATCTGATGAATGAAGAAGACTTGGGGTTAATAGGTTTTGGACAGAGAGTCTTTCCTGTGGTCTGGGCAAGGGGAAGAGGACTGCACAACAGAAACAGGCATTGCTGGCTCAGGAAAGTGACTGTAGAGTTTGTAGTAACTGGAGATTTTCATCTTTGTGTTGTTGGCTGCCGTTGAATTGCCTGACTCAAGTTAACTCCGTGATCAGTAGAATAAAACAGTGCTCCATGCTCAAAAGAACAGAACAATTCTGTGACCTATACCAGGCCCAGGATGGGTTGTAGATTGGACTGCTACCACTGTGATCCACAGGGTGTTTATTGGCTGAGTTTTGGAAGTAGGTTGCCAGGCCTTTCTTCTCAGTCTGCTTTAGTCGGGAAGCTCTGCGAAACCTGCTCAGCATCACAGGGACACACGAATCTCTTCTGTTGGCCAGTGGGTGGTGCTTGTGTACCAAGTGCACTGGCAGAGAATTGGACTGGGGTCTCCAGTATAGAAGGAGAGAATGTGACTACCGACCCAGCAACACTTCCAAGGAATTCCAAAAGTCAGGGAAGGAGACTTCTTATACTGGTCTCTGAGGCTCCTGGGAAAAAGGAACAGGATTCAAACTTGCGTTTGTGTGGGAGGGGAGGTGGGTGGTGGTGCTCATTTTCCCCCTGTTCTCTCCTCTCCTCTCACCCCTTCCTTGCTAGTTTATTGTTTATCTTAAAGAAATCCATTATGTTTTAATTTATTTAAATAATATTGTTCATTTCTCTTTTGTCTAAGCCAAGCCAAGCCAAGTGCCGTCGAGTCGGAAGAAGTAGTATATATTCATTGAAGAAAACTTAGAAAATGTAAAAAAGTACAAGGAGGTAATTAATGTTTATCCACTTCCCCTCTGATTATTATTCATAGCTATGATTTAAATTTTGCTGTGTATACTTAAATATTTGCCATATATAAAACATGAAATACATAATGCAATAATTTACATTGTAAAATTCAGATGGTATACTGTGGTGTTTTTTATAGAGTGCTCTTTTCTACCTAATGATCTATTATGAAAAATTTTATTGCTCTAAGCATTCCTTGAAAAGATTATTTTTAATAGCTCATATAATCTACTGTATAGATGTAATATCATATATTCAATCCAGTACAATGCATTTGGATATTTTTCAATTTCTCAGTTTTGTAAATAACCCTTTGATGAATACACTGGTGCATAAATTTTTGTGTTTGTCTCTGATTTCCTATGTATTATCACTATAAGCAGAATTTCTGGCTAATTTTTGAGGCTTTTGTTAATTATATAGAGGTATTCTGCAATGATGCAATGATATATATATCATTAAATTGTACAAAAATTCTTGTGTTCTGGAAAACCATGCACTAGAAATAACATAACTTATGAGAAAAGTAGATCATTCAAAATTTAAGTTATGTTGTAACCACAACACTAACAAGAAGTAACAATTGTAATAAAAGTGCTATTTAAAAAGATTGGTTACATTTCTAATAAATAGAGATAATGGCTATATTAAATATTGGGTTTAAAATTTTAATGGTTGCTCTCTGGAAAGGGGTATGAAGAAGGAAATGTTGATAGGGCTGAGTTACAGAGACAAAGACCAAAGGCATAAAGATGGGGGAGAACCACACCATAGATGCTTTCACCTGCAAACACCTTCAAGAGCAAGGGGACAGACCTAACAAGAGGAATAAGAAGGCGAGCTGGCAGCACGGACTGCACTTGATGGGGGCTTCCTGTGCTCACATGCCCACGAGCTCTGTACTCAGCTGCTGTTCTTTGGTGGGTGGCTCAAAGGGTCACATTCTGGAAAGCGCTGCATATGAATCAATACAACCCCTAGGTCCTCTTGATGCCCTCACCTTTGTTGCTAATTTCAGGTGACCTTATCCTCACCACAGAAGCATGAACTGCAGCAGAAAGGGCTGTTGCAAAATTACTGTCCAAAAGATTGTCTCAATCTAAACTTTCACTGTTGTTGTGTGAAAATCCTTAACTGTACCCTGTCCGACACAGTATGCAGGCCTCCTTCAGTCTGAGGGAAGTGGTGGTTCAGGGGTAGAATTCTTGTCTGCCCTACAGGAGACCAGGGTTTGATACCAGGCCAATGCACCTCACATACAGCTAGCAGCCATCTGTCAGTGGAAGTTGGCTGTTGCTATGATGCTGAACAGGTTTCAGAGATGCTTCCAGAATAAGATGGGGTAGGAAGAAAGGCCTGGTCATTCATTTCTGAAAATCCACCAAGGAAAATGCTATGGATCACAGTTGTCCCATCTGCAACTGATATGGGGATAGTGGAGGACCAGAACACATTTTTGTGTATGGGTGCCCATGCCTTGGGGGTGACTTGATGGCAGCTAGCAGCTACACATTTTGAGAATCTGATAGGTTAAACATGGGATCTCATGCTTAAATGAGCATTCTTTTTACCACTGGGGAAGTTGCGTATGTCTCACTTGCTCTCTAGCCTATTAGATGTCCTCTGTGAGCTGCTAGGGCCTGTTTGTTGCCTGTTTTTCCATTAGGGTATTAGTGTTTTTCTTATTGATGTTTTCTTATTTATGAAGGTTATTAATCCTTTTTCTGTCACAATTATGTCAAAGGTTTTTCTCAGCTTGTCATTTGCCTTTCAGTTTTGTTTATGATTCTTTTGAGATCATAAGTTTGAAAATGTTGTCATCAAATCTATAGCTCTCTTCCTTTATTATTTCTTCCACTGCCTTATGCTTAGAAAGTTCTTCCCAGTCAGTTAAATACATACACATATTCTCTTCCAGATTTTTGAAAGGTTTTTTTGTTTCATTTAGTTTTTTAAATTGGCGTAGAATTTATTTTGGGACAGGGTGTGACATGATACTACTTTTCCCCCCATTGTCATAGATTGAATTTTGTGGCCCCCAAATCGTAGCTAGGCTATGATTCCCAGTATTGTGTGATTGCCCACTATTTTGTGATTTGATATGATTTCCTCACGTGTTGTAAACTCTGCTTCTATGATGTTAATGAGAAGGATTAGAGGCAGTTACGTTAATGAGGCAGGACTGGATCTACAAGATTAGGTTGTATTTTAAGTCACTCTTTTTTGAGATATAAAAGAGAGAAACAGCAGAGAGACAGGAGGACTTCATACCACTGAGCAAGTAGTGCAGGAGCAGAGCATGTCCTTTGTGTCTGGGGTCCCTGGGTGCAGAAGCTCCTAGACCAGGGAAGATTGATGACAAGACTCTTCCCATAGAACCAACGAAGAGAGAAGACTTTCCCTGGTTGACACCCTCAACCTGGACTTGTAGCCTACCAGACTATGAGAGTATAAACTATTTACTGAAACCATCTACTTGTGGTATTTCTGTTATAGCAGCACTAGGTGATGAAGACACCCACATTCCAATTTAACCCAGAAGTAAAAAAAAATTTCTGTTTCTACCGGCTTCTTCTACTTCCTATACCGGTTGCTGTTGAGGCAATTCCAACTCATAGCAGCTGTATAGGACAGAGTAAAACTGCCCTCTGGGGTTTCCAAAGTTATAAATCTTTACAGAAGCGGATGGCCATGTCTTTCTTTCAGATACTTCCTGTAGCATCTATGAATCTCTTGCTAGGCCCATTTAAGGGTACAGTATCCTATTTCATTGATTTCTGTGCCGGTGTTTTTCCTAGTACTTTGTTATTTTAATGATTCCAGATTTATGTTTTTAAACATCCCAGAGTACAACTTCTCCTTAATGCTTTTTTCCTCACAGTTTTCTTAGCTGCAAATCTCATCTGTTTCTTCTTCCAGATAAGCTTAAGTAAACTTTATTGTTGTCGTTGAGTCAATTCTGACTGATGGCAACCACATGGGTACGCAGGAGAACTTCTCCATGGGGCTTTCAAGGCTGTGACCTTTCAGAAGCAGATCACAAGACCTGCCTTCTGAGTTGCCTCTGGGTGGGTTTGAACCTCCAACCTTTCAGCTAGCCATTGAGAGCTTAACTGTTTGTACCACCAGACATCATAAATTAGCTTTAGTTTTCTTTTTCTGCTATAGGAAGTGTTATCAAGTCCATCGTGTGGCCACAGAATGAAGAGCTTAGCTCTGTATTTGTCTAGAGTTGGAGCAGTTTATGTAACTTAGGAATTAATGTTTACTAGAAGGTCTGAAAGTAAAACCATCAGGCTTGCTGGTCTTTTTTGAAGTTAATTTTTTGATAACTCGTCTTTTTCTGTGTAGTTACTGCTTCTTCCCCATAACTAGACTAGATCAGATCTCAATAATCAGAACACCTGATTCAAAACTGTTAAAATGCCCTCCTGTGTCTGGATGCAGGAAAGGTGGACAAGTATCTTGGACTCTGAACTCAAGGAACAGAATCAAGATTAAGCAGAGGGACCCAGACTCTGAGCAGTTCTCTCAGCAGAATAAATCCGTTGACATGAGCTGTCAGGAGTTCATCTGCAAGGACACGGGGGCTGGCGTTGCTGACACGGCTACATCTGTGTGTGCTGGAGTGAGTGTATGATGATCAGAAACAGCATGTGCAGGGAAGTCAGTGTGTCGTGATCTGCCAACGGGTGGTGCTTTTGCAATCACCGAGGCAGAGTGGGGCGGGCCAAGGGCCGCTGATGTTGGCCACTCTTAGCCTTCTCAGGAATCATCCACTCAGGGAGCTATCTCTCCAGTCCAACCTAGCACACCGTGCCGCTGCCTGTCTCGACACGGCTCCTCTCTTGTCTCCATGGCTCCTCACCGGTCTCTACATCCCCCACAAGGGATGGAACCACCTGTTCCAATTGGACACCCACAGGCAATACCAGGTGGAATCATCCGTTAGCGGATCGGGTTCCTGGCCACTCTTCGGAGCCGCCGGAATCCAATATGTTTCCCCATATGCTTGAACCTTTCTGCAATTCTTCCATCTGTTTCTGGGAGATGTGAAGGAATCTAATGATCTTTTCTGGGCCTATTAAACCGACAGCTGTTGTCATTAATAGAGGACATTCTTTACCGCAGTGAACAAACGCTAGTCATCACTCCAGCCTGTTGTGTGCCGTTGCGTTAATGACAAGCGTGTTTGTCTCAAGACCAGGCTTACAGACGTGGGGGACTCTGATGCCAGCTTTGAAGATGATTCATCTTCAAAGCGCACACACCCTCACTTGTTTGAGGTACTGTGGGCGGCTTTTCAGGCGAAAAGTATAATTGGCAAAAAACAAAATCCAATCCACCAGCCGTTAGCTTTCTTTGAAAATGAAAGCGCTTGAGTGCTAAAAAGGAAAGCTTAGTTTTTACTGTGTATTTCAAATTACACTTCATTTTCTAGTAGAATGTTAGAGGCAGATAACAACCAACTTTTATGGTTTGAATGGAAGGTCACATATGCTGCTGTAGATTGGGTCCTGGGTGCCAGGGCTGTGCGTGCACAAAAAGACAATGGTGACGGGGTGGGGGACTTGACCTGGCCACCACTTGACTTTTGGGCAGAGTATGTTTTGCTGACCAATGTCTCACAAATTGACATTTGGGGTTCAGAGAGCTTGGTAAGGGCTAGCAGAAGGATGGGGGTGGTCCTATGTCACAAAGGAAAGACTCCAAGATGCAGGAGGCAGTAGATGGAAGGGACAAGGCGATGAGGAAGCTGGAGCAGCGAAGTTCAGCATTGCACGTGGCCATCTGTGAGTCTGCCTTAGGAAGCAGTTCTCCTGCTGGGTTCTGGCAGCTGGTGATACCCTGATCAGGCCCTACTCCTATGAGCAGCTGATGTGCAAATGACCACAATCAGAGAAGGAACCAAGAAGGTCACTTCTGTGAGTTTGGTGGCACTTCGGCAGTGGACTCAGACTCCAGGGTCCTCCCTCCCAGCTGCCTTCCACACGCACTGAGCGCCTTGTGTAGGTGGGGGGTGGAGCACTTTGTTCTGGATCTTGGAATAGGCTCATGGGGAGGATCTGGCTGTTTGACATGTGGCCTGACAGGTGGGAGAATAGAATCTGTGGATGCTTGAACGCCTGTTGCCTGAAACCCCACTTGTCCAGGGAATGGGGAGTCAAAACACAGCAGAAAACAGTGTACCCAGCAGGGAGGGAACTAGGGCAGAGGAAGGAAGGGAGGGAACATGCAGCAGACACCATCGGTCATAGTCAGTCTCCTTCTTTAGTGATAGAATGATTCCTCTGAGGCTTCTTTCATCCACCCATTCATTCACTGAATGTTTATGGAATATCTATACATATTGGCGGCTACTTGGCTTATACATATTGGCTACCATTCACCTGTCTGTTTGTTGCACTGTGGGGCTTGTCTGTTGCTATGATGCTGACAGCTGTGCTACCAGTATTTCAAACACCACTAGATTGCCCATGACAGACGAATTTCAGTGGTGCTTCCCAACTATGACAGACTAGCCAGAAAGCTCTGGCAATCTACTTCCCTAAACTAACCAGTGAACATCCTACAGATCACAACAGAATATTGTTTGATATAGAGCTTGAAGGCGAGCTCCTGAGTTGGAAAGGGCTTTAAAATGCACAGTGACTGCAACCTTGGACTTGAGCATAGTGACAATCATGAAGATCGTGCAAGATTGGGCAAGATTTTCTGTTATACAATGGGATCGTCATGAGTCAGAGCCAACTGGATAGCAACACCATGTTCACCACACACTTTGTAGAACTTTGGGAATAAAAAGTGGCCCCAGGCCCTACCCCCAGGGAGCTTACAGTCTAGTGAGAAGGCAAACATACAAGCTGTATTGTACCATCCTATGTTGAACTCAAACAGAGGCATATGCCAGGTGCTGTGAGGGCACAGAGGAGGAGAATTAAATGAAGCCTTGGTGAGGGTCAGGGAGGTCTTTCTGGAGGAGGTGACCTTTTGGCTGAGTGCTAAGAACAAGCAGGATTCAGTCAGCCCACGGAGGATGAGAAAGCTCCAAAGTGAAAGGGCAGTGGTGAAAGGCCCAGCAGTGAGCAAGAGACTGGAGCTAGAACACAGAATGTGATTTGGGAAAAACAAGAGATGAAGCTAAAGAGGAAGGTATGGGAAATAAATTCTTGTGTATATTTTCTGGCAAATTACACATTCCCTGACTATCTCCGGCTTGCAGGTTACAACCATGCATTTGCTGCAATTTTCCTATTGTCTTCACAGGCTGCCTTACACACCAATTAGAATATAAAATCTAGCCAAGTGAAAAATAAATTGATTGTGCGGTGTTTGCTTATGAAGTGGCTGCTCTGCTAAGCGCTTTAAAAACTTCATACAGTATCTCAATATCTTCTTGTTGCAGAGGAGAAAGAAGAAGTCAGTCTCTTTGGTATGGTTGAATTTTGTTACTGTTAGTGCCAGAAAGAAGAAGTGGTGCTCTCCAGGATCAATAACTGAGGGATGGATCATCTATATGAGGAGTCCCTGGGTGGGACAAACAGTTAACACACTGGGCTGCTACCTAACCAAAAGGCTGGAGGTTCAAGTCCCTCCAGAAGTGCCTCAGAAGAAAGGGTTGGTGATCTGCTTCGGAAAAATCAGCCACTGAAAGCTCTATGGAGCCCGGTTCTACTCTGACACACACAGGGTCACCATGAGTCAGAAGACACTTGGTAGCAACTGGTTTGGGGGCTCCCATAGCATCTCAGTGTCCAAATGCAGGCGGCTTATTTGCTGAGAATACATTGATCTAAAGAGGGAAGCCACTATTCATCTGTCAGCTGTCATAGCTATGAGGCTGCAAGCTATGCCACTGGTATTTCAAATATCAAGAGAGCTACCCATTTTGGGTAGTTTTCAGGGGAGCTTCCAGACGTGGCAGAAATGCCGGGAGATCTATTTCTGAAAATCAGCCACTGGAAACCCTCTGGAGCATAGCTTTACTCTGACACACATCAGGTCACTGTTAGTTGGAACTGCCTCAATGGCACCTGGTTAGCTTATCTGTGTGAAGGAGCCCAGCCTGTGGTATGGCACGTTTCGTGGCTCTGTCACAGAATCGTGATCTCAGATGGTTTCTCGCTCTCCAGTTCCCAGCTCAGATGGTTTTGTCTCAGTCATTTGTAACTGAGCAGAAGCTGGGTCCTGGATGCTTCTAGTTGGGGAAACTGGAGAGTACAACCCTCTTACACCCGAAACACAGCGTATTACCTACAGCCTCCAAATGGCAACTGGAGGAATCCTCCATAGGTTTCATGCGGAGGAATCCACTGGAGTAGGGTGGTCATGCTCCTGTCCTAGAAACCAAATACCAAGGAAAGCCTTTCTCAAATTTCTAGCAATGCTTGCCTCCTCTTTTAAAATAAAAAAAAAGTTCATGGAAACAGCCCCCCTTTCTCTTTTAATGTTACTTAAATACATACCAACATGACGGCTGGAGGAATGACTTTCTGCTTGTGGCTCTCATATGACTATAAACGCAAAACAAATGGACAAATTATAGAGTGGTAAAACTATGCAATCAATAAAATTCAAATTAGCAGTATTTGTTTAATAGGATGTTGTTTTACTGAACCTCAATCATGCTGTCTCTGTGCAGGTGGGGCTGACTGGGCGGTGTGGATTTGTGTGAGCTAGGGGGCAGCGTGAGAAGCTAAGCCCCACTTAGCTTCCGTGTGCCTGCAGTGGAAACGGCATCTCTGGGCTGGCCTGGACCTGCCTGCAGCACCTGCAGGGCTCTTGCACCTCTTTCCTTGCTGCTAACTGCTGCTGAGTCAGTTCCGATTCACAGAGACTCATGAAATGCTAACCTGTCCCATGCCATCTTCCCAGTCTTCGGCATGTTTGAGCTCATTATTGCAGCCACTGTGTCAGTCCATTTCAGTGACGGTCTTCCTCTTTCCTGCTAATGCTCTGCTTAACCAAATATGATGTCCTTCTTCAGGAGCTGGTCCCTCCCAATACATGTCCAAAGTATGCAAAAGAAGTCTTGCCATCCTTGCATCTGCTTCTTTTTTTAAATTGTGGTTTAGGTGAAAATTTACAAAGCAAATTCATTTCTCATTTAACAGTTTATACAAGAGTTGTTTTGTAACACTGAATGCAATCCCCTAGATGTGTCAACACTCCCTTTTTCCATACCCCAATTCCTCATTTCCATCTGTCCGTGTTTCCTGTCCCTTTCTGCCGTCTCAGCATTGCTTTTGTACAGGTGTTGCCTTTTTGGTTTTGAATGCACGATTCAACTAAGAAGCACATCCCTCATGTGTGGGGTTGTTTGTTCTTTATTAAAACAGAACAAAACGAGATAAACAAAACGTTGCTGTTGAGCTAATTCCATTTCATAGAGACCCTACTGGACAGAGCAGAACTACCCCTAGTGTTTCCAAGGAACAACCAGTGGATTCAAACTGCTGACCTTTCGGTTAGCAGCCATAACTCTTAACCACCACACCACCAGACCTCCTCATAACAACCCTATAATTTTTGGCTGATGGGTGAACTTGGAGAGTGGCTTCCAATATGAGTTAAAAATCTGTTTGGGGGCCATATTCTCGGGTTTTTTTTTTTCAATCTGTCGGACCAGTAGTCTGCATTTTTCTCCCATTCTGTCTGGGGCCCTCTAGTGTGATTTCTGTCAGAGCAGTTGGTGGTGCCGGCCAGGCACCATCTAGTTTTTCTGGGCAACAGCTGGTGGAGGCTGTGGTACTGTTGGTTCATTAGTTCTTTGTACTAGTATTTCTTTTTTGTCTCTGGTTTTCTTCATTCTCCTTTGCTCTGATCAGGATGGGACCCGTAGATGTATTTTAGATGGCCACGTGCAAGCTTTTAAGACCCAAAAAACTTACCGAAGTTGGATGTAGAACATTTTATTTATGAAATTTTGTATGCCAATGGACATAGTCCACCCCAGTGACAATGGTCCTCAGTGCTCAGTCCCAGTGACAAAGTCTCAGGGTGTCTGGATATGTCTACGAAGCTTTCATGACTTTGCCTTGCTCAGGTTGTTCTGATGTCCCCTGTATTGTGTGTTGTCTTTCCATTCATCAAAGTTAACACCACTTTACTATCTAGTTAGTTATTTCCCCTCCTCAGTCTTCTTCTCCTTGATAACCATTAGATTATTTCTTTCTGTGTATAAATCTTTATTTTCTGTAACAGTAGTCTCGGATAGTATTTGTCGTTTCATGATTGACTTATTTCATTCAGCATAATGCCCTCCAGATTCATCTACATTGTGAAATATTTCAAGGATTCATCATTGTTCTTTACTGTTGTCTAGTATTCCATTGTGTGTATGTATGCATGGTCCACAATTTGTTTATCCATTCACCTGCTGAAGGGCATTTAGGTTGTTTCCATTTTCCATCCTCCCACCTAAGGAGTATGCTGGCTGTACTTCTTCCAAGATGGATTCGTTTTTTCTTCTGGCAGTCCATGATATGTTCAATATTCTTCACCAATACCATAATTTAAACACATCAATTCTTCTTTAGTCTTCCTTATTTATTGTCCAGCATTTGCACGCCTATGAGATAACTGGAAAACACCATGGCTTGGGTCACGCACACTTTAGTTCTCAAGGTGACATCTTTGCTTTTTCAACACTTTAAAGAGGTCTTTTGCAGATTTGCCCAGTGCAGTATGTTGTTTGATTTTTTGACTGCTGCTTCCATGGGTGATGACTGCAGATCCAAGTAAAATGAAATCCTTGGCAACTTTAATCTTTTCTCTATTTATCATGGTGTAGCTTATTGTTTCATTTGTAGGGATTTGTGTTTTCTTTATGTTAAGGTATAATCTGTACTGAAGGTTTGGATCTTCATCAGTAAGAGCTTCAAGTCTTCTTCACTTTCAGCAAGCAAGGTTGTGTCATCTGCATATTGCAGGTTCTTATGGAGTCTTCCTCCAATCCTGATGTCCCATTCTTCTTCACAGAGTCCAGCTTCTTGGATTATTTGCTCAGCACACAGATTGAAAAAGCTTGGTAGAAGGGTACAGCCTGATGCACATTTCCTAACTGTAAACCATGCAGTGTTCCCTTATTCTTTTTCCCTCTTGGTCTGTGTATGTGTTCCTCATGAGTGCTATTAAGTGTTCTGGAATTTTCATTCTTTGCAGTGTTATTCATAATTTGTCATAATCCACTCAGTTGAATACCTTTGCATAGTTGATAAAACATGGGTAAACATTTACCCGGTGTTCTCTACTTTCAGCCAAGATCCATTTGCCATCAGGAATGATAACCCTTATTCCGTGTCCTCTTCTGAGATCTGGCCTGAATTTCTGGTGGTTCTCTGTTGATGTACTCCTACAACCATTTCTGAACAATCTTCAGCAAAATTTTACTTGTATGTGATATTAATAATATTGTTTGATAGTTTATGCATTCTGTTGGATCACCTTTCTTTGGAATGGGAGCATACATAGATATCTTCTATTCCATTGGGCAGGTAGCTGTCTTACACTGTTGTCATTAACAAAAATAAAACTCAGTAGAAAGTGATCTCTCAACTCTCAGAGCCATATTTTATTTTCAACAAAAGATTGACCAGAAAAAGCAAAATATGCCTTTATACTTATTTAATGTGTTATCCTGAAAATGAAAACCCAAAGTTAACGTCAATTGCAGAAATTCTAAGACCCTTGGGAACATATCTGTGAGCCCCTCTTTATGCAGTGCTGGGGGAGCCAGCAGCTTAGCTGTGTTCTGGGTGCTGCCCCACCTCCCAGCAACCCCATATGTGTCAGAGTAGAACTGTCCTCCACACGGTTTTCAGTGACTCCTTTCTCAAAAATAGATCACCAGGCCTTTCTTCTGAGGTTCCTCTGGGTGGACTCAAACCTCTAACCTTCCTGTTAGCAGCCGAGCACATTAACTGTTTCCACCACCCTACCCTAACAAAGGCCATGATGTAAGTGACGCGTCACTCATGCGCTCAGAACCCTCCAGCAGCTCCCAGTCTAGAGCACCCAGCCCAGAGACATTTTCACTTGGCGTTGCTTCTGCCTGGAATCTTCTTGCCCCACATAGCCACACACAGGAGTGGATTAACCGGTAAGCAAGGTGTACTCAGGCTTATAGGAAGCAAACAATCAAAGATGTAGTGAAAAACAGATGAAATAATCCATTATAGGTTAGTAAGTAAGCACAAGGAAGGCTGTGCATACCTTGCTTATTCTGCAGTCCATCCCTGGCCATGTGGATCACTCTCTTGTTTTTACTTAGAAGTCACTTATCAGCAGGGGCTGCCCTGACTGCTTTGTATAAAATAACAATTTCCCGGCCCTAATACCACCTCTAGAGCTCTCATCACCCTTCTTTGGATTTCTTGTATTTTATGCATAGAAACTGTCTAACGTACTATGTGTTTACTTGTCCATTTTCTTCTTGTCTGTCTTCCATTATTAAAGAGCCAGCTCTCTGAGGGCAGAGACTTTGCCTGCTCCATCCACCCAGAACATTAACAGGCACATAGTTGTTGTTACCCTCTGTCTAGTTGGCCCAGGATTCATGGCAGCGCATGCGCAACCAAATGAAATGCTACCCAGTCCTGCACCATCCCCATGATCAGGGATTAGACTAGAGTGCTGCAGGGTTTTCATCAGTTGACTTTTGGAACTCGATCATCAAGCCTGTCTTCCTAGTCTGGGAGCTCCGTTGAAACCTGTTAAGGCACAGCAATGCTCAGCCACAGACTGTGGTGGCTGTGTCCATGAGAGATAGCTCGTCTGGGAATTGAACCTGAATCTCCTACATGGAAGGTGAGAGTTCTACTGCTGAACCACCAGTGTCCTCAGGAATGCAGTAAAAACAAAAACAAAAAACACCAAACGAAATGCTGTTGAGTTGACTCCCACTCACAGAGATCCTGTCAGCTTCTGACTCATGACAACAACAAAGAGATGGAATCACCGAGGTGCACAGCAACAGATGAATAGATAAACAAACTATGGTGTATTCACACAATGGGATACTGTACAATGATAAAGGACAATAATAATCTTGAGAAACATCCATAACATGGTGAAATCTGGAAGACAGTGTGCTGAGTGAAATTAATCAGATGCAAAAGGACAAATATTGTATGAGACCACTATTATAAGAAGTCAAGAAAAGGGTTAAACACAGAAGCAAATGGTCTTTGATGGTTATACAGGTGGGTAGGGAAAACCAAAAACCAAACTCATAGTGAAAATATAGAAAGAATAGAACTGCCCCATATAGCTTCCAAGGAGTGCTTGGCAGATTCAACCTGCTGACCTTTTGGTTAGCAGCTGTAACACTTGACCACTACACCACCAGGGTTTCCCAGACACGGAGTAGGTGCTCAGTAAAAACTCACTGTATACATTAAATTGCATTTGCCCAGCTGCTTCACTTGACTGACCTTCAGGTCCCACAGCAGGGCTCTTTCCCTGCTCACCGCCACAGCACCAGGCAGCACACACAGCAAGAGCTCTGGGGTATTTGCATGGATGACTGTATGAAAGAATACACGGATGTTTCCTGCAATACACGTTTCGCCCAGAGTTTAGGTGCCAAAATGCAAGCTTTGATGCCTATGCAGAACAACAAAGTGACGGGCACAAACACAAGATGTGTGTTAAATGGCATTGGATTTGGGCTGTCTTAAATTGTTACTGTCACTGAGTCAGCATCTGACTCATGACAGCCTCGTGCACAACAGAATGAAATGTTGCTGGGTCTTGTATCACGAGCCCAATGGTCTGGCGCAGACCAACTGTTCTGATTCATAAGCTGATTTTTGGGTGTAGAACGTTAGGCCTTTCCTCCTGTCCCGCATTAGTCTAAAAGCTCTGCTGAGACCTGTTTAGTATCACAGCGCTGCACAAGCCCCCTCTGGCGGGTGGGTGGTGGCTGTGCGGGGGGTCTGCTGGTGGGGAATGGACCCCAGGTCTTCCTGACACAGAAGAGCTTCTTACTCCGCTCTCCCCTCGTGCTGAAGATGCTCCCCGAAAGCAGTACTTCTCAGAGAGGAGGGAGCAGGAAGATCCCATTATAATCACCATCATGTCACTTCCAACCCCATCTCTTTGCCCCTAAAAGTTCTGAACTACTGCGTGTTCCCAGTCCTGGCCCTGGAGTGATGTGCCCTAATGAATCCCCTGTCCAGCGTTAACCTGGAGGCCGCCTTTGGCTAAAGGGTTAACTGAGATTGTGTGAAGCCTTGAACTCACGCCATGAAGCAGTTTACTCTACAGTGAGTACTCTCTTGTGTATGCTCAGCTCCACCAGGTATACCACGAGGTCAGCTGTCAAATCAGCCTGCCCTCAAGGACGAATCATCAGAAAAACTTGCCCATGAAAACATCTTTGGCTTCTCTATTGCCTTAGTCATCTAGTGCTGCTTTAACAAAAATGCCAGAAGTGGATGGCTTTAAAATGAGTTCTTATTCTGTCACCTTCTAGTAGGTTATCAGTCCAAATTCAGGGCATCGGCTCCAGGGAAAGGCTTTGTCTGTTTGTTCTGGAGGAAGGTCATTGTCCTTAATCTTCCCCTGGACTGGTAACTTGGCGCAGCGACCCTGAGTTCTTTCCAAAGGATCTGCTCAGCTCCTGGCATCGCTTCTTCATGGTATGAGGTCCCCAAATCTCTCTGCTAGCTTCTTACTTTTATATCTCAAGAGACTGCCACAGGGCACAAGACAGTCGCACACACTGAGTCCCACCTCACCAATACAGCCGCTGCCCATCCTCCCTCACTGACATCACATAGGCAGGATTTACAGTACATAGGAACGTCATGTAATATTAGGAGTCAAGGCCTAGCCAGATTGCTACAGTCTTTTTTTAGGAGAACACAATTCAGCCTATGACTTCCATCCTGGGCTTTGAGATCCCATCATATGTACACACCCTCTTCCCCACGCCTCACTCCGGGCTGCGTGGCAAAGACCAGTTTCTAATGCCGGCAATGGACACCACAGATCCTGCGTCCGGGTACAGCCGAGTCCCAGCCACACCATAGTGTTGCCTTAAGACCTCTGTCCTCCATCTTCACCAAGAGTTGCTGGAGGCTAGAGACAGTCACATGGTGTCTTGGTGGGCTGCCATCAGGGCCTGGCACATGCTGATGTCCAGTAAATATTTATTGACTTGAATTGAACTGAAATTCTTAGAATGTTGCTGCAAGTGTCAAGTTGAGACTTAAGTAGAGACCTGCATCAGCTGCGTTTTTGTGGCTCATTTCTGTTCTCAGCTGGGCAGCCCTATCAGGGCCTGCGTACTGCAAAGCCCCTGTCCTACCCTGGAATGACCTCGTTTTACTTCCCTGGTAGTGTCACCGTCTGCTCTGTCTTGGTCTGCATGTTTCTGCACGGGGTCTGCCTTACTCTCACTTGGGTTCAGCAGTGATCAAAGGGACTTTTTCCTGCTCCAGCTTTCTGATAGATCCACAGAAACATGGATACCACTGTTTCTGTTTATCACAGTAAACATGCTCTTCCAGCACAGCTGTATGTGTAAGGGTGTGTGTGTGTGTGTGTATGCTGCAGTGTTTGCTATTTAACTGCATCCTATCCAGTGTTGGAAACCCTAGTTGTGTAGTGGTTAACTGCTACATCTGCTACCCAAAAGGTCAGCAGGTCAAATCTACCAGGTGCTCCTAGAAACCCTAGGAGGCAGTTCTACTCTGTCCTACAAAGTTGCTAGGAGTTGGAATCAGCTCGGTGATAGTGGATTTGGTTTTTAGTTTATCCACTGTTACCTGTGATGCCTTCTGACTTTCTATAGAAATCAACAAAACCTACTGCTGCTGTGTTGATTCTGATTTACAGTGACCCTATAGGACAGGGAGGAATTGTCCCATAGTTTCCAAGGGGTGCCTGGTTGATTTGAACTGCTGATCTTTCAATTAACAGAGGTAGCTGTTAGCTATACACACTCATACCCACACCCACACCCACACCCACACCCACACCCACACCCACACCCACACCCACACCCACACCCACACCCACACCCACACCCACACCCACACCCACACCCACACCCACACCCACACCCACACCCACACCCACACCCACACCCACACCCACACCCACACCCACACCCACACCCACACCCACACCCACACCCACACCCACACCCACACCCACACCCACACCCACACCCACACCCACACCCACACCCACACCCACACCCACACCCACACCCACACCCACACCCACACGCACATGCTTTCTACGTAAGAAGTCCTTTGACCAACCAACCAACCAGCCAACCAACCAACCAATCAACCAGCCAACCAGCAAGGCAGTTTCTGTTGCGTTGTCTCTGAGTCACGGTGCCCCATGTACTTCAGGATAGGACTGTGACCCATAAGGTTCTCATGGCTGTGACCTTTGGGAGCAGATCAGCTGACTTTACTTCCCAGGTGCCTCTGGGTGAGTTTGAACTGCCAATCTTTGAGTCAGTAGCCCAGCGCTTAACTGTTTGTGCTACGTCCAGTGAGATGAGGATAGGGATGCTGAGATTTGCCTTAAAGCTTTATTTGCAATGTGAGCACACTTCTCTTTTCTTGGTATATAACTGAGATAAATAAAAGCAATTTTACACATATGCTCTTATTCACACTTTACATTAGATTGAAAAAATATCAGTTGTCCCTTTCGTAAAACATGAATATCCTTATTTATGTTCGTGAAAGATGACAGGACTGCTGACCATTATAGAAGTGGCCAAACCCCCTCCCAAAATGCCCTTTTGGCTCTGACACTGACAGTTGAGAAGGACACACTCAACAATTTGGGCTCAGAGGCTGAATTGTCATCTGGACATATAGTTGAGGGGAATTACCTGGTGTGTTTACCCAACTCCAGCTGTACCATCTGAAAATAGTTTCATTTGTGTACTGACAGCTGGTTAGTACCTCTGCAATTGTCTTTATGCACGTGAAACTATCTTTTAGCCAGAGATCTGGTCTTAAGAACCAAACCAGCTGCCATCAAGGTGATGCTGCCTCATGATGACCCCATGTGCTCCATAGAGTTTTCAATGGTTGTGATCTTTTGGGAGCAGATTGCACAGCTTTTCATTCACAATGTCCCATGATGGGTTTGCACTGTCAACCTTGCAGTTAGCAGCCAAGCACTTAATCATTTATATACCCAGGTACTCCTAGATTTGGTCTTAGGGTCCCCAAAACTCAGTCCTATGAATCTCATCCCTACACAGGATCATTTGTTTATTCATCTCACAAATGTTTATTGAGCACCTATTCTGTGCCAGACCATACATGGTAGGAAATCACAGCAGGTGAACACAGCGGCAAAAACCCTTGCTCTCTGGAGATTAGTGAGGAGTATCCTTGAGAGAAATTTTTGGATGAAGTTCATTTTTATTACTTGATAAAGATTTGGGTTATACAGCTGTGTGCATTTATCACAGCTTGTTGAATGGTATATGCATATGTATATGTGTATGTGTATGCACATGCGTATGTATATGTATACATAAGTATAAATTTACTATGTTTAAATTTTACCTCCAAAAATAAAGAATTGCAAACAAATATTAGTGCTGGGTGCTGATATACAGGCTGAAGTGGTTGAAGGTTAGCATACTGGTATCTGCAACTTCTTTTGAAATCTGTCTAAAAATAAGATGCATCCATGGGTGGATAGAAGGGTGGAACAGTGGTTAGATATGTTTGAAAGCAAATGTTGCAGAATGTTACAAATGTAGATCTTGGGTGGTGGTCAGGCGGGGGTTCACTGCACAGGTCTTTCAGACTTTATATTTTAGGTACTTGAAGACCAAACTCATTGTTGTCCAGTCAATTCTGGCTCATAGCAACCCTATGGGACAGAGTAGCAACTGCCCTGTCGGGCTTCCAAGGAGCAACTGTGGATTCAAAAGGCCAGCCTTTAGGCTAGCAGCTGAGCTCTTAGCCACTGTGAAGCCACAGGTTCTCTAAAGTACGTAATGTTTCTGTCACACAAACATCACAAATGAGGTGCTTTAGAGAATAGAAATTTTGTTTTCCACAGTTTTTTTAAAATTATGATGAAATGAAAATGTACATTCCCATATAAATTTACATGCCCACCTGTATGCAGCTCCCACTGCTCTCCCTGCCTGGTGACAGCGCACTCTTCCTCTCTGCTCTGTACATGTCTTATCCTCCCAACAATCTCCTATCCTCTCGTCTCCACCCACTCCCCTTCTTCCAGTAAGAGGTCAGCAGGATGACATCCTATAGATGCTTAGAACCATAAACTGCACACATGGTACAGTCACTCTGTGTCCCCAAGTCCAATCCATTCCTGTCTGAGAGTTGATCTCCATTATGATTTACGGACAGGGGCAGCATCAGGGCCAGAGGCCATACTCCCAGGAGGACTCTGACACCCTTGGACCATCAGTTGCAGTCTTTTAATGGAGATCTCAGGGTGGAACCCTTTTTATTCTTGTGTTGCTAGTGAGACTCAACTTTGTGAGCTCCATCACAGTTATCACTGGTGGTGGCTGGACATCATCCAGTTCTTCAGGTCACAAGTCAATGTAGTCACCACTCACGTGGATCTCTCTGTCTTCTGAATTCTCTTTCACCCCTGTTGTTTTGCTCTTTGGTGATCATCCATTTCTGCTTAGTTGTGACCATTCGCTATACCCTCAGACGGCAGCTTGGCAACTTTTTAAGACCCCAGACCCGACTCGCTAATTTGGGGTGCAGAGGGCTCTCGTAGCAAAACGTTTAGTTGTGCCAATTGGCCTTGATTACCCCTGAGAGCATGGTCCCCAGCCCCCCGCCCCAGCTACTCTGTCCTTGCAATATTGGGTTAAGATGGGAGGAGTAGCCATGTTATGTTGAAGTCCAGTTAATACTGATCTTCTTTCTAATGTGTGCTGTCACAGATTTCACCCAACCAAATTTCTATCAACTATCTAACCTAAACCCTCCCCATCCCCACACTTGCAACTGTCAAAGAATCTTTTCTTCTATGCATGAATCTGTTTTTAAGTTCTTATCATTGGGGTCTCATACAATATTTATCCTTTTGTTGCTGACTACTTTTACTCAACATAATGTCCTCCAATTGAAACTAGGTTATGAGATGTTTCCTAAAATCATTGTTGTTCTTTTTCATTGCATAGTGTTCCATTGAGTATATATATCATAGTTCACACGGTAAACTGTTGTTAGGCATCTGAGTTGATTCCATAGTTTTGCTATTGTGGACTGTGCTGCAATAAACATTTGTGTGCATTTATCAGTTGGTGTGAATGGTCTGGGTTCTGCAGGATATATTCCGAGCCATGGAATTACTAGGTCAAGTGGTATATCTAGATCCAGCTTTTAAGGAGGCACCAGATAGTTTTCCAAAGAAGTTGCACCATTTTGCAATCCCACCAGCAGTGTAGGAGAGTACCAATTTCTCCACAGCCTCTCCAGTATTTGCTGTTCTGGGTTTTTTGGATCATGGCCAACCTTGTTGGAGTGAGATGGTATCTCATTGTAGTTTTGATATGAATTTCTTTAAAAGCTAATGATTTGTGAGTATGTCCACATGTGTTTTTTGGCTGCCTGGATCTCCTCTTGAGAGAAGTGTTTGTCCATATCCTTTGCCCATCACTTAATTGGATGATTTATCTTTTTCTTATTGATATTTGCAGTACCTTATGCTGGCTATGGAGTATGGAGATCAGGCATTGGCCTGACATATAGTTGCCACATATTTTTTCCCATTCTGTAGGTGGCCTTTTAATTCTATTAATAAAGTCTTTTGATGAGCAAAAGTGTTTGATTCTCAATAGTTCCCATTTATCTACTTTCTCTTCTGTTGTTCGTGGTTTGTTTGACAGATTTTGAAGTCTGTCTACATTGTGTATTAAAACTTCCATTGTTGTTCCTTCTTCTTCTTGGATGAACTTTGTTGTTTTAGATTTGGTATTTAGATCTTTTATCCGGTTTGAGTTGGTTTTTGTATAAGGTGTAAAATACGGGTCTTGTTTTAATTTTTTGCAGATGGATATCCAATTTTGCTAGCACCATCTGTTGAAGAGATTGTTTCTTTCCCAGCTTAATGTCTTAGGGCATTTGTCGATTATCAACTGTTCATAGGATGAGGATGTCATCTCTGGGGTCTCAATTCTGTTGCATTGATCTATCTGTCTCTTTTTGCACTAGTACCAGGCTGTTTTGAGTACTATGGCAGTGTAATAGGTCCTAAAGTCAGGTAGTGAGAGGCCTCTCAGTGTGTTTTTCTTCAGTAGTACTTTGCTTATCCGGGCACTTCTTCCCTTTCCAAATAAAATTGTTAATTTCTTTCTCCTTCCCATTAAAAAATGTCAGTGGAATTTGTACTGGGATTGCATTATATAAGTAGACTGCTTTGGGCAAAATAGACATTTTCACAATGTTAAGTCTTCCTATCCACGAGCAGGGTAGGTTTCTCCATTTATGTAAGTCTGTCTTAGTTTCTTGTAGTAAGGACTTGTAGTTCTCTTTGTAAAGGTCTGTTATTTTTCTGGTTAGGTTTATTCCTAGGTACTCTATCTCCTTAGGGGCTATAGTAAATGGTATTGACTTGGTCATTTCTTCCTTAATAATCTCATAGTTGGTATAAAGGAATCCTACTGATTTACTTATTGTTTATCTTGTATCCTGAGACTTTGCTGAACTCTTCTATCAGTTTGTGTTTACTTATGGATTCTTTAGGATTCTCTGCATATATAATCATATCATGTGCAAATAGGGAGATTTCTACTTTCTTCCCTATGCAGATGCCCTTTATTTCTTGGTATTGTCTACCTGCTCTGGCCAGAACTTCTAGTATAATGCTGAATAGGAGAGGTGACAGTAGGAGTCTTTGTCTAGTTCCTGTTCTCAGGGGAAACTGTTTCAATCTCTCTCCATTCAGGATGATGTAGGCAGTTGGCTTTGTACAAATGATCTTTATTGCACTGAGGAATTTGCTGTCCATTCCTATTTTGCTGAGAGTTTTCAGCATGAATGGGTTGGACTTTATCAAATGTCTTTTTTTTTGCATCAGTAGACAAAATCAGGTGATTCTTCTCTTTTGTGTTATTTCTGTGGTTGGTCACAGTAATTGTTTTTCTGATGTTGAAACAGCCTTGCATCCCTGGTATGAATCCAACTTGGTCATGATGGGTTATTTATTTGATGTGTTGTTGTATTCTATTGGCAAGAATTTTGTTGAAGATTTTTGCATCTAGATTCATGACTGATATTGGGCTGTAGTTTTCCTTTTTGGTTGGGTCTTTCCCTGGCTTTGGTACCAGGGTTATGCTGGCTTCCTAGAATGAATTTGGGAATATTCCATCCCTTTCTATACTGTGAAATAGTCTCAGTAGTACTGAAGACAACTTTTCTCTAAAAGCTTGGTAGAATTCTGCAGTGAAGCCACTTAGGCCAGAGCTTTTTTTCGTTAGTAGCTTTTTGATGACTTTTTCAATCTCTTCCATTGTGATGGGTTTATTAAGTTGTTCTGCTTCACTTTAAGATAATTTGGGTAGGTGATATGAATCAAGGAATTTGTCCATTTCCTCTAGGTTTTCAAATTTGTTAGAATGCAGTCTTTCATAGTATTCTATTATGACTTTTTTGATTTCTGTTGGATCTGTTATGACAACTCCCCTCTCGTTTCTTATTTGGGTTATTTGTTTCCTTTCCTGTTTTTGTTTAGTAAGTTTAGCTGATGGCTTGTCAATTATGTTGATCTTTTCAAAAAACCAGCTTTTGGTCTTTTCAATTTTTTCACTTGTTCTTCTATTCTCTAATTTGTTTAGTTCTGCTCTAATCTTTATGATCTGTTTTCTTCTGGTGACTGAGGGGTTCCTCTCTTGTTCTTTCTCTACTTGTTCAAGCTGTAGGGTTAGTTCTTTGATTTGGTTTCTTTCTTCCTTTCAGATGTGTGCATTTATGGAGATTAACGGACCTCTGAGCACTGCTTTGGCTGTATCCCATAGGTTCTGGTAGGAAGTGTTTTCATTCTCATTGAAATCCATAAATTTCTTTATTGCATCCTTGATTTCTTCTATAACTTATGGGGTTTTCAGCAAAATGCTGTTCAGTTTCCATGAGTTCCACTTTCTATGTTTTGTGTGCTATTGATTTTGACTTTTACGGCTTTATGAGAAGATGCTTTGGATTAATTCAATGGTATGGATTTTGTTGAGACTTGCTTTATGTCCTAACACTTGGTCTATTCTGAAGAATGTTCCATGTGCACTGCAGAAGGAGGTGTAGTTGTCCGCTGATGGATAGAAAGTTCTGTATATGTCAATGAGGTCTAGATGGTTAATTGTGGCAATAAGGTCTTTTGTGTCTTTACTGAGCTTTTTTCTTGATGATCTGTCCAATATTGAGAGTGGAATGTTGAAGTCTCCCATTGTTATTGTGGATTGATCTATCTCCTTTATGAGTGTAGTCAGTGTTTCTTTGATGTATTTCAGTGCTCCAATACTACGTACATAAATATTTACTATCATTATGTCCTGTTTGTGTACTGAACCTCTCTGCCATAAATAGTGTCTGTTCTTGTCCATCATGGTGGATTTTACATTATAATCTATTTTATCTTAGAGTATAATTGCCACACCTGCTCTTCTTTGTGTATTGTTAGCTTGATATATGTTCTTCCATCCTTTAAGTTTCAATTTGTTCATATCTTTAAGTCTAAGGTGAGTGTCTTGTAGGCAACATATGGATGGGTTGTGTCTTTTGATGTTACTTGATGTCTCTTTACTGGAACATTCAGTCCACTCACATTCAATGTGATTATTGATAGGTATGTGTTCAGTGCTGCCACTGTAATGTGGTTATTTTTGTGTTGATGTTGTCTCTGTTGTTCTTATTAATCTGTTTTGGGACACTCTTCTTTATGAGTAGATTTTTCACCTTTTTCAGGGTCGGTTTTGTGGTTGTTGAGACTCCTGTATTACATTTCTTGATTTGATATGTTGCACTTTTATTGGTTGTATAACTACCCTTATGATCCCCCTTGATAAAATATGTATAAACCCAATTTCAATTACTACCATTCTTATCAACTTCCTCTCCATCTGGAAGGACTGTAACAACTGTAGTACATCCCTCTTTTTAATATGATGATGTTTTAGTCAGCTAGGGCTGCTCTAACAGAAATATCACAGAGTGGATGGCTTTAACAAAGAAAGATTTATTCTTACACAGTCCGGTAGGTTGCAAGTCCATATTCAGGGTATCCGCTCCAGGGAAAGACTTTCTCCTTGTTGGCTCTAGAGGAAAGTCCGGTATTGCATCAGTCTTTGTCCAGGGAGAGTCCTGATGCAAGAACCTCTGGTCTGAAGGACGCGCTCTGCTCCCTGTGCTGCTTGCTTGATGGTAGCGAGGTTCTCAAATTGTCCTTTGTTCCTTTTTCCTTTTATTCCTCGCAAGCTAAAAGCATTAAGGGTGGGGCAAGCCATACTCCAGGGAAACTCCCCCCACAGCAGGAATTCACAGCCCCACCCTAATCCTTTAACATATAGGTTAGCAAAACCACACAATGGAGGACAGTCCCAAGATACTGGGAACCATATCCCAGCCACGTGGCTGCACACATTTTTGGGGGGACACAATTCCAACCATGACAGATGACATCATAGTTTTCATGATATGATCATTGAATTATTTCTTTCACTATTATAGCTTTGATTGAGTTTGGAGCCTTCCCTAACTGAGTAGGATTCTGGGTGATGTGTTCTACATTTGCTTCTAAAGTATAAAGTTAGTGGTTTTGTTCTTGTAATCCAAGAGATTCTTTCAGTATTTCTTGTAGTTTTGGTTTGGTTTTTACAAAGTCTCTGAGTTTCTGTTTATCTGTGAATGTCTTAATTTCATCCTTATATTTGAAAGATAGTTTTGTAGGATATACAATTCTTGTTTGGAAGTTCTTCTCCTTCAAGGCTTTGAATGTGTCATGACACTGTCTCCATGCCAGCATTGTTTCTGCTGAGAAATCCAAAGAAAGCCCACAAGGTTTCCCTCTGAATGTTAGCTTTGCTTTGAGGCTTGCTCCCTTTAAGAGTTTCTGCTTGTGTTTTGTTCTGTTAAGCTTGTTTATAATATGTCTTGGAGTCTTTCTTTTGGAATCTGTATTGAGTGGGGTTGAATATGTATGTTGGATATCTATACTTTCTTCTTTCATAATTTCTGGGAAGCTTTCTGTCAGCAGCTCAGCAGCAATACTCTCTGTGTTCTTGTGTGTTACTCCCTGTTCAGGAAGTCCAATTAATTGTAGATTGTTCCTCTTAATAGAGTCCCACATGCTTCCTAATGCTTCTTCATTTTTCTTGTTTCTTTTTTCTGATTTCTCCTCATAGATGCTGGAATCAGTAGCTCTGTCTTCCAAATCAGAAATTCTCTTTTCCATTTGTTCCATTCTGTTTTCTTGGCTTTGAATTGAAGTCTCTATGTCTTTGATCTTGTTCTTGATCTGTTGGATTTCAGAGTACTGGTGTTCCATCAGATTGAACAGCTTGCTTAATTTTTCATTTTGCTCTGCTGCATTTTGTACGAGGTCTAGGAGGACTATTTATATAATCCTTTTGTATACACCTTCCAATAGTTCCAGAAAGGTTTCTTCATCTGGGAAGTTCTTTGGTGCTTTCTTTTGGGGTCCTTTTGAAGCTGTGTGTGATTTCTTGGTTATGGTTTTCTCAGAGTTTGTTGCTTTTTGGCTTCATGTGAGTCAATAGAAGTTGGAAGAGATGCTGTGAGGATGGACTGCAGCTGTTTCTCTAGGCTGCCTTAAAATGAGAGGTAAAAAGTATCTGACAACTTTCAAAGTCAGTCAGGTTTTCAGGTGTCTCAGTCCCTCTTCCCAGCTGACAAAGTAAGCACCACTATACTGAACCCCAGATGTTATGACTAGCTCAAAATAAGGAAAGACTACTGCCCTGCTGGCCTCCACTGTTGTGCCACAACGGTAGGTGACACTGTGTAGAATGCTGCTTTTCTGCAGCAACAGCACTCTCGTCTGGGTAGTTGCTGCCTCTCAGCCCAGGAATTAGGTCCAGCTGAGGCTTATATATGGGTATCTCTGCCTCCCAGTGGAACAAGATGGTGTCCCACACAAGCTCACCTCCTGGCTGGGTTCAGGCTGCTCTATGGGGGAGATGGAAAGAGAGGCCAAAGGTACTGAGATGCACAGGGTCCACAGCCTCTGTTGCCAGGCCCCAGCTATAGGCAACGCTGTGTAAAATACTGCTTTTATGCCAGAAGAGTGCTCCCCCCAGGCAGGTGCTACCCCCCAGCCTAGTAACTAAGTCCATCTGGGGCCCCTGTATGGGTGTATCAACCTCCCAGTGGATCAAGATGGCATCCCACACAATTTTCCAGCCTGGCTGGTCCAGGCTACTCTGTGGCATGAGTGGAAAGAGAGGCCAAATGTGCTGAGATACACAGTCCAAAGCTGCACTCTCAAAATACGGCAGTTTTGCTCGCCCATCCCACCAGCGATGTGTCTGAGATTAGTGGCTAGTCAAGTCCCAGCTCCACCTGATGGCTAAGACAGAGGAAAAAAAAAAAGTTAAAATTGTGAGTTACCTTCAGTCCATGCAAGCCTACACTTGCTGAGAGTGTGGTCAGTGAAAGAGAGAAGGTTTTCCATTCAGTGGCATGAAGTCCAAATTAACAGCCCTATGCTGTGTCCTAGGGCTCACTAGATGTCCAGAAGACTCCATTTAATTAGCAACTCTGGTCTTGGTTTCCAGAGGGATTTAGGGAGATGTGTGTTTAGTCCTCCATCTTGACTCTGTCCCTGTTTTCCACAGTTTTGGAGGCTAGGAGTCTGAATTTGGGGTGCCAGCTCTATAGGTTGGTCCTTTATCTCTTTCAGCTTCTAGATGTTGCCAGCAATCCCTCATATTCCTGGGCTTATAAATGTACTGGCCTCTGTCTTCACAAGGTGACACCCCCTGATATGTGAGTGTCTGTTTGGGTCTTTCTGTGAGAGAATACTTAGATGGGATTAGACTGAGGACTCACCCCGTTCTAGCATGATTTCGTTAATGTAACAAAATCCCTGTACTTCCAAATAGGGTAAAATCTACAGGAACAGGGTTAGGACTTCAGGATACATTGTTGGGGGAGGACATTTCAATCTGTAACACTTGGATATTTAGAAATTTTTATAAAATGTTGAAAGAAGATGGAAATCAAAATGAAATACACATGAATAAAAAAAGTCATCCTCCTCCAGTGGAATCCACATTCCAATGGGAGGAGCGGGACAGTATTGAGTACGTTACTAAAACTCCTTGCTGTGGAGTTGAGTCTGACTTGTAGAAGCCATATAGGACAGAGTAGAACTGCCAAAGGGTTTCCTAGGATCACCTGGTGGATTCAAACTGCTGATCTTTTGGAACAGGCAGAGTAAAATAAGTCACTGCACTTTGAACATGACCTGCACCATTTTGCATTCTGATTCTGTCACTAAACATAAATCCATTGTTTCTCTTAGTTTTTGTAAAGATTAAGGACTAATCTATGTGCTTTTCAAACCAAGAAAACTAAACCCACTGCCACAGACCTGATTTCAACTATATAGTAACCCTGTAGAACACAGTAGAACTGCCCTATAAGGTTTCCACAGAGCGCCCGTGGATGCGAAGTGCTCTCTTTAGGATTGTAGAAAAACAAGTGACAATAATCTAAAGACCATAACAGAAAAAACAAAAGAATCTGTCAAGAGATTATATGAGAGCCAGACCACCTCGAGGCCCCAAATACCAATTAAGATGTCAACACATCTGAGATGCGGCTATTGTGACCATCTAAAGAAGATTAACTTTCTACAAATTCCTGGGGCTCATAAATCCTTATCCTCTTCTCCTATAAAACCTCCAGCTAGTCTCCATTTCAGGGAAGCAGATTTTGAGGAATCAATCCCCTTTATCTCCTTGCCTACCAGTATGCAATAAATGTCTTGCTTCTTATCTCACCCCTTCTCAAAGATTGGCCGTTTGCAGCAGGCAACACCAGCTCTGCTCAAGTTTGCAGTAACCCTTTTGGTTAGCAGCTGTAGCTCTTCACCACTGCATCACCCAGGCTTCATCTAGTAATGAATTTTGTGAAGAAAAATGAAGCAGTGGAGGGTATGGGCAGTGCTGGGGTAGGGGCACTGGCCACTTTAAATAGGTTGTCAGGGAAAGCCTGAGGCAGTGAAGGGGCAGCCATGTGGATTCCAGGCAGAGAGGATACCACTGCCGAGGTCCTGAGACCAAATGCATGGATGTTCAAGAAACAGCAAGGAGGATAGTGGGCTAAAGTGGAGGAAGTGAGGGAAAGGATAGTAAGTGATAAGGGTGGAGGGGCTCTAGGCTTAGAGATACGTGATAGGAACCTTGCTGAGTCGCTGAGAGATGGAGCCAACGAAAGGCTCCTGAGCAGAAGTGTGAAACAGTGACTTATGTTTTACCAGACTCCCTTGGGCTGTTCTGGTGAGGTCAGAGTGTGGGTGGTCGAGAGCAGAGGCAGGAGAGTCACAACTCAGACTCACAAGACCACCCCAAAGGTCCAGGTGAGAGGGGGTGGCATCTGGGCCAGGGTAGAAGCCGTGGTGTGTTCCAATGCAGGTGGCTTCTTGGTATGTTTTTAAAGTAGAACCAACAGGATTTGCTTGTATTCTGGAAGTGAGATGGGAGAGAAACAGAGGAGTCAATGCACTCCAAGGTTTGAATATGAGTATCTGGTGGAGTTGCTATTGCCTGCAATGTAGGAGACTGAGGCGCAAGGGAACAACAGCAGGGAGGGATGAAGAGTTGAGGGAGAGAGAGGGTGTCCCTCCAGTTCATTGGTAAATGGGGGCTTGAGAGAGATTGTGTGGGAAATTCAGGACCACACAGAGGTGGGGACCTTCAGTTATAGCCTAAGGACATAGGAGAAATCAAGAGACCTAGCCTGGCCTGCCAAATTCTGGCTTTGCTGGGCTCTGAGGGCTGACCCTGGCCTGGCTCCTGAGCTGAGAAGTAGATGGGCTGTAGCGCAGCCTCTGTCAGATGAGTGTGTCCCATGATCCCAATCCCACCCCTGTCTTGGGCATGTGAGTGTCCATCAACAACTTGAAGCTTATCTGCCCAGTGGTGGAGGTGGGAGGGTAGAGTGGGATGAGGTAGGGGTGAGGTGAGGGTGTGTAGGGAGGGTGGGGAAAGGTGGGGTGAGGAGGGTTTGTGTGGAACAGCCTAGGGGCAGGGCTGTGCCTTTGGTTGGTGGGGAAAGGACGCATAATAAAGGCTTCACTGTTTTCTGGGATGACCACATCACCTGTTTGTCAGTTTGTTGTACTGTGGTGGCTTGCCTGTTGCTGTGATGCTGGAAGCTATGCCATTGCTATTTCAAATGTCAGCAGGGTCACCTATGGTGAACAGGTTTCAGTGGGACTCCCAGACTAAGAGAGCCTAGGAAGAAAAGCCTAGAAATCTACTACTGAAAATAAGCCATTGAAAATTTTATGGAGAATGACAGAATATTGTTTGATAGTTTGGAAGGCACTACACAATGACCACAACAATGGACTATACCAGTGGTCAAGGAGATGGTGCAGAGCAGGGCGACATTGCACTCTCTTGTACATAGACTCATCACGAGCTACCGCTGGCTTGATGACAGCTACCAACAGTAACACGGGGGAGACAAGCTGTGTTTGTTTGGCTGAGGCCGTCCTGGTTTTAAGATTGAGAGTTCTACATCCCCGGAAATTCTACAATCCTGGGAAAGCCAGGACAGTTGGTCATTCTCTGCCCACGTTCTGGGCAGGACTCTCAAACTTTTTTTGCACTCAATTGTCATGCTGATTTACTACTTTCAAAATGCAGTAATGACACCCCTTTTGGAAGATGGGTTCATGGTGAATGATGGCACCCCTATCAACATCCTCCTGATTTAGGAAATAATATTGAAATCCTTATTCCCTGTCCTTGAGCGTAGGGAAGGTGACCCAACGGGAGCTGGACTCACAAAGACGCATTAACTGGGCACTAAGATAAAGACAATCTTGGAAAATACCTTTTAGGGAATCTTTCACATAAGCCAATAAAACAACACAGAAGGCTTTCCATGCTTTACTTTCTCTATGAGAGTTTAATGAATGGAAAATTTGTTGGACCAATGAAAACTCTCGACTGTCATTACTGAAACCTGTACTAGTGATTGTTAAGAAAATGAAAAAACCAAACCCACTACTGTTGAGTTGATTTCTACTCATAGTGACTCCATAGAGTTTCCAAGGAGAGCCTGGTGGATCTGAACTGTCAACCTTTTGGTTAGCAGGTATAGCACTTAATGACTATGCCACCAAGGTTTCTGGTGATCATGAAGAAAGTTGATTAAAAATGTAGGATCACAATTTCTAGTCAATTTGTGAAAAGGTAAAGCTTTCAAGAGTTTCACTGATTGTAATGTTAATGTATACTGGTGATTCTAAGATGTTTCTTGGACTTGAGCAGATATGGCTGTTGCAGCATACTTGATCAATTTCCCACTTTTGCCTTTTTGAATATGAGGACTGACAATTTACTTTGTGAACTCATTCTAGAAAAAGTGCTACATACCTCGTTGCTAAATATCACTACAGTCACTTTTGAAGTACTCCCCTTGGAAAGCTATGCACCAGAGTCAGTGCCTAGTTCACCATTTGAAGCAGTTTTAGAATTTTTTTTTTCTGGAATGGCCATCACAGCTGTTGTCACACTACCTTTGATATCCCGAATGTCATCAAAATGTCTTCTTTTCAATATTTCCTTCCTCTTCGGGTTAAGAAAAAAGTTGTTGGGGGCCAGATCAGGTGAGTAGAGAATGTGTTTCCATATAATTATTTGTTCACTGGCTAAAAACTTCCTCACAAACAACTAGACAATTAAGTTAGTAAACTTGCCACTGTGCCACTGTGTACAATGGTCATGCCAGAACGGCCACAGTGAAGCAAAGCTCCCTCATGAGGCCCACTGAATTCATAACTCCCCTCCTTGTGATGGGACCAGACTCACCAATTCAGCTCAGATACCAGGTATTCTGTTAAAAAGTGGAATAGAGAAATATATTGATGATCCATGTTTTGTAATAACTAAAATCCAATAATATAACTTGTTAATTAAGTACAGAGGGGAAAAATAAACATAGGTTACAGGAGAGAGAAGAAGAAATGATCTTGCAACATGAGACGATGCTCATTTGATAAGTTTGTACTGTAAATACCATACATTGCTGCAGGTCTGCCAGGAATGTTGGATTGCTTTTCTGCCTTCTTACTGAATGAAGACTAGACTTATGAATAAAGTTTTTTTCCCTCCTTCTTATTTAAAGCTTCACAATAAAAACATGAATTGGTAAAGGCAAAAGCAATCTATGATGATTTGCATTTAGGTGATACCCAGAGGAAGCATTGCTGTCCTGTGGTGCTGCTAGAAATTGTGATTGAAGAGAAATCAAATCTTCAGTATGTTAAAACAAGAAGCCATCAGAAGAGCAGTTGTGATCAATCCCCAGATCATCTTTTAAGCTGCTGACTTTCTGGGTTATCACAAGTTGTTCCAAAACCACAGAGGGGGCCGCTTGGCTTCTGAGAGCCCAGCGCGCCTCACTCAAGGAGACCGACTATTTGAAATATATCTGTGATTGAAAATACTTAAGCGTGAGGCCTCCAGTGTTCTCCCTTTTCAAGGTGACAGTAATTGAAGGATGGTGCCATGCAATTCTGACATTTATGACTCAGCTGCAGAAAAGGTCAGTTTCCTTTTGGATCTGCCCTGGAGCCAGCAGGAGGGGGACGCTGAGATGTCACGTTCCATTTCTGATAGTTTCAGGGATGCTTTGATTAATAACAGCTTCAATTTGCAGCATATAATTATGAGCTCCCTCTACTCTCCACTGTACAAAATGACAGGCTCTGAATAAATAAAGCTACAAATTTGCCACAAAAGCGGTTGAATGGAGGCCCATTAGAGCTTGAGAGGAAGTGACTTTCTTAAGAAATAAATTCTCTTCCTCCTCAGGTGAGCCCTGGTGCTACGAAGGGCTTTTAGGCTGATCATACAGGGCCTGGAATGCTGTGCTAATTAGGTTGGACTTTATCTTGAGGGCAATGGGGAACTACTGGTAACTTGTAACAGGAGAAGAAATACAGTTATATTTGATCTTTTGCCTGGTCACTTGGTTGCCATGTAGTGGTGACTTGGGATTGGGATGGAGATAGGAGACAATACCACTGGAGGTAGGAATTCCAGTTAGGAGGGAGGCTATAGGTACAGCTTGAACCAAAGAACAGGTAGGGATGGGGAGAAGGAGATACCAACAGGTCTTGATAATCTGCTATGTGAGAAAGAGAGAGCTGATGAGAGTGACTCGGACTCAGGCTGGCCAAATAACTATCAAATCTGTCATGGACTGAACTGTGTCCTCCCAAAATATCTATTAACTTGGCAAGGCCATGATTCCCTGTACTGCGTGATTGTCTGCCGTTTTAACATCTGATGTGATTTTCTTACATGTTGCGAACCCTGCCTCGATCATGCTAATGAGATAGGATTAGTGGCAGTTACTGAGACAGGACTGAGTCTTCAAGGTTAGATTGTGTTTTAAGCACATCTCTTTTGAGACAGAAAAGAGAGAAGTGGTCAGGGAGACAGAAGGATCTCATATTGCCAAGAAAGCAATGTCAGGAGAAGAGAGTATCCTTTGGCCCTGGGGTCCCTGCACTGAGAAACTCCTAGTCCAAGAGAAGCGCATTGACAAGGAACTTCTTCCAGAGCCCGCACAGACAGAAAGAATTACCCTGGATCTGATTCTCTGAATTTGGACTTGTAGCCTCTTGACTATGAGAAACCAAATTTCAGTTTGTTGGACCCACCGCCTACCTGTAGTTATTTCTGTTATAACAGCATCAAATAACTAAGATGAAGTCTTTCATTAGAAGATTGTGGCCAATGGTGTCCGCTGAGACTGTCTTGCAGAGACTGTGAGTCAGAGCTATGCCTGCCCAGGTCAGAGTCTTTCAGGTCAAAGAGTGGATTGTGGTAGTCATTCTGGGCACAGGACCCCAGAGCCAGAGGATGTACTTGGGTTGGAACTCTGAAGGCTGGGTCTGGGCCCAGTTGCAACAGCGATGGTTCCAGGAATTAGCCATCATTGGTACACGGGGAGGAGAATCTGGGCTGGCTGCTGTTACAGAAAACAAGGTGTGCTCCCAGGATTATAAAGGGAAAGCACTCACCCTGTAGCAGGGCCACTTATGGCAACAGTGTTGTTTTTGAGATGAACAGAGAGGATCAGAGTTCAGTCTGTGATCAGAGCATAGAACAGTCTATGACTAAGTCAGGGCTTAGTCTGTAACCAGAGCCAAAGTTCAAGGTCTGACCAGGAATAATGGTTACTCCAGAATGAAGCTCAGAGTTTGCCAAGGTCATGGTTTGGTAAATAATGGGGATGTGGGATAAGCCGATTGAGTGTATTGTGAAAGCAAATTCCCGGATACTTTCTTACAGTTTCTCTACCACACTATAGGCTATACCAGGTGGTTTCAACCGCAGAGTGGAGGCTGTATTAGCTCAGCATCTCCGTTGAATTTCAAATTCCTGGGAGGGAAAGAGAATTTGACTGACTCAGTTTGGGTTAAGTGCCTGTTACTGTATCAATCATCCACAGCCAAGTGGATTGGGTATCCTAAGGTTATGGGAAGCCCCCTGCTGTGTACAGGGTAATTCACAGAGAAGAGGGTACTATTATGAACCAGAAGACCACCCATTTGTGTCTATTTGTAGAAGCGTTGTAACACCTTTCTTGGATGGCCACCGCTGGTATTTCTGGCCTCGTTTTACATCTGAGGATCTCGACGACAGAATGGGTCATAATAGATCCAACTGAGTGAGCTTCTTTTCTGAACCAGACACACTGCTGAGTGTCAGCAGTCACTGTGAGTAGGAATTGACTTGAAGGCAGTGGGTAGGGGAAGCTACTTTTATTATTTACAGGCTGAGAATGAGGCCTCCAGAACCGAAGGGCAAAGAGCTGGTAAGTGTCTCAGTCTGGATTGAACCTGGGTCTGACGCCGAAGCCTGTGCTGTTAATTGCCTTCCTCCGCTGTCCAGGAGAGGCCCCAGGCAAGGGCAGAAAGAAACAGAGGGATCTTGAAAGCACGTACGCAATGCCACCGCTCACCCGCAGACAGATGTGAGAAGATCAGTTAGTAACACTGTGACCTCTAAGGAGACCTTTTGGAAGTGTGGGACATGCTGGCACACGGCATCTGAGCCAATGCCTGTTACTGGGCCACTGTCGTGCTGGGAGCCTGATGATGTGGGTCTTTTGGGACTGCGAGGCTGGGTCTTTTCCTCACAGCTTGTCATTCAACCCAGCTCTTGCATTGACTCCGTGATGTTGCCAATGTTCTTGTGTCTCTTTTTGTTGCAAAGTCTGCAATTGGAACCAGTATTTCAATAAAAGCCTGATTTAAGTCACACAATGTGGAAGGATTAACGCCATGTTTATAGGCTGAATTAATTATTGAGTGCATTTTCGGGTCCAATATAATGATTTCAACGTTGTCCTTATTAACAGGTTTCCTCCTCAGGAATTGCTACTACTATTCAAATTGGTGACCCTGTAGCAGCCTACTAGAATTTCCGTGAAGGACTCATTATTTCCGTATGTTTCATGCTTCATTTTCTGCTGAAAATGATCCGCATTAGCTAATTGTAGATGTGTTGTTCAGGTCACGGCTGCGTGGTGTGGGTTTTGTTTGGGAGCAATGGATCTCACCCCTTCCAGGCTTAGAGAAGGTGCCTCGGGGCTACAGGGTGGAGATGGTGGAGGGGCAGTCTGTATCCAAACACCAAGTAAGCGGAAAGGAAGGTTGTCTCTAAGTGACAAGTAGAAAGAAACTCAGACCCCATCACAGATCCTGATGCTACTGGATCTTCTGGTTCAGGAAGACAGAAAGAGCTCTGCTGCCCCGGGTTGGGTATCCTGCCTCTCCCACCGGATAACTGTCTTGTTTCATCATCATCACCCTCTCTAAAGTCTGGCAGGGCTCTTTGTCTCGCTGTTCCACTGGAGAAATTTCCCTGTGAAGGAAAAAGGCTTGTACAGCATCATGTGGAACCCGTGCAAAACTAGATCAACTGAAAAACCAAACCTACTGCCTTCAACTCCATTCCACATCATGGCAACTACATGTGTCACAAAGCAGCGCTGCTCTGTGGTGTTTTCTTGGCTTTAATCTTCATGGAAGCATATGGCCGGCCTTTTATTCCACAGTGTCACTGCATAGGTTTAGGTTAGTAGTTGAGAACAAATCGCCTGTGCCACAAAGATCACAGATATATAATCTGGAATTCTATAGGGTCACTGTGAATTGGAATCTGACTTGACAACAGTGGGTCGGTAGAGTTGTCTTCTCCAAGCGTAACTCAGTACCCTTAGACTGCATTAGTGTCATGGACACACATTTAATTTTTGGTTTGCCCAACACTGCTTTAGGTAACCGTATGTTTTAGGTGACTCGGTCATCTGAGCTCCGGAATTGAGCATGTGACCCAGGCCAGTCAATAAATTATTTCATGCCCCAGGATGCAATGATTTGTTGAGACATGGGCATGTGACACTAACAGCCATCACTGGGATTTCTAGAGACCCTGGGTGGCACTAAAGGCTAAGTGCTCATCTACTAACTGAAAGGTTGGCAGTTTGAATTCACCCAGAGGTACTTTGGAAGAAAGTCCTGGTGTCTACTTATAAAGAAACCCAACCTTCAAAAACCCTGCGGAGCAAAGTTCTACTCTGAAACATGTAAGGATGCCATGAGTTGAAATTGACTCAATGGCAACTTATTTTTTCTGGGATTTTGCTGAAACTCTTGAAAAAGCGATTCCCTCCATTCACTGGTTTTGCGGGCTATGAGGAAGACGTAGGCCTAGAGCCAGCTGTGGCATCTTTGTTGCCTCATGGGGACAGCTTATCTGAGGATTCAGCGAGCAAACAGTGAAGTGGGTCCTGTGACACTGTTGGAAATCTTGAAGTGGGCCACATCTAAACCCAGCTGAACCAGTGTGACACGGAACCTTTAGTGCCATGAAGCAATAGACTCCTTCCCCATGCTACTTTTTGGTTTATGTCTTCAGTTGACTTTCTAACGCTTGTAATGCAGAGAATCCTGATTATTACACTGATATCAATTGAATGGAGCATGAAGGGCTCCAGGACTTCTCCCATTCTGGAAGCTTCTTTATCCCCATGATGCCCTCAGGGTCTTCCTGCTAGCTGGCTGAGCTGTGCAGGTTGTCACTTGTGGTTGCAGATAATTGAGAAAAATATTTGGTCTGTGACTTGGGGCATTGCTCGTTAACCAGGCTTCCCCAGCTTGGTGGGGGACAGGTGGCAGAACTGGGAATAAAACCAAAATAATCAAGCCTATTGCCATCAAGTTGATTCTGACTCATATTGACCCTATATGACATAGTAGAACTGCTCCATAGAGTTTCTAAGCAGTGGTTGGTGGATTTGAACACCTACATTTTGGTTAGGAGCCGTAAGTCTTAATCACTGCACCATCAGGGCTCCAGGATAAGTACAGATGAAGGATTCTGTACATATGAGGTCTGACAATTACATTCCCAAACTTGCCACTATGTGTTTACATTGCCAGAACTGTACAAACAACTTCGTAAAGTTTCATAACCTTAACATGTCAGTGTCTCACAGCTGTGTTTGTGTCGACATGTGGCAGTGCTTTGCTGAGGCATTGTTGTTGTGTGTTTTTGTGTGCCATCTTGAGAATGTCGGAGCTTGAATTAGAGCAATGAACAAGTATTAAATTTCTTGTTAAACTTTGCAAGTGTGGAAGTGAAATCAGGGACATGTTATTCCAAGTTTATGGGGATAATGCCATAAGAAAATGACAGTGTACAAATGGGTTAGAAGTTTTTCTGATGTGAGAGAAGGCATCACTTATGAAGAAAGGTCAGAGTGACCAGTAATGAGCAGAACTGATTAAAATATTGTGAAAATCAATCGAATTGTGCATCAGAATCATTGGCTGACTGTGAGAAGCATACAAGACCAAGTAAACATTGATACAGAAAAGGAAAATCTTAACTGAGATCTTGGCATGAGAAATGTAAAAATGGTCTGAAGGAGCTCACCAATGAACAAAGGCGAAGGGAAATTGAAGTTTGCCAAGACCTTTTGGAGAATCAAGATGGTTTGGGACCAAGTTATCACTGGTAATGAAGCATGGGTGTACCAATACAATCCTGAAACAAAGTGTCAGAGTGCCCAATGGAGGTCATCCAGTTCTCCATCACCAAAAACGTTTAGTTAGTCCAAATCAACACTTTTTTGATATCAGAGTGACTGTTCATTACGAATTTGTGCCACCTGGACAAACAGTTAACCAAGTTTACTGTTTGGAAGTACTGAAAAGGATGTGTGAAGTGAGACAAAAACAACTGGGACTTTTCACCAGCAACTCATGGCTCTTGCATCACAACGTACCAGCTCACATGGCTCTGTCTGTGAGGGAGTTTTTAGCCACTGAACAAATAACTGTATTGGAACACCCTCCCTACTCACCTGATCTGGCCCCAAATGACTTTTTCTTTACTTGAAGGTAAAGGAAATATTGAAAGGAAGACATTTTGATGACATTCTGGACATCAAGGGTAATGTGATGTCAGCTCTGATGGCCGTTCCAGAAAAAAAGTTCGAAAATTGCCTTGAAGGATGGTCTAGGCACTGGCACTGGTGTATAGCTTCCCCAGGGTAGTACTTCGAAGGTAACCCTAGTAGTAATCAGCAATGAGGTATGTCACACTTTTTCTAGAAGTAGTTTGGGAACTTAACTGTCAGAACTTGTAATCATTTGGCCTGGGATCTGCTCCTGAGCAGAGCTGCCCTCCAACCTTACATATCTGGCATCATAATTTAGTGTGTCAAACTGGAGGTCATGCTGATACTTCAGACATCTAGGAAATGAGCTGGTTGACACAATGCCACCATGATCTAGTTGCATTACTCATGAGTTTGGGCAAAGAAATAAATGATGGGTTCAACATCAGGATAGTCAGGGTGAATTTCTTTGAGAATGTGACGTATGAATAGTCACTTGAAGAGATAAGGGAGTGTGTTTTGCAGACATTTGGATGAAGTCAGTGGAAACAGCCCGCACAAAGACCCTAAGATGGAAGCATGCCATGGGGGATAGCGAGGAGTCCAGCATGAGTGGTGCTGCGTAGCTGAGGGGACAAGTGGTAGACAACAAAGTTAGAGACGTGGCTGAAGGCCAGGCCGTGAAAACATGATAGGGAAGTTATCCATGTCCTAGACTGCCTGGGACAGTCTCAGTTTATTGTTATTATTCTGCTGTAATTATTACTTATTACCCTGAAGCGTGGCCCTGTTAGGACGATAAATGCCGTTAGTCTATTGCAAGGACTTTGGATGTTGCTTTGAGTGAAGTGGGTCTTGAAGTTTGAGAAAAAGGAGGAGAATTCCAGGAAGAGGAAAGAGCTTGTGCAAAGAACCCAGGGTGGGAAGGAATGACTAGATCAGATCTGTATTTCAAAGAATCATTCTGGGTCTACCGTGAAAGACGATGTGTGTGTGCGTGTGTGTGCATATGTGTATGCAAGGCAGCATGGATGTGGGAGATCAACTGGGAAAAAATAGTTGTGGCCTATATGAGGAATGATGTTTGCTTGTATGTAAGTGGCTGACAAGAGCACCTGTCACCTAGAACTGAGAATGCCCAATACCTGTTAGTTATTATCATCAACTAACAACTCTTGTCTCCCAGAACATGAAAGTGTGGCCTCCAATTTCCAGTTCTAACCAGAATCAGCTACCTTTTTTAAGGAGAAATTAATTCAGCTCTTGGTACTGGGTAAAACAGTAGATGATGTCACTCTGGTAAGACGTATCACAGGACCAATGTCTTCACAGAATTTCAAAAAAATTTAATCTAATAAATTGCCTTCTCCTAGAGAGTTGAATGAAATATTTCCCAATAAGTAGGGGGTTAATTTCTCTTCCTCTTAGACACTGCGGGATTTCATGACAGCTACAACATAAACTTGCATAATTTCACACTCTCAGCAGGAAATAATGAGAAAGAAAAGTGGTTTTGACAAATAATTACAAATGAGCTAATCTGAATACATAAGAATGGTTAATGTATGTTGAAGACCATTAGTGAATTCTGGAGGCTGGTCTTCTGTCGGTCTAGTGTCTGTAGTAGGCACGACTGTTGGAGGGGATTGTGTCTCTGCTGAGTCCCTGGGTATTGCAAATGGCCAAAGCACTTGGCTTTAACCGCTGTGGAGCACAGTTCTACTCAGACACATGGCAGTGGCCAGGAGTCAGGGTCCAGTCAATGGGAACAGTCTTTTTTAGAACTACTGCCTCCGCAAGAATGATACTTGTGCTTGTAAAATCTTTCCCATGTGGTCACTTCAGACTTGAGATTTCTTGCTACCCTGAAGAGCCCGCTCATCTCTTTCCTGAGCCGCCTGATGGAGCCTACGGCCTAGGATCCGGGTGAGAGGCGGCTGTACCAGCCAGCCATGATCTTTCCTGGTTTCCTAGCAGCGACTCTGAGAATAATTGGGAGAGAGCTGGGTGGGGTCAGGGCTTGGGGCTTAGGCTAGACTTCCGTGTTTGAGGTGCCAGGCACTAGTGATGGAGGGTGCCTGCAGTTAGAGGTGCAGCCTTCAGCCCAAATGTGAGTTGGTGCACTCGGGTGGGACTGAGGGGGTGGAGACAGCCCCACTTGGAAAAGAACAGCAAATGGCTGTCAGTTTGACGGACAGGGAGGATGTGCAATGCACCCGACACCAGGTCCAAGCTGTTCAGCTTTTCCTCCTTTATGGGTCTCTGTCTGTTTTTACAAAGACTCTGCTCTGAGTTTCCTACAGCTGCTGTAAGAATACTGCATGCTGGGTGACTTAGAACAACAGACGTTTTTGTCTCACAGTTCTACAGGCTGACAGTCCATGATCAGGGCCTCAGTCATGCTGGTTCCTTCTGAGACCTGGAGGGAGAATCTGTCCCATGATGTCTCCTAGCTCTGGTAGCTCCAGGAGTTCCTTGGCTTGCAGCTGAAGCATCACGTGGTGTCTGTCTTCCTGTTTTATAAAGACAGCACACAGATGGAGTTAGGAGTCATCTTATTCCAGTATGACTTTGTATTAATTTACAGCATCTTCAAAGACTCAGTTGCCAAAGAAGACCATTGCTATAGGACTTCTATGTATCTTCTTTGTGGACAAAATTCAATACCCAACACGTCTCTTCTTCCAGGCTTGAAAAAGTAAAATACTGAACCCAATTACCTTGTTTCACCTTGAATGCTTTACCTGAGACCATGCCACTGCCATCTCCGTCTTGGACTAGTGCACACTAGTGCACACCTCAAAAGCCAGGAGATACACTGAATTTTACTCTCATTGTCTTGCTCAGCTGAGCCAGTGTCTGTGTGAAGGTGTGCATGTAGGAGTACTTACATGTGTGTGAAGATATGATGCAGGTAGACGAGTGTGGGCCTGGAGTACACCCGTTGCTTGTTTGTTTCTGTAAGTGTGGCCAGTATCACGAGTGGTCATTTTTCCTCCGTGATGCTAAGTGTCCCTATTCTCTCCTTTTCTGAGTGTTAGCAGGACATATGGTCACCGAGCTAGAAATGATATGTTTTCTGACTCGTCTTGCAGTTAGGGAAGCCAAATGGCCCATGAGACATGAGTGGAAGTGATGTGCCCAACTTCTGCATTATCGCCTTAGAAACAAAGCCCCTTGATTTGGATTCCCTTTGGCCGCCCCTTACTTTTTGGGGAAAGGCAACGACTGAAGCAGATACCTTGTGTGCAGAGATGGAAACTCTGTGTTGAAGTGTCAGCTGGCCTGTATGGCCCTGTGGGGAAGGAGGCTGTTAACACTTTCCAGACTCTCACCTGCCTTTGTGAGAGACATGAACTCATTTAAGATGCTGTATTTTTGGTATAGCCCAAACCAAAACCAGTTGCCATCAAGGCAGCTGTGACTCCAGGCTTCCCATGCATGTCAGAGCAGAACTGTGTTCCACAGTACAGTGCTCCATTCCAACGGCTGCTGTTTTGGAAGTAGATCTTCTTACCTTTCTTCCAAGGCACCGCTGGGTGGACTAGAAAGTCCAACCTTTTGGTTGGCAGCTAAATCCACTAACTATCTGCACCACCCAGAGGTTCTGTTGTTCCAGCAGTAAGCATACTCTAAAGGAAAACCCATGCCAAACCTGTCCATAGCTAAGAAAGCCTCCAGCCTCTCCTGAGGAACTTTTGGTGCTGTCCTCTTGTCTGACCTTACCAGTGGCCGCTGTGAGTCAGGGAGGACATGCAGCAGCCACCTCAGTTTGTGGAAAAGGAAACAGAGGCTCAGAGAGGGAAGGGCTTTGCCCAAGGTCACAGCAACAGCAGGAACAAGAACCCCAGTCCCTTGCCTCCTAGTAGGGTGCTTATTCACTATCCCAGCCCATTGTCTGTAACACTCTGAATCAAGACCATAATGTTGTTATTAAAATATTTACTTGCATGAAAAATTTCTATTACCTGAAACTCATGTATTATAGATGGAATCAGTAGCTTAGAAGGAAATAAACAAGAAGAATCACTTTAATAACAAAAGCTATGTAGATAAATTCCTCATTTCAGCAAGCTCTTGGCGGTCCCAAATAAATATATCATTTTTATCAGGCAGGCGCTCTAGAAACAACGTCTTCGGGAAATATGTCAAAATAATCTCTTTGGCTGCGCTCCTTTTTCGAGGAAAGAAATATAATAGTGGCAGCAAAAGAACGATTTAAAAGGAGTTTCCTTACTACAATGCAAACTGTCATAATGAGAGGACTGGTCAACATGATCGTCAAGTTTCTTTCTGGTCTTAATGGAGCATAGCAGGAGGAGAACTGGACAGAACTGTTGGGCCGGTTTCCACTCTCTTGTCCTCTGTCTGTGTGACATGAGGCAAGTCACTCACCCTCTCTGTGTCCCCGTTTGTATACTGATATGCAGCTGTTTAGGTCTGCAGATTTCTTATCATATGTAGAGGACTCTCCCCCAGTAATGTGTGGCCCCATTTAATACTGCCGCTACTGTTGTAACTAAGTCACGGATGCTCCGAAACAACACACTGGCTCAGGCGCAGGTAGCCCTGTGTGTGTCAGAGCAAAACTGCTCCTCGGGGTTTTCAGTGGTTGAGTTTTTGGAAACAAATCTCCAGACTTCTCTTCCGAGGCACTTCTGGTGAATTCAAACCTCCAAACTTCTGGTCAGCAGCCAAGTGGATTATCTTTTGTATCATTCATGGGAAGTGTAAAAGGACAACTTCAGAGAGGAAAGAGCACTGGCTGAGGAGTGGTGTGAGAATGTGTATGTGTGTGCTTATACACTCCTATCTGTGTCACTTCTATACCATCTCAACCTCTCTTCCCCTGATCTCTTACCAACAGTCAGTCACCAGGCCCCGGAGCGACTACTCCCTTCTCCACCGCTTCCTGTCCTTGAATCCCATCTCCTAGTCTCCACCCTCACTGCTCCTGCCTCACAGCAGTCCACTGTCACTTCTGAGAGCCACTGCAGAGTCCCTGTAAGACTCCTCAGCTCTGGCTGCCCCTCTCGCCAGGTTTTCCCACATCTGCTGCCAGTGTGAGCCTCCCAGAGGACAAGTTTATGTCACTCTCCTTCTCAACAACCTCTCATTGGCTGTAGTATCAAGTCTGCATTCCTCGCCTTGACATCTGAGGTCCTCGTACCTCTCCAGCCCAGCCAGCAGTGCCAAATGACTCAGCAGTCCTCAAACAGACACTGTCATCACTGCTTCCATGCCTGTGTACACTGTGATCCATCGGTAATGACCTTTCTTCTGGGGACACTAGCCCATCCTTTAATGTCCAGCTTAAATGTCTCCTATGGAGGTAGCCTCTGGACCACCAGCCTCTGGAGAACAAAAGGTTTTCTCTCCACGTTCTTCTCGCCACCTCCTGTCCAACCTCTGTGACTCACTATGCGCTCTAGGAGAGACAGGTATTCATCTGTGCTAAGGTCTGAGGTGGGGAGAAGATGAGGGGGCACAGAGCTGGCTGTCCTGCTCCTGAGCCACAGTGAGCCTGCGCTCTGGAGTACCTGTGCCTGAGCCAGTATTTTACTTTGGAGCAAACTTTTTACGTGTGCATTTATTTCTGGTAAGTTAGATGAACGTCTGTAGGAAAAACAAGCCCCTCTTTAGACTGGTAGTACACGTATTGTTCCATCATGTTGGTTAACAACCCCGTGACAGGGTCACATTCCCTCACCTTGACTTTGGGTTCCCTACCACTAACTGCCTTTCGTAGTCCCTCTTGTCTTGTAGTCTTTGCCCTTGGGCTGGTGTGTCTGTCTAGCCTCATTTTGTCATGAGTCTGTCTAACCTTTGGCTAGTGATCTTCAAGGGTGCCTGGGGCTCATACTCTCAGGGTTTCCTTAGTCTCTGTTGGGCCAGTACGTCTGGTCTTCTTTCCTAAGTCACAACTTTTTTGAGCTTTTTTCTCCAGCTCTGTCTGGGACCATCTTTTGTGATCCTCGTCAGCGCAGTCAGCAGTGGTGGTTGGGAGCTATCTAGTTGTACTGAACTTGGTCCGGTGGCGGCTGTGGCAGTTGTGGCCTTTGCGCTAATCTTTCCCCTGTGTCTGTCTTTAGTCTTCTTCGTTTTCTGTCGTTCCTGAGGGGATGAGACGAGATACTCCTTGCCAAAGGAGAATGTAGAACATTTTATTTACCAGTGGCGCTAGGCCGGTTGAGCTACATGTCCCCAGAGACCACAGTTCTCCGAGTCCTCAGCTCAGTAATTCAGTCCCCCAGGGAGGTTGAGCGTGTCTGTGGAGCTGTCATGACCTTGTCCTGGGCAAGCTGTGCTGTCTTTCCCCATAGCAGGCATTGTCTTAGTTAGCTAGAATTTCTAGCACAGTGTTATATAGGAGTGGTGATAAAGGGCACCCTTGTTCTTGTTCTCAGAGGGAATGGCTTCAGGCTCTCTTCATTAAGAATAGAAACCCTGGTGGTGTAGTGGTTAAATGCTATGTCTGCTTACCAGAAAGCTGGTAGTTCAGATCCTCCAGGTGCTCCTTGGAAACTTCAGGGGACAGGTCTGCTCTGACCTACAGGGTCACTATGAGTTGGAATTGACTCGATGGCAGTGACTGTGTAGTTTTTAAGAATGGTGTTAGCTCTTGGTTTGTAATGGGTGCTCTTTATTGTATACCACTTACCTGTCATTTATTTAGTGTTTTTTTCATTCCCCCCTCCCTTCCCTCTTAACCATCAAAGATTGCTTCTTTTTGTGTGTAAACCTTTTCATGAGTTTTTATAGCAATAGTGTCATAGCATATTTGTCCTTCTGTGATTGTCTTATTTCACTCAATGTAATGACTTCCGGATTCATCCATGTTGTGAAATGCTTTGTGGATTTGTCATTGTTCTTTATTGTTGTGTAGGGTTCACTTTGTGTACATGCCATAGTTTGTCTACTCATTCATCTACTGATGGGCATCTAGGTTATTTCCATTTCTTTGCTATTGTGAACACTGCTGCAGTGAACATGGATGTGCATATGTCTATTTGTGTGACACCTCTTATTTCTCTAGGATATATTTCTAGGAGTGGGATTGCTGCATCACATGATATTTCTATTTCTAGATTTCTAAGGAAGTGCCATATTGTTTTCCAGAATGGTTATATCATTTTGCATTCCCACCAGCAGTGCATGAGAGTTCCATGGTCCCCATGCAGCTTCTTCAACACCTGTTTTTTTTTTTTTTGGATTCGTGCCGGTAGTACTGGGATGAAATGGTATCTCATTGTGGTTTTGATTTGCGTTTCTTTACTAGGAGTAATCAAGACCATTTTCTCATATATCTGTTAGTTGCTTGAATGTCTGTTCATTTCCTTTGCCTATTTTTAATTGGATTCTGTGTCTTTTTGTTGCAGAGATGTTGGAGTTCTCTGTAGATTTTAGAGATTAGAACTTTATTGGATTTGTAATAGCCAATTCTTTTTTTTCCGAGTCTGTAGGTTCTCTTTTCACCTTTTAGGTGAATTCTTTTGATGAGCATGGATTGGTTATCTAGCTTATCTTCTGGAGGTTGTGTATTAATAATTATGGTTTGTGTTGGCGTGATTCACACGGGACACCAGTCGTTGTTGTGATTAACACGGGACACCACTTAGGTGTGAAATGGGGCACCACGGACTGGCATGAAATGGGACACCACTTATGGGTGTGATGTGTGTGAGAGGCCGAGGTTGAACAAATCACACTGACAACAAACTTTTAGTTTGCTGTGGGCAGAAAAGTGACAGTCTCCTGAGAGTAGAGATTGACCCCCATTTGTTTAACCCACTAGCTTTTATTGAGCAAAGTAAACAAGCTTTCTGCTGGGAAAGTGAGAAGAGGCATCTTATCAGTGTTCCTTACTTCAAAAGAAGAACAGGCATTCCCAGGGAGGGGAGAAGGGAAAGTCCTTGAACTAGTCTCAGTAAATGCTGTTTTCAGCAAGTCCTGGTTTTCCAGTCCACCGAGATAAAATTTGTCTCAAGGGTTTTTGTCAGGCTTTTGCCATCCTCAAGACAAGTTCCTATCTAGACACAGACAAGGTCAGGGTAAGCAGGATTTCACATTCTTTCCAAACATGCACATCCCCACAGGTTTGTATCCTGTTAATGCCATTTATTACAGTTTCTAGCCTTGACCCTATTTTTTCCTCTATGATCTGTATAGTTTTTGGTTTTGTATTTAGGTCTTTGATCATTTTAAATTAGTTTTTGTATATGGCATGAGGTATGGGTCCTGTTTCATATGTTTGCCGATGGACATTCAGTTTTGCCAGCGCAATTTGCTAAAAAGACTGTCTTTTCCTCATTTGGTGGACTTTCAGATGTTGTTGAAGATTAGGTGACTATAGGTGGGTAGATTTACATCAGAGTTCTTGATTCTGTTCCTTTGGTCAATGTATCTGTTGTTCTATTGGTATCAGGCTATTTTGACTATTGTAGCTGTATGATAGGTTCAGAGGTCAGCAGAGGGACTCCTCCCACTGGAACATTCTTCGTCTTCCATAGTGCCTTAATTATCTGGGGGTTCTTTACTTTCCATATAAAGTTGGTAAGTTTTTCCACCTCTTTGAACAGTGTTGTTGGTATCTGGATTGGGATTACTTTGTATTTTTAAATTTCTTTGGGTAGAACTGTCATTTTCATAGTGTCGAGTCTACCTATCAATGAGAATGGCATGTTTTTCCATTTATGTAGAGGTCTTGGTTTCTTGCAGCAGTATTTTGTAGTTTTCGTTATATTGCTTTTTTACATTCCTGGTTAGATGTATTCCTAAGTGTTTTGGTTTTTTTAGGGGCTACTATGGAAACCCTGGTGGTGTAGTGGGGTAAGTGCTATATCTGCTAACCCAAAAAGTCGGCAATTCAAATCTACCAGACACTCCTTGGAAACTCAATGGGCCAGTTCTACTCTGACCTCTAGGATTGTTATGAGTTGGACCTGACTCAACAGCAGTGGGTTTTAGGGGCTACTGTGAATGGTATTGTTCTCCTGAATTCCTTTTTGTAGTTGTCTTTCTTGGTATACAAGAATCCAACTAATTTTTGTGTACTTTTATTCTATCACGTTGATTTGCTGAATCTATTAGTTCCAGTAATTTTTTTTTTTTTTGGTGGAGTCTTTTGGGCTTTATGCGTATAGTACAGGGACAGTTTTGCTTCTTCATTACCAATTTTGATGCCTTTTGTTGTTTTCTTGCCTTACAGCGCTAGCTGGGACTTCCAGCACAATGTTAAATAGGAGTGGTGATAAAAGGTATCCTTGTCTTGTTCCTGTTCTCAAGGGGAGTGTTTTCATCCTGTCTTCAATAAGAATGGTGTTGGCTGTTGGTTTTGTACAGATTCCCTTTATTGTGTTGATGAATTTATCTTCTAAACCTATTTTATTGAGAATTTTTACCAGGAATGAATGTTGGACTTTGTTGAATGCCTTTTCTATGTTGACTAAGATGATCATGTGATTATTTTATTTACATGACAAATTATGTTGATTTTCTAATGCTGAACCATCCTTGCATAATTGGTGATTCATAAATGAATCCTACTTGATTGTGGTATATTTTATTTTATCTTTTGATATAATTTTGTTGAGAATTTTTGTGCCTAAATTCATGAAAGATATTGGCCTGTAATTGTGGGTGTGTTTTCCTGGTTTTAGTACCAGGGTTATGCTGGTTTCATAGAATGAATTTGGAAGTATCTCTTTGTTTTCTGTGTTCTGAAATAGTTTGAGTCATGCTGGCATAACCTCTTCTCTGAATGTTGGTTAGAATTCTCCAGTAAAGCCATCTGGTCTAGGGCTTTTTTTGGTGGGGGTGTGTTTATCACCTTTCTAATCTCTTATCTTGTAAGGGATATTTTCAGATCATCAACATTATTTTCCTTCTTTGGGTAGGCAGTGTGTTTCTAGAAATTGTCCATTTCTTCTAGGTTTTCAAATCTGTTAGAGTATAGCTTTTCATAACACTCTGTTATGATTCTTTTTCTTTCAGTTCTGTCTGTTGTAACGTCCCCATATTCCATTCCTTATTTGGATTATTTGCATCCTCTCCTGTTTTTCTTTTGTCAGTTTGTCCAGTGGTTTGTTGATTTTGTTGATTCTTTCAATGAGCCAACTTTTGTTGATTCTTTCTGTTGTTTTTCTATTCTGTTTCTACTCTGAATTTTATTATTTCCTTCCTTCTTGTGGTTATTGGTTTCTTCTGCTGTCCTCTTTCTATTTGTTTGAGTTGTGTAGCTAATGTTTTGATTTTATCCCTGTCTTCTTTTTTGATGTGTGCACTCTTGGTATAAACTAACCACCAAGCACTACCTTTGCTGTGTCCCAAACATTCTGGTATAACGAGTTTTCATCCTCATTGGAATCTAGTAATTTTATAACCCATTTTTGATTTCTTCTATTACCCACTGGTTTTTACGTAGAGTGTTATTCAGTTTCTATGTAATTAACTCCCCCCCCCTTACTCTTCTTCCTATTCATTTCTACTTTGATGCACTGTGATCAAAGAAGTGACTTTGTATTATCTCAGTGTTCTGGATTTTGTTGAAGGTTGTGTTGTGGCCTAAGATGTGTTCTATTCTGGATCATGTTCTATGTGTGCTGGAAAAGGATGTGTGCTTTTCAGCTGTTGGGTGGAGTCTTCTGTATGCATCTATGAGGTCAAATTGGCTGATTGTGGCTTTTGAATGTTTTTATTTTTGTTGAGTTTCTTTTTAGGTGTTCTTTCCTTTGTTGGAAGTGGCATGTTAAAGTCTCCTTCTATTACTGTGGAACTGTCAGATTCTCTTTTCAGTGCTGTTAGAGTTTATGTTTATTGGAGCCGTGTCATTAGGTGCATGAGTATTTATTACCGTTATGTCTTTGTGATGGATTGTCTCCTTAAACATTATATAATGCCCTTCTTTTTCTTTTATGGTGGATTTTATTTTAAAGTCTATTTTATCTGAGATTAGTATTGCCACTTCTGCTCTTTTTTGGGGGGAGTAGCTGTTTGCTTGACATAGTTTTATCCATCCTTTGATTTTGAATAAATACACATCTTTGTTTTTAGAATGTGTCTATTGTATACAGTATATTGATAATCCCATTTTTTTTTTTTAAAAAAAAAAGTTCTGTCACTGTCTCTTTATGGGTACATTTAGGCCATTTACATTCAGTGTAATTATTCATAGGTCTGAGTTTATTGTAATTTTGTCATGCTTTCTTTTTTTGGTGGTTCATGTTTTTATCCCTCTTTCTCTCCTGTGCTGAATTTCTTTTCCACATGTGAATGTTTCCGTATCTTTTGTTTTTACTGAAATTTTATTTATTTATTTTTCCTTATTTTGATGAGTAGGTTTGTTAACTTTCTTTGAGGTCACCTCAAAATTTACCCTTATCTTCCTCAACTTGAACCAGCCATTCGTTAGTATTGCCTTGTCTTCCTTTCCATTAGATAGTTCTATACCTACAATGCTTATTCTCTCTTTTATTGTTCTTAAATTATTGTTATCACAGATTAATCCCTCTGGTTCCCTGTGTGAATTTTTTTAGTTTGAATAGTCCTTGAGAGTTCATTTGCCAAGCTGGTATCTGGCTGGTGTGATCATGTATAATAAATTCAGATTGTCATCTGATGTTTGTTCTCAGACTAAAAACCTCCCTTTAATAATTCTTGTAAGTTTGCTGTGGTTTTTACTTATTTTCTTAATTTCTGTTTATCTGGAAATGTTCTAATTTCGCCATTATATTTGAATGAGTGTTTTACAGGATATACTATTCTTGGTTGGCAATTTTTTTTCTTGCAATATTTTATGTATGTCATCCCACTGCTTTCTCGCCTGCGTGATTTCTACCAAGTAATCAGAGCTTGGTCTTACTGTTTCCCCTCTGTATGTGACTTTTCATTTTTAGTGCATTGCTGTCAGGATTATTTCTTTGTCTCTGGTTCCATCAAGCATGATTATGATATACCTCGGTGATTTCTTTTGGAATCTATCCTGTATGGGGTTCACTGAGCTTCTTGGATGATCTGCTTTTCATCCTTTATGATACTAGGAAAGTCTTCTGTCAGAAATTCTTCAGTGAGTTGCTCTGCGTTTTCTTTTGTCTTACCCTGTTCTAGACCTCCAGTCACGTGAAAATATTTGCTTTGGATTGTATCCTGCTTTATTCTTAGGGTTTCTTCATTCTTTTTTCTGATTTTCTTTGAATAAAGCGTTATCCATGTATTTGTCTTCCATTATTTCAACATGCTTCTGTGACATTTTGTGACACTGTCTATTTCTGAGACCTTGTTTATCTTATCGATTTCTAGTTGTTGTTTTTGTGTGATTTCTGGTAGTGAATTTATTTTGACATTTTATATATGTGTATTATTTCCTGAATTCTTCTATTGTTTTTTCTGTATTTTCCATAATTTTGTCTTCCTTTTCTATGAATTTGTCTGTTTTTCCCCTCATATTTGTCTGCTTATTGCTTCAACTCTTGGATAGCTCTGAATTACTGGAGATGTGAATTCCCAATCAAGTAGTTCCAATTCCTGTTCTACTGGAAAGTCATCTGGTGTTTTATTTTAGATGTCTACTGGAACCAGCTTGTCCTTTTTTTTTCTTTTAAGTATATTTTGATATTATTTGCTATATTCAGTAGTTATTTTCTTCATTTATAGATTGCAAATTTGTTTGTTTCATTCTGCTTTTTGTTTTTGACTGGTTATGCCTAAGCAGACAGGCTATGTGTTCTTTTTTGTTTACTTACCTGTAGGCATGATCTTCTTCTCCTGCTTGTCCAGTGGGATGTGGTGCACTCAGCTATGGTGCAGTAGGGCAGGTCCAGCTGAAGTGGAGAGGCTGGGCTGGGTTATTCATAACGTGCACTGGGACAATGAAGTGGGTTGTGGATCAGTGCACGGCTAGAGTAAACTTTCAATGCATTCACTGGTCACTGGTAGGTTGAAGGTTTGAGTCCACACTGGAATGCCTCAGAAGAAAGCGCTGGCTATCTACTTCTGCAAAATCAGTGATTGAAAACCCTGTGAATCACAATTCTACTCTGATACACATGGGGTTGCCCTGAGTTGAGGTCAACTTGATAGCAACTGTTTTTTTCAACCCTGTCAGCTAGGAAAACATGGGCTTTGACCAGCAGTCCAATGTCTCAGTCATGCTTGGGAAAGGCTATGAAGCTGGCATGCACAAGCAAGGATCTGGGGACAGGAGATAAAAATGTCCTTCCCTTTTATTGGCAATTTACTATGTCAAGCCCAAGCTAAGAAGCAAACTTTCCCCTTTCCTCTATATTGCAACATGCTCACCTGTACACACCGTAGTTAGCCATATTCCATCCTGTAGCAACCCATGTTCCTCACCTAGGAAAGGAAGAAGAAGAAAGTTGTGTTCTTTTCCTTTCGGAATCCTAACAGGTGCCCTTATGCTCTTGCAGCCTACTGGCATTTTTGGAGAGAGAGCGTTTGTCTATGACTAGTAGTCACAAACCAATCCTTATATGTTTTCTCTCTGCCATGCGTTACCTATGCCCGAGGACAAGGCAGTCTCTAAATATAAATATACATCTTTGCCACATAAAGGAAAGTCGGAGATTTAAGCTCTAACCATATTAATGTCCGTAATCCTGATAAAAAACGTTTGTCAAGTGGATTCTGACTCCAGTTGTCTCAGAACAGAACTGTGGTCCATGGGACTTCCAGTGACTGATTTTTTTGGAAGTAGATCACCAGGACTTTCTTCCAAGGCACCTCTGGGTGGATTCAAACTTCCTACCATTCAATTACCAGCCAAGCATGTTAACCATTTGTACCACTCAGCGACTTCACCATCCCAGTGCTGTTGTTGTTAGTTGCTGTCAAGTTGACTCCTGACTCGTGACACAATGGGATATGATTCTTGTCATCCATAAGGTTTTCACAGGCTAATTTTCAGAAGTAGATTATCAGGCATTTCTCTCTAGTTTTTTTTTTTTTAGTCTAGAAACTCTGCTAAAACCTGTTTAGCATCATAGCAACACATGAACCTCCATTATCAGATGGATGGTAATGGGCTTGAGGTGTACTGGCTAAGAATTGAATCCAGTTCTCCTATATGGAAGGCAAGAATTCTACCAATGAACTACAAATAACCATAATTTTAATAGGAAACTGAATATGCAGAGGGGTGCAGAATGTCCTTTGGTGGTTCTTTCTTCTAGTAAGAAAATGTACAAAATACGAGGCCTGAGACTTGAAATCAGTTGTCTTGGACTTCTATTGCCACTGTAATCAGAACACCACAAGTAGATGGCTTGAACAAAGAGAAATTTATTTTCTCACAGAAAAGTAGGCCAAAAGTTCAAATTCAGGGCACTTAGCTCCAAGGGGAAGCTTTCTCTGTTGGTGCTGGAGGAAGGTCCTTGTTGTTGATCTTCTCAGGTGCAAGGACTCATGAATCCAAAGGGTGTACTGTCCTCCCAGTACTTCATTCCCGGTCGTATGAGATCGCCAACCCTCTACTTGCTTCATTTTCCTTTTATCTCTTGAGACATAAAAGATGGTGCAGATCATACCCCAGGAAAACTACTTTTACACACAGTTTTGGGGGAATTTGATTCAATTCATGTCACCAGTCCTCTAGACTTTGATGCCAACACTGCTCTTTCCTTAACATTTGTTTATGTGTGTGTGCATGTATATGTGTGTGCACGTATATGGTTGCATGTTCAGGAGTGCATACATGCAGGTGTGTGAGTACTTGTGCTTATGGATACACATACTCATCTGTGTATACTCAATCGTGATTATGCATGCATGAACTTGCATGTGTGTGAGCGTGTAGTTAGACATTTTAAACAAAGTTTACATGCAGCCATCACAGACAGAGCTAATTTCCCTAGATAATGTTGCTATACCTGGAGACCCAGCCTGCCAAGAGTAGACGTAACTTTCCAGCCATTGTGCACTTGACAGAGAGACAGGACTTGGAAAAAGTAGCTCGTCTGTTACTCTATCAGATGTGCCAAAAAAAATGTCTTACCAACATGATGATTTTGCTATGCATAATACTCCAGTAATTAACCTTGTAAACTCACTTTTTGAATAGCCCTCATCTATATTTCACAAGTAATTAGGGGACCCACCAGGAATTGGTGCTGAAGAAGATAATTATGTCTCTTCCTGGGGTTACAGCAGGGAGCTTTGCAAGTCACAAAGTGCTGATTTTCCCTGGGAAATTACACCAGTGCTCCATTATCAGATTTTTTTCTAAATGAAAGAAAGACTGGATTTTGACATCATGGTCTCATTTTGGCAAGAAGAAGTCAAACTTACAAGCTGTTTTGTCATATGCTTGTTTGAGCAGAACATTTTGAGAAATGTCTCTGTTTCCATTTGGGAAGAGGATCTGCTGGGTAGGAAAAATATCCAAGATGAACAAATGTGATGGGGCTATTTGCCAAATAATCACCCCATGCAGCTGAGTCCAGGCAAAGAGGAAATGCATTTCTATTTTCTGCTCTAGGTTCAGAGAGGTTTTGCTCAGGGTGGAGAATCAGAGTATATCCAGTGAAATATACCAATTCTATACAGCTAAAGGTGTCAGCATACATGGCTACATGAAATCGGTTTCATCTAATAAAATTTTATTCCTCATCAGCAGACCCTTCTTGGGATGGTCATGCAGCTGGCAGGTTTTCTGTCTTCCCTGGGAACTTTCCTTGACTTAGAGTGGTTTTCCAGAAGCTTCAGCTGTCCCTGGCTAAAGAAGATTGGTCCAAGGGTGAGAGCGCAGTTAAGGGGGAATTGTTGACTTGATTTGAAGCAATCAGATTCTCTTTATCAGAAACTAGGAATTAGAAACCAAGATATACAGAAACTGGGAGATTATAAATTTGAAAGACACTTGGTATGGAATGACACTGCAGTGATGGGACCCTTTTCCTTGTAAAGAAAGGAAGAGCAGTGAAAACTTGGAGTTAGGCTTTGGAGCAGGCATTCCTGTGTTGAATCCATGCTCTGATGCCTGGGTTTAATCCCAACCTTGTGACCATAAACACGTAACTTGACATGTCTGGTTTCAGTTTTTTTTTTTTTTTAATCTGGAAAAAGGAAATTTGGTAAAGAGGGGAAAAAGTGTTATTTAAAGTATCTGTCATAAAGCAACCTTTGCTGGTTGTGAAATCTCTCTCCAGGGTAAACAAACCTTGGCTAAAATATAAAAAACTATTTGGTTTTTTAAACCATAGACTTGAAGATATGACTCGGAATTCATAGACTAAGAAAATGAGGGAATGAACATTTCTAGGATAAGTGGGTCTGAGAAGGAGAAAGTTCCTGGTGGGAGTAAGGGAAGAGGATCCCCAGAAGATGGGTGAATCTAGGAACTTGGAGAGCTTTTAGTCCAAGCATGGACTAAAAACTTGTCTCTGAAAATGGAGGGTGCCAAGAGATCAAAGAAAGAGGTGGGCAACTTCAATGTGGTGGTGAAGGAGTTTATTAGGGAGAATTACATACTAAGTCAAGTCTTAGGTAGTTGCAGCACCACAGCAGATCTCTGCACCCTACAGTAGACTGGCAGAGGTTTTATAGTGGTGGTAGACCGTAGTGGCTACAAGCCAAGGGCTTACACAAGAATAACTAAGCAAAGAGTAGTGAACTAGTAAACCACGTGAGGACTTTCATGTTGAGCCTTGCAAAACCTGCTTCCCCTTCAAGTCCACCCTTCAATTTCAGCTGTTACAATCTGGCATGTTCCTGTTCTTGTGCCACATGCAAGAGAATTTGTTGCCTCTGCAGTGGGAATGGGTGTAGAAGTGGGGTTGGCCACAAGCCATGTGGTGCCCACACATAGACAAGAGACATAGAAAGTCATTGTACACCCAGAACAGGGGGAAGGTTTTTCTAATAGGGAGGAGGAACTGGGAGAGAGAACCCACTGCTGTTAAGTAGATTCCAACTCATAGTGACCCTACAGTACAGAGTAGAACTGCTCCATAGAGTTTCCAAGGAACACTTGGTAGATTCAAACTGCTGATGTTTTGGTTAGCAAATGTAACTCTTAACCACTAAGCCTCCAGGTTTTCAGGGAAAGAGAAGTGTTTTAGTCAGCTAGGGCTGCTCTAACAGAAATACCACAGAGTGGATGGCTTTAACAAAGGAAGATTTATTCTTACACAGTCCGGAAGGTTGCAAGTCCATATTCAGGGTGTCTGCTCCAGGGGAAGGCTTTTCCCTTGTCAGCTGTGGAGGAAAGTCTGGTATTGCATCAGTCTTTGTCCAGGGAGCATCCTGGCGCAGGAACCTCCGGTCTCAAGGACACGCTCTTCTCCCGGTGCACATTTCGTGATGGTGCGAGGCTCCTAATTCTCCTTGTTTTTCCCTTTTTAGCTCTTGCAAGCTGAAAGCATTAAGGGTGGGGCAAGCCACACTCCAGGGAAACTGCCCCTACTGCAGAGCAGGGAAGTAATTCTATGCAGGAATTTACAGCCCCTTTAACATACAGTTTAGTGAAACCACACAATGGAGGACAGTCCCAAGATACTGGGAATCATATCCCAGCCACATGGCTACACATATTTTTGGGGGGACACAATTCAACCCATAACAAGAGGTAACTCAGTTTTTAGCCTCCTTGACAGAGAAAGCTCTGGGCCCAAGCCTTTATTTAGGCAGCCTGGATGGGAGATGTAGAGGCAGACCAATTCATTCTACAGTTTTCAAATTTCTTTTTCTAATGTTGCTCTTGTAGGTCCCAGAAGCCAAAAGCCAGCAAGGTTTGGCAAGCAGCTCATACAAGATTCGTACATCCTTTTCTCCGAAGGGCACAAAGCAGGAGGACCCTGGGCTCACATTTGTCAGAAAAGCAAAAATCTTTAACATGAGCTACACTGTACTTGGAAGTACTGTTCTTGGCAGTGTTGGGGCCCCAATGGGCTAAATGTAGCCCATTTAGACAAAAGAAATGAGCTTTAGCCATGAAAGGAGTCCCTGGGTGGTGCAAATGGTAAACATGCTCACCTGGAAGACTCCTAAATACCAGAAAGTGGAGACCTTTCTTCTGGAGTGCAGTGGTGTAAAAAAAATATTGACATGATTTTTTACTTTCCTCTGTCTAAGATGTGGAGCTTAATTACCTTCTTCCTGAGAGAGGGTTGGGCTTAGTGACTTGGAAAAAAGTGACTGTGTGTGACTTCCAAGAGTAGGTTACAAAAGGTACGAGGTAAGTCCGTGAACATAGCTGTTCTAAGTGCTACACACCTCATTGCTGAATATCACTATGGTGACCTTCGAAGGACTCCCTTTGGGAAGCTATGCACCAACATCAGTATCTAGTCCACACTTCAAAGCTGTTTTGGAACTCTTTCTGGAATGGCCATTGTAAGAAGTGGCGGGGTGGCAAGTTCACAAGCTTAACTGTATAGATGTCTGTGAGGGAGTTTTTAGCCAGTAAACAAATAATTGTATTGAAACATTCTCCCCACTCAACTGATCTGGCCCCTCAATGACTTTTTTCTTTACCCGAAGAGAAAGGAAATATTGAAAGGAAGACATCTGGATGACATCAAGGGTAATACGACAACAGCTCTGATAGCCATTCCAGAAAGAGAGTTCCAACATTGCTTGAAACAGTGGACTAGGCACTGGCGATGGTGCATAGCTTCCCAAAGGGAGTACTTTGAAGGTGACTATAGTGATATTCAGCAATGAGATAATGTAGCACTTTTTCTAAGGATGAGTTTCTGAACTTAATTGGCCATTCTCGTGTTGAAGTTTCCTTTTCATTATCCCTCATGGATCAAACTCTGGGATAAGTCAGCTGTAATGTTGTAATGACAATCAAGCATCTCAATGGAGAGTCTAGGTGATAAGGAACTGATGCCTTCTTCTAATCATCATGTGAATGAGTTATCTTGGTAGCAGCTTTTATGGCCCCAAGACTTCAGATAACTGTAGCCCTGGATGACATCGTTTATTTATGTATTTTTAGGGTGGAGAGTGTTTATTCTCAGTGTCTAGCAAGGCCACCTTATTTTTGTTCAAGTCTATGAATGGGCTGAATTCTACTGGACAAATAGGACCTTCCAGGAGGTGCTATAGGGATCAACAAGGTCATGATTGTTGAATGAAGAGTGAAAGTATGTGGTTTTCAGTGAGTGTTCTGGGTTGCTCCCCTCCCCACCTTCTCAGCTGTGCCAGAGTTTGTGTTTCTATTGCCACCCCTAGGTGGTGGGAGCATAAGAAGTACAGAGGGAGGCGAAGCAGGAGTTCTGGAGCAGTGGAGGGTGAAGCTGCCTGGCTGAGGCCAGTTCTAGAGAAATGCAGAATGCACAAAGAACAATCAGAGGCGAGGTCTCAGTACAGCTTTGGATGTCACCCTGTTACTATACAGGACCAGTCCCAAGACACTCTGAGCAGCCCAATCTCTCTTTTCCAGAGAAAGGCCGCACAGTTCTCCATCCACTGTTGCGGTTGTTGTGTTTGTGCCAGCAAGTTGGCTTCACTCAAGGTGACCCCACACACTTGGGATTAAATGCTGGTCTGTCCTGTGCCATCTTCATGACTAGTTGCACATCTGTAGGTTGTTGACTGAGTTTTAGAAGTAGATCATCAGACCTTTCTTCCTAGTTCATCTTAGTCTGGAAACCCTGCTGAATTCTGTTCAGTATCACAGCAACACACAAGCTCCACTGACAGGTGGTAGCTGAGCATGAGGTGAACTAGTGGGGAACCAAGCCTGTGTCTCCTGCGTGGAAGGCAAGAATTCTATTGCTGAACTACCGATGCCTTCTACCCTCTTGGATGACATCTTGATGACAACTTCATTAGAGACCCTTGAGCCAGAACCACCCAGTTAGGCTACTTTTGATTTTCTGACCCATAGAAACTGCAAAATGATAAATAGTTACAGTTGTAAGCTGCTAAGTTTTGGGTTAATTTGTTAGGCAACAATGGTAACTAATACATGGAGGTGTCTATTTTCCTTTAGAATGAATTTTCAATGTTTTACCTGGGTATATGTACCTGGCTGTGAAGAGTTTTGGTCTAGGAGTAGGTTCAGATTTTTTGTGTATAATCACCAACACCTTGCTTCCAGGTCTGTATCTAATTTACATTTTTATCTGAAATTTTTGAGTCCCCACTATAGGGTTCTACAGGGTAGACTGCTTTGTGGATTGCGTACACCTTCGTGGATAGCCTGAGGTGTGATGTCTTCTGCATTGCTTCATTTGCTATCATGTGTCCTTCCACTTGTCATCTCCCAGAAATTGCCTTACACCTCTTGTCTGCTGATGGCCCTCCTTGTGATATCAAAGTGGCTTTATACTTTTATGATTCTTTCAGTTTTCTTTTAATGGAGATGTTAGGTGAGAGAGGAAATAACTGTGATTAATCTACCATTTTTGATCTCAGCTTTCTAAAACAGTCAAAAGTCTATAATTAGAAACACACCAAGTCAAGGACAATAAAACTTCTAACTCATTTCCACTTCCCTAGGAGTGGATTAGCAAACCCTGAGTTATGTGTGCTTTCATTTCTAACCCTAAAGTTGACAAGTCTAAATAAGAGTGTTGGTTTTGATTACCTCAGAAACTAAGACTGTATAGCATGTTTTGCTTCTGCTCATACTTTGATTTCATCCTCACAAGTCAAGCTCATCAGCTGTTTCCATGTGACTAAGGCTCTGAGGCTCTGATGATGGCTGAGAGCCTTAATGAACAAATAATTAGTTTTAAGAACATAGTTGACACAAAAGCACAGCTAATGCCTTTTTAATTGCCTTTTTCTCTCACATCTTGAGCAACAAACACATCTACTCATGTCTCATGGAATAACAGTTATCTGCCCTGGATCTCTGGTGGTTAGCGAACTAGAGGCCCTGGTCTTAGACTGTGATGCTTCAGGACCAAGCATCTGGGCTTTGGTTAGTCCATCTGCTGACCTTCAGACCACCCCTGGGATTCTAGAGACAGAAAGACTGATCCACAGACTCACGAGACAGCTATCAAGAGGAAGTCTTCCGGACCACAGCTTTTAAGAACACACTTGGTGTGTGTGTGTTTGTGTGCGTACGTGTGTGTTTGTGCATGTGTGTGTGTGTGTGTGGTGGAGGGCAGGGATGGGCACAGTGAGGGAAGACTAGAGTTATCTTTGCGCTGCTTTGACTTAGGTGTCTAGTGCTGCTATAACAGAAATGTCATAAGTGGGTGGCTTCAACAAAGATGAATTTTTGCTCTTACAGTATGGGAAGACAAAAGTCCAGATTCAGGGTGACAGCTCCAGGAAAAGCATTTCCTTCTGTCAGCTCTAGAGGAAGACCATTGTTGTCAGTCTCCCCCTGGCCTAGGTGCTTCTCTGTGCAGGGATCCCAGTTCCAAAGGACATGCTCCTGGCACTTCTTCCTTGGTGGTATGAGGTTTCCCATGTCTCTCTGCTAGCTTCTTCTTTTTATCCCTCAGAAGAGATTGACTTAAGACAGAACCTAGTCTTATAGATTGAGTCCTGCCTGCTTAACAGAACTGTTGCTAATCTCAACTCATCACATTGTAGAGACAGAGTTTGCAATACATAAGTAAATCACATTAGATGATGAAATGGTAGACACAGTACTGGGAATCATGACCTGGTTTAGTTGACAGATATCTTGGGATGATACAAGTCAATCCAGATATTGTTAGTTGAAAAGAATGGCCATGTCTCAGTCTCCAACCTCAGCTGTTAACTATTTAGAGTGAAATGTGTTTTCTTTGTTCTTTAGTTTAGGTGTGAAGGTTACTTTCTGGCGCAGTCATGCAGACAATGGACAAGTATCCTAATAAACAAAGTGACTCCATAATTTGATAAGCATAGAAAGTGAATCACTGTGACAAGGTGGCAGACTGTAATAAAGGAGAACCCTCGCTGAGCAGTGGTTAAGTGCAAGGGCTGCTAACCAAAGGGTCAGCAGTTTAAATTCTCCAGGCTCCTGGAAATTCTACAGGGCAGTTCTACTCTGTCATATAGGATTACTATGAGTCAGAACTGACTCTATGGCAGCAAGCTTTGAGTTTTTGGGAATTATGGTTTGCAGTCTGAAAACTGTACATCAAAGAGTCAAGGATTAATTCTAAAGAGGGGGATTATTGGGGAAGCGGGAGAGATTTTCTTTACTATACTTCTCAATTGTTTAAGACTTTTCTTTGAAGAATGTTACTTTTGTGATAAAACTTGGAGATCTTTCCATTTAAGGAAGAAGAGAAATATCTTGCTTTAAGCCTGTAAAGTTTCTACGAGTACAATTTAGTGACACTGATTATATTCTTCAAGTTGTGCAAGCATTCTCATTCTCCTTTTCTGAGTTATTCCTCCCCCATTAACATAAACTTACTGCCCTCAAACATTCCTGTGTAATCTTTTGAGTTGCTGTTGTCAATTTGATCTCAGATAATTCCTAAAAAAGCATAATATTCAAGGCAGACATCTTGTACTAGTTAAGCTAAACTGTTGTTTGGTTTCAAGAAGACTTTAGGGAATATTTTTGGTTTAAGGTTTAAAGATTAGCTCAGGGCAAGAGTTGTAAGGTTCATCTGCCCTCCATGGCTCTAGGAAGTCTGGAATTCGTGAGAATTTGAAATTCTTCTTCTATCGAGTCTTTGGTCAAAATGTTCAGTAACGTTAGCTTGGCACCATCCAGTTCTTCTGGTTTCATGGCAAAGGAAACAGTTGTTCATGGAGGCAATTAACAACACATTCCGAATCCTTCTCCTATTCCTAACTCCTATGTTATGTTGTTGCTCCAGGTGAACGGAGACCAATTGTTGGGCCTGGAATGGGGATTTGCAAGCTTTTAAGACCCCTGCCACTGTGCAGTGAACTAGGAGGTAGAACAAAAGCACTGAACATGTTATTGGGTTAGTTATGTGGGATGTGGCACGGAACCATGACCCTATATCTCTAAACCAAGGAACTAAATCCCATAGATGTATGGTTGTAGTGAAGTAGCTTCAGAAGCTACATTTTTATTTTTTTGGTTGTTGTTGTAAATGTATCTGTCATACAAATTTTTGCCAGTTCAACTTTTTATAAGTGTACAACAAGTGACAGCAATTATAATAATCAGCTGTGCAATTCTACCCACAGTTGTTGCAACTTTCCTGTCATCATTAACTTCCCCACCTTTCCCCTTCCTTCCTGCTCCTGGTTACCACTAATAAACTTTGTTTGCTACGTATTTGCCTTTTCTTCTCTTTTTATGTAAGTTAGGTCTTACGGTATTCGTCTTTTGGTGTTTGGCTTGCTTTGCTCAGCATAAAATCTTCAAGCTCCATTTATATTGTAGCATATATCAAGACTATTTCTCCTACTGGCTAAGTGGTATTCCACTGTATGTATGTAACACATTTAATTTATCCATTCCTCTGTTGATGGGCATTTGTGTTATTTCCACCTTTTGGCTATTTTAAATAGTCCCGTAATGAATGTCAGTGTACAAGTCTTTTTAAGTCTCTGCTTTCAAAGTCTTTGGGGTATATTCCTAGCAATGGAATTGCTGGGCCATATGGTAGATCTCATTTTTAGTTTTCTGAGGAATCACTACACTGTTTTCTGTAGCAGCTGTATTATTTCGCATTTCCACCAGCAATGGATAAGACTTCCAATTTCCCCGCATCTATGCCAACATTTAATAGTATATATTATCTATTATTGTATTATAATATTACATTATATCATAATATCATAATATGTATATATTATCCTAGCCAAGTGCCGTCGAGTCGGATCTGACTCGTGGAGACCCTAGAGCCATCCTAAAAACAAACAAAAATAACCAAACTAAACCTTTTGCCATCTAGTTGATTCCAACTTATGGTGGCCCTAAAGGACAGAATAGAACTGCCCCATGGGGTTTTCAAGGAGCACCTGGAGCGTTCGAACTGCTGACCTTTTGGTTAGCTCTTAACTGCTGTGCCACCAGGGTTTCCTGAGTCATCTTATTAAAACCAAACCAAAGCCAAACCCTATCAAGTCAATTCTGACTCAAACCAACCCTGTAGAACAGAGAACTGCCTCACAGAATAGTGGATTTGAACTGTCAACTTTTTGGTTAGCAGGTGTAACACTTGACCACTATGCCACCAGGATTTTCAAGGGCTCCTAGTAGAAGTGAAATGGTATCTCATTGTGGTTTTGACTTGTGTCTCTGATGGCTCATTATGTTGAGTATCTTTTCATGTGTTTGGTGGCCATTTGAAAGTTCTCTTTGGTGAAATGTTTTTTCAAGTCCTTTGCCCATTTTATTGTTGAGTGATTTGTCTTTTCGTTGTTAAATTGTTGAAGTTTTAGATATATTTTGGTTGTTAGATTCTTGTTGGGCATATGGTTTCCAAAAATATTGTCACTGTCAATAGCTTGTCTTTTCACTTTTTTGATCATCTTTTGATGAATAAGAGATTTTTATTTTTGTGAAGTTCCATTTATTTTGCCTTTTGATTTTTATTCTTTTGTTATTATATTAGGTAATCTGTTGTTGAAAGCTAGGCCTAATAGCACTGCTTCTGCTTGTTGTTCTAAGAATTCTATGGTTTTAGTTGGCGTATTTAGGTTTTAGTCCATTTTGAGGATGTTTTTGTGTATAGTGTGAAGCATGGATCTCTTTTTTAATTTTTGTGCAGATGGAAATTACATTTTCCAAGCACTGCTTGGTGAAGAGACTTTTTCTCCTTCAAAGGGTCTTAGCATCCTTGTCAAACATCATTTGATCATAGATGTGTGTGTTTATTGCTGGACCACCAATTCTACTCCATTTGTTTGTCTATTGCTATACCAGTACCAGGCTGTTTTGATTACTGTAGTTGTGTGTGTGTGTGTGTGTGTGTGTGTATATGTATATACTTATATATAAACCATTACTGTCAAGTAGACTCTGACTCATAATGACTCTGTAAGACAGAGTAGAACCTCTGACCTTTTGATTACAAGCCAAGCATTTAACCACTATGGCACCAGGGTTTCTAGTAATGGTATAGTTGTTCCTGTTGTTAGGTGCTGTCAAGTTCAGTTTCGACTCATAGCACTGAGTAGGTCAGAGTAGAACTGCTCCATAGAGTTTCCAAAGAGTGCCTGGTGGATTTGAACTGCTGACCTCTTGGTTAGCCATAGCACTTCAGCATTATGCCACCAGGGTTTATGCATTAAAATTAGTGAGTATGAGTCCTCTTACTTTGGTCTCTTTCAACACTGTTTTAGCTATTCAAGACCTCTTACCATTTCATATAAAGTTGAGGATTTGTTTTTCTATTTCTATAAAGAAGGCTGTTGAAATTTTGATTGGGATTGCATTAATTTTCTAGATTGTTTTGGATAGTGTTGACATCTTAACAATATTAAATCTTCTAATCCATCAACCTGGAATGTCTTTCCATGCAACGAATGGCTCCAGTGTAGACCACTGTGAACCATAGGATGATCATTGCTTGATTTTCAGAAGTAGATCTCCAGGACTTTCTTCTTAGTCTGTCTTAGCCTGGAAGCTTGGCTGAAACCTGTTCAGCATCGTAGCAACACACAGATCATCAGTGACAGATGACTGGTGGCTGCCTGTGAGGTAGACTGGTATGGAATTGAACCTGGGTCTCCTGCATGGGAGGCAAGAATTCTACCACTGAGCCACTAATGCCTTCTGGTATTAAATGTACAGTACTATTACTTAACTTGGTGTTCCTCTTGCCTTGCTATTCTAGTCATCTTCCCGTGTCAGGGCATTCAGCTATAAGCCTCTTGAGGGCAGGGAATTTTATCTAGCTTAAGAATGTCTGTGTTTTAGGTATCTAGAAGAGCACATGGCTCACAGTTAAAACCAAAAAGCCTGTTGCCATCAAGTCGATTCCTACTCATAGTGACCCTACAGGACACAGCAGAACTGCCCCAGAGGGTTTCCAAGGAGCACGAGGAGGATTCAAACTGCTGGTCTTTTGGTTAGCAGTCAAGCTCTTAACCACTGCACTACCATAATAGGCATTCATAAATCCTAGGACAGAGGAATGCCTTTAAACACGTTATGGTAAGTTGTTGTATGGCTATATACTGTGTAACAAATAACAAGTGTGTACTCAGGCAGCCCTGCTGTGACTTTGGACGTGAAACTTAAGCTTCCCAAGTCTTAATTTGTTCAGCTCTGAAACGGAGATAACAACACATATCCCATAGAGATGACATGAGGATGAACTAAGATGAAGCCTTTAAACACTCTGTGTGTGTCTGGTACACAGTGAGTGGTAGGTAAATTATAGTGATGGATATTTATGTTATTTTCAGCTTTTCACATTCTAGTCAATATAAGTGCTTTCCCAATTGTTTCCTGTAAATTCCTACGAGTGGAATTGCTGAGGCAGGGGGCAAAGGCATTTTGAATTTTGCTGTGTAGCAACAGGTTGCTCTTTGGAAAGTTTGCATCACTGACAACCCTGCTAACACCAGCCGTATCACTTTTTCCAATCTGGTGAGTTCAAATGGTTCCTTGGTGTTGTGTCATTCTGCATTCCTTTGATCTCTGGGGAAGTTAAACATCTCTTCATCTGTGTAACCTGTGTGATAACTGAAGCCCCACAGCGCAGCGGGCGGCAGCTTAATCAGAGAAACTCCATCAAGGAGCCCAATATAATTAAAAAAAAAAAAAAAACAAAAAACAAAAAACACTTCCGCTTTACTTGTGTCTCTAAAAGAACATTAAAGGGGCTCTAATTTATAACTTTAAAAGATTTTTCTCAAAAGCGATTTCCTGGCCGCCCCGGCTCTCACCCCCGCAGACGCAAGGGGTCCTTGAGCTCCAGGGTGGAGGAACACTCAAACCGGACCGCTGTCACCCTTCTTCTTTTTTTGTGAATTACCAGTTTATGCCTCAGGTCCTTTCTCCCGTTGGGGAAATTTTTCTTTTTCTTCATGATTTGTGTAAGACTCTTTACATATCTGCTGGCAGCGGATCAGCAAGTGGGGGCGTTCCTTGCAGCAGATGGGTGGCCAAGCCCATGTCCTTGGCATGCATCCTCCACTGAGGGATGCCAGGGATTCTTAGAACCCTGGATGAATTCCTGAAGCCTGTGGCACCTCCTCCCCCGCCCCCCGCCCCCCGCCTCTGTTCCCTCCTCCAGTCTTGGCTCTTTAGAGGTATGGGCAGTGGTGGGATCACCATCCAGGCCTCGGGGTGGGGGGAGCAGTGCTGAAACCACTCCAGTGGGCTGTGACCAGCATCCCTTCCCCTTCCCCTTCCCTTTTCCTTTTTTTTTTTTTTAAATGAAACACTAGACTGGAATTGAAAATACCAGGATGTATCACCAGTACAAAGGATGAGTATTAGGCTATGAAACATGCGTATGTGTCTGTGCTGGGTCACTGGTAAACTGTATTTCTTACTCTGGGTTGAATAAAAATAATTGAAATCCAGTGAATTAGGGTCTTTTGGTATTGGTCTAAGGTTATGGCTTTTTTACTTTGTAAATCATGTGTGCTGAGGTGACCTACAATTAACCTTCCTCTTTCTTGTCTTATTGCCAACACAAGTAGCCTGTTTCAGGAAATCTGCTTCTCCACTTATACAGAGAAACCCTTCTGGTGTAGACGTTAAATGCTAAGTCTGCTAACCAAAAGGTCAGTTATACGGGGCAGTTCTACTCTGTCTTTAGGGTTGCTATGAGTCAGAACTGACTTGATGGCAGAGAGTCTACTTACTCAGATTAGACCACCTTAAATGACTTGTAGCCACTACCATAAAGCCCCTGTGTGGTACAGTTAGAGGATCAGCTTACTAACCAAAAGACTGGAGATTCATGTCTACCCATAGGCACCTTGGAAGACAAGCCTGGCAACCTGCTGAAAGATTGGTCACTGGAAATCCTTTGGAGCACACTTCTACTCTGATGCGCACAGGGTTGTGGTGAGTTAGAACCAACTCATTGGCAACCAGTGATTTAGGCACAAGCATGGCCAGGTGTTCTGTCTGCAGCATGTGCTCACACTTCCTCCAGCTGCCGTGGGTTTCTGCCTTTTGCTCCACGTCACACTCTTGCTGGAGGGCCCTGTTGCCTTGAATATGAGATTTTCTTTTGCTCTGTTGGGAAACCTTCCTGTTTATTTCTCAGATTTGGCCATCTCTTCCTTATATTGCTAATTTTCCTTACTGATGTCTGTCTATTGTTGGTATTACTCTGCATCTAGGGCTTCTATTTTTCTATGTCTTTGGTAATGTCAATCCAGTTTTAGTAAAATGAAGGTAAATTCTTGTTTTAGTAAAATGAAGGCAAATTCTTGAGTTTTAAGTTCATAGACTTGGAAGTGGAAACTGCACGTGGTTTTAAATTCTGCCCCCCCACCCCCCCTGCAGGTCATGGGTTGATTGGGAACTAGCTGGTTAAGACTGGATTAGGGTCAAGCCAGAAGGTCTGCAGGTGTGTCCTCCAGTACTTGGTCTTTGGTTTTGTTGTATTTTGTGTTTTTACCAATGAAAGAAAGATGACGGCAACTGTGGTTGTTGAGATTGTGTGTCAGCCTGGCTGGGCCATCATTCTCAGCATTCTCAGCGTTTATGTGTAAGCACTCCCATGATGGGATCTGCTGTGAGTAGCCAATCAGCTGAGGGGGTGTTTCCCTGAGGGTTGGTCTGCATCTCAATATAAACAGATGTTCTGGCTCTTTGCTCACTCTGAGTCCTGCAGCTGCTTCCTGTTTATCTGACTGCCTGTCCTTGGGGCTTGAGCTATTAACTTATCTGCTGATCTTGGGATTCATAGATCTTCACAGCCTGTGAGCAGAGCTGATCTTGGGTTTGCCAGCCCCTGTGCCTAGGTGAATTCAGAGCACCCTCTGTCCTAATCCATGGATTCATGACATTCCACCCTCTACAATCACTTGAGCCATTTATCTGACATTTATCTGTCTCTCTATATACTTATGTGCTTTACTGGTTTTGTTTCTCTAGAGAAACCGGACTAAGAAGCAACTAAATTTTTGGTAATGCTGCTCCTGCTTATTGGCTGGATACATTGATGAGTGTCCATGAAGAAATTTCTGGAGAGGATTAGTTTTGTGCTGAACAGAGTCTTAGTGACTTAAGTATCTCAGTCTGGGGACCTCAAATATAAACTGCACACTAGAGGTGAGGAGGCATATGATATGTTCTGTTCAAACAACCCCTTCATTTAGGGAACAGGGGACCACCCTGATGGGTGATGTGCATGTGGAAAGAGCAGAGATGGGGGAGAGCTGTTAAATCCATATTAGAAATTAAAGCCAAGGCAAGGTCCCGCAGGGCATCTTGTGGTCATCTCAGAGAAGACCTTTAACTGTGGAAAGAGCCCACAGCCTCTAGACTTTGTGTGCTTTCAGGACCACTGTCTCCATATTCATTGCTCATTGTTTCCTGTTCGTATCTTCTCAAGGATCACCAGAAAACCCTTCAAGTACAAAGGCCTGTGCTTGTGTTTGAAGGCTAAAGGAAGAGACTAGCTGTAAAGGCCAACTCTTCAGCCATACAGACTAGGGGAGAGCCCGAAGGGACACAGTGGTGGTGGGGATGCTGCAGAGAGTAGTGTCTTGGCTTCTTGTCACTGGTTTGTTAGAATTAGTACGAGGGCCAGCCAATATTTAGATATTGAGTCAGATTCTAGGATGACTTAGAGGTGTTGGGACAATGAGGAGCTGGATGCAAGAAATCTAAGCTCCTACCTTTGGACGTACATACAGGATGAGGGAGAAGAGTCTTAAAACACTTCACATGAAGAAAACTCACATACAGCGGTTTTCATTGTTGACATGACAGACTGTTAAAATGCTGAATTTTCCAGTTCAAGAATGGTTGTTGTCCTAAGCTTTCCTGAGCTTAAGTTGGTCTCTGTGGGGTAGTCTTAGATCCACTGCTTGGAGCCATCGTGTCAAGGAGTATATTAGATTTTAGGTACCAGGAAGTGTCTAGAGCAAAGTGGCAAGGACACCAAGGTCTTGCACATCATGTTTTGTGAAAGGCAGTTGAAAAACTGAATGCTTTATTTGGAAAGGGGGATAGCTGGGAGTGGGTTTCACATATACCAAGGCCTGCTATGAAGATAGTGTGTCAGTTTCGCATTGCTCCTATAACAGATTGCCACAAACTTAGTGGCTTATCATGGCACAAATTCATTATCTTAAAGTTCTAGAGGTCAGAGACCTCAGCTGGCCAAAATCAAGGTGTACGCAGAGCTGTGTTACTTCTGGGGGCTCTAGAGAAGAATCCATTCCTTGTTTTTTCCAACTTCCAGAGGCATTTTTTGACTCATGGCCTTTTTCCATCGTAAAAGCCCCAAATCTTACCGTTCTGATCTCTGCTTTCATTGTCACTTCTCTTACCCTCCTGTCTCCTTCTGGACCCGTGTGATTACACTGAGGGTCCACCTGGATAATCCAGAACAATCTCCCCTTCTCAAGATCCTTAACTACATCTGTAACATTGCTAGTGCCGTGTAAGGTACCACGTTTAAAGATTTCAGGCATTAGAATGTGGGCATCTTTGGGGAGCCATTATTGGGCATACAACATATGATGAATTGTTTTTCTTTGAGACTGGACTAATAGGTGCAGGGTACAGGGTGTTTTAGTCAGCTAGGGCTGCTCTAACAGAAATACCACAGAGTGGATGGCTTTAACAAATGAAGGTTTATTCTTACGTAGTCTGATAGGCTGCAAGTCCATATTCAGGGTGTCTGCTCCAGGGGAAGGCTTTCCCTCTTGTCGGCTCTGGAGGAAAGTCTGATATTGCACCAGTCTTTGTCCAGGGAGTATCTTGGCACAGGAACCTCAGGTCTGAAGGTCACGCTCTTCTCTCGGTGCTGCTTTCTTGATGGTAAGAGGTTCCCAATTCTCTGCCTGCTTCTCTGTCCTTTTATTTCTTGCAGGATGAAAGGATTAAGGGTGGGGTAAGCCATACTGCAGGGAAACTCCCTTTACAGTGGAGCAGGGAGGTGATCCTCTAAAGGGATTTACAGTCCCACCCTAATCCTTTAACATATGGCATAGGAAAACCACAAAATGGAGGGAAGTCACAAGACACTGGGAATCATGGCCCAGCCACGTGGCTACACGTATTTTTGGGAGGACACGATTCAATCCATGACACAGGGAGAGATATTTTGAGCTAAGATGAGGCAACCACGTCTCAGTCTGGACTTTCCCAGCAGGAAAGTAGTGGTTGGTCAAGTCTCCACTTTTCTTGGGATCATTCAAGTAGAGGATGACTTAGTTCCACTCTGTTGAATTCACTGTCTCTGAAATGCTCTTGTATTAGCATAGAACCTTTTAACATTGTAGAGGGCAAGTGGAGTTGAGTGGGTAAATCAGTTCTGCCTGAATCTATGACTTTTGAATCTCAGACCCATGGCCTCTTCGTCTCAGAAGCTAGGAAACTGGGGCCTTTGTTTGCTGGTGTCAGCAAGTCATGCTTTGAAGCCTGCGATGACTACAATGCTCACGTATGTGTGTGAACAGAACAGTTTAATGTCCTGTTTCATGTCCTGGGTTTCTACTCCACACAAATCATTCTCCCATGCTAGGAGGTTTGAAAGCAGCAAGCGGTGGTCAGATGGCAGCAGTTTCTCACTGTACTGTGCTCTTGGGGATAAGCTGAGCAGGATCTGAGTGACCACCAGGTGAATACAGCTGTGGAAACTCTGTGTTGCTACCCGGGAATGGCCCCCTGGGACCTGATCAGTAGGCATGTTCACTGAGAATGCATGTGACATGGAACACAGAGGCCTTAGCCTCAGTCATCAAAAGCATATTCTAAATACATACTCCAGTCAGTCCCGCATGTGGCTGTTTGTGCATGACAGTCCAGGGCCCACAACAGATGGAGAGGTGGGCTCCCCAGTGGGGCTGGCAGCGTAGGCTTCCGAGAGTGCTAATGTTTCTCAGATCTCCTCTGCAAAGCACCAACTGTGGTTAACACTGCAACTCCGGCCAGGAAACGGAAATACAGTGCCAGCTGGTGGGTTGAGCTGCTTCTTAATTAAGGAGCCTTCTCAGATTGCATGTGATAGGTGTGGCTGGTAAATAGTTTATGCACCTGTTACATCCACGTGCTAGGGGAATGCTCTTGAACTTTGTCTGAGAGAGGTCCAGGATAATAATGGCAACAATATGTGTTCTTGATTCAACATTTATTATTGATCCGCCACTGTGCATTACCAGGCACTTTGCCTGCACTATGTTGTGTAATCCTCAGAACCACCCTATAGGTAAGTACTAAGACCATTTTACAGATGAGGAAACTGAAGGCAGAGGTTAAGTAGATAGCTCAAGTTCACACAGGTGGTAGAGCCAATCAGAATGACAACTATACAGCCTTGAATTGTGGGCTCCAGTACATCATGTGTGAAATAGGAGTAATTCTATGTACCTACTGGGATTATTGTGAAGATTAGATAAAATCATGTGGTCAAAAGTCTATCAGCACAGAAGTTGTCATTTAGTAATTATTCAATGAATGTTTCAATGCCTGTGCATAGGATGTTTTAATAATATGTGGTTCATCTATATGGGATAATGTACAATTACTAAAAAGAATAAACTAGAAATACGTATTTTGATTTAGAAAAATATTTGTACTATACTCTTCATTTAAAAATGAAATTAATATAATATATACATGACTTCATCTAGAGAAGATACCAGAAACACATATGTGTGTATGCTTATGTATGTTTCTATGTTTCTCTATGAACATTAGAGAAAGATAGGAAAGGATACATACCAAGGTGTTAACAAATGCCTCAAGAATGGCGGTGGTAGAAGATATATTAACTTCTTTCTATACCTCTCTACCATTTGATTTTAGAATATATTATTTTTGTCATCAAAAAAATAACAAAGTAAATAAGAATAACATTGATTGATTGTAAACCTTTTTTTCACCTGTGTCTGCTCTGATTGCTATGACCTTACCTACCCACTGCACTTGTCTAAATGAGTGCCCAAGGCCAAATGTGGTCTTTTTCTTCTTTTTTTTTTTAATTGTGTTTGAGTCAAAGTATACAATCCAAGTTAAATTTGCATGTCCACCTAGCTGCAGCTCCTTCTGCTCTCCTCTCCTGGTGGCAGCGCACTCCCTTCCGTTCTGCACATGTTGTATCCTCTTAACAATCTCCTGCAGCCTCATCTCCCCCATCTCTTCTCCCTTCTAGTAAGAGGCCATTAGGACAGCATCCTATAGATGCATAGAACCATAAAGTGCTCTCACCGTATGGTCACACTGTGGCCCTGAGTCCAGTGCATTCCTGTCTGAAGAGCTGACCTCAGTAATGATTTGTGATCAGGGGCAGTAGCAGGTCTAAGGACCGTGCTCCCAGGGGAACCCCCAGGCCCTTGGACCATCAATTGTAGTCTTTTAGTGGAGTTCTTGAGGTGCACCCCTCTTTTTCTTGTGTTACTCCTGGGACTTGACATTGTGTGCCCCATCACGACTGTCTTTGGTGGTGGCTGGGCATCATTTGGTTCTTCTGGTCACATGTTGATACAGACACCCATTTACATGGGTACTTCTGTCTTCTGGGCTCTTTTTTCCCTCATGTCTTTGCTGTCCTTGGTGATCATCTGTTCCAGCTGAGTTGAGACCAACTTGGTGCCCCACTGATGGCAGCTTGCTAGCTTTTAGTACCCCAGACGCCACTGACCAACACAGAGTGCAGCAGACTCACTTGGCAATAGGCTAGTCATGCCAGTTGGCCACAGTGTCCCCTGAGGGTACAGTCCCTGGGCCCCTTCCACTGCTACTCTGTACTTGCAATACTGGGTTAAGATTAGAAGAGTTTTCAGGTTATGTTGAAGTCCAGTTAAGTTTATCTTCTTTCTAATGTGTGCTGTCACTGCTTTTACCCAACAAAATTTCAATCAGCTATTTAATCTATAACCAGACCTCTCCCTCCTTCCCTCCTTCCCCCACCTTGCAGCCATCAGAGTCTTTTCTTCCGTACATGAATCTGTTTTTAAGTCCTCATAGTATGAGTCTAATACAACATTTGTCCTTGTGCCACTGATTGACTTCACTCAACATGTCTTCCAATTGAAACCAGGTTATGAGATGCTTCTTAAAATCATAATTGTTCTTTATCATTGTGTAGTATTCCACTGAGTATACATCCCATAGTTTGTTTATCCATTCATCTGTTGCTGGACATCTGGGTTGATTCCATCTGTTTGCTATCGTGGACTATACTGCAACAAACATTCGAGTGCATATAACTGTTCTTGTGATGGCCCTTGATTCTGTGGGATATATTCCAAGCAGTGGGATTACTGGGTTAAATGGTGTATCTATTTCAAGCTTTTTAAACAAGCACCAGATTGCTTTTCAAAGAGGTTGTAGCATTTTTCAATCCCACCAGCAGTATAGACGAGTTTTAATTTCTCCACAGCACCTGTTGCTTTGTGTTTTTTGGATCATGGCCAACCTTGTTGGGGTGAGATGCTATTGCATTGTAGTTTTCATTTCGATTTCTCTAATAGGTAATGATAGTGAGCATTTCCTCATGTGTCTTTTAGCTGCCTGGATATCCTGTTTAGTGAAGTGTCTGTCTGTCTCCCTGACCCATCGCTGAACTGAGTTATTTACCCTTTTCTTGTTGATATTTTGCAGTACTTTGTAGATTATGGAGATCAGACATCGATCTGACATATAGTTGCCAAATATTTTTTACCATTCTGTAGGTGGTCTTTCAACTCTTTTGATAAAGTCTTTGGAGGAGCAACAGTGTTTGATTTTTAGTAGTTCCTATTTATTATTTTCTCTTGTTGATCATGTTTTATCAGATGTTGAAGTCTGTCTAAGCTGTGTATTAAAACTGCTGTTGTCGACCCTATTTTTGCTTTCATGATCTTTATCATTTTAGGTCTGATATTTAGGTCTTTTATCCAATTTGAGTTGGTTTTTGTGTAAGGTGTGAGATATGGGTCTTGTTTCAATTTTTTGCAGATGGATATCCAAGTTTGCCAGCACCATTTGTTAAAGAGTCCGGTTTTACCCCAGTTTGCCATCTTGGGGCCTTTGTCGAATATCAGGTGTTCATAAGAGATGGTGACATCTCTGGGGTCTCGACTCTTTTCCATTGGTCTAGAGGTCTCTTTCTGTACCATTGCCAGGCTATTTTGACTACTGTGGCAGTGTAATAAGTTCTAAGGTCAGGTAGTGAGAGGTCTCCCTGTGTTCTTCTTCTTCAGTAGTGCTTTACTTACCCAGGATTTCCCTTTCCAGAGAAAGTTGGTGATTTGTTTCTCCGTCTCATTAAAAAATGTCACTGGAATTTGTATTGGGATTGCGCTGTATATGTAGATTGTTTTGGGTAAAATAGACATTTTCACAATGCTAAGTCTTCCTATTCATGAGCAGGGTAGGTTTCTCCATTTATGTAAGTCTAAGGGCTTGTAGTTGTCTTTGTATAGGTCTCTTTTCTCTAGTGAGATTTATTCCTAGGTATTTTATCTTCTTGAGGGCTATAGTTAATGGTATTGATTTGGTGACTGCTTCTTGAATGATCTCTTTGTTGGTATAAAGGAATCCTACTTCTTTACTTGTGCTTGTCTTATAGCCTGATACTTTGCTGAACTCTTCTACTGGTCTGAGTAGTTTACTTATGGATTCTTTAGGATTCTCTGCATACACAATCACATAATCTGCAAATAGGGAAATTTTCACTTCTTTGCTGATGCAGATGCCCTTTATTTCTGAGTCTTATCTAATTGCTCTGGCCAGAACTTCTAATACAATGTTGAATAGTAATGATGAGAGTGGGCATCCTTGTCTAGTTCCCATTCTCAAGGGGAATTCTTTCACTCTCTCTCCATTCAGGATGATGTAGGTGGTTGGCTTTGCATAGGTGCTCCTTATTGCATTGAGAAATTTGCCTTCAATTCCTATTTTGCTAAGAGTTTTTAGCATGAATGGCTGTTGGACTTTGTCAAATGCCTTTTATACATCAATTGACAAAGTCAAGTGATTCTTATCTTTTGTGTTATTTATGTGGTTGATTGCATTAATTGTTTTTCTGATGCCGAACCAGCCTTACATCACTGGTGCAAATCCAACCTGATTGTGATGAGTTATTTTTTTGACATGTTTTTGAATTCTATTAGCAAGCACTTTGTTCAAGATTTTTGCATCCAGGTTCATGAGTGATATTGGTCTGAAATTTTCCTTTTTTTGTGGGATCTTTCCCTGGTTTTGGTATCAGGGTTATGCTGGCTTCATAGAGTGAATTTTGGAGTATTCCATCCCTTTCTATGCTGCAAAATAGTCTCAGTAGTATTGGAGTCAATACTTCTCTAAAAGCTTGGTAGAATTCTTCAGTGAAGCCATCTGGGCCAGGGCTTTTTTTGATTGGTAGTTTTTGGTGACATTTTCAGTCTTTTCCTTTGTGATACGTTTATTAAGTTGTTCTAGTTCTCCGTGTGATAATTTTGGTAGGTGATATGAATCTAGGAATTTGTCCATTTCCTCTAGATTTTCAAATCTGAGTACAGTCTTTCATAGAATTCTGTTAAGATACTTTTGATTTCATTTGGGTCTGCTGTGACATCTCCCATCTCATTTCTTATTTGGGTTGTTTCCTTTCCTGTTTTTCTTTGGTAAGTTTAGCCAGTGGTTTAACAGTTTTGTTGATCTTTTCAAAGAATCAGGTTTTGATTTTATTAAGTTTTTCAATTTTTTTCTTTTATTGTCTAATTCACTTAGTTCTGCTCTAATCTTTATTATTGGTTTTCTTCTGGTGCCCGAGAGGTTCCTCTGTTGCCTCTTTCTGCTTTTGCAAGCTTTAGGGTTAATTCTTTGGTTTGAGTCCTTTCTTCCTTCTGGATGTGTGCATCTATAGAGATAAATTGAGCTCTGAGTACTGCTTTGATTGTATCCTGTAGCTTCTGGTAGGATGTGTTTTCATTTTCATTTGATTCCATGAATTTCTTTATTTCATCCTTGATTTCTTCTATAACCTGTGGCTTTTTGAGCAAGGTGTTGTTCAGTTTCTATGAGTTCCAGTTTATATCTATGTCTTTTCTGCTACTGATTTTGATTTTTATGGCTTTATGGTTTGAGAAGATATCACTGAAATAATTCAATGGTTTGGATTTTGTTGAGATTTTTCTTTATGTCCTAACACATGGTATATTCTGGAAAATGTTCCATGTGCGTTGGAGAAGAAGGTGTGCTTATCTGTCGATGGGTAAAAAGTTCCATATACATCGATGAAGTCTAATTGGTTAGTTGTTGCAATAAGATCTTCTGTGTCTTTACTGAGCTTTCTAGATGATCTGCCCATTTTTGAAAGTGGAGTGTTGAAGTCTCCAACTGTTGTTGTGGAGTGATCTATCTCATTTTTCAATGTAGCTGGTGTTTGATGTATTTAGGTGGTCTAGCATTGGGTGCATAAATATTTAATATTGTTAAGTCCTGCTTGTGTATTGAACCTTTTAGCAATAAATAGTGGCCCTCCTGGCCCATGATGGTGGGTTTTACATTAAAATCTGCTTTATCTGAGATTAGTATTGTGACACCTACTCTTCTTTCTGTATTGTTAGCTTAGTATATATTATTCCATCCTTTAATTTTCAGTTTGTTCCTATCTTTAAGTCTAAGTTGTGTTTCTTGTAAGCAACATACAGATGGATTGTGTCTTTTGATCCAGGATTTCACTCATTGCCTCTTTATTGGAGCACTAACTCCATTTGCATTCTGTGCAGTTATTGATAGGCATGTGTTTAGTGTTGTCATTTTAATATACTTATTTTTGTTTTGGTGTTTTCTATGTTGCTCTTGATATTCTGTTGTGGGTCATTCTTTATGAGTTTTCATCTTTTTCAGTGTTGCTTTTGTGTTTGTTGAGACTCCTCTATTATGTTTCTTGTTTTGATATGTTACATTGTTATTGTGCTTTGAGGCTACCCTTATGATTCCCCTTAATAGTCTAAGTTTAAATCCAATTTTAACTTCTATATACCTTATTAACTTCCTCTCCATCTGAAAGGACTGTAACTACTGTAGTATATCCCTCTTTTTAACATGATGTTATCTTAGTTTTCATGATATGAACACTGGTTTCCTTCTTTTAATATTATAGCTTTTATTGAGTTTTGTGCCTTCCCTAACTAAATTTCTGTAGGTTGTGTCCTGCATTGCCTCCTTAAATGTAGAATTAATGGTTTTGTATTTCTGAGCAAAGAGCTTTTTTCAAAGTTTCTTGTAGTTTTGGTCTGTTTTTTAAGAAGTCTCTAATCTGCTGTTTATCTGTGAATGTCTTTATTTCATCTTCATATCTGAGAGACAGTTTTGTAGGATACGTAATTGTTGGTTGGAACTTTTTCTCCTTCAAGGCTTTGAGTGTGTCATCCCACTGCCTCTATGCCAACATAATTTCTGCTGAGAAGTCAGATGAAAAGCCTACCAGGTTTCCCTCTGAATGTAGCTTTGCTTTGAGTCTCACTGCCTTTCAGAGTTTTGGCTTATGTTTCATTTTAGTAAGCTTGATTATAGTATGTCTTGGTGTCTTTCTTTCGTGGTCTATTTTTTTACGGCATTTGATAGCTTCTTGTTCTCTTCTTTCATAATTTCAGGGAAGTTTTGTGTCAACAAGTCAACAACAATACTTTCCATGATTTCAGCTAACCCTCCCTGTTCAGCAACTCCAGTTAATCATAGATTATTCCTGTTCATAGTGTCCCACATGTTTCTTAGTGCTTCTACATTTTTATTATTTCTTTTCTCTGATTTTTCCTCATAAATGCTGGTGTCAGCTACTCTGTCCTCAAGATCACTAAGCCTGACTTCTATCTCCTCAATTCTGCTCTTTTGGCTTTGAATTGAACTGTCTAATTCAGTAATTTTGTTATTAATCTGTTGGATTTCAGAATGTTGATGTTTTATCAGTTTGAATAGCTTGCTTAATTTTCATCTTGCTCTGCTGCATTTTGTTTAATGTCTAGGAGGGCCCTTTGTATAGTTCTTCTGTACTTAACTTCCGATAGTTTCAGAAAGCCTTCATCTGGGAAGTTTTTTGATTCTTTATTTTGGGAGTTTTCTGGAGCCACAGTGAGCCATTTCATTAAACGTTTGGTGATAGTCTGTTGCTTTCGGGACATCTAGAGGCTGTTTAGTTTCTCTGGTGTTGCCTCAACAGGAGTGGAGGCATAATTCTGAGAAGGGAGTTGGTCACCAGCCACCTCCATGTACTCTGGTGACTGGCCCAAGTGGACTCTCTCCTAGCTGTCAAAGACACTGCCATACTTACGGAGTCACTCGAGGGCCATCAACTGACCCTATGATGTGGGTCAGTAAAGGATGGAAGAGATGCCATTGGTCTGCATAACAGTTATTTCTACTGGCAGTCTTCTTTTAAAAATCTGAAAGCTATCTGACAGCTTCCAAAATCAGTCAAGCTGTCAGGTGTGGCAGGCCCTTCCTTCTGGCTGACAGTGGAGGCACTTCTTCAGCCGTCCTCAGATACTGTGATGTAGTTCAAAATAGGGAGAGGCTATTGCCCTGCTGCCATTGCCCACTAAGCCCTACCTGTAAGGTAACACTGTTCTAAACACAGCCTTACTTCTGGAAAAGTGCTCCTTGGACTGACACTGCCCCTTAGCCTGGGAATTAGTTCCTGCTGAAGCCTCCAGTTGGATAACTTCACCTCCCAGCTAACCAAGATGGCGTCCCCGTCAAGTTACCCCTCCCAAGGGACATCCAAATCTATGGCAGAGCTCAGAAAAGAGAGGGTGGAGGGCCTGTGGTGCCCTCAGTCTGCCACCAGGCATTCAAAATGTGGCTATTCCACACATTGTCTCTCCACTGTGGCTCATGCTGTTCACTTCAGCACTGTGGCTCAGTGAATGTGCCAGCAAATGCCCTCTCCTACCAACCATCAAAAACAAAAAAGGTTTAAAGCACCAATATGCATGAGTGGCCATTCAGCAGGTGCGGAGCTCAGCGCAAGAGAGGAAGTTTCCCATTTAGTGGCATGTACTCCAAACTGACAGACTTATGCCCTGTCCTAGGGCTTACTGGGTGTCCAGAAAGCTCCATTCAATTATCAATCCAGGCCTTAGTTTTCAGATGGAATTAAGGAGACATGTGTCTAGTCTGCCATCTTGACTTTCCTTCCTCCCACCCCCCCCCCAAATTTTTAATGAAGTCTCTTTCCACAACCCCTGGCACTCATCTATGGAGATATGCGTAAATTTAGCAGTCCAATGTACGGAACTGGAGAGATCAAAGGTTGAGCTCCTGTTGCTGGAAACTGCTAATGCTTACTTACACCTTCCCTTCCACAATTCTGGGATACAGCAACAAATAGGTACCATGTCAAAGGGAGACTGGCATTCTGCAGGACCATGTGTCTCCTCTACTATTCCACATCTTGTCTGTATCTCAGAGAAGAATAGATAACAAGCTCACTACCCTTTCTTAGAGAAGACAAAGTAGGTCTGGATAATAAGCAGGACTCCTGAGTAGAGGCTGGAAGCAACATGCAACTGAGACGTGAATCAGTTTCCAAACCATTGCTGACCTTAAGTATGATACTTGCTAGGATTAGTTCTTCCCCATTCAAAAGTGTGGAGAAGTATCTGATAATAAGAGCCAGAACAGCTCCTACAGCTCATATGGGCAAAGAACAATACCTGAGCATCAGATGACCAGGGTGTTTAGTCCTATTGCTGACAGTAATTTGCTAAAACCAAACCTGCTGCCATTGTGTTGATTCTGACTCATGACAACCCTATGAGTAATAATTATGGAAGCAGACCACAGGCATTCCTTCACAGTGCCACTGAATGGGTTTGAACAACCAGTCTTTCAGTTAGTAGTTGAGCACAAACCACCTGTGTCACCTAGGGACCTAAATGAAAACCAAACCCACTGCTGTTGAATTGGTTCCAACTCGTAGTGACCTTGGTAGACATAGTAGAACTTCCCCTGTAGTGTTTCTAAGAAGCAGACTGCTACATCTTTCTTCCTTGGAGTGGCAGCTGAGTGCTTAACTGCTGTACTCCAAAGCTGAAATACCAGAAGACTAGACTGACTCTGAATCCAGACTTGGAAGCCACTAACTGGCCTCTGTATTTCTGTGCTGACTTAGGTCGGTGAGGCAGAGCAGGGAGCCTCTGGACTCTTCTACCAGGCTCTGATCAAACCTTGGGAAGTCTTTGCCTGCTTGATGGAAGAATCTGAAAACATCCACCATTCTCTTTCACAAAAGTTTTGATTGTGAGTTACACCCCATTAGGCTGGAAATTGCATTTGTGTGTTAGTTCCTTAAGCTTCAAATCTTTCCATTTCGACCTCTGGCTCTAGCATAGTGTGCTAAAGAAATCCTGTCCAATCCACCTCATTTATGGGCCTGTGACTAATGACAATTCATCCAGTTTTTCCCATTGTTTATGTGTATGTGCGTGAATGGAATTGACTCAGGCAGCATGGAGAAAGGAAACAAAAAAGAGACTGTCAAGTCGATTCCAGTTCATGGCAACCCCATATGTGTCAGAATAAAACTGTGTTGCACCACAGTGCTCTCAATGACACAATTTTTTTGGAAGTAAATCGCTAGACCTTTCTTTCTGGGGGCCTCTAGGTAGACATGAATTGCCAACCTTAAGTTGACAGCAGAGCCCGTCAACAATTTGTACTACTCAGGGACTCTCTGTGAAAAGGAACTGCTCATCTTATCCAAATGGGGCCCAAGGATCATGTCTGTGGAATTTGGGATAGCCATTGTGGTGGTTGGCCCCTTCAGCATAGAAAACAAGAACAGAGCCTGTCCAAGGAGGAAACCTCCATGCCTGGTTGGGGTTCTTGTGAGGAGGTGAATATTAAGCTTGGCCCGCTGGGCCCTCCTGGAATCTGCTGTAACTGGAGGCTGAGATGGGTGAGGGCTGCCCTGGACAGGTCAGGGCTGAGCACGTGCTAGAGCTTGCCCACATCTAGGGGCAGAGGCTCCTTGTTGTCAGTCATCTGGCCACAAACCCCAAAGCTGTTTGTGATGTGGAAGTGCTGAGGCCCCACTCCCAAACTATGGTGCTGCCATATGGGGCCAGACTGATACTGCCCCATTTACTGTTACTCTTGTTATATATACATGTATGTATTGTTTTACGAAATTGGAAACATAACTCTTCATATTGGTCTCTCCCACCTTGAGATATATGTATATCTATATCTGTGTATCTATGTATGTCTCTCTCTCAATATATATAAAAGAAAGCAAACAAGTTGCCATCAAGTTGATTCTGACTCACTGTGACCTTATGGGATGGAGTAAAACTGCCCTGTAGAGGTTCCACGGAGCACATGGTGCATTTGAACATGTGTGTGTGTGTGTGTGCTCATGCGTGTGAGCGTGTGTGTATTTGCTATTGGTTTCCATATTTTTCCATCACTCTTTCAGAAGCTCGATTCCCCATTCAGTATCTTTACATCTCTTTCTAAGGCAGTAGGAGTACAGAAAGTTAACATGCTCAGCTGTTAACTGGAAGGCTGGAGGTCTGAGTCTACTCTGAGGTGCCTCACAAGAAGGGCTTGGAGATCTATTTGGAAAAATCAGTCACTGAAAACCCTGTGGAACACAGTTCACTCTGATGTGCACAGGGTCACCTTGAGCCAGTATTGACTCAATAGCAGCTGGATTTCATCTCAGATCCACTTCATTCTTTGTAATATCTGCATAGGATCCATGGGATATAAGATTTTCAGGTTCACTCTTCTACTATAAACAATTCTACAATAAACATCCCTGTTCATACATCTTTTGGACTGGTACTTTTATTTCAGTTGGATAGATTCCCAGAAGCAGCATTGCTCTTGGGTCAAACGGACTACATAGTTTTTAACTTTAATAAATCCTGCTGGATTACTTTCTAAAATGGCTGAAATAATTTACAGTTCCAGCAATAAGGTCTAAGAGTGCCTCTTTCTCCATACCCTTGCTTGAACTAGATGTTATCAATCTTTTTTAATTTGGAGGCTAAGAAACGGAGTCAATTTTTGCTTTAATTTGCATTTCCCTGAAAACTAATAAAGTTTTTTGGGGGAACCTAAGATGTGCTGTATGCATTGTCTTTGTAGATGAGCTGGGTTGGGATTGCACATGAGAAGAGAGGTGAAAAACCTTCCAGAAAATCAAAGAGCTTTAGAACATGGGGCATGTCCTCTAGATAATTTTTCACACCACATGGCAGCTCTTGGTGGTGTCTGGTGCCACCTCATGCATGTACATGAACGGACATGATGTTGTAAAAACTGGGGCAGCTAAGACGTATGGAACTGGGGTTACCTTCCCAACAGTCACGGTTGGATGGATGTTTGTAGGACGTAGTTCCTCAGTCCTGGGAAGATGTAAGCAGATATCAAAAGACCATCTTCTCCCTATTCATTCAGGACCCAGTGATGAATAACATAGGCATGGTATTAATCCTCAAAGGTGTCAGATTCTAGTGAGGAAGTCATATGGTTAAACATGTATCTGTACATACATGTGCTTAATTACATATATGAAAAGTGGTATCAAAGGAAAGTGTAGAGAACACTAACTTAGTTGGAGGAGTCACCTGAAGTAGGTTATTCAAGATGAGACCTGAGGAATCAGCAGGAGGTAGTCAGGGGCAGGGAGGATGAGGGCATTCTAAGTAGGGAGCACTATGTGTGAAGGCCTAGTTGTCTGTGAGGAACCGTAGGTCTGGAGGACCTTTGCATTGTAAAGATTAGGTGACCTCAGGGCTCTGGAGAAAGAACGTCTTTATCTCTGTGAGCTCTACCAAGCGGTCCCAATGCTTCTTCACTTACAGGTACTGCGCTGGCCCAAACGGTCACCAGCAACCAAAGGGGAAGAACCCATGGGGGAAATTAAGTGAAGACAATGGAAGCCCGTGCGGGAGGAATAGCCTCAGAACATGCTGGAATGATGGCATGCAAAGCACTGATTAAGGGTCAAGGGGATCATCAGTCTAGGGCTGTGGGATTGAAGGGGAGGAGCAAGGGTCACAAAAAGACCTGGAGCTAATGTTTTGGACAGGGTGCTGAGAGAACATGAAAACAGATCAAGGGCAGGAAAAGGAGATCCCAAGGGATGCCCAAGAAGAGCAATGCCTTCTGCTCGATTTGGCAGTCTGCCAGGGCTGGTGCCCAGTGAACCACCGGTGCTCGAAAGCTAAGAGTGGAGCAGACCCAAGTGATCCAGGACGCTTGGAGAGGCCACTTGGCTGGGATTTCGAGGTGGCTAGTTCTTAAGCTTACCTGAGTATGGGATGACCAACAGTTCCAGTTTGCCTGGGACTGAGAGTGTCATGGATTGAATTTTGTCCCCCCTAAAAAGTGTATCAATCTGGCTAGGCCACAATATCCAATATTGTGTGGTTATCCATCATTTTGCCATCATTTGCCATCATTTTGTCATGTGATTTTCCTATGCGTTGTAAATCCTGCCTCCATGATGTTAATGAGGCGGATAGGCAATGGTTATGATAATGAGTCTGGACTCAATCTACAAGACTGGATTGTGTCTTGAGCCAATCTTTTTTGAGACATAAAAGACAGCAGTGAGCAGAGAGACAGGGAAATCTCATACTGCCAAGGAAGTAGTGTCGGAACAGAGCATGTCCTTTGGACCCGGGGTTCGTGCCTGGAGAACCTTGTAGTCCAGGGAAAGACTCATGACAAGGACTGTACCCTAGAGCTGACAGAGAGAGAAAGCCTTCTTCTGGGTCTGGCACTCTGACTGAACTTTTAGCCTACGAGTGTGAGAAAATAAGCTTCTGTTTGTTGTGGCATTTCTGTTATAGTGGCACTAGATAACCGAGACAGAGGTGTTCCTTGGGACATGGGTTTCCAGTAATAAAATTAGGAAAACTGGGGTGAGTTGGTTACCCTACTCCAATGGAGCAGTTCTGTTCTACTCTGTAACATAGGAAGTTGCTACTATTCAGAATCAACTCAGTGGCTGTCTTAGTCACTTGGTACTGCTCTAATGGAAAATACCACAAGTGGAAGGTTTCATGTCTCAGTCTGGTAAGCCACAAATCCATTTACAAATTGTAAGTCCATTCAGTAGGAGAATTTATCACAGTCCGGTAGGCTAAGTCCACATCCAGTGAGAGCATCTCGGCACAGGAACCTCGGGTCCAAAGGACGTGCTCTGCTCTCGGTGCTTCTCTCGGTGGTGTGAGGTTCCCAACTTCCTCAGCTCACTTCTCTCCCTTATATTCCACAAGCTTGTAGCTTGGGTCCTGCCTCACTAACACAACTGCAAACCATTCGCCATCATCAATATCGCAGAGGCAGGATTCACAACACATGGGAGGAAGGGCACTGTGTTGGAACACCAAACCAATTCAAATCAACACATACATTTTGAGGGGGACACAATTCAATCCATGACAGTGGCAATAGATTTTGAGGGTGGGGAGGGGTTTGGCCTTCACAACTGAGAGAGAATAAATTTCCTCTGCTGTAAGCCATCACGTTTGTGGCAACTTGCTATAGCAGGCAGAAACTAATACAGCATTCAAAGACAGCAACCTAAGCCTTGGGCCCCCTGTCTGGCCAGGGCCACTGCCTCCCTGGGTGGATCATTCTGTGCAGGGCTAGAGGAAGGGGGTGTCTGACTGTCACAGTTGAGCACCAGCATTCATTCAAAGGTTAAGCTGAAGCCAACCATCTGCTGCCCTCAGAAACCACTGCCACTTTTCCCGCAGTCAAGAATTAGATTTCACCAGGCAGCTGGCGTTTTGGCGGAGGGGCGGGGAATGGGTGTGCGGAGCTTCTGGCAGTGTGACAGGGAAAAAGACTAGTGGCAGAGGAGGGGCAGGAAGCTGCTTGGCGGTGAGCTTGTGTAAATTCATGCCAACGGCTTAGCCTTTTCCAGTTGCGAGATGTTTTCCTATGCCTTCCCTTGCCTGATGCTGGCAAGAGCCCTGGCAAATGGGCAAGGGAGGGTGCTGGTGTTCTGGAGAGACAGTCTCTGAGAAACAGAGAGGGGCTGACTTGCCTGGGCTTCACAGCTGGGAAGCAGAAGAGGCAGGACAAGCTGCCCCTAACTGGTCTCATGCCTCAGCTTCAAGGGGCTAAGAACTGAGCTCACTGCAGGTCACATCAGAGGGTCATCTGTTTTGTTCGTGGGTGGGGAGCAGTTCCTGCAACTTCTTGTTCTCAGCCCTTCCTCCCTTTTTTTGCTCCTGTGAAAGAACTATCTCAGGTTGATTTTCCAAGAAGCTGACTCTGAGTGTGCAAGACGCTTATTAAGAAGTATCCTTGGGGCCAGGAGAGCGGTGGTGGGTCAGTGGTGGAATTCTTGCCTTGCATGCGGGAGGCACTGGTTTGATTCCCAGATGACGCACTTTGGCAGAGCTACCGCTTGTCTGTCGCTGGTTGTTTGTGTGTTGCTGTGATGTGGAACATGTTTCGTGGGTGCCTCCAGACTAAGATTAGGAAGAAAGGCCTGAAGATCTTCTTCTGAAAATTAGCCAGTGAAAACCCAGTAAATCACAACAGTGCAACCTGCAGTGGATCTCAGGGATGGTGCAGAACCAGGCAGCACGTCATTGTGTTGTGCATGAGATCACGTGACAGCAGCTAAAAACATTCTTGGCACCAACGCCTGCGGAAGGGAGAGAGAAGGAGGCGGGGCTGGGCAGAGCGGGGTCCGTCTCGCTCCTGAGCCTCACACGACTCCGGGTCGTCTGTGGGCCTTTCCAGGCTCACCTCGGACAGAAGGAGCACATCTAGCCTGAGGACCTTGAGGACACAGATTTGATTCAAAATAAAAGGTTCCCCAACAGTCAGGCCCGGGACCAGCTATGTAATTTGTGGGACTGACTGTACAATGAAAATTCAAAGCAGCATTGAGAATTGTAAGACGGCAAGTGTGCAAACAGACGAGGGCTGGCCACGGAATGGAGAGGAGGGCCTGGAGCAGCAGAGGAGACGAGCCTCCCCTAACTTCCTCCTCCCTCCTCAGCCCGGGAACAAGCTCCCTAAATAGATGGAGCCTCTCCCTCTCAGTCTCTCTCTCTCTCAGGTTGAGCAGTTACCCTTTTCATCCTGGTCAGCCTGAGAGGAGCCCTTCACTTGATGTCCTTCAAAGCTACTGCAGAAAGCAGCTTGTGCCTTCAGCTCACTGCACAGGGAGTGTGGTTTTGCCTTAGAGTCTTATGTCTTTTCTCAGACTCTTAGCCAGGCTGGAAACCTCTCCCAGGCAAGAGGCAATGCTTGCAAAACCTTCCCAGTGGAGAGTAGCAGAAAAGATTTGCCTTGGAAGCCTGGGGCAGATTCCAGATGTGGCAGAGTCTTGTAAAATGCATCTTCTGCCTTTGGGACAGACACAGTGGTTCCAAGGGCGAGGAGAAGCCTAGCTCTGGCCAGCAGACAGCAGCCCTCCACACCAACTGATTGGCTAGCAAGAGGTCTCTGCACTGGTTTCAGTGTTTTGACTTAGGGCCCTGCTTGATTTCCCCCATCCCCACTCGGTTGACTCCTTAGGGACAGGATTCAGCAACCATCATTTCAGGGTCAGGCCAGGTGAAGCCCAGATTTGGAATACAGCTACTGAATTCCCTGCGGCCTCCCGGGCCATGGTCCTCCAGTCCCCAGTGCCGTGAGAGGTGCTCTGCACCTGGTCCTAACACCGTGGCCTCCTCATTAAGCGCCAGGTCCTGGTTTGGAGGCTGTCTGCTCTCACATCATTCCAGTTTCCAGTGGGCTGCAATTCCATGCAGACTTCCAGCTGCTCGATGGGGGACGGCACAGTGTGTTCCCGTTGCTTTCACTCACATCACTGCAAATGTTTGCACCTCCTCCCAGTTAGGAGTGTCCCAGGACACTGGGCTCTACTGGTGACGGCAAGAGTGTGATTCTGACAACCAAAGGATTTACCTGTGGACAACATTTTAGATTTAAAAACTTTTTCCCACACACTATGCTATCTCGTCCATGCAAACACCTTTGAAGTGAGACTATAATCTCTATTTTATCAGTAAGACCACTGAGGAGCAGACAAGTTCAGACTTCCCAAGTCATTCCAGGTCATTCTCCGCCAGAATTGTACATCAGAATTCTGTAAAGCACTTACTGAAAGACAGACTGCTGGGAATACCCGAGAGTCTGGTCCCATAGCCGTGAGGTGGGCACTGGAGTCCTGGAGCGGTACAGCTGTTAATGTGCTGCTGGCCAAAAGGTTAGGAGATTGAGTCCACCCAGAGATACCTCAGAAGAAAGGCCTGGCTATTATTTCTGAAAAACCAGTCACTGAAAACCCTGTGGATCATGATTCTACTCCGACACACTTGGGTGGCCGTCAGTTGGAGTCAATGCTACCCAAAGGCGCTGAGGGGGTGGGACTTGGAACGTGCGTTTCTAATAAACTCTGAGGTGGTGCTGATGCTGCTGGTCAAGAGAGCACATTTTGAGAGCTGCGGACTACAGACATTTCTCTGGTCTTCAGCAAAGGGGCTCAGTCCTGCAGGAAAGATACGAGACCTCTTCAAGGCAATAGCAATGCTAGGTCTCAACAGAGGCTGACCTCTCTGTGCCAGGCATTGCTTGAAATGCCAACTCATTTCATTCTTGTAGTAACTCCATGAGGTTGGAATTCTCATTCTCCCCCATTTTATAGATGAGAAAATGAAGGCACAGAGAGAAGCCACCTAAGTCATACAGCCAGTAAATAGCAGACTGGGCTCTTGACCCGAGTGGTCTGGCTGTCGAGTCTACCCTGACCCAAAACTTCCTTCTGCTTCTCAGTGAGGAAAGAGCACCTGGGTATGAGCCCCTGCTCTACCACTTACCGTGTCTATGACCTTGAGCATGTTGGCCGGCTTTTCTAAGGCTTGGTGTCCAGGTCTGTGACAGCAGGAGAACAGGGGAAGAGTGTTGGCACACAACAGGTGCCTAATAAACAGTAATGAGTATTACCAGAATTACTGCGGAACACCAGCCCTCATTCTTTCACACAAGTCCCTCAGTCATGAGTAAGAAAAGAGCCAGGCACCTGTTTCCTTCCTTTTCCTTCCTATCTTCCCTGTTTCCCTACCTTCCGACTCTGTAAATCCTGAGGCTACAGTGTCACTTCAGCATTTGACTTCCCTCTCAAGCACACGTGGGGATGCTCGGCACAGGCTCAGCAAGACTACTAGAGAAGAAGGCATCTCCTCTGAGGGCTGAGAATTCACCATTTTTAGCTAGACTCAAAGCCCAACTGCTTTGGAGATGACTGCACTTCCTCCCAGATGTAGGAGCATGAAAAGGTTTGGTTTCAGGTGAGAGATTGTTTGAAATTATAAATCACAGCAGTGACAAAGGAGCCGTTCTCCGGTTATGAGGAAAGGGAATCTGACAGTCTGAGTCTTCACTTGGGGCGCTCTAGGAGGCTCATCTAAGCAGTTGTATTCGTGGCCACAGCAACCCCTGGTGGGTCTGGAGATGTCCATCTCTTGGGACCCTGCCAGGAAACTAACTATGGAGCCCTCAGCAAGTGGGTAGCCCTGACTCTTGGGCTTTTGGGTGAAGGAGGTTATACCCAGATCCCTTGCAGATGGATGGGTGTAAGATATTACACTTGACTGTGTGCTTCTGACATCCTCATGGTGTATTTCTTAGTCATGTTCTGTGGCTTTGACAATTCTATTCCTTGGGATGTAGTAGACAGTACGGAGATTTGGGAATCTCATAGATCTGGCTTTGGACCCCAGATCAAGCACTCCTGAGTTTTTTATATACTTGCCATGAGGCAAACACCAGTCTAAGGTCTTTACATAAAGTAACACAGTTAATCTTTATATCACACTTAAGATGTAGGTACTGCTAAAGATTGTCCATATTTTAGAAATGAGAGAATAAAGCATTAAGATGTTTAGTGATTGGCCAAGGGGCAAATAAGTAACGAATATGAGATGTAGTATTTGAACCCTGAGAGATGGGGGCTGTACAACGCTAACAACAGTATTTATTTCTCACTTTCCAAAGTGTTCTATGTATGTAAACTCATAATCCCCATGCAGTAGGATTTATTTTTATCTCCACTTTACAGATGAGAATGCTGAGTCTCAGAGAGAAATAATGTCCTTTCCAAGATCACAAGGGAGGCAGCAGTACCTGATTGTAAATAACAGGAGGATCTGCAGTTCAAATCCCATCCTCACCATTTGCTTACTTTTTAACATGTACTGCCTTGAGTAAATGGAGATAATCATGTTTTATGGACTTTATACTGTAAACAATAACAGCACCTAGTATTTACTATGACAGAACCTCTGCGGTATGTGGTTAATTCCTCACCGTTTGTAACGTACATGGTACCCCCATGATTTTACCACTAGTTCTGTTTTTCTGGGTGACCACAGAGAGGTTATGCAACCTGCCTGAGATCACACAGAGGCCTTCTCTGGGTGCGGTGCCTGCCACATTCTGAGCGTTCCTCTCAAGGGACATTTTCATGTTTTCATGGGTATGTCTGATTGCAGTTTCCTGGAGCACATGATTCTTGCTTGCCAAGTAGTCCCCAGTCACTTGTTCCTCAGTGACTTTCTCTGATGGGATCATATTTCCTCAGTCATGTCTCTTGGGTGGAGGCCCTTTCAGGATAACTTCTTCTTGGATGTGAGGACTCATGTCTGGCCAGGTCAGCCCCCATCTCTTCCTACTCTCATGGAAATGGAACTCTTGCAGCCACCTCTTCTACTCATTAAGTTGAGACATTTTTGGTTTAGTGAGGTACTGGTCCCTGTGTCCCCCAGATCTCAGATGAATCAGGCCAAGCTTATCTTGAATCCCTTCCTTTGATTTAAGATAAGGGAGTTTGTGAAAGGCAGAGAATAGGGTAAGAGTGTTGGCAGTCTCCTCACACTAGGAGAAGAGAAGCAAATCCCACAGAATTCTAGAAAGCCCCTCCCAAAAGATAATCTCATTTTTCTTCTTATGATCCATTTCAAGCTTTCCTTTATCCTCCCTTGTATTGTAGCACAATGAATTGTCTAAATTCATGAGGCACAAGAATCAGAGTCAGCACAAGGTTGGTTCCTATGAGGCAAAAGTCAGTTATATTCTTGCCTTCCCACTTCTCCATCATTTATAACACCAGCACTCTGCATCACAACACTCTCTACTTCTCAGCAGGGTTAAATAATTTGTTGCAGTGGCCACACAGAACTCAGACCACTGTCATGGTTATGTGGTTTATTAGGGAAGCAATAAGCTAAAACTCAGGATCAAGATGCACTTGAGAGTAACAGGAACAACTCGGGACCAGTGCCAGGAAGCACACAGGCCTCCAGTGATCAGTGCCAGGAAGCTGTCTGCTGTGCCATGCAGGCCTCCCTGTCATTGGCTTCTCTTGCATCAGGCGCCCTACTGTCAGGATCCCCACCATTGGCTTCTCTGTCACTAGCTAACCCAATTTATAACCAATGTCATAACCTGCTCAGCTCTCTTTGCTGCTGTCTGCCATCAGGCTAGTCTATGCTGGCTTTCTGCTGTTGGCCTCTCTGCTGCTTACTGGGCTGCCTCACAGCCAGTGTATCAGCTTGCTCAGCTCTCTTAGCTGCTCTCTGCATCAGGCCTCTCTGCTGATAGTTCTGTCTGCCATCAGTTTTCCACTGTCAGCCTTTCTGCTGCTAACTGTCCCAGCTCATAGCCAGTATAGCAGCTTTGGGGTCCGAAGATTCCCATGTGGCTCTGCTTCTTTGCCGGGCTAACCTTTAGGTAGTGTTATAGTTGCCTTTAGACAATGTCTTAGTTAGCTAAACAAAGCAAGCAAACAAACAAAAATACCAAAACGAAACCAAAACAAAATAAACATGTTGCTGCTGAATCGAATCTGACTCGCAGTGACCCTGTAGGACAGTATAGAACTGCCCCATAGTGTTTTCAGTAAGCAGCCGGCATCTTAGTTATCTAATGCTACTACAAGAGAACTATCACAAGTGAATGGCTTTAACAAACAGAAATTTATTTTCCCGTAGTCTAGGAGACTGCCAGTCTGCATTCAGGTTGCAAGCTCTAAGGGATGGCTCTCTTTCTCTCTCAGTTCTGGGGAATGGTCCTTGTTAACATTCTACCTCTGAGACCAGGAGTTTTTCAGTGTAAGGATGCTGAGTCCAAATGATGCACTGTGCTCCTCTTTCATCTTTCTTGGCATGAAGTCCTATTCTTGTCTGCTCACTTTTCTTTTATGTCTCAGAGAAATTGTCTCAAGATACAACCTAATCCTATAGATTGTGTTCTGCCTCATAAACTTCCTCTAATCATGCCTCATTAACATCATAGAGGTTAGGATTCATAACATATAGGGTAATTATATCATGTCACAAAGTAAAGGGTAATCACATAATGCTGGGCCAACCAAGTTGACACACGTCTGAGGGGAACACAATTCAATCCATAACATTCTATCCTTGAGTCTCCCCAAATTCATGTCGTTGCCAAATGTAAAACACACTACCCCATTGTATCATCCTAAAAGACTTCAATCAACTTCACTACCAAATCCATACTGGGTAAAAATTCAGCTTCATCTGTAAAATCTAGTGTTTTAGTCAGCTAGGGCTGCTCTAACAGAAATACCACAGAGTGGATGCTTTAACAAAGGAAGGTTTATTCTTACATAGTCTGGTAGGCTGCAAGTCCATATTCAGGGTGTCTGCTCCAGGGGAAGGCTTTCCCCCTTGTCGACTCTGGAGGGAAGTCCAGTATTGCATCAGTCTTTGTCCAGGGAGTGTCTTGGCGCAGGAACCTCAGGTCTGAAGGACGCGCTGTTCTCCAGGTGCAGATTTCTTGATGGTAAGAGGTCCCCAATTCTCTACCTGCTTCTCTTTCCTTTTATCTCTTGCAGGCTGAAAGGGTTAAGGGTGGGGCAAGCCATACTCCAGGGAAACTCCCTTTACAGGGGAGCAGGGAGGTGATCTTATAAAGGGATTTACAGTCCCACCCTAATCCTTTAACATACAGCACAAAATGGAGGACAGTCAAGATACTGGGAATCATGGCCCAGCTACACGGCTACACATATTTTGGGGGGGACACAATTCAATCCATGACATCTAGAATACAAGTTATATGCTTGCAAAGTGCAATGGTAGAAAGCGCACAAAGACCTTTCCATTACAAATGGGAAAACTGGGAGGGAAGGTAGGGTAACAGGCACCAAACAATTCAGCAGGACAGATTACATTAGCTCTCTAGGCTTGAAGGTAGTCCTCTGTTCTCTGAGACCATTTAGGCAATGGTGGGCCCTGTCTTCCAGACTCCGGGTGCTGGCCACATTCTCCGGATACTGGGTAGAGAGAGGTTCCTCAATCCTGGGCTTTAGCTCTACCTTCTGGGCTCTCAGGGATGGCACCCCTACTCCCTCAGATTTGGGCAGTACCATTCTCCTAGTTTCTCTGTGTGGTGACCTTGCACCCTATGTCACAGCATGTCCCTTGTTATTCTGCCCTTGGTCATGGCACCCCAGCCCATTAAGATTTGGAAGCTGGTCCAGCACTATACTTGTAGCACTCATGAGAGGCAGCTCCACACTCTGGAACTTAGTTGGTGAAGACTTGACTCTTTGAAACCTAGAAGGCAGTGACCCCATCAATTGAGACAGCAAGGGAGTTCTGTTTTCTGTGCTCCTTGTTTCTTCAGCTTGTACTTCCTTGCTTCTTGGCCTCTGGACCACTTTGGCCTTTTGGGCTGGTCTGGCATCTGCCTAGCACAGGCAAATAGTCCAAAGCACTTTGTTGTGGTTGTTAGCTGTCTTGAGTCAATTATAACTCATGGTGTACAATGGAACAAAGCCCTGCCTGGTCCTGAGCCATTCTCACAATCATTACTGCTGAGCCCATTGTGTTAGTGTCAGTCCGTCTTTTGATGGACTTCCTCTGTTTTGATAAGCCCTCCATTAAGAATGACGTCCTTCTTCAGGGACTGGTTTCTCCTGATAACACATCTCAAGTATGTGAGACAAAGCCTTACCACCCTAGCTTCTAAGAAGTTTTTTGTTTTTTAAATAATTTTATTTATTACAGTAAATTAATAAAATTTCTAACATCTACCACTGCATTATTTATGATAAACCCTCACCCCACCACCCTTGCAGTTGTCAAGGAGTTTTTTACTTCTGTAGATAATTCTATTGGTAAGTCCTTTTAACAGGGGTCTAATATTTGTCCTTTTGCCACTGACTGATTTCACTCAGCAGAATGTCTTCCAATTGAAACCATGTTATGAGATGTTTTCTAAAATCATTGTTGTTTTTTATCACAGCTTAGTGTTCCCTTGAGTATATGTACCATAGTTTGTATATACATTCATCTGTTGGTGGGTATCTGGGGTGATTCTGTCCTTTTGCTACTGTGGACTGTGCTACAATAAACATTCTTGTGCATGTATCTGTTCAGTGGCAGCCTTTGTTTCTGAAGGATAGACTCCAAGTGGTGGAATTACTGGATCAAATGGTGTATTTCCAGCTTTTTAAGGAAACACCAGATTGCTTTCCAAAGACGTTGTACTAATCTGCAATCCCACCAGCAATATAGGAGAGTTCCAGTCTCTCCACAGCCTCTCCAGCATTTGTTGTTTTGTGGTTTTTGGATCATGGTCAACCTTGTTGGGGTGAGATAGTATCTCACTGTCATTCTGATTTGGATTTCGCTGATAGCTAATGATTGTGAGCATTTCTTCAGGTGTCTTTGGCTGCGTGGATGTCTTCTCTAGTGAAGTGTCTGCCCATCTCCTTTGCCCATCACTTGAGTTATTTGCCTTTTCTTGTTGATATTTTGCATAATCTTGTAGATTATGGAGATCAGGTGACAGTCTGACATGTAGGTGCTGAATATATTTTCCCATTCTGTACTTGGTCTTCTAACTCTTTTTGATAAAGTTTTTGGATTAGTAAAACTGTTTGATTCTTAGTAGTTCTCATTTACCTGTTTTCTGTTGATCATACTTTGTCAGATTTTGAGATCTATCTAAGCTGTATATTAGAACATTTTTTGTTAACTTATTTTTCTTGTATGGTCTTTATCATTTTAGGTTTGATATTTAGGTCTTTGTTACATTTTGAGTTAGTTTTTGTACAAGGTGTGAGATATGGGTCTTGTTTCAGTGTTTTGCAGATGGATATCCAGTTTTGCCAATACCATTTGTTAAAGAGATTGTTTTTACCCCAGTTTACAATCTTAGGGCCTTTGCTGAATATCCATCATTCATAAGATGATGGTGGCATCTCTGGGGTCTCAACTCTGTTCTGTTAGTCTAGATGCGTCTGTTTGTACCAGTACCAGGCTGTTTTGACTACTGTGGCAGTATAATAGGTTCTAATGTCAGGTAGTGTGAGGCCTCTCTTTGTGTTCCTCTTCTTCAGTAGTGCTTTACTTAGCCAAGGTTTCTTTCCTTTCCGAACAAAGTAGGTGATGTGTTTCTCCATCACATTAAAAAATAGCACTAGAGTTTGTATTGGGATTGCTTTGTGTAAGTAGATTGCTTCAGATAAAATAGATTTTTTCACACTGTTAAGTCTTCCTATCCATGAACAAGGTAGGTTTCTCCAATTTTGTAAGTCTTTTTTGGTTTCTTGGAGTAAGGCCCTGTAGCTCTCTCTGTATAGGTTTCTTATTTTTCTAGTTAGATTTATTTCTAGGTATTTTATCTTCTTGGGGGCTATAGTAAATGGCATTGATTTGGTGATTTCTTCTTTAGTAATCTTTTTGTTGGTGTAAAGGAATCCTACTGATTTACTTATGTTTCTCTTGTATCACGATGCTTTGCTTAACTCTTCTATTAGTTCGAGTAGTTCACTTATGGATTCTTTAGGATTCTCTATGTGTACAATAATATCATCTGCAAATAGGGAGATTTTTTACTTCTTCTTCGCTGATGCTGATGCCCTTTATTTCTTGGTCTTGTCTAATTTCTCTGACCAGAACTTCTAGTATAACATTGAATAGAAGTGGTGAGAGTGGGCATCCTTGTCTATTTCCTGTTCTCAAGGGGAATTCTTTCAGTCTTTCACCATTCAGGATGATGTAGGCAATTGGATTTGTGTAGATGCCACCAATTGTGTGGAGGAATTTCCTCTCTATTACTATTTTGCTGGCGGGGGGCGGGGGAGGAATCAAGATGACAGACTAAGCACAAGACTCTCTAAATCCCTCTGGTAATGAAGACCTGAACTTATAATTAAATGGAGCCTTCTGGTCACTCAATGAGCCCTAGGACACAGCATAGGGCTGTTAATTTGGACTTCACACCACTGAACAGAAAACCTCCTCTCTTTAGCTGACTCCTGCTCCTGGTCAGTCCTTGTTTTCATGGGCTCAAGGTAACTCACCATTTTGACTTTTTTTCCTCTGTCTTGGCCAGCCGATGGAGCTGGGTCTTGACTAGCAGCTAGTCTCAGACATGCTGCTGGTGGGATCGGCAGGTGAAATTGCCATATTTTGGGGGTCTGGCTTGGGACTCTGTGTATCTTGCCACCTTTGGCCTCTCTTTCCGCCTCTGCCGCAGTGTGGTTTGTGTGGAGATGCCGGGCAGCAAGCTTGTGCGGGACACCACCTTGGTTATGGGGACCTGGTTCTTGGTCTGGCAAGTAGTGCCTGCCCACAGGAGAGTGCTTTTCCCACAGAAAAGCAGTAGTTTACACAGTATCACCTACAGCTGGAGCCTGGCAACAGAGACTGCGGACTCTGTGCATCTTGGTACAGTTGGCATCTTTTTCCACCTCTGCTGTGGTGCAATTTGTACAGAGGTGCCAAGCAGAGAGCTTGTGTGGGATGCCATCTTGAGTACAGAAGCCTCAGCAAGACCTAATTCCTAGGCTCGGAGACAGCACTTGCCTGCAAGAGAGCATTTTGCGGGCAGAAAAGCAGTATTTTACAAAGTGTCTCCTATGGCTGGGGCCTGTCAGCAGAGGCCAACAGGGCAGTAGCCTTGTTGCATTTTGAACTAGTTCATAACATCTGGGATTGCATATAGAGGTGCTTACTTTGCCAGTTGGGAAGAGGGCCTTGTACACCTGAAAACCTGACTGACCTAGGAAGTGGTCAGATATTTTTCACTTTTCATTTTAAGACAACTTAGAGAAACAACTGTGGTCCATACTCACATCATCTCTCCCAGCCTTTATTGACTCACATGAAGCCCAAAAAGCAACAGACTGTGGAGAAAGCAGTAATGAGAAAATCATTCATGGCTTCAGAAGGCCCCCCAAATGAAACAACCTGAGAGCTTTCCAGATGAAGAAAGTTTTCTGAAATTATTAGAAGGTGAATACAAAAGGGTTATATATAAGACACTTCTAAAACTTATTGAAAATGCAGCAGAGCAAAATGAAAAATTAAACAAGCTGTTTGATCTGATGGAACACCAGTACTCTGAAATCCAACAGATCAAGAACAAAATCAAAGACATAGAAACTTCCATGCAAAGCCAAGAAAACAGAATGGAACAAATGGAAAAGAGACTTTCTGACTTGGAAGACAGAGCTACTGACTCCAACATCTCTGAGGAAAAATCAGAAAAAAGAAACAAGAAAAACAAGGAAGTGTTAGGAAGCATGTGAGACTTTATTAAGAGAAACAACCTATGATTATTTGGAGTTCTTGAACAGGGTGAGACACCTGAGAACACGGAGAGTATTGTTGCTGAGCTGCTGACAGAGAACTTCCCAGAAATCCTGAAGGAAGAGAATATAGATATCCAAGATGCATGTCAAATGCCACTCAATATAGATCTCAAAAGAAAGACCCCAAGATATATTATAATCAAGCTTAACAAAATGAAACACAAGCAGAAACTTTTGAAGGCAGCAAGACTCAAAGCAAAGCTAACATTCAGAGGGAAACCCTGTAGGCTTTTGTCAGATTTCTCAGCAGAAACAGTGCTGGCATGGAGACAGTGACATGACATATTGAAAGCCTTGGAGGAGAAGAACTTCCAACCAAGAATCGTATGTCCTGCAAAACTATCTTTCAAATATGAAAATGAAATCAATACATTTGCAGATAAACAGAAACTCAGAGACTTTGTAAAAACCAAACCAAAGCTACAAGAAATACTGAAAGAATCTCTTGGCTTTGGTTTAGAAGAACAAAACCACTAGCTTTATATTGTAGAGGGACACTTTATCCACTTTGTCAGTTAGGGAAGGCTCTAAACTCAATCAGAGTTATAACAGTGATCATATCATGAAAACTATGATGTCATCATATTAAAAATAGGGATTTATTACAGTCGATATAGTCCTTCCAGATGGAGAGGAAGTTGACAAGACTGGTAGTAATTAAAATTGGGTTTATACGTAGTTTATTAAACAGGATCATAGGGGCAGCTGTAAAGCACAATAAAGATGCAACATACCATATCAAGAAATGTAGTACAGGAGTCTCAACAACTACAAAACCAACCCTGAAAAAGGTGAAAAATCAACTCATAAAGAAGAATGTCTCGGAAGAGATTAATAAGAACAACAGAGAGAACCTCATCACAAAAATAAACATATCACAATGACAGTACTGAACACATATCTATCAAAAATTACATTGAATGTGAATGGACTGAATGCTCCAGTAAAGAGACATTGAGTGACCTCTTGGATCAAAAGACATGACCCATCCATATGTTGCCTACAAGATACTCACCTTAGACTTAAAGATAGGAACAAACTGAAAATTAAAGGATGGAAGAATATATGTGAAGCTAACAATGAACAAAGAAGAGCAGATGTGGCAACTCTAATCTTGGATAAAATCAATTTTACTGTAAAATCCACCATTGTGGACAAGGATGGATACTAGTTACTGCTGCAAAGGTTCAACACACAAGCAAGACTTAACAATATTAAATATTTATGCACCTAATCTTAGAGCAGCGAAATACGTTAAAGAAACACTGACTACACTCAAAAAGGAGATAGATCACTCCATAATAACAGTGGGAGACTTCAACACTCCACTATCAATATTGGACATATCATCTAGAAAAAAGCTCAACAAAGATACAGAAGACCTTATTGCCACAATTAATGAACTAAATCTCATCGACATGTACAGAACTTTCTATCCATCAGCAGACAACTACACGTTCTTCTCCAGTGCACACGGAACTTTCTTCAGACTAGACCATATGTTAGGACATAAAGTAATTCTCAACAAAATCCATACCACTGAATTAACACAAAGCATTTTCTCAGATCATAAAGCTATTTTGCTGACAGTTTTTAGCATGAATGGTTGATGGACTTTGTCAAATGCCTTTTCTGCATCAATTGACAAAATCAGGTGATTCTTATCTTTTGTGTTATTTAAGTGGTTGATCACATTAATTGTTTTTCTGATGTGGAACCAGCCTTGCATACCTGGAATGAAACTAACTTGGTCATGATGAACTATTTTTTGATATGCTGTTGACTTCTCTTGGCTGCGATTTTGTTGAAGATTTTTGCATCTAGGTTCATGAGCAATATTGGTCTGTAATTTTCTTTTTTTTTGTGGCATCTTTCCCTAGGTTTCGTATCAGGGTTGTACTGGATTCATAGAATGAATTTGGGAGTATTTCATCACTTTCTATCGTGTGAAATAGCCTCAATAGTATCGGAGTTAACTCTTCTCTAAAACTTTGGTAGAATTCTCTGGTGAAACCATCTGAGCTAGGCCTGTTTTTGGTGGGCAGTTTTTACGACTTTTTCTATCTCTTCCTTTGGGACAGGTTTGTTACATTGATCTACTTCTCCTTGTGATAATCTTGGTGGGTGATATGAATCTAGAAATTTGTCCATTTAAAGGAGTATTCTTGCTACACTTCTTTCAAGATAGATTTGTTTGTTCTTTTGGAAATCCATGATATATTCAGTATTCTTCACCAACATCATAATCCAAAGTTATTACCTCTTCTTTGACCTTCCTTACTCATTCTCTAGCTTTTGCATACCTATAAGGCTATAGAAAATACCATGGCTTGGGTCAGGCAGACCTTAGTCCTCAGGATGACATCTTTACTTTTTAATATTTTAAAGAGGTCTTTTGCAGCAGATTAGCCCTATACAGTATGCCATTTGATTTCTTGACTACTGCTTCCATGGGCACTGTTTGTGGATCTAAGTAAAATCAAATCCCTGACAACTCCAATCCCTCATTTTATCATGGCTGTACTTATTGGTTCAGTTGTGATGATTTTTGTTTGCTTTATGTTGAGGTATAATCCATACTGAAGACTGTAGTTTCTTATGTTTGTCAGTAGATGCCTCGAGTCGACTTTCCTTTCAGCAAGAAACATTATGTCAACTATATATCACAAGTTCTTAATGAGTCTTCCTCCTGTTTTCATGCTGAGGTCTTTGTCACATTGCTCAGAATACAGTTTGAATAAGTATGGTGAAAGGATATAACCTTGATGCACACCTTTCCTGACTTTAAACCATGCAGTATCCCTTTGTTGTGTTCAAACAACTGCCGCTTAGTCTACATACAGATTCCTCATGAGCACAATTAAGTGTTCTGGAATTCCCATTCTTCACAATGTCATCCATAATTTGTTGTGATCCACGCAGGTGAGCACCTCTGAATAGTCAGTAAAACACAGGTACACACCTTTTCGGTATTCTCTGATTTCAGGCAAGATCGATATGACATCAGCAGTGAAATCCCTGGGTCCAAGTCTTCTTCTGAATCCAGCTTGAATTTCTTTCAGTCCCCGGTTGATACACTGCTGCAGCTGCTTTTGAGTGATCTGTGAAATTTTAGTTGAGTGTGATATTAATGATATTGTTCAATAATTTCACGTTTGGCTTTATCATCTTTCTTTGGAATGGGCACAAATATGGATATCCTCCAGCTGACTGGCCAGGTAACTGTTTTCCAAATTTCTTGCCATAGACAAGTGAGCTCTTTCAGAGCTGCTTCCGTTTACTGAAACATCTCAATTGCAACTCCGTCAATTCCTGGAGCCTTGTTTTTTGTCAAAGCTTCAGTGCAGCTTGGACTTCTTTCTTCAGTACCATCAGTTTTTGATCATATGCTACCCCGTGAAATGATGGAGTGCCAAACAAATTCTTCCTGGTATAGTGAGTCTGTGTATTTCTTTCGTATTCTTTTGATGCTTCATTCAATATCTTCCCCAGGGAATCCTTCACTGCTGCAACTTGAAATTTGAGGGTTTTTTTTTTTTTTTGAGTTCTTTCATCTTGAAAAATATTGAGTAGGTACTTACTTCCCTTTTGGCTTTCTAATTCCAGGTGTTTATATACATCGTTACGAGGCCTGACAATTAAGTCTGCTAACTTAATTGTTCTAAGTGCTACATGCCTCATTGCTGAATATCACTATGGTCACCTTTCACGTACTCCCCTTGGGAAGATATGCACTGAGGCTAGCACCTAGTCCACCCTTCAAAGCAACTTGGAAATCTTTCTGGAATGGCCATTGCACACAGTGGCACAGTGGTTAAGTTCACAAACTTAATTCTATTAACTGAAATAACTGTATTGGAACACTCTCTGTACTCACCTAATCTGGCCCTTTACCCAAAGATAAAGGAAATATTGAAAGGAAGACATTTTGATGACATTCAGGACATCAAGGGTAATATGATGGTCATTCCAGATAAACAGTTCCAAAATTGCTTTGAAGGGTGAGTTAGTCACTACCACTGGTGTATAGCTTCCCGAGGGGAATACTTCAAAAGTGACAATAGTGATATTCAGCAATGAGGTGTGTAGTAGTTTTTTTAGGATGAGTTAGTGAATTTAATTGGCAGTCTTCATATAGAGTCCACTTAACTTTATCTTCTTGAGCTACTCTTTGAAATCTTCTGTTTGACATTCTTCATCGTTTTTTCTACTCACTTTAGCTACTCAACATTCAAGAGAAAGTTTCAAAGTGCCTTCTGAGATTCTTTTTTGATATTTTGTTTTCCTTTCCTGTGTTTTTAATGACCATTTGCTTTCCTCACGTCTGTTCTCCTCGGTGTCATTCCACAGTGGGGCTTTGGCCAGTAGTGTTCAGTTATCAAATTGTTCATGAGATGGTCTTTAAATTCAGGTGGGCTATACTCAGTGTTGTATTTTGGCTCTTATGGACTTGTTTTAATTGTTTTATCTTCACCTTGAACTTGCAGTCCTTGGCCTGTTCTGCATTAACCCCTGGCCTTCCCTGACTAATGATACTGAAATTGTCTGTCGTCTCTTTCCACAGATGTAGTTGATTTGCTTCCTGTATGTTCCGTATGAGGAGGTCCGTGTGTATAGTTACTGCTTATGTTGTTGAAAAAAGATATCTGCAATGAAGAAGTCACTATCTTGCAAAATTCTGTCATGAGATTTCCATCATTGTTTCTGCAACCAAGGCCGTGCTTTCCAACTACAAATCCTTCTTTGCTTCAAACTTGTGCATTTCAATCACCAGTGATTATCAGCGCGTCCTGATTGCATGTTTGATCAATTTCAGATGGCAGAATTTGGTACAAATCTTCAATTTCTTCATCTTTGGTCTAGTGGTTAGTACATAAATTTGAATAATAGTTGTACTAACTGTTCTTCCTCATAGGTGTATGAATATTGTCCTGTGACTGACACTGTTGCACTTCAGAATAGATCCTGAAATAGTCTTTTTAGTGATGAATGCAACACTATTCATCTTCAATTTTCATTCCTGGCATCGCAGACCATAATGACTACCTGATTCAAAATGGCCAATATAAGTCCATTTTAGCTCACTAATGTCTAGGATGTTTGATGTTTATGCATTCCATTCCATTTTTGGTGATTTCTGGTTTTCCTAGATTCATATTTTATGCATTTCACATACCAGTTATTAATGGATGTCTGTAGCTATTTCTGCTCATTTTGAGTCATGCCACATCAGCAAATGAAGCACCTGAAATCATCTGCATCCATGTCGTTAAGGTCAACTCTACAGTTAGGAGATAGTTCTTTCCCAGTCATATTTTGAGTACCTTCCAACTCGAGGAGCTCATCTTCTGGTACTACATCAGATGATGTTTCAGCACTATTCATAAAGTTTTCATTGGCCCATTTATTCAGAAAAAGGCTTCCAGGTTTTTCTCCTTGTCTGTCTTAGTTTAGCTGCTGTACTGAAACCCATTCACCGTGGGTGACCCTTCAACTATTTGAAATATCAGTGATGTATTTTCCAGTAGAGCAACAATGCACAAACCATCACAGTACTACAAACCCACAGATGAGTGACAGAAGCCCTTAAGCTCTACTATTAAGTGCTTGGAGGCACCTCACTCTTCTTGGGAACCTTGGCCAGAAGGCACTGAGCTCTTGCTCGGTGAGTCATCTCCCAAGCTCTTTTCATGCTGGTGTTCTGGTTCTACTACTGCCATTTCTCTGGTGCTGCTTCTTGTTGTCTGTGCCTCTTCCTTTATTACACGTCACATTTCCTTTTGAGCCCTCACCAGAATTTTCTTTAATGTCTGTAATTCCACCAACAATCTCTTCAAGCAACCTAGGCTTTTACTGTTAGGCACTTTAAAACTCTTGCACTTTCTATCCACTACTCACTTTCAAATCTACTTCCACAGTATCAGATCTGTTAGATCAGCACCCCACTCCCAGTATCAAATTCTTTCTTTGCTATCTAGTATTGCTGTAATAAAAATACTGCAAGTAGATGACTTTATCAAACAGAAAGTGTTCTCTCACTTTCTAGGAGGCTAGAAGTTTGAATTCAGGGTGCTAGATCCTGGGGGAGGTTTTTGCTGTCTGTTTGCTCTGGGGGAATGTCCTTGCTGTCATTCTACCTCTGGCCTAGGGGCTTCTGAGCACAAGGACCCCTGGTCTAAAGGACCTGCTATGCTTCTGACTCTTCTTCCTTGGTAGCATGAAGTTCTATTCCTCTGTGCAGGCATCTCTCTTTTATGTCTCCAAATAAATTGACTCAAGATACAACCTAATCCTGTAGATTGCATCCTGCCTCTTATCTTGCCTCATTAATATCACAGAAGCTGAGACTTACAATACATGGGGCAATTCCATCATATCACAAAAGGAAGGAGAACAACACAATACTGGGAATCACGGCCTTGATAAATTGACATATATTCTGGGGAGTCATAATTCAGTCCATAACAGCCTGTATCTTTCTCTGTATCTTTCTCAGGATGCCTCTCCAAATCTCTGCACTTCAGCTTTTGTATATCCTAATCTTCATCAATTACAAGGTGGGTCTTCCCTCACTAGACCAGAATCCAACCATTCCTTTTACCCATGAGAATTCAATCAGCTTAGGTCTTGTAAGTTACCAGACAAAAGTATCAAACCATCAAGTTGTTTACAGTTTATCCACAAAATTTCAATCAACCCTAGAAATACCAAGGGCAAAAGTAACAAAGCCTCTGGGGGTAGAAAACAATTGGGGATCCTTCCCAAGTTGCTCCCAAAGAACTAGGGCAATGGTAACTTGTCAACGCTTATGGGAAAACCTCCCAAGCTGTTTTCCCAAAGAACCAAGGCAAAAGTTCTCATAAATGAACTCATTGGATTGCAGCCCTCAAGGTGGAGAGCCGACAAAAGGTTTCTAGACCAGATTTTTTTTTTTTTTGGTCACTCCAGGACTTCTTCAATCCCATCCCTCCTTGACCTCTCAGTGTTGCGGCACTGACCCTGCCTTGTGGGAATAGAGGTATTATTAGATAAAGGCAATCTCAAGAGCAATTCAGAGAGCACCAGGCCTTCGGCAGCTACATATTTGGGCACCAGGGCCCTGAGCTTAATATCTGAAGGTGTGACCTTCACACTCCCACTGATAGCTGCTGTAGCTGCTGCCACAAAATCCAATTTCAAATAATAACATTTATTTGAATATCACTGTCTCCATCTCTGTCTAATTTTTATCCCTAGTGTTTCTTCATGCTTCTGTTGATAACATCACAGCTCCACAGGATGGTCATAAAATAGATTCAAGGTACATCAGATTTCCTTCCCAGGGGTGATAAGTGCAGTAGAACAGAAATCCTTTTAGTACAAGAAAACACGCTCTCATTTTTACAGTTGAAAAATGTATGCAAAATTCTCATGATACAAGATACTTGTTATTAGCCAGTAACTTTTATTGTGAGTTCGCCACCCCCCCACCCCTGCCCTAGTGAAATAGAAACCAATACGAATGTTTTCCAAGGTTGCTAAAGACTGGTCAGACAAGGGTCAAATGGAGATTTGTCACTGGAGCTCATCTACAGCTGAGCAAAGGGAAGAGACTCTTGGGAATACATTCCTTAGCATGGTGACCTAGGCTAGCTGCCCAAAGCCCAAATTTTCATTTGTACTCCACTGCTAACTAGGTGCAAAACTTCAGGCAATTCTAATCCCTGGTCTGGGCCTCAGTTTTCTCACTTGTAAAATGAGGTTCTTCTGGAAATGGACACTTTTGTTACATTGTTGGTGGTAGTGGGAATTGGCACAACATTTTAAAGGACATTTTGACAATATCCAACAGAATTGAAAATGCAGTCTAGCTTCAAATCCAGCGATTCTATGTCTATATTTCTACCCCGGACAAAGTCTTACACGTATGCAAAGATGTCTACCTCAGCCTCAATTGTAATGGCAAACATTCGGAAACAACTTGAATTTCAGCCTATCAGAGGGTTGAGTGAACGAAAGTGGCTTATTTGTACAATGAAACATTGTACAGCAGTTTAGTGCTGGGGTAGTGCAAATAGTTCTCTCTTGGCTAGTAACCTGAAGGTTGACTGTGCAGACTCATCCAGTGGTGCAAAGGAAGTAAGGCCTGGAAATCTGCTTCTGTAAAGATTATAGCCAAGAAAATCCTGTGGAGCAATTCTGCTCTGTAACACATGGGACAGCCACAAATCAGAATCAACTGGATGTCAGCAAGTTGGTTTTGTTTCATATAGCAATTAAAAGGAATGAACTGGATTCACACAGAGTCATGAACAGGTCCTGAATGAGAACAGTGAATTGCAGAGTACATTGAAGACGTTTTGTAGAATATTCTAGCCCTTATGCAAGTTGATGCGCACATAGCAATGCTGTGAATTACCATGGACTCCAAAGTCTAGACAAAAGTACAAAAACTAGACTGGAGGAATGCAAGCCCATTTTATGACAGGGGTTGCCTTGGCAGGAGCAAGGAAATGGACCCAGAAGCGAGACCAAAAGGATACTTTGAATCCAGCTGCAGTGTTTACTTTTTCTTCTTTTGTTAAAACAAAATAAAACAAAGAATATTAACAAATGGGCAATTCTGGTTGGTGGATAAATAGGTTATCTTAGTTACCTAGTGCTTCTTTAACAGAAACACTGCAAGTAGGTGGCTTTAACAAACACAAGTTTATTCTCTCACAGTTTAGGAGGCTAGAAGTCTGAATTCAGGGTGCCATTCTGAGTGAAGTTTTTCTCTCTGTCAGCTCTGGGAGAAGATCCTTGTCATTGATTTTCCCTGGGTCTAGATGCTTCTCAATGTAGGGACCCCGAGGTCCAGAAGATGTACTCTGCTCCTGGCCTCTGTTTTTGTTTGTTTGGCGACATGAGGTCCCTCCTGTTTCTGCCCACGTCTTTCTTTTCTATCTCAAATGAGGTTGACTCAAAGTACAACCTAATCCTGTAAATGGAGCCCTGCCTCATTAACATACCTGCCTCTAATCTTGCCTCATTAACATCACAGAGGTTAGGAATTACAATACATAGGAGAATGACATCAGACCACAAAATGGTATACAACCACACAGCACTGGGAATCATGGTTCAGCCAAGTTGACATACATTTTGGGGGGACACATGCAACCCATGATGTAGGTATATATGCGTATTGGTTACATTTTTTCATCCCTATGTATTTAAACTTTTCTAAAAAACAATTGAACAGGGAAGTCTAGTCTTCAAAATAACCTAGAAAGGACTCATAGGTAGGCAAAGGGTGACTCTGCCTGCTGGGCCTTTGGGTATAGGTTGGTGGGTGGAGTTTTCCACGCCTGTTGGGGAGTCCTTTCCAAGGAAACTCTCCCACACATACCTCATTGCTGTATATCACTATGGTCACCTTAGAAGTATTCCCCTTGAGAAGCTGTGCACTGACACTAGTGTCTGGTCTGCCCTTTAAAGCAATTTTGGAACTCTTTTTCTGGCTGTGTGTCAAAGCTGTCACTGGACAAGGTCTGACAATTAAGTGCATGAACTCATCCTAGAAAAAGCGCTTTGAAGGGTGGACTAGGCACTGGTGTCAGTGCATAGCTTTCCAAGGGGAGTACTCTGAGGATGACCACAGTAACATTCAATGAGATACGGGGCACTTTTTCTAGGATGAGTTCTTGAGCTTAGTTGTCGGGCCTTGTATGCTTGAGTCAAATCATTAAAAGGGTGTGGGTGCCACACTAAATGGTTTGAACTCCATTCTGCAGGGACTAGGAACAAACAGAAGGCCCTAGAAGCCTCCTTCTGTCAGTTGTCTCAGAGGATGGAGTGCAGGGGGAAAGCCAGAAGGCAGGGGAAATAGGATGGATTGACTTGTCCACTTGGTCATCCATGGACGAAGATAGTTTGTACCGGGGCAGTGCCAAGGAGGAAGAGGAGAGGGACTGATACGTAAATAAGAATAGCAATAATAGCAAAAAGACTCACTCTTTGGTGATGATCTGAGTCTATTTCACCTCTAAATTGGACTTTACAGTGTCCAGTATTGTCTCAACATCACCTGTGTGGTGTATGAAGCAGAGATCACAATTACCATTTTTTGTGGGGAGTGGGGGGATGGGGAGGGGGAAGAGGCCTAAGGGAATTAAAGACTCACCCAGGTTCTTGTCTTATTGTCAGGACAGGCCTTAGCCCCAGGGCCTGGACTCCTCTGATCCCTCCCAGCAGCAAAATCACTCTGCGAGCCATCAGCCTGGCCCACTTCAGGCTGACTCTTGCCTGCATTCACTGAAATGCCAAGCTGAGGAAAAGTCTCCTGACTTCTGGTGACTTTTTCCATCCATAATTTCACAGAAGCTTTTTCCTGAGACTACCCATTCTCTGTCAATTCCCTCCAGTCTCCTTGTGGATACCTATTGATTAAAGTACAAACAGGCCGTTCGTGGGTCCCCAAGGATATCTTCTTTCAGGAGGCCCAGCAGATCAGCGCTTGTGGATATTTTTATGGGTCATAATTTAAAAATTACATCCAAATTAAATTTGTGCTGATTTAATTAGAATATGTAAGCTGAGGGATTTCTTTATTGCTCCTGCTGCCAGGTACTGGGCAAATGGCTGTTCTCTGGGAAAGCAGTTCCCACCACTAAGAGACTAGGCATGGGCCTGGGTCCTCCCTCCTCTGCCTGCAGGTGAAATGATCTTAGAAAGTTAGAGATCAGACCTGAAAACATCCTGGAAGGCATCAAACTCCATACCTTTCTAGTTTAGCTTGAGTTTCTGTAACAAAACAGAACTAGTGATTATCTGTCCACCCATCCATCTGTTTATACATCTATAGAGAGATATAATTCAAAGGTTTGGTTCATACAGTTGTGGGGGCTGGCATGTTCAAAATCTGTAGTTCAAATAGCAGGCTGGAGACTTCTTGCTGACAAGAAAATGCAGAGCTGGAAGAGATACAGTTCTCCGAAAATATCTGTTTATAGTCTGAGTGTGGTGGTTAAGGTTGTGTGTCAACTTGGTTGAGCTGAGTTGATTCTTAGCAGCTTGTTAGTTGTGTGATGGTGCAATCACTTCCATAATGAGATTTGACATTACGTGATCACCTCCATGATGGGATTTTCAATGAGTAGTTAATCCATTGAAAGGGAGCTTCCTTGGGTGCATGACCTGCATTGAATACAGGTGGGTGTTCTGGCAAGGCTTGTGGGCTTTTGGCTTGTTCTGGATCCTGGCTCTTGTTCATCTGACCTCTAATTCTTGAGATTTAAGCTAGCAGTTTACCTGCAGTCTTGCCTTCTGATCTTTGGGAGTTGTTGATCATAACAGCCTGTGAACGAGAGCCTTGTTTTCTGACCAGCTGATCTTGGGTACACCAGCCCTTGTGACTACATGCGTCAAGAGACGCCTCTATCCTCAACCATGGACTTGGCATGTTCCAGCCTCTACAGCCTCATAAGCCATTTCCTTGATATAAATCTCTCTCTCTGTGTGTATTTATATGCGTTACTGGTTTTGCTTCTCTAGAAAACTCTGCCTGAGACACTGGGGAAGATCATGCCCTAAGGACCCCTCTCTTCAACTGATAGGTTACATTAGATTAGATTGCGTTATGGAATAGCAACTAATCTAGTGTTTGGTCAAACCACTTGGGAAGAATAGTCTAGCCAAGGTGACACACAAAATTAACCATCATACTCTCCTTGCACAGAGAGGAGACTGAGGCCAGGAGAGGACAGCAAACTGGCAAGGGTCACTTAGGTGGTATTAAATGAACTCAGTGATTGTGGCACTTGCTAGGGGACTCTGTCCAGAGAAGGATGTGGCTCAGTGAAGCAGAATCTCTACTTGGATGTCTTGAGAAGCAGCACAGCTGAAGTCAGGGCCTGGGGAGCAGGTTGGAGAACAGCTCTAAGTCTGTGGACTGTAACAGCAACATCTGGTCAAGAAGCTGGATTGAAGCATGTGGTAGACAGAATAATAATCTCCCAGTGAAGTGCACATCCTAATCCGTGTAACGTGTGAATGTATTACCTTATATGGTAAGAGAAACTTTGCAGGTAGGATTAAGGATCTGAATATGGGGATATTTTCCTAGATTATCTGAATGGAGGCGATATAATCTTAATGATCCTTATAAGAGGGAGGCAAGAGCCTCAGAGTCAGAGGAGATGGGATGATGACAGCAGAAATGAGAAAGAGAGATCTGAAAATGTTACACTGCTGGCTTTGACAAATGGGCAGAAAGGGACCATGAGCCAAAGAACGCAGGCAGCCTCTAGAAGCCAGCAGAGGCAAAGAAATAAATGTACCCTAGAGCCCGAGAAGGTAGACAGCTTTGTTGACATCTTGATTTTAGATTCTGATCTCTGTAACTGTTTGTTACAACAGCAATAGGAAACAAAAATAGGGCATGAAAACAGAACTTTATATTTGAGAAGGAGACTGAATTAGCAAAACTTATTCTGTTGCATGTGGCAAAGAAGCTTGTCAAAATTGTCTTAAACCAAATAAAAACATGTGGGAGGAACCCACTCCTCATAACTGCACAGACAATGGGGTAGGTATGGCTTTAGGTGCCTTTGCATTCAGGTCTGAGTTTCCAGCTCTCAGCTCTGCCTATTTCTGAGCTGTTTTCTGCCTCAGGCTCATTGGTAGCAATACCAGGCAGCAGCTCCAGATTTTATTTACTCTCATTTTGAAATCTTGGGGCAAGAGATCTTTTTTTTTTTTTTCTGTCCCAGAACCCTCAGCTAAAGTCTCATGAGACAACAAGATTTCAACTGGACAGGCCCCATCACTTCTGGAACCCAGGCCACTGCAGCAGCTAACACTGAGGGGATGGTGAATTCTCAGTGAAAAATTAAAGGCCATGATCACAAGAAGTCAGGGTGTGGGATGGGGAGGCATGACCACAACTCATGCTAATCATGACCACTGTGAAGCAAACCAGCATTGTCTTTCATACCATCATGTAGAGAGGCAGTGGTTCAAATACAAGTTGGTGCTTAAAATCTCTGTAACCCTGGGCAAGTCACTGAAAGTCCCAAGGCTTCTAAAGTTCATTTGTGACATGGAGAAGCCAATAGTTCCCTTGTAAAGCTGTTATAAAGATGTCTGGTAGCACAATGGTTAAGAGCTTGGCTGCTAACCAAATGGTCTGCAGTTCAAATCCACCAGCTGTTCCATGGAAGAAAAGTCCTGGTAATCTGATCTTGTAAAGATTTAAGCCTAAGAAACCCCACGGGAAGTTCTGCTCTGTCCTATAGGGTTGCTGTCAGCCAGAATTGGCTCAACAGTACACAACAACAGAGATGTTGTAAGAATTACAGGTAATTTGTATAAAGCTCCTAGCATAATGCCTGGCCTGGTGGAAATCCTTAAGAAGTGGTTAGTTCTGATAGTGGTGATCATAATGGTTAATTTTGTGTATCAACCTGGCTAGGCAATCATCTTGGTTATCTAGAGCTGTGTTAACAGGAATACCACAAGTGGCTGGCTTTAAAAAAGGTAAATTTATTTCATCACAGTCCTGTAGGCTAGAAGTCCAAAATCAGGGTGTCAGCTCCAGGGAAAGGCTTTTTCTACTGACCCTGGAGGAAAGTCCTTGTTGTCAGTTTTCCCCTGGACTGCCAGCTTCTGGAGACCAGGGACTCCAGTCCTTTCCAAAGGACATGGTCTGCTCCCGGCACTGATTTTTTGGTGGTATGATGTCCCCAAATCTGTTTGCTAGCTTCTTACTTTTTATATCCCAAAAGATTGCCTCCAGGCACCATACAGTGTTACACACTGAGTCCTGCCACACCAATACAACTGCCACCCATCTTCCCTCACTAACATCATAGAGGTAGGGTTATATAACATGAAGGAATATTACGTAATACCAGGAGTCATGGCCTAGCCAAATTGCTACACACATTTTTGGGGAGACATAATTCAATGCATGACAGCTATGGTTTCCAGCTCTTTAGCCAAACACTAGTCTAGTTGCTGTTCCACAATGTAACCTAATGTAAGTTACAATAGAGTTACTCTCCATTATGCAATCTAAAGTAATATAATCAATCAGTCAGATAAAAATGGAGTTTCCCTAGGATGTGGTTTGCCTCCAGAATGTAAATAGAAATTTTGGCAGAATTTTATACTCCCCTCCTCCTTTTGCTTGTATCTACAAATCTTAAGACGCAGGTCCATGAGAATCTCCAGTCTGCTTCCTGACCTTCAGATTTTGGGTTTGCCAGTACCCCATAAACACATGAGCCAGTTCTTGAAGTAAATCTGTATCTATTAGTCAACAAACTGATTTATCTATCTGTATCTAGCTATAATCATTGGTTCTGTTTATCTACAGAACCCTAAGATCACAATGATGACGATGACAATGACGATGACAATGACGTCTGGACCTTCTTTCTACAAACGCACGTGGTGGTTTCCTTTATACTCAAGAACTGTCTCACAGATTTTCTGAGTATCCAAATCAATCAGTAAATAAAAGAATAAAAATCACTAGAGAAAAAAATCAGCAGTGTCTTTTGGCACAAAATGGGACTTGTGAACACTCCAAGGGAAAGTTTTCATTCAAATATCGGTGTTCAATCTGAATATTTAAAAATATCTTTCCACTGAGCACATCTAGTTTCAGTTTCTTGGAATAAAAAGCAGATAACAAAATTAAACAAGCAACTGTCTTCACTGGCATTTCACAATTACCACTGACTCAGTGTTCCAGGCTACTCTGCTCTAGTTCTTTACCTCTTGGCAGAATTTCTTGCTTACTAGAGGAAATGCTCTGGGGACCCTGGCACTCCTGAAACCAATGAAGACTCCTTTACTCAGTACCTCCTTTGGCTGCAGTCTATGATGAGCCGCTGTGGCTCATGTTCCTCACGTCAGCCTTGGACCATGGTATCTAAGATGGAGAGAACTTGCCATCCTATCTGACCAGGACCCTCACGACAGCCAGTAGGTGAGCAGATGGGGGTGCCTGCCCTTCTGACATTTTGGGTCACAAACAGCTTTTCATCCATCATCTCATTTGGTTTCCATGGCAGCTCTAAGACTTACTGAGGCATTTTACAGGTGAGAAAGTTCCAGTTGAGAGAATAGCTGAGTTGTTCAAGGTCACAAAGGAAGTGAATTGCTGGGACTAGAACCTTAATCTGCTTGCCTGACTCATAACTGCTCTTAGTGTCAAGTAAGTTAATATTTGGAAAGTAAGTTGATAAAGTTGCTGGAGTGTTTAAGTAGTAAGACTATATCTTAAACCTAGATGGGTCAAGAAATGTGCTAGGTGCTCCACAAAATATAGACAAATGACACCCTGCTGGTGCTTCTACCATTCCCAGGTCATACTGTTTCCCATCTTCTGTCTAGAAAATCCTTGAAGGTCAGAGTAAGAGGACTCATCTTTCAGTAAGCCTTATGTGCCACCCCTCTTTCACTGAAATTCCCACAGTGCTTTGCATGAACGTCTGTAAGACTTTACCTCCTTTCCTTGTATCAAGACATTCATGCACATGTTTTCCCTCCAGTGATGGAATGTGAGCTCCGTAAGGACAGAGATCTGTCTTATACACTGATGCATCCTTCACAGTGCCTAGCAAGGCACCTAGTATAGAGTAAGTGTTCATTATCCTCTCAGGAAAGGATATCCAGATGATGGATGACATCCCCACCACATTGGATTCAGCTCAAAAGGATCTTAATGGCAGCAAAGGATCCACTTTATCTGAGACAAGAATGCTCTCCTTCCAAGAAAACAGGCTTGGCTGAGTCATGGATAATTCACTGATGTTCTCAGTAAACTCATTTTTCCAACTTATCAAGGTAGTTGAGATGGCAACTCCATAAATAACTAGACTTCAGAAGGTGATCCTGGGCTTAAGACTGAGTCAGTAAGAAAGGATGGAGCACATGTTGCTTTAGCTACTGAATGGCCCTCATGAAGCTCAAAAATATTGTGCACTATTCCACAGTCTGATCACGCACTATGTGCCAGGCACATAGCCCTCAAGAAATGAACCATCTGGTCTGACAGAAACTGGAGAAACCCCAGAAGTACAGCCCCCAGACACTCCTTTAACTCAGTATTGACATCACTCTTGAGGTTCACTCTTTAGCTGAAGACTAGAGAGGTCTACAGGGCCAGCTCATAGCAACCATATGAGGTGGAATTGACAGCAAAAGTTTTTGTTTTTGTTATAAAGCCAATAATAACACCCATGAGTGATACGCTTCATAGTTCAATCATGTATACAAGACTAATGGGCACAGCAGCCCAAAAATAAAGATGAGAAGGCAGGAAGCGACAGGAAAATTGGATGTATGGAAACAGGGAAATTGGGTGGACAAGAGGAGAGTGTTAGCACATCACAGAGTTGGCAACGAAGATCACAAAACAATTTGTGTATTAACCGTTTAATGAGAAACTGATTTGCTCTGTGAACTTTCACCCAAATCACAACAACAACAAAAAAGAAATACACCACCTAACAAAAAGACTAACCTATGAGGACAGGCTCATAAAAGAGCTATAAGAGCACTGCAGTGGAAAAGGTTATTTCTGATGTAAGATTTCTCAGAGAGGGGCTGAGCCTTCCCACTGAGAAGAGAAGGTGAGGGGGCAGAAAACTGATACTACTTCATACAACAGATGAAAATCTTCAAAACAGTGGCTCTCAAGTTGACTGCAATTCGTGATGGTCTCATGTGTGTCAGAGTAGAACCATGTTCTACACCATTTTCAATTTCTGCTTATATTTGAAGGAAACCCTGGGGGCAGAGTGGTTCAGGGCTATGTCTGCTAACGATAAGGTCCACAGTTTGAATCCACCCAGCACTCCTTGGAAACTCTATGGGGCAGTTCTACTCTGCCCTACAGGGTTGCTATGAGTTGGAATCAACTCAACAGCAGTGAGTTTTGTTTGCTTTTTGTTTTTTGCCTTTTTGAAAGTAGATCACCAGGTCTTTCTTCTGATCTAGTGGATGGACTCACACCCCTAAACTTTCAAGGAGCAGCTGAGACTCCTGTACTTTATACAAAGGGCTTATTTTTTGACTTGATGTAAGAGGCTACTATGGCCTTGTGACATTTTCACCCGTGAGCCATTCTCACGGACTGAGAAAATGAGTTCCCTGAGGACAGGGACTCTGTCTGCTGCTGCTTCTCTTTCCTTCTTCTAAGGAGAGGTTGTGTCCTAGACTGTGCTCCAAGATCAAAAAAGTGGTCTTTGCCTCAACCCCTGTTCTTGATGGCTGAGGCTGGGTCTTAGACTTCCTGCTTTTCTCTTTAAGGGGAACACTGGAGCTTCGTCTTCAAGATGTGAGTTCTTGGGGTGCCTGATGGGCTGTATTGATCTCAGCTAAGCTCAGGCAGCCCTTACTGAGCATGTTAAGGGAAGGAGCTGGTCTTTGGAGCTGACTGACATTTCGTGTTGGGAACTAGCACCAGCAATGGGTACCAGGGAGTGTGGACAAGAGGAAGATAGCTGGGGCAGATGCCTGGCATAGCTCTTAATCCTTTCTCTTTATCTATCTCTCTGTTTTGTGGGTGGCATCAAAGGCTGGAGACAGGGCTGGGTATCCTCACCATGCGAACAATACTTCCTTGAGGGCATTTGGACTGAAAACATTAGTTTTCAGTAGAAGTCGATGATCTCATAGAGACCATATTCTCTAGCCAATTAGGCTATCTTTTCTTAATCTCTGTGCAAACTTTCCCAATCCTGATAAAGAGGTATATGTAGCATCCTAAAAATGTTCCTGTGATCTGGGAAGCATACATGGCCCTTGTCATTTCTTCTGAACTTTGATCAAATACTAGATTATGGATGCAAAAAGATCAAGCATGTCTCAGCCAAGAGAATGCTTCTGAAAAAATCACTGTCAAAAGGATATTGTACAAGTTTCCTGCCTCCTCTTACCTTTCTCTTTTATGTCTTTTCAGAAGACAGGCAGAGCTTGGAGAGACTGCAAACTGTTGATTTCTATGGCAAAAGGTCATCATCCTGAGAAAGTAGCATCTTTATAGATTGAAGAGCCTCCCTGGCCCCTTTTCTTTGCCTATTTTGCACGCAGGTTCTGGGATAAATTTTGTGTCATTTACCCTGGCATTCAAAGCCCCTTTTATCTGGTTCCAATTTGTTCTCCATGCTTATCCCTTACCATTTATCTCTTTTCCTGCATTCTGGAATAAAAGCACAAATATTGGATAAGCCTTAAAAAAGCTGTGCATTTTCAAACTTCTGAACTTTTGCATAGGGTGTTCCTGCTGCTTGGAAAACCAGTTTTTCTTTAACATTTGGTATAAACATTTCCCTGTACATCAAGGTGTCCACTACTTTTCTAGGCAGAATCAATCCATCAGCTTCATATTCCCATAGCATTTTACTCCTCCTTAATTATCACACTGTTCACATTTTATTTCAGCTATTTATCTTCCCTTCTGTCTTCCTCACTAGTCTGTGAGCTCCTTGAGGCCAGGGAACATATAATATCTTACTCTTGCATTCTCTGTTCTTGGCATAATGTGGATTTTGCACAGAGGTGTTTGATAGTTGTTTGTAGAATGAATGAGTAAACTAATTGGCACTTGTTGGAGTTTTTGAGAGGACATATGGACGATAGAATCTCCCTTCTTCATCTGAGTCCCAAACCAAAAGAGAAGTGACAGAGTTGGCACAAGAAGCAGGAAAGTGTCACTAAAAATGGCCAGATTAGAGGAGTATAACTAATCATTGCTAATCCCTATTTTCAGGTCAGACCTTGGAACCATCCAACTGAGAGAGAAAATTGAAGTCTTCAGAGCAAGTCAGATCTCTCTCTGGTCTAAGCGGAGGAGGAAGAAGGAAAGGAAGTCAATTCTCCACACTCTTGATCTTAGATAAATTATTTCTACCTATTTGAGAAGCTGTGGCTCTTGGGTGCTGCCACCAAGCCAGTCATTCACTCTACCTCCATCAGAGTGGAGTTATGATTGATCAAGAGGCCAGGTGTATTTTGGGAAATCTATCTACCTGAGAACGAGGAGATAACAAATGACTTTCACTAATTGTAAACATCTTGAATTTTTGTTTTCTTCTTTAAGTCCCCATTATTTTTTTTACCTCACTTGAGAATTCCTTCCCCATATCCAGGTCAACTTGACAGTAAAAACCCAACAAATTTTCTCTTTTTCCTTTCCATAAAATGCTTCATCCTCCTTATAGTTTGATATAGTTCCTACATTGTCCTTTCTATCGCTTCACCCTTCTGGCAAAGAATGCATAACTTTGGCACAATACATCCAGAAGCTTCAGGTTTTGAAACCATAAGGGGAGATGTAGAATCATCTCACTCTCTTTTCTGAAGTAGTTTTAGTGCTTTCTGTATGCAGACATTATATTCACTACACTTGTACTGACAAGGAGGTGTATCAGCAGATCCCAAGTCTTCAAGAGAGTCAGTGTGTAGCGGAGAAGGCATGTGTGAAAAATAGAATTATAACGGACAGTGATATACACTATCATAGAGGGAAGCACAGGGAACTGTAACGATTTGGTATTAATGTATTCTGAAATGAAGGTTAAGAGTGTTCCAAGTAAAGGAGATGAAGCTTATGGGTAATCAGGGAAGTTTTCATAATGGGGTGACGATTAGGCTGAGTCTCAAAGAGCCAGTAATCAGTAGGAGTTATGCAAAATGTTATGTGTGTGTTTATGTGTGGGGTGAATGGGAGTGTGTTTGTGTTTATTTCAGGAAACAGCATGCATGTAGAGCCAGAAACATGGAGAAGTTTAACTGCATCACAAATCATGCAGTGTGGCTGGATCATGAGATTCGTATTGAAGAGTGGCTAGAAAGAGGCTGGAGAGTTAGAATAAACCAAAACCAAACCCATTGCTGCTGAGTCAATTCTGACTCACAGGCAACCTATACAGAGTACAACTGCCCCATAGAGTTTCCAAGGACTGTCTGGTGGATTTGAACTGCACACCTTCCAGTTAGCAGCTGTAGCCCTTAACCACCATGCCATCAGGGTTTCCGAGAGTTAGAATGGCATTGGATAGATCACAATTTCAAGTAAATATTCTGGGAAACATCTATTTTCAGGAAGTATTCATCTGTGCAACCTGGTGTAGTACCGTGTTGAAGATGACACTTCAGAAGTGACAGAGCAGACAGGGTTGACCTGGCACTGGGAAGGACTCTTCTTTCAGTACCATGGCCAGCAGCCAGCCCATATTCAGAGTCTGGAGAGGCACTGATTCCTGATTTTCAGAATCAGATCCCAATGGTCTAAGGGGCAAGAAGTGGGGAATGGCTGGAGAGCTGATGTTCAGACTGTGGTTATAATGAATTGTGTGTGCATGTTCAGTTATCCACAGCTTAGTGTAGAAGGGTGCCCTTAAGAAGTTGATGCTGTAATTCAAACTTGAGTAGAGTTGGTAGACATTTTTTCCCCTGAACATGTAGACATAGTTATTTTAGAAACACAGAAGAGCTGAACCTCGAACTCCTATTATGCTATAGGATGAAAATATTCTTTTCCATGGCCTTGCTTTAATCACCACTTCTCAGAGAGTAGGGTCCTTAGGCACAGGGTGAAGCTGTGGCCTCTCATAAGGAAGCTGCTCGTTACGGCCTAAAAGTCAGAAAACACAATTGAAAACTTTCAGTTCATCGATATAAAATTTATTTGAACATTAGATTTTTTGAATGAGGTATAAGTAATAACTATTTCTAATGCACTTTGCCTTATACATCTTTTGAGAGAGCCATTCTTTCCGTTTTTGCTGCTTAAGTTAGCATCTGTCATTTTTGTTCTTCAGCTGTGTATATTCATAGGGCCAGATTAAAACTGAACCATTTTCCAACAACCTTTAAACTTCTTAAGTCATTGATTCTATGGCCTCTAGGAAAGTGAGAGTCTTTGGAGGGGAGTAGAGATTTGCCTGGATTGGATAAAACTGGAAAGAAGTGGTTTCTTACCTGGATCCATGAGGGAGCCTTAGTGGCATCTTCATAGTGAAAATTTACAAATTGTTGTGTTTGAGAGTGGGTGGGTAGATGTGGGTTAGCCATGCATGTCTGTGTTTCAAAGGAGTAAGAGAGTAACTTTCTTCAGGTGCTCTAGGATGCCTGTGATTCCACCCAGGTGAATTAAGGACTATAGGACAGAGAGAGGAGAACAAGCTTAGAGAATTCAATAACACCTGTGAAAAGTGGCTATCCTCATCCTCACCCACTACCCACTCTAGAAGCCAAAGTGAGTACTAAAGCAGACTAGACTGTGAGCCACATAAGGGAAAGGATTGGGTCTATGCTGCATACGGTTACATGCCCAGGGTCTAGAATTTCACCTGACCTGCAGCCTATCTTGGAGTAAACAAATGGGCTTAACTGGTAAGGTGGGAAATGATCAAGTGGTTTTCAGTGATTGTGACACAGGAATAGTGGACGAGGATCCATCTGCCCATGCTTCTGACAGGCAGAGGCGGTGCCTGTGGTGGGCCACTGCCCCTTAGCCTTCACCTCTCTATCCTCTGCTAACTAACTCTCCTTGTCTACCTTGCTGGGACTTTTGCTTGTTCTAGATCCTGCAGTTAGATCTTGTTTCTCTGATCTCTGGCTCTTTGGATCTGAACTAGCAGCTTGCCTGCTGATCTTGAGATTCATTAGTCTTCACAGCCTGCTATAGCCCTACTTTCCAGCCTGCTGATCCAGGGTTTGCCTGCCCCGTGACTATGTGAATCAGGAGAATCCTCTCTCCTGTCCCACAGACTTGAGATGTTATAGCCTCTAAAAGCCATTTAAACTATTTCCTTAATACAAATCTCTCTCTCTATATATGCTTTACTGGCTTTGCTTCTCTAGAGAACCAAGCCTAAGACACATGGCAAAAGGAAACTGAGATTATGGATGAATTAAAGTTGCTAACCGGCTGACCTGAATGTAGGGAGATTACCCTGGATTTTATGAGCAGGTCCAATATAATCCCAAGGGTCCTTAAAAATGGAAGAGGGAGGTAGAAGGAAGAGTCAGAGAAAAATGTGATGTGGGAGAAAGACATAGAGAGATGCAATGTTGGCTGTCTTCGAAGGTTGACGGAGGGGGCCATGAACCAAGGAATGTGGGTGGTCTCTAGAAGCTGGAAAGGGTAATGTTTTAGTCAGCTAGTGTTGCTCTAGCAGAAGTACCACAGGGTGGATGGCTTTAACAAAGGTAGGTTTATTCTTACACAGTCCGGTAGGCTACAAGTCCAAATTCAGGATGTCCTTCCCAGGGGAAAGCTTTACCCCTGGTCGGCTCCAGAGGAAAGTCAGGTATTGTATCAGTTTTGGTCCAGGGAGCATCTTGGCACAGGAACCTCAGGTCTGAAGGATGTGCTTTTCTCCCTGTGCAGCTTTCTTTGTGGTGTGAGGTTCCCAATTCTCAGCCTGTCTCCCTTTCTTTTCATCTCTTGCAGGATGAGAAGATTAAGGGTGGGGCAAGCCGCACTCCAGGGAAACTCTCTTTACAGTGGAGCGGGGAGGTGATCTTACAAAAGGATTTACAGTCCTACCCTAATCCTTTAATATATAACATAGGAAAACCACAAAATGGAGGACAGTCACAAGATACTGGGAATCATGGTCCAGCCACATGGCTACACGTATTTTGGGGGGGACACAATTCAAATCCATGACAAGTAAGGAAGCAAATCTTCCCCTACAGCCTTCAGAAAGGAGCAAAGCTCTGCGGTGGCCTCCTTTATAGTCCAGTAATGACTATGCCAGACTTCTGACTCAAAGAAATGTAATATAGAATAAATTTGTGCTGTTGTAAGCCACAAATTTTTATGATAATTTTTATGGCAGCCATAGAAATCTAAAAGAAATACAAAAAATACTAATAATTAAACTGGAAGCTCTGATAGAGTAGCGAGAGGTAGCTGGGAATGGTCAGGGAAGGCCTCTCTGAGAACATGACATTGGAGTTGAGGCCTGAATGACAAGAAGGAGCTAATAATGAAAGATTTGCAAGAATAGCTTTCCAGGCAGAAGGTCCAGGGTAAAGGACCTAACACTGATAATGAATCAGTGATGCTGTGAACAGAGAGAAGGTTAGTGGCGAAATTTGCTACTCAATGTGTGGTCCATGGACCAGCAGCATAAGTATCACCCAAGAAATGATTAGAAATGCAGATGTCCTACTCCCATCTTAGACCTATTAATTTAGTACCTCTAGGAGGGGCATCTAGGAATCTGCTTTTCATAAATGTTTTTACTTTTTATTTTTGTTGCAACAATCACAACTACAGGAAAGTTAAAACTACAATACAAAAAAAATTACATTTTCCTGAATCACTTGAGAACAACTTGCTGACCTGATGCCTCATCACCCTTCAATACTCTAACATGTATTTACAAATAAGGTCATCCTCCTACATAATAACAATACAATGTCAACATCCAGGAAATTAACAAGGATGCCTGGATACATCCAAACACTCAGAGTGCATTCAATTTTCTCCTGTTGAGCCAATAATGTATTTTATAACAAAAGATCTATTTCAGAATCATGTGTTGCCTTTAATTCTCATGTCCCTTTACCCTCCTTTATTTCAGAAAAATTGCAAGCTTTTCCTTGACTTTTAAGACCTTGACACTCCTGAAGATTACAGGTCAGTTATTTTGGGTCTGTCTGATGCTTCCTCATGATTAGATTCAGGTTAGGCATCTTTGGCAAGAATAGCACAGATGTGACACAGCAGCTTCTCTCTGGAGCTCATCAGGTATGCTTAATTCCAATTTGCCCCATTCCTGGAGATGTTTGCTTTGATTATTTAATTAAAGTGGCATCTTTCAGGCTTCTCTGTTCTAAGGTTACTCTTTCCTTCTTTGTGATGAATAAGAATAAGCATTTTGTGGGAATGCTTTTCGGAACCTGTCAGCTTGTCATACTATGGTGGCTTGAGTGTTGTTAAGATGCCAGAAGCTATGCCAACAGTAGGTATTTCAAAAACCAGCACAGTCATTGATTGTAGACAGGTATCAGTGAAGCTTTCATACTAAGACTAGGAAGAAAAGCCTGGAGATCTACTTCTGAAAATTAGACAGTGAAAACTCAATGGACCACAACAGTACATTGTCCAGGACAATGAACCTCCTAGGGTGAAAGGAAGTCAAAGTACACAGTGGCTGCAGCAACAGATTCAAACACACCAACAATCATGAAGACAGCACAAGACCAAGCAATGTTTCTTTGTCATATACAAGGTCATTTCCATGATATTCTATCCATTTGCAGCTTGTTCTCTTCTCTTTCATAGTCGGACTTCTTGCAAGTCTTGCTTATATCAGCTGGCTTCTACTTAGGACATGCACACGCGCCAGGAAATCCCTGGCAGGTCTTAAGAAGATGAAGAACATAATTTGGCTTCTGTTTTAAAAAGTCCCACTGACTTCTGGGAATGGATTAGAAAAAGCCAAGTGACGGAGCAAGGCTACAATCAGGAGGCTGGCTGCTGCGTTACCTGGGGAGAGAGCAGGCAGGCATGGATGGGGTGGCGGGAGACCTGGAGGAAAGCGAACAGATTGGGTTACATTTTGGAGGTAGGGCTGGCAGGTGCATCAGATGGATTAGCTGGAGGCATAAGAGGACTAGAGCAAGGTCATAGGTGGTAACTATGGTCTTGTCCTGAGAAGTTGAGTGGATGGCCTATATAGGAGAAAATTGAAGAAGGATTAAGTTGGGGACAGGGAGGCACCTAGGATTTCCATATGAGAACCATTCACATGGCAAAATCAAGTAGATAAGTGAAGTTTCCTGTTTAGCATTTAGGCAAAATCTGGAAGTCATTGGCTCATGGGTGGCTGCTTCTAGAGTGGTCAGTACAGCAGTGCCAGTTTTAATATGTGACTCCACCATGAGATACTAAAGAAGGCTGGGAATGAGAATCCAGGAAGAAATGAAAGCATGGGCCAGGTAGTGGCCTTTGGAGAAGGGCTTGTCTGCAAGCTGTGGACAGATTGTCGGTGATATTTGTCAGCACTACTGTGACACTGACTTGCCGGATGAAAGGAGAGTAGATATCAGATATCCTAGCATAGCTTTGTCCCCAGGACTGTCAGTCATATGTCAGGCTCATCAGACCAACTCCTACATTGAAGAACAAAGATTGTTCTCTAGCTTGAAGGTAAGCCAAGGCCCAAAGCAGAGCCTCAGGCCTCAGAAGTCAGCCTCAGAAGTTATTCTCCAGCTCAGGCACTGGGACACCTACCATTAACGGCTGCCCCCCTGTGTGCGAGGCACTTTACAAATCATGCTGACATTCACTATCCCAGCTAATCACAGCAGCCCTCAGAGAACTGAGAGTTATTTTAGCCCTGTATGTTAATCGAGGAAATGAAGGCTCAGAGGTTAAGTCACTTGCTCAGGAACACACACCTAGAATGTGGTAGAGTTGGGACTTCAAACCAGAACTGTGATACTAGCATCTCCTGTACCCACCCTCTGCCTCCGTCAGACTTCACAGCTACCTCCATCACTGCTAACATGTGAGAACTCTGTTGCCGGCAGTTCTTCCTCAGGAAGCCATCCACATGTTACTTATTCCTGGGATTGACGTCATGTTTTCTCATCTTTTTCCCTTGCAGAGGTGGCACAGTTTCACAGCTGTTGGTGAATTCATGCCCTTTTTACCTCCTGGACTGTCCTTACCACCCTTTCTGCTGTTCAGAGCCTCAACCCACCAACTCCACATATTCCACTCAGTTATTCTTAGCCCTTCACTCTCATTTCCCTAGTGTACCAGTCTCTCTGGCCTGGCCTCTTCCAGGAAGCAATCCCTGACTGCACTCTCCTCCCTGACCTTCTCTGGGGTCTCACACTGTAGTAGCTCTGAACTCAATTTCCTAAGCATCCCGGGTGCCTGTGACATGTGGCACTCCACCAGGCAATGCAGCTGTGATTATTCACACCTGGTCCTGTATCTTAAGTGCTCTGAGTGCAGTCATTTCTTTCTCAGGGACCTCAAGGTCAAATTCAACATCTCTCCTTTGCACCACGCAACTGACTCAGCTTTCTCTAAATTGGTGGAGGCGAATGAATATACCATGGATTATGAGTCCTACACTTTCACAGGACCTTAAAGGCCATCTAGTTCAATCTGTGCCTGATGTTATACGTCCTCTTCATTGTTCTGCCCAAAGTCTAGCTTCTCTTGACACATGAAGGCCTACCAACTCTTCGAGCATGTCATTCTTTCTTTGAATAAGTCTCTTAGAAATTTCTTCCCTTTTTCTCCTGAAAACTTGCCTATGGGGAAGTGTGTCCCCCTGGTTCCCCTCCACATCATTGAGTGATAAGAAGGTAGTTAGCTGGGCTAGAGATATAAATCTGGAAGTTATTGGCTAATAGGTGGTCAGTTCCTCGAAGAGTCACTACAATCGTGTGAGCCTGAGCCTTCTCTTCTTCAGGTAAAACATTAGCTTTTTCTCCGTATCATACCAAGTCTCCTCCCTCATCCTGGCCTCTTACCCAAGACCAGTCCCACTTACTCTGTTCTAGGGGCTCTTATCATCTTCCACACCTCAGTGCAGATTCAGACAAGACCCAACAAGTGAACACGGAGTTCCATCTCTGTGCCAGGCACAGGTTTAGAAGATGAGAATATACTAGTCAATACAATAGGCAAAAATCCAAGCCAGGCCTACCACCCTTACACCTACCATATACGACTCTGCTCCTTTACTAGTGTTTATAATAATTGGACTCAAAGAGATGGGTATTAGATAGACGCTGAGCACTAAATGATGGTTAGCACTGGAAATGCAAAAGATGAATAAGAGTCTGTTCCTGACTTGGAAAGCTCGTGCTCCATTGGGTGAGCAACCTGGTTAATAGATGGTTATGGACTGAACTGTGTTCTCCCAAATGAAATATGGAAGGACAGGGGTTACCCTGCCCTTACAAATCTGACCCTATTTGGAAATAGGAGTTTTCTTTTGTTATGTTAATGAGGCCATAGTGGCATATGTGTGGGTCCTAAACCTAATCATTCTGGTGTCATTAAAAGAGCAGAACAGACTCAAGGGGGAAGGTACCATGTGAAGACAGACACATGTGACAGATGCATCTACATGTCCAGGCATATCAACGATTACCAGCAGCTGAGTGATGCAAGTAGTTGATACACCTGGCTGCTAACTGAAAGGTGTGAGGTTCAAGTCCACCCAAAGGCATCTCAGAAGAAAGACCTGTTTATTTACTTCCAAAAAAAAAGGACAAAAAAACAAACCCCAGCCAGTTCAATTCTGACCCACATGCGGTTGCCCTGAGTCAGAGGTGACTTGACAGCAGCTGGTAAGTTTTTTCTAGAAGTTGAAATAGACAAAGGACTTCCCCCAGAGGCACACCCTGAGTTCAGACTTCCAGCTTTCTGAACTGTGAGAAAATTATTTTCTATGCTTGAAATCTAACCTCTTGGTTTTTTTTTTTTTGTTGTTGTTGTTACGGCAACACTAGGTAAGTAAAACACAGGTACAGCACGCAAACACACAGAAACCCACCAGCTCCTGGTCCACGCAGGAAATCAGAGTGTGTTCTGAGCATCAGTGTCAGCCACGTCAGGTCTCCCCTTATTCTCCTGCCCTGCTCCTGGGGGACTCTGGGAGTCTGATCCTGACAGAGCCTCTGAGGGAGTTCAGAGGGACACACGATATGGGTCTGTTGAACTGCAATTGCTCTAGGGCTAGATAAACATGGTTAAATAATCATCAAACCACATAATTCAGAAATCATGTTCCTTAAGAGCTCTTCATTTAATGCCCGCCAGAAAATGCTAATCCGCTGCACAGGACTGTGCTTTATTTTTCTAGACAGGAAGTATTTTCTTCAGTCACATAATGACTTTCCTTGACATGATAATGAAGGAATGTGAATTTAAAACAGCCTGGGATGCTGGAGCAGTCTTTGTTATCTGGGGGGCTGGCTGCACGGAAATAGCTTGAGTAACTGCTGACTTGCTGGACCGAGTCTTCATTGAATTAACTGCTTACAAAGACTGAAATTTACCAAATTAAATTTTAGTGAGTAATTTCTGTTCACATAAATGGCAGAAATTAAACCACTGTGGTTGTGGAAGATAGGCCGACACATGGGGCTATCACATTAGAGGGGTGCTGCCGAGTCAGGCAGAGCCTTGGAGAGGTCCTGCGTGGTCAGCAGGAAGCCCTCCATGGGGCAAGGGGAGGGGAGACCCTGGGCTCTGGAATCAACAGGTCATTATCCAAACCCCAGGTTTCCCACTGCCTGGTAGTGCTTAAGTGCTACATCGGCTAACAAAAAGGTGGGCAGTTCAAATCCATGAGATGCTCCTTGGAAACTCTATGGAACAGTTGTACTCTGTCCCATAGGGTCACTATGAGTCAAAACAGCTTGATGGCAGTGAGTTTTCTGTTTGTTTGTTTTCCTTGGTATGATCCAGGACATGTCAACTGTGTCTCGCTGAGTTTCAGCTTTCTTATCTGTGAAATTGGTAGGATCAAGGTTTGTTGCAAAAAATGGATGTTTTGAGTTCCAATTCAGAGAAACCATATGTACAGCAGAACAAAATACCTCCTTATCTTGCAGCATTCTCAACAGTTGTTGTTACACATGAGCCTATCACTGCAGCCACGGCGTCAATCCGCTCTTTGAGAGTCATCCCTTTCACTGATCCTCTACTTTATCAAGCTGGTGTCTTTCTCTGGGGACTCATCCCTCCTAATAACACTGTTGAAAGTACCTAAGACAAAGTCTCATCATCCTTGCTTCTTTTTTTCTTTGCCCTAGTTCATTTCTTAAAAATTGTGTTTTAGGTGAAGATTATAGCTCAAGTTAATTTCTCATTAAAAAATTTATACACATATTGTTCTGTGTCATTGATTGCAGTCCTCACAATGTGACAGCATGCTCTCCCTTTCTGCCGTGTGTTTCCAGTGCCCATTTGTCCACTTCCTGTCCTTTCCTGCCTTCTTGTCTCACCATCCTTGCTTCTAAGGAACATTCTGGCTGGACTACTAAGACAGATTTGTTCATTCTTCCGGTATTTCACTCAATATTCTTCATCAACACCATAATTCAAGGGTGTCAATTCTTTGTTTTTTTTGACACACTGTCCAGCTTTTGCATGCTTATGAGGCAGTCGAAAACACCATGACTTGGGTCAAGCACACCCTAGTCCTCAAAGCAACATTTTTGCTTTTTAACACTTCAAAGATATCTTTTGCAGCAGATTTGCCCAGTGCAAGGCATAGTTTGATTTCTTGACTGCTGTTTCCACGAGGGTAGTTGATTGTGGATGCAAGTAAAATGAGATCCTTGACAACTTTAATCTTTTCTCCTTGTTGCTTATTGGTCCAGTTGCAAGGATTTTTGTTTTCTTAATGTTGAAGTATAATTCATACTGAAGGTTGTATGTAGTCTTTGATCTTCATCAGTGAGTGCTTCAAGTCCTCTTTACTTTCAGCAAGCAGGTAGTGTCATCTTCATAATTCAGGTTGTTAATAAGTCTTTCTTTAACCCTAATGCCATGTTCTTTATATAGTTCAGCTTTTAGGATTATTTGCTCAGTGTACAGGCTAAGGATGTTGGAAGGATATATAACCCTGATGGTCATTTTTCCTGACTTTACAACACACAGAATCTCCTTGTTCTGTTTGAATGAGTGCCTCTTGATCTATGTACAGGTTCCTCATGAACACAATGAAAGGTTTTGGAATTCCTATTTTTCTCAGTGTCACCTGCGATTTGTTATGATTTACACAGTTGAATGCCTTTGCGTAGTCAATAAAATACAGGTAAAAGTCTTTGTAGCATTCTGTGTTTTCAACCAGGATCCATCTGACATCAGCAATGACAGCCTTGGTTCCACTTTCTCTTCTGAATCCAGTTTGAATTTCTGCAGGTTCTCTGTTGATGTACTACTGTCAAATGTTTTTGTATTATCTTCAGCAAAATTTTACTTGTGTGTGGTATTAATGACATTGTTTGACAATTTCCACATTCTGTTGGATCATCTTTCCTTGGAATGGAAGCAAACATAGATCTATTCCAGTCAGTTGGCCAGGTAGCTGTCTTCCAGTTGTCTTTTCTTTCTTTTATTGTGATTAAATGAATGTATACAATCCAAATTAAATTTGCATGCCCACCTATCTGTAGCTCCTTCTGCTCTGCTTGTCCAGTGACAGCACATTTTTCCTTTTTGTTCTATATGTGTCCTATCCCCTTAACAATCTCCTGTCCCCTCCTCTCCACCCTCTCCTCTCGCATCTAGTAAGAGGCCAATAGCACAGCATCCTAGAAAAGCATAAAACTATAAAGTACACACACCACATGGTCACTTTGTATCCTCAAGTCCAGTCCATTCTTGTCCAAAGAGCTGATGTCAGTAATGTTTTCTGATTAGGGGCAGCAGTAGGTCTAGGGGCCAAGCCCCCAGGGGAACCCCCAGGCCACTGGACCATCAATTGTGATCTTTTAGTGGAGTTATTGAGATGAACCCTTTTTTTCTTATGTTGCCACTGGGATTCGACATTGTGTGCCTATCACTACTGTCTTTGGTGGTGGCTGGGCACCATCTTGTTCTTCTGGTCACATGTTGATACAGCCACCCAGTTGCGTGGGTCCTTCTGTCTCCTGGGCTCTTTTTCCCTCATGTCTTTGTTGTTCTTTGTGATTATCTGTCTCAGATGAGTTGGGACCATTTGGTGTACCTTAGATGGCAGCTGGCTAGCTTTTAAGACCCCAGACACCACTCACCAATATGGGGTGGAGAAGACTCTCTTAGAAATATGCTAGTTATACCAATTTGCCTTGATGCCCCCTGAGAGCATGGTTTCCAGGCCCCCGCCCCTACTACTCTGTCCTTGCCATATTAGGTTAAGATTGGAAGAGTTTTTAGGTTATGTCGAAGTCCAGTTAAATTGATCTTCTTTCTAATATGTTCTGTCACTGATTTCACTCAAACAAATTTCCATCAACTATCTAATCTATAACCAGCCGTCTTTCCCTCCCTCCCCTCTCTTGCAGCCGTCAAAGAGTCTGTTTTTAAGTCCATATAGTAGAGGTCTCATATGATATTTGTCCTATGCCATTGACTAATTTCACTCAACATAAGGTCTTTCAGTTGAAAACAGGTTATGAGATGCTTCCTAAAATCATCATTGTTCGTTATCGTTGCCCAGTGTTCCACTGAGTATACATACTATAGTTTATCCATTCATCTGTTGTTGGGCATCTGGGTTGATTCTGTCTTTTTACCATTGTGGACTGTACTGCAATAAACATTTTTGTGCGTGTATTTGTTCGTGTGACTGCCATTGCATCTGTAGGATGTATTCCAAGCAGTAAGATTACTGGGTCAAATGGTATATCTATTTCTGTTTTTTTTAGGAAGCATCAGATTGCTTTCCAAAGAGGTTGTATGATTTTGCAATCCCACCAGCAGTGTAGGCGAGTTCTTATCTCTCTACCGCCTCTCCAGTATTTGTTGTTTTGTGCTTTTTGGATCACAGCCAACCTTGTTGGGGTGAGATGGTATCTCATTGTAGTTTTGATTTGGATTTTTCTAATAGCTAATGATAGTGAGCATGTCCTCATGTGTCTTTTGGCTGCCTGGATGTCCTCTTTGGTGAAATGTCTGTCCATCTCCTTTGACCATTGTTTAATTGGATTATTTACTATTTTCTTGCTGCCATTTTGCGGTACCTTGTAGATTATGCAGATCAGACATGTGGTTGCCAAATATTTTTTCCTGTTTTGTAGGTGGTCTTTTAATTCTTTTGATAAAGTCTTTGGATGAGCAACAGTGTTTGATTCTTAGTAGTTTCCATTTATCTATTTTCTCTTCCATTGATCATGTGTTGTAGTTGTGATAAGTTGTGTGTTAAAGCTCCCATTGTTCACCCTATTTTTTCGTTCATGATCTTTTTGCTTTTGGTTTGATATTTAGGTCTTTCATCCAATTTGAGTTAGTTTTTGTGTAAAGTGTGAGATATGAGTCTTGTTTCAATTTTTTGCAGATGAATATCCAATTTTACCAGCATCATTTGTTAAAGAGACTGTTTTCACCCCAGTTTACAATTTTATAGCCTTTATTAAATATCAACTGTTCATAAGGGGATGGTGGCATCTCTGTTCCATTGGTCTAGATGTCTCTTTTTATACCAGTACAAGGCTGTTTTGACTACTGTGACAATGTAATATATTCTAAGGTTGGGTAGTGTGAGGCCTCCCACTGTATTCCTGTTCTTTAGTAGTGATTTGCTTATCCGGGGTTTCTTCCCTTTCCAAACAAAGTTGGTGACTTGTTTTTCCATCTCATTAAAAAATTTCAGTGGAATTTGTATTGGGATTGCATTGTATATGTAAAATATTTTACCCTCCAAATTGGGTAAAATAGATGTTTTCACAATGTTAAGTCTTCGTATCCATGAGTAGGATATGTTTCTCCATTTACATAAGTCTCTCTTGGTTTCTCTCAGTCAGGTCTTGTAGTTCTCTTTTTATAGGTCACTTATTCCTCTAGTTAGATGTGTTCCTGGGTATTTTATGTTTTGGGGGGCTATAGTAAATGGTATTGATTTGGTTATTTCTTCTTGAATGATCTCTTTGTTGGTGTAAAGGAATCCCACTGATTTACTTATATTTATCTTATATCCTGATACTTTGCTGAACTCTTATGTTAGTTCAAGTAGTTTACGTATGGATTCCTTAGGATTCTCTGTATACACAATCATATCTGTAAATAGAGAGATTTTTTACTTCTTTGCTGATACAGATGCCCTTTATTTCTTGGTCTTGTCTAATTGCTCTGGCTAGAACTTCTAGTGCAATGTTGAATAGAAGTGGTGAGAGTGGGCATCCTTCTCTAGTTCCCATTCTCAAGGGGAATTCTTTCAGTCTCTTTCCATTCAAGATGATGTAGGCAGTTGGCTTTGCATAGATGCCCCTTGTTGCATTGAGGAATTTGCCTTCTATTTCTATTTTGCTGAGAATTTTTAGCATGAAAGGGTGTTGGACTTTGTCAAATGCCTTTTCTCCATCAATTGACAAAATCAAGTGATTCTTATCTTTTGTGTTGTTTATGTGGTTGATCACATTAATTATTTTTCTGATGTGGAGCCAGCCTTGCATCTCTGATATGAATCCCACTTGATCATGATGAATTATTTTTTTTAACATGTTGTTGAAATCTGTTGGCAAGGGTTTTGTTCAAGATATTTGCATCTAGGTTCATGAATGATACTGGCCTGTAATTTTCCTTTTTTTGTGGGAGCTTTCCCTGGCTCTGGTATCAGGATTTTGCTGGCTTTGTAGAATGAATTTGGGAGTATTCCATCCCTTTCTATGCTGTGAAATAGTCTCAGTACTATAAGAGTTAATTCTTTTCTAAAAGTTTGGTAGAATTCTCTGGTAAAGCCATCTGGGCCAGGACTTCTTTTAGTTGGTAGTTTTTTGATCACTTTTTCAAGCTCTGGGTTTATTGAGTTGTTCTGCTTCTCCTTGTGATAATTTTGGTAGGTGACATGAATCTAGGAATTTGTCCATTTCCTCTGGGTTTTCAAATCTGTTAGAGTACAGTCTTTAATAGTATTCTGTTATGATACTTTTGATTTCAGTTGGGTCTGCTGTGACATCTCCCATCTCATTTCTATTCAGGTTATTTGTTTCTTGTTTTTTCTTTTGTAGGTTTAGCCAGTGGTTTAGCAGTTTCCTTGATCTTTTCAAAGAATCAGTTTTTGGTTTTGTTAAGTTTTTCAATTTTTCTTTTATTCTCTAGTTCATTTAGTTCTGCTCTAATCTTTATTATCTATTTTCTTCTGGTGCCTGAGGGATTCCTCTGTTGCTCTCTTTCTGCTTGTTCAAGCTTCAGGGTTAATTCTTTGGTTTGAGTTCTTTCTAATTTCTTCTGGATGTGTGCATTTATAGAGATAAACTGAGCTCTGAGCACTGCTTTGTCTTTATCCAGTAGATTCTGGTATGATGTGTTTTCATTCTCATTTGATTTCATAACTTTCTTTATTTCATCCTTGATTTCTTCTATAACCTGCAGCTTTTTGAGCAAGGTGTTGTTCAGTTTCCAAGAGTTCAAATTTTTATCTATTCTTTTTATGCTATTGATTTTAACTTTTGTGGCTTTATGGTCTGAGAAGATGTTTTGCAATAATTCAGTGGTTTGGATTTTGTTGAGATTTGCTTTATGTCCTAACACATGGTCTATTCTGGAAAATGTCCATCGTACATTGGAGAAGAAGGTGTAGTTATTTGTTGATGGATAAAAAGTTCTGTACATGTCGATGAAATCTAGTTGGTTAATTGTGGCAATAAGTGTGAGGCAAGGTAGGCTAAACATATCGGTGGCAATTAGAGAGAAAGAGAGTGAGAGTCAGCAGTAGAACAGGATTTATTGGAGCTCTCCTGGGCAAGATCTCCAAGCTCCAAGGTAGGAGTCGGTGAAGTCACACTTTCAAGCTGGGGAAGGAGGTTTTTATAGAGGCAGATGGTTCCCCCTGGCATGGACCTGAGTGGAGACATGGGAAAAAGGGGGGAGCCAATAGGATTTGGGCAAGGTAAGCTGCTTGATTAGCATATAAGAAAAACAACTGGAGACTTGGAGCCAATAGGATTTGGGTGAGGTAAACCACTTGATTAGTGTATGAGAAAAACAACTGGGGATTTTGGACTTCCCAGGGAGGGAGGGGTTTGCCATGTTCTGATGATTTCCAGGAACTGAGGCACTCGCATCCTGGTTGTGATATCCAGGTACAGCCCGGCCGGCCTCACAATAAGATCTGTGTGTTTATGTGATCTGTCCGTTACTGAATATGCACTGTTGAAGTCTTCACTATTATCATGGAGTAATCTATCTCATTTTTTAATGTTGTCAGTGTTTGATGTATTTAAATGGTCTAGTATTGGGTGCATAAATATTTAATATTGTTAAGTCCTCCATTGTATTGAAACTTTCAGCAATAAATAATGTCCATTCTTGTCCATGATTGTGGGTTTTACATTAAAATCTTTTTTATCTGAGTTTAGTATTGCCACACCTGCTCTTCTTTGTATATTGTTAGCTTGGTATATATTACTCTATCCTTTAATTTTCAGTTTGTTCCTATCTTTAAGTCTAAGAGGTGTTTCTTGTAAGCAGTGTGTAGACAGCTGTGTCTTCTGATCCAGGATATCACTCATTGTCTCTTTACTGTAGTCTTCTGTCTGTTTACATTCAGTGTCAATATTGATACTTGTGTGTTTAGTGTTGTCATTTTGATATATTTATTTTTGTGTTGGTGTTTTCTATGTTCTTAATATTCTGTTCTGGGTCATTTTTTATGGGTTGACTTTTCATCTTTTTCAGTGTTGATGTTGTGGTTTTTGAGACTCCTGTATTGTGTTTCTTGTTTTGATATGTTGTACTGTTAGTGTGCTTTGTGGCTACCCCTATGAGTCCCCTTAACATTCTAAGTTTAATCCCAGTTTTAACATCTGCATATCTTTTTAACTTCCTCTCCTTCTGAATGGATAATAACTCTCTTTTTGGTGTGATGGTGTCATAGCTTTCGTGGTGTGATTTCTGATTCCCTTCTTTTAATATGTTAGCTTTGATTGAGTTTTGTGACTTACCTAGCTGAGTAGTTTTATGTATGTTGTGTCCTGCATTGCCTCCTTAAATATACACTTAATGGTTTCGTTTTTCTAAGCAAAGAGCTTCTTTCAGTATTTCTTGTAGTTTCGGTTTGGTTTTTACAAAGTCTCTAAGCTTGTGTTTATCTGAGAATGTCTTAGCTTTGTCTTCATATTTGAGAGACAATTTTGTGGGATATATAATTCTTGGTTGGAAGTTTTTCTCCTTCAAGACTTTGAATGTGTCATCCCACTGCCTCCTTGCCAACATCGTTTCTTCTGAGAGGTCAGATGAAAGCCTATAGGGTTTCCCTCTGAATGTTGGCTTTGAGGCTTGCTGCCTTTAAGAGAACCTGTTTATGTTTATTTTATTAGGCTTGCTTGGTGTCTTTCTTTTGGGGTCTCATTTTTGTGGCATTCAATACACATGTTGGATATCTGTGTTCTCGTCTTTCATAATTTGGGGAAAGTTTTCTGTCAGCAAGTGAACAACAATAATCTCTGTGTTTTCAGCTATCCCTCCCTGTTCAAGAACTCCAATTAATCACAGACTGTTCTTCTTCATTTTTCTTATTTCTTTTCTTTGATTTCTCCTTGTAAATGCTGATGTCACTTGCTCTGTCTTCAAGATGACTAAGTCTGACTTCCACTTCCTCAATTCTGCTCATTTGGGTTTGGATTAAATTGTATAATTCTGTAATTTTACTATTGATCTGCTGGATTTCAGATCATTGATGTTCCATCAGTTCAAATAGCTTGCTTAATTTTTCATTTTGCTCTGATGCATTTTGTTTAATCTCTATGAGGGTTCTATATATAAGTCTTTTGTATTCAACCTTTGATAGTTTCAGAAAGGCTTCTTCATCTGGGAAGTTTTTTTGATTATTTTGGGAGTTTTTTGGAGCCACAGTGGGCTGTTTCTTTAAAACGTTAGACAGGAATTGTTAGTTTTGGGCCATCTAGAGGCTGGTTAGTTCCTCTGGTGCTACCTCAATAGAAGCTGAGGTGTAGTTCTGAGAGAGGTCACCAGCCACTTTTCTGTACTCTAGTGACTGGCCATAGTGGACTCTCAGAGGTGGCAGCTCTGCCTCCTATCTGACAAAGATGGCAACATATCTATGGAGTCAATGGGGGGCTTTCAATCAACCCGATGATGTGGGTCAGTAAAGGCCAGAAGAGATACTGCTGGGCCACTCAGCAGCTATTTCTCCAGGCAGTCTTATTTTAAAAATTTAGGAGCTATCTGACAGCTGCCACAATCTGTCAGGCCTTCAGATGCGGCAGGCCCCACCGTCCAGCTGACAGTGGAAGCACTTCTTCAGCTGTCCCCAGATGCTATGATATAGTTCAAGGTAGTGAGAAGTTACAGTCTTGCTGCCATCCTCAGCTGGGTCATACCTGTAAGGTAACACTGTGCTAAACGCAGCCCTTCTGCTGGAAAAGCAATTTCTGGACTGCCATTGCCTCTCAGCTAGGGAATTATCCCTTGCTGAGCCCTTTGGTTGGGTGACTCTGCCACCCAGTCAACCAAGATGGCATCCTGGCAAGTTGCCCTTCCTGCTGTGAAACAGCAGAATCTATGGCGGAGATCAGGAAAAGGAGGATAGGAATGCAGTGGTGCCCTCCATCAGGAGCTGGGCTCTCAAAATGTGGTTATCCCATGCAATGTGTCTCTGCTGAGCCATGTGCTCTTTAGCATTGCAGTTGAGCATATTTGCTGGCTCATGCCATCTCTCACCTCCTGGACAAGAACAAGGAAAAGAAAGAAAAAAGTGTCAGTACCTGCAGAACACCAAGTGGTGAGTCAGCAGGAGTGGGGCTCAGCATACTTTGCCTCATCAGAGAGAGGTAGTTTTCTGTTTTGTTACATGTAGTCCAATCTGACAACTGTATGGCATATCATAGGGCTTCCTGGGTGTCCAGAGTATTCTGTTCAGTTATCAATCCAGGCCTTAGTTTTCAGAGAGGATTGAGGAGATGTGTGTCTAGTCTGCCATCTTGGCTCTGCCCCATCTTCCAGATTTCTTGACATAGAAGAGTGAGCACTTCCAGTATTGCATCTGTTTGTTGAAACATCTCAATTAGTATTCCATGAATTCCTTGTTTTTCACCAACGCTTTCAGTGCAGCTTGGACTTTTTCTGTTGATACCAGCAGTTTTTGATCATATGCCACCTCCTAAAGAGATTGACCATCAACCAATTCTTTTTAGTTCAGGAATTATATATTCCTTGTATCTTATTTTGATGCTTCCTGCATCATTTCTTTTTTTGCTTACAGAACACTAAAAATAATGCAACTCGAGGCTTGAATTTTTCCTTCAGTTGTTTGAGCTACAGAAATGCTGAGAATGTTCTTCCCTTTTGATTTTCTAACTCCAGGTATTTGCATGTTTCATTATAATAATTTATTTTGTCTTTTGGAGCTGCCATTTGATATCTTCTGTTCAGCTCTTTTAGTTAATCTTTTTTAAATTTTCTATCTGATCTAGCTACTCTACATTCAAGAACAAGTTTCAGAGTCTCTTCTGACATCTATTTAGGTCTTTCCTTTCTTTCCTGTCATTTTAAGGTGCTTTGTTTTCTTCATGAATGATATCCTTGATGTCTTTCCACAGCTCATCTGGTCTTCAGTCATTAATGTTCAGTGTATTAAATCTATTCTTGAGGTGGTCTCTAAATTCAGGTGGGGTATACTCAAGGTTGTATTTTGGCTCTTGTGGACTTGTTTCTAATTTTCTTCAGTTGCATCTTGTACTTCCATACAAACAATTGACGGTCTGTTCCAGGTTGGCCTCTAGCCTGGTTCTGACTGATAATATCGAGATTTTCCATTATCTTTTTACACACATGTAATGAGTCACAATTTCTGTGATTTCTTCTGGCTAGGACCAAATGTATAGTTATAATTTAGGTTGTTGAAAAAATATATTTGTAATAAAGATGCTGCTGGTCTTGCAAAATTCTATCATGCATTCTCAGGCATCATTTCTGTCAGCAAGCCCATGTTTTCCATTTTTAACTTTTCCGTTCCAATCACCAGCAATTATCAATGCTGCTTGATTGCATGTTTGATGAATTTTGTACTGCAGAATTGGAAAAATCTTCAGTTTCTTCATTTTTGGCTTTAGTGGTTTGTTCTTTCCATGTTGGTGGCCCTAGGTGTTTTTTAGTTCCTCGGCTTGTAGAGGATCCTCATACACTTGCCTCTGTTTCTAATTTGTTCTTTTTATAACTCAGAAGTGATTAGTGATTACACTAAAATGACCTGATTAACATCATGAAGAGGTCTGATTTCCAACAGGATTGTATCCACAGATACAGGGATTAGGATACCAACACACATTTTGCAGGAACACAATTCAGTCCATAGGTAATAGGCTACATCTATGAAAGCACTTTATTATCTGTAAATATTTTTGGTGGTTGTTGTGTAGCTTTTAGCCTGAGGAAGTTGATCAGTAACAAACTAAAAGTAAAGAGGAAATCTCCACAGCTGGTACTCCTACTTTTTACAAAGAGGTAAGGCTGCCTAGCCTCATCCAATGGCACAAACAAGACTCAGAAGAGCCAACAAACCTCTGGAAATAGGTTTCTTTGTGCATGACCAAACAGCCAGTTAATCCAGTTGGGTTCATGAAGAGGTGGATTGATAAACCACAATCAAGTCACTTGCTGTGATGCCAGTGCTCCAGATGAGAAGCAGAATGTTTTACTTCTCTGTCCTTAGTGAGACTGAGGGAAGAATGGTAAGAAGCAGTACTTTCTCAAATGTACACAGAATATTAGGTTATCATTTCAAAATATAGTAGTCCTTCAGGATCTAGGGGGATTGGTTCCAGGACTCCCAAGAATACCAAAAATTGAGGATGCTCAAGTCTTTTATATAAAATGGCATAGTATTTGCATAGAACCTATGAATATCCTTCTGTATATTTTAAACTATCTCTAGATTGCATATAATACCTAAAACAATGTAAATCTGTGCAAACAGTTGTTATATAGTACTGTATTGTTCAGGGAATAAAGACAAAACTCAAAGTCAACAATGCTCAAACACCCAGAGCTGGAGAGACTGAGGAGCTGTGAAACGGTAGGAGGCTACAGTAGGAATGCCTGCAAATGCTTGCATTCGCTTGGATTTAGTACATAGTACACAGAGAATTCAAGTTGTGCTTTTTCAACTTTCTCTTTTTCCCCCAAGTGTTTTCAATCCATGGTTGGTTGAATCCACAGACGCAGAACCTGTGGTTAGGAGGGCTGACTGTCTGCTTCATCTTCCCACCTCCACAAAAACAGACATCCTTATTCCTTGACTTTGCACTTGCTGTGTAACTTCCTTTGGAATATTAACAGGCATGAAGCAAGGACCTGAAATGTGCTATGCAGCTGGGCTTTCCCTCTTGTACCCTTGCTATTGTCAAGGAAAGAGCTTCTCCTACTTTGATGTTCCCATTTCCTTGTGGGGTGAAGGATAAACACATGGGACAGGCCAGAGTCCAAAGCATGACAAAACCTCAAATTTAGCTAGACCCACAGCTTAAAGCAGAGCTGCTAAGTTAAGCCTAGCCTAGATCAGATAACCCCTACCACAGGCATATGAATGAGATAAATGCTTATTGTTCTATAATACTGAGATTTTGTGATGATTGTCATGCAGCAAAGATTGATAGATACAATGTGCTTTCATATATATTGGCTCATTCAGTCTACAGTGATCATCTGTATCATTCGGTCCATGGTACAGATACAGTTATTGCTGCTAGCTGCCATCAGGTCAGCCCCCAGCCTCCATGCACAATGAAACAAAATCCAGCCTAGTCCTGTACCAACCCGTGAGCAGTGGCAGACTGGACTGCTGTGATCCAAGTGTTTTTCACGGGCTGATTTTCAGAAGTAGATCACCAGGCTTTTCCTCATGGTCTGTCTTTGTCTGCAAGCTCTGCTGAAAACTGTTCAGCGTCATAGCAACATACAAGGCTTCCCTGACAGATGGTCATGGCCGTGCACTGGCTAGGGCTCAAATCCAAGTTTCCTGTACAGGAGGGAGAATTTTACTGTGGAGCCACCAGTGCTTCAAGATGTAGATAATTTATTTTTATTTCTGTTTTAGAGATAAGGAAGCTGAGGCTCAGAGAGGAGAAATGACTTACCAAGGCTATAAAGGTAGGCTAGCTGGAGACAGAAGTCAGCCTTCAGTGCTGAGTTGAGCATTCTTCCTGCTACTGGACACAGCTTCTCATCTCAGGAGATGAGAGCTGGAGGATACTCCTGGGTTCCCAAGACAGATAAGCTCCCCCTACTTTACAATCTCATCAAAGGCCAATCTATGAGTAGGGCTTGGAGGGCTGAGGGACCTCCCAGGGACAACCAGTGATCAATCTATGCTTCACATCATGGCATTTCCTATGATTTGGGCCAGTGCCAGAATGTCAATGGGCAGGGATAGAAAGCAGTCTGTCATGTATAGATTTAACAGGCAATAATTGCCAGCTACTAAATAGTATATCATTCCTAATGATATTGTCAGCCCCTAATCTGTCTAATTTATATTGTCAACATGATGTAATAACCCCAACTAGAGAGGGCCTTCAGAAATACGAGACACACCAATGAGAGACCAAAGTGACTCTCTACCAGCTCTAGTTCTGAAAATCAAATCAGAATTGTGGCGTTCAGAAAATCAGAGAGTACGTATAAAGAACCTAGCACAGGGCCTGGCAGAGGGGAGGCCTGCAATCGGGTGGCTGGTATTGGTTTTAGCTCTGAGGCTGCTGAGCCAGCTGGTGTTGGGAATCTTGCCTCCAGCACCATGGAGAGGTGGCAAGTGGCCTCAGAGATGCTCTCGTAGTTACTGCTCCCCTTGTTGTCACTGCTTCTTTCTGAAAAGCACTGTATAGTTTACATAAATGCCTTCAAGTGAGCTACTTTACCTCCCTACAGCCCTGGGCCACCACCCGTCTGTCAGTTTGTTACAGTGGTAACCAGTCACTGGGTACAGCAAGGGCATGTTAATAAAATTTACAAGAAGAAGGGGCAGCATGCTATAGAGGAAGAACATTTGGAAGTGAATTCAGAAATTCGGGATTTGAGTCCCACCTTGACTGTTTACTTTTTGGGTGTCCTGGGGTGAGTCGCTGAACTTCTCTGGGCTCTGCTTGTGTATTTGTCAAATGAATTTTCCGTGTGAAAACTGTGTAGATCATGAATTTCTGTGCAAATATGAATACAGGTTAGCAACAGTTTAAAGAATATTCTACATGCTGCTCACTGTATTTTCAAACATCATCTCACTGAGTCCTTACAATGTCCCATGCAGATTTATCAATATTCCCTTTGCAGTAAGAAAAAGACTAAAGGAGGTTAACGACTTGACCAAGGAGATCTGGCTAATGACAGCAGCACCTAAGAGACAGCCCAGCCCCCCCAGCTGCAGTCCTGCGCTCTCTGCACCTAACAAGCCTGTCTCCTAAAGAGTGGTAACAACTATTTTGTTATCCAGAAACTACTAAATTTTCTGGATTGAACAGATGAGACATTTCGTTTATTTTTCATTTGTCATTCGGATGCTCTGTTGCTGGGTACCTGTGGTCTTCGCCCCCAGTGCTAAATTCTGTGTGAGACGGCATCATCTCGGAGAAATAATTTTAACCTTTCTGGGTGTTGTTGCCCTAATAATTCTCATGACCTCTTTTCTCTTGGGTTCTCCAGAGTAATTACAGGGCCTAGTGAGATCACAAACCTCACCTGTGGGGTCACAGAGCATGTGACAGGATAAAGAACTGCTTACACTCAAACACAGAGGCTCAGAGCTTGTGGGGAAGCATAAGACCACCTAATCCATCTGTCTCCACTTTCTGAGGGAGAAACTGAGGCTCAGAGAGGGTGAGTAGCACACCAAAAGTCACCCAGGGACAACCAAAAGACCACAATTCAGCCAGGACATATCTCCTACCTCACGATGGATGGTCACATGAGGATCTTTGGTCAGGATCGTGTCATAAAATCCCTGGAGGTGATGCCAGCTTTGTAGTTCCCATTTAAATCAGGGGCTGGCACATTTTTTCTGTAAAGCACAAGACGGTAAATAGTTCAGGTTTTGCAGGCCATTATAATCGTGGCATAGTGGTGAAGGGCCACAGTTGCTAACCAAGAGGTCAGCAGTTGAAATCCACCCGGCTCTTCTTGGAAACTCTATGGGGTGGTTCTGTTCTGACCTATAGAGTCACTATGAGTCAGAACCACTTGGACGACACCTAAAAACAGCATAATCTCTGTTCTAGCTCTTCTGCTCTGCCTTTGTAGTGGGAAAGCATCCATCGACAATATGTGAACTCATGGGCATGGCACTATTTCAGTAAAATTTTATTTACAGAAAAAGGCAGCAGGAAGGATTTGGCCCACAGGCCATAGTTTTCTTACCTCTAGTTTAATGATAGATTTTTTTTTTTTCCCCCAGGCTCTGGTCTGTACTCCATGGAACATCTGAAACCCCAACCTTTTGCAAAAATGACAGGATCATGACCGGGCTGTCTAGGGCGGGAGAAGACCTCTGCAGAAGACCCAGGGCAAATTTATAAAGTGGCCAGGCCATGCTGGGCTGCCTCTGGTTAACTTTGGATTTTCTGTTTATTAAGAAGAACCTTCACATCATTATTTCCTGCAAAACGTTCACAGCCAATGAGAAGGCAATTAGTGGGGTGAACGAGAGCAGTCAGGCTTCTCAGTTCCCTCCTCACTGGCCATGAATCCCCTCTGCACTTCCATAACCCCGATGTTTCCCCTTACCACCTGGCCTTGGAATTGTCTATTTTCCTGTCCGTTTCTGCAGTTGGGCTGGGGGCTCCTGGAAATACCTGCACACCTTGCTCATTGCTATGTCCCTGGAGCCTCTCCTTCAGCCTGCTACAGGGCGCTTGCTCTGTATTAGTGAGTTCTGACAGTGAAACAAGGAGGCCAAAGGAGCCGGGGCCAAACTTTTGACTAAAGAGGGAAACGTGGAGCAGGGGTAATAATTGCGGGGTTGAGAATCAGCAGGTCTGCTGGCTGGAAACATCTGCACCCAAAGCACTTTGGTCCTAGATTGTCAGAAGGTGTCATGGATTGAACTATGTCCCCCCCAAAATATGTGTAGCCGTTTGGCTGGGCCATCATTCCCAATATGTTGTGATTTGCCTATGCTATACATCCTAAACTCTACCTGTGCCTAATAGGAAGATTATGCTAAAAGAGGATTAGGATGGGACTGCAAAACCCATGCTAAGGGAGTTTCCCTGGAGTGTGGCTTGCACCAGCTTTTATCCTACAAAGGATAAAAGAAAAGGAAGCAAGCAAAGACCAATCTTACACCATCAAGAAAGCAGCACCAGGAGAAAAGCTATCTTTCAGACCTGAGGTTCCTGCACCAAGATACTCCCTGACCAAGGACCAATGCAACAGAAGGACTTTCCTCCAGAGGCAGCAGAGGGAAAGCCTATCCCAGGAGTGGACAGTCTGAATCCAGGTTGTAGCCTACCGGACTGTGTAAGAATAAACTTTTGTTTTCTAAAGCCGTCTGCTCTTGGTATTTCTGTTAGAGCAGCACTAGATGACTAAATTAGGAGGGAGGCAAAGCTTGGGTTCCATTTTAGTGTGCATGGCCAGGACTTCGGAGGCTAGGTCCTACCCCGATACTCATCCCTCATGCCTAGAAGGTGCTATACAGGTGCTATACAAAGACAAGCAGAAATGAAATTTAAAGACCTTCATTTTAAAGCAGAAGCACAGGTAGCTTATGCCCCAGTGCAGATTTCTGGCCAAGGTGGGCCTAGGCCTACATAGCACCTCGTCTTCCTCACTGATTCTAAATAACAGAGATAAGGGAATGGGTAGGATTCTGGGATTTGAACAGAAGCTGCTTTGTCCCCTCTCTCTTTAGCTGGATGCTGGTGATGTGAGCTTTCTCATACAGTGCCATAAGCTACATGCAAGGAGGATCAGTGGTGGATTTCTTACCTTTCATGCAGGAGACCTGAGTTTAATTCCTGGCCAATACACCTCATGCATGGCCATCATATCTGTCAGGGGAGGCTTGTATGTTGCTTCAGTCCTAAGCACGTTTTAATTGTACTTCTAGGCAAAGATTGACTAGTAAGAGAAAGGCTTGGTGATCTACTTCTGAAAATCAGTCAGTAAAAACCCTGCAAGTCACAATAGATTGATCTGCAGCGGACCATGGGAATGGTGCAATGGTGGGTGAATTTCATGGCATGAGTCAGGGGTCAATGGGACAGCACCTAAGCACAACAGCTACATGAAACTATTTAAAATGGATTCATTAAATTAAAAAATCAAGCAATCAGTTTCTCAAGTCAGCTTCCAACTCAGATGAATGGCAGGGGTCAGATTTACCCTCCTTCCCACAACAAGAAAGAGACAAAATGGTTTTCAAAACACTGTGTATCAAGCAACAAGAGACCAGAGATCTCCGAAAAACAGAAACAAACTAGGTGAGGCCCCTGATTGGCCCAGCTTTGAGTTTTGAGAGCGACTCCAGCCTGCAGCACAAACATTCATTTTATTCACCCTGCAACACAAGCACGCGTGTGCACACACACACACTAACACATGCATGTGCACACAAACCATTCTCTTTATAACAACACTCTCTTAGTCATCTAGTGCTGCTGTGACAGAAATACCACAAGTGGGTTGCTTTAATAAAGAAATTGTATCCTGTCACAGTCTGGCAGGCTACAAGTCCAAATTCAGGACATTGGCTCCAGGGGAAGTCTTTCTCTACTGGCTCTGGAGGAAGGTCCTTGTCCTCAGTCTTCCCCTGGCTTGACAGCTTCTGAGACACAGGGACCCTAGGTTCTTTCCAAAGGACTTGCTGCTCCGGGAACTGCTTCTTCGTGGCATAAGGTTCCGCACTCTCTGCTTGCTTCTTTTTATATCCCAAGAGACTGCCTCAAGGCACAACACAATCATTCTCATTGAGTCCTGACCTACCACACAACTGCAGCCCCTATCCTCCCTTCAGGGAGAAAGAATCTACAACACATAGGAACGTCACACAATACTGGGAATCACTGCCTAGCCAAACTGCTATCCACATTTTGGGGCGGGGGACACAATCCGTAACAAATACCAACACTGCCACTCATAAAGAAAGAAAAACCTGGTGCTGTTGAGTCATTTCCAACTCATGACCGCCTCCTGTGTTGCCTAGTAAAACTACTTCTTAGAGTTTTCTTCGTTGTAATCTTTATGGAAACAGATGGCCAGGCCTTTCATCCACAGTGCGACTGGGTGAGGTGAGACCGCCAGCCTTTAGGTTAATAGAGGAGAACAGACTGTTGGCTTCACCCAGGGACTTCTACCAACAGTAACATCATTCCTGCAAGCATTTTACTTACTGACTGTTTGCATTTCTACCAGCTATTAGGGTATTTCCTTTTAGGAAAAAGCAGTCAAATTCCCGTGTTTCAGAGTCATTGGCTAACTTCCTTCTTCTGTGGACAAGTTACTCACTTGGCTGTATGCCGTAAAAGCTCACTTCCTATGTTTTGTCTATTTATATTTTTAGGGCTTCCTTTTTAAAATTTCATTTCATTTAATAAATTTTTTGTGTTATCATGTTAAATAGTCACCTTGTTCCAAAGCTAAGACAATAAAACAAGACAGTCAAAGAAGCCCACCTTGCATCTCTGCTCCCCTCCACAACCTGACACCTTCCTTTTCCATTGGGGAACTCTTTACGAGGGGCCTGGACGTGGTGTAGTGCTTATGTGCTATGTCTGCTAACCAGAAGGTCAGCAGTTCAAATCTGCCAGGCACTCCTTGAAAACTCTATGGAAGAGTTCTGCTCTGTCCTGCAGTATTGCTATGAGTCAGAATCGCCTTGACGGCAGCGCGTTTGGGTTTTGGTTTTGGTTTGGATGGGGCAAATGGTTTGCCATCAGCTGCTAACCACACCCCTCTGCCCCCAGGATCCACGGAAGAACACTTGGAGAACAGCTTCCATAAATATTTAGCCCAGTAACCATGGAGTAGTTCTACTCTGTAACACATATGGAGGGTCACCATGAGCGGGGGCTGACTTGATGGGCAGCTAACAACAATACTTTAAAACGTTTTCTGATTTAGCCTTCTGTCTTGGATTGAATTGCGTTTCCCAAAAATTGTGTGTAGAAATTTGCCTGGGCTGTGAGTCCTGGTGTTGTATATGCTGTAAACCCTGTCTCTGTCATGTTAATAAGGGAGGAGGAGAGGGTAGGGCAGGACTTAATGTGTGCGATTGTATTGTGGCTTGGGGCAGCCTCTTGGGATATGAAAGGGAGGCAAGCTGAGATTTGGGGACCTCATACTGAAATCAGAGGCTGAAAAACCTCAGGGTGGAGTCTGCTTGAGATCAAGGGCCTGAGAGGCATTGTTTCAGATCACTCCCAACCCACAGGGAAAAAGTGAACTCCAGGTTCCACAAGTCCCAGGTGGTGGTGCTCGGCTGGGGCTCTCAGAGGTACCACCGTAGATTCGGTAAACTATAAGCTGTGAGTGACTCCCATTGTCCTGATAACTGGGCTCTAACCAATGAGAAAAGAGTTAAGCAGGAAGCTGGGAAGGACCGGGAAATAACTTGTGTTTGAGCGTTCTTTCAGACTGCTGGCCAGATGGCTTCTAGCATTACGTTGTTTTCCTTGATGGCCAGTGATGGCCTGCAAGACTGTGAAGCAGACAACCTCCACCCTGTCGACTCCCACATGTGCCCCCTTCTTCACTGCCCACATTGTTCCCTGCATCTGCACGTGGTCTTCCCTTTAAATACCCTGACCTTGCCTGACGGCCGAGACGGAAAGCAGTACTGGAGCTGAAGGCATCCTTCGGAAAGGGCCAGGATCCCTGGGTCTCAGAAGCTTCCAGTCCAGGGAAGATTCACAACAAGGAGCTTCCTCCAGAGCTAGCAGAGAAGGCCTTCTCCTGAAGCTGATACCCTGAATTTGTACTTTTAGCCTATTGAACTGTGACAAATAAAATTTCTCTTTTTAAAGTCACCCACTTGTGGTATTTCTGTTAAAGTACCACTAGCTGACTAAGAAAATTTCTGTTAAAAATAAATAAGGCAGATATGTATACATCTTTATTTTCTCCCTATCTTACATAGGTTATATATACTTTTTCACCTTGTCTTTTTTTTTTTCACTTTTTAGCTGAATATTTTTCTTTTTCCATCTTGATTTTTTTGTAAAACTCAGTAGTATGTCTTGAAGATCATTCTATAGAAACTGGTAGAGACAACCCCTACTCCTTTTGATGACTGCCTAGTACTCGGTGGTGTGGAGTATCTGTAGTTCATTCACCTGATTCTTCTGCTCATGATGCTTCCTGTCTTTTATTATTACAACTCTTGGGGGCTCAAACTGGAACCTGTGACTGAATGCTGTCCAGGTTCTTATCCTGTCTTATTTGCCTATCAACATATGTTGGACACTAAGTGCAAAGGGAACAGAAAAGTGGCAAGTTTATTGTCTGCACAGAAAAGGAGCAAGCAGGGTCTAGTGACCACAATGCCAGGCGTAAATCGTCTCAGGGGGTTCAATAGCTTTCTGTTTCTAGTGGCATCCAGGACTTGGGTTTGGTTCTGGAACTCTCGACCCTTAGCCCTCTCATGTCCACATTTGAAAGTCCAGATGTTGCATTGCCTTCCTTCATGGCTTTTTGGATGGTGTCATGGATTGACTTGTGTCCCCCCACAAACATGTGTAGTAATTTGGCTGGGCCGAGATCCTCCGTATTCTGTGATTGCTTTCCATCGTGTGGTTTTCTTATGCTGTAAATCCTAATCTCTGCCCGTGGTCAACGGAGTGAATTAGAGAGGATGATGGTGGCACTGTAAATCCATTCACCTCCCTGAAGTGTGGCTTGCAACACCTTTCGTCCTTTTATCCTACAAGGGATAGGAGGAAAGGGAAGCAAGGAGAGAGTTGGGAATCTCACGTCATCAAGAAAGTAACACCGGGAGTCAAGTAGATCCTTCAGACCTGAGGTTCCTGAACCAAGGTGCACCCTGGCCAAAGACTGATGCAGCACAAAGGCTCTATTCCAGAGCCAACAGAGAAAAAGCCTTCCCCTAGAGCAGATAACCTGGATTCAATCCTGTATCTATTGGACTGTCTAAGAGTATAGTTGACTTTGTTAAAGCCACCGACTCTGGGGTATCTCGGTTAGATCAGCGCTAGCTGACAAAAACAGATGGTCTCAGGTGGAAAGCTCCGCTGCAAACTCTTTCTTCCGTGTGATAATTGGGTCTGGGGTCAGGGGAAGGACGTGACCTCCTCATTCTGTGCATGCTTCAAGGTCTAGGTTGGGTAGGTGTCCTGGATGGAGCCACCACCTGTTGAGATTTCCTGAAAGAGATTTTGCCAAACTAGTGGTTAGCAAGACAAAAAAAGAAGGGGAAGAGGATGTTGACTGGGGGGTTTCAAACCCAGCGCTGTTTGATTTCACAGCCTGAGCTCCTCAGCAGGATGGCCAGGCTCATGTTGCTCTGTTCTTAAAGGTACTTACAAGAAACACGTTTTCAGTACACTGTCTGAAGAGAGTGGGCACTCTGTCCTCTCCCCCACTGAGCCACTCACTAACCCTCTGTTGGTTTTTGCTCCATCTCAGGCCCTGTAACTGCATGGGGGACTGGGCCAGTGAGCCCAGAGGCTAGGGGAGCAGGGGCAGGGGGCAAGGGCTCAACAAGACGGCGAGAACTGAACCCATTCATGGCTACGTGGCTGATGAGGAAGGGGTGGACTCTGGACAGCGTGGAGGAGGAGCCACTCGTCTCTCTCCAGGTGCCAGGAATGTCCTACCTCAGAACCGGCAACCACAGTAATCAATTCTGATTTATTGCGACCCATGTGTATCCAAGTAGAGCTGTGCTCCGTGGGGTTTTGAATGGCTGCTCTTTCAAAAGTAGACCAGCTGCCTCGACTTCTGAGATGCCTCTGGGTGGACTTGCCTTAACTATTTGCATCACTGAGGGCCCCCCTCTCCTTCAGAAGGGCTAATTAAACAAAGGTGGTGCAGACTTCGGGTGTGTTTCCGTCACAGGTATATTAATTCCACCGTGTTCCTAGGCCATGATGGCTCTATGAATCCTGCCTTCCTGAGCTAATGGGGTGGCATAAATAACTCCAGGGGAAGCAGCGGCCCTGGCAGTTCCCAAGTCAGGCTGGAGTTAATCAATCCTCTACCCAGGAAGTAGCTGAAGGCTGCAATGCGAGGTCAGAGGTTGTGCCTGGCTGTTTTCTTCCAACAGAAGCTGCTCCAGAGAGCCTGGCTGTCCTTCGGTCCGAGGAAGGTGGTGCTGGAAGGTAGGAATCCAGCCTCTGGTATTCTCCTTGGCCCAGAGACAGGTGGAAACTCAGCCAGCTCACGTTGTGAGGTTAGGGGCCTTTTTGACTCTCCAGTGGTAGGCCTGCCAGCCTTCTGGAAGAGGCTGGCTCTTCCTTCTCCAGCCACGGATAGGGACTCCATCAGACACCTGCCTGCTGCTGCACGTAAACCCAGACGATGGTGAGCCCATCCTGCCCTGTCAGTCTTCTCTTCCCAGAGACAGGGTGGCTCGGTGTTCAGAGAATGCCCTGCAGTCAGACGGCCTCAGTTCGGCTCTTGGCTCTGTCACTTTCTTGCTCTGAGACAAGTGACACCTCCCATCCTCTATTTCCTCTTGTATAAGATGAGTGGCGGGATGATGACAATAGTGAGATAACCTAATCTACAAAGAGTCCCTGGTGATACAAATGACCACCAGGTTCGGCTGTTAAAGGTTGAAGGTTCAAGTCCACCTAGAGATACTATGGAAGAAAAGGCTGTTAATTTTCTGAAAAAAATCTCGTATTGGAAACCTAATGGAGCACAGTTCTACCCTGATGTACGTTAGTCAGAACTGACTCCGTGGCAGCTAACAGCACCAACAATGAGTGACTGCTTGTGAAGTCTTGGACCAGTCCTGGCACAGCAGACGTGCTAAGTGAAGGTCAGTCACCCTTAGTCCTCTGTCCTTGGTGTCTTCAGCTGTCTCAGTTTCTCAGGAAGCACTCTCTGCAGCCCTTGAGTGCTCTGGTCTTTCTCAAGCGTCCCAGGGGAAGGGCAGGACTGCGAGTTAGGTACACACGCCCTGACTGCCGGGGCTCAGAGTTTCCTGCGAGCTCAGCTGGGAATTTTCCAGATCCCAGCACAGGCAGGGTCAGCTTTCGTCTTCTGGGTTGCTCTGTGGATGGCTCGTCCATTGGAACCCTGCATTGCTGCAGGCACTGGACTGAGCCCTCTGGGCTGGGCCGACTCACAAGCTGCCTGCTAGCTCCATGCGCAGGGGACTCTGAGGACAATCTACAATTTTTTTCCTCTTTTTTGAGATGTCTTTAGAATCTCTAACAGAGCCTAGGGGGACTGGTATGTTAGGAATTGTTCCCATTTCACAGATGAAGATGTTAAGGCTTGTAGATGGGATGACACTTGCTCAAGAGCACAACCTTGCGTAGGGACCTAGCTTGTAGCTTCACAAGTTGTTTAGATTTCTCAGTGCTAGAATGGCTGGGCCCAGGATGCTGGCTTCTAAGTAACAAGCTTCTCCCAGTGAATGTTCTGGTTCTGTAGTCCCAGAAAGTGGCAAGCTGTAGCCTTGCTTGCTGGGTTCTAGGAGTAGGAAATACTCCACTGGCTACAAAAAGGTCCCTTCTCCCTAGCAACTCTGATAAGAGAAGGAAATCTGATTCCAAAAGGCTCCATTACGAATATGTTTTTCAGAAGTCGTTGGGATAATCCTTACTCCCAGAGATACAGGTTCAATTCATTAAGTTGATTAATTACAAGGTAATTAAATATTTGATTAAATTAATCCTAAGGTATTTAAACATTGTTTTGCAAAGAATGTTTGCTCATTAATTAGAATGGTGAAATGTGTAAATTCTGCAGGGCTGGGGGTGCAGGAGAGAGTGGAAGACTCAAATTTCCCTGTCTGAGTGGGCACTTCAAACTTCCCTGTCTGAGGCTCTTCGGCAAAGAGACAGCTCTGCCTGGAGCCTCTTCCCACATGCCCTTGATGCCTTGACATTTGCAATTGTGCCAAGGGAGGATGGAATCTTGGCAGGATCCCTGGCCAGACTGGAGTCAGGAAACTAGACTTAGCCTTGACCGTCACTAGCACATTGAATGACCTTGAGGGTGAGGAGGTTCCTGTCCATCTGCATGACTGGAGAGTATTACTATTCCAGGGTGACTTCTGGGTCTGACTCTTGAGGAGTTTCGCCCAACTGTGCATCAGCTACATTTCTACTGCTAACCAGGCCTTGGGGAAGGAGTAGGTGACAGACCAGGAATTGGCCTATTTGGGGGAAGTGTGGAAGAGTGAGAAAAACGTTTACTTGGCTTCTTGTTACCTGACGCCGTTGAGTCGACTCCAACTCAAAGCAACCCTATACACAGGGTAGAACTGCGCCATAGATTTTCCAAGGAGCACTTGGCAGATTTGAACCACTGACCTTTTGGTTAGCAGCCGTAGCACTTAACCACTTTGCCACCAGGGTTTCCTTGCTATTGTTAACTACTTTCTAATCAGCCCTGACTCATGGCGACCCATGCACAGCAGGATCAGATCCTTGCGATTCATTGACTGAATTTTTTTTCCAGCAGCAGATCACCAGGCCTTTCTTCCTAGTACATTTTAGTGTAGAAGCTCTGCCGAAACCTGTTCAGCATTGTAGCAACGTGCACGCCTCCCCTGACAGATGGGTGGTGGCTGCACGTGAAGTCCATTGGCTGGGACTCGGACCTGGGTCCCCTGCATGGAAGGTGAGACTGTCACTGAACCACTGTGCTTTCGTACTTCACTACTGATCACTTCTGTAGGTCCCATGGAGTCTTCTTGGAGGCCTCTCCAGTGGATGCCAGTTCTGAGGACCATGGGACTGTCCACATGTTCCCGAAGGGCTTCAGATTTGGTACACGAGCCTTCCCTCCTTTTCTCCTCTCTGCGGCCACTCATTTATTCATTTGGTGAACATTCAGTTAAGTAGCTGCTTTACACTACGCAGTGCTCTATCGCTGGGAAGGCAGGGGCGGGGATGGGATTGACAGTGTCTCTATCCCTTATGAGGTTAACGGTCTTGGAGGGAGATGGCCAATAAACAGATGATTACACAAGGACTTCTGTAGAGGTATTGCTTATACTGTCACGTACTTGGATGTGCAACAAAGGAATATTCTTTATTTCCAGAAATAAATTTCATCTCTGACTCCGAGTACTCTGCCTTTTGCAAATGACTCTAAGTTGTCGCTGAGGGAATCCTTAGAACGATAGTACCTCAGACGTTCTTTGCCCACACGTGCCCTGGCCTGCCCCAGCTCTTGAGTGGCCTCGGAAAGGATTCCCAACTTTCCTGCAGCCCTTGAAGTTAGGGCCTTGAGGGTGCTGAAGTATCTGAGTGTGGACATGCTCAGGCTTGTGACTTCTGTGGCTGGGGCCAAAGGGATGCTGACCACAGACATAGCCTCAGAAGATGCTATCAGGCTTGTCTGTGCTGTAGGGGAGTCAGAAGTAGCCAGGAGGAGTTTATAGTAAAACAGGAAATAGAGACTGAGTCAGTAGGAAGTATCATGGGCCTTCCTCCTTAGTCATCTGGGTTCTGCCTGGGCTGTGGCACCAACTGAGAAGTGACAATAACTACTCTATCAGCAGTGACTGCCAGCAGAGAAGGGTTCCCGGACCAGGACGGAGACCTCTCTCCATTACTGTGCCCAGATCACAAGTAAATCTTCTTTGTCTTAGTTTTCTAGTGTTGCCATGACACAAAGACTGTAAGTAGGGGACCTTAAAAAGCAGACATTTATTCTCTCGCTATCTAGGAGGCTAGAAGTCTGAATCACTATGCCACCAGGTAAAGCCAAGCAAAGGGGAATTCAGGGTAAGTTCTGTGGGTACTCTGGTGTGTACCAAGCTGTGCTTTCTTACTCCCAAGCAAGTTGTTGGCTAGGGGCTGCCCTAGGGACTGTAAACTCCCAGGCACTTCTGGTGGCAGCTGTCTTCCAGGACAGGCCAGGCAGCTCCAGCAGCTTGAGTCAACCCAGGAAGAGAATCTCAGATGCAGGCCACAGAAGAAAAAGCACAGAAAAAGCCAGGGAGGTGCCCAGCCATGGTGAAAGTGTTCCTGGGGTCTAGGTGGTCTTATACAGTGACCAACCCTCCCCTTCCCTTTATACTTTCTACGAATTATTATCTTATACTCCCTCCTGAGTTTGTTTTATCTTCTCTTGATCAAAAAGACGAAGGTTTATAACTTGGAGTTTGGGGTTTTGGTCTCAGATGTATTCACTTTCTGCAGTGCTGGGAGAGAGCAGGGAGGCTGGTAGGGAGTCCGGGGTGCAGAAAGTTACCCACCCCACCACTTGGTGATCCATGTGTCACCCTGGCATGTTCATCTTATTCATCACTGTGCCTCCCAGGATATGGGAGCACCCAGCGCTAAGGCTCCACCACGGGCTTGGTATGGCCGAGGACACAGCAGGGGGCCAGAACAGGTAGAGCTGCCTAAGCCAGGGGAGGCGGGAACGGAGGCCTGGGCCAAATGATGCAGCGTCCTAGGACGGAGCTTATGCAGTGAGAAACCACTGAAGAGCTTTAAGAAGGAGTTAGTTCACGATTATAAAATCCTTTACTGGAAGCTATGTGAAGAAGAGGTGGAAGCATACAGGTGTGAAAGTAGGGAGATCTGTTAGGAAGGAACTGACGTAGTTCAGGTGGGAGATCCTGGTGGGCTGGACAGGGTGGAAGGGCAGAGAAAATTACAGTGATACAGACAGGACCTTATTTTGGAATTACTGGTGGAGTCATTTATAATGCATAATGCCTGCCTAATACTAGAGAAGGGCCAGATTTGGGGTTAAAAGTGGAATTCCATATTGGACATGTCAGGTTTGGTGTGTCCATTACACACCCGAGTAGAAATGTCAGGTCAACCACCAAAAACCAAACCAAATCTGCTGCTGTCAAGTCGGGTCTGATTCATGGCAACCCTAGATGTCAGAGTAGAAGTGCCCCATAGAATTTCTAAGGAGTGTGTCGTGGATTTGAACTGCCAACATTTTGGTTAGCAGACGTAGCACTTAACTCACTATGACACCAGGGATTCCAGGTCAACCACAGGAATGTAGATTTGGAGCTCAAAAGAGTGACATAGATTAGAGATTCATCTGCATATGCCAAAAGCCAAAGCCACTGCCGCTGAGTCGATTCCAACTCATAGTGACCCTGCAGACAGAGTAGAACTGTCCCAGAGTTTCCAAAGAGTGCCTGGTAGATTTGAACTGCCGACTTTTGGTTAGCAGATGTAGGAATTAACCACTACACCACCAGGGTTAGCTATGAGATAAGTTCACTAGTGGTTCAGTAGTACAAGTCCGGCCTTCCATGTGGGAAAACCAAGTTCGATTTCTGGCCAATGCATCTCATGTGTCAGGGGAGGGTTGCATGTTGCTATCATGCTGAACAGATTGCAGCAGAGCTTCTAGACAAAGATAGACTAGGAAGAAAGGTCTGGAAATCTACTTCCCCAAATCAGCCAATGAAAACTATGTATTACAACAGTCTGATCCTCAGCTGACGGTAGGGATGGTGCAGCAACAGGCAGCAGCGCTTTCTGTCGTGCACACTGTCGTCATGAGTCAGGGGCCAAGTGGATGGACACTAACAGCAGCAGCAAAGCTAGGGGGATGGACCGGGTCACCTGGAGAAAGAGAGAGAGATGAGAAGAGGTCCATGGAGTGCAGGCATCGATTGTCCCAGGCCCTGGAAGGGGAGCAAAAGAGGAAAAGTCAGCCCAGGAGGCAAATTCAGTAGCAGAAAGACCAGAAGGAAAGGGTGATGGTCGTGAAGACAGACAGCATTTCAGGAGTGAGGGTGACGGTGTGAAGCGCTGTTGAGAGACTGAGTGACATGCAGACTAAAGTGTCCTTTGGCCCTGATGATATGAAAGTTAATTTCAGACCATGACAAAGGCAGTGTCAGTGGTGATGGGCTGGTAGCCAGGGTGCGTTAAAAGAGGAGTAGCAGATGAGGAAGCGGGACAGTGAAATGGGGACAGTTCTTGTGTTTTATTGTGAGGGGAATGCAAGATCAGGGGATCATGGTTTTTTTAAGGTGAGAAATCTTAGTGCCTATTTTCACTCTGCCAGTAAGGATTTATGGGGGCGGGGAGAGGGCACGGGGGGGGGGGGAAGGACAATGCACCATCTGTGTGTGCCAGCTGGTGACTCTGCTTGCTCATTTCCTTGCAACCACCCGCAGGTGCATCTCCTCCTTCGTACTCCTGGGGTCTCAGCTCTCTGAAGCACCCACTCCAGGGCAGTGGGCCACCTTCAGCTGCTGACGGGCAACTGAAGGAGCCCTGGGTTGGAGGCAGGAGCTGTGGGTCTTGTCCCAGCCCCACCTGAGCTTGCTGTCTTGGCTTCAGGTATTGCTTTTCTGCTGAGTGCTGCAGTGATGCACTGAGTGGGTAGCTGTGGACTTCCTTGAGGACACAGCTAGTCCTGCTCCAACCCCGTACCTCAGAGTCCTTAGCCCCCAGTCTTTTTCTGAGTCCTTGTCCAGGCTGTTCTTAATTTTCCCACTACCATGCCTTCTCCTCCCTCATGGTTTAGCTTAGATCCCTTTCTAAGGGCTTTCCTAACGGGCCTCGAGGCTGCCCCAGGACTGTGCCTTGTCTTGACTCAGCTGAATTCTTTTCCCATCTCCAGCCCTTTCTCACCTGGCAAAACAGAGTGAGTACCACCTTCTCTCCAAGCAGAGGCTGCACTTGGGCACCTGGAGCAGGGGGTGGGACCCAGAATTATTTCCTTCTGTTTCCCATAGAGCATAGGAATTATGAATGCAAATAAAGCTCCAGGAACTCCGGAACCCCTCCCCCACCCCATTATGCTGAACATGGTGGGGGTGGGGAATGCCAGAGCAAACTAACTTTTAAATCCAAGTGTCCACCTGCCAAAGCAGAGCCCACTGCAACGTGAGCCTTGGGTGTCCCCTCCCGTCTTCTCTTCGGCTCATCCACCTGTCGCTCTGCTCAGCATCTGGGTCACCAAGAGGATCAGGGTGTTCAATCGGCTTTGTGAGAATTAGAACAGCTGGAGGGATTTCCTATCCCCCTCAGCCTGCAGAAGCCCCTGACAATTCTGTAGGCCCAGAAGCCTCAAGGCATTTGAAACAAATGCACTCTAAGTTTCCCCAGTTGGAGATGTTCCGTTCTCAAGTTCAGGCTTGAAGGAGAGAGTATTACCCTGCCAGAAGACAGTGTGATGTGATTGGAAGGCCTTGGGATTTGGAACTGTATTTGAGTTGGCTTTGGAATTTTTGCCTAGCGTGAATTTTAGGCAACTCACCATCTCCTGACCTCAGCTTTGATAATGCTGAGTTTGACCTGAGTCCTGTGTTCCTGGACAGCAACAGTGGTTGAAAAGTTCCCCATCCTTTTGCGTCCTGTGAAAGGCCTATTACAAAGAGTCCCTCTCTACCCCAGTGACTTAGATAAGACTCATAGGTGCCCCTTGTTTTTCTATAAGACCAGATGGGCTCTCCGTCCTCTACTCTCCAAAGTCCCATTCTTTGCCTCGTTAATGATTTGCTGAGCTGCCTGCCCTCCCCATCAACAGGACTAAAATGCTTGTTGCACACTTTAAGGTTCTCTGCTTCTTCAGGTCCATCCTTAGCCTGAGCCAGCATGTAAAACTCCCTGCCATCAAGCTGATTCCAACTCACAGCAACCCTGTAAGATAGAGTAGAACTGCCTGGTAGAGTTTCCAAGGAACAGCTGGTAGATTCAAACCACCAACCTTTTGGTTAGTGTCCCTGCTTTTAACTACTGTACTATAAAAACCAGACCAAATCCACCGCCATCGAATTGACTCAGACTCATCGAAACTCTGTAGAACAGGGGAGAAATACTCTATAGAGTTTCCAAGGAACATGAGGCAGATTTGAACTACTGGTCTTATGGTTAGCAGATACAGTGCTTAACCATTACACCACCAGTGTTTCCATAGCTCCTCCTTAAAGACACCTGACTATCACCGTACAACACTCTGTGATCTGGCCAGCCCACCCTTTCATCCCACTTCCCCACACATGGTTCTTTCAAGTCTTGTTTATTCTCGTACTTAGAAAAGGAAAATCCCTTTTGCCTAACAGTTGAAAGACACTTGTTGATCTTGCTGATTGTATGTTCAGAGTACTCTCCCTATTGTAACAGTCCTTTTCCCCTCTTGCAGTAATCCTTTGAATCTCTCCTTAGTAAGTCTGTACCACTTTTTTTTTTGACAGTTCTCACCTGTAAGATAGGGTTGTTAGGAATCCCTCTGCCTCTCTGGAGTGGTTAAGAGCTCAGCTTCTAAACAAAAGGCCAGGCAGTTTTAATCTACCAGCTACTCCTTGAAAACCCTGTGGGGTAGTTCTCCTCTGTCCTAAAGGGTTGTTATGACTCAAAGTCTACTTGATGGCAATGGGTTTGGGTTTTTTAAATCTGGCTTACCTAACACTTATCTATTAACTTGTCTTTGTGGTGCAGTGAGTTACGTAATATGCCACTTCTAGCCAGAGTCTTTGTGACTTCCACACAATGACTGGGTGAGACTATGAAAATAAAGTGCTTGTGGCCCACCAAGGGAACTGGACAGCTTGCTGTTAATATAAATAAGGGGCATGGAAACTTTGTAGGAGTACAACTTTGTAAAGACCAGGTAAGAAAACCTAGTCAATTTTGCCATCCTGTTAGGCTTAAAGAAATGAGAAGTGAGAAAGGGAGGAGGTGTCACACAGAAAACTGGCACAGCAGTAGCAAGAGCAATAGCAGTGAGAGGTGGCAGAAACCAGGAGATCAGTGGGAGACTGCCGCACAAGGCCTGCTGACCCCTGGAACTAGGGCCCTTTGAAAGGTCTGACTGTGGCTATGGCTGAGAAGCTGTCCTGACTGAAGAACTTTCTCCAGGGTTGTTTCTGATCTAAGTTGCAGCCTGTAACTTTTCTACTAAACCACTTAACTGCAGGATGACTCATGAGTTCTGTGAGACACTGCAGTGAACAGGTGGACCCAGAGATTGGAGGAAGAGGCACGAGAGGAGATGACTAGCTGATGTTTGAGATGATGGTGGAGCAGTTTGGAAAATCAGGCGTTTGGGGCATTTTAACCTCTATCTCATAGGAGCCAGTTTTGGGCTGATCCTTATTAAAGAAACGATTCTTTTAGTTTTAGGGTAGTGGCTTGCATGTTGCGCTGGTGCTGGAAGCTCTGCCACCAATATTTCAAATACCAGCAGGGTCACCTGTGGCAGACAAATTTCAGTGGACTTTCTGGACTTAAAACAAAAAGAAGAAAGGCCCGACGATCTATTTCTGAAAATTAGCCAATGAGAACCCTACAGATCACAACAGTTTCCTGTCTAACATAATGCTGGAAGATAAGCCCTTAAGGATCTCCTAAGTTGGAAAACCCTCCAAATACAGCAATTGCAACAAATGAGGCTGAGCACAACAGCGTTTGAGAGGACAGTGGGATAGGGCAGCGTTTCGTTCTGTTGTACCAGGGTCGCCGAGTCGGAGCCGATTTAGCTACCTGTTAGGCTTGATGTTAAAATCCGGTGAGGCATCTGCGCGCCCCTATCACTCAGGGCCCTGTGATGCGGGGTAAGAGGCGTCGCTCAGCGCCAGCCACAGGCCGCAGGAGGGCCGTGGTGCTGGGGAGTGCAGGCTCTGTTTCCAGCTGGGCCAGAACCTTTCCGGCTGATTAGAGCAGAAGAAAAGTCTCCGCTCCCCTGCGGCAGAAAGAAAGCAGACAGGAGGGAGCAGGCCGGGGGTGGAAGTGCAGGAGAGGACCTGGGTGCCGTGCTCCTGCAAAGCAGAGCCTCGGATGAGCTAGAACAGGCTCACTCTTTGCAGAGAGGAATAAACCGGCAATTGGTATCAGGGTGTGTTCTGCGGTGTTCTACTTTAGCTTAAGTGTTCAGGTCTCAAACTGTTACTCAGAAATATCTCGTTTTTAGTTCAAAAAAATCTCAATCATTTTCAGTTAATTCTACAAGTCGAGACACACTTTTAGAATTTAGTAGTCACTCTAGCAAATACCCAGCCCCATGCTTGTCAGAGTACAGCTGTGCTCCTAGAGGGTTTCCAGTGGCTGATTGTCTTCAGAAGCAGATCACCAGTACTTTCTTCTGAGTGGCTTGTGGGTGGACTGGAGCCTCCGGTTTTTCAATTAGCAGCTGAGCATCTTAAGCGTTTGCATCAGCCGGGTGCTCCAGCTGTTTCAGTATTGCCTTTGAAATTGAGGAGCTCTGAAAAGGGTTAAGACAAGAAGGCATTCTATCTCAAATACAGCTTTTAACTGCCTGTGTTGGCTGGTGATTACATAAGGGTAAGCACTCCTCAAGCTTTGGAAACCAAAATACAGCACCTTAAAGACAGCTTGATCAGATAAGGTAGGACTTGGAATTCAGAGGTCTGGGTGGGAATTCCAGTTGTCACCATGGGAAAACATATCTATTCAGTCAGCATTTATCCTGCAGAGGTTTACTGACAAACATAAAGACTTAAATAAAGGGCATTGAATCATCTTACTACCCCACAAATACTTTGATCAAAGTCAACCACTTTGGAAAAATCATAACTTAAGGATGAAATGATTCTCCAAAAAGATTTAAGAAAAAAACCCCTCTATTTTAAGGCAAATACGTAGATACTAGAGAAAGAAGGAAAAAGGCGATTACTATTTCAGGGGAACTGAGCTTGTTTGGAAATCTGGGTGACGTCGTGGTTAAGTACCATGGCTGCCAACCAGAACTTGACGGTTCAAATCTGCGGCCAGGCTCTCCTTAGAAACTCTGTAGGGTAACTCTACTCAGACCTATAGTGACTGTTTCTTTCTTTTTTTAAATTGAGTTTATGTTAATGGTGGTAGAATAAATTAGAAATGGGTAGTGACAATAGTAACCACATCAGGAATACTGTCATCAGTGTCTCTCAATTATATTGTTGAACTGACAAATATTTTGTGATGTGTATCTTTACCACAATGATAATAATTTTAAAAAAGACTACAGAAAAACAAAAAACTGAGTTTGAACCCCAAATCAGCATTGGCAAACCACAGGTAACCTTCAAATCAGAAACAAAATTAATGCTTGTTATTAACACATTGATAATTTACATGTTAACTGACACTCCACCAAGATTTGAGGTCATTCAGCTTGATTCTGTGTAGCCATTCTAGTCAATGCAGTAAGGCAAGATCAAATACATGGGGTGACAGAGACAGCTGGAGAACATCTGTATGGCTAGTGAATACAAAGGAATCAGTGAAGACTCATGGATACGAGTTATGAGGGGGAAGGTGAATGCAAACCATGTACTCAAAAATCAATTGTCCTCTGGAATCAGCAATAGCTGGAAAACAATAGAAAAAAATCCATTTGCAATATAAAAAAGGAATATCATACTTAGGGATGAACATAGCGTGTGTATGAGCTTTCAGAGGAAAACTGCAGACCCTCATGCAGAAGGGGTGGGATGAGAGACAACTTCAAGGTAGAGAGCACTTAGCATTGTGCAAATGTCTCACCTCCTTAGGTTAGCTGACAAACAGAACCCACCTCAAATCAATCCTATGGGATTTTTCTGAGCACAGTGGATTCCGAAAAAAGCAAACAGGCAGGGATGTCGAAGGATGTTCAGAAAAAAGGGGGGGGGGGGGAAAGCAAATTGCAGCCCTAACCCATCAGATGCTGGAATATTTTATAAAATCATAATTAAAATAAAGTAATTAAAAATGAATGACTTTGGGAAACTGGATAGCTAGCATTGCAAGAATTCTAATTTAGAGCTCCTCCTTACAACCAAAATAAGCAGCAGGTAGATTAAAGGGCTAAACATATTTTTCAAAAGTGAAAAGCTAGCAGAAGATGAAATATTTATTAACTTTGTGGAAAAAAGACCACTTTCAGCTTTGAAGCAATAGAGGAAGAGGCTGATGGATGACAGGAAAAATAAAATAAAAATGCGTATACATTAAAAAAAACGCAATGAAATGGGAAAATGTTAGATAGCAAAAGGAAGTTGCAGCAATGCGATACACAGAGGGGTGACTGCTAGTCCACGTAAAGCGTACATTAAAATTTACAAGAGAAAAAATATTGTGACCCAATAGATTAGGGACACATTGAAGGTAACTATTCACAGGAGGAAAATTCAGTATAACAAACACCTGGGAAAATGTTTAGCCTTGCTGGTAATTAGAGCAATTAAAATTAAAGCAGTCTTAAGGTGCGATTCTGATACTTATTAAAGTAGCAAAAAGCATTCCTGTCTCTCCTAATGGAAACCTTACTGTTGTTGTGCTTAAGAGCTATGGCCCTTAACCTAAAGGTCAGCAGTTCAAAACTGCCAGGTGCTCCATGGAAACTCTATGGGGCAGTTCTACTCCATTTATAGGGTTGCTATGGGTCAGAATTGACTCCATGGCAGTGGGTTTGGTTTTTTTTTTGTTTGGTTATTGGTGTTTAATTTCTAAAACTGAAGGAAAATCCTCCAAAGTTGGTGGGATCCACATCACCAGCTCTTTTCTAAGCAAGGCTTCTTCCTTGTTGGATTCTGTGTCTCCTGGGTCAGCTCCTTGAGTTTAGGATCTGCCTAAGGTGCCCTGGTGGCACAGTGGTAAAAGTGATTGACTGCTAAAAGGTTGGCAGTTCAAAAAACCACTAGTGACTCTGTGGGAGAAAGATGTGGCAGTTTGTTTATGCAGAGATTTACAGCCTTCAAAACCCTCTAAGGTCACTATGAGATGGAATTGACTCGATGGCAGTGGATTTGGTTTTAGACTCTGCTTGCTTCTATGAAGTAAGAGTGGTCCTAGACTGCCCTGGGTGTGGTCAACCAGGCCAAGAGTTTCCTAGGAGCCCCAGAGGCTGGCAGAAGGCTCTTCCTGGTCTATTACCCTGTTCCCTTTGCACACCAGTCCTCAGGTGACAGCTCGTAACTGCCCTGTCAGACAAATCATGACTGAAAGCAGAAGGCTAGTTGCTGTCAAATTGACTCTGACTCATGGCAACTTAGAAAAACCAAAACCCAACCCACTGCCGTCAAGTTGATGCTGACTCCCAGTGACCCTATAGGACAGAGTAGAACTGCTCCATCCGATTTCCAAAGAGCACCTGGTGGATTCAAACTGCTGACCTTTTGGTTAGCAGATGTAGCACTTAACTACTATGCCACCAGAGCAACTTAGTGTGTGTTAAAGCAGAGCACTGGGTTTGCAATGACTGATTTTTTGGAAGTAGATGACCAGGCATTTCTTCTGAGGTATCTCTGGGTGAACTCAAACCTCCACTCTTTCAATTAGCAGCAGAATAAGTTAACCATTTGTACCACCCATATCCAAACCCAAACCATTGCCGTCTCGTTGATGTTGACTCATGGCAACCCCACGTGTTACAAAGTAGAACTGCTCCATAGGATTTTCTTGGCTGGAATCTTTATGGAAGCAAATTGCCAGATCTTTCTTTTGCTGCATCTCTGGGTGGATTTGAACCATCAATCTTTAGGTTAGTATCCTAATGCAAATTGTTGATGCTACCCAGGGATTTCCAAATCATTCATTACTATCAAAACCCAAAAATCTGTTGTCAAGTCAATTCTGACTCATCATAACCTTATAGGACAGAGTAATTGCCCTATAGGATATCAATGGCTGTAATCTTTAAGGAATGGGCTGGTGGATTAAGAGTGTTGACTTACTGGTTAGCAGCCTAGCCCTTTGCCACACTGGAGTTCCTTCTGTTCAATATGGGAGGTTTCAAATTGACCAAATTCCCGGGGCTGCGAGGATGTCTCAGCCGTGGATCCTGAGCCTCCAACTCTAGAGCCAGCAGATGAGCTACCAGTGCCCGGCATAGAGCTTCTGCTCCAAACTCAGTCCCCTACAAGTCCCAGGCTGGGGGACATACGTGGAGCCCATGCCCAGAGCTGTTGCCCTGGGTTGTAGGACACTCTCTTAGATACCTAGTGCTGCTGTGTATATATATACACACACTAGTACTGCTGTAAATACTACAAGTGGATGGCTTTAACAAACAAATTTATTTTGTCATCATTTAGGATGCTAGAACTCTGAGTTCAGGTAGCTGGCTCTAGGGGATGGTTGTGTCTCTGTTAGCTCTGCTGGGAGACTCCTTGTCTGTTGAGCTTCTGTTTCCTGGTTCCTTGGAGATTTCCATGTGGCTTTGCATCAGTCTTCTCCCATCTCTACTTCTCTCACTTGCTTTTTTAACTTCTTTTATATCTCAAAAGAGATTGATTTAGAACATACTCCACACTAATCCTGTCTCATTAACATAACAAAGACAACTGATTCCCAGAAGAGATTATAACCGGCCACGTGTTGTTTTTGTAGGTGCCACCCATTTGGTTCCGACTCAGAGCAACCCCACCACACAGGAGGAAGCACTGTCCAATCCTGCACCACGCCCACAATCATTTTTTTGCTTGAGTCTGTTGCAGCCACTGTGTCAACCTGTCTTGTTGAGGGTCTTCTTTCTCACTGAGCCTCTACTTTACCAAGCACGATGTCCTTCTCCAAGGATTGATCCTCCTGACAGCATGTCCAAAATATGCAAGGCATAGTCTTGACATCCTTGCTTCTAAGGAGCACTCTGGTTGTACTGCTTCCATGACAGATCTGTTTATTCTTTTGGCAGTCCATGGTATATTCAATATTCTTTTCCAACACCATAACTCAAAGTTGTCAGTTCTTCTTCTGTCTTCTTTATTCACTGTCCAGCTTTCACATGCATATGGTGTGATTGAAAATACCACGGCTTAGGGCATGAGCACCTTCGTCTTCAAGGTGACATCTTTACTTTTCAACACTTTAAAGAGATCTTTTGCAGCAGGTTTTTCCCAATGCAATGCATCTTTTGATTTCTTGACTGCTGTTTACATGGTGCTGATTATGGGGCCAAGTAAAATGAAATCCTTGACAACCTCGGTCTTTCTCCATTTTTCGTGATGTTGCTTACTGGTCCAGTTATGAGGATTTTTCTTTTCTTGCTGTCAAGGTTACAACCCATACTGAAGGCCGTGGTCTTTGATTTTCATCAGTAAGTGTTTCAAATCTTCTTCACTTTCTGCAAGCAATGTTGTGTCATCTGCATAATGCAGAATTGATAATGTGTCTTCCTCTAATCCTGATGCCTCCTTCTTCTTCATAGACTCTAGCTCCTCGGTTTATTTGCTCGGTTATAGATTGAAAAAGTATGATGAAAGAATACAATCCTGATGCACAACTTTCCTGACTTTAAACCATGCAGTATCCTTCGTTCTATTCCAATGACTGCCTCTTGATCCATGTACAGATTTCCTCACGAGCACAATTAAGTGTTCTGGAATTCCCATTCTCCTCAATGTTATCCGTAATTTGTTATGAGCCACCCAGTGGAGTGCCTTTGAATAGTCAATAAAACACAGGTTTCTGGTACTCTCTGCTTCTAGCCAACATCCACGTTGGATCAGCAATAACCCCAGTTCCACATCCTCTTCCCCAGTTCCACATCCTCTTCTGAGTCTGGCTTGAATTTCTGGCAGTTCCCTGTGAACATGCTGCTGCAGTTGCTTTTGAATGAGCTGTAGCAAAATTTTATTTGCCTATGATATTAATGAAATGGCTCTCTTCCAGTTAGTTGGCCAGGCAACTGTCTTCTAAATTTGTTGGCATAGATGAGTGAGCACTTCCAGTGCTGCATCCATTTGCTGAAACATCTCAATTTATATTCCATCAGTTCCTGGAGCCTTGCTTTTTGCTAATACCTTCAGTGCAGCTTCAAGTTCCTTCAGTATCATAGGTTTGCGACTATATGCTACCTCTTAAGATGGTTGAACGCTGACCAGTTCTTCCTGGCATAACAAACTCTGTGTATTCCTTCTATCTTTTTTTGATGCTCTCTGAGTCATTTAGTAGTTTCCAGGTAGAATCCTTCACTATTGCAACTCAAGACTTGAATTTTTTCTTCAGTTCTTTCAGCTTGAGAAACAGAGTATATTCTTCCCTTTTGGTTTTCTGTCTTTAGCCCTTTGCATATGTCATTACACTTTGTTTTCTTGATCCACCCTTTGAAATCTTTTGTTCAGTTCTTTTGTGTTATGATTTCTTCCTTTTGCTTTAGCTATTTCATGTTCAAGAGCAAGTTTCTGACATCTGATGTGGGCTTTTCTTTCTTTCCTGTCTTTCCAGTGACCTCTTGCTTTTGTCAAGGATGACGTCTTTGATGGCATTCCACAACTCATCTGGTGTTCAGTCATTAGCATCCAATGCATCAAATCTGTTCTTGAGATGATCTTTCAACTCAAGTTGGATATATTCAAGGTTGTATTTGGGCTCTTTGTGGATTTGGTTATGATTTCCTTCACTTTCGGTTTGACTTGTATATGAGCAATTGATGGACTGTTCCATGGTCAGCACCTGGTCTTGTTTTGACTGCTGATACGGAGCTTTTCCATTGTCTCTTTCTACAGATGCGGTTGGTTTGATACCTGTGTATTCCATTTGACAAGGTCCATACATATAGTTAACAAAGTTTATGTTGGTGAGAAAAGGTACTTGCCACGAAGAAGTCATTGGTCTTGCCAAATTCTATCATGTGATCTCTAGCATTATTTCTATTACCAAGGCCACATTTTCCAACTAGAGGCCTTTCTTCTTTGTTTCCAACTTTTGCATTCCAATCACCAGTAATTATCAATGTATCCTGATGGCATGTTTGATGAATTTTGGACTGCAGACACTGGTAAAAATCTTTGAGTTCTTCATCTTTGGGCTTAGTGATTGGTAGGTAAGTTTGAATACTAGTTGTATTAACTGGCCTTCCTTATAGTCATCCGGATATTACCCTGTCACTGACAGCATTGTACTTCAGGACAAATTTTGAAATGTTCTTTTTGGTGGTGTGTGTAACACTGTTCTTCTTCAAGCTTTCACTCCCAGCATAGTAGATCATGAGATCGTCTGATTGAAAACGGCCAGTACCAGTCCATTCGAGCTCACCAATGACTGGGATATCAAGGTTAATCTGTTCATTTCTTTTTTGAGGATTTCCATTTTTCTTTGGTTCATATTTTTTACATTCCAGGTTCCAATATTGATGGATGTTTGCAGCTGTTTCTTGTCATTTTAAGTCATGCCGTCTCAGCAAATGAAGGTCCTGAAAGCTTTACTCCATCCATGTCTTTAAGATCAACTCTACTTTGAGGAGGCAGCTCCTCCCTAGTCATCTTTCGAGTACTTCCAACCTGGGGTCTCATTTTCTGATGCTGTTTGCAAGGTTTTCACTGGCTAATTCTTTTCAGAAGGAGACTGGTGGGTCCTTCTTACTAGTCTGTCTTAGTCTAGAAGCTCAGGTGAAACTGTCTACCTGTGGCCCTGCTAGTAACACTGGTGGTGTAGCTTCTAGCATCACAGCAACATGCAAGCCCCACAGTGTGATAAATTGACAGACAAGTTGGGAGCCATAGGCATTTTTAAAGGTCATAGTTCAATCCACAGCAACCACTCTGAAAGTCAAGTAACCTAGGCCTCTGGGGCCCATCCTAAGAAGGACCTCCTGACTGCCCATGCTGTAGACACCAGGGGTGCCAGGCTGGCTTCTAAGGTACCGCTTACCTCCCTGTTCCTGGAGCTACTTAAGTGTTTGTGGATGTGAGCGTGAGTCTGTGTATGCATGTGGGGGACTCTTCTTATTCTTCCTCTCCCTCTGCAGTGTGCATTGATTGATTGTCGCTTGTATTCTGGAATAGCCTGGGCCTCTGCCATTAACTCAGAGTTTCCAGTCCCTGTGAATCCTTTTCCAAGTGTCAGTTTATAGGACCTGACAGCTTAGTGTGGTGAGTAGTAGTGAGGACAAAATAATCACCATCAACATGTAGAGAGCACTTTACAGTTTACAGAATATTTCCACACAAACTTGCTATCTGTATCCTTTGTTCTTGAAAAAGGACAGTCACAGCTCCAAGCAGGCTGTAACACTTAAATTGGCTCCAGCCCTGATTTCCACCCCAAATTCCACCTTTCAAGTGACAAGGTCGCTAGGAATCGTAATCGACTTGATGGTAGAGGGTTTCAGTGTTTTTTGTTTTCATCACGGCTTGGTTTTATTGCTTTCCTGCCCTGGCGGCATGCTGGTTAAGTGTTCCTCCATTAACTAGAAGATCAGCAGTTTGGATGCTCCAGCTACTCCTTGGAAGCAATAAGTAATAGTTCTACTCTGTCCTATAGGGTCACTATGAGTTGGGAATGACTCAACCCAGTGGATTTTTAGGAAGGGACACACAGTATAGGGCATGGAATTTTACTGGAACTTACCCACACCATGTTTCTTGGGCCAGGCTCTTCCTGGTGCAGGCATCAAGGCGTCTCCTAACCAAAGAGGGGCTCTCCTCGGAGAAGATTCTCATGCCAACCACTAGGGCAGTGTGGTTGGTTACTCCAGAATCAAACGGCCCTCATTCCATTTTACTGTGATGAAACTCTTACTTACTTTAATAAAATTGAAGAGTCTCTTTGTGAAGGAAAACCGTGGGGCCCCACCTTGTAACTGCTGAGTAGCTGCGTTTTCTCCACACTGTAGACCTTTTGATTCATGACAGCACGGTTTCAGTTGAGGGCTGATTTCCCCAGCAGAATAGGTGTGAACTATAGAAAGTTGCACATTCAAGTAGCTGCCCAGGTCCTCTGTCATATCCTGGCTAGAGGGAGAAAAATCTTCAGCCAGAACATTGAGGGGACAGCCTGTGAAGGAGCGGAGGGAGCTGGTATTGACTCTGCTGGAGATGCCTCAGGGCTCAGTGCTCTCTCGTCACCAAGGCCTTCTTGGGAAACACAGAGCACCTGTCTCAAATGAACATTTCTTCCTGCTAGCCAGGTTACCACCTGTCAAGTTGCCCACACTAGAAACCAAATGTTTTAGATTGAATTGCAACTTCCAAAAGATAAGTTGAAGTCCTAACCCCAGCTACCTATGCATAGGACCTTGTTTGCAAATAGGGTCTTTGAAAGTATTAAGAGTTAAACTGAGCACGTAGCATAGTAGGGTGGGTCCTAACTCCTGGGAGTGGGAGAAAGAGGAGAGCCACAGAGAGACAGAAAAGGGTGATAGCGTGTCATGATGCATCTTCTGACACTCTGAATTCAGATTCTTAGCCTCCAGAACTGTAAGAAATGAATTTTCGATTATCTGAAGCCACCTACTTTGTGGTACTATAGGAAATTAAGACACTAAGCATTATCCCTGGCTCCTGTTCTTGGTCTAAGACAGCCCCACAGTGCCCCGGGCTACCTGCCTCCGTACCTTCATTGTGCTGGGACTGCTGTCCTGTGAGTGCCCTGCCTCTTCTTCCTCTGTCCTCTGCTGAGATCCAATCACGCACCAGCTGCCTCTGCAAAGGTTTCAGTCTGGCATTAGCTTCTTCCTGCCTTGTGCTCCTGTGGGCTCTGTATGCAGCTCCCTTTAGATTTTCTGAAGTTACACTGACACGGCATTGACTACATGTCTGCCACATTTTGAAACACTCTATGTATTCACTCATTTAATCTTCATAGCAACCCTGTATAGTAGTTACTGTTGTTACATGCTGTTTTACAAAGAGGGTAAGTAAGATGCCTGAGGTCACACAGTGAGGAGGTGGCAGAACCAGATTCTGAAAACAGCTAGTCTGTGTGTAGATCTTAATTTCCTAGTGCTGCCGTAACAGAAATGTCACAAGTGCGTGACTTTAACAAGCAAAACTTGATTTTCTAATAGTTCTGGGAGCTACCTAAGTATCAAACCTAAAATAATAAAGATTATGCAAGGAAAAACAAAGACAACAATGGAAGTTCTAATATATGACATAGGCAGACTACAAAGTCTTATCAGGAGTGCACAAACAACAGAAGAGCAAATGGATAAATGGGAGCTACTAAAAATCACTTATGCTCATCCCAAAGACTTTATCAGGAGAGTTAAAAGACTCCCTACAGAATGGGAGAAAATATTTGTCAACTACGTATCAGATAGATGTTTAATTTCTATAGCCTACCAGGCATTGCAAAATATCAACAAGAAAAAGGCAATCTAATGAAATAATGGGCAAAGGAGATGGACAGACACTTCACCAAAGAAGACATCCAGAAGACACATGAGGAATTGTTCATGATGGTTAGCTATTAGAGAAATTCAAATCGAAACTATGATGTGATATCATCTCACCCCAAACAAGGCTGACATTAGGTCAAAGAACACAAAACAACAAATGCTGTAGAGGCTGTGGAGAGATTGGAACTCTCCTATACTGCTGGTAAGAGTGCAAAATGGTACAACCTCTTTGGAAAGCAATTTGGTACTTTCTTAAAAAGCTAGAAACAGAGATACCATATGGTCCAGTGATTCCACTGCTTGGAATATATCTTACAGAAATAAGGGCTGTCACGTGAATGGATATATGTGCATGAATGTTTATTGCAGCACTGTCCATGATAGCAAAAAGATGGAATCAACCTAGGTGCTCATCAACAGATGAAGGGATAAACAAACTATGATACATATACACAATGGAACACTATGCAATGACAAAGAACGATGATTTTAGGAAGCATTTCATAACCTGGTATCAACTAGAAGACATTATGCTGAGTGAAATCAGTCAGTTGTAAAAGGACAAGTGCTGTATGAGAGCACTATTATAAGGACCCCCAAAAGGACTTATGCATAGAAGAAAACACTCTGATGGCTACAAGGGTGGGGAGGGAGGGAGAGGGCTGGTCATAGATTAGATAGTTGATAAGAGTTCTGTTAGGTGAAGGGAGTGACAGCACTCAGTAGAAGGCAGGTCAGTATAATGGGAGTACACCACAATCTAAAAGGTTTTCTAAATTCAATCCAACGTTTCAAAGGATAGGGTACCTGGGGCAGGTGTCTCGGGGCTTTGTGTTCAGGGGTCATAGAGGTTAATTGGCATAAGTAGCCTTTTGCTAAGAGAATCTTCTGTGCCCCATATTGATGGGTGGCATATGTGGTCTTAAAAGCTAGCCAGCTGCCGTTTGAGAAATATCAATTGGTCCCAAGCCACCTGGAACACAGTGATAACAGAGAATCAAAGACACAAGAAGAAATGAGCCTAAGAGACAGAAGGACCCATGTGACTGGGAGACTACATCAGCATGAGACCAGAAGAATCAGATGCTGCCCAACCACCACCAAAGACAGCCTTGACAAGGGACACAATGTAGAGTCCCTGATGTAGCAAGAGAAAAAGTGGTGTACAGATAAAGAACTCTACTAAAAGACTAGAACTGATGGTCTGACAATCTACAGAGTCCCCTGGGAACATGGTTCGTAGACTGGCTACCGGCCCAGACCTGAAACCAGTACTGAGGTCAACTCTTCAGACAAAGAATGGACTGGACTCAGGGTCACAGAGTGAGCACATGGTGGGTGCACTTTATGGTTTTATACATTCATAGGAGGCGTTCCTACTGGTTTCTTTCTAGAGGGAAGAGGAGAGGGTGGAGAGGTGGGGGACAGGTGTTGATCAAGAGGATAATAGAAGTAAAGAAGGAAAAGGAGGAGTGTGCTGTCACAGGCTGAGGAGAGCAGACAGAGTTGCAGAGAGGAGGGCATGAGAAATTGACTTGGATTGTATACTTTCACTAAATCGTAATAAAAAAATTAGTTTTGGAAGCTGAAAGTCCAAATCAGGGTCTCATCCAGGTAATTTCTTTTATAGACATCTTTCCTGATGTTTTGTGCGTGCCATCAATCCTTGGTGCCCCTTGGTGTTCTGTGGCCTCAGTCTTCCCCTTGTGTGTGTCTCTGTGTCTATTTTGCTCTTTCTATAACTCAGGAAAGATAGGCTTAGGACCTACCCTACTGGAGTATAACCTGATTAACAGAACAAAGAAAGCCCTATTTCAAAACAGGATTATATCCACAGGTCTAGGGACTTCAACACATAAACTTGGGGATGTAATCAAATTCAAGTCTCTTAATTATAACATTCATCCCATTTACTTCCTCTTAGATTCTGGGGAGTGAATACGAATCTTCAGTGCCTACACAAGGCTCAGGACACTGTAGGTCCCAGCAATGTGTGTAGGATTGATATTGTGCTTGGTAGCATCTTCTCAGGGAGGTTATTTGTGATGTCAACATTTTTTTTTACTTCTATCCATTTCTGGGCCCAGCATGGGTCAGGCACTGTGTTAGGTGCTCTTTTACATCACTGTCACGTGACACATGAGGTCATATGAGGGGCAGAAAGGCTAGATGAACTTGTAAAGTACCCTGACCTTTAAACTCTGGGCAGCCAGACTCAGGAGTCCCTGGGTGGTACAGTTAACACTGGTTACTGACTGAAAGATTTGAGTCCACCCAGAGATGCCTTGAAAGAAAGTCTTGGTCCTCTACCTCTGAATAATCAGCCATTGAAAACCCTATTGGGGTCAATAGTTAAGTGCTCAGCTACTAACTGAAAGGTTGGCAGTTTGAAAATACCCAGAAACATCTTGAAAGAAAGACCTGGCAATCTACTTCTGAAAGATCACAACCACGGAAAACCCTGCGGAGCATAGCTCTTGTCTGACATGCGTGGGGCCACCATGAGTTGGAAATGAATTGACTGCAACATAAGAAAAAAAAGAAGAGCCTGACCGCAGTGCCGGGAGTCTTGTCGTGATTCCCTAGCTGCCTCTCCGCCCCATTTTTCTTTCCTCTGCTCCAGGACTTCTTCTAAACTGCCCATTCCACCTGGCTCTGGATGTGATCTGGAGCCCGATAATGAACAGAAGATCAGAATCCAGTTTTCTTGTCACAAGGCCAGAGGCCAGGACGGGGTTGTGATCTTGTCAGAAATGTGATGTATGGGGCAGTCTCCCAGTGAGATGGCCCTGTGGTGGGACATGTGAAGGCTCAGCCCATCCTCTTCCCAGGAATCCCGCAGCCAAGGTCATGGGAAAGGGTAGATTGCACAGTTTTGTAACTTGTGGCTGGCCTCTTTCAACTCTCCCAGTTGAGTGGAGCAGGAGTAAGCAGCTGACCGAGGCTGGGCCTATCATATTCTCTCTCAGGAAAATGAAATCATGCAGAAACAAATGGCAAGTTTCAACTTCTCAGGTCAGGCTTTGAGTACAAAGTTAAGGCTAGGGGAGACTGGAATGAGCCCCAGTATTGTGAAGATTTAAGCACTCAGCACGTAACCGAAAAGTTGGTGGCTTGAACCTAGCCAGCAGCGACTCTGGTGATATGCTCACATAAACGTTACAGCCAAGAAAACCTTCCGGGGCAGTTCTACTCTGTCACAAGTGTCAACATGAGTTGGAATTGACTTGATGGCATGCAACGTGAGGCAGACTAGAGCTGACACACAGAGATAGACACACATGGAGAGAAAGAACAAGCAGGGACCACAGGGCCCGAAAGAGATGGGGAAAGAGTGACCCCGATTTCAACTCCCAGCAGCTGTTGGCTTTGTGGTTGCTGTTCCTCTTGAGGCTTGTATGTTCCTCCTCGTCTTGTATTCCAGGAGCTGTGGTGGTTGTTGGCTCCAATCACGTTGGGATCCAACTCATGGGGAGCCCGCGCACAGCATGACAAAAGGCTCCCTGGTCCTGCACACCCACATGAATGGTTGTGGATTGGACCATTGGGACCCATAGGGTTTTCATGAGCTGATTTTTGGATGTAGATTATCAGGCCTTTCTTCCTAGTCTCTCTTAGTCTGGAATCTCTGTCAAAACCTGTTCAGCAGCATAGCAACATGCAAGCTGCACCGACAGGTGGGTGTCCATGAGGTACATTGGCCAGGAACTGTACCCAGGTCTCTAGAATATTCCAAAACACCAAACCTACTGCTGTCAAATTGCTTCTGACTCACAGTGACTCTACAGGACAGAGTAGAACTGTCCCATACAGTTTCCAAGGAGCACCTGGTGGATTTGAACAGCCAGCCGTTGGTTAGCAGCAGCCTTAGCACTTAACTGCTATACCACCTGGGTTTCTGTCTCCTACATGGATGGTGAGAATTCCATCACTGAAGCACCACTGACTCCGTCTGGTGGAGGCTGTGGTAGTCGTGGTCCATTAGGCCTCTGGACTAATCTTTTCCTTGTGTCTTTGATTTCCTTCATTCTCAATTGCTTCCAAAGACATGAGATCAGTGGAGAATCTTAGGGGGCAGCACATACTTTTAAGATGCCAGACTATAACTCACCAAAGTAAGATACAGAACATGTTATGTACTATGTTATGCCAATTGAGCTAGATGTTCCCTGCGGGCATGGTCCCCAGCCCTCAGCCAGGCAGCTAGCCACCTTAGGAAGTTTTTGTTATTTGCAATCAGAAGGACCTTTACTAAGACAAGCAGTCTCAAAGGTATCTTTCTTGTGAATTCAGTCCCTCAGACAACAGCATGGACCAGGGGCGGCGAGCACTGGGAGAGGAACCTGCACATTCCTCTGCCCCGAGATGAAATGGAGAAGGGACCAAGGAAGCTCGAGGGCTCAGACTGTTAGCTGTAACTTAGCTCAGGGCACAGGGCCAATGGCTGTGGGTACCTGAAGGACTCTGGAGTGTGAGGGAGGCTGAGGCCATGGGGCATCCAAGAGAGGGATCTGAGGTACTCTTTTGCATCGGATCTGTCCTGGGAGGAGAGGGGTGCTTTGGGAAGCCAGACCTCATGAGACAGAGGCACCACAGCGTGGAGGGCAGCAGGAGCTGGGCCACACAGGGCTGAAACTCCGTTCCAGCTTGTGAGTCCCTGAACCACTGAATCCTTGCAATAGCCACCGTCATCTGTACTCCAACCCAGCTCTAGATGCTGGAGGCTAGAAGCATGGGAAGCATAGCAGGCTGACCTAGACTGTATTCGAGTGATTTTCTCTCCAGAAAATTAGAATTATGCAGAGATAATGGCCAGTTTTAGTTGAGTCTTTGAGAAGAAGAACCTCAAAAAGTCCCTTACTCTCACCCACTTAAGATCCTCTGGTTCCCTTCTGGGTGATCCAGCTTTCCAGAATCCATAGCTGGCAAGAGACCTGGCTGCTAGGTCTCCCGAGAAGGGCTTGTTTCCCAGATCCTAGCACATCTTCTCTGGGATCCACTACCCATGTTGTTAGGGAGACCAGACTGGTAGAAGGGCAAGCTTCTTGGAATGCTGATAAGTGAGCCAGGAGTTCTGGGTGTGTTGGCATTGAATTTGGTCCGTTCTTAGAGAAATCTTCCTCCACTCAGGATTCACGGGTATCCAGTGGGCCCTGGACTCATTTCACAGACAGGGCTGCTTTGTACCCTCTGGATCCCTCTAAGCGCTGGTGAGCTGTGTTGGGGAGGTTAGTCCATATCTCCTGCCTGGCAGCTACTTCTAGACTTTTCTAAGGGGCTCCTGTTCAGTCCTGCTCAACCTGTCCCAGAAATCTTCCTCTTTACTGTCTAGTTGCTCCTTTCTAGCAACTCCTGCTTCTACTGCTGCTCTCTGGTAGGCTACTCTGAACTGGACCCTGACTGCCCCCTCACGTCTCCGACCCAGGAAGCTCTGCGTCCTGCTTCTCCTCTCCTGCAACATCTGCCCTCTTATGGCTTCCTCTTGCCCTAGAATCCTCTCCTCTGTGTCACACCTTGTGTATTGTTCCTGAGTTGTGGAGCCCTTGGGTGGTACAAATGCTGATCACTGTGGGCTGCTAACTGGTTTGAGAGGGAGTTCAGAAGAAAGGTCTGGCAGTCTACCGCAAAAGCAACCACTGAAAGCCCGGTGGAGCAGCTCTGCTCTGACCCTCATGGACACGCGGTGAGTCAGGGCTACTCCGTGGCAACTGGCTTTTCTAAGTTGTCTGTGACCTCCTGGCCCGTTGCTCCTCCCTGTATCTTCATTGTGGAATAGCTCCAGGGCTGGGGCTGCTTGTTGGCTTCCCAGAGCTGGTCTCTGGGATGTTCGCATCCACATTCATTGACTACCACTCCCTTGAAGCTGCCGTGCCTGAGCTCTGGGACCTGAGGGCTAATTACTGCCCATTTCCCCTGCTGTGATTTATAAGCTTCAATGGCTTTCAGAGCTAAGAGGGTATTGTAGAAGTGTCCTCACAGCATTCCTCAGGAATTGCCAATTAATCCAGGAGTCTGCAGAAAGGGAATTGAAGGTCCATAGTTGAGACCAGCCTGGGTCTCACCCTGAGGAAGTTGCTGCACAGAAATCCAGGACAGCAGCTTGGTCTGAAAGTGGAGCCTGGGCTGCGAGTGGGTGTGCAGCCTTGGGCCTGCTCGCAGCCCACCACGTCCTCGGGATTCATGCACTCACCCCTTTGTCTCCTCCTTTCAGCTGCTTTATGGTTAATCTCTAGTCTGTCTATTCACAATCCACTCAGTTATTCCTCATTGTCACTTTTTAAACCTATATGTACGTTCTTGATGTGTTGACTCACTCATGGACTGATTCGTCTATTCTTTTTATTTACAGCTTTATTGGGGCTCAATAAATAGGACACATTTAAAGAGTACAATTTGATAAATCATGACATATGTGTACAAACTCAGAAAAATATTGCCACAATCAAGATAATGAACATATCGGTCTTTCCAGAAGTTTCCACTTATCTCTTTTTGTGCTCTCCATCTTCAGTAACCCTTGATCTCTCCTTCTAGATTAAAGAAAAAAGAAAAAGCCATCGCCATGAAGTCAATAGCAACCCTATAGGACAGAAGAGAACTGCTCCATAAGTTTACAAGGAATGCCTTGTAGATGTGAACTGTCAAGCTTTCGATTATCAGCCATAGCACTTAATCACTATGCTGTCAGTTTCCACTCCAGGTCAGTTACTCTTCTTTAGAGTCTTCTGTAAATAGTATCACAGAATGTGTGCTCCTTTTGCCTCTGGGGATTCTCCTTTAGCATAAAGACAGTTCCACGTTGTACCTTGTGTCAGTGTGGCTAAATAATATTCTACTGCATGGATATCCTCTAATTTGTTTAGCCATTCAGCTGTTAATGGACATTTGGGCTGTTTCCAGTTTTGAGCTATTGCAAACAAAGTTGCCATGCACACTCGTAGAAAAGCCTGTCTTGCTGAGTTTGTTTTGTTGTTGGTTTGTGACCTTGGGACACTGTGTTACAGAGCAAAACTGCTCCTCTGGATTTTCTTAGCTGTAATCGTTATGGAAGAAGATATTTAGGCTTTTCTTCTAGGTGCCGGTGTGGATTCAAACCATCAGCCGTTTGGTTACCAGCTGAGTACAAACATTTGCATTGCACAGGAGGTTCCCAGATCTCGTGTCATGGACTACAAGACCCTCCATCATCTGGCCTTTGCCTACTTCTCCACTCTCCTCTCTGATCGATGACATTCTTCCTCCTTCTGTTCCAGCCCCACTGGCCTCCTTGCATTCCTAGGACATGCTTTAGGGCCCTTTTGCTTCCTGTTCTCCCCGTGGAAACACTGTTACCCAGCCTTCACTTAATTGAAGCCTCTCATTGACTGTCATAAACCCTGGTAGCATAGGGGTTACGTGCTACGGCTGCTAACCAGCAGTTCAGATCTACCAGGTGCTTCTTGGAAACTCTATGGGCAGTTCTACTGTGACCTATCAGGTTGCTATGAGTCAGAACTGACTTGCTGGCACCTAACAATATTTAATGTCACCTACTTAGAAACTGTTTCCTTTCCCATCTGGTTAAAAATAGTCTGCCGACACTGGTCATGCTCGTCATTTATTCTGCTGTGGCCAAGAGTATGGATTCTAAAAACACGCACTGTTGTTGTTAGGTGTCATCTCTTCGGTTCTGGCTCATAGGGACCCCATGTATGACAGAGCGAAACATTGCCTGCTCCTGTGTCATCCTCACAGTTATATTGGAGCACATGGTTCCAGACACTGTGTCAGTCCATCTTCCTGAAGGGCTTCCTATTTTTCCTAACCTGCTACTTTACAAAGCGTGATGTCCTTCTCCAGGGACTAGTTCCTCCTGATAACGTGTCTGAAGCGTGTGAGACAAAGTCTCCCCATTCTCGCTTCTAAGGAGCATTCTGGTTGTCTATCTTTCAAGACAGATTTATAATGTCCTTCTGGCAGTTCATGGTATACTCAATATTCTTCACCAACACTGTAATTCAAATTCATCAGTTGTTTAGTTTTTATTTATTGTTCAACTTTTGTACACATATGAGGTGATTAAAAATACTATGGCCTGGGTCAGACACACTGTAGTCCTCAGAGCAACATCTTTGTTTTTTAACACTTTAAAGAGACCTTTTAGAGTAGACTTGTCCTGTACATTGTTTGATTTCTTGACTGCTGTTACCATGGACATTTATTGTGGAGTCAAGTAAAATGAAATACTTGGGTTTAGATTCTAGCACATGCCTTCACCTGTCCCCCATTATCCTTTCTACTTTCTATAATTGAATTTTCTCTCAAATTTAACTACCGCTTGGCCACCCAAAGTAGAGACTATATTTCTCTAACTCCCTTGGAGCTATGTGTGCCTACGTGGCTAAGTGTGGGCTAATGGGATGCGTGTGGAAGTATATTCAACATCGGTGTATCCATTTTTCCTGGTTTTTCACACCCTTTTTTCTCATCTCACAGGATGTAATGTGGACATGTTGCTGAGCCAGCTTTGACCCTACGGAGAGAATCATACCTTATGGGACAGTTGAGAAACAAAATGGAAAGACCCAGGGATTCTGAATGACTCTCTGGGGAAGAACTGTCCACTGACTCTGCGTACATCTGAGCTATTATGAGAAGGAAATGGACTTCCATCTTATTTTGTTCACTGTATAGCAGAAAAATGAACAAACCAGTCATAGAAGAAATGCAACCAGAGCATTTTAGAACTGAGGATGGGCAGACTTTGACTCGACGACTTTGGGCATGTCACTAAGAAAGCCAGTTGCTAGGAAAGGACATCGTGGTCAGTAAAGCAGAAGGTCAGCAAAGATGAGGCAGACCCTCAGTGGGATAAACTGACACGATAGCCAGAAAAACACAATGAATTAGAACATAACAAATGGTCATGAAGATGATGCTAGACTGGACAGTGTTTACCCCTGTTGTATGTGAGGTCAGAGACGACTTGATGACAACTAACAACTAACATACAACAACATTTTAGGCTTCTTTGTAAAAGCAGCTTAACATATATTCTAGCACGATAGTTCACCAGCTGTGTGAGTTCCATCAAGTTATTTAACCTCTCTACATTTCTTGGTCTTCATCCATTTAAAAAAAAACCTCATTGCCACTGAGGTGATTCTGAGTCCTAGGGACCCAGTAGGACGCAGTCGAACTGCCCTTTGGGTTTCCAAGTTGCAAATCTTTACAGAAGCAGACTGCCCGCATCTTTCCCCCATGGAGTAGTAGGTGGGTTTGAACCACAGACCCTTTGGTTAGCAGGTGAGCACTTAACAATGGCACCACCAAGCCTCCTTTCAGCTATTAAATGGAGCTGGTGGTACCTACTCTGGGTATTTTTGTAAGAGTTAAAAAAAATAACACATGAAAGGGGCTTGCAACAAGGCCTCAATAAATATAAGCTATCATTATGTATTTACCTTTGTAGCTCTTACTGCTAGCTGATATAATATTACATATGTGCCTGTTTATAGTCTGTCTTCCCAACGAGAATGTAAGTTTTATGGGACAGGGGCTATGCCTACCACAACTGTAATATCAAATGCAGAACGGTACCTGGTCCAAAGAAGAAACTCAACAATATGTGTTAAATAAATGAGCTTGCATATACTTATTCCTTATTTATCTCCTCCTTTACTTATTAGTAAATTATTCTACTCTTTCCAACTTTGAAGCTCTCTGCTTCTTTTTGGCCATTCATTGAGCCATGTCACGAGAATGGAGTGAGCAGACCTGTCAGCTCCGTCGAGCTTCACCGCCTTGTGAAAGCTCTGCCTGCTGTTTAAGCATAGCTGCCAGGACCTCTCAAGGATGCTTCCTTCCAGCCCTATTGCTCTGACAGCTATGCACTCACAATTTCCTCTGCTGATTCAGTCAGGGGGTAGAGACGACCAGCATCCCAACGCTTCAGCTCTCTATTCCCACCTCTCCCTGAGGAAACAATCGTTCTGTCTCTTCCTCTGTTTTCTCCCTCTCATCACTGTCTCCCCAGGTGCCTTAGGCATGTGTCAGAGGCTGGCTGGGTCTTTAGCAAAGGAAAATGAGCCTGTTCTCTGTGCTGCCACTCAGAAGAGGGAGGTTTCTAGTCTGGCCTTGCTTTGGTGCTGAGAGAGCAAGCAGAGACGCTGGAGGCCAGAAGTGAGGAGTGAGTTGTCCTCTCTCTCATCCACCCAATGCTACGCATTGTGCTGAGCTCAGCAGATCCAAGCCCTGTCCTCAGAGAGCTGATAATCTTGGTGGTGGGGGGGGGGGGGGGCCGGAGTGCGGATCAGACATGTAGAAATTATCAAACACATAAACTGCACAAACTGTTATGAGTTATGAGGAACAGATTTATTATGTTGTGGGAGAGTATAACAAGGGACCTGAACATTTGAGATGAGAGAGCAAAAGAAATAGAATTTTACTAGAAGACAAAGGTAGGGTATATAAGAGGAGAGAGCATGACAAGGGGAGGCAATAACATGTGCAAAGGACCTGTGGCTGGAGAAACAGAACCGCCTGGTGGGGAGAGAGTGATATTGAGACCAGACAAGAAGTTAGGGGCCAGACAGAACCTTCAAAAGGCAATGAAGCTGGACTGAGCTGAAACGTCTGCTCTCTCCATTCTCATGACACGGCTCTACGAGTGGCCAAAAAGAAGCAGAGTACTTCAAAGTTAGAATAATTATTTACTAATTATTTATTTACTAATTATTATTTTACTAATAAGTGAAAGAGGAGATAAATAAGGAGTGAATGCATGCAAGCACACTTTCTTGAATAAAGACCAAATAATTATTGTTTTGAGCAGAGAGATGACATGATCACATTTGTGTCCTAAAGAGCTGTCACGGATTGAATTGTGTTCCCTGGAAAGGTGTGTAGCAGTTCGGCTAGGCCATGATCCCCTGTACTGTGCAATGTCCTTATAAATGGTAAATCCTGCCTCTGTGGCAGCGGCTGTGTGAGGGAGGCAGCACTCAATCTAGAAGATTGCACTGTGCCTTGAGGCAGCCTCTTGGGATACAAAGGAAAGGGAAACAAGCACTGCCAGAAGCAGAATGTGTCCTTTGGACCTGGAGTTCCTGCATCCCAAAAGCTCCCAGTCCAGGGGAAGATTGAGGACAAGGACTTGCCACCAGCACCCACAGAGAAAGATTTTCCTGGAACTGATCCCCAGAATTTGGACTTTTAGCCTACTTTACTGTGAGAAAATAAATTTATCTTTGTCAAAGCCATTTACTTGTGATATTTCTGTTACGGCAGCACCAGGTGGCTAAGACAAGAGCTAAGTCTGGCTGCTGTATGAAGAAAGAAGTCGGGCAGAGCTGGAATTAGGAGTTGGCAGACTGACAAGAGGTAAAGACCTGGCAAAAGATGAAGGCAGCTTAGATTCTGACTTACAGTAACCCTATTTAACAACCAAAAAGAGGGAAACTCTTTTAGTGGTTTAGGGCTACATCTGCTAACCTAAAGATCACTAGTTCAAATCCACCAGGCACTCTCTGGAAACTCTATGGGACAGTTGTACTCTGTTCATGTGGTTGCTGCAAATTGGAATCGACTCAGTGACAGCGGTTTCTTATTAAAAAAAAAAAAAAAGCGAGTCCATTGCCATCAAGTTGGTTCTGACTCAGAGCAGTCCTGTAGGACGTTGCAGAACTGCTCCTCAGGGGTTGCAAGGCTGTAATCTGAATGGAAGCAGCCTTTCCCTTCTTTTTCCTGCCGAGTGGCTGGACTGGTAGGTTTGAACCACTGACCTTCTAATTACCAGCTAAGCATTTAACCACTGTGCCACCAGGGATCCCTGGTGTCCTTGGGTGCTCATCCTCAGTTCCACACCTGTCTTTGCCCAGTGGCCTGCCACAGGTTGCTATTTCATGGGGCAAGTGTGGCAGCTGACCCCCGCTGGAGAGGAGTCATGTGGCACCGTGGTAAGTGCTCTGCCCTCCTGTCGGAAAGCACATTGACCCCCACTCATTCACATAACCTGGCAGAATATTTTCGAATGAATCATAAGCATGGCAGTTACATTCTCTAAACCACACTGGAAAAAGGATTATGGTATTTACTGTAGAGACAGGAAGATTGATTCTCGCCTGCAAAATCTGCCAGGTTCTTGATTTAGGGTGCCTGTGATCACCACAGGTTAGCTCTGATTTATATCAGGTTGGCTTTCCCACGGGCTCCTCTCCAGCTCCAGGGGACATTTCGGGTGGGATGGCTTTGGCACAACTATTGTCCTGCCAGTTCCTGCCATGATGGCCCATCATGGAGGACAGCTGTTGCCAGAGATGTAGGCACAGCTCACTGCCCCTAAGCAGCTTCTTGTAGCGCTCTCAACCCTGACCCCTACCTTAATGGCTCCTGTCACTGGCTGGACAAAGTCTATCTTTTCAGCCTGGAATTCCAGAGTGTCACTGATAGAGCCTCTGCCGCCTCTCTAGCCCCCTTTTCCATCACCCTGGTCCCATTGTGCATACTCTGTAGCTTTCTCTTGGTGTACTTAACATGTACCTGACCCATTCCTATGACAAGGGACAAGTGTGGAGACCAGAGAGCAGCCCTGCCTTCAAGCTGCTCAGAGTCTGGTACCAACTCAAGATGAGATCACCAGTCCACCACTGTAAGTTCCATGACCGGGTAGGCTGAAGGAGCCTGGAGAAGGCAACACCCCACTGCTTCTCCAGGCTGTCTCCTCTTCTGGAAGCCTCTGCAGACCTCTGTGCTTCCACAGTATACCAGGGTCACCATTGTTAGAACCCTGTCTCACTTCTTGTCCTTACGACCTTATTTGTCATTAGTTTATGCCATGTCCTTGTTCACTCAGTGCCTAGCATGAGGTTTAAAGCTAAATGTAAATGTAACCTACCTTGGGCTCCATAACTTGGGCTCCATAAATGTTCACTGACCTGACAGAACCATCAGTGCCCTTGTCTAGGACCAAATCTATTTTGGGGAATGAGATTTAGCCAGCTAGGGGCCACCAGGCGCATATCATAGACATAACTGAAGAGATAGTGGGCTTATAGTCAGGATGACTTACTTGCCAAGGCAGTGGGGCTTGGAACAAGTTACAGGCTCAGATGCTTCAGGGGATGCTCAGCCTTCTACCTACCTGATTTAGTCACCTAGCACTGCTTTAACAGAAATATCACAAGTGGATGGCTTTAAAAAGAAATTTTATTTTGTCACAGTCCAGTAGGCTAAAGTCAAAATTCAGGATGTCAGCTCCAGGGGAAGGCCTTCTCTGCTGGCTCTGGAGGAAGGTCCTTGTTGGCCAATCTTCCCATGGACTGGGTTCTTTCCAAAGGAGGATCTCCGCTCCCAGCACTGCTCCTTGGTTGTATCAGGTCCCTAGATCTCTCTGCTAGCTTCTATCCTTTGTATCTCAAGAGATTGCCTTAAGGCACAATGCAATGCTACGCTTTGAGTCCGGCCCCCACCAACACAACTGCTGCCCATTCTCCCTCAGTAACGTCATAGAAGTAGTGATTACAGCATAGAAGAATTTCACAGGATACCAGGAATCATGGTCTAGCCAAATTGCCACACACATCTTTTTTGAGGGACACAATTCAATCCATGATCCTACCTCTAGTACCTCTGGAAGAGGCCCAGCCTTCCCTATTTCCTTAGGACCTCCATCTCCAAAGCCCTCTCTCAGCCTGTTTTCTCTAACCAGGCTCCATTTGGTTTAGATTCGGTACCTGGCTATTAACCACTGCGTCCTGTGATGCTGTTATTTCTACCTCTGCTTTGTTGTTCTTTCAACCCTTCTGACTGTAGTTTGCCTCCTATGGTAGATATTATCAATCTCTATCTACCATAACCCCAGCTGGTAGCAAAGGTTTTATTATACAGTGAAAAGAGGATGGAGTTTAGAGTCTTGCAATGTAGACTTGTCACTGATCTACCACTGGCTAGTTGACCTCAGACAAAGTAATTGATGACTCCGAGTCTTAACTTCAGATAATAATTGCTAACTGCAAAGGTTGTTGCAAAATGACCTATATGAAGATGTCTCCTCAGTCTGTGATAACAACATAAGGTCATTCCTTGGTTAAATACTCTATTACCATTGACTTTGAACTTGCACCCACTGGACTCCCAGCTGTGTGAAAGACTGTAGGATTCTAGTTTACATGTCTTCAAAACCAGATTCCTCAGGTTCTATTCCAAACCACTTGCCCAGCTGTCCCTCCAATGCCACTGCTCGTGATGACTGGTGGGAGCTGTTAGCGTCATTGAAAACCCCTGTTTTGTACCAAGGGCCCCCTCAGCCACCACCTGTGCTTCACTCTTTAATCATCCTGACTCCAAGCACGAGGATGGCCCTTCATTTTCTACAGCTCAGAAACTTCACGTTTAGCTAATGCTTCCCTAACAGTTCTGAGATTATAGACGGGAACTAAAACACAGAATGGACCTCAGGGCTGCCTGTGGATATAGCTGTACTCAGGGCCCAGACCCCTCCTCAGGGACTTTACAGAGCAGTCACTGCTGTACTTCCAGCTGCTTCCACACGACAAAGCCCAGCTTGACTCATAAAGGGGCTGGGTCTTTTCTCTCCCCAATCTAATGCCCATCTTCTTCCCATCCTCCACTTCCGGTCATATAGTCAGCCGCATCCACTCTTTTCAAGGGAAACCCCACTCCACAAGCATATGGGAATCGATGCCAACTCATAGCAACCCTGTAGGACAGAGCTGAACTGCCCTATAGAGTTTCTAAGGAGCACCTGATAGAGTTGAACTGCCGACCTTTAGGTTAGCAGCCACAGCATCAAACTACTACACCACCAATGTTTATTCATCTTAAATCACTCCATCCAAAAGATGGCCCCATCCATTCCCATTTCCCAGACTTTCCTCCTGATAAGGAGGAAGAAAGGAGGTATGCTGTCTTTGAGGTCAGTTCCTTCTCTCCCATGAAGAACAGCCCAGAAAACAAAAGTTTTGTTATTGAATTGATTCTAAATCATGGTGACCCATGTGTATCAGAGTAGAACTGTGCTCTATAGGGTTTTCAACGGCTGATTTTATGGAAGCAGATCACCAGGTATTTCTTCTGAGGTGTATCCGGGTGGACTTGAATCTCCAACCTTTTGGTTAGAAGTGGAGTGTATTTACAGTTTACATCATCCAGGGCCACCATGACCTAGAGAAAAAATAAAATAAATGAAAAAACTCCTTTTCCCAGGAGCCAGGGCTGATCTGCAGCACAGTTCATTCAGAAGGAAGAAGTATTTTTTTTAAATCACTTTTACAGAGTACCTCTCCTGTGTACCCCAGAAGGAGCAAAAATGTCACAGAGAAATGTAACAGGAGGCAACCATTCTCCAGCTTAAACTGTCAAGCTGGACACTTTTAAATCCTTAGTTGAAAACATCTGTGTTCACATTAATGGTGATTTCGTGGTTTTCTCCAAGAGCAACGGGTATCTGTGTAACTAAAAAGCATATCATGGTAATTTTCTTAAAATGAACCAAGAATTTGTTCCCTAAAGTTGAATACAAGGTTCTTAGGAAGAAAAGTAAAGTTGCTGTGATTTGTTAAATAACAGGGTTCCCTTGCTCCCCCAATTTGACGCACTAAGTTTTCACGAGTCTTCGTGTCCAGTGTCCTCTATTACATCAGTCACCGTAAGAAGTACAAATTTCCAGGCAGGCAGGAACCCTGGAATTAGTCATTGTATACCCAGGCATCAGAGGCCTCCTTATAGCATCCTGCCGATTAATCTTCCAGGCCTGACTTACAGTCCCTTCATGATGGAGAATGTTCTCCCTCACAGACCAGTCCTTCACTGGTCAGCTCTAACGACAGAAATGTCTTCTGTAGTTTCCCTGGCTGGCTGTAGTCCTATCCCTTGGGAATATGCAGGATCTTATTGCTCTGCCTGGGACATTACCCCATAGACATTCGTATTGAGAACAAATGCTTTGACTTGATCTTCTCCAGGCTGAGACAGAACACACTGGAACCTACATCACCTTCCTACCCCTCCGCTCCCCAAGCCACTTCCACAGTTTTCTGTGACGTGAGGTCTCTGACCTCTTCCCCACTCTGGCTTTGTCTTGGGGCTATGGCCCATCTGCCCAGCTGCTGTTCAATCACTTTCACCACGGGGGCAGACAGAGCATCAGAGCTGCTGCCCAGCTTCTGGAAAACACATTCCTAACATTCCTGCTCATTCGGTCTTTTTGACAGCTACAGTCTGGCTCAGACAGATGTGGGAAGTGACTGATAAATGTAGCATTTCCAACTACAGATATCGTTACCTTGATATTTACCCTTATCTTCCTAGATTTGAACCAGTCTTTCATTAGTTGATGAAGTAATATCAACTTTTCTCCATTTGAAAGTTGTATACTTAAGCCACTTATTTTTCCTTTTATTATTTTGAAATTGTCATAATTTACAGATTGGCATTTCTGATCATGTGATTTAGCTTTTTTATTATTATTTTGAGAGTTCTTTACCTAGGTTGTTATCTGCCTGATATTGTCCTGTGTCCTAGGCTTCAGTTGTTGTAAGATGTTGCTGGTTCTCTAACTGAAGGACTTCCTTTAATATTACTTGTAAGTTTGGTTTTGTACAAATTCCCTTAATTTGTGTTGATCAGGAAATGTCCTAATTTCACTATCACATTTGAGAGAGAATTTTGAAGGATATGTTATTCTTGGGAAATCCTGGTGGCGTAGTGTGTTAAGTGCTATGTCTGCTAACAAAAAGGTCAGTAGTTCAAATCTGCCAGACAGTCCTCGGAAACTCTATGGGGCAGTTCTACTCTGACCTCTAGGGTCACTATGAGTCAGACCTGACTCGATGGCAGTGTGTTATGTTATTCTTGGTTGGCATCTTTTTCTCTTTCACAGTTTCACATATGTCATCACATTGGCTTCTTGCCTGCATGGTTTCTGCTGAGTAAGTTTTGTTGTTTCCTCTTTGTGGCTTTTCATTTTCTAAAGCTGTTCTCAGGATTCTTTCTTCGTCTTTGCTTCTGGCTAGTGTGATTATGATGTGTCTTGGTGACTTTCTTTTGTGCTCTAATCTTCTGTGAGAAGTTCTTTGAGCTTCTTGAATGGTCAGCTTTTTGTCTTTCATGTTATTGGGGGAAATTTTCTGTCAGCAAATCGTCAATAATCTATTTCAGTATTTTCCATTCCTCCTCCTCTTCTAGAACTCTGATCATTTGTACATTTTTGCTCTTGATTTTGGATTTTCATTGTTTCTCTGATTTTTTTCTCAAACAAAATGGTGTCTGTGGGTTGGTCTTTATTCTAGCTGATTCTATCTTTCAAATTTGTTCCTAAGAACTCGTATTGAATTGTGCATTTTTGAAATTTTGTTGTTTATCTTTTGGATTTCTAGTTGCTGTTTTTATATGATTTCTAATTGCTGATTTGTTTTGTTTTGTTATTGTTATTTTCCAGAATTCTGTCGCTTTGTCTGTGTTTTCCTTGCTTATTTTCTCCCTTGGTTTTATCCATATTTTCCTTAATCTTTTTCCTACTCTCTTGGAAAGCCCTACGTGTTAGTATTTTGAATTTCATATCATGTCATTCCACTGCTTCTCTTCTATTGGGAGGTCATTGGATTCTTCGTTTCAGTCACTTTCTGGAATTATCTTGTGCTGACTTTTATATGTTTTGACATTGTCTGTTGTCTCTGCATTGTTAGATGTTATTTTCTTTATTTATTGATTTGTATGTTCATTTGCTTCTTTGTTTTGATTTGATATGTCAGGGAAGGCAGGGCAGGCATGCTTTGATGCTTGTTTCTCTGTGGTCACTGTAATCTTATCACCTTGTCCAGGTGAGCAAAGCAGCATCAGGCACGGTGAACCCACTTTGTTGTACTCTGGTTTGAGGAAGTGGCTGAGGGCAGACTGGATGGGGACTGCCTGCCTCCTGATGCTGATTGAGCAGTGTGGGAGCATTGAACGCCCTCACCTGATAGGTAGCAGTGTCAGATGCAGGTGGTATGGGCTTGCTTCCTCCTATTCAGAAACTGGTTGAGTGGTGGGAGGGTAGGCATAGTACAAGCCCAGTTGGGCAGCAGGCCTTAGTGTTGGCTATGCTCTAGCCACACTTTCTCTAGTTGATGGATATTCTGTCTCCTGTTAGGAGCTTCAAGAAGTTGCTTTCCTATATTGCTTGCCTGGAGTCCTTGCTGTCTGTGCTCCAAGATGATGAAGCTGTGCCATGTCAGTCGGCAGGGGACCTCCACTCTATGTCTGTCATCATTCTCCCTTAGGTTTCTCCCACCCGTTTGGTGCTTTATCTAGTTTTTTATCCCTTCATTTGCACCTGTCTGGGGTGCCCTGTGTTGACTTTGCCATTGCCTGTTGGATTTTGAGCAGATTTAGAAACAGTGGTGCCCCACTGAAAGAGCATGGGTGACCTCTCTGCTTTGACCTTGTGTTGTCTCCACAGGCCTCCAGTCTCGTACATCAGGCTTCTGAAGGGACTCACTATGCTTATTCCAAGCCACCCATTCCAGGGCTTTGACTAGTACTTTTTCCTGTTCTCACTATTGCTCTGCATCGCCTACATTATAAAAATTTGGTTCTGTTTTAGTTGCCCTTCATTAGCCATGAGTGAACTGGTTTGGAGTCTTGCTCTCAACACTTTCTCCAGAACAAAGTGGTGATGTCAGTGAGCATCCTGACAAAATTAGATTGCCAGTGTTTTTGAGGGGAAGCAAACCTATTTAACAATAATCATTTCATGAATGGCCAATTAGTCATATGATCAGTTTGGCCAATGACCAGTTCACAAACTACTTTTTAAAATCTTAATTTAGCTACATCTACTTTTTGCCATTTGAGACTGAGTTGATCACAGATGTTGAGTTTGGTGGAGGGCTACCACTTGCATTCAGTTGCCCTGGAAGCAGAGAGGCATCTTTCCTGGTTTGGCAGAGATCTACAAGGTCAGTCACTACCAGCGCAGAGGAGCAGAAGCCCTTTTGTCTCTCATTCCTCTTGGGCTGTGAGTGCTTGAATGGGCTGCCAACGGTATACAGAGCCATGAGCTGGCAAAGAAACTAACTGCATGCTATAAAGAACAGAAACCTGAAGAAAGTAGACCTAGCAGAAGACTCAAGGCAGGTGGTGGTCTCTCTGAACTAGATCTGGGCAACAGCTGGGTGACAGCTTCTACAGAAATTAAATAATGATACTTAAGGAGATCCCACAGGAGCAAAGATCTCCTGAAACGCAAGTGATTTTTGAACTTCAAAATTTTATACTTAAGTAGAGATTCTCTATTGAGAATCGAAATAATGCATATAAGTTGCATGAGGGGGGTAGCAGTATCTCAAAACACAAAAATCAAACACAAAGAAATAGAAAAATCAGGGTGAGAGAGAGAAAGAGAGAATGAAAGAAAAAGAGAGAAAGGTAGACGAGAACTCTAGGAGATCTAAGGGGCACTTGGATGGTGGGCAGAGTAGGGTAATCACTGAATGAAGCTTTAATTTAGAAGTAGAAGACTATTGTAGGATACTTTGTGTGTATTAAGAGGCCTGGGGTGGTGCAAACAGTTAACATGCTCTGTACTAACAGAAAGGTTGTGAATTTGAATTCATCCAGGGTGTCTCAAAGAAAGGCTTGGTAATCCACTGCAAAAATTAGGCCATTGAAAACCCTATGGAGAGCAGTTCTATTCTGACACACATAGTATCACCATGAGTCAATTTGGCAACTGTTTGTTTTTAATGCACATAAAGGTGAGGACACTAAGCGTGAAGAGAATGAAAAGTGAAGTAGAACTTCCAAAATAATTGGTGAAAGGCAGACAGGATAAATAGTTATTTGAAAAACTCAGATAAATTAAGGAAAGAAAAAATAAGATGGAAGAAATAACGGCAAGGATGTCACTACTTCTGTAAGAGCCAGCTGACTGAATCTCCTTACTGAAAGACAAGTACTCCAGATTGGGTTAAGAAACAAAGTTGGGGTCTATGTGGTTCACAAGAAGCTTACCTAGAATACAGTGATTAAGAAAGGTCATAGAGGCATATGTGAAAAACACTAAGGACATTTCCCATCTGGTACAGCAACTACAACTAGAAAGAGGGCCACAGAGTACATCGGAGTGGTATTGAAGGTGAAAGGCATTAAATAATATAGAGAGAGTGATAAAGTGGAAGTAGAATGAGTAATAGTAATAACTGATTGGCCGCTGAGTCAGTCTGACTCATAGTGATCCTATAGGGCAGAGCAGAACTGCCCCATAGGGTTTCCACAGCTGTCTTTACTGAAGCAGACTGTTGTATCTTTCCCCCACAGAGCAGCCTGTAGGTTCTAACCAGTGACTTTTTGGTTAGTAGCAAAGTGTTTAACCACTGCATCACAGGTAGATAAAATTATTATCCTTACTATACAGATGCGTAAACCAAGGCCTCAAAACTGGTAAGTGCAGAGCAGGCTTCATCCTCAGAATCCACGTTCCAAACTAGCATGTTCTTGCTCGTTATTTCACTGAATACTCCTCTAGGCCCACGTTCTAATATGGATAAGTATTAGCTTCCTAGGGCTACCATAACAAATTACCACAAACTGTGTGTCTTAAAACAATAGTAGTTTGTTCTCTTATAATTCAGGAAGCCAGAAGTTCAAAATCTAGGTGGTCCTGAGACAATTTTTTTCCAGAGGCTCTGAGGGGGGATCTGCCTCTCTCCAGCTGCTAATGACTCTGGCAATCCTTGGCTTGTAGATGCATCTCTCTAACCTCTGCTTTATCTTCACATGTCTTATTTTCTGTGTGTCTCTGTGGATTCATATGACTTTAGGGATGTCAGTTGTTGACTTTAGGGTCTACCCTAATCTACCATGACTTAATCTTAACTAATTATGTCTGCAAAGAATCTGTTCTCAAATTCGTTTATATCCTGTGGTTTGCCTGGACATCAACTTTAGGGTGACACTATTTGACCAAGAAAGCAAAGATGTCACTTTGATACCTAAGATCTACCTGACAAAAGCACAGCGTTTTCAATAGCCTCATATGCACATGAAAGCCAGACAATGAAAAAGGAAAACCAAAGATTGACAATTTGGATGAACTATGGCATTGGCAAAGAGTGTTAACTATGCTGTAGACTGATATCCATCTTGGAGGAAGTACAGGCAGAATGCTCCTTAGAAGCAAGCATGGTGAGACTTTGTCTTTCATGTTTTGGACTCACCATCAGGACACAACAGTTACTAGATAAAAAATCATGTCTGGTGAAGCTGAGAGTCAGTGAAAATGAGGGAAACACTCTAGGGAAGCCCACCAGGAGGTGGACTGATACGGTGTCGACTCCAGTGAGCTCAGATGCACCAGCGAATGCGGGGATGGCCCGGACGCAGCAACGCTTCACTCAGTCCCTAAGTCCTCTGGGACTGGAGCTCATTTAATGGGAACTAACAACAACCAACATTCAACCAAGCGCAGGAGACTGTCTCATCTTTACGTTATGTGGCCTCTTAGGGATTTAAGATTTTTAACAATTTTCAAAATATAACAAATTGATTTGCTTGAGATGGAGTGATTCCTTCTCACTAATCATGGCCACTCCACTGCCTGCATCCTTTATTCCTGTGACGGTCTCTCTTCAACTCCCTCAGACTCTGCCTCCTCCCACTGCATAAAGACACATTAAAATGATCCAGCCCCTTGTCCTCAAACCTTGATGGTTAGAATCAGTGCTTTTTTCCCAGGCGGGACTCCTGAGCGCCTCGAGCCCATCAAGGTTCCCACACATCCAAAAGACCTACAAAAGAGGGAAGGCTCACCGTGATTAAAATGACCTGGTTCATGTGAGTTGCCACTGCAGTAATTACAAGGGAATTCAATTAATAAAAATAAAGCTTAATTAAACTGAAAGGGATTTTTTAGCAGTCCTTCAATAGCTCAACTTAGCCACAATGATGTATTAGACTCGAGTTCTGCTTCTGGTAGCGGGAATGCGGAGCCGAAGAAAACTCAGCAGTTTCTATTTTCAGTGGCAACTCCCACTTTACATTTCGTTCTATCTAATACTTGTCAATGCATTAGATGTGTTGTCCCGAATAAGAGTCATTGCTGCAGAAGGGAATGGCAACCCAACCACTTCTGCTTATAGCAGATCTGAAAAACAACACGAGTGAATAATATTTAGTGTGCCTAATTGACACCTGATTACCTTTATACTGAAAAACCAGTCAAACCTAAGAGGCTTTAAATTTCTGATATTGATAAGAAAATCATTATCACTGAACATTTACTTACCACACACACTAATTGCATGACAGTGACATTTATTCCCTATGTCAGCCGTCTTCCAACAACTGATTGACATGGAATTAACATAGGTCATGTTGTTAACCTCCTGCTAGGGCATTTTCAGGGAGATGGGGTTGGAAGGGCCCTACCATCTGTGTTTCTAGAGGCCTGCTGGGCTGTCCTCAGTCCTGGGGTACTTTGGGGAGCATTTCACGGTGGAGGGGAAGAGGATTACAGTGAATTACAGTGGTTCCCAAACTTGCCTGCGTATTAGGTCATTACCTGGGAGTTTTAAAAATCTACATGCCTAGAACAGGTGCCCCATAACAATCAAATGAGAATCTTTGGGTGTGGGACCCAGAGCTTAGTGTTATTTTCAACTTCCTGGGTGATCTCAGCACACCTCCAGGTTGAGAGCCAGGGGTCTATCAGACTTGAGATACGAGCTGGAGATTGCTCTCCTACAGTAAGTGGACTGTGCATAGGTGAGTTCTGAGCGTGTAAGTGGCACCAAGGTCCCTCTTTTGTCTTACAAGGCTAGATGGTGAGCCATGAACCATGGTCCAGCCCAAGCCCTGGCCACTTGACCACGTTCGGTACAACAGAGCTCTGCCCAGTCCTGCCCAGGCTCACTGTCTCCACCCAGAATCTTGTGACAACCTTTCAGTGTGTGCCCTTGAGGGAAGACTCTTCTCCCAGCCTGCCAGACCTACCTGAGGCTGGTTTTTGGCTTTTATCTCATACTCTCTCTACCTCCCCAGCCTGCCCCCACGTTCCCATCTTCTTCCTCGTTCTATTTTCGCACCTGTGAATGTTTGACTCACCCTTCACCCGGGTCTGGGTTGCCGAGAGTGCCCTCCTCTGGGAAGCCCCTAGGACGCGGCGGGGCACGCTGGCCTGGAAAGGAAGCCAGCTCCATGGCCCTGGGACCACAGCAGCTTGTTTATTTCTGCATGTGCCACGCCCAGCAGACTGAGGACTTCTTAAATATTATGAAATAAATATTTGAAGAGCAAAGCTTTAAATAATGAAATCAGGGTTTGTGTGTAGATACAAGTCTTTTGGTGGTGCAAATAGTTTTCTGCCTGACTACTAACCTACAGATCGGCAGTTCGAATCTACCTGCAGCCTGGTGATCTGCTTCTCTAAAGACTACAGCAAAGGAAACCTGATGAAATAGCTCCACTCTGTAACACATAGGGGTGCCATGAGTCAGAATTGATTCCAAAGTGGTTTTTTTAGTTTCTTCTTTTTTTTTTTGCTGGCCACACTCACCTGTCACACAAGCTTTACGGGAGAAAGGAGTTGTATTGCCTTGCTAGAAAACTGTTAGGAGTTCGTATTGTGCTATTTGATGTGGCAGACTCATCCCAGAAAAGCAGCATGGGTTGACAGATACAGTGAAAAGTGTGTGAACACGTAGATGTATGTACCACATGGGGTTTGGAAATGAGTGTGGGGCACGTGTAGGGTGTATGTGTGTGTATGTGCCTGGAAGTGCATGCATGCATTTAGGAAGATTAGTGGACATTGGCCTGAGGTGTGAGTATGTTCACACATGTCTGTCGTGTCTTTTCAGAGATGTTCTGTGAGGAGCCATTACAAATGTGACTTCTGCAGACAAAAGAGAGGACCTGCTGCATGACTCTGTCACAATTCTAGAAAATGAAAACTAATCTGTAGTGACATAAAGCAGATCAGTAGCTGCTTGAGGACAGAAAATGGAGAGGGGCAGGAAGGATCAGAAGGGGTCACATGGAAACTCTTGGGGGTGATGGATGTCTTCGTTAGCTCAGTTGTGGAGATGGTTCTCTGCGTGTGTGCACCTGTCAAAGCTCATCAGATTGTATACTTTAAATGTGTGCAGTTTATGTCAACTTATATCTTGACAAAACTTAAAAAATAAACTAAAGAAATTGACAACATTTTTTCCCCCCTCTCTTAAGCAAGACTTCTAAAGTCAGTCTGGGTTCCATTCCTGGCTTCCCTGCTTTTTAGCTGGAATGAAGTTGGACAAGTTACTGAAGATCTCTATGCCTCAGTTTCTGTACCTGCAAAATGGGAATGATACTGCTATTTACAGTTCACATACCTCCCATTGTTGCTTTGTGAATCAATAAGATGATAAATGAGATAATAAGTTGCTAAGTGATTATGACAGTGCCTGGCGCATTTTTATTACTCAGGAAATGGTAACTATTATCATTAGTACTATTCTTATCACTATTACTGTACATGTACGGACAAGTACATACATGTTTGAATGCACATCTGTCTGTGAGTGCCTATGTCTGAGTGTGTGGGAAGTGGTGAGGGGGCTGTGGATGGTACAAGATGTGTGTATGTGTGTGTGCTGAGCTCACGCATGGATTCTCCTCCCAACTATCCATTACAGTTTTCTCCTCCTCCTCCACCAGACCGTGTATTGACTTTTTTTTAACAGTTACTAAACTGCTACATTGACTGACTCATTTGGTCTTTTATCATACCCAATAACACAGTGCATTTTGGAAATCACATTGCCTTGGTTCCTTCATGGCTTCTGCAAATCAAATTTATCTTACCGTTGAAAATGTCAAAGGGATTCTGCCAAAGGAAACCTGGAACTTTTTGGAATAGTAAGATCTAGGGCTTCGGGGAAAGCTGGTAAAGTTCCCACTTTCCAAATGGATCCAATTTGTGCAAATTCCCTAAAGCTGATAAGGAGCGTGCGCATCACTGATGAGAGGAGAGGCCTCAGACTCCTCTGTGGTGGGCTCACACAGGAGCAGAAAGTAGGCAGGGGACTTTGGATCTGGGTGCATGATCAGCAAGACTTCTCTGGGCCCTGTCTGGCCTGCATTGTGCTGGGGAGGGAGATAAGAGGATCCTGGGAATCCTTGACCTGGGGTGGGTGGAGGAGGGGCAGATCGCAGGTGAGAGAGACAGAAAGATAGACTTGGTGCTGCCCCACAGCTACCAGCTGTGCACGACCAATCAATGGTTTCAGGTGGTGGGCTTTGGGATGCTCTGGGTGTGAGTCCTTGCACTGTCACTCACCACTCTCACTACCTATGTCAGCTTCACTAGATGGCTTAACTTCTTTCAGGGTCTCGTCTAGAAGTTAGTTACTCCCACTCCTGCCTCCTTCCAGGTTCTCAGTAATACATGTTGTGTCTGAATTTGAATCTATACCTAATCAGGGAATTAGGACAGCTTTATAAAAAGATCACCTTCAAACACCTTCGCGGAGAATCTACCAAGTACCAGTGCTTGTCCTCTTACTCAGGAAAGCAAACACAGATGGGGCTGAGTCCTTGACTTCCTAGAACTCACTGTTTTTTGGAAGATGGATGTGACAGAACTGTAGGACTCCAGGTGCTGTGTTAAAGGGACGAGCCAGTGGGACAAAGTGTGAGGCAGGCATGTCTGGATTCCAAGAAAAGAGATGTTCCAGGAGGGCTTCCTGGAGAAGGTGGGCCTGGGGCACATCCTGGGGAATGAGTGGAAGGCGTACACAGCAAAAGCGCAGATGGCATATGGGGAGGTCGGTGGGGAGCATGGAAGATGAGGCTAAGAGGCTGGGCAGAGACAGAGCGCAATGGTTCTGGTGTGAGGTAGAGACGTGGGTTGTGTCCTAGAGGAATACTTGTGTTTTAAACAGATCTGTGATGGTCCCTAAGACAACCCCTTAGTTAGATAATTCACTAGGACCCTTGGGACTTTGTGTGTAGTCTGTCGTAGGATGGATTCTCTAGAGGTGGAAAACCAGTGAAGCATGGTGTGTGTGTGTGTGTACATGTATGCATGTGAACGCATGTATGTGGAGCCCTGGTGGCACAGTGTTTAAGACCTATAGCAAGCTATGGCTGCTAACCTTTGAAAGGATCTGCAGTTTGAATCCACTAGGTGCTCCTTGGAAACCCTATGGGGCAGTTCTACTGTGTCCTGTAGGGTTGTTAGAAGTCAGAATTAACTTGACGGCAATGGGTTTGTTCATTTTTTAGTATAGTTGCCATAAATGACCCTGGTGTTATAGAGGTTAACTTCTCAGCTCCTAACAAAAATGTCAGCAATTCGAATTTACCAACTGCTCCTTGGAAACCCTATGGAGCAGTTCTGCTCTGTCCTACAGGGTCACTATGAGTTGAAATCCACTTGACAGCAGCGGGGTTTTTGGCTTGGTTTATGTATGTATGTATAAACACACGTAAATGTGTACAGAGCTAGATTTATTTAAAGGGAATGGCTCACACAGTTGTAGAGGTTAGCAGTTCCCAAATCCATGGGTCAGGGGTCAGGCTTGAGGCTTCTCCTGATTCACGTGGTTGCATGGGCTGATGGACCCAAAAGAGGCAGGTAAGACAGCAGGCTGCTGGGTTCACAGGGCTGTGGGAGCTGGAGAATCCCAAAATCTGCAGGTCAGGTGGTAGGCTACTGGCTGACATCCAAGGACTAGATGTCAGATGATGACGAGACAGATGCAGGATTGAGAGACAGTGAGCTTTGTCAGAACATCCTTATACATTGGATGCAGGCCATACTTCCAAAGAGACTCCACTTTCAGCTGACTGGCTGCTCACATCAGATCACAAAGTGGAAGATGACTACATAATATCTACGAGACCACTGAGAATCATGACCTGGACAAGTTGACATATAACCTTAACCATCACACAGTTATATTTATCACTCAGATTCATTGCTCAGATTTATCACAGGGAAAGGATATAAAGAAAAAACGGCAAAGGGAAAAGCCATGTGTGGCAAAGTCCAGATAAAACCAAAGTGCAAACTTCCAGATTCGTCTCCCAGGAAAATCACACAGGATGTGCTTAATTCTCCAGCAATAAGTTGTGACAACCTGTGTGAAATGTGGTTACCAGGGAAGCTCAAGAGAGAGTCAGTGCTCAGGGTCTTACTGAGGACTGGCCAGCTAAGCATGCTCTACCTAGTACATACTGAGACTCTAGACTCCCAGAAGAAAGCAGGTGTTTTGCACAAATCATGTCATTTGCACAAATGGATTAGGTCCAGTGAGTCACTGTTATCAGAAGTGTGTTGCCAGGCCCTAGGGGCCCTTGGGTGGACTCAAACTTCTAGTCTTTCAGTTAGCAGCTAAGCCTGTTAAATGTTTGCACCATTCAAGGACTCCAACCATGACCAGGTGCTGGGGATTATATAGGAGAAACTTGGCTGCCCATGAATGGGGACAAGTGATGGGAAAGAGAATGAACTCATGGAATGCTGGAATCACTTATTCTGGCTCTGTGATGTGTCCTCACAGTCTCCATGATTTAATATCATATTAAGTGAAGAAATTAGACAATTTACTGAAAATGGGGCACAGCTGGGATGTTAGGACATTTCAGTTCTTCTCAGAAGAACCCAATTTCCAACTGTATTTCTTTAAGTGTGGGAGAACAAGGGGTGTATCAAGGGGATTTAGTGTGTCTGTGTGTCTGTGTGCTTGTGAGCATGTGTACAAGGTTGTGTGGATGCACTTGCATGCATGTAAAATCAGAGAGCCCACTAGAAGTGTATCTTCAGCCTAATCTTTTTTGGCAAAAGTTAGACCCAGGTTTTTGTTGTCAGTGATTTCATTTCTTTTGGGTAAGGAGACGTTATGCTCTATATCGCACGGACAGTTTCATCTCTCCCATGTCAGGATCCTCCAGCCACAGACCACCAGAAACACACATGTAATTTGACAAAACTGGGTTTATCTGATTGTTGCAACAAAGAGACACCATTCTGGGGGAATTGTGAGACATCTCGAAAAGAGGCATTAGAAAGGACTTAGAGGATTTGGGCTTGTTTTCTTGGATTGGAGGTTTAGGGTCATGGTTTCATGGAATACCCCACTTAAATGGCCTAAAAACATGTGTAGTATGTCTGTTCTACCTCCTAGTTCATTGCACAGTTCCTAGGGCCTTAAAAAGCTTGCAAGTGGCCATTTAAGGTACACCATTTAATGTCTGTTCACCTGGAGCAACAGAGGAAGAAGCAGAATCAGGAATAAGAAGAGAATATGGAGTGATGTGGCTAACTGCCTCTATGAACAATGCCTCCTTTACCATGAGACCGGAAGAACTGTGTGGTGTCTGTCTACCATTACTGAACATTTTGATCAAAGTTTCCGTGGAAGAATCCTATCAAAAGTGGGAAAATGCAGAGGAGAATATCAAATTACCATGGACTCCAGACTTCCTGGATGAACCCCTGAAACTATTGCCCTGAGATAATCATTTAAACCCTAAACCAAAAATACCCCCTGAAGTCCTCTTAGAACCAAACAGTTTAGCTTAAGTAGTAAAAAATGTCCATCTTCTGCATTATGCTCTTCTAAGAACTACCTACATGGGGTCAAGTTGACAACAGCAACTAGAAAGACTAGATAGGAATCTTAGAGGGCAGTGGGTCTATGTAAATGAATGAGGAACAGCTCAGAAAGAAAGGGTGAGAAGAGTTGCACAACTCAAAGAATGTAATCACTGTCATTTAATCGTACACACAGAAACTGTTGGATTGGTGTATGTTTTCTTGTGTATATTCTTAACAACAGTAACAAAATAAATAAAATTTAGGAAACAATAAAGAAGAAGTAGTCACTCAGATTAGCTAAGATTGGGCCTATATGGTCATCTGATGTGTTAGGCAGTGTTTGTGTTTTGGATTGGATAATGTTCCTGTTTTTGTCTTAACCCATCACAGTCATGGGGTCTGCTTGTCTGGTGTTGATGTCCTGTGAAGTTGCTTAAGTCAGCGGAAACAGGAAAAGAAAACTAAACAAAGGGAAAACTGAGAATGCAGAAAACAAGGCAGTTGAAATCAATATCAGCATAACCCCAATGAGATAGACGGATGCCAAAGTCAAAGCAACAGTCAGGCACATCAGTGACTGTGAAGATGGCATGTGACCAGGCAGCTTTTTGCTCTGTTGTAGGGAATGTCATCATGAGTCATGGGTAACTCAATGACAACAATATCACAAATGACCACAAATTCAAAAATATTAAACACATCAAGGAAAATAGATTCCTATATTTGACTTTAAGAAATTAGCAACTTTCTACTTAAGACAAAACAGAAGACATGAAAATGTTAAAAATAAAGATATATAAAATATATATAAAAAAGATAGATATATACCAACAGTGAAGTTATTAAAGAAGAAATCACCAAATAGCTTCCATTTACTATGGCCCCCAAGAAGATAAAATACCTAGCAGTAAATCTAACTACAGAAATACGAGATCTTTACAGAGAAAACTACAAAACCTTACTACAAGAAACTAGGAGAGACTTACATAAGTGGAGTAATCTGTCCTGCTCATGGATAGGAAGACTCAATATTGTGAAAATGTCTATTTTCCCCAGAGCAATCTACTTATATAATGCAATCCCAATACAAATTCCAGCGACATTCTTTAATGAGATGGAGAAACAAATTATCAGCTTTATTTGGAAAGGGAAGAAGCCCTGAATAAGTAAAGCACTACTGAAAAAGAAGAACATACTGGGAGGCCTCTCACTACCTGACTTTTAAACCTATTACACTGGCAAAGTAGTCAAAACAGCCTGGCACTGTTACAAAAAGAGACATATAGACCAATGGAACAAAGTAGAGACCCCAGAGATGCCACCATCCTCCTATGAACAGCTGATATTTGACAAAGGTCCTAAGATTTTGAACTGGGGTAAGAACAGTCTCTTTAACAAATGGTGCTGGCATAATTGGATATCCATCTGCAAAAAATTGAAACAAGACCCATATCTCACACCTTATACAAAAATCAACTCAAATTGGATAAAAGACCTAAATATAACAGCTGAAACGATAAAGCTCATCCAAGATAAAATAGGGTCAACAATGGATGTTTTAATACACAATATAGACATACTTCAAAATCTGACAAACAAAACACATTCATCAGAAGAGAAAATAGATAAATGGGAATTGATAAGAATCAAACACTTCTGCTCGTCCAAAGACTTCATCAAAAGAATTAAAAGACCACCTACAGAATGGGAAAAAATATTTGGCAACTCTATGTTAGACCGACGCCTGATCTCCATAATCTATCAGGTTCTACAAAATATCAATAAGAAAAAGACAAATCATCCAATTAAGCAATGGACAAAGGAGATGGACAGACACTTCTCTAAAGAGGAGATCCAGGCAGCCAAAAAACACATGCGGACATTAATTATTAATTATTATTATTATTATTATTATTAATTATTAAATCATTAATTATTAAAGAAATTCAAATCAAAATGACAATGTGATACCATCTCACCCCAACAAGATTGGCCATGAACCAAAAAACGCAAAACACTAAATGTTGGAGAGGCTGTGGAGAGATTGGAACTCTCCTACACTGTTGGTGGGATTGCAGAATGGTGCAACCTCTTTGGAAAGCAATTTGGCGTTACCTTAAAATAATGGATATAGATATACAATTTGACCCAGTAATTCCTCTGCTTGGAATATGTCCTACAACATCAAGGCCATTCACACCGACTGCTACATGCACACGAATGTTCATTGCAGCACAGTCCACGACAGCAAAAAGTAAGAATCAACCCAGATGCCCAGCAACAGAAGAATGGATGGGTAAACTTTGTATATGTACTCAGGGGAGTATTATACATTGATAAAGAACAGCGATGGTGGCAGGAAACATCTCTCAATGTGGTCTCAACTGGAGGACATTATCTTGAGTGAATCTAGTCAGCGACAGAAGGACAATTATTATATGAGACCCCTACGATAAAAACTTAAAAGCATGCTCATACATAACAGAAAAGACTCTTTGACGGCTACAAGTATGGGGAGGGTGGGAGGACGGGAGGGCGAGGAGCGAGGGTTTAGATTAGATAGTAGTTAGAAATTTGATTGGGTGAAATTGGTGACGATACACATTAGTGACAAGATCAATATTAATGGGGCTTTGACACAACTTGTGTACTCCGCCTTTCTTCAACCCAATATTGTAAGCGCAGAGTATGTACACTTTCATTTTTTATTTAATAATAAAGAAAGATATAAAGTAGTCCTGCAAAAGAAGTACTAGTATCACAAAAAAATGAATTTAAGATGAAAGGTATTAAAAATGTCCATGACAAGCATTTCATCATATCAATCCGACAAACATAGCCCTGAAACATACAAAGCAAAACTGAAATAATTGCAGGACAAAGCTGACAAATCTACAAATCTACAAACAGAGAGGGTGACTTAATCCTTCTCAGAAGCTGATAGATTATGAATTGTGTAAAATCATGTATGTATATAAGTGTTAGCTAAACTCAGCAAACAGCAAATACATAGGGAATGCTTGCAAAAACAGGCTCTGTGTTTGACCACAAAGGAAGTCTCAATACATTACAAAGAATCTTCATTACTGACAGTCTCTCTAGGCAGAGTGCAGTAAAATTGGTAACTAATAACAAAAAGATGGTTTAAGTAGATATACAAGCTTCTAAATTATTCATGGATTAAGAAAGAAAATCCTAACAGAAATTGACAAATATTTTGAATGGAAAATAACGAAAGCCACATACCCACACTTGTTTGATGTCGTTTAACTGGCTCTTAGAGGGGGATTTATAGTCTAACGCATTTATTAGGAATTTAAAACATCTGCACCTACTCCGCAAGCCTATCAGTCAATGCAAGAATCTAGAAAAAGATTAGAAACTAGAGAAAGGGAACTAGTAAGGTAAGGAGAGAAGTAAGTAAACAACAAGACAAAGATAGCCCCTCAACACAACATAAAGGCATCACCAAAACTAAAAGTGAGTTCCTTGGAAAGGTCAATGCTTTATTTGGCAAATCTCACTAAGAGTGATCCAGAAAAAGAGCGAGAAGGCATTAATTAAATGATACACAGAACACAAAGAGAAAATACTCTTGGATAGACCGGAAAAACTAAAACACCAAGCCCAGTGCTGTTGAGTAGATTCCAGCTCACAGTGACCTTATAGGGTAGAGTAGAACTGCTCCATAGAATTTCCAAGGAGCACCTGGTGGATTGGAGCTGCCAACCTTGGGTTAGTCAACATAGCACTTAGCCACTACACCACCAGGGTTGCCAGATAGACCAGAGATTTTTTTTTTCTAAACCAAACAAGAAGACCATGAACAACCATGTGCTCATCTGTCAGAAATTCTGGAGAGTGCTTCCCCCAGCACAGGGCACAAAAGGCTGGGACAGAACAGTTATCTCTAGAGAGATGTGTTGATTTGCAGAACTGAATTAAGATTCTAGAAAAGAACAACATTCCATTGTTTTAAGATTCCTTTTGCTCAATTTTTTTGAAATAAAATTCAACAAAGTAATATTTGTTTTAGCGTGGTTCATTAAACCAGGGAAGATTGATCAGAGAAGGCGAGGTCAAAAAATTAAACAGTAAAGCTTTTACCAGGGCTCTGAAGCATGAGGAAACCCTGGTGGCGTAGTGATTAAGTGCTATGTCTGCTAACCATGAGGTTGGCAGTTCAAATCCACCAGGCACTCCTTGGAAACTATGGAGCAGTTCTACTCTATCCTGTAGGGTTGCTATGAGTTGGAATGGACTTGAAAGCAGTGGGTTTGTTTTTTTTTTGGCTCTGAAGCAGGAAATAGTAACATGCAAAAGAAGGAATCAACTGCTAAGGGATTAACAATCAGTTAGGCAAGGAGACTATGTATGGGGACTGACTGGCACTTACTAGCAGCATAACTTTGAGCAGGAGTCTGTGGGTGGCACAACTAATGCATTAGGCTGTCAATCCAAAGAGTGGAGTTTCCAGCCCATCCAGGGCCACCTCAGAATATAGGGCTGGCAGCCTTCTTAAAAATCAGACAATGAAGATCCTGTAGATCATGGTTCTTCTCCGATGCACCTGGGGTTCTCATGGGCCAGAGATGACTTCACAGCAAGTGGTACTTTGAGGAAGTTCCTTAACTAAGCTGATCCCAAGTATCCTCATCTTCAGACTGAGGAGAATCATATCACCTACCTGCTAGAATGGAAACCCTGGTGGCATAGTCATTAAGTGTTATGGTTGTTAATCAAAAGGTAGGCAGTTCAAATCCCCCAGGCACTCCTTGGAAACTCTGTGGAGCAGTTCTACTCTGTCCTATAGGGTCTCTATGAATTGGCCTCAACTAGACAGCACTGGGTTTGGGTTTTTTTGGTTTTACCAGCTGGAACTGTGACGATAAAATACAATGAGGAGTGTAGAGCTCCATGTCCAAAGAGTCAGGGAAGCAGAAGTAACAAGTGATGACAATTTTTATTAGTGGTAGTAGGGCAATATGGGATGCATGGGAATGGGAAGAGCAAGTTCAAGTCAGATTGTAAAAGAATATGGATGCCACTCAAAGGGTAGGCTTCACTCCATACATGCCACAGAGTCATTAAAGGCTTTGCAGGTAGGACCTGTGAATAAAATAGAGCACAAACTAGTGAATGGAGGCCTATATGAGGGATGGCTGTGAACACAGAAGGATTCCCAGGAAAGAAAACACTTTGTGGGTCTTGGTCTCCCAGTGTGCCATAGGTCTTGCTATTGTTGCTGGCTGCCATTGAGATGGCCCCTGAATCATAGTGATCCCATACACAGTGGGACAGGACTGTTGTCAACCATAGAGTTTTCACTGACTGACTTTTTTGAAGTAGATCACCAGGACATTCTTCCTAGTCTTGTTTGTTTGAAAGCTCAGCATCATAGCAACACACAAGCCTCCTGTAGCCAGATATGTGGTGGCTGCTTGTGAGTTGCCAGGAGTTGAACTCAGGTCTCTTAACACGGAAGGCAAGAATTCTACTAGAGAGCTACCACTGCGTGCCAAAGCAGTTGCCGTCCAATTGGCTCTTACTCATGGTGACCCCATGTGTACCAGGGCAAAACTTTGCTCCATATGGTTTTCAGTGGCTGATTTTTTTGGAAGTAGATCACCAGGTCTTCTTCCCAAGCCTTCTCTGGGTGGACTCAAATCTCTGAGTTTTCAGTTAGCAGCCAAGCCTGTTAACTGCTTATACTACCCACCTATGGACTCCACTCTGGGTGGAGTCTGGGACCACTACAATTCTCTCTTTTTGATATTTTCTTCTCTTTTCAATTTTCCCTGCTCTATTTCGTGGCTCTGGGGCTCTTTTTCTTGTTGTGCATATATGTGTGTGTGAGTGTGACTCACTAAAAGCAGAAGTTAGGCTTTACACAAATTCACTGAATGGACACGTTTATTAGGCTCCATCTAGTCTTTAAACAAGAACATAGTGGAAGAATATTAATCAAACTTGGATAATTAGGAAAACTCTCGCCCTGCTTGGCAGAAGGCTAGGATGTGAGCATATCTGGTATTCTCCAGCCATGTACACAGTGGAATTGGCTGGCCTTGGCTGCTTACAAAAGCTACAGAAGATGTAGCTGCTGCATTTAATTTCTCTATCACTCCGCCTCCTGAACACAGTGGCAACCTCAGAGGGAGCAGAGACCTCCAGTCCTGGTGATGCTTAGTAAAATGTGCTACAGAAAGCCAGTAGCCTGTAGACTGAGACCTACTGGCTTCCTTCTGTTAAAATGACTTTTTTTAAAGCTAATTTGTAGAAAAATACAGTTTGGTTGATGAGTTCGTGTTGCTGTGCCAATGGACTCACATCTTTCTACACGTCCCAGACCCCAACAGCCACCACATTTGTACCCGGAGCCACTCCCATGTGCACACTCTCTTCTTTTCCTTCTGCCCCTTTTGGGTTTGGGAAGATAAGAATTAACTTATTTGAAAAACATTCACGCAGCACTTACTGTGGTCCAGGTCCAATGCCAGGCACCAGTAACCCACCAATGTGGTGTGTGGTCTCATGTGGGAATACGCAACAGGCAGCGGGAGTTCTGTAGCTGTAGTACTTAACTTGTCCAAAAGGATCAAAAGACTTCTCTGCAACTGAGTCTTGAAGGATTGTTGTTAGTTGTATCCCGTTAGCTTTGACTCATGGTGACCCAGAGTGTAACAGAACAAAGCGTGGTCCAGTCCTCTGCCATCTTCATGATGGTTGGTGTGTCTAAGTCCACCATGCAGCCATTGTGTCAATCAATGATGCAGCGAGGATTTTTCTTGCCTTTCTTGACCCTCCATCTTACCAACTACGATGTCCTTCTCCAGTGACTGGATGATGACGCATCCAGATTAAGCAAGTTGAAGTCTCAGACAATACCCCGTGATGCACAGGGTTTTCATCAGCTCCTATTCAGAAGTAGATTGCCAGGTCCTTCTTCCTAGTCTGTCTTAGTCTGGATGCACAGTTCTCTGGATGAGTGTGATAGAGAAGACTATCCAAAGCAGAAGGAACAGCACAATCCAAGGTAGAGGTACAAGGGACTCTGGTGTGACTGGGTAAGTTCAGGGAGGCTCTTGAAATTGAAAAGCCGTCTTGCTTAGCAGGGAGTCTACATGGGAAGTCTGCTCACTGTTCACCTGAGCAGCCTGTAAAGATGCCAGACCACCAGCTGAGAGGATTTTCTGACAGAACTTGCTGAAGGGAAGCATTTTTCTCACTGCCAATCCTCAGTGTCCTCGTCATTGCCACCATCACCACCATCACTATCTCCATTATGATCACTCTTCTTAGCTGCCATCAAGGTGACTCCAACTCATGGTGACTTTCTGTGCAACAGAATGACACATTGCTTGGCCCTGCATCATCACTACAACTGCTGGCATGTTTGACTCCATCATTGTGGCTACCCCACCAGTCCGTCTCACCAAGGGGCTCCCTTGTCCTTTCTGGCTGTCTAATTCGCCAAAGATGATGCTTTCTTCTACAGACTGATCCCATCTTATGACATGTTCAAAGCTAGTGAGTTGAAGAACATTCTGTTGTGATCCACAGGGTTTTCATTGGCTGATACTTGCAAGCAGGTCACCAGGCCTTTCTTCCTGACCTGTCTTGGTCTGGAAGCTCCACTGAAACCTGCCCACCAGGGACAACCTTTCTGGGTATGTGAAATACTGGCAGCATGGCTTCTAGCATCATAGCAACACACAAGCCACCACATTACAACAAAATGACAGCCAGGTGGTAGACGATCACTGCAGGAGGGACAATTTTCTCTCTTCCTCTACATTTTTGTGAAAGCCAATAAAAACAGGAACTTCGGGAGGTGCAGGCACATCATTTCTGCTCTTGTGTCCACTCAGTCTTCTGCCATGGCGAAGTCTTATCCAGTTGTAAGTTCAGGTTAAAGCACAGAGCGTGGGTAGCTCAGTTTCTCTGGACCACTCTCTCTCTTGACCAGCCTGTCCTCAGAAGCAGGTTGCTTTCTTCCTCCCCTCTATGTGATAACTTCACCTGGGTGGTCATGGATGGGTATACTTAATTTAGGTAGAACCTGGTTTTGTTCACAAATTTTGAGTAGTAGTTTCCAATCAAGACTCACTGGGGCAAGAAAAAGTTTTGTTCCCTGTCTGTTTTGTGTATATATTTATCAATTGCTTCAGGACCTAAAGGGAATACATCCATTGTTTCATTCCTTATTGTCTTAAGAATGCTGCAGAAATTACCACAAAGCCTCCGCGGCCTACAACCAGAGGGGTTTGTTGTTCATGTGTCTGGGATCAGCTGCAGTGGGCTAGGTGATTCTGTTGATCTTGGCTGGGCTCACTCACGTGTCTGGCAGTTAGTGGGCTGGTGGCTGATCCAGAGTGACTTTGATTGGGGCAACTTTTAAGACTTGGCTGTCCTACGTGTGCCTCATCTTCCACAGGCTAGCACAGGCATGCCCTCACAGTGACGGCGGAGGTGCGAGAGAGAAAGCCCAGTTGTGCAAGGCCTCCTGAGGTTTAGATCAGGCACATCGTCACTTCCTTCATTCTCTTGATCACACCAAGTCATAATGAGGGAGAAGCCGGACTGAACACCACCCGTGCTCTGTTCGCCCCCCGCCTCATTCCGGGAAATTCGCCCCTTGCTGCCCCAGCACTAAATATACACTGCCCCTTGCTACGCTCACCACCAAGCTACTTCCCCTTGTTGCACTCGGCACTCAGCCCCCTTGCTGCACTCAGCACTCAAAGTATACCCTGCTGCACCCGACCCAGAAGACCCCAACCCATAAAAGCCTGCTTAACTTCCCCTTCGGGGCCAGTTGTTGGAGGTTTGTGAGCCTCCGCTGGCCTGCTAGCGGTTACTATAATAAACGGCTGCTTCTTCTCTCCTTGGGTGTCAGTTGATTTCCTATAACAATAACACCTGTCTGGATTCAACTGGTGGGAAATAGACTCACTCTCTTTAGGAAGAGAAACTGCAAAGGGCATGGATACGGGAGAGGTCAAGTTCTGGGAGAATGGGCATGGCTGTTATCTCAGAAACACAATCACTTTCACCACCAGCATTAACTCCAGCATCATTCATACTGTCCCTTCTATGTTCACCTCCATCACGGAAACTTACGTCCATGCGACAGTTATCTTACAACACACTTAGTTCTTCTGTTATACTGGATGTGAGCGTGTCTTGCAAACTCTGAAGTAGAGGATGAATTACTTCCTGGAGGGAGGAAGGGAATGTGTCACTTCCATTTTATACAAGAAGCGACAGAAATCTAGAGACGGCCACAGATTGGGCCAAGGTCGCCCGGTTGGGCTTAGGAAGGACCAGGCTCTTTCCCCTACCCCGCTACTGAGGGTCGCTTGTGCATTTCTCCCAGCGTCCGCCAGAGTGTCAGTGGGCCTTTTGCTTTTTCTCAATTCTCAAAGCCTTTTTCTTGCAAAGACTTCCGGGATTTGGACTGCTCGGCTCCCTTGGATCTGGGAGGCTGCTTGCCTCACTCCTAAAGCTTAATTAAAATGAAGATGAAGTGCTCTCCATGACGGGTCACGCTCCATGGCAGTCGCTGTGCCAAGGACCCCGGCGGGGCCTCTGATGTTGAGAATTCTTCTCCAGCTTCTGCTCTGGCAGCAGCTTCCACCAGGAGCCTCATTATAATTCTTTTGGTAATTAAAACAACAGATGTTATAATTAAAAGGCTCCTCATTAAATCACAAATAACTGAAGCTTGAGGTGGATCCTCGCTGAATGGTGTCATCAAGTCACCTTTGGAGGAAATAAAAGCATGTGAAAAGGGAGGTCTCACCCCAGCTCATTGCTGCAGGAGGCTGCCTGTTTGGGGTGTTGCTCAGATGCTGACGGCCACACGGAGGAAGCCCTCCAGAGGGCCTGGGACTTGAGCGGGAGAGCGGAGGAACCCTGAGGACTCCACGGGGCTGGGATGGAGGAGATGGTCTAGCAGGCAGTGGGATACCTATCTTGTTCCTTCTTTACTTGGGGAAGCAGGCACATGGGGGGTTCCCAAGACCAGTGACACACTGAGATCTTGGCACTGCAGAGAAATAGTAGCCAGACCAGAGGTCACGATACCTGGTTCTCATCCTGGCTGGGCTACTTGTTCCCGTGATATATCTGAACAGACCCCTTCCCTCCTGTGAGTCACGGTTCCTGTGTGTGGGAAGTGGACAGAATGCCGTCTAACCTGAACCTGTGGGGGCATGAGGTATTTGTCAGGCCTCTGGCTCAAGGTCTGGGATGCAGGGCACCTGAGAATATGAACCCGCTGGGCTGCAGGGACCTGTTTCTAAGAGGCACATCACTAAGGAACTGCTTGAGCACAGCTGAGGACGACAGACCTCTGCTGAATGCCCACTTGGGGATTTGTTACAGTAGCAGTCTTAGGGAGGGATTTCTCAGGGGCACATCTATTTGTACGTGTGCGTTGGGGCTGCTGTGGGGAAACTAGCCAGCTGCAGTCAAGCCAACTCTGACTCATGTTGCTGCTGAGCTGATTCTAACTCATGGTGACCCCGTGTGTGTTACAGTAGAACTGTACTCAGTAGAGTTTTCAGTGGTTGATTTTTTGGAAGTAGATCACCAAGCCTTTCTTCTGGGTAGGGCTTCAGCCTCCAACCTTATAGGTAGCAGCCAAGCATGTTAACTGTTTATACTACCTAGGAGCTCAGTGGCAGGAGGGGGCTGTTACTGTTGGAATCAAGCCCTCACAGAGGGTAATGCCACTGTAATGAGTTGAACTGTGTCCTCCCAAAAACTGTGTGTATCTACTTGTCTGGGCCAGAATTCCCAGTGTTATATGATTGTTTACCGTTTTGCTGTTTAATGGAATTTTTCAATGCATTGTACATCCATTGGTGGTATTTCTGTTGTAGCAGCCCTAGATGACAAAGACAGCCACTGACTTCATGCCTTGACACCCTCTTCCTTCCCACGGGGTGTATCATTCAGCAGGAGAGAACAATAAACAGTACAGGGCATAATAACATGTTTTTAAGGAAAGACCTTGACCTCAGACCCTCACTGTGGTAGAAGAGATGGTACAGCTCTACCAGTCAGTTGAACTTGGTTTCTGATTCCTCCTGCCTCTCTTTAGCTTTGTATCCATAGGCAACTGGTTCTTTTCCTTAGCCTGTTTCCTCAACTGTAAACTGAAGGTAATGTTGACTCTGTACAAGTGCTTTGAGTATTATGTGATATCATAGTGAAAGCAGATGCTTCAATAGTACTTACTACATGCCAGGAACATTCTAGAACTTTACCCACATGAATTCCTTTAATCCTCAGAACCTAGTGGGGCAGGAAGCATTGCTATCTGTATTTTACTGATAATGAAATAAAGATACAGAACGGTTAAGTAACTTTTCAAGGTCACATCACTAGTAACTGATAGAAGTTGGGCCCAATCCGTGGCTTCTCTATAGTCTGTACTATTAGTCCCTACACTACAGGGCCACTTACATAGCAGTTGCTTGATAAAGGACAGTCATTTTTCCTTCCCTCAGGATAATGAAAGCTGTTTACCAAGGTGATCGTCTGAATAATGACCCCTCCCCAAGGATGTCTGCTTTCTCGTCCCTGAAACCCGTGAATGTTAGCTTACATGGTAAAAGGGACTTTGGGGGTGAGATTACATTAAAGCTATTGAGATGGGAAGATTATCCTTGCTTATTCATAACCACAAATAACCCCTTGCCATCAAGATGATTCCAAGTCATGGTGACCCCATGTGTTACAGAGTAAAACTGCTCGATAGAGTTTTCTTGACAATCGTCTTTATGGAAGCAGCTAGCCAGGCCTTTTCTTCTATGGTACTGCTTGGGTGGGTTCCAACAGCCAGCCTTGAGGTTAGTAGAAACATAAATTGTTGCAACCATCCAGGAATCCTAACACAATCATAAGGGTCTTTAAAAGAGGGAGGCAAGAAGGATGGAGTTGCCATGGAGTTGCCCCCAACTCATGGTAATCTCATGAGTATCAGAGTAGAACTGTGCTCCATCAGGTTTTCAAAGGCTGACTTCTCGAAAATAGATCACCAGGGCTTTCTTCTGAGTCACCTCTAGGTAGACTCAAACTTCTAATTTTTTGTTAGCAGCTGTGCACTTAACCATTTGTGGCACCCGGAGATGCCAGTAGGATTCAAGTGAGTAGTAAGAGATGAGGTGATGGGAACTTGAAGTTGGAGTGACATGAGGAAAAGACAATGAACCAAGGCTTGCTGGTGGCCTTGAGAAGCCACAAAAGGCAAGACTGCAGATTCTCCCCTTGAGGCTCCAGAAGGATTACAGCTCTTCTGATATCTTTAAATTAGGACTCCTGACCTCCAGAATGTGAGAGAATAAAGTTACATTGCTTTCAGCTGCTAAGTTTGTGGTAATTGAACAGCCACTGTTGTGCTCTGACACTCCTGGGGTTATCATGAGTTGGGGTCAACTCCATGGCAACTCCATCCTCCTGCTTCCCTCTTGTAAGGACCGTTATGATTGTTCGACTACTAAACTCAAGGCTATCCAGCAGTACCAGGAAGAATAGCCATAGGAAAGTCCTATAGCCCATGTTACTGATTATATATTCAAAACAAAACAAGCCACCTCTTTCTCCACTCTTCGTTTGTAACCTTTGTCCCTGCCTCATCCCCCCATCAGTGATAGTTCATATTGCTCAGACAAAGCTGGCTATGGACTCCAGAGCTCATGTGCTACAGCCTGACACCATGAGCATCCCTGTCTCACCAACCCAGACCTGGCAGTCATGAGTAGAGGCTCCTGTCAGTGTCTTGTTCTTCCCAGAAAGTCTGAGAACCAGAGGTAAGTCTTGTGGTCTTGCCCAGATTACTCACATGCCCATTCATTCATGGGCACACACTTCACTGAGGATGCAGCCCAGAGATGGAAAAGATGCATACTGTACCCTTTTGGCTTTTTGATGAGGGATAGGACGCATGCACTGTGATCCCAACACTGATGCAGATGTTGACTCTCTCTGTGGCCTAGCCCCCACCCTCTCTGTGTCTCATTTATACCATCACAAGAGGAGGATGCTTCAAGCTTTCTAGAGCTTTGCCAGCTCTGACTGGTAAGGAGATGCGGGTCCTCCCATGTGGTGGAACCCTGTGTGTTGTCTCCAGGCCGCTATAGGCATTCCGGGGGGCCCAGAGTCTTTTCCCTGCTGAGATGTCCTGGGAAACTTTGGAGAAGAACTCAGGCTAGCCCTTGAGACAGACACTGACCTAGGAATGGGTTCCATGCTGAGGAATCCTCTCAGTCAAGGGAGAGGTCTGGGGCAGTGGGCAGAATAGGAGGGGTGAGATCATCTGGGCAGGAGTCTGCAGAAGGATTTGATCAAGCAAGTGGGGGGCCAGACCCTGGTGGGGCCATGCAGGAGTCCTGTAGAAGTGCTTCTATGTGGCTTAGTGGGTGTCACTAAGTCTCCCAGGCCCTGCCCAGCACCAGTTTTGAGAGCCTCCTTGGCCATCTCTGAGGCCCACCTCAAGGTGGTCCAGGCCTACATAACCAGGTGGTCAAGTTCAGAGGGGCCAATGCTCCTCCTTGGCCAGGCCAGAATACTCATCCTACTAGCTCAGTGCAACACCAGGTACATCAGAAGCAGGAGAAATGCGAAGGAAGCCAAGGCCGTGCCACCAGACATTAAGGCAGGGAGTGAGTGAGTGGGAATATGTCAGAGACCTCTCGTCATTTTTGCTCACTCCTACTTCTCCAGGCTGGAAGTATGCCAAGCACACTTTAAACACTCAATAAACATTGGTTGGTTGGATGGCTGGATGGATGACTGGCTAGCTGGCTGGCTGGCTGGGTGGATGTGGTGATGGATAGGCCAGAGGCTATCATTTAAAAAGTACCTTCTACGAGCTGGACACTACATACTTCTTTTGTCTGTTCCTCACAGCAAGAGACCTTGTGTGTATGGTAAAGTTAATGTAAAAAAAGTATTAGTCTCATTTTACAGGCATAAGAGTGCAGTTAATTGACTTGCATCAGTTCATACCTAGAGTGATGGCATGAGGATTTGAAGCCTGCTATGAACGTCTCCAAGTTTTATGTTTTGATCCTATGTTCTCATAAACATCTCATGTTCTTCCACCATGCCACGCAGCATTTCCAGGACCAGAGTTGAGCTCAGTTCACTGTCCCTGTTTAGATGAATTCTGACCTTCAGTACATCTCCCCAAGATGAAGCTACCCAATATTACTATGTCCTCCTTTCCAGGTCCTTTGGAGCATGAGCTCCAGGAATACCGAGATGACCATGGTTGTACCTTTACTGGAAGAGTCTATGGCCTGGTGGCCGACGGGAGCGTTGGGCTGGAGGAGGTTCAGAGCCCAGGGGGAGACTAATTCTGTCTGGCAGAGCTCAGAGAAGAACTCCGCAAGACTGCAGTATTTGAGCCGAATTTTGAAGGCAATATAGGAGCCAGACAGATAAAAGAAAGAGGAGAATGAGCATTCCAGGTAGAAGGAAGAGTGTTTGCAAAGTCAGAGAGGCATGAAGAAAAGTTAAAATTACAGATTGTTTGCTGGTAGCAGTGATGGTGTGGAACTGCTGGGACAGAAAATGAGGCAGAAAGGGAAGGCTGAGGCCAAGCTACAAAGGGCCAGGAAGTGAGGATACAATAGCATGAGCACTGAGGAGCCATCAGAGTTTCACTGGGGTGTCATGAGGGCCAGGGTATGCCTTGCTCAGATGTGTGGATAAGAAATCTCATTATGACAATGTGTGAAGATTGCAGGAGGCTGGGAGACCTGATTGTGTGTCTGGGTGATTCTAGTCGTGCTTCTTGTTGTTAAGTGCGATCGAGTGGGTTCCAACTCATAGTGACCACATGTACAACAGAACGAGACACTGCCTGGTCCTGTGCCATGGCCACGATCGTTTTTATGCCTAAACCCATCATCATAGCCACTACCAATCCACCTCATCGAGGGTCTTCCTCTTTTTCACTGACCCTCTGTCCTACCAAGCATGGTATCCTTCTCCAGGGACTGATCCCTCCTGACAACATGTCCAAAGCATGTAGGATGCAGTCTCATCTTTGCTTCCATGGATGCAGATGTTGACTCTAGCTATGCTTGCAAATTATAATACAATATTACTTAGCAGATTGGGATGAAAATGTTCCTTAGAGAGCATCCCCAACTCAGAGGTTATGTAGATGATGATCCCAAAGCCTAGAGAGGGGTAGAAACCGGTTCAAGTTCACACAGCAATTCACTCACTGCCCAGGACCGGAAGCAGCAGCTGGGGAGAGGTAGGCACGCTTTCCCTTTGTCTGTTGTGACTCTTAGGTGTTGAGCAAGCAACCGAGTCACAAATTGCAGTTTCTTAGCACGTTTGGGAGGTTTTTGTAAAGTGATGCTTGTAATAAATTTTCCCCCTTGAGGGCAATGAAGTATAAAAGGAAGGGGCAAGTGCTTGACAAGGGCTCTGATAAAAGCCAAATACAGACATTTTCAACAATAACGGCTGCTGGTGCCACTGAGAAGTGAGTTACACAGAATGCAAAGCTCTAGGCTTAGCTGGCAAGAACAGGAATATAGGGCAACTGAGGCAGAGGCTGAATGAACCAGAGGCAGGGAAGAAGCTTGTGGCTGCTGGTCTCCTCTCTCTCCTCCTGAAGGAGAAACTCTGTGCTTCGCACCCAAGCTTCTTCCTTCACGTCTGTGCTGCAAATCTCCCTCATTTACAGCTGAAACTCCAAATAGCCACCTAAATCTTCCTCTAGTCTCCAGGTCTACCCCCTTGAGTATCACCCAGCTATCACCTCCTCTGCGAAGTCTTCTTGGATTGCACCAGTCAACAACGGTGTCCCCGGTCTGAGCTCCACAGCCTTTTCAGGCTCTCTAAAGGATGGAGTTTCTGTCCTGTCACACTGAGCTATGGCCTCTGGACATGCCACTGTCCACCATCCCTCTGGGGTCAGAGCTGAGAAACAGATACCGTCTCACAGCCCAGACTCCTATGGACTGACTCTCCCCCAGAAATGAAGCTTGTAATACAGGTAAACTGAAGCTCTGACGGACGCATCCACACAGGCGGCTGAGGGCAGTTCCGCACTTGGATTCATTTCTGTAAATACATAGCCTGTCTCCAAGTTTGCCCAGCTGCTCCAGGCCACCTTGTGTGGTTCCTGCTTTGGCAATGTCCGTTTGTCCTTCCAGGTTGACTGTGAGCTCCAGGAGAAGAGGGCCAGTGGTGTCTCCCTTCATACTTCTGCTGCTTCTTCTTCGAAGATCTGTTCACATGGAGTGCTCTGGGGAAACCAGACTGATTACTGAAGGGAAGTTTCTGAGCTGATTCTTTCATGGATCTTAGTTCCCTACCTATGAAGAATTGGTCTTCAAAACTTCCAAGTTTGCCTGAAGAATTAATGCATAAGAGACTGTCCCCCGGATTGTTCTAGAAGTAACATCTGCCAGCAATTGACAAGGGGCCAGACATAGGTTCAGATAGGGTCAGAGCTTGGCTCCTTGTGGGTGGAAACATAAACGTGCAGTCACGTAGGCCTGAGTACTAGCAAGGAGGGCCCTGCGAGGGAGCTGCATCTGTCCACACTCAACAGGCACTGTGAGTGGCGAGGGGCAGTGGTTAACCAAAATATTGGGAGGTTCAAATCTGCCAGGTGCTCTTTGCAAACTCTATGGGGGAGTTCTACTCTGATCTATAGGGTTGCTATGAGTCTGAGTTGACTTGACAGCAGTGGGCTTGGTTTTTAATGACCTACTGAAAGTGGATCACCAAGCTTTTCTTCCAAGGGGCTACCAGGGTTTCCTCAAAAGGTCATAGCCATTGAAAGTTCTACAGAGCAGGTTCTACTCTGAAACATGTGGGGCTGCCGGGAGTTGCAATCAACTCCACAGTGAGTTAACTGATTAACTGACTTAGTTTGAAATCGTCAAATAATATATGAATACACTGTTACTATAAACATTCAATAATGTTTGAATAAAAATACAAGTATAGTTTTACTGTCTCCTACTGCGGACCTATGTTCCTCCTCAGAGTAAATGTTATCATCACTTAATGTCTTATCATTCCATCCCTTGTATCGACATGCATTTATGTGTACTTATGTATGCATATATTCAAACAAACTGTTTTATTTTGCATTTTTTTTACATAATGAGATCATACCAGCTGGGCCCTCTGCTCTCTCAACATGCTGCAATCAAAAGGTTGCTGAGCTGTGTTCTCATCTGAAGGCTAGACAGGGAGAAATTAGCTTCCAAGTCATCCAAGTTGCTGATGGAATTTATTTCTTTTTGAGGTGATAAAATTGATTGTGGTGATGGCTGCAACTTTCTATGAAAATACTAAAAAAATGTCCAATTGTATACTTTAGGTGAATTTTATGATATGTAGAATATATCTCAATACAGCTGTTTTTAAAAAGTATTGCCACTGATATTTGGATCTCCATCTGAATGACTTATATTTTTCCATCAGTTCATCAGACAGCAGTAATAGTCATCAATAATAAGCAAGATGTATCATTTTGCTTGTCAAAACAGCAAAAAATAAAACATGTAGCGAAATTGCAGTGAGATGGTCATTCCTATATATATGTGTACCACCTCAAATAGTTGTGTGTGTATACATATGTGTATATATATATATATATATATATATGTATATTTGTTAGGGGAATAAGTTGGTGCAAACATTCTGTCATATGATTTGGAAGTACAAATTGGAAACCTTAAAATGTTTATAATTTTTGTACTTGGTAATGTTACTTTAGGATTTGGATAAGAAAGTAATCTGAGATCCCAACAAAGATTTATTTGCAAAGATTAATCCCAGCATGATGAATAAGAGGAAATGTGGAGAAGCAGAACCTAAGTGCTCCGCAGGAAAATGATAAATTCAATTGTAGTACAGCCAACCCAAGAAATATTATGTAACCATTAAAATGACATTTGCAGTGATCAGTTAATGACAACCCAGTGCCGTTGAGTTGGATCCAACTCACGGTGACCCTAGAGGCCAGCATAGAACTGCTCCATAGAGTAGTCAAGGAGCTCCTGGTGGATTTGAACTGATGACTTTTGATAGAAACTATGATTATGAAATGATGTTAAGTGAGAAAAAAACTGAATAGGAAATCCTTGAGCATGTGACACCACTTACTAAAACATGGAGGGAAAAAGACTAGGTTGATTCCACGTGATGGTTACAAGCCCGTCTTTATCTCTTTTTTTGTTTTCCATGTTTTCTGTTGTAAACATGTATAACCCTGCCCCTCCAGACCCCCATTCAGCTACACAGGAAAAGAGAGACCACGTGCCATCCTCTTTCTGAGGATCTGTTATGTTTATTGCAGGGTCATAGTGTGAGTTGCAAGACATTCCTGTGAGAGTGTGTTTCCCTAGTCTTCAAAACAGGATGCTGACTTCCTGGTGTTTCTGCTGGTTGTGTCAAAGGTGCAATGGTGGCGGAAATGCTCTCTGGAGTGTTCTTTCTGCTCTCTGTTCCTGAAGCTTCTGCCAAGAACTCCTGCTAGGTCTTTGTGAAACATTTAACTCCGTGACCTCAGAGGACACTGGAATTGCTTTGTCCTCTTTGCACAGACATTGTACTCCTGATACATGTTGTCACAGCAGGGAAGGCTGGCTTTGACAGCTTGACCTGGACACATACCCATAGCACCTGCACGCTGAGCTTCAGCATTTTCCTCTATGAATGCACAAAGTTGTGCTGTTACTCTGCTTTGTGTTCTGATGATGAGACCCTTTTAACCAGGTAAATGACCCCTGTGTTCTGGCCTAGAGGACGAACAGGAAGGGACCTCAGAAGCAGGAAAGGACCAAGACCAGGAGTGCAGCAGCATCTAGTCAGCAGACACGGCAGACCTGAGACTGACGCACTGAGACGCTGGTGGCAAGCCAAAGAGAGGGAAGGCCTAAATCCCAGTGATCTTACCAGCAGGTACCAGCCTCTAAGTCCCATTCCTATCTGCTTCTGAGGACCCAGGAATTCTGGGAAGCCACACTGGGGGAAACAGTGCTGGGGGGTTGGGGGTGGGTGGACAGGGGACCTGGGAAAAGCCAGCACTGACCCACAGTGCCCATGGACCACATGCTTGTTATCAAGTATCCTTCAAAGATTAAAAATTAAAATATGTCCTCTTGTTTGAGACTGTAATTTTTACTGCCCACTAGACATCAAGTTCATTCTGACTCATGGTGACCTCGTGTGTGTCAGAAGAGAACTGTGCTCCACAGGACTTCTAATGGCTAATTTTTTCAGAAGTAGACCACCAGGCCTTTCTTCTGCAGTGCCTCTGTGAGGACTCAAACCTCCAGCCTGAGGTTAGCAGCTGAGTACGTCAATTCTCAAACATTTCTTGAAGCAGAAAAGTTAACTCATAGTGGCTGAGAGGGGAGGAAGTTGGTCAGAGTTTTGAAAGAATCCTCCTTCATTAGCAGCTGGGGAGTAGGGGCTAGACCACCAGAGCAGTATAAGGGGATGCCAAGTCACCCACACTGAACTGTGACACAGTCCACAGGTTCAAGTACAGTCTAGGAGCTTCATCTGGGGCTGACACTGGACTCAGCCTCAGGCCAGGCTGGGACTATGTCTATGGAAGGAGTGATGCCTTAATGTGAGCCCATTTTCAGAAATAAGTCTGTGACCAGGGTCAAAGCTTGGTCTGTGGCTGACCTCAGGATCGGGTCAAGACCAGAGCTCATCCTTACTTTGGGAGAACCTGCTGGCTCAGTAGACAAGGCCTGTTAGATTTAAGACTGCTCTGCTCTCACCTGGATCCTGTGACTTTGGAAACAGACCATTCTGAGAATCCGAGGACTTGGGAACTGTCTCCCGTGGGGCAGTGCCCTACCTGGTACAGTTCTTCCTGCCTCTTCCTTTCTTCCCACCCAGGCTTGCTCCTTCCACCCAGCCTTGCTTGCATGCCCTTGTCTCCTAATACGTGTTTTGTTAGGCTACAAAGGTGTGTATTGGGGGGAAGACCAGCAGGGAGGATGTCTGGTCCCACATTAACCTTAGTTGAGGAGGATTCTGACCTGTGGAAACAAGAGCAGTTCCATAGCCAGGGGCCCTGATTTGTAGCCCTGGTGTAGCAGTGGTTAAGTGTTCTACTGCTAGCTGAGAGATCAGCAGTTCAAATCCACCAGCGACTTCTTGGAAATCCTATGGGGCAGTTCTACTGTGTCCTATGGAGTTGCCTGAGCAGTTCTGCCAATCCAGCTTGTCTTCTGGTACCCAGAAGCCCGAATTCAAAACCAGATCAGCTCTCAACTTCTACAGAGGGCTCAGGACGCAAGCTAGGCCCATCCTGGTCAAGGGGCTGAGTACTTGGCAAAGTCAGTGAAACTCCAGTCTACTGAAGTTGGTTTTTGACGTTTGTTTATTTTATGTACCTTTACTTTTTTAAAATCATGCTTTAAGGGAAAATTTACAATTCAAGTCAGTTTATTCTACAAAAACATACACACACATTGTTATGTGATCCGTGATGTCCTCCATGAGTTGGAATTGACTCGATGGTAAGGGTTCTGGTGCTTGGAGGAAAGGCAACTTTGAGGGCCTGGGATGGCCAGGGGGAGACTTTCTGGAGGAGATGGGATTTACCCTGGCTGGTTAGATTCTGACAGGCTGTGAAAAATGCCCCAATGTTGTCAATAGAGGCCATAAAAAACTTGGCAAAACTACCAAAAGTCTTTTCTGGATGTTACTTTACTTCAGATACAATATTTTGATAGTTTCCTCTTAAGATGAATCAGAAACATATGCATTAATTTCTCCTTGAAAATATACACTTGTTTTACTTGGCAAAATGCAGCATGAGATTTGATGAATGCAACACAAGCGAAGAATTGTATGGGATCCAAGATGGGGAGGTCTCAGCATCTTGCGGCCTTTCCCTAGAAGCTGCTTATTCCTATCACATGTGGTTGGGGCCTGAGCAGTTCTACCAACCCAGCTTGTCTTCTGGTAGCCAGAAGCCCAAATCCAAAGCCAGGTCAGCTCTCAACTTCTACAGAGGGCTCAGGACACAAGCTAGGCCCATCCTGGTCAAGGGGCTAGGTACTTGGCAAAGTCAGTGAAACTCCAGTCTACTGAAGTTGGTTTTTGATGTTTATTTTATGTGCTTTTACTTTTTTTTAAATCGTGCTTTAAGGGAAAATCTACAATTCAAGTCAGTTTATCCTACAAAAACTTACACACACATTGTTACATGATCCTTGTTGTCTTCCATGCAGTGTGATACTACACTCTTCTCCACCCTAGATTTTCTATGTCCGTTCAACCAGCTTCCATCCTTTTTTGCCTTCTCGTCTCACCTCCAGAAAGGAGCCTCCTAGTTAGTCTTGTGTATTTACTTGAGCTAAGAAGCACACTCCTTACCAGTACCATTTTATGTCTTATAGTCCAGTCTAATCTTTGTCTCAAGGGATTGTTTCAGTTCTGGGCTAACAGAGAGTCTGGAGGCCATGTCTCCCAGGGACCCTCCAGTCTATCAGACCATCAAGTTTGGCCTTTTTATTAGAGTTTGAATTCTGCACCCCATTTTTCTCCTGCTCCATCAGGGACTCACTACTGTGTCCCCTGGCAGGGTGGTCACTGGTGGTAGCTGGGCGCCATCGAGTTCTTCAGGTCTCTTGTTGATGTAGTCTCTGGTTTAGGTGGCTCTGTCTGTCTTGAGGCCTCATATTTTTCTTATGTACTTGGTGGTCTTCATTCTCCCTTGCTCCAGGTGGGTTGGCACCAACTGATGCTTCTTAGATGGCTGCTTGCTAGCTTTCAAGACCCCAGATGCCACTCACCAAAGTAGGATGCAAATTAATAATAAACTTTGTTAGGCTAATTGATCAAGGTGTCCCCTGAAACCGTGGTCCCCAGACTCCTGCACCTGTTACTCTGTCCCTCAAAGTGTTTGATTTTCCTCAGGCAATGTCTTAATTTTGGGTTAGTTGAGTCATGCTGACTTCTCCTGTACTGTGTATTATCCTTCTCCTCACCTGAAATAATTCTTTGCTACTATTCAGTTAGTGAAAATCCTTCTCCCTACCTTCCCCTCCCCTCATAACCATCAAAGAATATTGTCTTCTGTGTTTAAAACTTTTCTTGAGTTCTTATAATAATGATCTCATACAATATTTTTTGTTTTTCTATCGACTCATTTCACTCAGTTTTATGCCTTCCAGATTCCTCTGTGTTATATGTTTCACAAATTCATCATTGTTCTTTGTCATTGCATAGTATTCCATTGTGTGAATATACCATAATTTGTTTATCCAGTCATCAATTGATGGGTGTCTAAGTTGATTCCATTTTTTGCTATTATGGACAGTCCTGCAATGAACACCGATGTGTGTATATATATTCGTGTGACAGCTCTTATTTCTTTAGGCTATATTGCAATGAGTGGGACTGCTAGATTGCATGGTATTTCTATGCCTAGCTTTTTAAGAAAGTGCCAAATCAATTTCCAAATTGGTTGTGTCATTTTATGTTCCCACCAGCAGTGTTTAAGTGTTGCAGCCTCTCCACAGTCTCTCCAGCGTTTTTTGTGTGTTTGGATTAATGCCAGCCTTGCGGGGGGGTGGGGGGGGGTGGTTAGTGTCTCATTATGGTTTTGATTTCCACTTCCCTAATGGATAATGATTACGGTATTTGCTCAGGTATCTGTTACCTCCCGGAATGCTTTCTTTGGTGAAGTGCCTATTCATATGCGTTTCCCATTTTTTAATTCGGTTACTTGTCTTTTTGTTGTTGAGGTTTCCCGGTATCTTGTATAGATTTTAGAGATAAGACACTGCTTGGATTCATTGTATTCAAAAACTTTTCCCAGTCTGTAGGTTCTTTTTCCTTGCTCTCTTCTTCTTCTTCTTTTTTTTTATTGTGATTATGTGAAAGATTACAATCCAAGTCAGTTTGCCACTTACAACCCAGAACACAAGCCTCTATGCCGCTGTGTCTGCTCTCCTTACCTATGACAGCACACTCCTCCTTGCTACCTTGTACTTCTGGTATCCATGCAACCAATACCACTTCTCTCCACTCTGCCTTCTCCCCTCTAAAGAGGAACCAGTTGGACAGCATCATATATATAAGCCAAGAAGTATACATACCACCTGCAACACTCTGTGTCCCATAGTCTAGTCCAATTTTTGAAGAGTTGGCTTCTGTACCACTTTCAGCTCTGGGCTAGCAGCAAGCCCAGAGGCCGTGTTTTCAGGGAACTATTCTAGTCACCTAGTGCTGTTCTAACACAAATGGATGGCTTTAAAAGAGGAATATTTATTCTTACACAGTCCAGTAGACTACAAGTCCAAATTCAAGGTGTCCACTCCAGGGGAAGTTTTCCCTCTGTCAACTCTGGGGGCAAGTCCTTGTGTTGCATCAGTCTTTGTTCAGTAAGCATCTTGGTGCAGAAACCCCAGGTCCGAAGGACATACTCTACTCTTAGTGCTGTTTTATTGATGGTGTGAGGTTCCCAGCTCTCTGCTTGCTTCCCTTTCCTTTTATCTCTTGTGACATAAAAAGATAAAGAGTTGTGCAAGCCACACTCCAGGGAAATTTCCTTTACACAGGAAAACCACAAAATAGAGGACAATCATAACATATTGGGAATCAGCCCAGCCAAATGGCTACACACATTTTGGGGGGACACAGTTCAGTCCATGACAGCAGACCCCCCAGTGGGTCAGACTATCAAGTCTGCTCTTTTAATAGAGTTCTAGATCTACACTCCCCTTTTTCTCATGTTTTGTTAGGGACTCTACATTGTGTTCAGGGCAGTCTTTGGTGGTGGCTGGGCATCATCTAGTTCCTCTGGTCTCAGGTTGTTGTCGTCTCCTAGACTTATGGACTCTTCTGTTTCCTGGGTTCAGGTTTTCCTCATGTCTTTGATGTTCTTGGTTTTCATGTGCTCCAGGTGGGTTAGGACCAACTGATGTTCCTTAGACGGTAGCTTGCTGGCTTGCCACTCACCAGCATGGGATAGAGAACAACTTCTTAGAAAAATCTAGTTATGCCACTTGGTGTTGATATCCCCTGAAACTGTGGTCCCCAGGCCCCTGTCCCTATGACTCTACATTTAAAATTTGAGGTTATATTTAGAAAACCTTTTTCTTCTTTTTCTTCAGATGAGCACGAGTGTTTGAGTTTAGGAGTTCCCAGTTATCTATTTATTCTCCTGGAGCTTGTGGACTGTTAATAATATTTTGTATTCTGCTTATGCCATGTATTTGCATTGTCCCTTTTTTTTCTCTATGATTTTTATAATTTTAGATTTGGTATTTAGGTCTTTGATCCATGTCAAGTTAGTTTTGGGGCATGGTGAGGTATGGATCTTCTTTCTTTTTTTTTTTTCTTTGCTGATATATGTCCAGTTATACTAACCTGTTTGTTAAAGAGACCGTCTTGTTCTCAATTAACTTTTTTTATTAAAAAAAATACTTTTTTTATTATGGTTGAGTGAAAATGTACAATCCCATATAAATTTGGCAGTTTAATGAGCTCCCACCGCTCTCCCTGCCCACTGAAAGCTCACTCCTCCTCTCCCTTCTATACATGTCATATCCTCCTAATGATCTCCTATCCCCTCCTCTCCACCCTCTCCCCCACCTCCAGCAAGAGGTCAGCAGGATGACATCCTATAGATGCATGAAACCACTGAGTGCACACACGATATGGTCATTCTGCATCACCAAGCCCAATCCACTCCTGTCCAAAGAGTTGACCTCCATTATGATTTATGGACAGGGGCAGCATCGGGCCAGGGGCCATGCTTTCATGGGAACGCTGAGGGCCCTGGACCATCAATTGTGGTCTTTTAGTAGAGATCTCAGAGTGCACCTCTTTTTATTCTCATCTTACCAGTGAGACCAACTTTGTGAGTCCCATCACGGCTATCACAGGTGGTGGCCAGGCACCATCCAGTTCTTCTGGTCACATGTCGGTGTAGTCACCCACTCATGTGGGTCTCTCCGTCTTTTGGGTTCTCTTTTACTCATGTTGTTTTGGTCCTTGGTGATCATTCTTTCCTGCTGAGTTGGGGCCACTTGGTGTACCTCAGATGGCAGCTTGGCAGCTTTTAAGACCCCAGACATCACTCACCAATGTGGGGTGTAGAAGAGTCTCTTAGCAAACTGCTAGTCATGTCAATTGGCTTTGATGTCCCCTGAGAGCATGGTTCCTGGCCTCCCACCCCAGCCACTCTGTCCCTGCAATATTGGGTTAAGATGGGAAGAGTAATCATGTTATATTGAAGTCTAGTTAAAACTGATCTTCTTTCTAATATGAACTCTCACAGATTTCACCCAACCAAATTTCTATCAACTATTTAGTCTATGATCCGACTCGACGGCACTTGGCTTTTGGCTATTTAGTCTATACCTCCCTTGACCCCTCATCCCTACCCTTGCAGCCATCAAAGAGTCTTTACTTCTATGCATGAGTCTGTTTTCAAGTTCTTTTTGTAAGGGGTCACATACATACAATATTTGTCCCCCAATTAACAGTTTTTGAGTCTTTGTCAAATACCAACTGCTCATCGAAAAGCCAAAACTAAACCCACCACTGTTGAGTCAATTCTGACTCACAGCAATCCTACAGATCAGAATAGAACTGCTGTTCACAGGTGGATGACTTTATGTCTAGATTCTCAATTCTGTTTCATCAGTCTATGTATTTGTTGTACCAGCACCAAGTTGTTTTGACTACTGTGGCAGTTTAATGTGCTCTAGTGTCGGGTAGCACAAGGCCTTCCACTTTGTTCTTCTTGAGTAATGTTTTTGCTTATCCAGGGCCTCTTCCCTTTCCTTATGAAGTCGGTGATTTGTTTCTCCATCTCATTAGAAGATGGGATTGAAATTTAGTTCATAACTTCATTGTGTCAGTAGATCACTTTGGGTAGAACAGACATTTTCACAATATTGAATCTTCCTACCGTGAATGAGGTATGTTTCTTCACTTACTTAGATCTCTTTTAGTTCCATGTAGTAGTGTCTTATAGTTTTCTAGATCTTTTATGTCTCTGGTTAGATTTATTCTTAAGTATTTTTTCATCTTGGGGCTACTGTAAATGGTATTGATTTGATGATTTCCTCATCAATGTTCTCTGTTGGTATAGATGAATCTAAATGATTTTTGTATGCTTGCCTTGTATCCTGATACTTTGCTGAACTTTTCTATTGGTTCCAGTAGTTTCTGTTTGTAGATTATTTAGAGATTTCTGTGTATAAGTTCATATCATCTGCAAACAGAGGTACTTTTACTTCTTTCTTACCAATGTGGGTACCCTTTATCTCTTCTAGCCTCTGGCTAGATCCTCCAGCAACATGTGAGGGGGCTACATTGGACTGTAAAGACCAGGTTGCAAAGGTCATTGGGGAATATGATGGAGGATGGAGTTCCTGCTTCCAGGAGCACTCTCACCTATCCAGTTGGATGCCCTATAGAAAAAAAAAAAGGAAACCACCTAGATACCCTTTGTTTTCCCTATTAAGCCACCAAAAGAGCTTCTCTACACGTAATAAATTCCACTGGGATCGGTGTCCCATCCTGGGACCAACTTGTATGTTATAGCTTGTCGTCTTATAATCACTGATGTGAGCCTTAGTCACTGCAGGAATATCTAAATGCTTGCATCAAATGTTAATGACACTGGAGAAAAATGCAGAGAAAGGCAATGGGCTAATACAGGGGAGAGTAGAGGCTTAGGAGTCAGGAGAGCTGAGTCTTGTGCTGACAAATCCAAGATTAGCAGGTCAGAGATCAGGGCTCTTGCTCACAGACTGTGAAGATCTACAGAAGATTGTCAGTGAAGCTGTTAGCTCAAGTCTGGAGATCAGATGAGCAGGAAGCAACTGTAGGATCCAGAGCCTGCAAAAAGCCAGGTCTGCTTCTATTTGGACACAGTCTACACAACCAAGGAAACTCCCTTTCAACTAATTGGCTACTTACAGTAGATCCCATCATGGGATTGATTACATGTAAACACTGAGAATCATAGCCCAGCCAAGTTGATACAGAATCTTAACCATCACAAGTTGCTTCTATTTTCTTGGCAAATTAGAAAACAAGGTTATCAACCACTGAGGAGAGGCTGGTCAAAGTGTTCTTTCTGTAACAATCTCCAAGACAAGATCCAGGCCTACAGCTTCCTAGACACTGAATGTAAAAGTCCTCAGCAAAAATGCAGGGCATCCCACCTCTTGGCCATCAGCCTATAACATGCTTGGAATAGGATCTGGTGCATAAATCATTTGCTATATAGTTGACTTTGAGTCATGGTGATCCCATGTGTTTCTGAGTAGAACAATGCTCCCTGGGATTTTCATGGCTGATTTTTGGAAAAAGGTTGCCAGGTCTTTCTTCCAAGTTGCCTCTGATTGAACTAGAACTGCCAGCCTTTTGATAGCAGCTGAGTACATTAACGTTTGTAACATCAGGAACTCCTCCTAGTCTGTACCTAAGTGTTACCTAGGTATTATTTGTGGCTGTTGTTGCTGTTGCTGTTGCTACTACTACTCTCTAGACATCCTTTAGCCAGATATGGTCAAGCTGTGGGGAGCGACGGTGGTGGACTGGTAGGTGTAGGGCACAGCAGCAGGGCCAGGCTAGGGGGCCACTAACCAGACTCTTCCTAGCAGCAGCTTGGAAGTCCTGGTCGAAGTCCCACACTCACACTGGCAGTCCCAGAGAGTTTAGAGGCCATCCATACAAGTCAAGTTTTATGAACAGGGAAACTGAGGCCCCAAAAGAGGAAAGGATTCATCTTACACATCACAAAGAGTCTGGCAGAGCCAGAATGGAACCCAGAATCCTGACTCCTCCAGCCCGAGACTGTTCTTACCACTCTACACTGCCTTTTTTTCTGTACATAAATCTTGTTGTCGCAGAGCTTCCTTGACATTTAGCTTTTGCGACTCGACGGCACTTGGCTGGCTTTGATTGATAACTATGGTCATTTCAGTCTGAACCATAGGAGCTCCCCTAGAAGTTCTGGCTCTTTTATTCCTTAAGGGATACAAACACAATTTAAGAACCGGCTGTCTACTAAGTATGGAGTATTCTAAAATAAATGAGGCACAGTCAGTCCTTGCCTGACAGGAGCTGAAAGAGCAGCACCAGGGACAGGCATGCAAATGGTTAGCAAATGAATAAATTGCAGCACCCAGTAAGAAGGTGGAAACAGGAGCACATCTGGGTGTGGCAGAACCCCAGGGTGGGAGTGAGCATGTGGTCTGTGTGCCTGGGGGAGTCTGTCCAGACAGTGCCACCTGGGTCTCCAGAGATAAACAGAGCTTTGCTGGGGAGGGCAAAGCAAAAACAGGAAGGGCTTTGGAGACAGAAACAACGTATGACAGAAGACACAAAGATGGGAAAGGGTGAACATGCTAGGCAGTGAACAGGAGAATACTCGACTCTGAAAGAGACCACTTGTACCAGAGATGCAACTGCAAGGCTGGCTGGAGCAGGAGTGGGTAAAGACCCAGACATCTGTAGCTAATGCTCTGCACTACTACTTGTTAGGTCTGTGGCCTCAAGCAAGTTACTTAAGCCCATAGTGCCTCAGTTTCCCTGGCTATAAAATGGGAATAACAGCCGCATCTTCACAGTGCTATCTTTAGAATTAAAAAACACACGAGAAGTACTAAGTGCGAGGCTGATGCATAGTAAACATTCAATCAATTATAGTTGTCATTTGTGTTATTATCAAGGAGGCCTTTATGTGGGACCTCTTCATAGGCCAAGAGGAGCCAGAAAGCACTAGGTAGGCATGTCTGAAGGGCAGAGAACCTAAAATGCAAAACCAGACCCGTGGAGTCACAATGGATCTCAGAGGAACTGAGTCACAATCATAGCTGACTAAAGAGAACAGGGCCTCCCAGGGTGGGGAGCGTCCCATCACAGGCAAACGATGAGCAGTCTCTCAGCACCATCTGTGATCAAGTCATTTCAAATCATAGCAACCTCATGTGTGTCACAATAGAATTGCGCTCCACAGGACTGTCAAAGCCTGACTTTTTGGAAGTAGACCACCAGGCCTTTCTTCAGAGGCACCTCTTGCTGGATTTGAACTACGAACCTTTTGGGTAGTAGTCAGGTGTGTTAACTATTTGCACCCTCTAGGGACTCTAGTCATTTGGTAAAAATGTGGAATGTGAGTGTGTGTCTATGTGGGTTGTGTCTATGTGTATATATGCATGCATATGTCAGTGTATGTGGGGTGTGGGTATATGGGTGTGTGGGTGTGTGGGTGTGTGGGTATGTGCACGTGTGCATGAGTTTCCTTCCATGAACTGCGGCTGCACTGGCCCCTCCATTCCTGAGCATCCATTGTTCAATTTCTAAGCCCCAGTGCTGAAGGGCTAGGTTAAACTAAGTTTCCGGATTTATCACAACCTCACCCAATAGCCATGCTCCTGGCGGTGTCACAAGGGTTGCAAATCTTCCCTGGGTAATCCACAGTGCAAGCTAACTGAGGGGCAGGTGTTAATTAAAGCACAGATTAGCTGTCAGTCATGGCTATCAGTGCCAAAGCTTAGAATTGCTTAATAAGAGGGTTTGTTACACTGTTTTGCCTAGAGAAGGCAATATTGATCAGAAATCCCTGGCCTGGAACTAATTGAATATTCACCCCCAAATTGCACTGCCTGATTACTTCTGAGGGCATCTCTTTCATTGTTACTTGGGAAATTGCAAATGGTTTGGGGCACAGTGAAAGAGAGAGAGAAAGGAGGGAGGCACCAGAGGCGGGAGGGAGAAAGAGGCAGAAAACCAGACGGAGAGTGAGGCAAGGACAGAAATGGAGGCCTTTAGCCTGAAAAATCAGATATGACAAGCCAGATAAGGCCCTCATCTTGAAACTACTTCTTATTCCTTGGAGAGAACTTTCCTTGTTGTCCAAGTTTACCAGGAAGTGTTTGCAGTACTGAAATTTTAATGAAGGAAGCTTTCACTATGTTAACCTTGGGAATAAACTAATATGAATTCATTCTTCTCTCCTCTCTCCCTCCCTACCCATCACAGCTGCAAGCACTATTCTAAAGGGCTCTCAACGATGTTTGGAGAATTTTGCACTTCCCAGAGAGGGTGTGGGATCTTGGGGATGTCTGTGAGAGCTGAGAAAGGAAGAAATGTAACCTGGGGGCCTAAGGGCTCTGCAGTTCTCAGCTCTCTGGGACTGTAAGCCTGTTCCTGATTGCCCAGAAGGCACTGGGAGGCCAGTATTTCTCCCTGACCACAGACTGATGCTTGCTGCATCCACACCTCAACATAGACATGGCTGGACACAGGCTTAGCCTTGAGGCATCACATCTTTTGTCTCATACACCCCAGTATATATGCCCTGATGTTCAGGTTAGTAGTAGAGTGAAGGGATTAGAAAAGCAATAGAGGATACACAAGCTGGGGTAACACAGCACACCAAAGTGCTCAGAGGCAAGAGACACAAGCTGTACCTGACTGTCAGCTTCAAAGATGAATGTGAGAGCTACTGGCAGAGAATAGGGGAGAAGATTTTCCAAGAAAAAGTGAAAAGTCAAGGGCACAAGAAATGGTGCCATTCATGTGTTCAGGAGATACCGAGGATCTTGATAGGGTGTAAGAATTTAGCAAAGTTAAGAGTACAAGAAATGGTGGAGTATGTTCAGGAGGTATCAAGGATCTTAACAGGGTTCAAGAAGCTTTCAAAATCAAATATAGCCTATAATAGTAGGAGATTCAACATATGACTCTTAGTAAAGTACAGAACATCTAGAAAGAAGCTCAACAATGATATAAAGGTCAAAAGGCCATAATCAACCATATATATGACATTCCACTCAAAAGAAGCAAAGTATGCATTCTTTTCCAATGCACATGGAACATTTTCCAGAGGAGATTGCATCTTAGGCCACAAACAAACCCTCAACAAAATCCAAAAATACTGAGATAATACTGAGTATCTTCTCTCATCACAAAGCCATCAAAGTAGAAATTAACAACAGAAAAAGGGGAAAATATCAAATACATGGAAACCAAATAATACTCTGTTTAAAAACCACAGAATAAAAGAATAAATCAAAGATGGAATAAAAAAATCTCCCAGAATAAAATGAGAATAAAAATACAACCCATCAAAGCCTGTGGGACACAGCAAAGGCTGTTGCTGTGGATTGAATTGTGTCCCCCCAAAAAATACGTGTAGCCACGTGGCTGGGCCATGATTCCCAGTATCTTGTGACTGTCCTCCATTATGTGGTTTTCCTATGCTGTATGTTAAAGGATTAGGGTGAGACTGTAAATCCCTTCATAGGATCACCTCCCTGCTCCACTGTAAAGGGAGTTTCCTTGGAGTATGGCTTGTCCCACCCTTAATCCTTTCATCCTGCAAGAGATAAAAGGGAAGGGAAGCAGGCTGAGAGTTGGGAACCTTGTACCATCAAGAAAGCAGCACTGGGAGAAAAGCATGTCCTTCAGACCTGAGGTTCCTGTGCCAAAATGCTCCCTGGACAAAGACTGATGCAATAGCGGACTTTCCTCAGGTGCCAGTAAGGGGAAAGTCTTCCCCTGGAGTGGACATCCTGAATTTGGACTAGTAGCCTACCAGACTGTGTAAGAATAAACCTTTCTTTGTTAAAACCATCCACTCGGTGGTATTTCTGTTAGAGCAGCCCTAGCTGACTAAAACAGCTGTGTTCACAGGTTAATTAAATTCATGAACTCCTCCTAGAAAAAGTGCTACAGACCTCATTGCTGAATATCACCACAGTCACCTTCAAAGTACTCCCCTCAGGAAGCTATGCACTGATACCAGCACCTAGGCTACCCTCCAAAGCAATTTTGGAACTCTTTCTGGAGTGGTGATTGGAACTGTAGTCATATTACTCTTGATGTCCTGAATGTCATCAAAATGTTTTCCTTTCAATACTTCCTTTATCTTCAGATAAAGAAAAAAGTCATTATGGGCCAGATCAGGTGAGTAGGTAAGGTGTTCCAATACAATTATTTGCTTATTGGCTAAAAACTCCCTCAAAGCACACCATACAATTAAGTTTGTGAACTTACCACCGTGCCACTGTGCAATGGCCATTGCAGAAAGAGTTCCAAAATTGCTTTGAAGGGTGTGCTAGGTGCCAGCATCAGCACATAGCTTCACAAGGGGAGTACTTAGAAGGTGACCACAGTGATATTCAGCAATGAGATATGTAACACTTAGAACAATTAAGTTCTCAGACTTAATTGTTAGACCTTGTACATCAAAAAATAAGATGGGGATGAAATCAAAACATTAGCTACACAACTTGAACAAATAGAAAGAGAACAGCAAAAGAACCTACAGACCTGAAAACCAAACCCAAGGCCATCAAGTTGATTCCAGCTCATACAGATCCTATAGGGCAGAATAGAGCTGCCCCATACAGTTTTCAAGGAGTGCCTGGTGAGTTTGAACCACTAACCCTTTGATTAGCAGCTGTAGCACTTAACCACTATGGCACCAGGGTTTCCAAAAGTCTAATGCTGTCAAGTTGATTCCAACTTATAGCAATCCTACAGTGACAGATGCCAGAAGAAATGAAATAATGAAGATCAGAAAGGAAATAAATGAAATAGAGAACAGAAAAAAAATAGAATCAACAAAAAGCAAAATCAAACCCATTGACCCTATGGGAAAGGGTTGAACTGCCCATAGAGCTTCCAAGGAGTGCCTGGTGAGTTTGAACTGCTGACCTTTTGCTGAGGAGCCATAGGAGTTGACCACTACACCACCAGGATTTTAAGAAGAGCAAAATTTGATTCCTTGAAGGCATCAGTGAAATCAACAAATCATTGACCAAACTAACAAAAGAAAAACAGGACAAGCAATAATCAAAATAAGAAACTAAATGGGAGACATTACAACAGATTCAAGTGAAATAAAAAAGATCATAGAAGAGTGCTATGAAAACTCAGACTCCAACAAACTTGAAAATCTAGCAGAAATGGACAAATTTCTAGAAACACGCTACCTAATCTGATACAAAATGATGTTGAAAATCTGAACAGATCAGTAACAAGAGATGAGACCAAAAACATAATTTAAAAAACTCTCAACAATCAAAAAATCTCAACAACGACAAAAAGGCCTAACACAGATGGCTTCACTAGAGAATTCTTCCAAACATTCAGAGAAGGGCTTACACCACTACTACTCAAACTATTTCAGAACATAGGAAAGAAGAGATACTTCTAAATTCATTCTATGAAGGCAGCATGACCTTGATGCCAAAAACTAGGCAAAGACACCAAAAAAAAAGAAAAAGAAAAGACCAATATCTTTCATGTATATAAGTGCAAAAATTCCCCAAAAAATTCTAGCCTATAGAATTCAGCATCATTTTTTTTTTTTTTTTAAAAAGAGCCCACAACTAAGTCGGATTCAAACCAAGTTCAAAGATGGCTTAACATTAGAAACCCAGTCAACATAACCAGTACATAAATAAAAAGAATCACATGATCACCTCAATCAACATAGAAAGGAAATTCAATAAAGATCAGTACCCATTCCTAATAAAAACTCTCAATAAATTAGGTATAGAAGGGAAATTCCTCAGTACAATAAAGAGTATAGACAGAAAACCAACACCGTTCCTAACAGAGAGAGGCCAAAAACATTCTCCTTGACAACAGGAGCAAGATGGATGTTTATTAACTTTATCACCACTTCTATTTAACATTGTGTTGGAAGTCCTGGCCAGAGCAATAAGGCCAGAAAAAGAAATAAAGGGCATCCGAGTCCGTAATGCAGTAGTAAAACCGTTCCTACTTGCAGAATATGATATGATACATAGAAAACCCAAAAGATTCCACAGGAAAACTACTGGAACTAATAGAAAGATTCAGCAGAGGTGTAGGATACAGTATAAACATACAAAAATTGATCGAATTCCTATACACCAATAAAGAGAACTAAGAAAAGGAATTCAGGAAAACAATGCTACTAATAATAGCCACTAAAAAAAATAAAAAACACTTGGGAATAAATTTAACCAGGGTTGTAAATGACCTATACAAAGAAAACTACAAAACTATTACAAGAAACCTACATAAATGGGAAAACATACCATGCTCATGGCTAGTTAGACTTAACATGTGAGAATGTCAATTCTACTCAAAGCAATCTACAAATACAATGCAATCATGATCCAGACACCAACAGCATTCTTTAAAGAAATGGAAAAGCTAACCATTAACTTTATATGGAAAGGGAAGAGGCCCTGGATAAGTAAAGTACTACTGAAGATGAAAACAAAGTAGAAGGACTCACACTATCTAACCTCAAAACTTACTCTACAGCTATGATAGTCGCAACAGCCTTGTACTTGGACAATGACAGACATGTTGACCAGTGGAACAGAATTAAGAACCTATGGTCACCTGATCTTCAACAAAGGACCAAAGACCATCAAATGGGGGGAAAGACAGTCTTCTTAACAAACTGTGCTGGCAATACTTGGATGTCCATCTGTAATAAATGAAACAGGACCCATACCTCACACTATGTACAAAAGCTATGTCAAAATGGATCAAAGACCCAAATATAAAGCCCCAAACTATAAAGATCATAAAAAAATAGGATCAATACTACAATAACACATGGCGTTAACAGAATATGAACCATAATTAACAACACACAAACTCCATGAGATAACCTAGCTATCTGTAACCTTCTAAAAACTGAAGACTTCTGCTCATCAAAAGACTTCACCAGGAGTACAAAAAATTCTGGCTATAACAAAGGTCTAATCTCTAAAATCTATAGGAAAATCCAACATCTACAACAAAAAGACAAATAATCCAATTAAAAATTGGGCAAAGCATTTAAATAGACACTTTACCAGAAAGACACGTGAGGAAATATTTGTGATCACTAGCCACTGTTGTTGTTCTTAGGTGTCACTGAATTGGTCCTGAGTCAGTAGTGACCCTACGAAACAGAGCCAAGTATTGCTCACTTCTGCACCACGTCCACAATCATTGGTATGCTTGAGCCCATTGCTGCACCCACTAGCCATTAGAGAAATGCAAATCAAAACCACAATGACATACCATCTCACCCTAACATTATTGGCACAAATTAAAAAAAAAAAAAAACCAGAAAATAATGTTGGAGAGGCTATGGGGAGATTGGAACTCTTACACACTGCTAGTGGGAACGCAAAATGACACAATCACTTTTGAAAATGTTATAGGCCTTCCTTAAAAAGCTAGAAGTACCATACGATCTAGCAACGTCGCTCCTAGAAATACATCCTAGAGAAATAAGAGCCATTATGTGAATAGATATTTGCATGCTCATATCCATTGCAGCAATGTTCACAACAGCAACAAGATGAAAATAACCTAAGCGCCCATCAGCACATGAATGGATAAATAAACAACAGTACATACACACAGTGGAGTACTGTGCAACAATAAAGAGCAATGACGAATCCACGAAGCATCTCACCCCACAGATAAATCTGGAGAGTATTAAGCTGAATGAAATAAGACAGTCATGAAAGGGTAAATATTGTAAAAGCCTATTACTGTAAAAACTCATGGAAAGGTCTACACACAAAAAACCCAAACTTACTGGTCTGACAGAGACTGGAGAGCTCCTGTGAGTGTGGCCCCGAGACATTCTTACATAGCTCAGTAATTAAGTCATTCCTGAGGTTTACCCCTTGGCCAAAGATTAAATGGGAGCGTAAAACAAAATGAGACGGTAAAGAGCTAGGGGAGGTGTGGGGAGAGAAAAACACTAAATAGACAACGCATAAGTAGTGATTTCAGTGAAGAGTAAGATAATACACAATACTGGTTAAACCAGCACAACTCGGCTAAGGCACTGTGTCCAAACTCCCTGAGGGACCCAGTTACTGGGCTGAGGCCTGTGGGGATCACGACCTCAGGAAACATCTAGCTCAGTTAGCTTAACATAGGTCATAAAGAAAATGTTCTATCTTCCACTTTGGTGAGTCAGATCTGGGATCTCAAAAGCTTGTGAGTGGCCGTCTAAGCTACTTTGCGGGTTTCATGCCATCTGGAGCAAAGGAGAACGAAGGAAACCAAAGATACAAGGGAAAGATTAGTCTAAGTGATTAGTGGAATTACAACTGCCACAGCTCCTACCAGGCAGATGGTGCTTGGCTACCACCGCTGACTGCTGTGACAGGGATCACAGCAGAGGGCCCCAGACAGTGCTGGAGGAAATCGCAGAACAAAATGCTAACTCAGAACACAAAACTGACGGTCGGACAGAGACTGGAGAAACGCTGTGAGTGTGGCCCCCAGACACTCTTATAGCTCAATAATGAACATTCCTGAGGTTTGCCCCTCAGCCAAAGATTAGACAAGACCATAAAACAAAGTGAGTCTAAAGGAGCACGCCAGCCCAGGACAAGAAGGAAGGAGGAGACAAGAAAAGCAAGACCAAGGTGAGTGTTGACATGTCTTGGGGTTGGTGACCAATATCACCAAACAATGTGATCAACGAGTTTGGGCTGTAAATCTTCTAGTAAAGCACAATCTAAAAAACAAATTTAAAAAGAAAAAAAACAGGAAGAAAGAAAGAGCGTGATTTGTTCAAGGGGTATCAGGAACTTGATGGGGAGCAGGTGGGTGAATAGGCCTATCGCGGTGCCGGACCAGGAAGAACCTCAGTTTTAGAGGTCACCCTGAGCACTGAGGGGCAGACTGCTTGGAGATGCTAAGCAAGGGAGTGATGGGTCAGGTGTGCGTTATAGAAAGAGTGTGGATTCTCAGGTTGGGGAAGAGATTTGAAAGGAGACAGGAGGTGATGAGGCTTTGAACCAGGGTATGACTTAAGGTGGAAAGAAAAGGGCCACTGAGTGGAGGAATGAGTGACTGATTAGGTTGGGGGTTGGGAGAAGAGAGAGGAGGAGGCCCAGGATGGTGGATCACATACATGTTAAGCAACAAGTTTAGAAAAGAAATGGCATATTCAGCCTTAGATTTGCTGAGTCTTTGAGTGGTGCAGATGGCAAGACACTCAGCAGTTAGCCAAAGTGGTAGGGTTTGGAGTCCACCAAGAAGATAGGCTGGGAGAGCAGCTTGCCATGAATCAGCCATTTGACACATGTGGGGCACCATGAATCAGAATCAAAAGCAAGTGGTTTGGTTTTTGGTTGGGGCCAAGTCTGAGGCCTTAGGAGGTGCCCAGAGCAATTGGATGACAGGTCCGGTGCTGAGGAGACAAGAACAAGATAGATTTAGCAGCTGAAGCCATGTGTGAGGAAGCCATGATGTCTAGGGGAGTGCAGAAAGTGGGAAGAGGACAGAAGATCAAACCCCGAGGGACAGTAACACTTAAGGGAAAGAAAAAGCCTCCGGTGACAGAGAAGCCACCACTCAAAGTCCAGGAGTTAGCGTAATTAAAGGCAACACACTACTTTAACAAATTCTTGGTTCTATAGACCTAACAGGAGAGAGGAGGCCTGAGCTTTAATAGTAATTTATCTCAATGTAGGCTTTTAAACCTCAATTTATCTTCGTCGCTGACAACACTTGGATTAATCTGTTGCTCAGTGTCTTTCTCGCTGCTGTGAATCCCAGAAGGATAAAAGGGAATTGATATACATAAAGAACTGAATTTCAATTAATGTGAGCCGGTACTAATTTTCCAACACATAAGCCAGAAACATTCTCATTCATTACGATTTTGTCATTGCTAATCCTCCAGGGGAAACATGTCCACGGATTTATTTTTTTCTGGTGATGGATTCATTACCAAGGGCATTGTGGATGAGGGAGGCAGGGAGCTAATGGGACCCCTTGGCCCTCCCCAAAAGTCCATGTTTGGCTGAGCAATAGGGTACAGTCCTAGAAGATACCTGAAGTTTCTGGAGTGCTTTCAGAAACTCATCATGATCTTGAGGTTTGGGTACTGGGTGGGAAACTGGAAAAGGAGTCTGTGGTGGGTGCAGGTAATTTGGAACAGATCCAGTGCCTCCCTGTCTGTCAGGCCAAGACTCTTCACTGACCCCTCTGGGTGGGGAACCTCAAGGGGAGAATTCAGTATCATGGCTTCTCTGGAGACCAAAAAACCCCACTGCTGTTGAGTGGGGTTTGACTCATAGCAACCCTATAGGTCACAGTAGAACTGCCCCATGGAGTTTCCAAGGAGCCCTTGGTGGATTTGAACTGCTGACCTTTTGGTTAGCAGACATAGCACTTAACCCACTATGCCACCAGGGTCTCCTCCCTGGAGACAAAGCTCTATTTCTGATGGCGAAGATGAGCCTCATTCTGATCTGTGGAAAGAAGGGAATGCACTGGAGAAGATAAGAAGAATGCTCCCCACTGGATTGCACTTTCTGCCTCCTCCCCAACACTTGCAGTGGCCTACTTGCCATTTGTCACATCCTACATACACTTGCCCACCTGTGAGCCTTGGCACCAGCAGTTCCATTGGTTACATGGGCCCTCTTCCCCTCTCCTCTGCCTGTCAGATCTTCCTCATTTTCTAAGACCTAACTAACCATCTGAGTTTGTTTCCTAAGGCTGTCTGTAACAAAGCACTGCACTCCAAGTGGCTTAGGCCAAGAGAAATTTATTGTCCCAGTCTGGGAGGTTAGAAATCTGAAATCAGGGCATGGGCCCTGTTGATTCCTCCTGAGGGCTCTGAGGGACAGTCTGCCCCATGCCTCTCTTCTAGCTTCTGGGGCTGAGCAGTGATGCTTGGTGTCCGTTGGCTTATAGATGTGTTGTTACAAGTCTGCCTCTGGGGTCACATGACCATCTTCCCTCTGTGTGTGTTTCTGGGTGTCCTTCTCTCTTGTATAAGACCACTCCTCAGACAGGGTTAAGACTTACCCTACTTCAGTAAGACCTTAACCTAAGGGCTAACAGCTTCAAAGACCCTTTTTCTAAAGGAGGTCACATTCATGGGTACCAGCGATTAGGACTTCAACATACCTTTCTCGAGGACACAATCCAACCTGTAACAGCTTTCCGGAGACTCTTCCCTCAACTCTCTCAAAAATGCTCCCTTAGATAGCTCTTTATCGATTTCTTCAGTGTCTACTCCCTTCTCCCTCCAATCTGGGGTAACCACTAATCTACTTTCTTTCTATGTATTTGCTTCTTCTAGCTATTTGCTACAAGGGGGCACATACAACGTCTGTCCAGATTCTGATTTATTTCACTAAGCATAACGTTTTCAAGGTTGGTTCACGTAGCATGTATCAGAACTTCATTTACGTTTATGGTTAAGGAACGTTGCATTGTACAGATATACCTCAACTGTCTTATCCCCTCGTGTTGATGGACACAGACAGCCTTTTGTTTATGCCTCAGTCCCAGTAATTGTCTTTCCCGTGGGACGATGACAACCCTCCAAAGGCAGCGACAAGGCTGCATGCAGTCGTGTTATGGAGGTCCTGCACAAAGGAACACATCTGAAGGGCCAGGGGAGCTGCCTTCTGGTCTTCGCTTTTCCTATCCAACAAGTTGTTTGTGTCTCCTGGCCGGTGGGGTGGGGTGGGGGGTGCAACTTTCTTGTTTTTCATATTCTCAATTTTTTAGAGTAGTTTTAGGTTTACAGAAAAACTGCGCAGTAAGGACGGAGTTCCCGTGCACCATTGCTCCTTCCTGTACACATCTCCCTGTTACTGACATCTCAGTTTCTGCGGTATAGGTGTTACCAGCACTGGGCCAACAGTGATACAGTCTTACTAACTGGAGTCAAGTTTACCTTATCGTTTTTCGGTTCCCTGACATCTATTGGAATCACGGCAAACCCAGCTGTACTATGTCTTAAAGAGTAGAACTGCTCCACAGGGTTTTCTTGGCTCTAATCTTGATGGAAGCAGACCCCCAGGTCTTTCTCCAAAGGAGCTGCTGCGTAAGTTCAAACCATCAGAGCACCTAACCCTTGGGACCCCAGTGCAGTCCTATGGGTTCTGACAAGTACGTAATGTCATATGTCCACTATCACAGTGTTAGGGGAAGCGTACTTCTTTTGCCCTGAAGTACAGTCACTTTGGCAAATGTTGGACCCAAGAGGCTGTGTCTGCTCATATGGGCAACTTTTTCTAAAACATCAAATCTTTCTAATCTATATAATCTTTCTAATTCCCCTACCCCGTTGTCAAATCCACTCTGAGTCTTGACAGTTGCACATGTATCAGAGTGGATCTGTGCTGCAAAGGCTTTTCTAAGGCCATTTATTAGAAATGACCACCAGACCTTTCTTCTGAGGAGCTTTCGGGTGGACTTGAACTGTCAATTTTTCAGTTAGCAGTTGAGCAGATTAACCATTTGCACCATTCAAGGACTCTGAGGGAGTACCTTATTCCAACTGCCTGCTGCCCTAGGCTAACTCAGCTGAAGATGTTTCTTCACTATGGCCTTCGGAGATACTTCTGGGTAGGGGCTGGCAATCTCAAGGGGCTGGGCCCTCTGTCAAGAGAGACTCTGAAACTTCCCACACAAGCTCATTACACTATTTTCTATCGGGGCCTCCCACAGCTGTGTGTGACTGACAGGAGCAGAGCCCTGTTTAAGTTGGCTTGCCCCAAACTTAAAAGATGAATCATGGCACCAACCCCTAGAGGCCCTCCGCACAGCCTCCATCCCTATGCGTGCTTAGCTCCAGTCCAGACACTGGGATGCCACTGCCCATGAACTGTAGATTACATCTGCTCTGACCTTCCTCTGAGGTCCTCCCACTCCTGGCCAGAGGTCACTGTTTGCCTCCTTCATGTTGGGGGAATTGGCCCCTTTGCACAGGAGCGATCCCTGGTGCTTCCGTTTCAGAAAATTATACGAAGTGTTTGTGCTTGGGCTACTAACCTATATGCTGGTAGTTTGGATTCACCCGGCAGCACTGTGGAACACGCGGAGTAACCATGTGTCAAAATTCAGTCAATAACAAAGGGTTTGTGTAGGTTTTTAGTCACAATGGACCCTGAGACTTAGTTGCTCGAAACAGCAACCGTTTGTTCACTCATAGCTCTGTGGACCCACAAACAGGGCAGGGATCAACACGGACAGCTTATCCCTGTCTGCTCCACACGGTGTTGAATGGGCCTTGAGGATCCAAGACAGCGGCCCCTTCACCACCTGATTCTTCAGCTGGGGTGGCTAGAACCCCCAAGGCCTGCCTGGGACCCTCCTCCACATGACCTCTCCAGGAGGGTTGGTAGCCAGACTCCTTTAAGTAGTTGCTCAGGGCTCCACGAAGGCAAAAGTAAAGCAGGTTAAGGCCCCATAGCCTGGAACTGACATAGCGCCACTTCCATGGCATTGACCGAAGCAAGTCACAAGGTCTGCCCCAGGGGAAGTAGATTTTCCCTCTTGCTGGGAGGGTGGCTCATCCAGAAAGGGGTGGGAGGAACTGGCCATCTTCTCCAGCAATGTGGAGCTGGTTATCGGTAGAGCAAAGAAAGGGCCAGAAGTGTCTCCAGTTTTCATATCTAGAAGGCACAGGTCTCACAAAGCCCAAGACTCCAAAGCAGAGAATAGTTTCTGTGGTTCCGGCACTTCAGCAGCCAGCCCCACGGGAACCTGCAGAATACAGCAGCAGGAGAGAAACAACGTCTTTGCGTACTTTGGGTTCAAATCCTGTGTCTTTTACTAGATTGGGGCTGAGTGCTTCAGTGATGTCACCTCATGTTTAGAACAAGCTCCATGTCCTTACTGCAGCTTCCAAGGCCAGGTGATATGGGCTGCTGCCTCTCCACTGTCCCCTCCTCTGATGCCACCGTTTACTCCCTGGCTTCGGCTGCAGTGGGCCCCTTGGTGTCCCAGCACTCCAAGCAGGCACTTCCAGGTCCTTTGTTCTCACTGCAGCACCTTCCTGGCCCTTGGTTCCCCCAAATAGCTATACGGCCATCACTTCGTGTTCACTCAGACCTCTGCTCAAACTTTCCCTCCTCGGACCAGCCTTCTCTGGGACCTAAGGGAGCACACCCCTAAATACCCCTCTCTCCCCTGTGCCGTTTTTTCTTTGTTCTTATTACCTGCTGACCTTGTTTTTCGTTGTCTGTCTGTACTAGAATGTAGCGGTGAGACAGGCTGCGTTTTGTGTTGCTCACTGCTGTCTTCTCAGTGCCTCCATGAGTGACTGGCACAGGCTAGGTGCTCAGTGTATCATGAAGATGGCACAGGACTGGGCAATGCTTCGTTCCGTTATACGTAAGGCCAAATGAATCAGGGCTGGCTACACGGCAACAGTAACAACTAATCAAAGGTGGGATTCTTGACTTCCGTGAGGCACCTGGCTTTGATTCTAGCCAACGTACCTCAGCTGATGCCACCACATGTCCGTCAGTGTAGGCTTGCGTGTTGCTCTAATGTTGAACAGTTTTCAGCAAAGCTTCCAGACTAAGATGGGCTAGGAAGAAAGGCCTGGTGATCTACTTCTGAGAATCAGCCAATGAAGACCCTAAGGCTCACAGCAGTCCAATCTGCAATTCATCATGGGAATGGGACAGGAATGGGCAGCATTTTGTTCCGTTGTACACTGGTCTCTATAAGTCAGGGGCTGACGTGACAGCAGCTAGCAACAATGGCAGTAATGTGTGTGTGTTGTGTTGAATGAATAAAAAAAGTATATAAGTCTTGAACTTCTTGTTTCAGGGTTGTTGAGAAGAATGAGTGGGTGCCAGATGGAAAAGCAGTGAGTGAGCCCTTGTCACCCAACGGGCCTTGGAGGACGGGTACATCTCTGCTTACTGACTGGCCCCTTCAGAGAACAGAGGCCCACTTTGGATGTTGGTCTCAGTCTCGGAGGCTCTGCTGCTACTGCGGTGCTTGCTGGCTGCTCAAGCCGTGTCTCCCCCAGTGATGACGCAATTCAGCAGGTGCTGCTTGTGTTTGCCTACAACATTTCAGGGTGTAACGGCAACACCGTTTGTGGGAGGAAAACATTGTATCTGAAGCAAGCATGAGTGTGGGCTTCTGAACACATCCTCACACAGGCAGTGTATGGTAATTAGTATAATTATTAGGGGGTTAATGAAGCTGGGAACAGCACTTTAAATGCACGTTTAAAGAAAACCTTTTTTACAAAGTGGGTGGAAAAGTTTGCGGCTTAATTCTCTCCTTTTTTCAGAATTGGGATCTCAGGGTTTGAATTCCTTGTATCTACCTTCCCTCCAGCCCCCCCAGCTCCTGGCCTCCAGCTGGCCATTATGAAACCTAGGGTGAACCGTAGTGGTCTGAGATCCCCACTTTCACTCACCATCCACGTCAGATCAGTGACTGCTAGGAGCTGAATTGCGTCTCTCAAAAAGATATTTTGAAGTCCAAATCCTTGGTACTGTGAATGTAATCTTGGGTAGAAATAGGGTCTTTGTGGGCAGGGAGAGCAGTGGGAGCTGCAGGTAGGTGAGCATGCAATTTATATGGGATGTACATTTTCAATCAATCAATCATCATCACCATCATCACAATAAAAAGAAATACAGTCTTTGATGACGTTGTTAGTTGAATTAACATAAGATCATACTGGACCAGGGTGTGCTCTAATCCAGTAAGAGTGATGTCCTTATAAAAAAAGGAAAAGAGACACAGAGACAAAGAGGGAAGGTGGCTGTCACGATGGGTCTTGACAATGTGGCAGAGATTGGAATGCAGCATCTACAAGCCAAGGAATGCAAAGGATTGCCAGGAACACTGGAAGCTGGGAGGAGACAAGGCAGGATCCACCCGAGAAGCTAGAGAGTATGGTCTCCTTGACACCTCAAGCTTGCACTTCTAACCTCCAGAAGAGTGAGACAAAAGGTTTTCATGGCTTTAACGCCCCCAGTTTGTGTTGCTTTGTTACTGATGCCCCAGAAACTAGTGAAGTGACACAGACTGCTCATTCCAGCTCTTCCATGTCCTTGAATCGGTCTCCTCCCCATTACTACTCCCACTGTCCAGGGCAGTGGTTCCCACACCCTCCCCTGGATGACAGCATCACCTCTTACCCGGCCCCCAGCCTCCATCTAGATCTACCACTTCCAGGTCAACTTTCTTTGGCGGGATTTCCTAGAAGCAAAACTAAAGTTAAAGATTTCTGTAGAAGTGATTTATTAGGAAGCGTTTCCAGGAAAAACCAAGGGGCAGGTGGGAAGATGCTACAGCTGAATCAGATTCTGACTGCAGGAGCGGGAGTCTTAGCTCCCCATCCAGTGGAATGGGAGTGACCACTGGCTTCCGCCATGGCACCCGAGTTCACATGAGACACACTCAGCAGCGTGGATCCACCTTTCTCCTGAAGCCTGCCAACTCTTCCAGGCTCCTTGTCCATGCCATTAGCATACATGAGCCTCAAGCTCACTCTGTTCAACTGCAGAGGGGACAGAGGAAAGGAAATGGGGTGACCGGGTTTTGGCACCTGCAGGGTATGGGTTTTATCGTGGCTTCACTGGTCACGTGGTTATGAATATAAATTACATCATTATTTCCATTTCTTTACTTCTAGTGTTGAAATTAAACATCAACCTTCTTTGCCATGTGACTGTAATATCTCCGAGTAGCATCTCAGTTGTCGTCAAGTAATTCCTAATTCATGATGACCTCATGTGTGTTAGAGTAGAATTGCGCTCCAGGGAGTTTTTGATGGCTATGTTTTTTTTTTTTTAAAGCAGATTGCCAGGTCTTCCTCCTGAGGTGCCTCTGTGTGGATTTGAACTGGCAGCTTAACAGTTTGCACCACCCAGTATCTCCTCCAGTATTATAGGTGAAATATATTGTATTGTCCTATTGATGTGAGGCTTGGCCATAAACTTAGTTTGGCCAAAAGACTTACGTATTTATTTACACATCCTGAAATCTTGTTCTTCTACCTAATGCCAAATGGGAAATGTGCTCTGGGTATCCAGTGGTCAGAGGAGAAGGAGAAGACTCCTGACACCGACCCAATCCTCAGCCTGGAGCCAAGCCCACCAGAGTCAAAGCTCTCAGTGAGAGGTAAGTGCTCGCTGTCACCTGGAGAGGTTGGGGATTATTTGTTACAGAGCTTATTGCCACAACAGCTGACAGATGGACTATGGGATCTTTGGCTAGTTCCTTATGTTAATCTCTGGGATAGAATTTCCTTGCCTATAAAAAATGGGCAATAACACTCATCTTATAGTACTGGTGTGATGGTTTAACAGACTGTGACATAGGAAAACACATGGTACAGTGCCTGCTACGTGCCAGGCTGTCCGTCAATGCCAATTATAAAAGGAAGGAGGCATCACCCCACAAGAACTTGATTTGTCAAAGGATGTTGAGTACCCATGCTGGAAGTCTCAGGATCAGCCACCACCAGGGATGGATGTGAGCTCCTGTCTCTGTTGAATGATTCATGTCAGCACCAGGGTCTCTGAGGAGAAGTGCAAGCAGGATTATGGGTGGGGCAGAGGGAGAAAGAGAACTGTCTCCCCTAAACCTTAGCCCTCAGGACTAATAAATGAACATACATCTTTCATTCCTGACTTTCTCTTCTTGGCAAAAAAAGCAACTTTTCCAACCTCTTCTTGCTTCCATCAAACCCTATTGTCTTTTAGTCAATTCCAACTCATAGAGAACCTATAGAACAGAGTAGAATTGCCCCACAGGGTTTCTAAGAAGCAGCTAGTAGATTCAAACTGCAGACCTATTGGTTAGCAGCCAAGCTCTTGGCCACTGTTCCCACTTATTGATTCATCTGAAGAAGCTGAGCAACAGCAGCAGTGCTACAAGTAGACAGCTCAGTCAAGTGCATAAGGCTGGCATCTTGGGGGGTCCCCATACCTTCCCAAACGTTCCACCTCCTGTCCTGCTGGCACAGTCCTCCGGATCTGAACCCCTCCCCAGACCCTGGGCTCCATCACCAGATGACAAGATGTTAATCCTTGCTCCTAGTAAACAAAAAGAAACCCCAATCCATTGCTGTCGAGTCCATTCTAACTCATCAGGTGCCCCTGTGTGAACCTGAACCTCCAACGTTTTGGTTAGCAGCTGAGTGTGTTAACTCAAACCTAAACCATTGTGGAGGCGGTTCTAAATCACTGTGATCCCATTTGTTATAGAGTAAAACTGCTTCATAGGCTCTTCTTGGCTGTAATCTTTATGTAAGTAGACCACCAGGCCTTTCTTATGAGGTACTGCAGGGTCGGTTTAAACTGTCAACCTTCCATTTAGTAGCTGAGTGCAGACTGATTATGCCATCCAGAGACTCTGTTGCTGGTAAATGCAGTCATTTCTGTGCATAGCTCAGTTCCATACTTTCTACAAAAACAGGGATGAGAGGTAGAGTGTACTCTCAGGCTGTCCCTAGACCCAGCTGGCTCATCTGGGCACACACTATGGTCACTCCTTTATGGGCTCATGGGCAGGGTGCTGGAAAGTCAGTTATGGTTGGACTGTGTTAGGTCTGAGTTTTGTTGCTTGCCTTACAGAACCACAGGTTTGGACTGGGAGAAGGGTGCTGAAATAAGTCTGATTAGGAGCAGTGACTGAGGCCAGGGTCACTGCTGGATAAACTCCAGGGCCTACTTCCAGGGGGATGTTGGGTGAGGTGCTCAGAGTGTTTCTATGGCATTGAGAGGAGAAAGGGGCAGCAGGAATCCAGCCACCTGGACTACTGACAGTATTTTGTTCCCCAAATGAAAATTACTTCCCTTGATCCCTAATCAGGTGATGAATACAAGGTCTGACAATTAAGTCCCATGAACTTAATTGTTTTAAGTGGTACATACCTCATCGCTGAATCACTACCGTCGCCTTTGACGTACTCTCCCCTTGGGAAGCTACGCACCAGAGCTAGTTCCTAGTCCACCCTTGAAAGCAGTTTTGGAACTCTTCAGCAATGGGCATTGCACATGGTGTCACGGTACCAAGTTTGCAGACTTAATTGTATAGTTGTCTGTAAGGGAGCTGTTAGCCAGTAAAGAAGTAAGTGTGCTGGAACACCCTCCGTACTCACCTGATCTGGCTCCCAATGACTTTTTTCTTTACGTGAAGATAAAGGAAATCTTGGAAGAAAGACATTTTGATGACATTCAGGACATCAAGGGTAATACGATGGCAGCTCTGATGGCCGTTCCAGCAAAAGAGTTCCAAAACTGCTGTGAAGGATAGACTAGGTGCTGGCATCAGTACATCGCTTCCCAAGGAGAGTACTTCCAAGGTGACTGCAGTGATATTTAGCAATTAGGTATGTAGCACTTTTTCTAGGATGAGTTCGTGAACTTAATTGTCAGACCATGTATATGTTCATTTTAGAAAACTCAAATAATACAAAAATACATCAAGAAGAAAAAGAAAAAAAATGTGTTACTCAAAATATCATTACTTGGGGGCGGGGGGGCACTGTTAACATGTTGGTGAACATAACTTCAGACTGGGTTTTTTTACACTGTGTGTGTGTGCATGTGTGTGTTGAATGCATTGCTATTTACAACTCTAGCTGGCTTTTAAAGAGGGTAGGTTCTGTTTGTGAAAGAAGGCCCCTCCTGAGCTGACCCTGCCACCGTGGGTTGGATGTTTCCCCCTGGCCTGGATCTGAGCACTGGGAGCAGACAGAAAAAGACTGAGTTCTGTGTTTGGAAAGGGGAGAGCAGCATGGAGCTGCCGGCCCATCAGACCCAGAAGAACAGGGCTGGGAAAAATGAAGGAGCAGAGCAGAAGCCTGTAGGAGGCTGGAGCCCTTGGCATGGGCGTGGCCAGGGCCTTTTTGGGAACACCTGAAGGGCCTCCTTTCAAGTTGCTTGTGTTGTTTTTTCTGGAAGCCTTGTATCTCTGCAAATCTTCTGAATACCAAGTACAGTTCTTGCACAAATGCTCTGATGCCAAGCCAATGCTCTGATAGGTGATGTTAAAGAATGGAGTCAATCCCTGTCTGGGTTGTTGTGGTCTGGAACCAATGGGTAGGCATAAATGACAACCAGGAAGATGACTTCCCTCCTCCACCTCTGTTAATTCAGCAGAAGGTGAACAAGGGAAGAGGGGGAGCATTAAGGTAGAAGGGTTGTTATAGGAAATCAACCGACATCCAAGGAGAGAGGAAGCAGACCGTTTATTTTCGTAAAGCTAGCTAGCCAGCGGGGGTTTGCAGACCTCCAACACTGGCCCCGTGGGGAAGTGGAACAGGTTTTTAAGGCTGAGGCAGGGCAAGGCGTGGACAGAGGCCGTGTGCAGAGCAGAGGGTCATGAGCAGAACCGGGTGGTGGTGGGAGAGTACATCTTCTACAGGGGAGGGGGAGGGGATCCAGGAGTGACTTCAAGAACAAAAGTCTTCCTAGAATTCTCAGAAATACTGAAATTAGTCCCCCGTCTGTGGATGGAAGATTCAAACCATCCTTTTCTAGATCTCAAGCTATGGGCTGGTCCTAGACATCTGGAATACATGTTGATGTTTAAAGGTTTTTGCACAAATGGAATTTTACTGCACTTGCTGTTTTATATTTTTTTCACTCAGTCCTATGGGTCGCTATGAGACAGAACTGACTCCACAGCACTGGGGTTATGTTTTATTCGTCTTTGCTTGTCAATAAATTTACATCTAGCTGACCCTTTTAGTGTATACAGAGGCACTGGTTTTTCAGTGGTAGAATTCTTACCTTTCATGCAGAAGACCTGGGTTCAGTTCCCAGCCAGTGTACCTCACTGTGCAGCCACCACTCATCAAGAGGACCCAAACCCAACACTCACTGCTGTCAAGTTGCTTGCAGCTCAGTGACCTTAAAGACAGAACAGAACTGCCTCACAGAAAGGAAATTGAAATAGACGGTCAGGACTAATTCTCTACCTGTTTCATAGAACTGACACTCTATTTGCTTTCCTTAACGTTCCTGGCTTCCTTAACCCTGCCTGGAAATCACACATTAACTGGCAGGAGCTACTGAGATAATGTCTCTGTGGCTTTTTGCACCTCTTCTTAGGAACCTCAAACTTGTAGAGAGGTGAGTGGAGGTGCTGTGTGGAGGTGCCAGGCACCAGCGGGGACCCCTGCCTCAGCATCTGGATCCCAGTTTTTGATGAGAGTACTCAGCCTGCCCTGCTCCCAGGTGGGGGCCCCTCCCAACTGCCCTTTTGTTTTATTCCTGACACACGTGGTCTTTTCCTTTAAAATGCCCAAGCTTGTTTGGCAGTTTCAAATAGCCTTTGAGGACGAGAATATCCCCCTGTCCTTTGCATAGTGGTATGCAGATCAACTTTTGACCACTCATCCAAAAATACTTGTCTCTGGGATTGCTTTATTAGTGGCCTTGACAAGAGCTTCAGAGCTTTCTCAGGTAACACAAGGGACACCGGGCAGATTTGAACTGCCGACCTTTTACAGCACTTCACTACTACACCACCAGGGTTTGGAGGAGGAAGAACAGTCCCGAGGCTGTGCAAGCTTTCGGACTAACATGGACTAAGAAGAAAGGCCTGGTGATCTACTTTGAAAAACGAGCCAATGAAAAACCCACGAATCACAAGAGTTTGAGGCGTAACAGGACTGCACAAAGTTTCCTTCTGCGCGTGGGGTCACTGTGAGTCAGAGTTAACTCAGTGGCAGTTGACAACAACCACTTTTAATGTCTAAATGGTAAATGATGGGAAAGAAAGCCTGCAGCACCCACTGCTACATTGTCACTCTCCTCCTGATAAGCATTTAGAGGATTGCTGATACTTCTGTGATAACATCCTTCTATTTGCATCTTTACCTACTTGCTAAAGTGGCCACTTTAAAAACTGATCTCTGTTTTTAAACAGCACACCAAACCTGCTGCCAGCTAATCGATTCTGACTCATAGTGACCCTGTTGGACAGAATAGAACGACCCCGTAGGATTTCCTAGGAACGGCTGATGAATTTGAACTGTTGAACTGCCAGCATTCTGGATAGCAGCAGTAGCTCTTAAACACCATGCCACCTCCTTTTAAATAGCAGAATGCCAAATGACAAATGCATGGAGTCAGGGAGTAGATTAGTGGTTGCCAGGAGCTGAGAAAATCGGGGTGTGGTGGAGTGGGGTGGAGTGGGACAGGTGGGAGGGGAGGTGTTGCTTAATGGGTCCTGAGTTTCTGTTCAGGGTGATGAAAAAGGTTTGGAAATCAATAGTGGTGATGGTTGCACAACACTGTGAATATAAACAATGAAACTAAATTATACACTCAGAATGGCCACAATGGCAAGTTTTATGTTATGTATGTTTTATCACAACAAAACTAAACAGAAAATGTGAAAACCCAGAACTCACATTGTTGATTTGTTGTTGTTGTTGCATTACTGAAAGTCAGTGGTTTGAAGGCCATCCGGACAGGCCCCATGGTCCCTTCCCACTGTAGGTGACAGTGGCGGTTTTAATAAAAATCACTTGACCCGCTGGGCTGGAAATGTGCAACAGCCTCTCAGAGACAGGAGGCACTTCAGCCGGGAGAGTTACAGGAATCTGGAAGCAATCCTCCCTCTGGGCCGGCCTGGATGTGTGTAGATCACTAACACTATTTTTACAACCCAGAGCTGCAGCTGCTTCAAGGGAGAGGAACTGTCAGAGGCGTTTCTGTTTAGCCGCTGAGCTTGTAACCACTGCACCTCCAGGGTTCCTTGTACATACATTTGAAGGCCATCTGGGCAGCTATATACAGATACATACATGGAGCCCTGAGGGCTCTGCGGTGAAGAGCTTGGCTGCTAATCATAAAAGGTCAGCAGTTTGAATGCACCAGCCCCTCCTTGGAAACTCAGTGGGGCAGTTCTACTCTGTCCTGTGCGGTCACTGTGAATTAGAATTGGTTCGAGAGCAATGGGTTTGGCTTTGGCATATACATGTGTGTGTTACTGCTGTTAGGCACCAGTGGGCCAGTACTGGCTCACAGCGACCCTGGGTACAACAGAATGCAACACTGCCCCGCCCTGCCCCCTCCTCGTAATTACTGCTGTGTTTGAGCCATTACTGCAGGCACTGCATCAATCCACGGAAACTCTGGTGGCGTGGTGGTTAAGTGCTAGGTCTGTTACCCAAAACATTAGCAGTTCAAATCCATCAGATGCTCCTTGGGTCCATTCTACTCGGACTTATAGGATCACTATGAGTCAGAATTGACTTGATAGCAGTGTGTGGATTTGGTATCCCATCAATCTTGTTGAGGGCCTCCCTTATTTTCGGCTGACCCCTCTTCACCAAGCACGGTGTCCTTCTCAAGAAACCAGTCCCTCCTGATAACATGTCCCAACTATGTGAAACCAAGTCCTGCCACCCTCACTTCTAAGGAGTATTCTGGCTGTACCTCTTCCAAAATAGATTTGCTCATTCCTCTGGCAGTCTGTGGTATAGTCAATATTCTTTGCCAACACTATAATTCAAATGCATCCATTCTTCCTTCTTCTTTATTCATTATTCAGCTTTCACATGTATGTGAGGCAGTTGAAAATACCATAGCCTTGGTCAGGTGTACCTTAGTCCTAAAGTGACTTTTTTGATTCTTAACAGTTTAAAATGTGTGTGTATTTGTTTGTGTGTATATGAGTCGGATTCAACTTAACGGCACTTGGCCTGGCTGTATTATGTATGTACAGTTACACAAACACATGTGTGTAAATATTTACACTCATACACATATATATTCTATATGTAGAATGTATATACTATACTCATGATATAATGATGTATGCATATATGTGTATGTGTGTGTGTAGATATATGTATGTGCATTATATATACATATATGTATACATAAACTCCAAATTGGAGTAACAGTTCTGTGAGGTGGGTCTCATAACGATCCTATTTTTCCATTGCAGAAGCAGGTGACAGGAGAGAGGGGAGACTTGAACCTTGGCTGTCTGAAATCAGAGTCGGAAGCCATCGTCACTGAAGAATCATTGTCCTCTGGAACTGACAAGGGGAGGGGACCCACGGTCTCTGACCCAAAGCTCCCTACTTTGTCCCTGTCATCAGGTAGCTCTCAGGCAGAGCTGCCCAAGTATGGGATGGCCCTTGGCCACTCACCTTTCTGTCCAAGTGTTTGTCATGCTAGTGAGCCTGGAGGGACACGCTAGGTGGACTATGTGAATGAATAATTCAATAAAAGTGAATAATTTCCATGGCAACCTTGCTAGCATGTGACCCGCTTGGCTGCCTCCAAGGTTTGGGCTCACCCTAGTAAAGAAACACATTTGTCAGACTACAGAGGGAACTGGGATCATGTTTTCTTTTAAGGGAATTGAAATGAAAACTAGGTCGCTGGTGGCAGCCGGGCCAGAGCTTGTAGGAGCCTTCCTTGCTCAAACACACAGCCAGCAGGTCAGGCAGTTGCTGATGGCTCAGCACGCCTGCAAGGCTGGGATAAGGACTGCTGCTTCTGGCAGGGGAAGAGCACAAAAGTCACTTTTCAAGCACCCCTCAATCTGGGACAAAGAGAATGCAGAACCCCGTATTACCTCACAAAGGATCACAAGTACTAGGTTACAGTAGCTCTTCATGATGGAAAAACTGAAGCCCAGAAAATTGCCTCTCAGAAATTTGCTTAAGATGGCGTAGCAAATAAGTGACAAAACCTGGAGTCAGAGTCAAATAAAGTGATTTTTCTACTGGAACCTGATAAGCTGACCCACCTAGATACATGATAAGGTGGCTGAACTCCACAAAGGGACAGGATGACTGTACTATGCCCTTCAGCTCATCTGTCACCTCTCCTGTTTAAGTAAACATTGTATCCATGAGCTGAGTTGGGCTGGGGATTCTGGGATCTTCTTTGGGACTCAGACCAAGATCAGGGTCAGGACTCAGACTGGAATCAAGGCACATCTGCAGCAGAGTTGGATTAGCCTGGAGTGAATATTCGACTAAATCTGGGGCAGGAGTGATAGACAAATAAAGAAAAAGGTCAAGGTCAAGGCCAAGGTAAAGGTTGAGCCTGAGACTGGTAGCCTGATGGCTTAGAGCTCAGTCTGACCTGAATGAATTAGAATTTTCTCTGTAAAGAAGTTGCTGAAAGTACCTAAGTGTCTTGGCTGTGGAGGAATGAGATATACTGAAGGGCTGGATGGGTCAGATAACATACCAGGCATGAGTGAGTAGAAAAAAGTTGTTCTGGAAACCTCTAGAATTACCGAGAGTCGCAGAGAGCAGAAACATACTCCATGCCCAAGAGGTGCAGGTATAGTCATCTAGCGCTGTTTTAACAGAAATACCATCAGTGGATAGCTTTAACAAAGAGTAATCTTTTCTGTCATGGTCCAGGAGGCTAGAAGCCTAAATTTAGGGTGCCAGCTGCAGAAGAAAGCCTTCTCTCAGTCTTCCCTTGGTCTAGAAGGTTCTCAAAGCAGAGACCTTGGGTCTGAAGAACACGCTATTCTCTGGGCACTTATTTCTTGATGGAATGAGGTCTCCACGTGTCTCTGTTTGCTTCTCACTTTCATATCTCAAAAGAGGTTGATTTAACACAAAACCTAATCTTGTTAATTATAACAAACCTGTCTCCGATATTACCTCATCAATACCACAGAGATAGGATTCACAACACATGGGAAAATCCCATCAGATGACAAAATGGGGGACAATCACGCAATACTGGGAATCATAGTCTAGTTCAGTTGACACGCATTTTGGGAGGACAGTTCAATTCATAACAGAGGCGGTTGTCAAGATAAGACGATGGAGAATGGGGAGGCGAGATGGCCTGGAGGACGGAGCAGGATGAGGGCAAGGATGGAAATTCAAATGAATGTGTTTGAGTGGCTTCAAGAGATGGAGTGTGGTGTGGGGAGAGTAGGACAAAGCCAAGCCAGAGGGCTCCTGGGGCTAAGCTTAAAGAGGGCGCACTGAAGTGGCAGCTCCGCTGGACTCCCTACCTCTGAGGTTAAGGAGAGCTGCCTTCCACCAAAATGCAGTCAGTGGAGCATTTCTGGGATTGTGCAAACCTTCCCCATTCACTCAGATTCACACATCCAAACCTGAACCCCCCAAACTGGTGCCGTCAAGTCAATGCTGACTCATAGCAACCCTATAGCACAGAGTAGAACTGCCCCATACAGTCTCCGAAGAGTGCTGGGTGGATTTGAATTACTGACCTTTTGGTTAGCAGCTGCAGCACTGAACCACTGTACCACCAGAGTTTCTATCCAAACCAGGACCTCCCAGTTCCCTGGCATTGCCCAAACCCCTGGCACTATTCTTCCTGCTGGGGAACGTGCTCTCTTCTAGAAATCTGCATCTCTTTCTTGGAAAGGCTGGCTACTTTTTTGGACGTTTGGGATCCTGATAAAAAAAATGGGAAAAATATGCCCTTCTTACCCAGTGAGCTCAAGAGGGGAAGTAGAGTTCAGGGTTTGCCTTAGGTTTATGGTTTACAGGTTTATAGTTGGCTCTGCCTCCCAACTGCTCCACAGCTGCTGCTCATGCTGTGATAGTCTGATACAAATAAAAAGCAAAAAAACAACCTATCCAGATCAATGACACTGTTATGATCCATAAGGTTTTCACTGGCTGATTTTGGGAAGGAGGCGTTTCTTCCTAGTCTGTCTTGGTCTAGAAGCTCTGCTAAAACCTGCTCACTACCATAGCAACGTGTAACCCTCCACTGACAGGCAAGTGGTGGCTACACAAGAGGTGCATTAGCTAGGAACTGAACTTGGGTCAAGATGGGAATTCTACCACACCACCACAGCCCAATGAGGGCAACCAACTTGAAGGCACATTCCTGTCTTGGCCCTCCTTCCCAGCTCCACCCCCTAAGATATCCGGTCCTAATCCTTGGAGCCTGTGAATGCTACTTTATATGGTAAAAAGGAATTGACAGATGTGATCATGTTAAGCATCTTGAGACGGGAAGCTTATCCTAGATTACCCAGTGGGCCCCCACTGTAAGCGTAAGTGTCCATGTTGTAAGATACAGGCAGAGGGAGGGAGATGTGACATAGAAGAAGGTGGCAATGTGATGACTGACATGAGACACGATACTCCTGGCTGTGAAGACGGTGGAAGGCGTGAGAAGCCAAGGAATACGAGGAACACAGCTCTGGAAGTTGGAAAAGCAAGGAAATGATTCTCCCTTAGACCTTCCAGTAGGAGCTCAGTTCTGCCAACAGGCCACCAAACAGAAAAACCTAATTAACTTCTTGCTGTCGAGTCAATTCTGACTTCTAGTAACACTAAAAGACAGAACAGAAATGCTCCACAGAGTTTCTAAGGAGTGGCTGGTGGATTCGAACTGCCAACCCAGTCCAGCTCTTAACCACTGTGCCACCAGGGCTCCAGGATTATGGCAGTTTGTTACAGCAGCCACAGGAAACAGATACAGCCCCTGCCCCTCCTCCCTTCTGCTGAGGCCCATGATCTTAGGTGAGGGGCTTGCCCATCAGCCTCGATGCACACTCAGCTTTGGGGAGCCCAGAGGAAGACATGCTCTGATTAAGAATCAGGCCCCAGCCTCGTGTACGGACACCTTGACTCTCTCAGGCCTACCACTCTCAGGGACAGCAGTGTGCACCTGCCCATTGTCCCTAACAAGGCAATCAGATCAGATTCAGAGTGTGGTATGGACGGGGATGAGAATTAGGCCTCTGGAAGCCACGGTGGTGAGAAAAGTGACTTCTGGGCTGCCTGGGATAGTTAGGACCCAGCGCAGCTGTGCTCCAAAGTGCACCAGTGACAGTGTGAGTTCCCACGTTCCCAAGCATGGGTGTGGGAACACATGTCTTAGGTTGTTTAACATTCAGCCTCTTTTAGTCATCTAGTGCTGCTCTAACAGAAATACTACAAGTGGGTGGCTTCAATAAAGGAAAGTTGATACTTACACGGTCTGGTAGACTACAAGTCCAAATTCAGGATGTCTGCTCCAGGGGACCTCTTTCCCCTCTTGGCAGCTCTGGAGGCAAGTCCTTTTGTTGCATCATTCTTCAGTCAGAAAGCATCTTGGCGCAGGAACCTCAAGTCTGAAGGATGTGCTCTTCTCCCCATGCTGCCTTCTTGATGGTGTGAGGTTGCCCATTCTCTGCTTGCTTCTCTTTCTTTTTATCTCCCATAGGGTGAAAGGAAATGGTGGTGCAAGCCACACTCCAGAGAAACACTTTTTAGCAAGGGTGTTGCAGTCCCACCATGATCCTCTTTTAACATAATCATCCTGTCTATTAGCCACAGGCAGAGATTAGGATGGAGAGCATAGGAAAATCACAAGATACTGGGAATGATGGGCCAACCAAATGGCTACACACATTTTTGCGGGGACACAGTTCAATCTATGACATGGCCTTTCTAGGACATGACTGGGAGGCCTGGAATCTCTGGGCCTATCACCTAAGTTAGTATTTGTGTATAAGGCAGACGTGGTCCTCTTGAAACTGGACCATGGGTCTGTGCCCAGCATGCAAGAAGCCAATCTCTCAGACTCTGTTTTTGAGAGGAAGAAAGAGTTTATTTCACAGACTAGCAAGCAGGAACTCAGAGGTATCGACCTCAGATTGAGTTCCCTGATCTGCTAGAGCAGTAATAATTTTGTATTTATGCAAAACCATTCAGGGTAGAGGAAGGCAGTGGGAAGGATCATAAAGTTTTAACTATTCATAGTTTCTATTGATCACTTATTACAAGACAGGGCTAAGGCTTGTCATGAAAGTGGTTGATGGACCTTTGCTTCTGAGAAGGGCCTGACCACAGCTGATAACATACATCTGGTGACTTTTGGTTCCTTGGCATGAATTCTCCTGTGTTATCAAGCATGTACTGTGCAGCTGCCCGGGGTTATTTATCAGTCATTGTTCCCCACACATCTGGCTACTCTGAGCCAGTTAGATCTATACTCTTCTGGGGCTGTCCAGTTGCAAAACAACTTACAGGAAGTGAGTGACGTGGTGGGGAGGTGACGGGGAGTGGCTTGAATAATTAGTAGAGTACTCATTAATTAGGAGTCTGTAGCCCTTAGGTTCACCAAGCATTTTTTTTAGGTAAAATTCACCAGTGCAGTGCACAGCCTGAACAACCATACCAAACTCATCGCCATCAAGTCAACTCTGACTCATAGTGACCGTATGAAGGACAGAGGAGCACTGTCCTTAAGGTTTCCAAGGAGATGCTGGTGAATTCAAAGTGCTGAGCTTTTGGTCAGTAGCCACAGTCTCCACTACTGTGTCTCCAGGGCTCTGACACCCATACTCGGTAGTCCTAATGAGCTGTTTCACCTTGGGTGAATTGTCTTACCTCTCTGTTACAGATTAAATTGTGTCTCCCCAAAACGTTTGTCAACTTGGCTAGGCCATGATTCCCAGTATTGTGTGACTGTCCACCATGTTGTCATCTGACGTGATTTTCCTATGTGTTTTAAATCCTACCTCTGCGATGCTAATGGGGAGGATTAGAGACAGTCAAGTTAGTGAGGCAGGACTCAATCTACAAGACTAGGTTACATTTTGAGTCAATCTCTTTTGAGATATAAAAGAGAGAAGACAGCAAACAGATGCAGTGCCTCATATCATGAAGAAAGCAGCACCTGGAGCAGAACACATCCTTTGGATCCAAAGTTCCTGTGCAGAGAAACTCCCAGACCAAGAGAAAATTGATGACAAGGACCTTCCCTTAGAGCCAACAGAGAGAGCTGGAGCTGGCACCCTAAATCCAGACTTCTGAGAACCTGGACTATATGCAGAAGAAGGAGGCATCAGGTTGGAGGAGGCTCATTAAAAACGTGTGTTATACAGATGACACAGCCTTGCTTGCCGAAATGAAGAGGATTTGAAACATTTATCAATGAAGATCAAAGACCACAGTCTTCAGTATGGACTGTACCTAAACATCAAGAAAACAAAAACCCTCACAACTGGAGCTGTAACATCAACACAGATGGAGAAAGGATTGAAGTTGTCAAGGACTTCATTTTACTTGGTTCCACAATCAATGCCCATGGAAGCAGCAGTCAAGAAGTCAAAAGATGCATTGCATTGGGAAAATCTGCCACAAAGGATCTCTTTGAAGTATTGAAAAATAATGATATCACCTTGAAGACTGAAGTGTTCCTGACCCAAGCCATGATATTTTCAGTAGCATAACATGCATGCAAAAGCTGGACAATGAATAAGGAAGACAGGAGAAGAATTGACACTTTTGAGTTGTGATGTTGGAGAAACATATTGAATGTGTCATGGACTGCCAAAAGAACACATCTGTTCAGGAAAAGGTACAAACAGGGTGCTCCCTGGAAGCAAAGGTAGCGAGACTGTATCTCACATACTTTGGATGTGTTGTCAGGAGGGACCAGTCCCTGGAGAAGGACATCATACTTGGTAGAGTGGAGGGTCAGCAAAAAAGAGGAAGACCCTCAAAAAGAAGGATTGATTCAGTGGCTGGAATGATGGGCTTAAGCATAAAAATCATCATGGGCATGGTGCAGGACTGGGCAGGGTTTTGTCCTGATGTGGATGGGGCCACTGTGAGCCGGAATCTACTTGACGGCACTCGACAACAACAGCAACAGCCTAGTAGATTGTCAGAGAATATATTTCTCTTTGTTAAAGCCATCCATTTGTGGTATTTCAGCCACAACAGCACCAGGTAACTAAGACGCTCTCCAAAGCTCTCTCTTCATTTTAATGGGAATAAAATTCCTGCCCTGAGAATGCTGTCCTAAGGATTTGATGAGATAATGCACTTCAGCCCCAGAAGAAGTTGTTGGTAAATGATAACATGCCTGTCATTACAGTTATTTTTATTTCTAGATAGGTGAAATGGGCACTTTCATAGAACCCTGCTTTTCAATGTTACTGTCCATTCAGTCAGTAGTGGGTGTCCCTGGGTGCTCACCACTAACCAAAGAATTGGAAGTTCAAGTCCACCCGAGACACCTCAGAAGAAAAGCCTACCAACCTACTGCCCAAAAGTAAGCCATTGGAAACCCTGTAGAGCGCGGTTCTACTCCGACACACCTGGGGTCTCCATTCACTCAGTAGCAACTAGTCTGGGTTTGATAACGAGATAAATTCCCTCCAGATCAGAGGTTGCTGGTTGAACAGTAAAGGTCCAAGGTGCTCCTGCAACGGCAAGATGAATTTGCAAACCTAGGCCTCCATACTAAAGTGACCGCAGCCTGTAACTGACCCCAGGGATGAGGGGAGCCACAGGTGGCATTTGGCACCAGGCGTATGAGACAGCTCAGCTAGGCTTGTGACCATATACACAGCTGTTGGCTTACTACCCCTTTCAGCTGGTGGGAGGGGTAGGTAACAAGCCCAGGGTCACATAGCTACAAACTGTAGCCTCGGGACTCACAGCCCAGCGCCCCGACTCCAAGCCTTAGCCTTTCCTCTACACCTCCCTTGGGACTTTGACAGCAGAGGAAATAAAAAGAGCTGAGGAGGGTAAAGAGGAGCGGGAAGGTCCTGGGAGCCACGTCCTCCGAGGGATTCTCCAGCCCTTTGGATGACAGCCACGAGAGAATATAACGAAGTGACAATCTGCTAGTGGGGTCTCTCTTTTTCCAATTCAAATACGCCTGCCAACCACAAATACCATCATTTCAGGCCGTGGGAGAACCACTGCTTTCGGCAACCTTTGTCACATCAGTGTAAATCTCTCCATTCCCTCCTGCCCCGGCAAAGACGTTTCTTTAAATTACATTGCCCACATTGCACACTGCTCCCACCAGCCTCCTGGGCATGCATGTTTGACTTGACCATCAAACACACCCGAATCTGATTCGGGGCCTTTGTAGGCATTAAAAACAGATGCTTTCCCCTGTGTTCCTTTATGGGCTAGCTCACTAGACAGGGTAATAATAATAGTGAAAATAATAACAACTGTCACTGACTGAATGCTGATTCCTCTGTATCTGGCACTCTGCTCATCTCTGGAAATCTAATATTTTATTTAATCTCCATAGCCACTAAATGAGGCTGCTATCATCATTACTGTCACTGTGTAGGTATGGAGGCTAGAGACCTAAACACGGGCTCAGAAAAGTTCACTGACAGCTGGAGCTCCATCACAGCTGTCTCAACACAAGGGTCCACTTTCTTGATGTGTTATCTCTGGGGTTCTCTGAGTCCTTTTTGAAGAGTCTTCTGTCTTACAGCTCTTCAACTTTACCTAGATCTGTACCCAAAACCCAGCTGCAAGGTAAGATGCTCAGAAAAGAGGCCAGTGCCCTAGAGACCTGACCTTCTGTAGGTCTAAGGTGATGATTTATCAACCAGGGGTGATTTTTGTCCCCCAAGACACATTTGACAGGATCTGGAGACAATGTGGCTTCCTTGAGTAGTGCCAATGTTAAGCACTTACCTACTAACTAGATGTTAATGGTTTGAATTCACTTAGAAGTACCCTGGAAGAAAGCCCTGGTGATCTACTTCTGAAAGATAAGAGCCATTGAAAACCTTACGGAGCACAGTTCTCAGGACCCAGACTAAAAAGGAAGGGGAGGATTAGGAAAGCTACATTTGGTAAATTAGGTTCTGTGCTAAGTACTTCATGTAAGTCTTCTCATGTAACGTCTCCAAGGCATCTCTACAAGGGAGACAGAAAACGTGAGATGGAATGAGATCAAGTGTCTGAACTGGAACTTGAACCCAAGGCTATTGGAACTACAACCCATACCCTGTTGCCTTCAAATCTTCAAGGGCTTTAACTAGTGGACACTTTAGAAACCTCTGGTCATCTGTCAGGTAGGGCATATGATATCATGTGAAGTTTGAACGAAGGTGGATTCTCTGAGCATGCACAGGGCTGACTTCTCTCTCAGAAAGCCTCTGGCAGCTCAGGAAATCAAAAGAGAAAGGGAGGAAACTTTCCTGAGCCTCCTTATACCAATAGCCTTCCATATCTGTAAAATGGGAATGGGAATGTTGGCCTCACCAAGAGGCTCTGGGCATTAAACAACGTATTAGAAGGAGGGTAAAGTAGTTCATCTTACTGGCACTGTTTGGCCTCTGGCTCCCGAAGACCAACAAGCCTGTGGGAAATCAAAGCAGCATAGCCTTTAACCCTAAGTGACAAGGCAAACTGCCTTGGAATGAGCTCAAGCTGATCACACTGGCCAGATGGTGATCAACTCTCCAGGTGCAAGTGTCTGATGGGACCAGGAAGAGGGAAAGCTTTACTCAAGTCCAGTCAGCAAAGAGGCATAGGTTCCCCTTCCAGTGGCATTAACAACGAAAGCTTCATCTTCGAATGGCATCACCTCACCCCAGGGGGTGTTTCCCAGCCTATTATCCCGTAGCGTGGTTGGCTGGATCACCATTTGTCACAGCAAACATCAAGCATATGGTAATGGTCCCGTAAAACATGCCCTGTTGGGTCCTAATGTCTATTTAATGACACCTGCTATGAAGGCTCCCATAACTGAACTCCTAATGGGAGATGAGGGGATATTAGATTTTGGAGAAGGAGAGTTTTCTGAATGACAGGCTGCCTGTCCACGGGAGGCCAGCACTGTGGGAGGCTGATGGGGGTGGATGATACGGAATCATAGGGTTTAATGGCAGCAGGAACTCTGAGAGATGGGCTGGCTCGAAGTCCTCCTTGTCCTAACAGGAGGTGGGTGAGGATCCAAAGGACGGGCACGGAAATCGTTCTGGTGGAGAAGCCGGACTACCAAGCTTGACGTACGATTCCTTTGCTGACCGTTGATCTACGTCCGAAATGAATCCCAACCATTGCATTTCACATTTATGGCAGGGAATAAAAACTGAAGCTTGGTAGGAGCAGAAAATAATAAAGGAGAGAGATTTATTCCTAACTTTACCTCCCTCTCTCTTTTGTTTTTGTGAATCTTTTGGCTTCAACTTTAACCCTTGGGTAGAGAGGGACAGAATGGGTTCTGGGGAAAAGAAGGTTCTGGAAAGGAAAGTAGAACAGGATTTCATTTCCCTTCCATACCAAATCCTTACCCTGGCAATGGTGACAGGTCTCAGAGCAGCTGAATCTGCATTCATTCATTCATTCATTCATTCATTGATTTTACACTAGTTAAATGCTGAGATGATTATTGTGGCAGACAGTATTTTCTAGATGGCTGCAACAGTACCTTTCAACCCACATGCTCTCCTAGAATGCAACTCCATCAAGAGCTGGAGTCTAATTCCTCTCTCCTTGAGTCTGTGTTGCTTTTAATGACTTACTTGTAACCACTAGAAAGTGACTGGAAGTGACACTGTAGGCTGAGGCTAGGTCAGAAGAGGCAAGGCAGCTTCCCCATGGTTCTCTGGAGCTATTCGCTCTAGGAAAAGCTGGCCACCTCGAGAAGTCTGACTAAACAGCTGACAGCCAGCATTGACTGCCCACCATGGGAGGGTGCCTCCTTGGACTTCCAGTCCATCTGAGCCTTCTGATGACTACAGCCCCAGCTGATACGTGACTGCAAACTATATGAGGAACCTGAGAGACCACTGCCTTATTAAGCCCCTACTGAATTCCCCATCCCCAAAATGGTGAGCAAACTGAAACCGATACTTTAAGCCTCTAGGTGTGGGAGTGATTTGTTACACAACAGTAAATGGAAAGCTTTCAGTGATGGATCAAACCCAGCCTTTGCCCTTCACAGATTCACAATCAAACCTGAGCTTCTTTAGTCACTACACAAATGATTGATGCTAAAGGGCAGGATCATAAAGGAGCAAAGCTTTCTGCCTGCAGTGAGTAGAAGTTTTCTTGATCAAAAGAAAACACTGAGGTGGACTTTGAAAGAAGCACAGAAGTTTGCCACACATCCAGGAAAGAAGGGTAATCCGTGAGAAAGGGATGGTATGAGCAAAGACAAGAACAGGACATGGGACAGCAAAGAGGCAGGCTAGATTGGGAAGGTTCTTGATGGTGGGACAAAGAGCTTTGGCATGCCCTCTGCAGTACAGAGTGGTACACAAAGGGGCACTCAGAACCTTTGACTAAAGATAAGCACATCTTCTTAGAACATGAACTGAGCCTAGTGGGAAGTTAAAATATTTTCATATTTAACCCAAAGCAGATGCATTAACACAATAACAAATGCAAAACTGGCGTGGTTTTTCTGGATTCCAAAAAATTCTGCAGCTTCCCTGGAGGTCCAGGTTTTCTTTGATGGAAACTTGGAGATGTTCTGTGTAGGTAAGGGGTCACTCTCAGGAGGTTTTCAAATCTATGTTATGAAGATTTCTCTGGAAAACAGTGTGGAGGATGTCTGGGGCAACGCTGAAGGTAGAGGGCTTGCTCAGACTGTGTTGGAATGGTCCAAGGTAGAGATTCCACGGAATGAGAGGATGAGGTGAGAAGAGGGAATGATTTGAAAGGATGTTTCAAAGTCAGAATTGCCTACATACCCATTCACTTGACCTTCCAGGACTCTGTTTGACATTTCTTTCTTCAAGAAGTTTTTGAATGGGATGGACTAGAACCCCTCCAAAGTGGTCTAACAGTTCCCTGTGTTTCCCTCATCACACAACTAATCACACTGCATGGCCACACCATAAGCAGCATTGATAGCACATACTGAGTACTTTCTGTGTGTTAGACACTCCATTTTCAGTTAGGAATACACCCAGCTGACCAGAACAGAGACCCTCAAAAGGAGGGCTTAAACAAGAAAGTAGTTGAAGCGAGAAATATTCCTCCCATAGCAAAGACTCTAGAAACAAGTGGAATAGAGTCAATGCAGGTGTCCACAGAAGCTACTTGAAAGTCAAGTTCCTTTCAGTTTCCTGTTCCGTAATCCTAAACATATGGTTTAACCTCATATTCTCAAGATGGCTGGCTATCTCATGTATCCATTTCAGGCAAGAAGATGAAAGAAAGTGTCATTCATGAAACTTTCTTCTTTTATTCATGAATGGATGCCTTCCCAGGACTTTTGTCTATTCCTCTTTGGCCAGAATTAAGGCACAGGGCCACTCTTAGCTGCAAGAGAGTCTGGTAAGAAGAGTATTTTAGCAGGGTGCATTACCACTAAAAGAAATGCATTATGGATATCAAGTAGGTAACCATTTTAGCCATCTAGCCCTACTCTAACAGAAATACTGCAAAGTGGATGGTTCTAACAAAGGAAAGTTTATTCTTATATAGTCCAGCAGGCTACAAATCCAAATTCAAAATGTCTGCTCCAGGGGAAGGCTTTCCTCTTTGTTGGCTCTGGAGGAAAGTTCTTGTGTTGCATCATTCTTTGTTCAGGGAACATCTTTGCCCAGGAACCTCAGGTCTGAAGGACATGCTCTTCACCTGGTGCTGCTTTTTTGATTGTATGAGGTTCCCAGTTCTCTCTGCCAGATTTTTCCCTTTGTAGCACAAGAGATCACCTCAAGGCACAAAACAAACTTACACATTGAATCTTGCTCTGCCAACACAACTGCTGCCCATCCACCCTCATTAACATTATAGAGACAGGAATTCCAACAAGGAGGAACATCATACAGTACCAGGAGTTATGGCACAGCCAAACTGTTACAGATTTTTCAGGGAACACATTCAATCCATGACAGTAACCAGCTGTGACTGACACAATATATATAAATTTACTTAATTCCCAGAACAATCCTATAGTGTTATTATTGTGATTTTTATGGATGAGAGAATTGAGGGACAGAGAAGTTAAACAGTTTTAAGATTACACAGTTCATATATGGAGGAGTTGGAAATGGCATGTTGGGCATGTTTAACTATCTGTACCTCCTATGAGCCACCACGCATCTCTCAGTTTGTCACAATCCAGTGGCTTGCAAGTTGCTATGATGCTGGAAGCTATGTCACTAGTATTTCAGGTCTTGCTGATTCACTCATGGGGAACAATTTTCAGTAAAGCTTCCAGACTAAGACAGACTAGTAAGAAAAGCCCAGTGATCTACTTCTAAAAATCAGCCAATGCCAACCTTATGGATTACAACAGACGATTCTTCAGCTCACTTGCTTTGATCCATCATCAAGAAGCATCAGTCACTGGAGGAGGATATCATGTTTGCTGAAGCAGAGGGCCTATAAGGCCATGGATGACCCTCTGTGAGATGTAGTGACACAACAGTGGCTATGATGAACTTGAACACATCAACGATTATGAAGATGACTCAGGGCCTGGCAGTGTTTCATTCTGTTGTACATGAGGTTCCAATTACTCAGAGTCAACACAGTAGCTGCTAAAAAGATGTCTCCTATGAGACCATAAGTAACTTTGAGGGCAGGTCAATGTTCTTATTATTTAATTTATTCCAAAGTCCATATCACCCAGCATAGCATTGTTAAACTGACTTGATGATGGATTGGATGCTTTATTGACAACCTAATAAAAACCTGTATTCGTCCTTTGCTGGCTTTCAACTCAGAATGGAAAAAGAGATCAGAAGGCATCTCCAATTCTGGCACAGCATTCCTCTTGGCCGTGATCAGCCTGGACTTAGTATATAGACAAAGTTCTGCTGACTGGTAGCCCAGTCATGCTTGGCTGAGCACACCCAGGACTTAACAAGGTCTGAATTGTTTCAAGGAGTGTTTTTAACAAGTTGTAAATATATTTCACGAAGTCCCATCACTGTAGATAATTGATATAGCTGATGAAAAGCAATCACGATCCTGTGAACCATTTCTGCCTGTTTACAAGTGCTTCTCATTCCCCATCTTCCAGAAGGAGGCATAAAGCACATTTTAAAAGAAAATGTATTTGATATTGACATATGGTAAGACGGTCTTGCATTGCACTTCCTCACTGGCTCACGAGATAAGCGCAAAAGAAAAAGACAAACTTGTAATTACTATAGATTTCATTTTTTTAAATATCCACAGATAATTGCTTTTAAGTATAAACAAGGGCATTTACAAGAATGATGATTTTTATCTCCATTTGGTTTGCTTCAGAGTGAGAAATATGGCAGGCACCTTGGGATGTAGTTATTTGCTTGCACATCTTTCTCACTTAAAGAGATGGAATCTGTCTCATTCCAATTTATCTCATTGCCATTGAGTTGATTCTGAATCACAGTGACCCTATAGGACAGAGCTGGACTACTTTATGGGGTTTCCAAGGATGTAATTTTTGCAGAAGACTTCCGTATCTTTCTCCCATGGAGTGGCTGGTGGTTTTGAACTGCTCACATTTCAGTTAGCGGATGAGCCCTGAACCACTCTGCAACTAGGGTCATCCTTTGTCTTCCTCCACTGCTCTTGTTAAAGATTAGCACAAGTCATTATTTATTGAGTTTATGAATGAGTGAATGACCAAAAGAATAAACTTTCTAGAGAAAAACTGGAAAACCCTGAATTAGAAGATGTCTGTGTTTGTAATGACGATTGAGATTGTCTAATAGTCTATGTGGCATTTGGACTTAGAGGAGAGTGAGAACTTAAACTACTGAGGCTCTATCAGTCAGCTAATGCTGCAGTAATGATGCGTAACAAACTCTGGCTTCAAACAACGAATATTTGATCTTATAACCATGGGTTTGCATGTTGTTTTCTGTGTGGTTGACCTAGGCTGAGTTCAGCTGGGTGGTTCTGGCTTCAGACTACAGGGTAGACGTAAGTCTATCCCACATGTATTTGCTCTGAGAATGGTATGAATGGCAGCATCTAACTAGCCCATAATCTCATGGTAGATCACTGGAATAAAGAGTGGTAAACTTTACTGTACAAGAACATTTCAAGCCTTTGATTGATTCACATCCATTAACACCTCATTGGCCCAAACAGTCATATGGTAAACCCAAAAGTCAAGGAACGGGGAAGTACATTCTGTAGACCACGCAGTCAAGAAAGTGAGCATAAGTAAAATTCTGTTATGAAACCGTGAAGAGTTGAAACCAAAAACTCAATCTGCCAAAGAGGAAGCCATAGGCATAAAGAAGAGGGTGGAACAGCTATGAAGGATGATAAATAGGGGGAATAAATAGAAGTTGAGATCCTAGGACACACCTGGTAATTTATGCTAATAAGGTGATTCAACTTGGGCCCAGCAAGAATTTAATCCAATAAAATGACTCAGGATGCAGACTGGCCAGCCAGAAAGACTATATGTTTGGAGCTTGAGCCGTGTGATATCGGCTTGACCTGGGGGTGGGGCAATAGGTGAGGCTGGAGTTTGAGTTCAGTTCTATGGCCGACAAGTCAATCAACCATGCCTGTATAGCGAAACTCCAACAAAAACTCTGGACATTGAAGTTCAGGTGAGCTTCTCTGTTGACAATGTTCTGTGTATTGTCACACATTAAGTTGCCAGGAGGGTGACACTTCCCTGAGGACAACAGAATCTATGCATTTGGGACCCTCTCAGATCTTGCTCTTTGCCAATCTGTTTCAGTCATCTAGTGCTCCTTTAACAGAAATACCGCAAGTGGATGGCTTTAAAAAGAGGAATCTTATTTGTCACAGTCTAGGCAACTAAAAGTCCAATCATGGTGTTGGGCTGCAGGGGAAGGCCTTCTCTGTCAGCACTGTAGGAAGGTCCCTGTCAATCTTCCCGTGGGCCGGAAGCTTCTGGGATGCAGGGACCACCGTCCTTTCCAAAGCATGAACTCAGCTCCCAGTACTGCTTTATTTCTTGATGGTGTGAGGTCCCCAAATGTCTCTGCTAGCTCCTTTCCTTTGTATCTCAAGAGACCACCTCAAGGCACAAAGCAAACTTATACATTGATTTTTGGTCTATCAAATGAGTCTGCTGCCCATTCCCTCTCATTAACATCATAGGGGCAGGAATTCCAACATGGAGAAACATCACACAGTATCAGGAATTATGGCCCAACCAAATTGCTACAGATTTTTTTTAGGGAAAACAATTCAATTCATGACACTCTCCCTTTGGTTTGTTCTGATTTGTTTCCTTTTCTTGCAATGAATCTGTGATCAATAAGTATAGCCCTTTCTTGACTTCTGTGAGTCCTAGAGAATTACTGGAACTAAAGAATTACCGGGAACTCCAGCATTTACAGCTAGTTGGTCAAAAGTGTGAGAGGACTGGGAACTGTCAGAATTGTGGCTGGCATCTAAAGCAAGGGCAAAGGAGCATGCCCTTGACCGGTGAAGTTTGGCCCAACTCTGGGTAACTGGTGTCACCAGTCATTGCACCTTGAATTCCACATTATAATTCCAATTTGTGTCACCCTTCTATCTCTCTGAACATTTATTCTCAGAGCCCTTTTACCTGGTTGATGTAATTTTTCAGGAGGAAAATGTTACAGACTGAGATAAAGAAGAATTTCTTTTGCTGTGAAAGCCACCAGAGTCTCATGGTAACAGTGCCTGTTGTGACATGGAACTGTGTGGATGGAGAGCTCATTGGGGGCCCACTGCCTCACTTAAACAACCACCCCCACCACCCTAATAGTAAGGGCAAATACAAGCTCAAGCCAGAGTCTGCCACCACATCACTTCTGTCTTCTTTCCAAGCTGCTGCTTTGTACCTACATCATCTAGGCTCTCACATGGCCCTTATTCAGCATCTGGAAGGTAGTAAGTGTGCTCTGTTTATTGTGTCAACGCAATATTTCTTGTATATGCAGAAGGGAAGAGGAATAGTCTTGCTCTTAAAAGGTTAAAAATACTTTTCTTCCACATCACAATCACTATTCACTCACACTCCTGCTCCATCTCTCACCGCCCCTTACCTGTCTATACTCCATGCCAATTGCTCTTATGTTAGTCTGAATGAGCTTACCTCCATGCCTTTGTTCCTCACAATGGCCACACACTTCTCCTCCCATACCCTCTGCCTTCAAGGTTCATCTCAAATGCCACTTCTTCCAGGAAGCCTCCCCCAATTTCCTGGCAAGAAACAACCACTTTGCTTCGAACTCTGTAGTCCTTTCTCCACATCTCTTTTGGACCACGGTGGTGTGGTAGTGAAGTGCTGTTTCTGTGAACCAAAAGGTCGGCAGTTTGAATCCTCTAGGAACTCCTTGGAAACTCTACGGGACCATTGTACTCTGTCCTGTAAGGTTGCTATGAGTCGTATCGGCTCGACAGCAGTGGTTTTTGGTATCTTGCATCTCAGTTCTTTCGGTCTGATGCTTATATACTTCCTTCAGCTGACTTGCCAGTTCCTTGCAGTGCAGAGTCTGTTTTAAGCCTGGCTTTGCCCCAGTATTTAGCCATTGGTTAGAATATAGCAAGCCCTCTATAAACATATCCATTGCCATTGTGTTAATTCTGACTCATGGTGTCATGGCTTGAATTGTGTCCCCCCAAAGACAGGTATAGCCATTCGGCTGGGCCATGATTCCCAGTATCTTATGACTGTCCTCCATTTGGTGGTTTTCCTAGGCTTTATGTGAAAGGATTAGGGTGGGGCTGTATATCCTGTTATAGGATTACTTCCCTGCTCCACTGTAAAGGGAATTTCCCTGGAGTAGGGTTTGCCCCACCCTTAATCCTTTCATCCTGCAAGAGATAAAAGGACAGAGAAGCAGGCAGAGAATTGAGAACCTTGCACCATCAACAAAACAGCACCGGGAGAAGAGTGCGTCCTTCAGACCTGAGGTTCCTGCGCCAAGACGCTTCCTGGACAAAGACGGATACAATACCGGACTTTCCTCCTGAGCTGACAAGGGGGAAAGCCTTTGCCTGGAGTGGACACCCTGAATTTGGACTTGTAGCCTACCGGACTGTGTAAGAATAAACCTTCCTTTGTTAAAGCCATCCACTCTGTGGTATTTCTGTTAGAGCAGCCCTAGCTGACTAAGACACCTGGTGACCCCAGGATTGTCAGAGCAGGGTTTCAATGCCTGTAATCTTATAGAAGTAGATCACCAGGGCTTTCTTGCATGACACCACTGGGTGGATTTAAAACCACCAACATTCTAGTTAGCAGTTAAGCATGAATTGTTTTGCACCACCAAGGGACCTCTTCTACAGGTAGCCGAGTGTTAAGCCAATGAGGGTGGTGAGGATGGCAACCTGGGAATAAATCAGAGAAGTTCTTACAGTCTCCTAACACAGGCTTACAGTTTCGGAAAAGAGAAGAGTAAATTCAGTTTTTATTGAATTTGTCTCCTCTTTGCAGGATTATTTTGTGGTCTCTTTCACTGGGCCAATTACATTTATGAAGATGAATTATGACAGGCAGGAACTCACTTGCATGGATTACTGTGTGCTAACTATGTAATTAGTGGCCGTCATCTAAGAGGGGAGTTTGTTGGATATTCTCATCAGAAAAAAAAATATTATGATCCATAAAATACAATGAGCAATGATAATTTCATTTTTATTGGTCATTTAAAAACATTCACTGATAATTCTCCCTGTACTTAATAGGCATATGTTTGCCTCCTTCAAAATATACCCATAAACTCGTCGAAAAAACACTTACATAATTGTTCTGCTTCACTTCCATCATGCAAACTAAATGAAAGACTTTCAAAGACAGTAAGTGTGGGATTTGTCAAAGGCATTCGAACAGGTGGGATTTGCCATCAGCAGATGGTTCCTGAGAGCCTGGCAAGGGTCAGCCTCAACCCTAGACTGTACATGGTGCTTAGGCAAGGGGGTTTTCACACCTGAGAGGGTTCATCCACTGTTTTGCATGTGGTATACAAAAGGCCAAGCCCTGTAGCCAGTACCCTTCCCTTTCCATGGATGATGAAAAGGTGACTTTAGGGTGCCTGAAGCCCACGCCCAGGTCCGAGGCGGACACACAGCAGGTAATGATGCTAACTGTGTGATTGAATGGCCCAGGCACTGGGTGAATGGATGTATACACAGATGGACAAATGGATGGGTGTGTGGATGGATGGATGGATGGACGGACGGAAGGATGGAGGGACAGATAGGTGGACAGGTGGATGGATAGATGGCCAGACACATGGACAGATGGATGGATAGATGGTTGGATGGATGGATGGATGGTTGGATGGTTGGATGGTTGAACTGGATGAGATGTCACACATTCCGTTCTATGTGGTGCTGGCAGACACTGCTCACCTGCTATCTCTGGCTCACTGCTCTTCTGGAAAGAGGCCCCAAATTCTGAGTATCTGGGGAGGCGGAGATAGCCTCCAGAGCAATCTTGCACACTCAGAAATGGTTTCCAAAATCACTCTAGGAAGCTCTTTCAGTCTTCTTAACTGGAAATCAAATGCTCCATGTGAGCACCATGTGAGCATTTGATTTTCTTTCTTTTCCTTTCCTTCTGGCGCTTCCACTCTGCTTTCTGATCCCTGACTGACCCCCAACCCCAAGATCTGACTACTTTCCTACCATGGGCAAGGCCAAAATCCATCACAGATGAAAACAGAGATTTAAGGAGCCAATTAGCTGCCCCTGGGCATGAATAACCCCACTCAAGGAGCCTTCAGGACATACTGATTTCTCTCTAGAAACAAAATCCACCTACTAGTGCTTTGAAATGTTTAGAAGCCTAAGGAATGGGTGTGTCACTGAGTGTCACTGATTGTGTGAGTGTATCAGGGAGCGTCTCTGTGTGTGTGACTATGTCACTGAATGTCTTAGTGTGTGTGTCACTGAATATGTCAATATGTCACTGTATGCAGCTGAAAGTCTGTGAGTGCATGTTCCTGAATGTGGGTCATTGTGGGTCACTTAATGTGTCATTTAATGTCCACTGTGTGTGTCTCTGTGTGTGTGTGTGTGTGTGAATATGTGCGTGGGTCACCAAGTGTATATGACTCTGTGTGCCTTTGTGCGAGAGCATGCCACTGAATGTGTGCCAGTGAAAGTCTATTGTGTGTATGTGTGTGTGTGCGCATGTGTGTGTGTCCTGACTGCGCATTCCTGAGTCTGCAGAGTTCTCACTGTGTGAGGCAAATGGGAAGAAGGGAGGGCAGAGAGTGCTCCAAGGCTTGTCCTCAGCTTTGGAGACTCAGGCAAGGCAGGCAGCTGGGCTGGACTCCACTCTGGTTGTCTCCTGGCCAAGCCCCAGTTAATGTGGCCTTCCCACGCCAAGCACGCCTGCATGTGCTCACCCAGCACCCACACTTCTCTGGAGCAGGGACACAGGTGATCCCTCCTACACCTCAATGCCCGTGACCTTGATTCTGCTGGCACCTGTGTTTCCCACAGCCTGACACCCAGGACTATTTCCCTTCTCCCCTGCCACTGTTATCTCCTCTCCGTCTGCCCTTCTTCTTATTTCCCACATCCAGACTGACTATCTCCAAATAGTTCTTCCCTGTTCTGCTCTCAGACACCGTGTCACCACCACCACCAGTTGCTGAGGACATGATGTCACTCATAGCAACCTCATGTGTGTTAAATTAGAACTGCACATTATAATGTTTGTAATGACTGAGTTTTCTAGAGTAGAGTGCCAGGCTTTTCTTCCAAGGTGCCTCTAAGCAGACTCAAATTGAATGGAGGTTTAGAGAGGTCTTATAGAAGTGGTGGAGTGTGGAATTTGAGTCATTTATTGCCAAATATAGTATCTAGAGGTCCCTCGAATATACCATAGACCGCCAAAAGAACAAACAGATCTGGTGGATGAAATATAACCAGAGTGCTTCTTAGAAGCAAGAATGGCAAGACTATGTCTTACATACTTTACATACTTTAGACATGTTGTCAGGAGGGATCAGTCTTGGGAGAAGAATATCATGTATAGTAAAGCAGCAGGTCAGTGAAAAAGAGGAAGACCTTCAATGGGACTGATTGACACAGTGGCTGCAACAATGAGCTTGAGCCTAGTAAAGGTGGTGGGCATGGTGCAGGACCAGATAGGGTTTTGTTCTACTGTACGTAGGATCAATATGAAGCGAAACAGACCTGATGGCATGTAACAGCAATACAGACAGACGTGCACGGGTGTGACGAACAGGCGGTGGCTCAAATCCACCCAGGGGGACCACAGAAGAAAGGCCTGGTGATCTGTTTCCACGGAAACTGTTGTTGTTATTGGTTACCACTGAGTCGATTCTAACACGTGTGCACCGTAGAACTGCCCCACAGTGTTTTTAAGGCTGTGAACTTCCAGATTGCCAAGCCTGCCCCCTGAGGCGCCTTTGGGTGGTTTGAACTGTCAAACTTTAGGTCAGTAATTGAGCACAAACCTATTTGCACCACACAAGGACTCTTCCACAAAGATTACAGTTGACATAAACCCATGGAACAGTTCTGCTCTGTAATACACGGGTTTGCCATGAGTCCAAATTGATTCCGCAGCAGTGAGTCTGTTTTTTTTGTCATAGTATCTGCCTCAAGAGACGGTTCTGAGGATTAAACAAAAGCCCGTTTTAAACACTCCTTTGTTGTTAGGCACTGTTGAGCTGGCTCTGATGCCCAGCGACCCTCTGAACAACAGGACGAAACACCACCCGGCCTGGCACCACGCCCACCGTTGTCTCTATGCTTGTGCCCATTGTTGCAGCCACTGTGTCGCTCCCTCTCGCTGAGGGTCTTCCTCTTTTTTGCTGATCCTCTCCTCCACCAAGCATGATGTCCTTCTTCAGGGACTGATCCTTCCTGAAAACATGTCCAAAGTACGTATGACACAGTCTTGCCATCTTTGCTTCCAAGGAACCTTCTGGTTGTACTTCTTCCAGAACAGATGTGTTTGTTCTTTTGGCAGTCCATTGTACATTCAGCACTCTTCTCCAATGTCGCAAGTCAAAGGCATCAATTCTTCTGTCTTCTTTGTTCATTGTCCAGCTTTCACATGCATATGATGTGACTGAAAATACTGTGGCTTGGGTCAGGTGCATTTTAGTCTTCAAGGTGGTATCCTTACTTCTGAATACTTTAAGGAGATTCTCTGCAGCAGATTTTCCCAGTGCAATGTGTCTTCTGATTTCTTGACTGCTGCTTCCACAGGCATTGATTGTGAATCCAAGTAAAATGAAATCCCTGACAACCTCAACCCTTTCTCCACTTACGACAACACTCTGTGGAGGTTAGCCATTGTTACTACAGCTGCAATTCTTGTTGCTATTACTACTTTGAGCCAGCTATTGAGCGGGGGCTGGCGAGACGCAGAGAGTAACATGATCGCGTCCTGCTGGAGCTCACAGTCTGGCTGCAAAGGCAGATACAAAACCCACCAAGGATGGTTAGAAACAGGGTAATAGAATTGTGGCGACCTTAGAGGACAGAGCCATTCATTCTGCCTAAGAGATCAGAGGAGTTTCCAGGAATCAGACGGCCCATTCTAGCTGGATCATTGTTTTAGTTAGCTGGTACTGCTGGAAAGGAAATACCACAAAGGGGATTACTTTAACTAAGGAAAATTTCTTCTTACACAGTCCAGTAGGCTACAAGTCCAAATTCAAGCTGTCCACTCCAAGGGTAGGCTTTCCCCCTTGTCAGCTCTGAAGGAAAGTTCAGTATAGCTATCAGCCTTTGTTCAGGGAGCATCTTTGTGCAGGAACCTCAGGTCTGAAGGAACCACTCTTCTCTTGGTGTTGCTTTCTTGGTGGTGTGAGGTTCCCAAATCTCTGCTTGCTTCCCTTTCCTTTTATCTCTTGTAGGCTGAAAGGATAAAGGTGGTGTAGGCTGTACTCCAGGGAACCTCCCTTTACAGCGGAGCAGGGAGGTGATCCTATGGAGGGATTTACAGTTCCACCCTAATCCTTTAACATACAGTGTAGGAAAATCACAAAGTGGGGGACAATGACAAAATACTGGCAATCATGGCCCAGCCACATGACTGCACCTATTTTTGGGGGGACACAATTCAATCCATAACCATCGTAAAGGGTGTATAAGTCTTCAATAGTCAGAGAAGGGGAAAAAGGACATTCCAGGCAGATGGAAGAACACACCTCAAATCAAATGAAGCTAACTGCTGCCAAGATGATTCTAACTCAAAGGGACCCTGTGGGACAAAGTAGAACTGTCCCATAGTTTCCAAAGATGTAACCCTTGCAGACACAGACCGGCACATCATCTTTCTCCCACAATGGCTGGTGAGTTTGAACCACCCCTCTTTCAGTTTACCAGTCAAGCACTTAACCACTGCACCACCAAGATTCCTGGCGGAGCACTGGCATAGGCAAAGGAAAGCAAATCATCTAGAGTGTCTGCAGTATAAACAAGGACTGCCACGGAAAGGAAGCTTACTTGGCCAGATTACAGGGGGCCTTGAATGCCAAGCCAAATGGGGCATTTGGGTTTTAGTCTATTGGCCACGGGGAGCTATTTCAGCATTTTAAGTAAAGAAGTAATGGCATCTGATCATTGCCAAGGGTAAAACCTGCCATTATAAAAATAAATATGCTTACCAGAGGCTCTGAGAGAAATTGGCAGGAAATAAGTGGCCAGATTTTCAGTTCTTTGCCTATGTGGGTTTGCTTTCTGATGCAGGCAAGCGGGCCACAAAGAATGATGTCACAGGGGCCAGGTCCAGAGCAGGCCTGCTCTTACCAGAGGCAATGAAGCTGATGAGATGAAGAAGGGAGGATCACCTCGGCCCTTAGCACTGCACTGAGCTGCCTCTAATCCCTGCAACCCCAATGGGCTTGTAGAGGTCCACGGAAGTTAGGAAGAGAAACTGAGGCACGGAGGGTCCCGTAACAAAGGAAGGTGGAGCCAGAAGAATCGGAGTCTGAACTGGCTTTCTACTTCTTCCCGCTTGCCTGGATTACAGACAGAGTGCTTTCCCTCGTCTGTCTTTAAATTTAATTTGTACATAAATTGGAATGGTTAGGTGTGGTTCATATCTAACAACAGTGTGGTGGTCAGGATTGTGTCAACTTGGCTACTACATATTTGGCTGCTGTATTAAGTGTCAGGGTGGGGTTCGTCATGGCTCCCTGCCCCTCGGCTCTCATCTTGCGACCTTTTTACTACAGCTGCTAGTCGCTCACGTAGCCAGGAGCTCCTGCTCTCTTCTTCCAGCGTCTGGTTCCGGGACTTGAACTAGCAGCTGTTGGACTCATCAGTCCTTACAGTCGGCACTTGGGAGTCCTGCTCCCTGACCTGCCGATTCTGGGTTCACCAGCCTCTGCCGCTCCTGCTCCTTGACCTGCTGATCCTGGTTTTGCCAGCCTCTGTCGCTTTGTCTCGCCACCAGCTTGGGGTCCACTGACCTACACAACCGGTGATCTAGAACTCTGGTCTCTGACTTGCTGACTTTGGGTTCCTCAGCTTCCGTGGCCACGTGAGGCTTGTGCCAGGACTTGGCACATTCAGCTTCTGTGATTATGTGAGCTATTTCCTATATCTGTATCTATCTATCTATATAAATCTTTCCTTGTACCTACACGTGTTACTGGTTTTGCTTCCCTAGAAAATCCAGCCTAAGACAGTCAAATGTTTGTATTAATATACATTGAAAGGTATTACTATACCTTTCAATGCCTAAAAAGCTTTAAAGAAGCACTTTCAGATACACTGAAACACCTTTAACATAACAATATATAATAATAATAATAATAATAATGTTTTGATATGTGACACAAAGTAGCGACCCTTTGTTATTAGGAACCATTGTGTGCACCTTGAAATTTTAATGTAGTAGATTTTTTTCAGGGGGGGGCTGTTGGTTGGGTCATGAATTACTTGTTATAGGTAGGTTAAGATGTTTGTGACCCAGGGACTGTCTGTAACTAGCTCTGTGACCTTGGGGACAAATTGTGCAACCTTTCCGAGGTTCCATTTCCTCATCTGTAAAAGGCAACAGGGTGACTTTCACAGGGTCAGCATGAGGACTCGGGGGAGACTGTCTCGGAAGTTTCTGGCATAATGTGAACTGAAAACCGACCAGTGGTTGTCTAATTGATTGTGACTCATGACAACCTCATGTGTGTCAGAAGAGAACTGCCCTTATAGGGTTTTCCTGGCTGTGTCTTTTTGCAAGCCGATTACCAGGTCTTTCTTGAGAGGCATCTGAGTGGTTTTCAAAGTGTCAGGGATTGAATTGTGTCCCCACACCAAAATATGTGTAGTAATTTGGCTGGGTCAAGAATCCCTGTATTTCATGACTGTCCTCTATTTTATGAGTTTCTTATGCTGTAAATCCTAATCTCTGCCTGTGGTTAACAGAGTAGATTATGCTAAAGAGGATTAAGTGGGACTGTAAATTCCTTCTTAAGGTCACCTCCCTGCTCCACTACAGAGGAAGTTTCCCTGGAGGGTGGCTGGCACTACCTTTTATCCTAAAAGAGATAAGAGGAAAGGGAAGCAAGCAGAGAGTTGGGAACCTCACACCATTAAGAAAGCAGCACTGGGAGAAGAGCAGGTCCTTCAGACCTGAGGTTCCTGTGTCAAGATGCCCTCTGACCAAGGACTGATGCAACACAAGGACTTTCCTCCAGAGCCAGCAGAAGGAAAGCCTTCCCCTGGAGGGGACACCCTGAATTCAGACTTGTAATCTACTGGACTGTATAAGAATAAACTTTTCTTTGTTAAAGCCACCCACGTGTGCTACCTCTGTTAGAGCAGTAACAGGTGACCAAAACACAAATCAACCAGCTTTTGATTAGCTGCCCGGGGCTTAACAGTACACCACCAAGGCAGCAGTGGCACTTCCCAGCTATTAGGAGAGACTGGTGAGAATCCGCACAGGCTCAGCACGCAGAGCTTCCCAGGCTCTCCCCACTCCTGCCCGCGGCCCTTGTCTGCTGTCCTCTGACCAGACCATGACCCATCCCAGGCCGAGCTAAAGAAAAACAAGAAACGAAAGTGCAGTTCTCTGTCTGGGAGGGTTTATAGAGAAAAATAAAGCCTCTCCTGCTTTTTGCTCACTTTTCCTAAGAGTGTGAAATACGCACTATGCACCTGTTTTCTAGGACCTTTGAAATTTCAGCTATAAATGGTAAAACACATCAATGAATTTCCCTATGAATATTTATTGAAATAGTACTTTTAATACAAAGCCATTTGAAAAGGAACCTCCAAGGAAAAAGCATTTTGTGTAGCCATTGATCTTAAAATACTTACTGTGTATATGCTCATCCTAGAAATATTACATACTGCTATTTATTATTTGTTCTGGATAGAATTGCAGTGAGTTGGCCTAGCTGCATTTTATAGGCTGAATAGTATTGGCAAGATGATCTTCTGGACTTCGTTCAGCTTTTCTTTCTTCCCAGCCCTTGATTTGCTGGTTTCTGGCAACTTTTCTTGGAGAGATGTCACTGTGAATAGCTAATGCACTCAGCTGCAAACCAGAAGGTTGGAGGCCTGTGTCCACCTGGAGGTGCATCAGAATAAAGGCCTGGCAATCTGCCTCAGAAAGGTGATAGCCAGGACAACCCTGCGGAGATCGACATGACAGCAACCCGTTTTCACTTAACAGGTGAGCTCTGAAAACAGATGATCAGAGAATCTTGGATCCTGAGCTAGAAAAAAGCTTGTTTTAGTTGTTAGCTGCTGTGACGTTGGCCCCCGCATCACGGCAACCTCCTGCCCAATGAAACCAACTGCTGCCTGGTCCGGGATTGAATGATGATGAGGTTGTCGTCATTCAGAGGGTTTCACTGGCACAATGGCTGATTTTCAGAAGTCAGTTGCTAGGCCTTTCTTCTTAGTCCATCTTAGTCTGAAAGCTCTCCTAAAGTCTGTTCAACATCGTAGCAGCCAGAAAGCCTCCACAGGCAGACAGGTAATGGCTGCAGACGAGGTGCGTTAGCCACAAATGGAACCCAGTCTCTCACACCTGAAAGTCTACCCCTGAACCACCAATGCCCAACCCTAGAAGGAAGCTTAGGGGTCATCTTGTCTAATGCCTTCACTTACACACAAAGATGCTCTTTCTGTGGTTGTTGTAACCACTGTGTGGCAGATTGCCAGCCCTGTCCTGCTGAGGGTCCTCTTCTCTCACGGCACAATGACCTTCCATCCCACCAAGCAAGATGCCCTGATGTCCCTCTCCGGGACTGCCCCTCCCCCCACCTCTCCACACAACCAGCCCAAAGTATTCGAGTCAAAGTCTCACCATCCCTGCCTTCAATGAGCATTCTGGCTGTACCTCCGCCGGGACAGACTTGCCTTTCTTGGTGGAGGTACAGCCTCTTCCCGAGGTCCATGGTACATCCACAGCTCTCATCAGTACCCAGACTCAAAGGCCTCAACTCCTCCTTGGTCCTCCGCCTGATTACCATCCAGCTGGCACATGCATATGAGGCAAATGAAAACACCAAGGCTCGGGTCAGATCTACTTTAGTCCTTAATGTGACATCTTTGCTTTTCATCCCCTGTAAGGAGATCGTCTGCGGCAGATTTGCCCCACGCAATGCATCATCCAGTTACTTGACTGCTGCCTACATGGGTGTCAACTACAAATCCAACCAAAATGAAATCCCTGACAACCACAATCCTTTTTCCATTTATCATGATATTGTCCCCTGGTCCAGCTGTGAAGATTTGTGTTCTCTTTATGTTAAGGTGCAATCTACACTGAAGGCTGTCATCTCTGTTCTTTGTCAGCAAGTGCCTCAAGTCGTTTTTGCTTTCAACAAGCAAGATTCTGTCATCTGCTCACTGTAGGCTGTCAATGAACCCTCCTCCAATCCTGAAGCCACATTCTTCTCTACATAGTCCATTTTCTCAGATTATTTGCTCAGCATACATTCTGAACACACATGATGTAATAACAGTCCTGATGCATACCTCTCCTGACTTCAAACCACATAGTATGCTCTTGTTCTACTTGAATGACAGACTCCTGATCCATGCCTGGGTTCCTTGTGAGTAAAACTAAGTGTTTGGGAACTCCTGTAGTTTGCAATGCTGTCTGTAATCTATTAGCATCGACGCAGTCAAACGCCCCTGCATAGCTAAGAACAGGCAAACATCTATACAAACATGCTCTTAAACTCTTCCAGTGGATTGGTAACCCACCCACGGGACTGGTCAAAGATGAAAAGAGTCGTAACTCCAAAGGACCATAAGGATGCAGGAAAGTGAACATTTTATACATTTCTTGAGAATATAAACTGTTGAAGGCTTTTTAGAGGCAGGTAACCAGTATCAATTAAAATTCAAGCTATCTGTACCCTTTGAATCTGCAATTTCTCTTTTGGGATCCTAATCCTCTACAGCTATAATCCCAAATATGTAAATGTACAGCATAGCTTTGCTTGTTGCTTTGTAGCTTGTAGTAGTCCAACTAGAGAGAACATGGAGATCCATCAACAGGGAAGCCAGTGAGTGCATCATTCCCTGCTTCTGCAGATGGGAAGGTGGCCTCTAAGCATTCTGATTACTCATATAATGATGCATGCACTTGGCTTGGCATGGCACTGCTGGTGTACGGATATTATTTGCATGTATGCATATCTTGAGTGTAGTCTAAGCAAACACAAAATATAAAATTTAAAACAATGAAATAAAAGCCTGATTTTTTTTTCTTGTGCCAGCAAGCTGTATGCATCTGTTCTGGAGACCACTAGAAACCCAGATGGCATAGTGGTTAAGGGCTACAGCTGTCAACCAAAAGGTCAGCGTTTCAATCGACCAAGCAGTTCTTGGAAACAGCTATGGGGTAGTTCTACTCTGTCCTATAGGGTTGCTATGAATTGAAATTGACTCGATGGCTGTGAGTTTGGTTTTAGTAGCAAATATTATGCTACAATTAAGAGTGCATTGTTTAATGAAAAGAAAAATGTATATATACTATGATCACATTTTTGCAAAAAACAGTGACCTTCAATGTTCATATATATGCATATATATGTGTGATGTGTGTGCATTTTTACATATTGTATGAGTATGGAGAGCAGTGTGAATGAGTAATAACAGGTTATTGCTGCTTGTTACTCTGTCAGGGGCTAAGAGAAAGTAGTAAAAGAAGAGGAAAGTAGTATAATTTTTAAAACATTTTTAAAAAGGGAAAATATTCATGATATAACATTACATACCATCACAGAGTACTCCGGCAGGGACCACAATAGCCAATCCCAGACAGAGTTGGTAAAGAGTACAGAACAAAATTCTAACTCGCAAAAAAAGGCCAGACTTACTGGTTGGACAGAGACTGGAGAAAACCCAAGAGTGTGGCCCCTGGACACTTTTTAACTCAGTACTGAAGTCACTCCTAAGGTTCACCCTTCAGCCAAAGATTGAACAGGCCCATGAAACAAAATGAGGCTAAAGGGGCATGCCAGCCAAGGGACACAGACTTGAAGGCAAAAAAACAACAATCAAAGCCACTGCCATTGAGTCAGTTCCAACTCATAGCAACCCTAGGCAAAAGGGGACAAGAAAGCTGGTAATAGGGAACCCAAGCTCAAGAAGGGGAGAGTGTTGACATGTTGTGGGATTGGTAACCAATGTCACATAGCAATATATGTATTAGTTGTTTAATGAGAAACTAATATACTCTAAATTTTCACCTAAAGTACCATTTTATAAAAAGGAAAGCAGAATTCTATGTATTACATTAGTCAATTCAGGTAAAAAGAAAATTAGCATAGCTTTCGCAACACAGATGGCACCATTGATTTGACTAGGTGCACAATTTTTGACTTGAATTTTGGTTGTCACTTTAAGTGTTACTAATATTTACATTTACTATATAATTACTTTCAAAGATTAAAAAGAAACATAAATTCTTACCACAATTAAAGAAACAGAGAAACAGTGAGGGGATGTCCTCATACAGCTGTTTCCTTCTTAAGACACGGAAGCCCACTCACAGTAATGTTAGCTGGAGGGGAGGTGGCAGCACAGAGGGATGCGCGGGTAGTTCACGGAAGGCAAGATGGGTGGGACGGCCAGCCCCGACCAGGCTCTAGAGCCAGGTTCCTGCAACACCCATAGTCACAACCTGGCCTGTGTGTATCCGAATAGAACTGCGCTCCACAGGGTTTTCATGGTTGTGACCTTTCGGAAGCAGATCACCAGGCTTTCTTTCAGAGGAGCCAACCCTTCATTCAGCAGGGGACGACCACTGTCTTCACTACCCAGGGAGTCCTTAGGACAAACGAGAGATGTCAAAATGGATGGTTTATGTGGGAACAGGACAGAGGAACTCCCTGGATGGAATGTGACTTTTTAAAGAAGTGAAAATAGATGAATGTGTCTCTGGACATAGAACAATTCCATTGTTCTATGCACTGCAGAAAACCTTTTGCATACGACACTCACTGCCCAATACAGCTCTTGGATCTGCAGCTTTGCTGTGATCCTGGGCACAGAACATCCTCTTCCTGGCCCTGGGCCTGGGCCTCACCATGAGTGGCATAGCAAGTTTCTGCCCACTGGCCAGACAGACAGCAAAGACGTTAGGACAGTGGCTCTTCCTCAGACCTGTCTGGCTATATGTGGAATGAGCTCTGCTCAGTGTTCTCACAAAGCAGAAGCTCACCAGGCCCAGGGCTCTTCCTCGACCAAAACACCGTGGTCCCAGAGCTGGCCCTACTGCCCTTGCCTACTGGCCCACTCGAGGGAAAAATTGAATTATAATCCTAACATGCTTTGTACATCTGGAAATGTCATAATAATTAAATGCTAATAAGGCGAGAGAGATTAAATGGATAGTTTCCTTAAAGATTACACTCCACCACCCAAGGTCAGGTGGAAATTATAAGTAATGTAGTGGTGTAGTCAGATCCCTCCAGCTGAATAAATGTCACGATGAGAGCGAGGAGTGGTTCAGTTTTCTATATTTGAACATCTCATTAGAGCTGGTGTCATTCAAAGACGTATTGGGTGGCAGAGAGGTGACATTTAAGGTCTCTCACGGCAAGTCGAGCCCTTAATTATCCGATGGAGGTTAACGTGGCCGCGAGCCGGCCAGCTTGGGTGGAGCAGGGACTAATGGATTATGCTGAGATCAGGTTTCACAGGAAACCAAGAAGGCTCTTGGTTTGGGGGAGCCCACAAAGTGGGTCATTTCTCTAGGATATCAGGCCAGAGTTTTCCTGATTTATTAGTTTCCTGCTAGGCTGAATTTGAACACCAGGATAATTTTTCTTGGTGTCAAGAAGAGGCAGTCATTTGTCATGCAACTACAGAAAATACAGGTGATTTTGTTAAGGGGTGATTTCAACTTTTGGCAAGTTCCATGGTACAATCTGAATGTCTAAAGGCTGGCAAGGGAGAATCTCTGAGTGGTGCAACAGTTTATATGCTTAGGTGACAGCCAAAAGTTTGGAGGTTCAAGTTCACCCTGAATTGCTTTGGAAGAAAGGCCTGACAAGCTACTTCCAGAGAATCAGCCCTTGAAACCCCTACAAAGTCCATTTCTGATCTGACACACACGGGTTCACCATGAGCCAGGGTGCTGTGACAGCAACTGGTACTTACTGGTAAAGGCTGGGGAGGGAAGTACCTGTCCTCAGTATCGCTACTCTGCTTTCCTGGCTTCCCACCAGCCACATACTAAGGGCATGTCCTGGCTTACAAATTGGGTCTAGGTTACATGTCATACAGATACGGTAGTATTTCACAAAGGGAGAGAGAGCTACCCAAGGAAGCTGATGTCAAAGCTCAGGTGACCACGCTCTTGTCACTTGTAATTTTCAGGTTAGCTGGCATGAGACTCAAAGGAGAAATATGTCTTCTAGCAGCTGGTTCACATCTGCATGCCCCTGTACTTATGAACACAGATGCAGTGCTGGGCTCAGGCCCCACCAAAGACAGCTGCTGATCAGTATCTTGAAGTCCAGGGCCCACCCACTGCTGCTCAGGGTGGGTGGCTGCAGCTCTGGGCTCCTACCTAGCGGTAAGTTAAGGTTCATCTCCTTTGGAAAGGGCTGCTCTCTTTGGCAACAAATTAGAGGTGACATTAATGAAGCTGCTTGCAGATGAGCTGACTGAGCCTACTGTCTCATCTCCAACCATGTCCTGAAGAGGTCCGTGGATCCAGCACAGGGCCAGTCAAGCGGTTTGGCGGAAAGAGCTCCTGTTCTGACCCCAGCCCCGCCACTCCTTCTCACAGCACGAGCTCCTGTGAGACCCTTCAGCTCTCCAACCATTGTTTTCTCACTTGTAGATTGAAAAGCTTGAAGTTTGGGCAACTCAATACAAGAAATGAAGTTTCATTTTTCTCCTCAAATGGAAAGAATCCTGTCCACTTAGGCACATGTGGAGTATCTGTAAGAACTCCATGACCCGTATGAACACTGTTCAGTGTTATTGATCATCACTGGCAAAACCTTCAACCCATGGACCTGTCCCTATTGATGCCTGAACCTACAGAAATCGCTCTAGCACTGGGGTAAATTCATTCAGCTTATACTTACAGCATCAACTAGAATTGTTTTTATTTCTGACATTCGGTATCTTCATTTTATATAAGCACTTATGTCTGTTTTCCAGGGTGAATGTGCTCACATTTTTTATGGCAGGCTTGTGAATTTATTCAGTCTTTCTGCATAATGAAAGTTCTTTTTGTAATGGAACATAGATCTGGGCCCCGTTATGACAGAGACTCCTGTGGGCAAGTATACTTACACTGACTTCCTTGGACCTTTGGCTTTCTCTGCATATTGTACAGACCTCCATTCTGGCATGTTACGTTACAGTCAGACATTCCAAGAAGTTTCTTGAAGATAGAGAACACATATATTCCTTTGTGCTTCAAATTTATAGCACAGTAGGGTTAAAGAGGGAAGGGCAGATAAGGAGAAGTCTCAGCAGCATCGCTCCACCTCTCTTCCAATGGTAGCAATGCCGTTCTGCCTGTATGAACTATTCAGCACAGCGAAAGCTGTGTGGTTAACCATATCTATCCTCTTCAGAAGATAGTTTACTGTCTATAGCGGGTTGAGTCATGTCATCCAAAAAACCCGTCCACCTAGAACCTCAGAATGTAACCTTGTCTAGAATACAAGTCTTTGAAGGATTTGGGTAAGTCCTAAATCCAATGACTGGGGTCCTTACATGAGTCATAAGAGGAGAGATACAGGGGGAATCAGTGAACATGAAGGTGAGCTTGGTGTAATGGGTCCACAAGCCAGGGAACACCAACAGCCACCAGAAGCTAGGCGAGAGGTATGGAATGGATTATCTCTCAGGACTTCCAGAAGGAGCCAACCTGCCAACACCTTGATTTTGAACTTCTGGCCTCTAGACTATGAGAGAATAAATTTCTGTATTTTAAGCCACCATGTTTGTGATGATTTATCATGACAGCCCTAGGAAACAATACCCCAGTCATCTATTATTACTCAAACATGTCCCTTGAAGGAGATTCCTCCTCCTAATTCAAGTATCTTATCAAAGCCTCCTTTCTGACATAGCATATTATCCATGAGAGTTATGGTCAATTCAAAGGGCATCCTACTTTATCCTCATTGCGGATTGGTGTCACAGTCCTCTGTCCTGTAAAGAAGAGATAATGGCAGTGACTACATCAGAGGGTTGATTAAGGATTAAATGAGACAGCCAATGGTTTGGGCTAGCATCCAGGAGGGAGTATTTTCTAAGGACATCTGGGTGACCTCACCATGTACTGACTTAAAAACGCTATTTGCCTGCCTGACTGAGCACAACTTCCTTTTGAACGTTCCATACCCAGCCTTATTCCTGTAAATAGCAACTTCTCAGTTTTACGAGAAAACACACAGCTGCTCATGCTAGTCTGAGTTTCAGGCTTTATCTACATCAGCCATCGAGACAGGGAATGTGAAGAGTCTCCAGAGTCTTTCAGTCCAAGGCATTTGCACAATGCTCTTGGTTGCCACCAACAGAAAACTCAAACTAGTTTAAACAATAAGGGAAATTTATTGACTCATGTAACAAAAAAATTCCAGTGGTAGATCCAGCTGGCTGCAGGAAAGACTTGATCCTGAATTAAAACAATGTCACTGAGGGCCTGGTCCCTTTCTGCCTCTCAGCTTTCCATTCAATGGTGCAGCTTCGATCTGAGAGTAATTTCCCCTTCATGGCTCTAGGATGGCCATCGTCAAGGCCTCGGATTACCTACTTCCTGTTTCATACCCAGCAAGGGAGTAAAATGAGCTTGCTTATCCAGCATTTCCAACTCAGATCACATGCCCGTACCTGAAACAGTCACTGTAGCCAGAGACATGCAATGTGCTGATTGGCTTAGATCAGGCCGTATGTTCCAACCTTGATCTTTGTGAGTTAGTTCCCCTAGATTATAAAAATTCCCAGACAGACATCAGGAGCTTCTGGGAAAGGAAATGGGGGAATCCACCACATCCTCATTTTACGGATAGGAAACAGAGAGGGAGAAGTCCTTTCTGAGATCATAGAACAGAGTTCGAATCACAGCCTAGCACTCTGTCTGAAGACTCTAATTTTTCTACTCCGCTCCATTCCCTTCCTCACTCAGTCCAGGTTATCCAATACCAAATAGTGATCAACTACATGAGGTCAGACCAATCAATTTCTCCCCAGATGTAAATGAACCGCTTTGGAGGGATCCCAGCTCAAACTTCTCCAGTTTCCAGTTAAAACGAACTTGTGCCTTGAGAATCTTTGCAGCCCTAAGGATCAACTTCAGCACTTCCTGGTTCCCTCCTGGGACCCTTAAGAACCAAGTAGCTCCTGCTATTTTAAAGAAAAAAACATTTTGTAGTGTGCAAACATTATCACATATTCATGCACTCCAAATCTAATTTTAGCTGCAAGAGACTTCATTTTAAGATGCTCACATAATTAAGCAGCTTTCTTCCCAGGGTCTGGAAGTTGGTCTATTCTGCTCTCTCATTTACACATCACTGGGATTAGCAGTGTGTTTTAGTTTTATAAAATGATATATTTTTAGTTTTCCAAATTGATCTACAATGGTAGCTGAAATGCATGAAAATTACATGTTGTAACACAGGTTCGTGTTAATACCTTAGCATTGCGATTCGAGTTGGAATTGTGTAGATGGCTGGGATTTTGCTGTTGTAATTGGCTCCTGATGCATTTGCTACACTTTTCTCCTTAACCAAGACCAGCTTTTCCTCCTCGGCTGCTTGGGACAGCATCCTTGTTACCGAGAACTACAGATGAAACCCAAGTTGGAGACACACAAAATGGACTTGCCTTAAAGGACAAACCGATCTGTTCTCTGCATTTCTGATGAGGTTGCCCACAGCGGCAGACCCGGGATACAGGCTGCTGAAGACAATGTCAGGCAGGGCATCTGTCTTCTCTCATACATCTCAGAGGCGACAGTCAGGGGAGGAGTGACTGTGACCTGGATGGATCCCGAACCTGTCATTTTGCTTGCCTGCACTCCTAAGGTGGACAGTAGACTACAAGATATTTGCATAGATGGTGATGAAGACTCTGGCTACCTGGTGACGATGACTGAACCAACTCATCCACGAGTCTGGTACCATTGTTCTCCCCAGACTCCTAGGGTGGCAGAGGAAGCCCGACAGTTCATGTCCAAGCTGCTGTCCTGGCCAGTTCTCCAGCCATACCTTTCCAGTTACCATGGCTTCCGAATCTTCTCCCCTGAAGGTTGTCCAGTGGCCGAGAGAGCGAGAGCTGAGTCAGGAACTCAATCTCAGGAAGGGGGCCAGGTTCCCAGTTCTCTATCAGCCTCATGCCTGCTCTTTTAAGCCTCTAGGGTTTGCTGTGGGATGTGGGTCCCTTGTTCCTCACCCCTTTCAAGGCAAGATGGGGATTCCTGGATGGGTCTCAACAACCCCTACCACTCAGGGGGAGCCTTATCAGGGGCCTCCGCAGACCTGACTGTGGAGTTACTGAGCACAAATAAACATTTACTAAGACCTAGTGCTCTCAGCAGGGAGCTCAGGGAGGCCGTAAGAAGGTCAAGAACAGCCCCAGCATAGAGTGGGTTTGGTGGCATCTCATTGGAGGCACTTGGAGGCCCCCTGGAGCACAGGTACTCAAGCCCACCCACTGACAAAGGGAAGGCTAGGGAGGCTGTGTTCTGAGGTGGGGCAGCTCCAGTGGGCTCCAGTCCCGGCAGTGCTCTCTGGGCCAAGGAGGAGAGGATGGGGGTGTATTCTGCTGCCAGGGCCCCCATGCCATTTGCTCCATCTTTTCTCTAGGCTGCATGGTTCAGGCTCATAGGGCTCCCTGATGATGGGGGAGGACTGAGGGCCCAGCCAGTATTATCTCCGGTCTGAAGAAGCTGCAGAGCGCTCACAGGCTACTCTTCCTCCTCCCTCCTGTGGTCAGGATGTAACCCGAGTTCCTCAGCAGTCTTCCTGTGTCTTCACCACCCTGAACCTGCTTTGGATGCATCCCTGCCCTGCAGGCCTGAGCCTCCTAGTCTCCACAGCCTCATTTCAGAGCCCTAGATAGGCAGGAATGACCCAAGAAGGAAATGAGCAGCAGCATCCCTCCACCCTCAGGTCAGGGAGTCAGACTGAGCACCAAGCGGCTGAAAGGAGTCCTTTCCCCTGCCCCCACCTCCATCCTTATTCACCCATACCCCTTTCCCCAGTGTACAGAAACAGGAGCACAGGCCCCAAGCTGAACACTTTACTCATCTCTCCAACAGGCCTCTGAGCCTTGCAGGTGATGTTCTCTCTGCCTCAAACTGGCTTCCCTTCTCTTTTGCCAGGATAATTTCTAGATTCTGAGACCAGTTCTTAGCCCTGAAATGCACTCCCAGCGGAGCCTGAGGGGCCTGGCTGACCCTTCTGAGCCTGGATAGCACACCCTTTTATAGTATGGGGCTGTCCACACCCATTTGTGACCTCTGCCCCAACCCCCACCAGGATATGAGCTCTGGAGGGATGCCGCTCAAGCCCAGCCTCCCATGGCCAGCACATGGCGTGGAGCGTAGTGTGTTAGCATCCTCGCGCTTTCGTCGAGGATGTGGATGAACAAGTGGCAAAGATGCCAGTCTTGCAGGCAGACAGAGTGACAAAGAGGCCACACGTCAAGGCAATGACAGGAAGTGACAGAGTGACTATCAGAGCTGCGATATTGCCTGGCCTCCTCCTAAACTGCTATCCAGCTCTTCCCAGGCCAGCTTGGGACCCCATGGAGGGCACAGGTGTGTTGATACGGAGTGGAGTAGGGTGCAACTAGGTACAGCAATTCCAAGAGCATCCCTCTCCAGCCTCCCGTGCCCACCCCATGCCTCTTCCTTCTTGTGTAACAGCCCCATGGCTTCAAGTGCTCCCTTGGAGTAAAGCCTCTGCACCCTGCTATTCCCTTCACCTGTCATACTGTTTCTGGGCATTGCACGAATTCCAGCTGTCCTCAGGATGGTCAAAGAAGATGCCCAGCAAAGAAGCCCACTCTGAGGATTGCAGGTGTAAAGCAAGTGGAGAGGCACTGGCAGAGGGGGTGCACAGAACACGTAACAGCTAGGCCTGAGGGTGGGGTGTATTTGTTGGTAGGAACCCACTGTGCCCACGACACCACCAGCCCATCCACAGAGAAGGGAGAGGCAGGCTGCAGTGGTCTCACCACACACATTTATGGATGTCAGACACGCCGATGGGTCTACCTGCCCGGCAGCAACGGTCTATGACGCTACCTCCAGCCCAGTGGCCCAAGTCCAGGAACTGAGGCTCCTTCAGATGTGAGGGCCCCCAAGGGCAAGTCTGTGCTGGCCAGGAAACAGAACAGCTGGGGCCCCCAAGGGCCTTGGGTGTGTATGTCTGTGAGGGACCTGCCAGCCAGCCTCTGGGTACACGGAGCCCTCTGTGTGTGTCTGCACGTGATTGCCTCTGAGCCTGAGAGTGGGTCTGAGTGTCCTTGAGTGCCCTGTGTGAACCGCTTAGCTGCACTCATGAGGGCACCACATGTGTGGGGCAGTACGTCAACAAGCACGTGTATGTCTGTGTGCCTGCCGTGTGAAGCATGCCTGCGTGTGTGGAGCTAAGGGCTGTCAGGTCTCCTGATGTGAGGCATCCTCTGGCGTGCCCTCCGTCCAGCAGTGCAGATGTCACTGTGTGTCCCCACGAGGCCTTAGGCCAGCCTCTGAGCAGGTGCTCAGCTGGCACTGTGACAGCGTCCTGGCCAGGGTGAAGCCAGGGGCCCATCATCTGGGCACATACTCTCTGGGCAGCCCGGTCCAGTTGTGCTCACGCAGGGCCTTGTCCACCGTCCGGATGTAGCCATTGATCATGTCCTTCATCTCTGGCGTAAAGGGCTCGGGGTCGTGGGGACGCCGGCCACGCCGCCGGAAGCTGCCTTCCTTGTTGTTCTCGACGCAAAGCAGCCGCTCTTCACTCACAGACACGTTGAGGAAGGCCACCATCTCCCGCAGCGTGGGCACCAGGCTGCGACGCAGCTGCTCGTAGTGCACCACCAGGAGCCGCTTCCCGTACTTGAGCCAGTCCAGCACGTGCGAGGACCACCACGACGCATAGCTGTTGACGAAGTCCGGCCACTCTGGGTTGGGAAGAGAGCGGACGAGGTCAAGGCAGCCCCCTGGCCTGCTCAAGAGGGGCAAGCAGCCGTGATTCCCCACTGCCCACTGCCCAGGACCACCATGCCTCAATACCCTGCAGAAGAAGCCCCTCTGGGAGAGAGTAAGGCTTAACACCAGGCTGGGCTCTGCAGACACCTGCATCCGCCTGGAAGATGGTGACCCTGAGTCAGCCTCCGCACAGCAGCATTTCCTTGGAAACGCAACGAGCTAAGGCAAACATGAAATGTCATGGGCCCTGAAGTGGTTCTCTCTCTCATCTACTAGGAAACACTTGAGCCTTAGGTCAGGACCTGGGCAGAACAGGGAGATGTGGGAGGTGGCCCACAGGTCTCGGGCTTCTGTAACATAGATACAGTGGTATAAAAGACCAGAGAGGCCCACCAAGGCAGTGGTTACTCTATCTAGGTGACCTACATATACCTGGACCTTGAGCCTGGCAACTACCCACATTCATTGTGAGTGATGAGGGCCTAAGATGTGGTATATGGGTAGCCGCCGAGCTATAGAAACCAGGAAGGCTCTATTTCCCATCCTATCCCCTTCTTTAAAGATGACCCTGGCTGGTACAAATGGTTAATGTGCTCGCTGCTAACCACAAGCCTAGAGGTTCAAGTCCACTCAGAGGCACCTCAGAACAAAGTCCTGGCAATTTAATTTGGAAAAACCAACCACAAGAAACCCTGCGGAACACCGTTGTACGCTGACACACATCAGGTCACCATGAGTCAGAGTCTACCTGACAGCAGCTGGATTTTCTCTTTCTTTAAAGCAAGTGAGTGCTTAATTAATGCTTACCACATCTTGTGTTTGACTGACAACTGGGATCAATGACACAGTCAGGCAGCGGGACACAGAAAGAAGTTCCAGACAAGGGGCAGCCTGAAGCCTCTGCAGGTGATCTATTCCACGGCACTTCATATCCAGCAGAGCTAAGACTTTTATTTCTTTTTGGGAGGGGGGTACTTGAATTGTGTCCTTTACAGGAAAGTGGTCATGGGGTTCCCACTGTCAGGGTAGCAGACAGGCCAAGAACTATCCTACTAAAAACAGTTTTCATTATTGGGCTATTAATATACCTCAAGGACAGTGGGAAGCACTTGTCTTCACTAACGTTCACACATGCCTATAGGACAGTATTATGGATTAAATTGTGTCCCCTTAAAATGTGTCTTGTAAATCCTAACCGCTTTATCTATGGATGTAATCCCACTTGGCAACAGAGTTTTCTCTGTTATGTTAATGATGCCATATCAGTACAGGGTGCTTTTAGCCAATCACTTTTGAAGTATAAAAAAAGCGGGTCAAACACTGAAGGAAGAAAAGGTAGGGCAAAGGCAGATGCCATCCATGCAAGGAACTCAGACGAACACCAAAAAGAACCCTACAGAACCTAAGAAGAGAACCTTCCCCCAGAATGGAAAGACAGCCTTCCCTTGGAGCTGGGTCCCTGATTTTGGACTTCTGGCCTCCTAGGCTCATGGTGACTCATGAGTCGGATCCGACTCGACGGCAGTGGGGTTGGGAGCTTCCTACACTGTGAGAAAATGAATTTCTGCTTGTTAAAACCACCTGCTTGTGGTATTTCTGTGACAACAGCACTAAGACACTAAGACAGGTAGGGACTGTTGTTACCCTTGTCTTTAGGATGAGAAAACTTCCAGAAGAGGTGTGCCCCTTGCCCGGGGTCCTGTGGTTCACACGAGACAGAGGGGGTATCACAGCCCAGCTCTGCCTGATGAGGGTGAGTTCCTTCCACGACCCCCACCTGCTTCGTAGGTTTCCTGAGCCTTCTCTGAAGAAGAGTCAGTAAGGGGACAGGAGAGGGCTGCATGGGACTGGTCTAGCCCAGGAGTGATGGCGGAAGAGGAACCTGGGATGTTCCAGAATCAAGAGGGGAAACAGAACACGCCCGCCCGGCCGTAAGCCTCCCACACCGGCTTTTTTCCCCCACCCAATCTGCCAGAATTAAGCTTTGTCTCTGATTCATTTTCATGTCACGCACTGCACTGTCTTTCATTTCTATTATTTATCACACAAAGGCTAGACTGAGTGTGCGCTGAAGGCTGAGACCATGACCCCTTTAGCCTGAGGTCCTCTCTGCTTCGTCTCGTGCCTGGCACACAGTAGGCCCTCAGTCAGCACGTTAGCAGACTGCAAGAACAGTTTCGGTGGAGACACCAGAATCAGAAAATTTGGGTTTGCGTGCAGGCTCAGTCACACACCACCCGGGCCATTGTGGACAAGTCATGAGAGCTGTGCTCTCTGTGCCTTCACCTCTCTCACTGGCAAAGGAGGCCAGGCAGTGGTTCCCCAGCAGAACACTGTGGACAGTCAGCAAGAAACAGTTTAAGCAGAACCAGCTGCCATCAAGTTTACTCTGTTTCACTGTGACTTCACATGTGCCAGAGAGCTATTCTCTGTAGGGTTTTCACTGATTTGATTTTGGGAAGTGGATCACCAGGCCTTTCTTCCTGGTCTGTGTTAGTCTGGAAGGTCTGCTGACACCTCTGTAACATCACAGCAACATGCAAGCCAGACAGATGGAGGCACTGCGTGAGGTACACTGGCTGGGAACTGAAGCCGGGAGACGTGGAAGGCAAGAACTCTACCAGTGACACACCACTGCCCTCAGGCCAGCTGTCTCAAACCAGCTGTCCCAAACCAGCTGCTACAGCACTGATTCCAACTCTGGCGGCTCCATGTGTGTCAGAGTAGAACTGCAGTCCAGAAGGTTTCCAATGGCTGAGTTCTTGGAAGTAGATCACCAGGCCTTTCTTCTAAGACATCACTGGGTAGGCTTGACCCTCCAACGTTTCAGTTAGCAGCCAAGTCTGTTAACCATTTGCACCACCCAAGGGCTACAAGAAGCAGTCTAGGAGGGGATGAACACACTGAGCGCTGGCCGCAGGCTGCACGTGTGTACCCTCACTGATCCAGAAACCCCGTGAGGCACAGCTGGCTGTTCCACCGGGTTGCTGCCTCGCTCTATGAATGAGCAACGCCATCCTGGAGGCAGGTGTGGGGGCAGCCGGGTCTAGGCCTACTCCACGCCCACAGTTCCTGGGGAACACCTGGGTGTGAGCCGGGAAGGAAACAGGTAGAGATGATCCCATCTTAGAGGACAGAGCAAATTCCCGCGAACAAGCTCAGTAGTCCACGTAAGATGCTATGCTGTCTGACCCAGAGCATTGTGTGGAGATGGGGAGGTGGTGAGCTACCCTGCCACACAGTGACTGTGTCAATGGACAGGCAGAGCCCGTCATCCAGCAGTCATTCCGGTTCTGAGCCAGTTCTGTCTCCAGGTCCTGAAAGAGGACGCTGTGAGCTACCGAGACAATGAGTCCCCAGTAGGGTGGCTGGCTGCACGCTTGAGTGGACTGGCCCTATATTCCCAGACACTACCCCCTGTAGGGGTGAGATCCACATACCACAGCCCCTCCCCAGCTTACCTTTGCTCTTCCAGTTGCGGTCAGCTGCGTAGCCCAGGTGCCCTGCACATTTTCTATTGAATTCGGCCACCAGGGACCTGTAGGGGTTCCGGATGAGCAGGATGGCCGAGTCAAACATCTCGATCTCTCTCCTGCCACTCTCGTGGGTCTTCACACAGATGGTGCGCCGACTCCGCCAGTGGTCCTTCTCACCCTTGAACCCTGCCCATGACAAAGCAGAGGACCCACTGGAGAAAGGGATCTGTGGAGCCCATGCTCCCACGGCAGCAGACAGGCCTGAATACTAACTTGCAAATTCAAAGGGAAGCCAACATTAGGGGCATTTGAGAGGTCCACGGAAAGTACTGTAGGAAGGCCACTGGGACACCTCCACAGGAGTCACCCCTGCCCAGCAGAAAATGAGAGGAGGAGGCATTTAAGAGGGGGTGTTTGCAAGAGAAAGGAAATAAGGCATTTCCTGTGGACCTCACGTCAGGAAGCAGAAAGTGTAGCCATGCTTCCTTTATAGACAGTCCAGATGTATATACTTTCTGGGTGTTTCTACAGTGATAATGTCACATGAACTGTAAAAAATCACCACAGCTGTAGGCATACACGGATGAAGAGTCTCAGAGTCAGAGTGGGTTTCTGTGGTTTTCAAGCTCTCACAGCATCATGGCAACAGAACCAAGACTGTTTCTCCAGGGCTATATGCTTCCCCCCATCATTCTTCACGGTATGGCTGGGATCCCCATGAGGCTAAAAGGCTACAAGCAGCTGTAGCCCCACTTTGCATATGAGGTGGTTATCTACCTTAGGCCTCAGAGCTGGTCTGGCTAGAGTCTCAGCTGCACCCATGGACCCCAAGGCCCAGTTTCCATAAACAGAGCCTTGCTCCACTGGCCAACCTAATCTGCCCTGTGCCTCCTTCCTGGGTCCCTCAGGCAGTACTGGGTACTCAGAACTCAAATGCATGTTGGCCAGGAAGGCCAGGCTCTTCTAGTCCATCCAGAGTCACACACCCATCAGCAACAATTATTATCTGAGTACTCTGGGTCAGAGGAACTCTGGTGAAACACTCAGTCAGCGGTTCAAACCAACCCAGCTCCTCCTTAGGAGAAAAGACCTGGCCATCTGCTTCCATAAAGATTATAGCCTAGAAAATGCTACAGGGTGGTTCTACTCTGCCCTATAGGGTTGCTAGTAGTCAGAACTGACCTGACATCGCACAATAACCACCATGTGTCACAATTTATGTCAAGGATAAAGGGCTAGGACCCAGATTCTGTCTTTAAGGGGCTAACACTACATTAGGGAGAGGAGCCGCAGAGACAGCCAAGACACAACACACAGCACGGGGCTTACGAGAACAAAGAGTGGAGAGATCAATCTACGGGACACGGTGGGATGGGCTAATAAGCAACATCATGATAAATGGAAAAAAGACTGAATTTGTCACACATTTCATTTTACTTGGATCCACAGTCAATCAATGTCCACGGAAGCAGCAGTCAAGAAATCAAATGATGGACTGCACTGGACAAATCTTCTGCAAAAGACGTTACTTTGAGAACCAAGGTACACCTGATCCAAGCCATGATATTTTCAATTGACTCATGTGCGTGCAAAAGCTGGGTAATGAATAAGGAAGACCAAAGAACTGATTCATTTAAACTAAGGGGTTGGTGAAGAATATTCAATACACCATGGGCTACAGATGAACGAACAAATGTGTCCTGGAAGAAGTGCTGCCAGAATGCTCCTTAGAAGTGAGGACGGTGAGCCTCTGTCCCATGTACGTTGGATGTGTTATCACGAGGGACGAGTCCCTGGAGGACAACATTCTGGGTACAGCAGAAGGTCAGCAGAAAACAGGGAAGGCCCTCAGGGAGACGGACTGACACCGTGGTGGCAGCCACAGGCTCGGACACAGCTACGATGACAAAGACAGTGCAGGACCAGGCAGCATTTCGCTCTGTTGTACACAGGGTTGCTATGACTCCAAACTGACTTGATGGCACCTAATAACAAATGACAACACCAGTGACAAGTCATCAAAGGCTTCCTGGAAAAGATGGCACCCGAATCTAGGGTCCTGACTATCTCACACAGCCCATGCCATAGATATATGTTACCATTCCATTCTGGAGACACACTCCATAAATGCTCCTGAGCCTAACTTGGGCCCTTAGAAACATAAATGAAGTCTGTCCTTCACCTCCTTCATGCATGGCTAGGAAGCATTTGGAGCCACAGTGAGCAGCGAAGGATTCTTTGATGTCTGAAAAATAACAGGGCTTTTGAATCTGCAAGTCAGGGTTCACCCACTGAAACTCAACACATTTCACACACTTGTCTCTGCCATGGGCAACAGCCTTTGCTTTAATTCAATCTGTCAAACAGCTGAGTGATTCCAGGAAAAAGAGGTAACCATGGGCTGAATGACCCTGGGGTCTCACGTTTGACAACCCCGAGACACACGGTACCTTTGCGCTACCTTGGTCCACTCCAATGACAACTGTTTGCCTTGGAGCTCAGCCTACATTTGCCCACAAGATTGGCTCCGGTGCTGTCTTGTGATTTTTTGTCACTGCTCTGTCAAGGCTCTGAAGCCAGTGGCTACGTTTAATCAGTTCCAGAAGACCCAGAGATACACTGGGTATCTCTCAGACCTATGAAGCAGTATTATTTCCTACACCCCTATATTCCAACCACTGGACCATCTAGACATATGTAGACCAAAAGGGCCAGTTGCTTGAGTAAGGAAAGGCCTTCTAGAGGAACAAGGTGAGTGATTCCTAGTGTGGGCAGGACCATGTGCTCTGACTGGCGCTCTCCTCTTATCCGCAGGTGTCCATAACACTCAAAACTCCCCAGGAAGGCGAGGCTGGGCCACAGTGGCAACCATGGCTCCTTCCTAACCAGACCAAGATACTGTGGGTGATGCCAGCATCCACTGCCAGGCTCAGAAGTCTCCATTTTTCTCTAGGATACTAATGATAGGCCATCTTTTCCTAAACTTGACACTAGTTAATAAACCCAAAAAAACCACTTCAAATTCCAAATGTGAAAGCAGAGAAACATATTTTGCCATTTAGATGCCACTTGACTTGTTTGAGGTCCTTAGTCCTTAAGACAACAGAGGCTTGAGCCGTTTACGTTAATTTACTTGGCATAATGAGCCCTCTTATTTCTACAGGGGGAAAATTAGAAATCACAAAACTCTTGAAAATTTTTAGACCTATTTAAACTACACGCACACACACAGTTTAGTGGATGACCTCTTGTCCCTCACTGAGGTTCTAAAAACCATGAGAAATTCAAGACATGTTTCTAGAGAGGGAATTTAAGTTGCTAGCCTTTCCCTTCAGATCTAGAACATTCTCATGCAGTTCAGCTTAAAGTGAGGCTGCTACATCACCATCACATGGAAGCCTGTGAGAAAGGCAAGTTCTCAGTTTCATTCCCTCTAGGACAAAGGGATTTGAACCTCTGGAGCTGCGGCCTGGCAATCAGTGTTCTAACTAGCCTCATGGAGGATTCTTACACACACTACAGTTTGAGAAGCACTGCCTGGAGCTCTGAGCTGCTCTGTGGGGCTGGCAAGATGCCAGCCTGGCCACAGGGAGCTGCCCTCCTCCCCGTCCCCCGGGCCGCTGATGTACCTTTGTTGTAGAGGGTTCCATCAAAGTAGTAGCTGCCGGTATAGAAGCCAGTTGCATGCTCGATGAGGTGCCGTGCCCACGTGTTCCCAGCTCCCGGAAAGCTTGACAAAGCCACAAACACTTTGGATTTGGTGGGCAGGAACCTCCGGTCTGTGCACCGAGTGTCTGAAAGCCCACAGGTTGCCTCAGGGTTACTCACCCCAACGCGACTCAGATTTAAGGCTCCAGTGCCCTAAACAGGAACTATTAGAACAAGACTCCCATTTAACAGATGGGGGTTTTGAGGCCCAAGGAAAGGAACGGATCTGCCCCCTGAACCCTGGCTACGGAGCCTCGTGGCCCGCCAGAGAAAGCCTCAGTAACATGGCCTTCTGTGTCCTGTCCTCCAGCTTTATCTCTTGGGTCACAACCCTGGTTCCTCAAATTCTCCAAGAAAGGGTGAGTGGGACTGTGGCTGACCTAAGCAATGCCACAAGCCCACATACATCTAATGCTGAACCAGGGCTGCACTAATCCCAGATAAGTAACTTCTCTGCATCACATCCTCCTTCACCCAGGGCTCATGCAAGTTGCTTACAAAACAAAAAGTAAAGCACAAAGCACCCAGGGCTCTGTCTGGTCACAGCAGGGGCTTCATAAAAGGTGGTCACATCCCTTCCGACCTTGCTCTTCCTCTCATCAGCTTCTGAGGTCAGCTGTGCAGGCTGGACCTGGCACCAAAGAGCAGGACCAAGACCACAGCCCAGGGGCCTGCATGGTCCCTGGTCCTGGCTGGTCTCCGAGACATCTGGCCATAGGGCTCTGATTCCTCCCAGCTTCAGGTCTCCACCTGTGTGCCCCTTCTGCACCATCCTGCACCCCCGCCCCCCGGGGCCCCACCTCTCTGCACTTCCTCTTGTCACCTGCATCCCCAGTGAGAGATTCAGATGAAAGTTCAGTTGCTCTTCAAGCAGAGGATGGAGGCCTCGCCTTCCCCACTATTGCTGCCACCCACTAAGATGCTGGGGTACTGTGCAGACACCCTGCACATCCCAGATCTGCACACTCAGCCGAAATCAGCAGCTCAGAATCCTGAAAGCTCCTCCCCAACCCCCAGCCAAAAGCCTCAACCAGTGGTAATTGCAGGAAGAGGTCCCCGTCCACCCCCTGCACCTCTGAGCAGAGTTTACCTTGCACAGGCGTCTGGTAGACCTCACAGTAATCCCCTAGCCTCTGTGACTCTGGCTCCTGGACACATAGGGAACCATCCACAGCATCTCGCAGACTGAACTGGGGCGTTGGGTAAGCACAGTAGCACTCCCAGCCCCTGAGGATGGCCAAGGGGAACTCCTGCCAGGGAAGGGAAAGAAGAAACGAGAGCACCTCGGTGAATGTGAGACTGTACTTCTGCAGCTCAGGTATGGGAGGAGCAGAATGGGGAGTTCCATCACAGGTGGTGTGGGGCCAACAGGGACAACCACCCGTCCTCCCTTCGCCTGGCTCTGTGCCCACATCAAGAGAGACAATGCTCAACCAGACACGAGTTCTGCCCTCAACAGCTCACGACTGGTCAGGCTGCCAAGTAAACACTCACAATGCAATGTGAACCATGCTGTGACAGAGCTGTGCCACCAGTGTTTCACACGTCAGCAGGACTGGCCATGGCGGACAGGCTTCAGCAGAGCTCCCAGATTAAGTCACGCAGGCCTGGGAACCTACTTCCAAATACTGGCCAGTGAAAATCCTATGGATCTCAACAGAGTATTGTCTCATCTAGTGCTGGAAGGTGAGCCCCCTAGGCTGGATGGCACTCAAAATACACAGTGGCGACAACCAAAGACCCAGGCCCCATGACTGTGAAGATGATGCTGGACTGGGCAACGTCTGGTCCCGCAGAACAGGGAGCCTCTGTGGAGCTGACTCAGCAGCAACAGACAACACGAAAGATGAGCCAACTCACCCTGTGCATTCGCCACGAGGCCTGTGCACACGTGGTGCTTTCACAGAGGGTACCTTTGGCCTCCTTACCCTCGTGGGCATCAGCCACAGCTCACTTAAAACCTCACGCACCCACCTAGTCCTCAACAGTTTTCTGAGCACCTACCAACAGTTCAGTGCGCAGCTGCTAACCCAAAGGTTGGCAATTTGAGCTCACTCTGGGGTTCCTAGGGAGAAACAGCCTTGTAATCTGCTTATGTGGAGATCACTCACTGCCGCTGAGTTGATTCTAACTCACAGCGACCCCAGAGGACAGAGCAGAATTGCCCCACAGAGCTGCCGAGGTTGTAGATTTTTATGGAAGCAGACCGCCATATCTTTCTTCGCATACAGGCTGGCACATTCAAAGCACTGACCTTTCGGTTAGCAGCTGAAAACCTGAACCACTGAGCCGCCGGGGCTCCCTGTAAAGTTCGCAGTCTAGAATACCCCACAGGGCAGCTCAACTCCGTCACATGATCTCTGCGGGTCGACTCAACCACACCCAACAATGAGGTATCAAGCACTAGGCAGGCCACTTGCCCCGGTTCATCTTTGCCTGTCCCCGCATCTTGCAACTCAGAGGCCTCTGGGGTGGGGAGATGGGCAAGCAGTTTACGAGTGTGTGTGGGAGGAGAAAACTTCTCCCTACTGAAGGAAACTCAGCACAAACCTTTTTTCTTTGCCTACAGCAAAAATCTCATAAATAAATAAATAAAAGGCGATCAATAGCGTTTTCTGAGCGTGGCTTGGCAAAGCTCAGACTCTCGACACTCTCCAGACAACAGACAGCATCCCAGCTAAGGGAACGCAAATGCAGAGCCCGAGGAGTGGTCTCAGGAGGAAGGTGAGAGAAGCGCTGCTGGAGGGTGCCCCCTGTCATATCTGACTGTTCTTGTAAGCACAGCCTAGGTGCCCCCCAAACACCCAGCAGCACTTCCTGCAAGCCTCTTCCTCCAAACACCCAGCAGTACTCCATACAAATCTCTTTCCCCAAGCACCCAGGAGTACTCCAAGCAAACCTCTCCCCCAAAACACCCAGCAGCACTCTATGCAAACCTCTTCCCCCAAACACCTGGGAGCATTCCATGCAAACCTCTTTTTGTCAAACACCCAGCAGCCCTCCATGCAAACCTCTTCTCCCAAATACCCAGCAGCCCTCCATGCAAACCTCTTCTCCCAAATACCCAGCAGCCCTCCATGCAACCTCTTCCACTGCCCACATCCTTCTGGCAAATGCTTCTAGTCTTACAGGCAGCTTTGCTTTGGCCAGCCATTTCACCAGAGCCCAGGCCTAGGTCTCCCGCAGAGCTGAGCTGCTCTGGGGTAAGAAGGGGAGATGCTTTCATTTTCTCACACTACACTCTGAATACATACACACACAATCGCACATACACCCCTTGCTGCACTACCTGCTTCTAGAACTCAGAGCTCCATTTTCTACTGCAAACATTCTTCCTTCCTATGAGACTACAATCACACCATTTTTCCTTTCATGTCCTCAGTTTCTCTATCTGTATACTGGACAGATTCCAACAGTCTGCCTGCATAGAAGAGTCAGAAGATGTCATTTCTGTCTAGTCTTCACACTAGCTTCCCTTGGTCCCTCCTGAGGGTCAGTAGGCTAAAAAAATCTACCCCCATGCCTTTCCTGGAAGAGGCCTGAGACTAGGATTTCTTTGATGATGGAGGATGGGATAAGGAGGTGCTCTGGTGCTTAGGGTTCTGCGTCCAATAGGACCAGAGGATAAGAGAAGGCGTCAAGCTTATAGATACCAATGCCACAGTTTAAGAGCTGTATAATTTCAGCCAAGTCACTGTACCCCTCTAAACCTCAGTCTTCTCATCTGTAGTATGGGGTAATAGGGTGTTGGGGAGAATCAAGGGAGCAGAATGCACTCAAAGGACTTAGTCCATGTAAGTATTTACTGACTCCCTTCTTTATCTTGCAAGACTCTTCACTGCACAGGGAGCAGGCCCTAAGTCATTCTCCTAACAATGACTGCCCTCACCTTGGCCATCTTCTTGGCCTGAAGCTCAGAGCAAGCAAAGGTCTGCTGCCTCTTCCCCAGAGACCACACATATTCCGTTTCTTTTCAATCAACTATGGAAAGAGAAGAAATGCTCTAGAGACTCAGCTGTCACAATGTGCTGCAGCTCCGGTTCCAGCTACACTCTCAGTCACATCTAATATCAGAGCTTTGGGGACCAGTCACATCCAGGACCACCATTACAAATGTCACCAGACTTGGGAAGAAGCAGACTAAAGGCTGCCAAGCCCCGTCAGTCTCTTCAGCTAGACTCCGCCTCCCACGGACCTTCAGGCCAGACTAGTAGGAAGCAAAATCTATGACTTGACCCTCAACGAGAACTCCACTGGCTTTTCTGGAAACAAGCTCCCGGTTGATACAAATGCAAACCATCACGAGAATTGCCACCTCTGGCTTCTGCCATCATGATCCATCTCTTCCCCAGGCCAATACTGTCATCATAAGGATGGCAGAGACAAGCAGCCTGACTGTCCCTGCAGCCACGCAGACAGGCCACAGTGGTCTGTCCGCATCACTGACACTTCTGTCCACATCTGCTTTCTTGCTATCCCTTGAGCCCAGAGTCTCTGCGCTTGCTGTTCCCTCTGCCTGGAATGCCCTTCCCCCAAATAGTCTCACGGCTCTCTCTTAGTCTTCAAGATCCCTCCTTGGTTAAACCTGCCCTGGCCGCCCCATTTCAAGCTGCAACCCCATCACTTTCACTGATACATCTGACTCAAATGCTGGGCTTTTCAAATTTTTTTTTTTTTTTAACTGAAGTGTCATCTGACATGAAATGCTCTGATCTTAAGTGGACCATTCAGTGTGGATGAATGTATATCAAGACAGATAGCATCCCATCACCCCTAAAAAGTCTCCTTGTCTCCTCACCTGCCCATGCCTCCCTTCCCCAAATCAGCTGATACTCTGAATTCTATCACCATAGATTAGTTTGGTCTATTCTAGAGTACATACAAGTGGAATCATCCAGTACATATTTGTTTTTGTATCTGACTTCTTCCATTCAGGAAAATATTCTTTTAAATTCATGCTCAGGTATCGGTACTGCTTCTTGTGCTGAATCACGTTCCATCACGCAGGTGGGCCACAGATGCCGGTCTGTTCACCTACTGACAGACATCTGGACCGCGTCCAGGGTTTGGCTCTTAGGAAGACAGCTACTGTGAACATTTTTGCACAAGCCCTCTAATACATTTCTGTTCAATAAATACCTATGATTTCTGCTTCATTTTTTTCCCACAACACTTCAGACCACCTAATATGCTAGGTATTTCACTTATTTATCTGGCTTGCTGTCTGGCTCTATCCACTAGAATACATCAGGGATTTCTGTGCATTTTGCTCACGGTGGAAACCCTGGTGGTGTAGTGGTTAAGTGCTATGACTGCCAACTAAAAATGTCCCCAGTTCGAATCCACCAGGCACTCCCTGGAAACTCCAGAGAGGCAGTTCTCTTCTGACCTACAAGGCTGCCGTGAGTTGGAGCCGTTCTGCTCACAGCTGTATTCTCAGTACCTAGGGCCACTGTTTAGCACGTAGTAGATGTTGAGCAAACGTTTGATGGGTGAATGACTAATGAACAAGCGAATGAACAAAGAAAAGTCCTTTCCAGATCCCAACTCCTCCAAAAGCTGTTGGCCATGAACTTGAGTACGATCTGGTTGAGTGTGCCCCTGAGCATGGGACAGGAGAAGAAAGCCCATCACGTGTATGCAGACACTTCCAACGCCATGCGCTGCAGGGGGCTCTGCTGTTGTGGGGTTCCTGTTCAGGGGAAGAAAACTGCACCAGCAAGAAATGATGGCTCTGTCTCCCTCCGCAGCCACAGCAGCACTGTGGTCGTGATGACTCACAATCTGTATGCCTGGGCTGGGGAGCAGGCTGCCCCCACCAGTGACCTGAACCTTTTTCTTTCCCTGAGTGGATTAAACTGTCAAGTTTCCGGGTGTTTGCAGAACAACGGGAGAACTGTAGACAGTAATGTGGTTTTATTTACAACATTACCGCTTCAGCAACATCACTGGATTCTGAAAACACAGAACAATTTTCAGCCCCTTGGGGATTTCTAGGACATGATTTCCATAAAAATTAAATATTGATGAATCTTATCTCTCTGCCAACTTACCCACTCCTTATCGCCCCACCTCCCAGTTCTGTGAGAAACAGAGCAGACAGAAAGACAGGGAGGAAAGGATTAGAGAAAGCCAGGCAGAAAGCAAAAGTAAGAACACAGATGTGAAGCTGCTTCAATCAAAGAGATTAGGGCTCAAGGGGCAGCTGGCTCAGCTGGCTTCTGAGGACAGAGCTGACAGTGCATCCTGATCCTGCATCCATCCTGAGCCTGGGTGTCCAGAGTTGGGGCTCAAATGAGGAATGGGTAAGGGCTCAGACAAGGAGTGGGTGAGGGCTCAGCCTGAATCCCAGAGCAAGAGTAGTACCGCATCCTGATCCCATATCCAGCCTGAATCTGGGTTGGGGCTCAGGTAGGGGCTGGGTGAGTGCTCAGGCTACATCTGGGCACGGTGGATATGTATCCTGACCTCACGTCCAGCCTGAGCCTGGGTGCCCAGGGTTCGGGGTCAGGCAGAGAGGCTAGGTGAGGCCTCAACCTGTTCCTTGGGCTGGGGCTGGGCTCAAGGGTTGGGTAGGCATTTGGCCTAAAGCCAAGTTGGAGTTTTGCAAGGGCAGGGCTCTACGTCTGATGTGACCCACACGCAAAGGCTTGGTTTGCTGCTGGCGTCACAGAGTGCACATTCTAAAAGGCATGGAGCAAGGGCTCTCCAACACATCGGACCCTATGGGTCTCATCCAGTCCACCTCAGCTCTTCCTTGAGTACAGTCCTTGGGTTCTCCAGGAGAATAGGTAATTAGACATTTCAGAGCTCACGGAAGGGGAAACTGAGGTTCCCAGGCAGCCCCACATCTCCAGGCCAACAGGGACAGTGGGACCAAAAGCCGGCTTCTAAGACTCCCAGTGAAGCCTCCACTACACCATCACGCTCCACTCCGCGGGGAACACATCGATGCAATGGATTCTCAAGGCCCTCTGGGAAAACAGGAAGGAGCTTAGCTCTCAGTCGCTTCCTGCCTCTAGGGTGGCTCCCTTCCCTCTGGAGCCAGGTCTGGATATTAATGGTGCAACAGGGAAAGGATCTGTTCACAAAGGTGACTGTGGGGTAGGGTGAAGGAACAGATTTTCACTTTTAGGCAAACGGCACACTGAATCAATGATACTGTGACCAAGAGCCATACTTCCCTCCAACCTGGGTCTCCTGCATGTAAGGCAAAAATTCTAACACTGAACCACCACAAAACCCAGATGAAATACCACAAACAAAACCCAGACTCTTTAACAGTCCTAACTTTTGACAAAGACATGAAATTGCTCGATCCATATTGCCCATCTCTATGGGGATCCCGGTGTGTTTATCACTAGTTGCCTGCCCAGCAGCAAATACCCAGGCTCCCCATTAATACACATGTTTCCATTTCATAGGTGGAAGGTTAAGATTACTATCAAACTGCCAAAGAAGAAATAACTTCAGAAGAAACATCAATGGAAAACCATCCAGGTGATTAATATTTTGCATCAAGAATGCCAACACCCAAAAGAGGCTTAAAGAAGGCAAGGAGGCAGGGTAAAACACCTTCCTTTCTCCTTTCTCCTCTCCCTCTGATTGTTCTGTCAATAGAAACACTAACAGTTTCTGGAAGAACCAACCTCAGATCACACAGCACAGTAAGTGATGAAGCTTCACGCATTAGTAACTGATTTGCAGATGGTGTTAGATTTCGCTCAGCAGCCCCATTACGGGAAGGCATGCTCCCACAAACAGTCCATCTACTCATACAAAATCACCAGGCTTCAAAATTAATTACCATGGATCCAGACTGGTAGCAACGCAAATAGAGAAGCTGCTGCTCTGCTCATCCTCATCTTCCATCTAAATGGAGCAGGCGATAGGATCTTGGGGGCTTCTGAGAATGAGCAAGGTTCTTGCCATCGCCAGTACGATCACGGAAAATGAGACCAGATCATTTTGCTGGGTTTTAAAAACACATTATGTTGGTCAGGTCCCTCTTGCTGGCAGAAAGTCAGATAATTAAGATGCTGATATTGCCCTATGTGTTATTTCTCTGTCAAACTACACTCTTGGAGTTCCCCAAGTCTATTTTAACTAACTAGCAAAAGACAGTCAAGATCTCTATTTGGGCCATAAATAAACCTCAGATGGTGCACAGAAGTGTGGGTGCTAGAGGAAGGGCTCCCATATTCTTCTGCTTTCCAGCCCCACCTCTCACATCTGCTGCACCAGGAGCCAAGGCCCAGACAGCGCTGATGAAGCCTGAGGCAGCTACCCCCTGGGTTAGCTCTGCCCCATTGAACATTCTACTGTGAGCATTTGCCATCATAAAAGTCTCTGAAAACATTTTCAATGGCTGTATTATAGTCTACTGTATGGCCTAGGCATAATTTAACCATTCCCCTATCACAGGACATTTGAGCTTGTTTTTCACAGCCAAATGAAGACAGGATAAAGCTGCCACCAGGACCGACCCATATCCTCCATGCCGCTGGCCCTTCAGAGAGGAAATGCTTGGCAGTTCTGAATAGAAAAGGAGAGCCAGACATCCTGAAGTCATCTCTCATCCACCCTCAATGTTCAGAAAGGGGTATGGAACACCACTTCCTTGGAAGAGATTCCTGGCTTCGCAGGCCTGGGTCATGCAAGACTTCAGCACTGAGGGAGACTTAGCTATTTTATCTTCATCACCTACCAGGATTCCAAGCCCGGGGAAGCAGCCAGGCCTGGGCGTGACACAGCCACCACCTTCAAGGAGGCCTGTTAGGGCAGTGGTTCTCAGCAGGGGGCAGTTTTGTCCTTAGGGGACATTTGACAAAGACAGGAGGCGTATTTTGGTTGTCACAACAAAATGTCACATCTAGTGGGTAGAGGCTAAGGATGCTGCTAAAGATCCTACAGTCCTTATAGGATCTAGTGGGTAGAGGTCAGGGGTACTGCTGAGGCTCCTATAATCTTTGTAGGATCCAGTGGGTGGACAACAGGGGGACTGCTGAAGATATGATAATCTTTATAGGATGGAGTAGTAGAGGCCAGGGATGCTGCTAAAGGTTCTATAATGTAAACACAGAACCTATAACAAAGACCCAGTCTGAAATATTAACAGTTGAGAAATTCCCTACTAGGAACCTGCATATCTGAGAGCTGACAGTCAGAGGGTTTACATTCAAGTTACTCCAACTCCCACAGGGCTGGGCATGGAGAATCACTAGGTGACAGTCTGTGAAACAAAAGCTTATTCTGCTTTGGATGGAATGACACCAAGGCATTGTTCCTGCCCTCAGACTGGCTTTCTTGCAACTTTGGCATCTTTGAAGGTGACCCTGAGGATCGCTCTCAGATGCTGTCTCCCAGAGGAGTCCACAGAGACTGGCCCCCTCTCCATTCCAACTGCCAGGTCCACCTGTCCTCCATGCCCCGCAGTCTTCCTGGGGATTTCCCTTGTCTCCTTCGAGCCCCCACATGCTCATCCATGGATCCCACCTCTGTAGCATCTCTCAAATCTGCTCCCTCCTTTATCAGCTCTCGTCTTCTCCCTGCTGTAGACATCCTACCTATAGCTACCAGGCACCATGCCAGTCACACCACTCCCCTTTACTCAGTGACAAAAAGGCTGAACTTTGAACCAGGCATTGAAGGCCCCCTGTAACTTGTCCCAACCCTAGTGTTCCCACCACTCCATATAACCTTCCATTCTGGGCATGACGGGCTGCTTCCCATCATCTTGTTTCTGCTGAGTAGTCACCCCCTCCTGCCATGCACTCCCCAAGCCCTTTAGCTGCCTGCCCACACAGCGCCACGTCCTTCAGTTCTGACTCTTCCAAAAAGTCGCGGCCCTCCTCCCTTCTAAACTTCCCACCAAGCTTCCTTCAGCCCCTTCTGCACTGACCTTACTCTCAGGTGTCAGTCACTAGAGCTCTGTCTTAGTCCCGCCCCAGCTGTGAGCCCCACCTTCCGAGCGGGGGCTGGGTTTTCCTGGTGCCCAGCACACGAGTTTTGCCAAATCCCACTGAATGTACTCTTCCAAGACCTGATTTCCACTTTCAAGCAGGAAATGATGACACTGCTCCCCACAGCTGCAGAGTGCCGCAGATGGAAACAATGGGACTGGAGGAAGCACCCACCCTTCCAGCCACAGCTAACAATACAGGGAGAGAAGGGCCAGCACAGATTAAACTGTCGGTGCACCCTGAGGGCAAAGGCCCTTTCTGAGAACCCTTGTTGTCCTTTCAAAATTGTTCCCATTCCAGCAATTCACAGCAGTACCAGCCAGAGCGGGAACAGGGAACTTGTCCTTGAAACACACAGGGAGGGACAAGTACAAGGCACCAAGGTACAAAAGAGTGCTTGTGGGTCTCTTCTGGCATGTTTTCTGATGCGAGTCTGCAGCAAACTAGACTTGTGCTGGTAAACATGAAGAAAGGCTGACAATAAGAAAGTGAAGAGTTTTAAACCTTTAAATTCTGTATCTGTAACTACAAGGCATTGCTGGTTCAGTGGTATGATTCCTACCTTCTGTGTAACAGATGCTGGTTCGATTTCCGGCCAGTGCACTTCGGGCATAGACACCACCCATCTATCAGTGAAGGTTTGCATACTGCTGTGACGCTGAACAGGTTTCAGTGGAGCTACTAGACTAAGATGGACTAGGAAGAAAGGCCTGGTGATCTGCTGCTGAAAATCAGCCAGTGAGAACCCTACGGATCATGATGACCCGATCTGCAGCCAATCACGGAGACAGCACAAGGCCGGGAAGCGTGTTGTTCTGTGGTGCATGGGGACCTCGTGAATCAGGTCCAACTCGGAGGCAATTTACAAAAACAACTACCAGGCAGAATTCTCTGGGTCCTAGTGGCTGACCGAGAGGGTGCACCTCTAGAAGACTAGGGCAGCAGCCCAGGCTACTGGTTTCAAGCCACCCTCCTGATAGAAACAATCATTCTCTCCAAAAAGAGCCTCTCCTCTGACGGGCAACACCTCTTTGGCACATCCGGGCTGGGGTGTAAGCTGGTGCCTTTGTCAAGCACCGTTTGTAAACATTTACCAAAATGCCAAAGACACACAGTCGGTGACCCAGCATTTCTTTGGGATTTGTGTCTTACAGATCCATTCCTACAAAAATGACCTACGTACAAGGCTCTCACTCTATCACTGTTTGTAAAAGCAAAAGATGAAAACAACCTCAAGCCTCAGCATGCAGGGGATTAGAAGTAGATTAGCAGGCATTTCTTCTAAGGCACCCCTGGGTGGGCTTAAACCTCTGAACTTTCAACTAGCAGCCTAAATCATCAACTGTTTGTACCACCCACGGACTCCAAGCCAACCGACAGGACATCTGACTCATGGAATACTCTGCAGCCAATAAACAAGAATGAGAAAGCTCATTTGGTCCTGCTATGGAACATTCTCTATGACAGATCATCCAGTAAAAAAAATAAGGTTTAGGTTCTTCAAAAAGCTAGACGCGGAAATACCATATGACCCAGCAATTCCACTCTTAAGCGTATATCCAAACAAAGCAAAAACAGATTGCACAGCAGTGTTCCCAGCATCACAGCACCACTACTCAAGTAGCTAAGTGGGGGACACAACTCAAGTGTCCTTCAGCAGAGGAACGGACGAGCAAAAGGTGGTGCCTACATACAATGCGACCTCCTGCAGCCATAAAAGAGAGGTGAAGTTCGGACACACGCTACAACACAGGGGAAATGTAGAAACACTATGCTGAGGGACATAAGCTAGACCCCAAAAGATGCATACTCTATGATCCCACTTACAGGCAACACCGAGAACAGGCACAGGTACAGGGACCAAAGTTTATCAATGGCTACCACGGGCTGGGAGAACAGAGAGGCACCACCGAAAGGGTACCGAGTGCTGGAAACCGGAGGCCATAAAGTGGTGACGGTCACACAACATGGAGAATGAGTAATGTCACTCAGTTATATGACTAACGACTGCCAAGTTTGTGTGAGACATAACTTACCACAATAAAATTATATAAAAAATATGTAAGGTTCCGAAGAGCATGTGCTTTGCCTGTGGGCTTGTAGAGGAACCGTGACACCAATGCAATCACTTGAATATTCACAGGACCTCTCTCAAAGTGGGCATGAGAAGCCGGGGCTTTGCAGGCGTCTGAGGAAACAACCAGGGCGGAGGGGATGCAGGGGGAGAAGAGGACTCTTCTCTTCTTGTCCCTGGCTACTGTTGGGGACTGAAATGTGTCCCCTCCAAATCATGGGCTGTAAATCCTCATCCTTACACCTGTGGGGGTAATTCTATTTGTGAATAGAGATTTCTTCATGTTAATGAGACCTTGTCAGCATAGGGTATGTCTTAAGCCAATCGCTTCTGGGCCATAAAAGAAGAGATCAGGCGCAGACGAAAGAAAGTAAAAATGGAGAAAGACTGATGTTCCAGTTTACCTCCAAGGATCTGAGGAGAAGCTGAAAAACAAGGATTTCTGCCCACAGCAAGCAGACTTCCCCTAGAGCCACAGCCCCGATTTCTGATTTTTAGCCTCCTAACATGGTGTGCCAAGAAATTCACAGGGCAGCTATCTGGCCAACTGACTGGAAGAGATCCGTATTTATGCCCATTCCAAAGGAAAGTGATCCAACTGAATGTGGAAATTACCGAACAATACTGTTGATATCACATGCAAGCAAAATTCTGCTCAAGATCATTCAAAAGTGACCACAACAGTATACTGACAAGGAACTGCCAGAAATTCAAGCTGGGTTCAGAAGACGACGTGGAACCAGGGATACCATTGCTGATGTCAGACGGATCTTGGCGGAAAGCAAAGTATACCAGCAAGATGTTTACTTGTGTTTCATCGACTATGCAAAAGCATTCAACTGTGTGGATCATGCTAAACTACGGCTAACGTTGCGGAGAATGGGAATTCCAGAGCACCTAATTGTGCTGTTAAGGAATCTGTACATGGACCAAGAGGCAGTCAGGTGAACACAAAAAGGGGACACTGCATGTTTTAAAGCCAGGAAAGGCATGCGTCAGCATGATATCCTTTCACCATACCTTTTTAATCCGTGTGCCAAGCAAATAATTTGAGAAGCTGCATCATACGCAGAAGAATGAGGCATCAGGATTGGAGGACGACTCACTAATAACCTCCCTTATGCAGACGACATCACCTTACTTGCTGGAAATGAAGAGGAGTTGAGACATTTACTGATGAAGATCAAGGACCACAGCCTTCAGTATGGATTGTACCTCAACATCAGGAAAGGAAAAATCCTCACAACTAGACCAGTAAGCAACATAAATGGAGAAAGGATTGAGGTTGTCAAGGATTTCATTTTATTTGGGTCCACAGTCAACGCCCACGGAAGCAGCAGTCAAGAAATCAAAAAGACGCATTGCGCTGGGGAAATATGCTGCAAAGGAACTCTTCAAAGTATTCAAAAGTAAGGATGTCACCTTGGAGACTAAAATGCGCCTGACCCAAGCCATGGTATTTTTAATCGCATCATATGCATGTGAAAGCTGGACTATGAACAAAGAAGACAGAAGAAGAATTGATGTCTTTGAATTGTGGTCTTGGAGAAGAATGTTGAACGTACGATGGACCGCCAAATGGACAAACAGATGTATTCTGGGAGAACTACAACCAGAGTGCTCCTTGGAAGGAAAGATGACAAGACTGCATCTCACATACTTTGGACATGTTGTCAGGAAAGATCAGTCCCTGGAGAAGGACATCATGCATGGCGGAGCGGAGAGTCAGCGAAAAAGAAGAAAACCCTAGAGAAGATGGACTGACACAGTGGCCACAACAATGGGCTTAAGCACAAAAACAACTGTGGACACGGCGCAAGACCAGGCAGGGTTTCGTTCTGTTGTTCATAGGGTCACCATCAGTGGGAACCAACTTGACGGCACCTAACAACAGCAACAATCACCTGGTGGTATACTTATTAAGTGCAACATCTGCTAACCAAAACGTCAGCAGTTTGAATCCACCAGGCACTCCCTGAAACTCTAGGGAGCAGTTGTACTCTGTCCTATAGGGTCGCTATGAGTTGGAATCGACTTGAAGGCAGTGGGAGACTATGAAAAGGAGCCCTAGTGGCATAGCAGTTAAGAGATATAGCTGCTAATAAAAAGGTCAACAGTTCAAATCCACCAGCTGGTCACTGGAAACCCTATGCGGCAGTTCTACTCTGTCCTATAGGGCCATTAAGGATCAGAATCGATTTGACAGCAACTGGTTCAGACTATGCGAAAATAAATTTCTGTTGGTTAAAGTCATCAACCTGTGGTATTTCTGCTAGTGCAGCACTAGGAAACTTAGGCAGCTCTACCTTTTTTGTTCCAGGGGAACATACTACCTAGCAGACATTACATAAAACAAGTAGGAGCATACAGGTGTTCTGGCTAATGTTCTTCCTATTCCTTCTTGTGTCTCAGTCTCTTCCCTCTATGCTCACTCTTCCTCCTCCTTTCTGGCCACCTCAGGAGACAGCAGAGCAGGGAAAGTGCTGGATGTAGTGAAAACAGCTGGGCTATAAAGCTGGGTGCTGTGCCTGTATGCAGATGCCCACCGTGGGAACCTCCAGAGCTTCTTGCTGCAAGTGGGAATCAGAACTCTCCCCTCGTGGGGCTGCCCAGAGGACCAGTGCAGAAGCTGTGGAAGTGCCTCGAGCATTGCCCAGCGCAACGGAGGCCATCTCAGTGTTTGCTGACCCCAAGGGACAGCTGCCTTGGGCAGGGTGGAACCCTCTGCCTTCCCATGATTCCGATGGGGCATCTTTGCAGAGTGCTACTTTGAACAGCAGGTGTCAGGAAAAACCCTGACAAGTGTGGCTTATTGCCCTCTGGGGGCGAGTGGGGCCAGCAGGTGAGCAGGTGCTGGTGCTGCTCCTACTTCCACCTCTGCTCCTGCCAAGGGTGTGAGAGGATGAAGGCGTCTGCAGGCCAGATGGTCCGAGAACCAATACAAGTTCCTCTCGGCTTACTGCATTGTGTCCTGCAAGCCCGGACATCCAGGACATCCTTGCCAGGCTTCGGAAACGCTGGTGAAGCATGGGATACATAGGTGCAAGCAGAAAGCACACACAAAAAGCCTCTGTGCGTCACCCGCTCTCCAAGCCGAGTGGGAGCGGCCCTCAGGTGCGGGGGTGGGGTGGGCAGCAAGTGCTGTTCTCATTTCTGTCCCGCCACTTCTCCTTTCACTGAAGCCTGTCCCCTCCACCCACAGGCTACGCAGCTAGTGTTCAAACTAGCTCCATCACCTACTGGCTGTGAGACTGCTCACTGCCTCAGTTTCCTTCCTGTACAATAAAATGCCGATTCTAACTGTGCCTCTTCCATAGGGTTGTCGTGAGAAGTAAATGAGTTAATTCATGTAAAGTGCTTAGTACCTGGCTCCTACTATATGATCAATAAATGTTAGCTATTGTTCTTCATCATCAGGAGAGGAAACAGATTTCTGGCAAGAAATACTGTCCACCAATGTTGATACCTGGTACGCAGGAAAACATGGGCTTCCAATCCAGAAATGGGCCTGAAGAGACTCCAGAGCAGACAGCTTTGAAGTTAGAAAGAGCAAATGTAACAGACTGAATTGTGATGACCCCAAATATATGTTGAAGCCTTAGCCCTCACCCTGTGGAGGTGAGTCTATGTAGGGGAAAAGGGTCATGATCTTGATCATGATCATGATCACGGCCAGGACCAAGGCCAGGGCCCTCTTCTCAGTCCTACTCTGTTACGCTGCCAAGTACCACAGTGCTGTCCGAGAACAGCTACTGAACCCTAGCAGACCTGACCAGCCCCCAGCCCCAGCCAACTGCCCCCTCGGGCCATTGCCAGAGCCACAGCATCCACTCCAATCTGGATGCCAAACTAAGACCTCAGTGCTCCTTGGACACAGCCTGTTGGGTCTTCCTGGCCTGGCTTCACACACTCTGGAGCCTGTTCTTTGCAAGCTCTTCCTGGAGCTGGCCAGCCTTACTTACCCTCAAGCTGGCACGTAATACAATGACAGCAGCCTTTGGGGTCCCACCCAGCCCTTGCATAGCATCTCACTTCACGTGTCAACCTAGGCTGCATCACAAGCACACATGTACAATACGGTCCTCCTGATCAGCTTCATAGCCCAGCGCTCTCAGTGCAAAGAGCAGACAATCCATCACCTCTCCCCAAGGCCCAAGCCAGCATCTTCTTACTTCCAAACCAAGTCATTTAACATCTGACACTTATGCCAAGAACACACATTGGGAAAGACATCATCCTTCCAGCTTTGTAACCTTTTCTGACAGTCTCTTACTCAGTCTCAAAGCACTGACATTAGCTATAGGCTCCCCTGCCCCCAGCACCCACCCTAATATCTGGTGTATGGCTGCCCGCCTCCCCCAGCCCTGAGAATGGCCACATGCAGACTGACCCAGGCACCTGCTCCCTCCCTAGGGACGCTGCACATGTGGAACTGCTACAGAAAAGGCTTGCCATGGTCATTGGTCTTACTTTCTGGGAACAGAAGCCTGCACACGTGTCCACAGTCACATTGGCCTGCATCAGGGAGTCAGGAAAGGCACGTGTGACATTCTCTGGCAGTTGAAAGCATCCACGATACATGAGGGTCCTCCCTGTAGAAAAGAAAATGAGTCTCTAGTGAGAAATGGTGCCTACCATTGCTGAAGCCTATCAAGAGACTTCAGACTTAGAATCAGGGGTCAACAGATTCCAGTGGGCAGCTGTCAGCTGGGAGCAGGCACGCACTGTCGACTGAATGTGCCCTCCTAAAAGCCATACTGAGTCCTGACCCTTGAGCTTGTGAACGTTACCATGTTTGGGGAACAGTCTGTCTGAAGATACTGTCAGTTAAGTCACAACGGCACATGGTGGGTCCTAGCCCTAATCCCTCCCAAGTGATATTAAAGGGGAGAGCAATCACAGAGAAAGGGAGTCCCGTGTAAGGGGAAGGCACCATATGAAGATACATCTACAGAGAGCCAAGGAGGGCCAGCAGCAACCAGAAGCTAGGAGAGAGGCACTGAGCAGCTCTTCTCTTAAAGCTCCCAACAGGCGCTGCCATGGCTGGTGCCCTGAAGTGGACTTCTAGACTCCAGAACTGTGCAACCTTTCTGTTCTTTAAAGCCACCCACTTTATGGCACCCCTAGGAGAATAACACAGAAAACTACCCTGGATTGGGGGGAGGGAAGTGTGTGCTCTCAAGTCATGTTCTAATAGAAACCTAATATCAGAATCTCAGTCACCCAGGGCCATCTACAAGGGGCTATTTGCAGGAAAACTCTTGAGCTCAGATCTCACTTAGCCTACCCAGCTCTCTGGGGACAACGCAGACCCACCCACCCACCCACACATCATCTCTCTCTCTCTTTTTTCCCCTCTTTTCCTTCCACAAATGTATATAGTGTGCTTCTACTACACGCCAGATTCTATACCTGGAGGTGAAATTCTGGGAGACCCTAAGTCCTAGAGCATGCATTAAAAGAGAAGTACATCTGAAATCTTGCCACTTTCCTCCTTGCTGTACATTCTGAGTCATACCACTGCTCTGCTTCTTAGGAAGATTTGCCTCTCTCTGACCTTGAACTCCCACCTAAATTCTAGGAATACTCCTCAAGTTCGTGTTGCAAAGGAAATCCTCTGCCAAATTGCTCTCCAGACTTTCTGGTAGAAAAGTCCTGCTCTGCGGCTGGCTTTCTTGTAGATGAACAAACCTTCGGGAATATCCCAGCACCAACTCCTTGTATTTATTTCTTACAGAGAAAGAGTCATCAGTGTTTCTGAAGATGGTATCCTGATTCACATCCCATACTCTTTTTAACCAAAGGTCTCCCAGGACTCCAGTATTTCTCCCAGATCTGCCACATCTCCTGGGCAGCAGCTGAAACCCAATACCAGCCAAACCACAGCAGGAGGGCTTTCTCCATGCTGAAGTGCAAAGCAGAGCCCATTCTGATAGGTCACAGCCCTTCTGGTCCCAACATTAGGGTATGGCCCTACTGGAACATAGATGAAGGAAAGTAGTCTGGGCTTAGCGTCCTAAAGGCCTAGGTTCAAGTGCATGCACTGCCAGAGAGTAGCCACATAACCTTGGGCATGGCACATACTGAGACACCTCTGTTGAGCTTTTCTGAGGAGTTATATGCACACATGTGCCATCCTGTGACCAGTCTACATGCCCCCTACAAGCATGGGAAACCCCGGGTGATCACTGACTGCTGGGCTCATAAAATTCTTTCCATTCTCTTGCATGACTGGGCCCCAACCCAAAAGAACAAAATATCTAGATGCCCTGGGCTCTGGACCTCAGCCAGCTCCACTGGAGTGGACAGACATGGGAGAGACAGGCTCAGTAAACAGGGGAGGGCCACTCAGGAAACATGTGGGGAGAGCAAAGTGGTCAGTGACCCACTCCGACCCAGGTCCTGCGCACTCCCAGGTCTCAGGAAGTTCAGTAAGGAGCCATGAGGCCTCCGGAGTGGAGCCCCTGGAAGGGAGGTTGCATCAGTTTTACCTGTGTTCCCCTGCCCCACCCCTGACACCCAGCGGGTACTCAGTGCTGTTGCTGTCAACCGTCCTCAAGTCACACCCTGCCTTATTGGTAATCCCAAGCACAAGGGCCAAAAAGGCTACCCAGTCCTGCATCAACTCAATCATTGGTTGCAGATCAGACCATTGTGATCAGAGGACTTTCACTGGTTGACCTGTGGTGGCAGATCAAAGGCTTTTCTTCCTAATCTGTCTTAGTCCGGAGGCTCCGCTGACACCTGGTCGGCATCATGACAACACATAAGCCTCCAGTGACAGACACGTGGTAGGTGCGCATGAGGTGCACTGGCCAGGAGGAGAACGTGGGTCTCCATCACGGAAGGTGAGGATTCTACTGATGAACCCCGGACGATGACACATGCTTGAAAAGGCTTACTAAATTAATAAACTGAAGAGATACTGCACGTGATGGCACTGCACCACCTGGAACATGTTTAACGTACGGGAGTGGCTAGGAGAGCTGACGTCACCAAGCGGCCTCCTGGCTTCCCTGATGTGACGAGCGGGAGCAGGCTAGGGCACTGTGCTCCCCAATGCTCTCCCTCACTCCCCAGGTGTGAATCCAGGCGCCACAAAGGGACAGAGGACTCTTCCAAAGTGAAGCATTAACCAGTCACTCAGGACTATCCCTTAACAGCTTGATCATAGATCTTACGCTTTCGAATGCTTCTTGTGAGTCAGACTTACAATTTAAGCTGGGAGGTCACCTGGCTTCCTCCTGAGATTCTGTCAGTTCAGCTCTTTGAGCAAGGAGTGGGAAAGCAAAGGTCAAGGGCACCAGGCTCCACAGCCTGCCCAATGTTTTCAACAGTGACCTGGACACCAAGTCCAGCCAACACAAGATCTGGGGCTGGCTTGAAGGACTGTGTCATCTCTCCCTTAACCAATGTACATCTTGAAGCTCAATGGCCATCTCCAAAATTTGATGACAAAGCAGGCAGGAGGGGCGGGGGGCAGGGTAAGGGTCGGGGTGGCTAATATTGTTTGAACCCAAGAAGCCAGTGTGGAGAAGCCTGGTCCTTAGGATGCCCTGGTGACAGGTAAGCTCCTCTGGGACAGGACTGTGTCTATCAGGAAACCCCTGTGCCCAGGACAGGACCACACTCAGAAGAGGTGTCAACGAATACCTGTGGAATGAACGAGCTCACTAGCTAATTCACAAGCTGGAGAGCTGCTGTTGGTGTCTCTACCCTTGTCCCCATTCCCGATCAGTAACCCCTGGTTCCCAGACAAACCCCATCCGATGCAGGAGACACCTCGGCAACCTCATCCGCTTCTCAGCACCAGCTGACTGGGGCTGAGCACCAAACCCCTCTACCTGTTGTTCTCATTCCTGAGATACACTGTGGTCAATGCTGGCCTCTGGGATCACTCATGGGTCTCAGGTCTGGGCTGCTATACTGCCTTGCAAACTCACTCATTGCTAAGACGGCCATCTCAGGAAACTAACCCTCAACTATGCACCCAACACTTCCTTGCTGAGCTCTGCTCTCCTTCTGGGCTAATCCATTGGCTCTCCTGCAGCCTTGGTACAAGGACCATGGTCAGCGACAGTTGTGTCCCTGAGTCAATGAGCCTGGTCTCTGGCCTGTGCTTCTTTACCAGCTGCCTAGCCCTCACCACTGGGTGACAGGGTCTCTCTGCCCATACCTGGCCTCTGCTTCCTAGCCTGCCCTCCCCCGCAATCATAAAAAGGACAGCCTCAGGGTGTACACATGTATACAAATACTTTATCAAACAGCTTTTCATACTTAGATTAAGTGGCCCTGGGGCTCACTTTCCTGCAATGAAGACAAACATGAGTTTTAGACACATCTGTTTGACAGCTCTTTTAGTTGAAAGTCTTGGGAGAGGAGGTAGAGAGTCTATCAATTCTTGCAATAATAAATTGCACTGACTTATACTCTCTTGTAGTTGATTATTTTCACCTGAGTTTTGTAAGGTTGAATCATAAGCTCCTCTTGAGTGAGACGTTACCTACGAAAACCTTTTACATCCAGGGTTGATGGCATAGCTCTCAAGAGAGATTCTGCATTTGCCTCTGCCAGGTGCCCCCCGGTGCCCTATACACAACTTTGCCTGGAACTTTCGGATTACACAGCATAAATTTGAACTGCAAAACTCATGCACACGTAAGATTATGGTTATAAATTCTTAGAAACTATTTTTATCTCCTGAAAACCAAAAACCATACCCAACCCAGTGCTGCTGAGTCAATTTTGACTCATAGTGACCCTACATGACAGAGGGAAACTGTCCCATAGAGTTTCCAAGGAGCACCTGGCAGATTTGAACTTAACCACTATACCACCAGGGTTTCACCTGAAGCCTACATCAAAACAGACAATCTTTCCATCTCCCTGAACTGGTGGGAGGTACACACATTCTTCTGAATCTAAACTTTTACTGATTTATAATTCTTGGCAATTGAATTTCATCTTTATGCAGAGTTTTCAATCAAATTCCCTATTCCAGCAGGCCCAAGGCGTCTTTTCCTGTCCTGTTTGGACGTTGAAACTTAAGTCCTGTGCCTACAAGCCCGGCAACTTCCCCCTGCTGAGCGCCAAGGCTGTGTGGTGTCATCTGTTACTCTCAGTGCCAGGGTCCTCGGTTCTTTCTCCCCGTGAACCTAGGGATTTTACTTCCCTATAACTTTAGCTCTGCACTTACAATGTTAGCTAAAATTTAGGCAGGTGCTTTGCAGCTGGAAACTTCCCAGTTGTTCAGTCTGCCACAGTGCTAGAAATCTAGGTCTGCTCTGCAGCTTTATCGAGACTGGAACCCAGAGAGGGGAAGTGAGTTGACTGAAGCCAAATAGCATGTCTGAAGTGCACTGTGACCATTAAGATTGTGTGTCAACTTGGCTGGGCCATGATTCTCAGTGGTTTGGTCATTAGGATGTAGTTTGGCAGTCATATGATACTGTGATCACTTCCATGAGATGTGACGCAATGGGATGACCTCCATTATGGGAGGTGCTGTGAGTAGCCAATCATTTGACAGGGAGTCTCCTTGGGGGTATGGGCTGTATCCAGTATACGCAGACTTCCACACAAGGCTCACCGGTTTTTGCTTGCTCTGGATCCTGCAGCTGGCTCCTGCTCCTCTGACCTCTGGCTCTTGGGACCTGAGCTAGTAGCTTACCTGCCATTTTTGCCTGCTTACCTTGGGAGTCACTGGCCTGTAAGCAAGAGCCCTGCTGCCTGACCTGCTGATTCTCATTTCACTAGCCCCCGCGGCTATGTGATTCAGAAGCCTCCCGCATGACCCAGGCACTTGGGATGCTCTAGCCTCTACAATTGTCAGAGCCATTTCCTTGATATAAACCTCTCTCTCTGTGCATATTTATACACTTTATTGGTTTGAACTTAGCCTAAAACATGCATCTAGACTTCAGGTCGCCCAGTCAGTTTCTGTCCTGTAGAAGTGTTCTAGATTAAATTGTGTTCTACCAAAATACATTCTGGAATCCTAACCCCTATGCCTGTGGTGGTAATTCTGTTTAGAAATACAGTCTTTGCCCCTGTCCATAAATCATTATTGAGGTCAACTCCTTAGACAGGAACAGACTAGACTTGATGACACAGAGTGACCATATGGGGTGTGCACTTTATGGTTCTATGCATCTACAAGATGTCATCCTACTGGCCTCTTACTAGAGAGGAGCAGAGAGGGTGGAGAAGAGGGGACAGGAGATTGTTAAGAGGATATGACATGTATAGAACAGAAAGAAGGAGTGTGCTGTCACCAGGTAAGGAGAGCAGGAGGAGCTGCACATAGGTGGGCATGCAAATTTAAACTGGATTGTACACTTTCACTCAATCACAGTAAATAGATCTTAAAAACAAGAAAAAGAAGAAAATGAAAAAAAAGAAATAGTCTTCTTTGTTATGTTCATTATTAGATCACACCCAAGTAGAGCTGAGTTCTTAATCTAATCACTTCTGGGTTATAACAACAGCAGACTGGATAAAGAGATGCTCACACATGTAGGGGGAGAAAGATATCACATGAGGAGTACCTATCATCCAGGGAACCAAGTAATGCTGGACCCACCAACAAGGAAGGAATCAGGCAAGACCCTGATTTAGTCATTGAGTCTCCAGAACTGTAGGAAAATACATTCCTGTTCTTTGAAGCTATCCATTTGTGGCTTATTACAACTGCACTAGGTTGTAAAAAGTTAAGTTCAACTAAGACACTGAGGAACACAGGAAGATACACTTCACCCAAGAGCTCACGTAGCCATTCATGGACCTCAACTCCACTCCCGACGCAGCCATGAACGGTCCAGTGACGGTCATGGCCGGGAAAGCCCAGGGTCTGCCCAGGCAGCCTGGACCAGGGGGATAGTCGGCGAGTAGGGAACGAAGCCCAGGGAGAACCAGCACACTCACGCTTCCCGGAGCCTGGCCGCAGCTCTTCCACATGGTACACAGACAGCCGGTTGACACCCCCGCACACGGAGCCCTTCTCCCCCTTGCACTCGTGATTACACTCCTCCAACCCAACGCTTACTGCCGGGAGCCGGTTCCCACAGTAGCACTCGGCTCCAGCCTCCAAGCCGGCATAGCTGTAGGACCTGTAGGAAGAGCGGGGCCTGAGGTCAGTCTCGAGCCTAGGTCAGAGCTGGGGCTGGGGTCCTCACTGCACTGAAGTCTGCGTTTGGAAATGGCAGCTGGCTCTGCGCCCAGAATAGCAAGTGGACTGGAAGCCAAGGTTGCATCTGAGTGAGGAGGCACAGGTCACAGGCACCAGCATGTGGCCAGCCTTAGGGATCGGTCTTCAGATAGTCTTACGCGTTATCGGGCTAAGTCTAGGGAAGAGTCCTTCCTTTATGACTGCTTCCTCTTGGCAGCCCTGAGCTTTGTCCCCTCCTTAAGGTGTTATGTTTGCTAATTTCTGTGGTGTAAAGACCCACATCATAGCTGCTTTCAAGCTACCAGTGGCTTAACAGAGAGATCACATTTCTGAAAATGTTAACAGTGGGCTCTTGGGAGCCAGCATGAGCCAGCTCCTGCACGCCACTGGCCTGAATCACCTGCTGCAGCCGTGTGTTACAGATGGGTCTGAGGCACAGCCCTCCTCCTCTCAAATCACATTTTTACCTCCTTTGCCCAGTTTTAACACCACAGGTGAAGAAAGGCTGGAAACGGGACCTCTAGGGCATGGCCCAGATTCTAACTACAGACAGGCCAACATTCTCCAACTCTCATCTCAGTGGATCTAGGTATAAAAAGCCTGTATTGAAAAGCCAAACACCAGCTTTTAGTCCTTGTCTGGTTGCTGACTAGCTGCGAGGCCCTGAAGGTCATTTATGACCTCCAGGTCTCAGTTTCCTCAACTGTTAGGGGAAGAAAATGGGACAGCATCAGTCTTAGCTTCAGCTTTATCTAGACAGTAATGCACGTGTGAACAGGGGTCCCGTCTTCCTTCTCCAGCCTCAGTCTATTTGTAAAATGGGGATAATTAATTGCTACCCAGCAGAGGGTAGTAAGGATTACACAAAATAACAAGTGTGAAAGAATCTAATGTGACAGAAATACCATTTGCTGATGCTGTTTTACTCCCTCCTCTGTCCCTGCCCCATCACCCCTCCTCCCCTCTGAACTGTGACTTGAAAGTAAAGGCCATTCACTGGTGCAGGACAGTGACAGTACTTGAAAAAGCGTTACCAACACAAGACTGAGAATAAACTTTTTCTAACAGAGCTAAAAACATCACAGAATCCTAGGTTAAAGCCTTTATTTTACGCATATGAGCAAACTAAGGCACAAGGAAGGAAAAGCACACACAAGAAGTATATGGTAGGTCCCTAGCACAGTTGGGTTGGAACCCAGGTCTCCTCAAGAGACTCACCAACAAACCTTCTTTGTTGAGGATGACTAGAGTCTAGTCAATTGAGGTTTAATTATTCTACCACACCCAAATGGCAGCCAACATCTTGATGACTCATCTTGTTCTGGGGATGTCCACCGACTCCACTCCCAGTGGGATGAGCTGTCCACACTTACCACTCAGCGCAGGCATCCTGGCAGTGGGGGACAGTCATCTTCCTCAGGTCATAAAACACAGCTCCCTTCAGAGTTCTCTCCTGGCCGTCATCACTGAAGCACCCAACGTACGTGCCTGCAGGAAAACACAGGGGAGACTCAGAAGCCTGAGAGGCGGAGGGAGGGTCCTCATCTCAGGCCTACCCAGAGGAAAAGCCAGAGGTGCTGCCACACTTCCTGGCCAAGGCTCCTCCTGAGACAAGCCCCAGAGATGAGAACTGCAGTGCAGCCTCCCACTTGGTGCTGGAGCTGCGTGGGCATCAGGACACCTCCACCTTGTTCACGGTGGTCAATGGCTCAGTGTCCACCTGGACATTGCAGCCAGGATGCCAGCATCAGCGCATCCATCAGCCCCTTCCACCTCCCTGAGTCACCAAGTTGGGATGCTGAACTACCTCCCTGGGACTCCAGCCTCCCGTACATCCTACCCTCCTTGGCTCAGAGTGCCCACACTGCTCTCTAACCCCCTGCCTCTACAAATGATCCAGAGGGAAGTAATTAGTTATGGAAAGAATTATCATCTTATATAAGGAGTATCTTTCAAACAGGAGGAGCAGTTTCATGAAACATAGGCCATCGCAAGAGGGAGTAAGCTCCCACTGCTGGAGAAGAGCGGGCAGAAGCCGTACAACGATCTGTGGAAGAAAGATGTCCTGTGTAGCCGTCAATGGGACCAGGTGGCTCTAGAGCCCTCTTTCAGCCTGGTCCTCTGGTACACTCCCGCTCTGAAAGGGGACACTGGGAGGCATGGCTCCATTACACAGAGGCAAGGCTGACTCAACTACTGAGGTGTCAGGTCAACCCTGCTCCATCACCCTGAGAGAAGAAGACGTCCCCCAGAGAGGCAGAGGGAGGCTCAGAGAATTCGTACACAATGTAAATGCATTCAGCAGGTAAATGTCACACGCACCACAGTGTTTTGAAAGAATTGCACGTTGGGAATTTGCAAACATGCAATCACACAGTCCCCAAGCTGTGAGTGCACCCCCACAATAGCTGTGCTGAGATCTGGATTGGCACCTGTGATAAAGACATTGCACATCTCCTAAGAACGTCTGCATCCACTCTTGGGTGCCTCTGAAATGTCACCTGTGGAACATACTGCAGCCTCCAGAAAATTAGGCTGTCATTGGGAAGTCACATGCCCAAAGCCTCCCAGCAGCCTGCCAGCTCCCAAATGGCTTTTCAGTAAGGAATAAGACTTTGTCTGTCTGTCTGGGAGTTTTTATTCCTGGGAGGAACTGGGCACAAAACACCAGCTCAGGGGCCCCCTGCTTAGTGTTCTGGAGGACTGGGCTTACCAATCATTCATCCTCTAGGGCCCAACTCAGGAAGAGATTTTTTAGTCTATGAACCTCTTTGGCCTCTGGCCTTGGCTGAATCACTTCAACCTCCTGTGCCTCAGTTTCCTCAACCATCAAGAGCATCAATGCCCACCCTTTGCTTTCTAATGCCCTTGAATGCTTAGGCGTAGATCCCTAACCACTGCAGCCCACTCTGCTCTCTCCTTCCTCTGGATTCCCATAGCTCTTGTGTCTGATGGAAAACAAACAAATAAACCAACTTATTTGCCATCCAAATCTCTAGTTAACAGAGCCTGTTAACATCTTCAGATCTATGGGCCCTGTTTCTACGACATGACTTAAGGCTCCCTCACTGCAGGGACCACATCTTCACTCTATCTGGTGATGTCCCTGGTGACTCATTATGGTTAGCAAACTGTTGATGTCAATAATTATTTGTCAACAGTGTGTTAAAACCCAAAACAAACAACCCATTGCCATTAAGTCAAGCAACCCTACAGGACACAGTAGAACTGCCTCATACGATTTCTAAGGAGCATCTAGTGGATTCAAACTGCCAGTCTTTTGGTTAGCTACCATAGCTCTCACCACTATACAACCAGGGTTTCCAAGAGTATGTTTACTGCTTCTAAAACCATAGCGATGGCCTCTGAGGGGTCAGGGTAGAAACCACTCAGCCACTAACCAGTTCCGACTGAGCTGACTCCAGTTCATGGCAATGCCATGCGTGTTAGAGGCTCCACAGGGTTTTCTTTCTTTTTAATTGTAAACATATATGTAACACCTTCGCCAATTCAACCTTTTCAAGTATACACTGTGGTGATATCAGCTCCATAGGGTTTTCAACAGCTAATTTCTTTTCCCCCCACAAAGTATATCACCAGGCCTTTCTTCACAGGTGCCTCTAAGTAGACTCACACTTCCAACCTCTGGGCTTGTGTGTTAACCATCTGCACCACCTAGGGACTCCAAGGTAGGAGCAAAGGCCCAAGATTCAAGGAGGAGATGGTCCTGTTGGTTTTACACTAATGTGCAATTCCTAGGACTACAATTTAAGAAACGCATAGTGGATGATCAACACGGTCTGGATTCCCTGCCACACACAGAGTGGTCGAAGGGCCCAGAGACGCCTGGATTAGAGAACACCAGCTGAGGAGGGGGCAGCGACAACATTCAAATGTCTGCAAAGGGTCTTTCCCCCTTCCAGGCCATAAACCCCTTGGGGCTACCTCCATCCCATGATGCCCATCAGCATACACATGGCCATAACCATCACACAGTTAAGAAGCATGTGTTAAACCTCTCAGTGGCAGAGCTCTTGTTTTCTCTGCACGACACCTGGGTTGCATATGTGCAGCCACCACCCATCCGTAAGTAGACACTTGTTGCTAGGATGCTGAACAGGGTTCAGTGGAGTTTCCAGACTGAGACAGACTAGGAAGAAAGGCCTGGTGATCCACTTCTGAAAATCATACAACGAAAATCTATGGATCACAGCAGTCTAACGTGCAGCTGATCATGGGGCCAGCAAAGGAGGTGGCAGAATGTTGTTCCCTTGTGCACAGGGTCACCAAGAGCTGGGGGCTGACTCAATAGCACCTACAAACACGGAGAATGCTGACAACAGGGCCAGATGCTCAAGCCCCTTCCCGCTTCTCTCTCTCCATGTACACGTCAGGATGACTGCAACCCGAAAGGAGGGCTGCTGAAAGCTTTTGCTTAGGCCATGAAGAATTCATTTTTCTTTTCCACCTGCCTACTTAGTACAAGAAAACTAATATTTGAGAAATTTCTACTGCACTGCTCAGCAAAGAAGAAATTCCATTACTGGTTTCAATTAAACATCCAAAACACAAGCTCAGACGCTGTTGAACATTTACTGCTATAGATGGGAAAATTAACCACAAAACCCTAAAAGTGCCTGGCCTCAAGACCTTCAGAGGCAGAGACTTGTGACATATGTTTCTGGGAATTGGATGGAAACAAGCCAACTTAGATTCAAATCTCAGATCTGCTGCTATCTAACGTGGGATGTGCAGCTTTCCCTCTCTGAGCCTCAGCTTCCCCATCTGTAAAATGGAGATGCAATGCCAACTCCACGGGGTTGCTGAAAGAAGTCCATAACACATGTGAAATGTTTAGCTCAAAGTCTGGCATACAGTATCATGATCAATAATAAACATTAATAACAAGCTTCAACTTGGGGTTGGGTTGGGTTCTAAAAACTACTTCCTTAAAGCTCAATTTCACCATCATTAAAACAGTGGCAATACCACTTTACGGAGCCCACACAAACAGTTAAGCACCTGGCTGCAGAGAGGTTGAAGGTTCAAGGGCACTACCCAGAGAAATCCTGAGAAGAAAGGCCTGGAGTCCTTCTGGCAAATTAGCCACCAAAGAAGCTGGGAGCACAGTTTTACTTTGACAGACACAGGGTCACCATGAGCCGCAGGTGATACAATGATAACTGGTTTTGTTTTTGTTGTTTTTAGTACTATTGACATTGTACGGCTGTTTGAGGATTAACTTAAATGAGCTAACAGATGCAGACCCACAAGAAACCATGCTCCACACATCACAGAGGTTCCAATAAACAACAGCGATTATCACTCTGACCCCCAACTCTAACCTAGGACCTCAAGCGATGGTGCATCAGGCAGCATCGGCTGAATGAACAACCCCGGGGAAAGGGAGAAGACGGTATAACGCAGTGCAAGGTCGGTGGTTCGGAAAGCAAGGGCGGGCCACCTCACTGCCCGCTGGCCATCCGAGTGGGCTTACCAGTCGGGAGAACATGCTGATCGCCAGCTGCCCCCACTCAATCTGCAGAAAGGGCCTGAGTCACAGATGGCTCCTCACTGGTGAGAAGTAAGTCCCCTTTTTTCTCTTTCTAGGAAAATAACAAATCGCATTCCTAACTCCCTGACAGCGGCAAGGATGTACAGAAAAAAGAAAGAACTTCTGAGGGATTTGCCGGGGCACATTTGGAGGCGGGTTTATGACTTTCTGCTGAAATGGAGGTGATGTATTATTGTCTGTGACTCCGCATCTGTTCATTTGCACATCAAAATGGACATGCCAGGCGGCTATTAACGATGGCTTTGGAGATATTGGAACGTCTTTGGAAATTACTATCAATAAAAAACAAACTGGCTATGGAGAAGTTACTATTTTTCCCCTAGTAAACTTACTGACATTTGATTCCATTATGGATGCTGTCCAAGGTATAATGAAATGCCCGGTGATTGATGGTGCGCCACAGCTTCCGCAGCTTTAGGAGCCCCTTTCAGGAGGATGGCGGGCTGCCCGGCTGCAAAGAGACGCTGGCTTTGTCTGCAGCCCGCAGCTGTCCCCAGGGCTGGCCTTCAGGCTACTCCCTACCTGGGAGGCTGGCCTGGCTACGTAGAACCCGTGGAACCCTTTTTGCCCCTTCTTGTAAGGGTCTCCAGTCAGATGACACCACAGCCTTCTCAATCTTGGTTTCTATATGCCGCAGGAAGAGTGAATTCTTTCTTTAAATCCTGAGGGATGGGTACTTGACTATTTAACAACTGACTGCTCCGAAATGCCAATGTTCAACACTGGAGCAGGATCCTGGATGCCCCACATGGCACCAGCACTGACTCTTGACTTGCCAGGTAATGCACTTTTTATTGGCTGCCTTCCCTCCCCGTCTGGCTTCCCATTCCCCAGCGCGATTCCTGGAATCAAATACACTAGGTACATTTGAATCCTGTTTCTGCAGTTGCTAACAGAGTGGCCTTTGGCAAATGATTTAACTTCTCCACGCCTCTGGTTCTTCATCTGCAAAACTGAGAGCTAACGATAAGAGCACCTACCTCACAGGTGCATAATAAACAGGTTAGACATTTTTGTTAAATAATAAAGAAACCATTTATCAAGTGTCAAACAGTATGCTAGGTCCTCTAGCCTAGTGCTCTCAAGCTAATTCTGCATGAGGATCACCTGGATGGAGACAGTGTGAACCCTGAAGCGTGCGTCAGCATCACCCGGAAGAGGGTGTGTTAAACCTAAGCCTGCATCTGACTCACCAGGCCAGCCAGCCAGCCACTATACACATTGCTGAGTGCCATCCCCAGCCAGGCTGATTGGCAGTCCTGGGGACAAAGACAGAGTTTGTGCTTGTAACAATTCCCGAAGTGATGCTGATGCTGATGCTGCTGGCCTGGGCCTCCACCTTGAGAACTGGTTTGGAGTGGGTGCCCGAGTCTCCCTCTCAGAAGGACACGGAGAAGTTCAATATGTACCTACGGTTACCTAACCTGGTGGCTGACTGAGACTCCAGCCGCGGTCTGTCTGAATCTAGAGGCTGAGCTCCAGATGACCTGCTTGCACATCTTCCTGGAGCCTTGGGGAGTTCCAGCTATGAGGGAAGGAAACCCCAAAGGACTTCACATCCCAAACCCTCCAGGCATCCTCACAGCAGAAAGGAAGAAGCCACTGGGAAGGCCACCAGCCTGCAGTATCTCCTTTTCAGACTGCCACCGAGGCCAGAGAGAAGAGGCGCCAAGCCTTTCACTCCCTGTAGGGACCCAGAAGCAACTCCCCAATATGCAAGGGGACCCAGGGCTGAGCACCTACCTCGGCTATGAGCAGCTGGCCTCGGGGCTTCGGGGCCTACGACAGGAGGCCCCTGGGCGTCACCCATGAAGCGGTGGAACCAGCGCCGCCGCAGCTGTCGCAGTTCTGAGTTGCGGCTCCGGAGCCAGCGGGGGCCGGGCCGGGGCTGGGCCAGGGGCCTCCGCAGCACATCCACGCCAAGCAGCAGCTCTGGGCTGACGCGGGGCTCTTGCAGGGCTCTGCTGTCCAGCAGGCCCACACCAAGTGCCACGGCAGCCACGGGCAAGGCCTGCAGGGGGCTGGACGCCCGGGGACTCTGCGGGAGGGTCACTCGGACCCGCTGCAGCAGCAGCAGGCTGCCGGTCATCAAGTAGGCAGCCGTGAGGAAGAACAGCAGGAACTGTGTCCGGCGGAGAAACTTCTGGAGTCGGAAGAAAGGTCTGGCCATGCCCATGGGCGGCAGGGCTCCTGGCTGGAGCTCAGGGATGGCTCCTAGGACCCAGGTGGCTGGCAGGCCAAGACTCCCAGAAGCATCATCCCTGCATCCTGGCACCTGGCACCAGCTGGTACTCTCCTGCTAGTTTCCAAGAAGTATTCAGAGGACACCATTACTTTTCTTCCTTGACTTCCGGGCCCTGCAGAGGCACCTTCTGTCCAGATGTCATGTACTTTGTCATCCCTGACCTTCACCAGTCCTGATCTCCGAGCTCAGAAGTCTGGAAAGGTCGAGAGAAAACAATTAGATGCAATAGGAGGGTCTACCACCTCAGCTGTTGTAGGGTCAAGATCCTCTTCACCCCTGGGCTCGAGGTAGCTATGCTGCAGGAACACTGGACAAAGAGCTAGGCTCAAATCCCCAGCTATGTGATATTAGGTGAGTTACTTAACCTTGCAGGCCCTCAGCTTCCTCATCTGTAAAATGGGAATAATACTTCTCCCCTCAAACTTCAGTAAACATCCAATACTGATAACCCGTTGCCAGAGTTGATTCCAACTCATGGGCAACCCCATATACATCAGAGGAGAACTGTGCTCCATATAGTTCTCAGTGGCTGATTATTTTGAAGTAGATAGTCAGGTCTTTCTTCTGAGGTACGTCTAAGTAAACTCTAAGCCTTTCAGTTAGTGTCTGAATGCATTAACCATTTGCACCACCCAGGGACTCCCTAATAATGGCAGCAATAAGAAGGCAGAAGAGGTGGAGGAAGAGAATGGCAACTTTCTATCTAGCAACTTTCTATCTAGCCCTTACTGGGTGCCAGGTATTGAGCTAAAAGCTTATCTTCACACCAATCCAACAAGGTAATATTCCTACTTTACAGATGAGAAAACTGTTGCAAAGGGAGGTGAAAACACTTTCCCATAGTCACACGGCAGGGAAACAGAGGAGGCCAAGTTTGCTTTCTGTATTCAGAGTCCACATTCTTGGCTACTGCAGCACCCAGCCTATACGGAGACACCAGCACAGAGAGTGCACTTAGACCCGGGTTTGATTTCTGACCAACGCACGCCAAGCACAGCTACTAGCTGTCTGTCACTGGAGCCTTGTGTGCTACTATGACATTGAAGAAGCTTCAGCAGAGCTTTCAGACCAAGACTCAGTAGTAAGAGCCTGGAGAGCTACTTCTGAAGATCTGCCAGTGAAAACCCCATGGATCACAACAGTCTGATCTGTAAATGATCCCAATGACGGGAAAGGCCTGGGCAGTGTGCAAGGACTCTCAGGGGTGCACTGGGACTTCGTGCTATGCTTTGACAGAGATTCTGTGGAGGCCACTCAGCTTTAACCTCAGCGGGAAGGGAGGGAGTTTGCACAGCCTTCCTAGGCCTCCTGAATCCGACAGGACAGAGATATAGGAACAGGGAGATGACAGGCCCTGCACCTGCCAACAGAGGCTACCATCAGGCCCGGTACCTGATGAGAAAGGCTCAAGAGCAGCCTTGCAGGACTGCCGGCCACTGTCTGAGCCACTCTCGCCCCGGGCTTTGGTTCCCATCAGTACCCTGCTGAAGCATGCTGTCAGGTTTGCCAGAGGGTCCTGCAGCTGCCATGAGCCAGGCTGCTGTGCAAAGAAGGCCCTTAGCACAGAGCAGGCTTGTCCCAGGAATAAAGGCTCCTCGGAGTGTGACTAAGCTGCTGCCTGTAACTAATGTGGCCTAGGACCCCCGCCAGGCCTCGCAGCCACTCAATAGCTTCTCTGTGCGCCAGGGACAACCAGCTGGGTGTGAGAGGAAAGACAATGTTTGGGCTCTTGTGGCCTGGCATTGTATGTCGGTGAGAGGCCACAGGCTAGGAGCAAAGACCCACAGGGGCTCTGGCCGGCGCCACCCTTTCGGATAAATGCTGAGGCCACTGGGTTCTGAAACCTCCAGGGAGGTAACAGGGGATGTGGGTCAGCTGTTCCTTTAGGCTGGGGGAGCAGGAGCAGGCTGGGGAATCTGCAAATGAAAGTGGAACTAAACTGAGTCAAGAAGCCACTCCACAGTGAGCGGAGCTTCTATTTCTCTCTCAAAGCTGGTGTGTGCCAGGCCCACCCCAGCCATCCTTATCAGATTTGCAAAGCCACAGAGAAAATCCCAAGAAATCCTGACTGATCTCCAGGCCTCCAGCTTTGGCCCCTCCAATCACTCCTCCACGAGGCTGCCACGGTTATCTTCCAAACACGCAAATCTGATCATGGCATTCCCCTGCTCAATAGCTCCTTGTGGTTTCAAGATAAACTCAGAGATCCTTAACAGGACATATCAGGCCTCCTTCATGATCCAGCCCAGGCAGCCTCAACCCTTTGCCCCTGGCCTCCCATCTCTCTCTCTGTCTCTCTGTCTCTCTGTCTCTCTGTCTCTCTCTCTCACACACACACACATTCCAGCAAAGTCCCAAGTAAGCACAGCACACCTGCCCTGGTGCCTTTGCACATGCTGTCCTTTGTGCCTTGTCCTCTCTCTTTGCTTGGCAAATCCCCTTGAATTTCAGCACAGGTATCACCTCCTCCAAGAAGCTTTCTCTGACTACCACCCGTCCACTAGTTTAGATCCCTCTGTCTTCCCACAGCCCAACTGATGCTTATCGCAGCACTTTCTACCTTGGGACAATTACAATTGCCTTTATTTGACAGTCATCCCTGCTGGTGCCTGAGCAACTAATGTGCCAGACCAAACCCCAGCCAGTTTTGAAACTCTGGCCCCTAGCATGAGACTAGCAGGAGGGTAGACACTCGGCGATTTCTGTTTCTAAATTTTAAAAATGAATGAAAGGACTGGATGAATTAATCAGTGAATCCTGAAATCAGAAACCCGCTCTTGTGGGGCCTGTGGGCAGGGAAATGTTATGCATTCATCCAGAGCTGAGGGAGTTCATCCGGGATCATGGAAAAGACGGGCTAGTGTCCCACTACAGGTTCCCCAAGCTGGCCTGTGACACAGCTTAACAGAGTTGAGGACTTTTGGACATGTGGACATCACTGAGAGTGCCTGAGCTTTGTATGTTATCCTTTCTAGGTTGGGATTCTAAGAAGAGGAATTTCCAGGGTTGTTCACAAAGGGGTTCTGGTTAGGAAGATGTGATTCTGTCTGAAAAAAATCCTATAAAATTAAAATAAAAGGGGGGAAGGTGCGACTTCCACTATGAAAAGTGCAGTCTTGGTGAGCTGAAGCAGAGAGGTGGGAAATGGGTCAAATTTAGAGTTCTGAAGACAGGGTGCAGTGTGAATCCCATACACTACATTTTATACACAGAGTCTGGAAGCATGAGCCAAGTAGTGGGAGTGAAGCGGGTGGGAGGGACACGCTGCTGAAGTTACTCTATCAGGTTTCAAACTATTAGACCCAGGCACCCAAAGGGCCTCCACAAGTCCTTCGCAAAGCGACCTACCTTGGTCTGTGTAGGTGGGCGGTGGACGGCGTGGAGGCTGGGGGACTGCCACTCTGTGCCACTGTTCCACACCTCTATAAAACAGGCTGTCACTCCAGACTTCTAAAATCACAAAGCTGATTCCCTGCCCTCACAGGGTACCCTGTGAGCTTGGGGGTCTGCATACCCATACCATTAGGGACTAACTGGGCTTCCCTTACACATCACCACAAATACATTCACACCAATCACTACCATCCCCCACCCCTTTGCTGACCTTTCCTCCAGTCTAGGAGCCCCTCCAGGGAACAGGTGACACAGCATTTATCTCCCTGTCCCAGATCCACTGGAGCAACTCCTGTATATGCTATTGAGCGACCGAAGCTGAGTGAGGCCCAGGTGGGCCAGGAGGCCATGGAGCATCTGTTTGGGCTCACATGTAAGCCCCAAAGTGAGCCACTGAGCAGAACCACCAACACTGGGGGGAGGGTCAAGTTCTAGAGGCCAGCTGCTGTGCCCACCACATCCCAAAGCCAGAGGAGCCTCCATTCAAAGAGAGCTTGGGGCAGATCACTGCATGGGGCTCAGCCTCAGTTTCCTCATCTGCTCAATGAGACTAAATTGGCACTGCTGCAGGGATCAAATCCGGGAGTGAAACTTCTCCATTACCTACAGATGGTGGCATGTATTGGTTATAAATGGAAAGGAAACAAACAAGGAAAAGCTACAGGACAAGCCATTAGCTGGTGAGATCAGTCCCCTCCCCTTCCTCTTAGCCCCTCACTCCTTAGGGTGAGCCTAGTATTTCAGTCTCGCTTGATGCCAATCCTCATGCTAAGACTGTCAACAGCAACTGCTTTATTTGTCAATGCCACCATTTATTAAGCGCTTGTGCAGCTTAATAGGTGGCTGAGTCTGGGCTTTGCACTTCACATGCATTGTCTCATTTACTCCATACAACTTACCAAGGCAAATGCCTTTACTGTTCCCACTCGAGAGCTGGGAACACTGGGGCTTGGCCAGCACTGACCCCTGGGCCACTCGATTCCATCCTGATGCTAAACTCCCTGTCTCTCTCTTCACATCGGGTGGGTTTCACAGGCAGCAGGATTTATTCTTAAAAAGGAGTTTACCGTGCCTCTGTTAGCACCTTTCTGAAAACATTCCAGGCCTGAGTTCCCAGAGATATTGCTGCACAGGTCAGCTCTGGAGCCAAACCTTCTAGACATTTCGATGTGGGTAACTGCCAGCCTCCTGGGTGCATTTAGGAAGGGGCCTCAGGGCCCTCCCTCATGGGGAAGTCTGGATAGTTTCCTCCCAAGGCTCTCTTCCCAGGGGTACCTCCTACTTTGGAGCCTTCTGAAGTGCTTCAGCAGGAATCTGTTGGGCTCCACCGCTGCCTGAGGCTGGGGCCTTGTGGGGGACGGGGGCAGGGAGGCCAGGGCTGAGTACTGAGCCCTGGGAGGGACACCCTGAGTTACCTCTTAGGAATGAGAAGGGAATAACAAGCTAAAGGGGCTTCTGAGAGGCAGCAGGAAGGGAGGCAGGGGTCGAAACAGACAGGGACTTCTGAGTATTTCTTTTTCTGCCACCTGGGACCCAGGAGTAGTGAATGCAGAGCCTGGAAGGAGCTGGGCTGGGCAGGTAGCACCCACCCTGCTGTAGGTAAGGGTCTCAGATACTGGGCATATGAGAAGTCAGCAGGGAGATGCAAAGAAGTAGTCCCTGGACCAGAGGGCAAGCGAACATGGTGTGGCATCTAGCCCAGGCCTGACCAGTAGGCCTGAGTCCAGTTACAAGACTCCACTTCTGGCCAGGAGGACAAGCTGAGGTGAGAATGACTCCAGGCAACCCAGAAATGCCTGGGTCACTGTGGCTAACTCAGAGCGGGCTGGGAGTGTCTCAGGACTCAGAGGTGGGTGCTATCAACAGGGCAAGAGCCCTAAAGACAAAGGAACAGCCCAGCATGCTGCTCTCCAGACTAGAAGGAGGTGACTCTTGTAGTCCCAGCAGCCCAGCGAGGGAGTCTCAGCCTCAGGACCCAGGCAAAGCTGCACAAAGTCCTGCGATTCTGGACTACTCTCCCTAGGCTTCCCCTTCACCTCAGCTCTGGTTCAGCACCTATCATCTGGGCCCCAACCCCTTCTGGGAGCTATATCCCCTTCCAGCACTTAAGAAAGAGAGATTTCTCACACCAAGAAGTAATAAATACTACAGCCAGCCATGGCTCCTCAGGACTGGGACAACCGAAGTCCAAGCTCCTTGGCCTCACATTCAATGGATCTCCTTGGTTTAGTCCCCAGAGAGCTCTTCGGCTCTACCCTCTCAACATCCCTTGCGGTGCTCCTTGTCCTAACCAGGGGGCCCCTGGCCAGCTTGAGACACTGCACACTCCTCTTGTATGCTCTCCCACCAGCAGGGATGTCTATGCCCCATCTCACAGCTTTAAATGTTTTTCTGGCTACTGTGGCTCAGTTCCAATGTCACCACTTCTTTGAGGCCTTCCTGATTACTGGGGCCATGCCACCTGCCCCCTAGTACTGAGATGATGAGATTTCATGCTGCCATGAACTATGCTGAGTGACCTGCTCTGCCTTGAGTCAGGGCTGCCTACTGATGTGCCTATTCCTCCTCAAATAAGCCCCTCTCAGACAAATACTGTCAGGGGGCACAGGGCAGGCCCTCAGAAATCTATGCCCAAAGGCCACCCTCCAGTGGTCAGAGCTATACTGCCCTAATTATAAACTCCCACACCTCTGGATCACGGAGGCTGGAAAGGGAGCACGGGACCCACTAAACAAACTATAAGCTGGATGTTTGGACGGGAACAAGGTCTGGAAACTGGGAATAGGATGGGATCCCCATCTTTAAGGAGGCAAGTCTCTTGAAGTTCTGAACTTACAACTAAAGAGAAAAGGGCCTCCCCAGAAAACACTGCTAAAAAGGTGTTAAACATAATTCAACGCCAAAACTTCATTCAATGCAAAAGAAAAACCAACAAAACTCTCCAGCAAACCTACCGCTGGGTTCACAAAGATAATTGTTAGATACCTCATTACAGACTTCAAGATAGTTTCTCACACTGTTAAGCATGCTGAATAAACAAATGGAACAAATGAATGACAGTGACTGTTCTACAAACCTGTCAGGTCAAAATCATTATCATCCCCACTATAGAGATGCGGACACCGAGATACAGAGAGGGTCAATTAACTTGACCAAAAATTAACAGCTACAGCTAGACTGAAGTGGGGTTTGTGGTCTTATTTACTACATCACATGGCCTTGACCGGTTTAGCACCAGGATGTGAGCTCCTTCAGCAAGCCATGCATTCCGCTACGTGTGCTAGGGCTGCAAAGAAAGACAGGATGCTACCCCGTGTGAGCTGGCGGGTTCTCTTTCTAGTTGGTTGATCTGAACCCACACCACTCTTCAAACAGCCAATCACAACCTCTTCTGGGCAATCTCTCGGATACCTTGACTATAGGACCCTATTTCATTCACTCCTTTGCATGTTTCTCCCACCCGATGCTAAGCCCTTGAGACCTGCCTAGCTGAGAATCTGGCATGAAAATGGGTATTCAAATCCCACTGAACGATTTGGATAAATCCAGGCAAGTGAGTGAGGAACCCTATCAAAATCAGGCTTGTCCTTTTCTAGCTCTATGTCCACTGTGCTTGTAGCCACCGGGATGGAGACACAAGATAACTGGTTATTCTGTTCTTGTCACCTTTGTGGCTTACATGCCCCAGGTTTCCAGCAGCAAGGGAAGGAAAGCAAAACGGAGGGAAAGGGCCACCAGAGCTGCCAAAAGGCACAGCACATTTTAGAGCTTACAGACTGGATCCAGTCCATGCTACCATCCCCAGCTAGAAGCAGTAAGCACTGACAGCGTTCCTTTCCTGAATGCATCCTCCAAAAGCGGTGGGCTTCTGCTAATTCTTATGCTGGTAAGTCAAAATGGTGACTATAAAGCCATGATGAGAAGACATCAGAGGAAACCTCAAAACAAGATCAACAGGCCAGGGAGAAGGTAGTCAAAAGCTATGCCTTTTAGAAACCAGTCCACTCACCCATCAACCAACTGGGTGGAGCCCACACTGCACACAGCCAGGACTCAGATGATAGAACCCAGCTCGGTATCTATAGATAAGCACCCCAATGGTCTCAAAACAGAAGTGCACTAAAGTCCTTGGGCTTGATGTCACTGTGGCTCCAGAGGGAGAGTTAGGGGACCTGGTCTCACCAAAGCTGACCAGGGTCTCAGCGAGACAAGCTGAGAGATTTGACCAGGATAAACACTCCTTCCCAAGAGGCCCTTCTCAAGTACAATGCGATCCAGCCCAGGGGCTCTGGATTTGGATGACAGGGTTGTCTCTTGGACACCACGGTAGTATAGTGGTTAAGTGCTATGGCTGCTAGCCAGAAGGTCAGCAGTTCAAATCTGTCAGGCACTCCTTGAAAACTCTGTGGGGCAGTTCTACTCTGTCTACAGGGTCACTATGAGTTGGAATCAACTCAATGGTAATGAGTTTGGTTTGGGGGTGGGTTGCCTCTCAGGCTGACCCCAGAGGGAACCAGCTCTGCAACTCTCTCCCTTGGGGTTGGGCTGAATTCACTGGGCTGCGAAGTTGAGGCTTGAGCAATAGATCCACTGGTGGCACAGAAAAACCACTTCTGCCTGGTCTGATGGAGTTTCTAGATAGTGCACATAGTTAATGCACTCGGCTGCTAACAAAAAGACGAGGTTTGACTCTAACCAGAGATGCCACAGAAGAAGGAAGGCTTAGTAATCTAATTCTGAAAATACCAGCCACTGAGATCCACATGGAGCACAGTTCTACTCTGACACACACAAGATCACCACAAGTTGAGGTCGACTGGACGGCATCTGACTGTGTTTTGGCTAGGCAGACAGCAGGGGCAGGGAAGGAAGTGGGGTTCTGGCCTCTTGCCCAATCTAGCTTCTCTTCCCTTCCTGCTAGACTTACCAACCACAGGCACAAGGCTGCAACCCACATGGCTCTAACATGAAATGAAAAGAAGCCCCCTCATTCCAAAATAAAGCATTTTTCAGGAGGAGTATGAGGTGAGGGCCAGAGGGGCTGCTCCTGAGGGAAGACTGAGCCTGCCAGGTGAGCCTGGCATCAGCCAGCCACCGCCCAAACTTCCTTCAACAACCCGCAAACCTGCCTCTGGTAGGAGATGAACAAAACCCAATCACAAATCAAAGCAGCAGCTGGTATCCAGCCACCAGCAAGACTCAGGTTTCCAGCAGCCCAATGAGGCACCTTCTCCAACTTCTGAGGGCCAGGCTAAGTCAGAGGAAGGTATGTTTGAGAGAGATACACCTCATTCTTACAGAATTCCAGGAAGCCTCCCTCCTGCCTTCTCTCAGTACTTGCTGCCTGCCGTCAGGTGGTGGGGGGTCGGTGGAAGCGGCTGCTGCCAACAGGCAGGGCAAGCTGGGTTGCTGCGGCCTCTAACTCTTGAAATCCTCACCAGCCCTCACTCCCTGTGCCTGATAGTAACATACTCAAATGGGGGGGGGGGGGGGAAGGCTTCATTCTCTTGATTTCTGCCACAGGATCACAATATGAGATAATGCCAGAATCTCCATCAAAGGAAACATGCTAACCCAGCAGCAGAAGACACGGTGGCATCTGCCGTGCTGGGAAAAGTACAGTGGAAGTTAGTCTGTCCTTTTGGGGACCAGGGGGGGCCTGGAGAGTGTGGGCAGCTGCTGGACCCCAGGGCAGGGCCGTGGAGGCTGCAGTCCTTACATTCAGCTTCCCCAATTCTCGTCACAAGGGAGAGGGACCTCCCACCCCAACATCCCCACCGCGGGCAGGCACAGATACTCAGGAAAATAAACGAGCAATGAGGCTACCCAGAGGCAAGGGACCCAGCTAAGGACTGCTTTTGAGTATCTGGTGTTTAGTCTCCGTACTCCGTCCACACCTAGGAAGATGCAAAACTCCACCTCGGGGTGCATTTTCTGAATAAATGCATCCTTTTAGCTTTTGCTTGCACCTCGGTTCAAGTTCACCAAAAGCCAGGAGAAAACGCTCTGCTGACCGGAAGCCTGGCTGAGGAGCCCAATGAGAAGAGCTGCTTTTTGACATATTTTCTTCCCAGGAGGGAGGCAATGAGAACCCCAAATCCTGCTCTAGCCCCCTCCAAGGTCCCCACCCGCCTGGAAACGACGGTGTCCCCAGACTCCAGGAGGGGGATGCCGCTTCGGAAACTACACTGCGCACCCCTGCCCCAACCGGATCATTACCAAGCGCTCCCACACACTCACGTACACTCGCACCCCCCTGAGCTCCGAAGCGGCCCCGGAGCCCCGGAAACGCGCCCTCCACCAGCCTGCCCAACAGCTAGAACAGGTGCAGCCCCGCCGCGCTCCCAACTGCGTCTACAGAAACTTGTGTGCCCGCAGCTGGAGAAACCTTGCTCTGAGCCCGAGCAGGGGTCCCGGCTCGAGCGACCCGGAGACAGGACTCACCCCGCGATCACGGCCAGCGGAAGCTCTGGCACTGGCGGCCGCGCGCCCGCCTCCCCGGGGCCAGAGCCCGCAGCCCCGCAATGCCCGGAGCTGCTGCGCCCCCGGCACCCGCACGCCCCCGGGCCGCCCGAGGCTTGCCGACAGAGGCTGCCCGGACACGAGGTGCCTCTGCCTGGCTCCTCGGACTGCCGGCGTCCGGGCTGAGTGAGACGGCGGAGCAGGCGGGCGCCGAGTGGGGCGGCGGCGGCGGCGGGCACGGGGCGGCGGGCACCGCGCGGCGGGCACCGAGCGGGGCGGCGGGAGGGCTGGCGAGCGGGCGCCCGGCTCTGCACATGCTCATTCGCGCGGCGGAGGGACAAGGGCCGGCCGCCGCCGGGTCCTAGAGGCATCTGCCCGCGCGCCCGACCGCGATTTGTGGGGAGGGGTCGGGGCTTCGGTGGCTGGACCCACGCTCTGACCTGGGCCCGGAGACACGCACATGGGCTACTGCCACAGCGGGTACTGCCTCGCAGAGGCACTCTTCTCAGGTACAAACGGGCACAGCCTTACTCTAACGCATACTCGGGGACAAATGACTGGTACTCACACACTGCCACATATATACACAAACATACTGAACACCGCCACACAGAGGAGCGCGCCACCACCTTCGCTCAGATGCAGACACACAGCGACAGACGCACACCATCTGACACAAATACACTCTGAATCACTGCTAAAAAAACACACACTGACACCCACGTGCTCATGCATGCGCGCACACACACACTTAAGGGGCTCTACCCCACTCAGAAACAGACTGGGACAGGCACACACATACTGCCCCATAGTTTGTGTCACTCTTATACAAACCCAGAGAGTCATATGTACGCTGGATCCTTGTCTCATGGAGAGCTAAACACTGACAGCCACATTCCCGGCGCACGCGTGCACACACACACACACTCACATACTCACATAATGTGCCACAATTACTCAGAAACAAGGACATATGGGAACACACACACACACAGTGTCTGATTCTGTTACACACAGAATCACCACTCATCTGCCTACACATACACGGTAACCACTACACTGCTACCAACTTACTACACTGCCCCAGGCTGATCCAAGCGGCCATACTCACACATGGTGACAGCCCTATACCTTGATAGCACAAAAGCAGCGATACACATGGAAGTCCACTGGCACACTTTTGTATTAGAGACATACACTGGACACTGACTCATGGGCTCCACACACACAGAGGAGGACAGATGCTGATACAGATACACAGGTGCACAATTACACTGTTAAACATAGTTCCCCCTTGTAAGAGCTGGATCAAACCTTAAGGATCTCCCACATCATGTGCTTGTTCTCCAGAAGCCCCCAAATCCCAGCATCTACCCTTGCCCTGCCAAATGCACTGGTAGCCCCTGTCCTCACCCAGGGCTGGCTGCTAAGGTGCTCCGGAGACTGAGGACTAGCAGAGGCTGTGGGAGCAGGTGGTGTGGCTCTAATCCTGTCTTCTTGAAAGACGGTTGCATGCCTCCCACTCCCACTAGGGGCAGAGCAGATTGGCAAAGGCTCAGAGGACCCGTTTTCAACAGGTGCAGGGTGGGCAGTAAGAGGATTAGTCCGGGGACTGGCTGGAACCCCACTTTATGTAGGTCAGTCAAGTGGCATCCTGAGGGGAAAGGGACTTGCTGACATGGGCACAGAAAGTCGTAACAAATGAATAAGGATCAGAACAGAGCCTGCCCCCTCAGAATGAAGGTAGAGGGCTCCAGAGCCCTGGGGGAGCCAGGGACACACAGGGAGTGAGAGATGTATCTTGTGTTGCCCAGTATTCCTAACTGCCAGGAAAGCCCCTAGGTACATAAATACTCCTTAAAGAATGTGAATATATATATTGTTTTCATTACCAGCAACCATAACCATCGAACATTTTCATGGTGCTTTTTGGTTTTTAAAGCCCACTCTAGGAGCAGCTATATGATTTGCCAGGCTTGGTGCTAAATGAAATATGAGACCCTTTGTTTAAAAATTATCGAGAATTTCCAGATGATACCAGCAAAGCATGAAATCAAGAGTGGAACTCTTCTGAGCTTTCATGCTGGGACCTGCAGGTGGGTGATGGCCCAAGGCTTACAGAAAGTGGACCACAGGGAAACTCAAACCCAGCTCCCCTGGGGGGACAGACACTGCCTTCCAGCTGCTTTCTGTGGGACAGGACACCTTGGGTGGCACTCACTTCACACAGAGGCTTTAAACTGAGAGGTAGATGCAACTCAGTGCACCTGCTGACTCTAAGGGCAGATGTTAGAAATGGGGCTGCATGAAGGAATCTACAGTAGTTGAGAAGGGCTTGGGAAATGCCACTTGGACCATCTATAGTTGTCAGAACAACCAGCAATATTTCTGAGCTCTGAGGTGGCAGATTAGAGGAATGAGGAGCATAACTCCCTAGCAATGGGAGCAGATAAGTGGGTCCAGGGCGGTCACCAGGAGTGAGCCTGATAATAGAGGTCCTCTCAGCCAGCCCACCTCCTGTCTCTACCTCTTTTATTTTGACCTAACTGGGACCATTTAATGGTCATCTGCATACCATCTGAGTCCATATCCTAAAAGCAGCTGTGGGAAGGTATCCTAATATCACAGAGGCTTCTGTGTTGGCCCCCCAATGGTGCTGACACATGTTTAGTTACTGCTGAGTAATGCACTCTTCCCTGCACCCCACCCCACCTCCTGCGGATCTGGGACCCAGAATCAGACCAACCTGGTCCCACTTCAGTTCTACCCCTCTGTGTCTGGCTCTTGACTCCATCTACTCCACTCTGGATCCCAGTGATTGGACCCCGGGTATTGACATGGCTTCCTAACTTCAGGTTTTCTGCTGGTTTATCCTTCTCATCTTCCATTCATGCAGCCTTGAGCAAGGCACCCCCTGTGTGTTACATTTTGTGCTGACACTGGAGGCTCTTGAGAAAGAAGAAATTGTTCCCTCAAGGAGTTTCCAGGGAAATGAATAAAGAAACAGACCCACGATGATAGTCTGCTCAAGGAGGAGGTCTACTGTACACGTTAGGATGCTTGCAGCTTCAGTAACAAACAGCAGAGCAAAAGTAGTGTCTTCCAAAGGGATTTTGATCCCAGGTAATAAGAAGCCTGGAGGTGAAATTTCCAAAGTTGGATTATTTGGTAGCTCAGTGACGTCAGGATTGGGAGGCTAGGATTTCTGTCATTCCGTGGGCTTCCCCTTTATGACTGCAAGACGGCTGCTACATGACTTCCCTAAATGACAACAGACAACACCCAGGGGCAAGAAAGACGGGGACACTTCTTTCCAAGAAAACTTGTTGCCTTCAAGTAGATTCCAACTCATAGTGACCCTATAGGACAGAATGAAACTACTGCGGAGGGTTTCCAAGGGACAGCTGGTGAAGTCCAGCTGCCGACACTTTGGGTAGCAGCTGAGCTCTTTAACCACAGTGGCACCAGGGCTTGTTTATTTGTTTATCTATTGTTGTGTTTTAAGTGAGTTTACAATTTCAGTCAGTTTCTCATACAAAAACTTACACATACTGGCTGCTCTCCCTACACTGTGACCAGCACATGAGAATTTCCCATTTTATAGGGGATGCAAACTCCCAGAGTGCCTACACCCTAGCTCCCATTGACCAGAAACACATGCATAGTCCTAAACCAATCACTGGAACAAAGGAAGTGGCTTAGGTAAATTATGACTCATCCTCTGGAGCTAGGCTAGTCCTTTCTGAGCACATTATCGTCTGATCAAAATTGTTCCTCTGTTATCGAGGAATAGGCAGGTTAATGGCTGCTGAGAAAACAACTAGCTGTGGGCACCACATAAGTTTATGGGGCACTGGAAACCAGACGACTTGCAGCATCAATGGGAGGAATTCAAGGAAGACATCTGGGAGGAGGTGACACCTGAAGGAGAAGTAGCCATCACCTGGATCATGGGGGGAAGGGAGCCACTCTAGATTAGAAGGATATTCTCTGCAAAAGCAAGGAGGCATAAAACACATGGTGTGTTGGAGGAATTGGCAGTCAGCTGGCATAACCGGTGTGTGGTCACAGGAGGTTAGACAGAAGGCTGGCCCATGACTGATATCTGAGCCTTTATTCAGAAAACTGACACTAATGGTCAAGGCAGGGCTGAGGAACAAGCCCAAGCCACCACCACAGCTCCTTCCACAGGGCGTTCATCTAATCATCACCACCCTTTGGAAATTGTTACCCAACAAGTTATGGATCATGAATCCCACATTTGTACACTGTGTTGACAAACGCAGTCTGAGCAATCACAGGCATTGTGATGATAAGCCCATTCAGGCATCCCAGCCCAGCTCTGTATTTCTCTTTTCTGAGCAAGTCAATTTCTCTGAGCCTCAGTGTCTTCATCTGTAAATTAGACAGAATGCACCCATTATTGTGTTCTTATGATGATCAAATCAAACACCTACAGAGCAGGTGGAGCCTGTTGGCATAGTAGTTAAGAGCTCAGCTGTTAACCAAAGTATCAACAGTTTGAATCTACCAGCGGCTCCTTGGAAACTCCATCAGGCAGCTGTACTTTGTCCTACAGGGTTGTTACAGTCGACAGCGACTCACTGGCAAAGGGACAGAGAGGTGGCTGCCACAGAATAAGCACGTATTTCAGTGATTATTATATGAAGAGATTTTCCTTAGGGCACTGCTAAAACCCAGAGAGTCACGATTGCAGTGTCCTCTTGGTCTACCTGGCTTACAGTACTTTTTCTTCCTCGAAATGCCATCTCCCCAGAGAAGATCTTCCTGACACTCCAGCGAAAGCAATTGCCTCACTCTCCAGTTCCTTGTTCTTAATAGAACTAATTACCCTGTCATTACCTTACGTATTTATTTCTATTAGCTGTCTCCTCCTCCCCATCCTTCACAGCACCAATAGCTAGAGAATTTAAGCCCTGAGAGCACCAAGTTTCTATCTCATTCAGAACTACCTCCCTAGTGTCTAGCTTAATTCTCAGCGTATAAGAGATGCTCAATAAATATTTATTAATAATTGATTGATTTAAAAATTGAGATGTGTCTAGCGTGAGATCTTTTCAGTGAACCCAGATTGGTTCCCAGTGGTGGTCGTGTTTCTTCCCAAGAACTCAGAGACTGTTTCCACTTCTGGTCACAGACTGATCCCTGGCTGTATCTAGCCATGTTACTATTCTCTGTTGGTGGCATTAACTATCAGGGAGATCTGGGACAGGGGGACTGTGGATGACTCACTGCACCTCATCACCGTGTCAGGGGACTGTGATGAGAAACAGGAACAGGTGCCCTTCCAAAGTGGCAGCACCTGCGTCTGAGCATCAGCCTCCCTTAACCACAGAACTCTTGGCCTACAGGCTGACAAGGACCTGGCCTTCACAGAGTGTCCTGTAAAGGTTGCCTTTCGCTAGTATGAAGCATTGCATCATCTGAGAAAGTGCCCTTCAGCGACCAAGAGAACCTTTGGCAATACTTCAAATGGGAGATGCAATTTCTTGTGCCTTCTTCGCCGTTTTTATTTTTTCGCTGAGTGCTGTGCACTGTGGGATGCCCCCTCCGTGCAATTAGACCTGAGGCCGGTGCAGCGCGTGGCTGGGCTGCCTATTTACTTGCCCTCTCCTGTGAGTGCCGCAGCGACTTAAATATGCCTCTGTAAAGATGCCAGTGACACAGATGGTAACTGCACCCCCTGCTGAGCTGTGCCTGAAGACACCAGGATTCAGGGGGGGAAGGTGAGAAGCAGTGGGGTAGGTTGAGGCATCTGTGCACCTACCTGTGAAGGGTGGAACCTTTCTGAGAAATGTCCTGGGAGCAGCTGGACTTCCCAGGCAGGATGGCACTTGGATCAGAGGTGCCCAGACAGCTCTCGGAATTCAGAAGTGGCACAGAGCACAGCTGGCTTGCAGGGAACAGGCCTGAGCTCCTGTTGTAAGTCTGAATAGGCTGCTTGGCTTCCGGGGGCTTCTGTGTTGGCCCCGCAATGACAGTGTCACAAGACTCAAAAGCAAAAACCAACCCGACTTCTGTGAAGTTGATTGCGACCCATAGCAACCCTATAGGAAAGAGCAGAATTGCCCAACAGGGTTTTCAAGGAGCACCTGGTGGATCTGAACAGCTGACCTTTTGGTTAGCTATTGTGGCTTTTAACCACGGTGCCACCAGAGCTTTCTGGCACAAGTTTCCATAAACACAAGCTCTGACCATTCAGTTTGCGAATTTTATTGTTCTAAGTGCTACACATCTCACTGCTGAATATCACTACAGTCACCTTTAAGTACTCCCCTTGGGAAGCTATGCAGTGATGCCAGAGCCCAGTCCACCTTTTGAAGCAATTTTGGAACTCTTTCTGGAATGGCCATTGCACATGGTGGCCGTGTCAACCTCATGAACTTAATCTACTCACTTGATCCAGCCCTGAATGACTTTTTTCTTTAACTGAAGATAAAGGAAATATTGAAAGGAAGACATTTTGATGACATTTAGGACATCAAGGGTAATACGATGCCAGCTCTGATGAAGAGTTACAAAAGTACTTGGAAGGGTGGACTAGGTGCTGGTGCTGGTGCATAGCTCCCCAGGGGACTACTTGGAAGTTGAGAATAATGATATTCAGCAATAAGGTATGTTGCACTTATTCCAGGAAGAGCTGGTGAACCTAACTGTCAGACCTCCCTTGTGTTCAATAAGTGGGCCTTCCTGGCTGCCTTCTCTCTTCGTCGCCGCTCCAGCACTGTCCAGGGTTGAGCATGACAGTAGCTTTACCTTTCCAAGTCCTGGTCTGATGCTCTGTCAAATGGGCAGGTTGTCACACCAGTACTGAAAGGTGTCTCTTTAAGGGAGGCAAAGGGATAAAATGAGAGTGCTTTGGGGCCAGTTCTACTCCTCCTATAGTTGGGCAAACTACATTATTTCTCCCAGATGTAGTTTTTTTAATCTGCAAAACAGGGAAAGTGTTTCATTTCAAGCACATAGTTCCTGGCACGGGGTAGAAATTCCATAAATGGTAACCGTGAGGATCCTTCCAGCTATAGCAGGCTTGGACATTGGGTCTCACACGGCAGGTGCTAGAATCAGGATTATTGGATTGGGGTTATAACAGCCCGATCCCACCACGCGGGCAGTGGCTGGATGGATCTGAAGAACAGACACCATTGAAGGATCAGTGAGTGCAGAACACTGCTGGGCTAAGTGCAGAATCTAGGGGGCCACTCATGAACTGGAGGCTGAAGGTGAGGGGTGCCAAGTAAACCCTGAAGTGCTAGAAGATGGCAGAAGAGGACTCATGTTGTCCTGCTGTTTTCTGACCCAGCAGAACCCTTGGGCAGACACAGCTGCTGGGAATATCAGTGTGCTCAGCAAAGGAAGCATATCTTGATCCATTTTATGATCTTCTCTGTACATCATTTATCAAAGGCCTTGAACTTGCAAGCAGTTTGCTAAATTTAGCTGCTGAAACGCCTCAAGTTTACAGAATTGATAAAAGAAGAGATGGGTTTATTTTAATAAACTTTTCATTTTGGATTGATTCTAGATTTAGTGAACAGTTGCAATGACAGAGTTCTCTTGCATCCGTCACCCAGTTTCCTTCGCTGTTAACATCATACATCACTAGGTACCTTGATCGAAACTAAGAAACTGTCTGACATTCAGTTAACGATAGTGTGCAAAATAACTATTAAGTAAACATTACTAAACTTTGCCACTAACTAAATCCCAGACTTTATTTGGATTTCACCAGTTTTTCTATCAATGTCCTCTTTCTGTTACAGAATCCAAACCAGGGTACTTTATTGCATTTAGTTGTCTTGTCTCCCAGGCTCCTCTGGTTTGTGACAGTTTCTCATTCCTTCATTGTTTTTTGTGACCTTGACAGTCTTGAGAAATGATGGCCAGGTATCTGGTAGAATGTCTCAGCTGTCTCATTTTAGACCAGACATGTCAAACAAGAGGATGTGGTTTTTTTTTTAAGCTAGTGGCATCATATGACTAGTAATACCATCTCTCCCTGCATGAGGCCTATTAGGACACCCAACTAATGTCCTCAGGAAAGGAGAAGGAGAAAGAGAGGCCATCACAGAAGAAACTTCAACACGGTAGGGGTGGGCAGTTGGCTGACGACAGCCTAAAGGAAATTCTGGAAAAAATACAACGTGAAGGTTAGAATGAACTACTGACTGATTCCCAGGGGCACACCTGATATGTAAGGCTAGCTTGATATCTGGGTCCCTTCTCATCCCAGGTGGCCCAACCTCATAGGGATATTCATTTGAGAAAAAGAGCTTCTTCTCCCTAGCCTCAACCTCCAGCTCTGACCCTGCATTCCATTCTGTGTCCCCTGTGGTCCCAGGTCCATCCACTTATTCAGGTATTTCATGCTGTCCCCTCCCCTTGTCTCATCCCAACAGAAGACAGCATTTCGACATCAATGGGTGTACTAAACGTCCTGTAAAATCTTTTTTTCTAGAGAAATTAATTGTTGCTTTAGAAGTCTCATTTTAAAAGAGAAACATTTTTAGACCCTTCTGATCCCTTTCCTTGCCTTCTGCTTTGCTGGGATTTCTATTGCAGCACTTAAAATGCAGCTGTACTTATTTTCTTTGTACCCAAAAGTGAAGTCACCGATTAGGGCCAGGAGGTGACAAGCCAAATCTCTAGTGGGCAGGCACAAGGACAGCAGAAGCTTCAATCCACAATGGTACTTTGAGCCGTTGTGCCAGCAGAGGACACGTGTCAAAAATAATAAGGCCTATTGTACAGAAAACGAACTGCTCACTTACAGCTTTTCTGTGATTCCCTCCTCCAAATGGCGAGGCACATCCCCCAAGAACCTAACACTGGATCAGTGTATTTTTAATAAACTTCCGCTGACCAAGTAAGTGGAATACCTTTAACACTCTTGCTTTATCTGTAACACCAATGTTAACTGCAGTACTTCTCACAATAGCCGAAAGGTCCATCAATAGACAAATCCAAACCCAACCCAATAGCAACCCAATTCCAATTCAAAGCAACCCTGTAGGACAGAGTAGAACTGCTCCATAGGGTTTCCAGATTGTCACATCGTTCTCCTGAGGAATGGCTGGTGAGTGGGTTAGCAGCTGAGTGCTTTAACCGCTGTACCACCAGGGCTTCTAGTAGATCAATGGATAAACAAAATACGGGACAGGTTTCCCCACTGCCCCAAACTAGAGTGTTCCTATGAAATCTTTTGTAAGCCGGAATGGCATAAAGTAAATAAGCAATTATCATCAGTTTGTGTGGTAGAAATTTCTGAACATTCATGGACCCCCAAAATGACCTACCAAATCGTATCAAAATAAATTGAGATAAAGCACAGATTGTCACAGACACAGTTCAAACTTGCAGAGGCTTAATGCCGAGGCAGTGAGTGTGGCTCCCAGTGACAGTGCTAGGCAGTGCCACTCTAGCTGTTCAGGTCGTGTGCTGCTTTTAACAGCTCACTGCAAAACAGACACTGAATGCTGCCTCTGCTGTGTGCCTTTTTTTCCCCCCATAAAAATAAATATCCTCTTCAGATTTCTCTTGGTTAGCAAAAACAGGCACTAATGTAGGTCTTTTGTAAAAGAGAAGTGACATAAAGTGAACTTCTAAAACCTTTAAAAAACGAGGTGGACCTACACATACCCAGCCGTAAAAAGAAATGAAGTTCAGATGCATGCTATGTCATGGATGAGTCTTGAAAACATCACGCTGAGCAAGATAATTCAATTTCGAAAGGTCACATGCTGTATGATCTCACTTAGGTAAAATAAGCCAATATATACCCAAACCTAACCCATTGCTTTGGAGTTGATGCTGGCAGTTGACTCCTGGCAGCCTCGTAGGACAGAATAGAACTGCCCCATGGGGTCTCCAAGGCTTTACGGAAGCAGACTCCACGTTTTTCTTCCCTAGAAAAGTTGGTGGGTTTGAACCACAAAACTTTCGGTTAACAGCGGAGTGTTTAACCTTTGAGCCAGTAGAGCTCATAAGCAGTTATATGTTGTTGCTGTTAGGTGTCACTGAGTGCATTCCAACTCATAGTGACCCTGTGTACAAAGCCCCATCCTGCACCATCCTCAGGGTGGTTGTTTGAGACTGTTGTTGCAGCCGCTCTGTCTATCTTCTGGGGGATCTTTTTCTTTTATGCTGACCCTCTACTCCACCAAGCATGATGTCCTTCTAAAGTATGTAAGACTCAGTGTTGTCATCCTTGCTCTTAAGGAGCATTCTGGTTGTACTTTCAAAATAGGTGTGTTCTTTTTTTTTTGGCAGTCAACAGTATAGTCAATATTCTTTGCCAACACCACAATTCAAAGGTGTAACTCTTGCTTGGTCTTCCTTATCCAACATTCAGCTTCACATGCGTATGAGACGATTCAAAAGGCTAAGACCTACATCAGATGCACCTTAGTCTTCAAGGTGATATCTTGGCTTTTCAACACTTTGAAGAGGTCTTTTGCTGCAGATCCACAAGGTATCTTTTGATTTCTTGACTGTTGCTTCCATGGGTGTTGATTGTGGATCAAGTAAAATTAAATTCTTAAATATATAGAAACCAGAAATTACTAGACTTTACCAGGGATAGGAGGGAAGAGCAAAAGAGGCATTTTTGCTTAGGAGTAATGGAATTTATGTTAATGTTGGTGGGATGATTTGGAAAATGATAGTGAGAATGGCCGTACAACTTGAAAAGTTGTCACTGAATCTTACCTGTAGAAATTGTTAAAGCAGTGTATGTTTCGTTCTGTATATTTTAACCGCAATAAGAAAAGTAAGGGCTTTAATTCCCATTCTGGTTATTCCCCTTGTCTGTATGGGTCCCGCCGAGCCATTTGAGTAGGAGATCCCATGATGCTCCACTGCCTGGCTTTCATCCCTCTACTTCATTCTCATTCTCCATAGGTACCTCTGTTCTGTTCATCCTTGAACAGAGATGTTCTTGAAGATTCTGTTTTCAGGCCTCTTATCTGCTTGGTCTCCAACTCTCTTGTTTTTGTTGGGTGCTATTGAGTCAGTTCTGACTCATAGAGACCCTACACACAACAGAACAAAACACTGCCTGGTCTTGAGCCATGTCCACAGTCGCTTTCATGCTCAAGATCATTGTTGCAGCCACTGTGTCAATCCATCCGGTCAAGAGTTTTACTCTTTTTCACTGACACGCCACTCTATCAAGCATGATGTCCCTCAACTCTAGACACTGCCTAGGTGCTTCCTTCATTTCTACACCTAGGTCCTCACTGTCTGCCCAGCATCTCCATGGACGGCCCTCCAGCAGCTGAACACCACCTGTCCCCACCTTGGGATGCATCTCTTGTCTTCAGCTCCTAGCTTCATCTGCTCATGGTTTCCCTCCCTTGGTGAAGGCCATTGCCAGTCACCCGAGGACCTGAGCTGGGAAGCCAGGTGTCAGCCTCAAGATTTCCTTCTCTCACACCCCTCTCCTTCTCATTGCTAACCCTTGTCCATTTCACATCCTTAAATCCCATTGGAATGGGTCCCCTCTCCCATTCCCACTGTCTCTTGTCCACTCTAGTCCATCTCTTACAGCCCTGGCCAGAACTCTTCTCCCTGCTGCCAGCCCTCACAGCCCTCAGTCCATCTGACAGAGCATGGGTGTGATCTTAACACATTCTCTTAAGTCATGAACCTTGACTATGTTCCCACTGCCCACAAAGTGAAGTCAAGCTCTGGAGCCTGACCTCCATGACCTCTTCATGGCCTGGCCCATCTTCCTTTAGTCCCCTCGTCTGGTTATCTGTCCCCACCCTCCACCCAGTTTAATCCTGTCTCTGGAGTTTGCCCACTCTGTTTCACCTACCTGGAACACACTCGTCTCCTTGGCTCCTCCATGTACAAGGGTTTCCATCTTTCAGGATTGGGGACAAACTCTGTCTTCTCCCCAAACTCTTCCTAGATTTTACATCAGAACTGTAATCTCCCCTCGTCAGTATTCCCATAGCCTTGTGCGTGGGACAAAAACCAGAACAGGGAAAATACAGGCATCAATGTGGAGAGAAAAGATGTGTATATACGTGTGTGTGTGAGAGAGAGAGAGACAAAGAGAAAGAGAAAAAGAAGGAGAAAGAGAGAGTTTTTTAAATCCTTACTCCCCGAGAAAGTATTTAGGTCACCTATTTCCCCTGAGCTGAGTATGGTAGAAGAAGGTACTATCAGTAAGGAAGTATCGTGGGTCCTATGTGAAGCTACTTCTTGTGATTTTATTTAGCTTTCCTTTAGAACCCTGTGCAATAGGTACTGGTTTTAGTCCCATTTTACAGATGAGAAAATCAAGAACTGCAATGTGGTAAAATCCCCCAGCCAAGATCACAAAACCAGAATGTGACAAAGTTGAGGTTGGAACTCAGACCTGCTTGGCTTCCAAGGAGCCAGCCCCAGTCCTCCATGCCCACTCACCTGTCTGGTCCCCCTCATCCCCCATGAGAGTCTCACCAGGGACAGTCACCTCTTGTTTCTCTGGAGGAACCTCTGGCCTCCTTTCCCAGTACAGATGTCTCAAAGTCAAGCACGCACATGCTGTCCTCTGTCTCTCTGATTATCAAGTAATCTCAGGGAAAGGATGCCTCAGAGTTGTTACTAACAGAGGACAAGGAGATGTCACTGCCAGAGCCCAAGGGACTGGGGTGGAGGGAGGGAGGGAGGAAGAGAATGAGAAAGGGACAGCTGCATATCTCTTAGGGGCTCCTTGATCTGGATCCAGGGGTCCCCTGGGGAGAAGGAGAGGAGAGAGCAGGAGGGAAAAGACCCACAGAAGCACGGCCCCCGTCCTGTACCCACAGCAGGCCAGAGGCCGTCCTCTTTCTCCCTGCCCCAGGCACGTAGGCTCAAACTCTGGAGGAAACTATTCTGTAACAGGGAGTAAACAGGAATGGGGCAAAAGAACTCAAATATGTAAAATTTTCCTTCATGTCTCAACTCTATTTTTACAGGTTTTTCCTCAAGGAAAACAAGGAACAGAGGTGCTTCAGAGGAACGGAAATGTGATGTAACAAGAAACTCAGCTGGCAGTCTCGGCTAGCTCAACACACCGGGCTGACACTCTATTCACTAATCATGTGACTGTGTGTCCTTGAGCAAATCACATCACCAGTTTGAGCTTCACTGTCCTCAATTGAGAAACGAAGCTGATAACAATTACGGAAGCCAAGTTCTGTTGGGCCCCTAACGCTGTGCTTGACACCTTAAAACAAAACCCAAACAGTTGCCTTTGATTTGAATCCAACTCATGGCAACCTCATGAGTATCAAAGTAAAACTCTGCTCTGCAGGTTTTTCAGTGGCCAGTCTTTGGAAGTGGATTGCCAAGACTTTCTTCCAAGGCAACTCAGGGTGGACTTAAGCTTCCAGTCTTTTGTTGGCAGCCAAGCACATTAACTGTTTGCACCATCCAGAAATTCTCCTCACATCTTGCTGTTGTTTTTACGTGCTGTCAAGTCAGCTCAAAATCATGGTGACCCTTGTTCGAGCAAACATTGCCCAGTTCTGCACCACCTTCAGGTCCCTTGCTGAGGCCGCTATGGATTCTGAATGCCACCAGTGCAGAGGCCTCTGTTCTAGCACTACCTTGGACAGTGTTCTGTTGGGAGCCCTCGCGTTTTCATCGTCTGATCTTCAGAAGTAGATCACCAGGCCTTTCCAGCTAGCCTGTCTTAGTCAGTTTCTGCTCCACTGAAACTGCCCATCTTGGCTGACCCTGCTGGTATTTGAAATTCTGGTGCATAGCATCTAACATCATGGCAACACTCAAGCCACCATACTACAACAGACTGATAGATGGGGGGCCATTAATTTGCCTCTTTTCCTTCGGATATTGCATCATTGTTATATTTTCACTTCAGTACTTGGTGGGCTGATGCCTGCCCTGACACTGGACTCTGAGACACACAAATTCAGACCATGCCAACACTCACTAGTGCAGCTCCCCCAAGACCTAGGACAGCGTCTGGCATAGGGCAGGGTTCCATAAACACACGTTCAATGACTCAAGTTCCCTAGGGCCCTTTTCTCTTTTCCATCCTTCTGTCCCTGTCCAGGACTGAGTATGAGCCAGGTACAAGCTCCCTCCCAGTGAGATAGGAGTGCTGGCTGGGGTGGAGAATTGGAGGGTGATGGAAGAGGGATGGGGACAGGAGGGCTCAGCATAATTCATCAATTTTGGAAGGTCAGGAGAGCACAGTGTAAGCTTTAGAGGAGTAAGCGTAGGGTTTGAGGAGAAAACCTCAAAGAAAAAGAGTTGGGTGAGTGGAGGAGAAGACTGTTTGATGATGAGGGGATGGTATGAGTTAGCACACCAGGAGAGCAAACATACCGGAGTGCTGAGAAAACGGTGGGCAGTTCTCTGTGGTTGCCCTGTGAGTGTGGGCAAGAGGCTGGAGGTTATTAGGGAAAGCTAAGGAGTATGATCTTTACCTGGGAGCTAGGTGATAGAAAAACACTAGAAGCTTTTTTTTTCACCAATAGACAAAAGCAACAATGTGGAGAAGGGAGCTGGATGCTGCCTCCTGACCACAGTCCCAAGCCTGTCTGTTGTCATGGCAACCAACGATCAGGGAAGTGGGGAGTGGCCTTCCTGTTTCTTTATGTTTAGGGTTGACTCTCAGACTCTAGGGCTGAGTTTAAGACAAAAAGCTGGGGCCTCCTACTCCTCTTGGGAGCCCCAAGTAGGCAAGCAGTTTGGGGACCTGCCCACCCTCCCCCTACCCTGGCTACTGCTCCAGCAGATGAAGCCCTGAATTGTGGATCCAGTGTCCCTTCTGCTTCTCTATACCTAAGGGGTGTCTCTCCTGGTTCCCACACCTGAGCAATGCCAGGGCTCAGGTGTGAGTCAGGCTCTCTGAGCAGCTTCCACCCAGGTCTGGCCAAGCTCTGAAGAGCAAGGAAATGGGAAGTGACAGCAAGCGCCAAGAGTCACTACATCTCTGTCACCTCGATTCCAGGCAGGTGGAGCTGGCTCTGAGTGAATGTGGCACTTCAGAGACACCCTTGTCCCTGCAGGATCCACATGAGACCGGCTGTGGCTTAGTCTCCAAGTCGCCCCTCTGTGGATCCTGCACTACCCACCTCTTGCCGCCTCCCCCAAGCAAGCTCAGTTATTTCCTGGCCCCTGCTCTAGCCACCTCACTGGACCCCTCCCCAAGGGCCCACCCCCATCAGCCTGTCACAATTCTACAAAGACCGAACGGCTCCCCCATACCCAAACCACAAGCATCTCTGCCAATTTTTGGATCACCTTTTCAAAATGAACTACTGTCTTCACCTCTTTCAAAGATTTTTTTTTTGATTGTGCTTCAGGCAAAAGTTTACAGCTCGAGTTAGTTTCTCATACAATTTTTTTTTAATTAAGATTGAGTGAAAATGTCCATTCCCATATAAATTTGCATGTCTGCCTCTGTGCAGCTCCCACTGCTCTCCCTGCCCAGTGACAGCACACTCTTCCGCTCCGTTCTATACATGCCATATCCTCCTAACAATCTCCTATCCCCTCCGCTCCACCCTCTCTTCCACTTCCAGTAAGAGATCAGCAGGACGACATCCTATAGATGCGTAGAACCAAAAAGTGCACACAAGATACAGTCGATCTATGTGGCTGAGTCCAATCCATTCCTGTCCGAAGAGTTGACCTCAGTTATGATTTATCTCATACAAAAATTTATACACATATTGTCATGTGACCCCAGTTGCTCTCCCTATACTGTGACAGCACACTCCTCCTAGCCACCTGGAGTTCCCTGCTTCCACTCAGCCAGTTCCTATCCCTTGCTGCCTGCTCACCTCACCTCTGGACAGGAGCTGCCCATTTAGTCTCCTGTAGCTACTTGAACTAATAAACACACTCTTCAAAAGTATTATTTTATGTATTATAGCTCAGTCTAATCTTTGTTCAAAGAGTTGGCTTTGGGGACTAGTTTCAGTCCTGAGTTAACAGAGAGTCTGGGAACATGTCTTTCGGGTTTCTCTAGTCTCAGTCAGCCACTAAGTCTGGTCTTACTAGAATCTGAGTTCTGCACAGCTTTCTCACGTGCCTTCCATCTCAACCTCCCACTACCCCCCAGTAACTGTTAATAAACAGCGGTCTCTAAGATAATCTGTTGAAGATTTGCTTACAATAGCACCCAACAATTAGAGGGTCAGCCTCCCAGAAATATTTAATTACCCGTCCGTGTTGAATTTCTTTGTCTCCCTTTATTTTACAAACAGATGGAGAGGGTTGCAGGCTACCACGTCTTCTCCAAACAGCGTTGCTTTTCACCATCTTCTAGACAATGTCTCGCATGCTGTGTGACAGACTCTGGGAGGCGTGGTTTCTGAGGGAAACTTTTGAGGAAAAGAATGTCATCTCATATGCAGCATGGAAAGTATCTAAAATGCAGATCTGGCCAAGTCACTCCACTGGGAGGAGATCATCTTTCAAGGTCCTAGAGGACAAAGTTTGAACTCCTTAACAGGCCCTCACCAAACAACAACAAACATACCCCACTGCCCTCAAGTTGATTCCGACTTACAGCTGCCCTACACGCCAAAGCAGAACTGCCCCATAGAGTTTCCAAGGAGTTCCTGGCAGATTTGAACTGCCGACCTTTTGGTCACCACAAGGGTACCCAGTCCTCACCTGATCCCGGCCAATGTGTTAGACTTCATCTGCAGCTCCTGGATGTAATACTCTAACTCCCCCAGGCTGGGTTAGGTGCCCCCAATCCAAGAACATATACACACATGCACACATACATGTGCAAGCATGCACACACGTACACAATCACCATATACACATATGTGTACTCAGTCAACACATATACACACATGCATACACCCATAAAGACCTGCATAGGCGTGTATATACGTACATGTGCACGGGCACATATACACATGATGACAAAGGTAGATTACCCAATAAGCAAGGCATAACCCCCAAATGCCCACTGCTGTTGGGTCAATTCTGACTCATAGTGACCCTACAGGGCAGGACAGAACTACCCCATAGGGTTTTTAAGGAGCACCTGGTAGATTTGGACTGCTGACCTCTTGGTTAGCAGTAGAATGCTTAACCACTACACCACCAGGGTTTCCAGAAGCAGGGTATGCACGGGCTTCATTGCATTTATGTACTGTGAGCCACACATGAGCAGTAAAGGCAGTTACGGCCATGCATATCTTGCCTACCATAAACCAATGCACAGGGTCTGTACATGTCCGTACGTATACATGTACGTATACGAATGTTTCCTTGTTCGTTTTAATCATGACACTGATACTTCACACTTAACTGTAGTTGTCATGATCACAGTTACCAGTCTGTTCCTTCTCTACACTGTGGGTTTTCTGCCCTTGGGGAGCTGACAGTCCTGGTGAGCATCAGGAGGTGCAGGCCTGGTCCTGGCTCTGCCACTGACCTGCTGCAGGACCTCGGACAGGCCCAGCACTGCCACCAGACTTGTCTCACCAGTGGACGATGGTGTGGACTGGCTCAGATGGGAACTGTCGCTCTCCAGTGCCTGTCTCAGGTGGGAGCAGGCCCTATACCCCGGACAGGCAGAAGCTGGGAGACCACTCTGTAATTGCGCCCTACAACTGGTCCAGTCTTCCAGGCTAGCTTATTTACGATGCTTTTAGCTTCAAGCGACCCATTTCCGAACTCCTCTCCAAGATATAAATTATCTTAAAAGGCTGCTTTGTATCACTGTGGTTGGACAATGCGTAACCAGAAAGCACTCCTGCCTTTCAGCAATTTCAATCCAAGGACAGCTATGGATTTTTTTCACGCTAATTAAGCACTTTAGAAAGAGGGGCTGAAAACCTTCAATAGGTTTTATTTTTAGGGAAAGCAATTTTGACTTATTAGGCCCTGTTGGCTTCAGAAATATGATCACTAACAACTTCTATTTAAATATTTTCCTCCAGCTGAGATAAAAAAAAAAAAATGTATTAATGGATTCAAAGTCCCCTAAATCTAAACCCACCCTGGACTCAGAACTTCCTTGGCCAGATCGTCTTAGTATTTTCAAGTGATCAAGAGGTTCCAAGCAGGCTACGTTAAGAAATGGCTTGTTAGAGATACCTGTAGGAATGGTGACTCCTACCCTTTTTACCACTCAGTAATCTGGGTAAACAGTGTGGGCAACAGTGGCTTTAATGGTCACATCCTTGCCTTCCATGATGAAGACTTCAGTTTGATTCCCAGCCACTGCACAACCTCCACCTATCTTCCACTAGGTGCTTGCATGTTGCTATGATACTGAAGAGCTTCCAGACTAAGATGGACTAGGAAGCAAGGTCTCATAGCCTACTTCTAAAAAATCACCCAGTGAAAATCCCATGGAACGTAACATCCAATCCACAACAGGTCACGGGGATGCAGTAGGACTGAGCAGCGTCTTGCTCTGTTGAGTATGGAACCCCTGTGAGCTGGCCCAACCTGACGGCAGCTAAGAACAATGACAATAATCTGTTATGTGCAGGCAGAGTTTCAGATGGGATCATATTGCTAAATCTCTCCCTAGCTTCCCAATGCCTATTGGGTTAAATCCAAGCCATCTGGCCTGGCAAAGAAGCCCACTGTGGCCTCATCTGATGCCCTTCACTCTCCTCCTTGTACCTCGGACCCAGGAGTGGTGGCAGCCAGCCTAACTCAGGGCAGCTTGGTAAATTGGGGTCTGTGCAAACACACAGGGCTCCACACTCAGGACCCCGTGCTAAGGACAGTCAGCCTGCTCCAGCAATCCACCGTCACCACCTTGAAATTCCCAACAAGGGCACATTTCCATTTGCTGTTGGCCGACTCTGCACAAATTCACCGCATGTCTCCTACTTTCTTCTTGCATGAAGCACCCTCTGAACAAAGCATTGGCTCCAGCTCAGCCCACCTGTTCCTAGTCCACTAGGGGATTTTGAGGCAAGAGCCTGGTGGGGAAGGGTCAGTACAGACCATACACCAGACACAAGATGCAGGGGCCAGAGGCCAAGGCACATACTCAGCCACTCTACTTCCTACTTGCACAACCTGTGCATGCAACTAAGCCTCTCCCAGTCTTAGTTTGCCAATCTGAAAAATGGGAATAATCATAGTCCGTACTTCCCAGGGTTGCCATAAGCACTAATTTAGAGATAATCCAGAGCACTTTGAAGCTTCTGACATACTGTGACTATTTAATGATGTTGGTTGCTGTTATTATTCCTTTAAGATTGTGATTTAGTGTTTCTCTTCTTAGAAAGCCTTCCCTACTGCCTTGCCTTCTTCATCTGGAGTTAGCCACCACCTTTGCTGGTGTTCCCAAGCCTCCTCTTCTGTCATTTTACAATTATGCCAGTGTATGGCTGGTGTTAAACACAGTTTAAGAACACTTATTTTCAAGTATCAGAAACTCATTCAAGTTAGCTTATGCAAAAAAATGGCTGGTCATAAGATTATGGGGTATCTCACAAAAGTCAAGGGCAAGTGAAGCTGGGCCTCAGTAGTACCTGGAACATGAACTTGGAAAACCTCTAGAAATGCAGGAAATACCTATTTCCCCCTGTAACTTCTGGTTTTACCTAAGTATTGGCCCTGTTTATTACCTCTGTCTCTCTTTCTCTCCCCAAATCAGGGTCCCTCTTCAACAGTCACAAGATAAAAAAAGTCACCTCATAGCCTTATAATTTGACGTTCTAGTTCTAGACACTGGAAAGGGGGACAGTTCCTGACTCAGTTCCGAATTCCTGCAGAAGGAGGCCTGATTACCCCACCAGGCCCAGGTGCTTATGCATGGAGTCCAAAGTGCGGGATGACCTTGTGCCCCAGTAGGCCTCATCCTCCTGCACCCATCCACCTCACATACCTGTATCCCTAAAGGGCAGGGACCATGCGTGTCTCATCTCAGCCTCTTCTGGTGCCTAATCCTGGATCTGGAACAGTAAACTATTGTTAGGAAGGAAGGAGTGATGAACGAGGGGCTTATGCCTCTGATCTGGGGCACCATGCAATCTTCCAGCTGTTCTGTCCTCTGCAGAAACTCAGTAAAGGAGCCTAGAACCATAGGCCTCCCAGACAGGTACCTCATTTGATGGATGCTGGAGAGTCCACCACTAAACCTCATCTATTCAGACAGAGCTTTGCCTGGTCCTTCAGGCTGCATCCAAGGCACTCCCTGATGACCTCTCCTGCTTGCACCCACAACATACCCAGGCTCAGTTTTCCTAAATACACAGTGTGCAGCTTCAGGATTTAAGTTGATTTCTGCAGAAAGGAACCACCTCACTCAACAGAATCTATATTCCCAGAAAATTATTCAAGAAATAGAATTAAATTCACTGGGGTCAGAGGTCAGTGAAAACTGCTACTTACAGCAGTTGAACCTGCTGGATGAGCGGAAGCACTCTTGAATTACTTACTTGGACCCTAATACCAAAGCAAATAACAGAGAATCTGCTCCACACCCAATGACCCTGCTGGCCCAGGGTGTGGTGGTGGCCAGATAATCTCGTTACCTAAAGGGTTTCCAGAACTGGTAGTTACTGACCTTTGCTGGCCCCTGACTATCTCCTTCCCAGAGCAGGGCCTGGTCCGGTAAGGAGGCAAAGGAAAGAAAAGGGTGGACCTAGTCAGGATCCTTCAGACACCAAAGAATAAGCACCACCACTCAAACTCGTTGCCACTGAGTCTATTATAACTCATGGCAACCCCATGTGTCACGCAGTAGAACTGTTCCATAGAGTTTTCTTGACTGTAGTCTTTAAGGAAGCAGATTACCATGGCTTCCTTCCTTCAAGCCACGGGGTGGGCTTAGACCACAGACCTTTAGGCTAGTGGTCAAGTGCAAACCATTCATGGCACCCAGGGACCTCTCTCTTTGGCTAAGTAAGTCCAATATATTGAGTGTGGGGTTTACAGTGTTGGCAAAGCAGTGGTTGGCAGTCTCCTTCAGTGAATCCAGCTTCATCCTCCTCTTTGTGGGTCCGAATCAGAAAGAATAGTATTAGCAGGGAATGCCTTCTCCTCCTTCCTGGTTCCCATGAGGAAGGTTTTCCCAAAGTTCTTTATAGGCTCTTTCCATCCACTTGGGAGTGAATTTATCATGTGGCTTGTGCTGCTCCAGCCCTGCAGGGGGCACCTTGTCTTGGTTCCAACAGATCTACAGTCTTGGCCATGAACCTGGCTTGATGCAGTAGTGAAAGATTTGGAGGCTTCCATCTTTATTTGTTTCCTCAATTTGTTCAAAACGCAAGTGGGTAAAAGGAGTGCTGTTTATTGGGCATGGGGGCTCAGGATCCCAATATTTGCTGAATGGGTCATAAGCTACATTGCTCACCAAGGTCAATATATTATTTGGTTGAAAGCAAAACTCTCTTGCCCTCACCAAAGCTGTTAAAAGACAGCCAAGCCAAGCCAAGCGCCACATGACTGTAAATGACAGCTTAATTCAAGCTTCCAGAAAGGTCAAAATGCCCTGCCTACACATAGAAGCCCAAGGAAGGTCATAGCCACAGGCTCTAGCTGCCTCCAAACCTCTCTGTGTATATGTATTTGGCTCCTCAAATTCCAGTCTTTTTTTAATTCTGCCATGTACCAAACATTGAGGGTCTTCAGGAAAATTCCTAATAAATGGCACCCCATTGCCCCTCAAAGGTATTGAACAAGTTGTGAAATTAAAAAAAAAAGTAAAGAGGCCCAAACATCATGCTGATTACTAGTAGAGGCCAGGTGGAAAACACAGCTTTAGGCCTATTAGATAAGAAGCTTCCAGAACTGAATCCCAAACTTGTAAGATGTATCTACTTCCTGTCGCAGGCAAGGACACACGGGAGCAGGCTTCCATGGGGAAATGTCCTACCCAAGGAAGACCTATGTCTTGGAGGAGCAGAGGAGAATGTTTGCCCTTTAAGAAGGACAAAGCCAAGTGGAGCATGCGTACTTATTCTTTCCAAGATTACCAATCAGATTAACCACTCTACCACTCCTAGAGGCAGGGTGTAAAAGGGTAGAGAAAGCCCATCGTGCCCGGGGAACCCTCTTTCTGGAAACCAGGAGTTAGGATGAGAAGTCCCCTTCTAACAAATGGCAACTTTGCTCACTTAGTTAACCAAACCGGAAACTAAGGCATCATTCTCTCTGCCTTCATGTCATTCATCTCCTACATTCAAATAGTCGCCAAGTTCTATTGGGTCTACCTGTAATTTCTAAATAAACTTCAAACTTCTCCACTTCTTTCTATCACCAGTGCCCACACTCTGGTCTAAGCTATCTTCTCTCAGGTGACAACAGGAGCGTCCTTGCTTGTCTCCTTGCTTCTGTTCTTCCTTCTCCTCCAGTTCGTTCTTTGCCTATAAGCCCGAGAGTAGTCCTTCTAGAATAAAAGTAAGGTCATGTTGATTCCCTTTTAAAATCTTTCACCTTCCCCTGAGGAAACTCTGGTGGTATAGTAGTTAAAAGCTATGGCTACTAATCAAAAAGTCCACAGTTTGGATCCAGCAGGTGCTCCTTGGAAACTCTATGGGGCGCTTCTACTCTGGTCTATAGGGTCACTATGAGTCAGAATCAACTGGACGGCAATGAGTTTGTTTTTTTTTTTTTTTTTGGTTTTCTTTTCCCCACAGCCTCTGGCTCCATTCTAAATTTCTTCATCCCCTCATTCCTCTCCCCGTGCCCCAGTTATATTGGCTGTCTTTCTGAATTCCTCCTACTTCATGCCTCAGGGCCTTTGCACATGAAGTTTTCTCTGCTAGTTTTTTGTTTCTCCTTTTTCTCTTTCACTTTTTCACCTGCATAAGCTTTGTCTTCTTTTAACTTTAATCTGCTTTTAACCATGTTCATGGATAACAAGTTTTAATTTCACAAAGAAGTTTACATTTGGTAAAATTTTAATTAAAATTCCAACATGCCAAAAATTATAATGGTACTTTATAAAATTATTCCAAAACTTTCATATAAGAGCAAAGAACCTAAAACAGTCAGGTCGCTTCTGATAAAGAAGAATCATGGAGAATGACCTGTCCTACCAAATATCAGGACTTATTTTGATGCCACAGTAATTAAATTAGTTATGATACCAGGACTAATGGAGTCCGAAAGAGACTTACACACAAATAGGCAATAAATTTGTATGTAAAGACAGCGAAACAGTGAAATGCTAGTTCTGATGAATGGTGCTGGTTCAGTTGGGTATCTAGAGGAAAGAGGGAAAGTCTAGAGATAAATGATGCTTTTTCTGTAACCAATAATTTACAATAGGTGGGGAGAAGAGGATAAATAAATCTGTACATTAAAAGAGACTTGAAATATAGACACACTATTGTTATGTGTAGACCTTATTTAGATTCCAGGTAAAAAAAAAACAAAATGTTAAAACAAACAAACAAAAAAACCTTGATTATGACAATTGGGGAGATTTGAACACTGGTTAAATATTTGAAGATATTAAATGTTTAAATGTGATAATGATTTTTGGTAATGGTTTTACAAAAAAAGCTTTATCTTTTAAAATTAACTTTTTTGAAGTATGTATATTTGAAATATGACATTGTCAAGGATTTCCTTCAAATTAATTTGGAAATGGAATGTGTAAGGAATGAATCAAACAACATTTGATCATAGTTGATAATTGCTGGGTGATGAATTCTTGAAGACATTTTATTCTACTATTTCCACTTGGTGGTTTCCAAATAAACTACACACACACACAAATAGTCTTAAATGAATTTCTAAAATAACCCCCCAAAAAAACAAACCAACCGCTGTCAAGTCGATGCCAAATCACGGTGACCCTATAGGACAGAGTAGAACGACCCCATAGAGTTTCCAAGGCGCACCTGGCAGATTTGAACTGCCAACCTTTTGGTTAACAGCCATAGCACTTAATCACTATGCCACCAGGGTTTTGTAATATATAGATATTATTTTAATTCTTATTAAAACAAACATTTTTCTTTTAAAATAAAAACTTGGTTAAGACAATTGGGAAAATTTGAATACTAGCTAGATATTTCGGAATATTAAACGTTTCTATGTGGTCAAGTCAATTCCAATTTATGGTGACCTCATGTATATCAAACTAACTAACTGGGCTCGAGTGCTTTCAGTGACTGATTTTTCAGAAGTAGATTACCAGTTTTTTTCCTAAGGTGACTCAGGGTGGGCTTGAACCTCAGAACTTTTGGTTAGCTGCCAAGCACATTAAGCCTTTACACTACCCAAAGTCCCTCTCTCTCTCTAAATACATACATACATACATATACATTATATACACATATAATACATACATATATATATATATATATATACAACAAACTTTATACTACTAAAAACTAAGAAAGGAGGAAGACAGGACTCAGGCTGATGTTTGTCTTGAGTATGGAGAGTCAGGGCCACAGGTTGAGGAAGGAACCATGTCACTAGAAGTAGGGTATTGGCAAAGTCCTAGATTTTGTTTCTGGAGATGGACTTTGGGGTACTTACACATTATTTGGAAACCCTGGTGGCATAGTGGTTTACAGTTACAGCTGCTAGCCTAAAGGTATGTAGTTTGAACCAGCAGGTGCTCCTTGGAAACCCTACGGGGCAATTCTATTCCGTCCTATTGGGTTGCTATGAGTCAGAATTGACTCAATGGTAATGGATTTGATTCTTTTTCCTTTTCTTTCTTTTTGGCTTACACATCATTTAAAATAACTAACTAATTTGAAACCCTGTTGGCGGCACTTGGCTTGGCTGGTGGCGTAGTGGGTTAAGTGCTACGTCTGCTAACCAAAGGTTGGCAGTTCACATCCAGCAGATGCTCCTTGGAAACTCTATGGGGCAGTTCTACTGTGATCTACAGTGTCACTATGAGTTGGACCTGGCTCAATGGCAGTGGGTTAATTAACTAACTAAACAAGAAAACTGAGTCATTCATGGACCAAAAATGAAGGTGTAGTACAAAACAAGGGTTATGCTTAATCCAATTCTGTGCACCTAAAGTTCAAAAATTAAAAACCAAAAGACCAGGGTAGGTCCTCGCCATAGGTTTCCACAGCACCAGCCTGTCTTCACAGCACTGATCCCAGTAGCACCTGATTTCCGCCTTGCACACTGTAGGTGCTGAATGTATCAATAAAGCATCCCCGACTGGTTGGTTGAATGAATGGTGGCTGTCACATCAGTCTTGTTTTCAGCTGCATCTACACCTTCTGGCAGAGTGATCGACACAATGAAGAGTCTGGTGAATCAATGAATTAACAAATCAATGAATGAATGGTTCCTTGGTTCACAGAATTGTCCCATAGGTTTTCCAAGGACAAAGACCAGGGACTGTGTCTGCCATTGGGTTCACTATTATATCCTAATGAAGTGCCTGATACCTGCTAGGGACTCAGTACAGTACTTGGTAGGTGATGAGTGAATAAGTGAGTAAATGAATGACAGTTACCTAGCGTACACAGTGAGGGACGTAACAGTCCTTTCCGCCCGGACGTGAACTGAGGTGAGCTACCCCCCAAAATTGAGTCTGTGTGTTAAAAGCAAGTCCATAGAAAGTGAGCATCAGACAGGTTTCTGTAATGTTTAAAGAACTGAAGATTTGACACTCTACCTTCACATGTGTCTTTAAACATCTGCCAGGCTGTCACAGGGAAGGGAAAGCAGTCATATCCCGGAGTCCCCAAGGGAACAGTGCAGAAGCAGCAGTAAGGCAGATTTGGGCATAACTTTAAAAGGAAAGAAAAGAGCATTCCTGCTTTGTACACCAGCTGTGTGTGAGGCATTCTGCTAGTCGTCTCACATAGATTCAGTTCATGTGCTCACCTCCTTCTCGGAGGCGTGATTTCTCTACTCTTTACAGGCAAGAGTTGACAGATCACAGTTTTAATAGGACAAGCCAGCATGCAAATCCAAGGCCACTAGTTCCCAAGCCTAAGCTGCTTCCTAGCAGTTGCCAAAACCCCAAACCCATTGCTGTCAACTTGATTGCAACTCAAAACTCTCTAGGACAGAGTAGAACTGCCCCCAGAGGGTTTCCAAGGCTGTAATCTTTTCTGAAACAGACTGCCACACCTTTTTCTTGCAGAGCTGCTGGGGAGTTCAAACCACTGACCTTTTGGTTAGTGGCCGAGCACTTAACCATTGCATCTTCAGGGCTCCTTATCCCAGCAATTAGAGCTCACCAAAAAAAGTGTAGGCTGTCTTGTGAGCTAGTGAGGTGAGTTCTCCACCACTCAACCTGTTCAAAGGGAGGCTTAGTCAATCAGTTGACTAAGACGAGAGAGGACAAGGTGTAGCTGAAGAACAGACTGAACTGCAGTCCCTCTTGTTCCCTGGCTGTGGGTTCACCTCTCCAGTTTTGGGCCCATCCTTGCATCTTAATTGTTTTTCAGACAATGGCTTTGGTCTAGTTAGCTTCTTCTAAACAAGATCTACTTGCCCTTTAAGCTATAGCTAGGAGCCTTGTAGACCAAGCCTGGCTTTAAGTGTAAGGATGGCAAATAGATTTTATGTTTCAATTTGATTCAATTGGAAGTGGCTGCCTGGAGCGCTGCGGGGAAAAATAATTCTGAAGCTTTGTTTAGCCTCCACAGGAAACAGTGCTTTGATTGATTAGTGATGTCTGTCATGGGTGTGGGATAGTAGCTGGCAGACACTTGCCATGAATTTGCTACCCTTGGTTCAAGACTCAAGCTTTAACTCTGGAGAGCCCAACTGATCATCACGGTAAAGCCACCTTGGTCTATTAAAATACCAAAATACATGGTCTCAGAGCCAGAATGGGGATTAATTTGCAACATGGAGATTTGCAGCAGCCCAGGTTCCAATTCCTAAACATCAGTTAACTGGCCTCCTTGTGGACCCGTCCTTTAATTAGGAGGTTCTGCAAATACTTCCAAGCTCAGCAGTTCCCTGGCTGTCCTAGGCCAATGTCTGTCCATGATAGTTCCCTAACCCCCTGCCACAGTCTCCCCGGAGCACCAAGCTAGACATTGATCATTCAAATTTAAATGGATGTTTCCCTGCAGTGAGGTAAATAGCCATCCCCATGCTCAGTCACGTTCAATTCCCAAAGTCAGGTGGAGCCATGGCTGACTTCCTATAAACAACTGGAAGACTATCTCTGTCTCATTCCCTTTCCTGGGTGCCTGAGGGATGTTTTGGTCCTGTATTCCATCCTATCCAGAAAATATGGAAACCTTGCCTAGACAAGTGACCTAAGAAGGTATCTCTATATAGCCCTGTCTTCCCAGTGTGCAGACATCTTCACCCAGGTGCCTAAGTGGCTAAATCTGAGGTTGGAAGTCGGAAAATCTTGAGTTTAAATCTTGATTCTACCAGACATTGCTGTGCTATTTTGGGCGAGTTGCTTAACCTCTCTGTGCTCCACTTTTCTCATTTCTAAAATGCAAATGATGTTACAGATCACATTAAGCTTTCATCAGACTTTTCTCCTTTATTTGTTCCAGAAGAGTTTTTCTCTTTACTCATGCCAGTGTTGTTTATGATTCTCGATGACATGCACTGGTCCATCCTTCAAGTGCTTCACCCAAGGTTTCAATTCAGACCTTGTCACCTCCTCCCTGTCTAGAAGTTATGGCTAGTGAGGCAGAACGTAATTATTATTATCGTAATTTTAAGCCAGGGAAGCTACTGTATAGATTAGTCAATACTTCTATGCTGGGGTAGGAATACCTTGTTATTTTGGAGATGATTTTTTTTTCCTAGGAAGAAAGAAACCCTCTTGGTGATGGAGTCAGGTACAACGAGGCACTAACTGTCCTGAAGAAACGAGCAGCGGGACCTTTTCTAAGGTTTGGCCAAGGCCACACCTCTAAGCGTTCCAGAGATGGTGACTGTAAAAGAAGTGGGAAAATTAGGGACCTCTTGGGAAAAACGAGTTCCCAGGTGGTGCAAATGTTTAATACTTCAGCTGCTAAGGGAAAGGTTGCAGGATCGAGTCTACCCAGAGGCAACTCAGAAGAAAAGCCTAGTGATCAAAACTAGAAAGACCAGCCCCTGAAGCCCTGTGGAGCTCAGGTCTACTCTGACACAAATGGGGTCATGTTGAGTCAGAGTCAGCTCGAAGTCAACTGGTTTTTGCAAGAAAGGTTTCAAGCAACTAATTTCTTCCTTGCCTCTGAGGTGCAATGAAAAAAGACTCTCCTGGCAATTTGAGAGATGTCCTGACTCAGGTCTGTTGGCAGAGGAGGACCCTAAGTCTCCAGCTGAACTCAAATGGAGAGCAAGCAGTGAGCAGGGCTCAACCCCTGAGCTGACGCGGAAAGTCTGTCTGGCCTGAAGTCTGGCTACAGTGGAAAGTCCCTCTTTCCACGCCAGACTTCCTAAGGGGGTGTACCTGGGCAAAATACTGGCACTGTGACATTTAAAACAAAGACGTTTATCCCCAGGAACCAAAGAAGAATCACTGCAGTCTTCTTAGAATGTAGATCTACTCTGTATATTACATTAGCCATTAGCCACATGTGGTGCTTTCAATTAAAAATTAAATGAATTAAAATTAAACAAAGGGAACTTTAATTCTACATTCACTACTGGCCACATGTCAAAGGCTCAATAGAACATGTGCCCAGGGGCTACAATAGACATCATGGAATTATAGGCCATTTTCATCACACCAAAAATTCTACTGGAAGATAAATGGCAACTTTGGTGAAAGATACGACAGTACACAGCACTTGGGAAGCCAGCACAGCCTGACCAAGGCAAGGTCATGGGAGTCTCATAGACACATCCAAACTCCCTGAGGGACTGGGAGACTGGGCTGAGGGCTGGGGACCACAGTCTAGGGGACGCCTACCTCAACTGACATAACATAGCATAGTTTATAAAGAAAATGTTCTGTGTTCTACTTTGGTAAGTAGTGTCTGGGGTCTCAAAAGCTTGTAAACAATGAAGAACACCAAAGACAAAAGGAAAATGTGAGCCCAAGAGACAGAAAGGGTCACATAAATCAGAAATTGCATCTGCCTGAGACCAGAAGAACTAGATGATACCTGGCTACTACCAGGGACTGCCCTGACAGGGGACACAACAGACAGACGATGGCACAGCAGACAATTAGGATACAGAACTCAAATTCTGGTAAAAGGAGGAGAATTAACAGTCTGGTTGAGACTGGAGGGACCATGGAAGACATGGCCGCTGGACTTTTTGTTAGCCCCAAACCAAAACCATTCCAAAAGCCAAGTCTTCAGAAAAAGACTAGACGAAACTATAAGACATAAAATAATACTTGTGAAGAATCTGCTTCTTAGCTGTAGTAGACACATGAGACTAAATGGGCAGCTCTTGTCTGCAGGCAAGATGAGAAGGCAGAAATGGACAGCGGCTGGATGAATAGAGAGTGACTACGGTCACATAACAATGTGTATATGAACTTTTGTATGAGAAACTAACTTGAACTGTAAATGTTCACTTAAAGCACAATTTAAAAAAATAATAAAGCTTTTGAGTCACCATCTAAGATATTCCACTGGTCTCACCCCATCTAGAGCAAGGGAGAATGAAGGAAACAGAAGACAGAGGGCAAGCCTAGGTCCAGGGCCTAATGACCACACCTTCCACAGCCTCCACCAGAGTGAGTCCCATATAACAAGGTGGTGCCCAGCGACCACCAGTGGCTGCTCCGACAGGGATCACTATACAGGGTCTTGGACAGAGCTGGAGAAAAATGTAGACCAAAATTCAAACTCATAAGAATAGATCAGACAGACTGGTCTGGCAGAGACTGGAGAAACCCTGAATGTGTGGCTCCCGGATGCTCTTGTAACTAGTACTGAAGTCACTCCTTATGTTCACCCTTCAGCCAGAGACTAGAAGGGCCCATAAAATAAAAAGAGACAAAACGGGCACACCAGCCCAGAGGTAAGGACAAGAAGGCAGGAGGGGCCAGGAAACCTGCTAATGGTGAGCCCAAGGTTGAGAAAGGGAGAGTGGTGACCCGTTGGAAGGTTGGCAACCAATGTCACAAAATAATGCATTTATTAATTATTTAATGAGATGCTAATTTCCTGTGTAAACATTTGCCCTGTATAATTTTTTTAAAAATTCGACTGTACGTCATTTATCTGGAGCAGGGTTTCTCAGCCTTACCAACATTTTGGGATAGACAAGTCTTTGTTGTGTGAGTCTGTTGTGTTCATTATAAAATGTTTAGCAGCATTCCTGGCCTCTAGCCACTAGATATCAGCAGTACCACATCTCCATTGTGACAGCAAAAATGTCTCCAGCCGTTGTCAAATGACCCTAGGGTGGGCCCAGACTGGGTCTGGGGGAGGTAAAAAAAAGCCACGCCTTGTTAAAATCACTGGACTAGCCATCATGGACATTTCTCAGGGGTGGACAGAGACACAGCTGGGCTGGACTAGTTTTCCTCAGAGCCCTGGGATAGCAGCAACCGAGTCCACAGCTGGCCCCATTGGAATGGAATGAAAAAACATCCAGAATCTTTGGACAACTGAAAAGACAGGAAGAGGGGGGAGGGCCATCAAGAGGACTGTAAGGATCACCCGGGCCACTGAAGTTACACCGGGATCGCTACACCTTGGCCTCCCAGCCTCCTGTTTATTCCCCCACCATTAGCCCTATACTCTGGATGCACAAGTGAACAGAAATGTCTTTGATGGTTATTTCCTTTTTAAGTATACCACTATTAGTCAGGTGCACCTGACTCAAACCATGATATTTTCCATCACCTGATATGCATGTGAAAGCTGGAAACGAATAAGGAAAACAGAAGAAGAGTCACTGTCTGTAAGTGGTATTGGCAAAGAATATTGAATATTCCATGGGCTGCCCAAAGAATGAACAAATTTGTCTTGGAAGAAGTATGACCAGAGTGCTCCTTGGAAACAAGGATGGTAAGGTTACATCTCACCTCCTTTGGACATGTTATCAGGAGAGGTCAGTCCCTGGGGAAGGACATCATGCTGGGTAAAGTAGAAGAAGATCAGCAAAAAAAGAGGAAGACCGCCAACAAGACGGATTGACACAGTAGGTGTACCAAGGGGCTCAAGCGTAGCAACAGTTGTGAGGACTGTGCAGGACCGGGCAGTGTATCATTGTTCTGTTGTGCACAGGAGCACTATGCATTGGAATCAACTCAACAGCACCTAATGACAACAGTATTCCTCAGTACTCTGTGTGCGTGTGTGTGGTAAGAATGCGCACAAGACATTAGCCAATTCAACAGTACTTACATGAGTAATTCAGTGACATTGATTGTGTTCTTCATCTTGTACAACCATGATCACTATCCTTTTCCAAATTATCCCTCCACTGTTAACATAAATGTAGTGACCATTGAACAAAAACTGCCCCTTCTCTCTCAGTCCTGACAACCACTAATAATCTTTGATTTCCACATGTTTGCTTATTGAGTCGGATCTGACTCAACGGCACTTGGCTGGCTTATTTCATTTAAATAAGATCATAAAGAATTTGTTCTTTGTGGCCAACTTATTTCACTCAGCGTACTATTTTCAAGATTTATCTACATTGTCACTTGTATCAGAACTTCATTTCTCTTTATTGCTGAGTAGTATTCCATTGTGTGTATGTAACACCTTTTTTTTTTTTTTTTTTTTTAAATCCATTTGTCTGTTGATGGACATTTAGGTTTCCCCACTGCTTTTAAGATAAATTTCAGACATCTCGGCCTAGTACCTGGACTCCACACAGCTTACTCTTTCTGGACTTTCTCAGGTTTATCAATAAACCAAATGATACCTATTATTCAATCAACTCTGATTCAAACAGACCCTATAGGACAGAGTAGAACTGCCCCAGAGTTTCCAAAGCTGTGTCTTCACAGGAGTAAAATGTTACACCTTTCTCCTGCAGAACAGTAGGTAGGTTCAAACCACCAGCCTTTTAGTTAGCAGTAAAGCACTTAACCACTGTACTATCAGATTTCTTGGCTCATCAATACCAGCCTTTAATTTTCCATAGGTCATACTGTTCCATGCCCAAGCCATGTCCTTTCATGCTTCTATTAATCTGCATGTGCTGTTCTCTAGCTCTGAAATTGCCTCTCTCATACTTTCCCCATTAACGTCTCATTCACCTTGCCTGTTTTAGGGGACCCCAAGTATGCATATACTATATAGTTGTCCTCACAGTTATAGTTTATTACGGTGGAAGAATGCATGACAGGATCAACCAGTGAGAAAGACAACATGGAGTTCTCAAAAATCTGTTCATAGCCTTCATATGTGCTTCTTCCCATGAGAAGCCCACAGTGAGTTAAGCTTCCTTGTCTAGCAGCCAAAATGTAACCATATGTATACAACGTGGATAAGCCTACTGGAGTCCCAGAATTTAGGATTTTTCATTGGGACCTGATCAAATGGGTACTCTTTGCCTGGTAACTACCAAAATTCCAGGTAAAATAGCTTTCACCACAAAATTCCAGGAAAACTGGTATTCAAAGAAAATGCATTTTACAGTCTAGGTACAAATAATAATTTTATCAGTTAGGGAACCTTCCAAAAGCCAACTTTCTTGACACTAACTGCCTAATGCTAGGTTCTCTAGAGAAGAAAAAACAGTCAGACATATAAATACATATACACCAAGAGAGATTTATATGAAGGAAATGGCTCACAGGATTGTAGATGTTGAAATGTCTCAACTCTATGGGCCAGGATAGAGGCTTCTCCTGACCTATGTAGCCGCAGGTCTGGTAAACCCAAGATCAGTATGTCAGACAACAGGGTTCATGCTCACAGGCTGTGAAGACTGACAAATTGGGGTCCCAAGGACTAGAGATCTGATGACCAGGGCCCTACTGCGGGAAACCAGAGCCCACAAAAGCCCATGAACGTTGCCAGAATGTCCATTTATTTCAATGCAGAGTACACCCCGCAGAAAACTCCTTTCAACTGATTGGCTAATCACAGCAGATCCCATCTTGAAGGTAATCAGATTATATCAAACCTTATCACTGTGGTGAAGACATAGTCACACAGCCATCAAACTATATTGCAGCTTTCAAACCACTGAGGATCACTGCCAGGCCAAGTTGACACACAGTCGTAACGATAAGGTCAACCAAGGGCCAACCTTGCAATCAGGGTCTTCTAAAGATAGCAGCATTTCCTTCCTTAGGTCAAAGACTATACCCTATAAAACCTTCTTGCCTTCTAGATAAACCTAGCTCATGTCATTTGGGTCCCTGTGACTTCCTATGACGCCCTGAGTCACAAAATAAATTGTAAGAGCTTTGTAATTGTCTGCATGTTTCTCGCTCCAGACTGTGAGTGCCTTGGGGACAGGGACTGTCTTTTGTCCAGGCATTCCCAGTGCTAGCACAGTGCCAGGTACCCATCCAGACTTGGTGTAGGTCTTATGTGCAAGGGGTCTAGGATGCAGAGAACACAGACTGGAAAAGACATAAACTCTGCCCTAGGCATAGCATGTGACCAGACCTAGTAAGAAAGCATGGGCCAGCACAGTCAGACAGAACTTCCATCAGTCCATTCTGGCCTGCCTCCCCACAGGCAGATCTGGTGGTCCATCAGATAAGGAAAGTCAAGCAAAAGTCTGAGCTCAAGGTCAGCCTTTGCTGCCACCAACCAAGGAGGAGACCGCACCTTTCCTACGTAACAGCTCATGGACTAGGGACAGCAGATTCCTGGTGGGCATTTGGCAAAACATCTTGAGGTGCTCATGTGGGTCGCATGGGGACAGGAGACTCTCTGGCTGGAGAATAATGCTCAGCGTTCCCTTATGTGTTGTTGTCACGTGCTGTCTAATTGGTTCCAAATCGTAGCAAACCTGTAAGATAGAGTAGAACTGCCCTATACAGTTTCCAAAGAGCTTTGTGCTGACCTTTTGGTTAGCAGCCCAGCTCTTAACCTTTGGGCCACCAGAGCTCCATTCCCTTGCTAAACCCACTGCCGACTCACAGTGACCCTAGAGGTCAGAGCAGAACTGCCCCATGAGTTTCCAAGGAGCACCTGCAGATTTGAACTGCCGACCTTTGGGTAGCAGATGTAGCAGTGAACCCGCTATGCCACCAGGGTTTCCATTTCCTTACTAGAAGGGCATTAATAACACACCAAGGAGGAGGAGGAGAGGTGGGAGGAGAGGTTGCCCTCTATGTTCCAGGTCTCTCCAGTGGAAAACTGGGGCCCATATCCTGTTCCCTGAGCTGTGGAATCTAGGTGTCTTCAGTTGGAATTCCAGCTACACTGTTGGTTGCGGGATCTGGCCTCAGTTGTCTTATCTGTAAAAGGGCAATATTTTCTTCATGACTTCGGGCTGTGACAGCCTGGGACAGCCTCATAAAATAAGGTACATACAGCACTGTGGAGGCATTGGTGGTTTAGTGGGAGAATTCTCACCCTCTGTGGAGAAGACTAGGGTTCAGCATTCCTTTATGTGTTGCTGTTGTCATGTGCTGTTTAATTGGTTCCAAATCATAGCAACCCTGTAAGACAGAGTAGAACTGCCCTGTACAGTTTCCAAAGAGGTCAGCACCTCTGCTCACCTCTTGTGCAGCCAACACCCATCTGTCAGTGGAAGCCTTCATGTTGTTGTAATACTGAACAAGTTTCCGTGGAGATTCTAGGCTAAGGCACGCTACAGGAAAGTCCTATGGATCACAACTGTCCAATCCACAGCTGAATATGGGGATGGCACAGGACTGGGTAGAGTTTCTTTCTGTTGTGCACAGGCTTAGCATAAGCAGGGGCTGACTCGATGGCAGCCAACAATGAACAGAGCATCTAGCATAGTGCCTGCTCGCTACTCAGCCAACAGTTACTGTTAGTGTGTGGCGCTCTCTGTGTCTTACTCCCTTGAGTGATGAGCAGAGAAAAGTGCCCCCCTTGAGTTTCAGGCTGTCCTCTGGTCCCTTCTTCGGGCAGTGGCCCCCACTGTGACAGAGGTATTTAGCCTGGTCCCGCAGATCACCACCCCACCCAAGTCCCAGGCCATTGTGGTCAGATAGGCTCATTTGGGAAAACATGTACCAGCTCTGCCCAAAGAAAAATAGCACCAGCGACTTGGGGGTAACCATGGCAACTGCCTTGTGAACAGGATTATTGTGACTTTATCTGAAAGTTCTCTTTTCCTTCAGCTTTCAGATGCTCCAGAGTTCACTGAATTTTTAAGTGTGGTTTTATTATATTTCGGAGGTTTTTTTTTTTCCAGCATAAACCTTTCCTCAGAGGAAAGAGTCTAGGCATCTGCTCTGAAGACAAGCTTTTGTTTTTTTCTCAAGTTGCCCATGAACACTGTCTACTTTTACTCCTAATAAACTCACTGCCATCGAGTTGATTTTGACTCATAGCAGCCCTATATGAGAGCAGAACTCCCCCACAGAGTTTACAAGGAGCAGCTGGTGGATTGTAACTGAGGATCGCTTTTCAGTTAGCAGTTATAGCTCTTAACCACCATGCCACAGGATGACCTGGGCAGTCATGTTCATGTGCTATGGATGATCAGTTTTATCCCCTGGGTGTTCTCTATGCTGTCCCATCCACATAGCCCAGGGGCAGCAGCTTCAAAGTGGGGAGGAAGCAAAGGGCAGCAGGTCTAGGACCAAAAGGGATGCTTGGCCTTCTCTGACCTGCCCCAGTGCTGTGATCCCCACAGCTGGGTAGGTATCAGACACAACCAGCCCACGAGTCTGTGGGCTTCTCAAGCAGGACTCTAGCGGATTCAGTTCTGCAGTTGGGCTGCTGGGGGCATCAAGCAGAGGCTTGCTAAAAGAAGATTACGTGAACGAACTCAAGCTCATTCCAACTTTCTAGCTCTAAGGCTGTAGGTGAGAGCTTTTACCTCTTTGAGTTTTCTCATCGTGTCATCGTCAGGTGGCATCCAGTTGTCCCCGACTCATGGAAACGCCCTGTACTACAGAACCAAATGTCTCTTGTACCATTCTCCTAATTGCTGGTACGCTCAAGTCTTTTGTTGTAGACATCGTTTATTTTGAGTGCCTGCCAACCTAGGGGGTTATCTCCTAGCACTACGTTGGACAATGTTCTTTGTGATCCACAGGATTTCCATTGGTTAATTTTTGGAAGTTGATCACCAGGCCTTTCTTCCTAGTGTGTCTTTGTCTGGTCGCTCCACTGAAACCTGTCCACCATGGATGACTCTGCTGGTATTAGAAATACTGGTGGCAGGGCTTACAGCCTCATAGCAAAAGACACCACGCTATGAGGAAGTGACGGATATATAGTTCCTCACTTCAAAGGGGACTAAGCTAACAGCCCAGCCCACTGCCCACCATCTAGTAAGTGATGTGTAACTGAAAGAATGAATGAACTTGTTAGTTCCTTGCTGTGTCCCTTAGAAGGCTCAAATGAAGGAATGACTTTGAAAGTTCACTGTAACCTGTGAAGTGCTCTTAAGTGCACAGGATTATTGCTGTGGTGCTTGTGGTTAATAAAGAACACCACCAGCATCTCACCCCACTCTGCCAGCAGAATTGCCTTCTGCAAACCCTGCTAAGCTCAGATTGTCCTCTTCATGGCCTGCCCTCAAAATCTTACGCTTTTCTTAGAATAGAGCTCAAGACCCAGGTCTTGACAGGGAAGACTCTACTGTTAATTTCCACCAGCTTGCCAGGTGAATCTCCTTGGTATCCTTCTATCCTCTAGCCCATCAGGGCTCAAACTAAAAACTCCCTCAGGGGATGGTAAAGAGGAAACAAAAATCAGTTTTCATCTAGTCAGTTCCAAGTCATGATGACCACGTGGGTCAGGTAGAACTGTGCTTCATGGGTTTTCAATGGCTGATTTTTTGGAAGTAGTCAGGCCTTTCTTGGAAGGCACCTCCAGGTGGACTCAAATCTCCAACCTTTTGGTTAGCAGTTGAGTGCTAACCATTACTGCTTTAACTCTGCACTAAACACCAAAGCCAGGATGGTAGGCTGTGGCTAGTCTGACTCCTTCCTGTTGCCATCAGTAGAGACAAGAATCATCCTGTTCCCGGGGATGCGGCCACACCAGCTGTTTGTCCCTTCAAGCTCAGAGCCTGCACTAAAACCATTTGTTTTCCAGCTTCCTTAGGGCAAATGATCCCTTGAGTGGTGAAGGTGAGAAAGGAGGTGTCTGGGGCCCTAGTTGGTTTCCACAGAGCCCTGCAGCCCGCTCAAGGAGAGGGCAGGTAGTGTTGGGTAGCTTCCAGAAAACTGGAGAGAGAGGAGCTCAGTCTGGAGTTAGTGCTGAGGGGACAGTGAGGTGCCTCTACAGGCCACACCTCTCCTCACCCTAGAGGGAAGGCTCTGTGTGACAATGAAGGGACAGTGGGTACAGAGCTGAACACAAGGCTATTTTGAGTTCCCACCCACCTGGGAATGGCAGACTGAGCCTGCTGTGTTTCTGGGGGGGGGTAGGGGAATGCACATAACTTCTGATTCTCTCTGTTAGCATCACTTGGCCAGTGACACCCTGCATGAAGGGACTAAGTAGGGCCTACATGTCAAAACCAAGCCTGGGGCCATAGAGAAAGGAAGAGGCTAACCTTGTCTCAGGCATTTCTTGTGCTGACCCAGGGTGGTTCCTTGGAGGGCTCTCAGGGTGAGACTGGGGCTGGGACTGGCCAGGAAATGAAGGGAGAAGACAGACGGCTGCCAAGGGCCTAACACATCGCAGGCCCTATGCCGAGCTCTTGAGACCCTATACCAAACCAAACCCACCGCTACTGGATTGATTCCAACTCACAGTGACCCAATAGACAAAGTAGAACTGCCCCATAGTGTTTCCAAGGGGCTCCTAGTGGTTTTGAACTGCCAACCTGATGGTTAGCAACCGTAACACTTAACCACTACACCACTAGGGTTTCCCGAGACCCTATAAAACCCACTGCCGTTGAGTTGATTCTGACTCGCATCAACCCTATAGATAGAGTAGAATTGCCCAGTACAGTTTCCAAGGAGCACCTGGCCAATTTGAACTGCCAAACTTCTCTTTAGCAGTGGTAGCACTTAACCACTGTGCCACCAGGATAGCCAGTTATTAATTACCACAGAATTGACTCCAATTCACCATAATCTCAAGTGTGTCAGAGTAAAACCATGCTCCATGGGGTTTTCAGTGACTGATTTGGGGGGGTGGGGGTCAGGGAGCACATTGTCAGGTCTTTCTTCTGAGGTGTCTCTGGGTGAGCTTGAACTCCAGCTTTTTGGTTGGCAGGCGAGCATGTGATACCTGGCAATCTTTCAGAAAAATCAGCATGAAAACTTTCTATTCTCAGTTCTACTCTGACACACATGGGGTTGCCATGAGTCAGAGCTGATGTTCTAGCAATTGGTTTTTATTTCCCGTGGCTAATATAAATTCTACGCGGTCTCCGTGAGTCAGAATCAACCTGACAGCAAGGGACTGATTTTGTTTAATATAAATTCTGTCTAGTAGAGGTGGCCAGGACACTAGAGAGGCCAGGTTCAGAGACAAAGGAGCAGCCCTGGTCCTTGCTGATGAGAATCTTGTTCCAGCGTGGCCTGACCCGCAGAATGCCTCTGAAGCATGCTGTCCCAGAGGTGCTGCAGCCCCACCTCCGGGTTTCCTTTCCTCCAGGAAGCTCCCCTCCAAGCCTGGAGCCCAGCCTCAAAAGAGCCTCGTGGAGGGGCTGCTGAGTGAGGTTCACAGGCTCTGAGGGGCAGGGAGGTGGCAAAGGGGTCTGCTGACAGCAAGGAGTGGATGAGATCATGGAGGGGCTGGGTTATCCCTTGACAGGCTAATCTCAGCCAGAGTCCTGATGGCCACGACCTTTGAAGAGGTGCCTGCTCTCTGCAGTCTTAACAAGGATAGACTATTTATACCCACAGCATCGATGCCCAGGCAGGGTTCAACACAGGTAGCCAATGCATGCTGGTTACATTCTTGAGCAGCACTGTGTTTGGGAGAACTGCCACCAAAGCAGCTCTAGTAAGGCTGCTTTTACCCTATTATCTTACCGTGTTAGTGCCTAAAATCAGCTGGTTGATACCGTAAATAGTACTGCAAAGTCAGGCCTCCTAGGGCCCACAGTGGGAGACCCTGTGGCCCTGAGTAACTTTGAGTCAGTGAGAGCACAGCCACTTAGATTTGAAGGCTGGCCTGGAAAAAGCTCAGGGCTGCAGCATCTATCTGAGAGTCCACCCTCCTCAACCACCTGTGACCAGTGTTTCCAAGTCCTGCTCATTCTGCCTTGGGAATGGCCTGTGGTCCATCTGCATGACCGCTGGCTCACTCTGGCCTCCCTATTTTCCCCTGGGTGGTTGCTTAGTGTCTTCCTCACTGGCTCCCTGCCCTTCTGTCAACCATTCAAACCGACATCTAGAGAAGCCTTTCTCAAGAATACACATTATTATTGCTGTTTTCTTGTTATTACTAAGATATGTTAGTATTCAACCAGTAACCAGTTGCTGTCAAATCAAGTCTGACTCATCGGTAATGCCATATGTGTCAGAGCAAAACTGTATTCCCCATAGGGTTTTCATTGGCTGAGTTTTTGACTGCCAGGCTTTTCTTTCAAGGTGCCTCTGGGTGGACTTGAATCTCCAACCTTCTGATTAGCAGCTGAGAACATTAACAATTCTTACCATCCAGGAATTCCATTTGAGCTGCCTTTTGTAAACCCTGAGCGTCCAGACTAAGCTGAGCTTCCAGACTGAGACAGACTAGGAAGAAAGACCTGGCAGTCTACTTCTGAAATGAATTAGCCGGGGAAAACCTTACGAATAGCAGCCGAGCACTGTCAGATATAGTGCTGGAAAGTGAGCCTCCGAGTTTGGAAGGCAGCACCTGGAAGATGACCGGGGAAGAGCTGCCCCCTCAAAATAGAGTAGACCTTAATAACAAGGATGGCGTAAGGCCTCCGGGATCTTTGCTCCCTGATGCAGCATGACTCAAAATGAGAAGAAACAGCTTCAAACATCCATTAATAAGCAGGACATGGAATGTACAAAACATGAATCTAGGAAAATTGGAAATCGTCAAAAATGAAGCAGAATGCATAGACATTGACATCCTAGGCATTAGTGAGCTGAAATGGACCAGTTTAGGCCATCTGGCATTCAACAATCATGTGGTCTACTATGCTGGGAAAAAAAACTTGAAGAGGATTGGTGACGTGTTCACCATCCAAAAGAACATCTCAAGATCTGTCCTGGAGTACAGTGCTATCAGTGATAGGATAATATCCATATGCCTACAAGGAAGGCCAGTTAATACGACTATTATTCAAATTTACACACCAACCACTGAGGCCAAAGATGACGAGGTTAAAGATTTTTACCAGCTTCTGCAGACTGAAACTGATCAAACATGCAGTCAGGATGCATTGATAATTACTGGTGACTGGAATGCAAACGTTGGAAACAAAGAAAAAGATCGGTAGTTGGAAAATATTGCCCTGGTGACAGAAATAATGCTGGAGATGGCATGATAGAATTTTGCAAGACTAATGACTTTTTCACTTCAAATACCTTTTTTAGCCAACACAAACAGTGACTATACACACGGACCTCACCAGATGGAATACAGAGGAACTGAACTGACTGCATCTGTGGAAAAGGGTGATGGAAAAGCTCCACATCAGCAGTCAGAACAAGACCAGGCGCTGACTGTGGTACAGAACGTCAATTGCTCATATGCAAATTCAAGCTGAAACTGAAGAATTCAAACAAGTCCGCAAGAGCTAAAGTACGACCTTCAGTATATCCCTCCTGACTTTAAAGACCATCTCAGGAACAGATTTGATGTGTTCATCACTAACGACCAAAGACCAGATGAACTGTGGAATGACATCAAAGACATCATCCGTGAAAAGAGAAAGAGGTCATTAAAGACATGAAAGAAAGAAAAGACCAAATGGGATGTCAGAAGAGACTCTGAAACTACTCTTGAACATTGAGCAGCTAAAGCAAAACGAAGGACTGGAGAAGTGAAAGACTCAAACAAGATTTCAAAGAGCAGCTAAAGAAGACAAAAGAAAGTATTATTAAGACATGTGCAAAGAGCTAGAACTGGAAAACCAGAAGGGAAGAACACATTCTGCATTTCTCAAACTGCAAGAACTAAATAAAAAAATTCAAGTCTCGAGTTGCAATAGTGAAGGATTCTACGGGAAAACTATTAAATGATTCAGGGAGCACCAAAACAAGATGGAAGGAATACACAGAGTCATTGTGCCAGAGAGAACTGGTTAGTGTTCAGCCATCTGTGGAGGTAGCATATGATCAAGAACCAATGGTACTGAAGGAAGAAGTCAAAGCTGCATTGAAGGCATTGGCAAAAACCAAGGCTCCAGGAATTGATGGCATAGCAGTTGAGATATTTCAACAAACAGATGCAGCGCTGGGAGTGCTCACTCATCTATGCCAAGAAATTTGGAGGACAGCTACCTGGCCAACTGACTGGAAGAGATCCATGTTTATGCCCATTCCAAAAAAAGGTGATTCAACCAAATGTGGAAATTACTGAACAATATCATTGATATCACATGCAAGTAAAATTTTGCTCAAAATCATTCAAAAATTATTGCAACAGTATATCAACACAAAAATGCCAGAAACTCAAGCTGGATTCAGAAGAGGACGTGGAACCAGGGATATCATCGTTGATGTCGATGGATCTTGGCTGAAAGCAAAGAATATCAGCAAGATGTTTACTTGTGTTTCATGGACTATGCAAAAGCATTCAATTGTGTGGGTCATACTAAATTATGACTAACATTGTGGAACATGGAAAATCCACAACACCTAACTGTGCTCTTAAGAAATCTGTATATGGATCAAGAGGCAGTCACACAAACAGAACAAGGGGACACTGCATCATTTTAAAGTCGTGAAGGGTGTGCATCAGGGTTATATCCTTTCACCGTACTTTTTTAATCTGTACACTGGGCAAATAATCCAAGTAGCTGGATTCTGTGAAGAAGAATGAGGAGGCATCAGGATTGGAGGACGACTCATTGACAACCTATGCTATGCAGACACCACTTTACTTGTTGGAAATGAAGAAGATTTGAAGCATTTACTGATAAAGATCAAGGACCACAGCCTTCAGTTTGGATTGCACCTCAACATCAGGAAAACAACAATCCTCACAACTGGACCAGGGAGCAACATTGTCATAAATGGAGAAAAGACTGAGGTTGTCAAAGATTTCATTTTACTTGAGTCCACAATCAATACCCTTGGAAGCAGCAGTCAAGAAACCAAAAGACACATTGCATTGGGAAAATCTGATTCAAAGGACCTCTTTAAAGTATTCAGAAGTAAGGATGTCACCTTGAAGACTAAAATGTGCCTGACCCAAGCCATGGTATTTTCAATCACATCGTATGCTTGTGAAAGCTGGACAATGAAAAAAGAAGACAGAAGAAGAATTTATGCCTTTGAACTGTGGTGTTGGAGAAGAATGTTGAATGTACAATGGACCACCAAAAGAACGAACAGATCTGTTCTGGAAGAAGTACAACCAGAGTGCTCCTTGGAAGTAAAGATGGCAGGACTAAGTCTTACATACTTTGGATATGTTGTCAGGATGGATCAATCCCCGGAGAAGGACATTGTGCTTGGGAGAGTGGAGAGTCACTGAAAAAGAGGAAGCTGGATTGACACAGTGGCCACAACAGTGGATTTAAGTACAAAAATGATTGTGGACGTGTTGTTCTTAGCGTTGCTATGAGTCTCAATCAACTTGACAGCAGCTAACAACAACAAGGACTTCATTTACTGAGAGATTAATACATGGCAAGTCTAGCATTAAGCATTTTACGTGTATTAATTTATTTACTCCTCAGAACAACCCAAGTACAAAGTTTTTCTTGGCATCTCATTTCACAGATGGAGAAACTGAGGCTTAGAAGAGCTGAACCAACTACATAAGGGCCACAGGTACTAAGTAGCAGATCTGTGATTCCAAGCCAGATGTGTTTGACTCTGTAGTCCTTATTCTGAGCCTCGACACCGTATGAAGCAGCCTAGTGCCAGAGATAGCTGAGGCATGTCCCCTGTCCTCGAAGAGTCTACTTCTCTGGGGGAGACAAACCAATATAGAGGGAACTTATAAAACAGCAAGATAAATTTAGATGTGATCAAAATGAATGAAGCACTGCCAGAGATAAAGAGTTGAGTTAGCTGAGGTTTGGGGGGAAAGGTTTCTGACTTGCTGAGAACAGGAGTTTTCGCTCACTGCTGGAGGGTGAGCAGGGCCAAAGCCAAAAGCAAACCCATTGCCGTGGAGTCAATTACTACTCAAGGCAACTCCATGAGTTACAGAGTAGAACTGCTCCATGCGGTTTTCTTGGCTGTGATCTTATGGAAGCAGATTGCCAAGTCTTTCTACCGCGGTGCCACTAAGTGGGACTGAACCACCAATCTTTAGGTTACTAGTCGAATGCAACCTGTTTGTGTCACCCATGGACCTCTGAGTAGGGCATGAAGTGCATTTTATGCAGGGTACACAGCATGCTGGGTTGAGGCCTTGATGATCTGGGTAAGACAAGAAGACGTTCATGGCCTGGGGAGCAGAAGAAGTGTAGGGCATGAAGCAGGAGTGATCAAGACATGAGCTGTTGGGCTGTGACTACACAGGCTCACTGTGACCACATAGGGGGAGTGACAGAAGGGAAGGGCCAAGGATGACTTCTGGGTTACTGGACGGATGGGGGTTCAGAATGAAGAGGGAGAGGGTCAAGTGTTGGGAACAGGGTACTATCTTCCCTTTGCACATGTTGAGTGCGAGATGGTTGAGGGACACGCAGGCGGAGCTGCCCAGGAGACTCTTGGACACATACACACGTGCAGTGCTCGTGAGAAGTGGGTCCTCAGGATTCACATGAAGCCAAGCAGAGGGCGCAGAGCGAGACCTGGGAGACTAAGTATTTATGGGGGAGGTAGAGAAGGTGGCGCCTGTGAAAGACGGAAAGGAGTGTTCAGTGAGAGAGGGACCAGAAGGGAGGTAGGGAGACAGACAACAAAAGAGAAGAGCATTTCAAGGCATAGACAACATCCGTTTGTGCTGGAAGGTTGTTCTGACCCGAATGTCCACTGACTGATGAGTAGATAAAGAGAACGTGGTACATGCATACAGTGGAACGTTTACCGTGCTGTAGCAAGGAATGAAGTCCTGATACATTCTGCAGCATGGATGAACCTCAAAAACCCTTTGCTGAGTGAGATATATAATGTCATTTATGCTCATGCGATATCCAGAAGAGACAAATGTTAGAGACCAAAGTTGTTAGTGGTTAACAGGGACAGCAGTGACGGGGAAAGGAGACTTATTGCTCAGAGAGTACTGAGCTGCTTCTTTTGTTTTCTTTCTAAGATTTACAGAACAATGTCGCTTCTCGTTAAACAATTAGCACACATATTATTTTGTGACATTGGTTACCAGCCCCACGACATGTCAGTGCTCTCCCTTCTCAAACGTGGGTTCCCTATTTCCAGATTTCCTGTCTCGTTCAGCTTTCTAGTCCTTGCACCTGCGCTGGTTTGCCCCTTTAGTCTCATTTTGTTTTATGGGCCCATCTGGCTGGAAACCCTGGTGGCGTAGTGGTTAAGTGCTACGGCTGCTTACCAAAACGTCGGCAGTTCAAATCCACCAGGCACTCCTTGGAAACTCTGTGGTACAGTCCTGCTCTGTCTATAGGGTTTCTATGAGTCAGAATTGACTCAACGGCAGTGGGAAGTGGGTTTAGTTTTTGGCTGAAGGCTGAACCTCAGAAACGACTTCATTACTGAGCTGAGAGGGTATCTAGGGGACATACTTCTGGAGTTTCTCCAGTCTCATCAGGCCGGTAAATCTGGTCTCTTTGTGAGTTAGAGTTTTGTTCTACATTTTCCTCCAACTCTGTCCAGAACCCTCCACCACAACCCTGTCAGAGCAGCCAAAGGTGCATGGAGACACCATCCAGCCATGCTGGACTCAGGTGCAGGCTGCAGCAGGCGTGGTCCGTCGGTCCCGAGTCAGCCTTTCCCCAGTGTCACTAGTCTTCCTCATTCTCCCTTGCTCCCAGCGTAGTAAGACCGGTGGAGTATCCTAGATGGCTACTCACAAGCTTTTAAGACCCCAGACACCACTCAACGAAGTAGAATATAGAACACTTTCTTTATAAGCTATGTTATGCCAGCTGAGCTAAATGTTCTCCTGAGACCACAGTCCCCACAGCAGGAGCTGCGCTTGTGTTAAGGGAGAGAGGACATTCTGAAAACACACAGTGGTGATGCTTGTACTACATGAAGAGTGTAATTAGTGTCACTGAATTGTATGTGTAAAGATGGTTGAAACAGCAAAGGTTTTGTTATATACCTATATATATCCACACATGTACATATCTATGATATATATATATATATATATCATTGCTGTTAAGTTCATTGTGACTCATAGAAACCCAATAAGGCAGAGTAGAACCTTCCCACAAGGTTTCCAAGGAGCGGTTGATGGGTTCAAACTGCTGACCTTTTGGTTGGCAATGATACCTCTTAACCACTGCGCCATGAGGGATATATATACAAGAAATTTAAATAAGAGTAGGTTGATTGAAATTTCTGCAAATAGGTCTTAGACCAGTGTGAGTCAGTGTGATGGTTAAGTACTCAGCTGCTAACCAAAAGGCTGATGATTCAAACCTGCCCAGCAGCTCTGGAGGAAAAGTACCCGGCGATACACTCCTGTAAGAGTACAGCCTAGGAAAAAACTCTACAGAGCAGTTCTAGTCCATCACATGGGTTTGACACAAGTCAAGACAAACTCAAAGCCAGCTACCTACAACACATTGATGGAAATCTCTGCAAACAGTAAGGTCTTGGACTAATGTGGGTCATACCATGCAGCACAGCTCTGCTTACTGTTTCTGGAGCATGCCTTCTTTATTCTCACTCTTGAGCCTTTGCTCAAGCCTTTTCCTCTGCCTGGAAGGCCTCTCTCCCCAGGTCTCTCTGGCAGTATCTGACCTTTCCTCAAGACCTCACTCTTTTCTTTCCCTCTCCAAGAGCCACTCCAGATTCTTTTCTCTAAGTTCTCTTCTGCTCAGTCTGCCTAGTAGCAGAGTGATGTGCTAGTTTATGAGTTTACTGTTGTACCCTTCTCTGTGAGATTCCAAGCTTTTGTAGGCACAGAATTCCCCAAACCCGGCGGACTGCAGCTCCTTGTGCAGACCTCTGCCAGTGATGGACACCTGATAAATGTTGGTTTAATTGGATTACAGCCGGGGAATCCAGAGGAGCAGCCATCTCTCCCTCAGTGCATCTTCCAATCAGCTGTCTAACTGCTTCTCTAAGATAGGAATTAATTGAATCAAGAATCATTTTCCTAGAAAAAAAAAGCCAATTTAGGATTTTAGAAATAATTGTAGTTCTGTGTTATGTCCCATTCAGGGAAAGAGATGCAACTGGGATAAACAAACTCACAGCAAGTGGGCAGAGGTGTCACCATTTTTCTTAATACAGGATACACTTAATGTCTTAAGATCACTTACAAAGTGCCCTCCCACTGGCCAAGATGCCTTCAAATGCCTAAACATCCACACCCTCCACATGAGGGTTCCAGGTGGGAGCCCCAGGCCTCCTGGCTTCGTGTCAAGCTCTGGCTGCCTACAGAGTGTCTAGATTGGCATCTGTCCAGCCTTTGCTAAGCATCAGGAAGTCTTGCTTCCTGGGCCTACAGGTCATCTAGTTGGATCCTCTGCTCTGTCACAGCCTGTCCTCTCCCAGGCCTCAGAGCAGCTTCAGCCTGGCCGTCACGCCTGCCACCTTGCTGTTCCTCCGACTTCCCCAGACACCTCCACCCCGAGCCCCAGTCTGTCATTCACACTGTCTGTCATAGAATACACATCTGACTATGCCCTTCCCTTTCTTTTCACTTGGAAAACTCCTGCTCTTCCTTCAACACCCTCCTTAAATGTGACCTCATCTGGAAAGCCTTTCCCTAATTTCTGAACAGGCTGTTCCTTTAACACCTACATATCTCTACTTTAACACATTGTCCAGGCTTGGTTATACACGTCTCTTTGCCCTGCTGGGGTCCCTTAAAGGATCTGGACAATACTCTCTGTGTTTCCGGGATCAAGCAAAGGTGAGAGGACGGAGGGAAGGAAGGTGAGCCTATTTTCTCTGAAACTTGAGCATGACTCCAGTTCCCTATGAAGCAAGCTTCTTTGCCACTCATGGGGTCCTCAGTAGTTTCCGAGCTCAGAGGATCTAGTAATGAAAAGTCGGTGGTTCCAGCCAAATAGAGCTCACAGTAGGGTCTTATCCCAGTGAGGCAACTGGAAAGCATACAGGCGATTAGGCGCATACAAGGAAACTTACGCACCCAGTTGCCCAGGGCTCACCCTCAGAAGAAGGCTAAGGTAACTTGGCCTCACAAAAACTTGTGGCAGAGGATCTGAGTCTGGTAAGACCACTGCTTCTAACTCACGTGGCTGTGAGTTCCTTGAGGGCAGGGGCTGTCTCTGGGTGCACTGTGCCCCCCGCACCTCCTGGCACAGTCCCACACAAGGAATGTTGGCTGCACTGAATGGATGGGATGTCTGCTTGACGGTTGGCACTGGGTACAAAGCAGGGGATTTGAGCCTACAGTGTGGAGGTGTCAGGGCCTAGAGCCACGCAGAGCCCATAGCCGCCAGACCAGGGGAGTCCTGCCTCGCTTTCAGGAGCTCTGCAGTATCTAACGATCCCAAGACTCTGCTCCTGTTAGATTAGGCTTTCCTGAGGCTCAATCACTTCCTTAGTGGAATTCAGAGGGCTTTTTGGAGCAGGAGAAACAAGCTGCGGTTATCTCTGGCCCGTGTGACTTCAGGAGAGTTTTACTGTCTTCTTTTCATCTTTCCATAGCATCCAACCAGATGTTCATCACTTTCTCTAGAGTTAGTATCAAGTTGGCTAGGCTTGAAACACCTCTGTTTCACTGACATTTGGGTATTTCCCAGCCCTAAATTCATCCCCAAAGCTGTGCCTAGCTTAATTTAACATCCTGGTCCTTGGTTTGTTTTTTTATTATTATTATTATTCCTCAATATGATGATGCAACTCACATTTTAGCAGGTCACAAGATATTCCCAGCAGCTTAGCTGAGGACTTGTATTCAAACCTGTTATATTTGGTTGTACAACTCCACTGTATTCTGTATATGAATAGTGCCCTCTGGGGCTGGGTATTTGTGGCCCTGCATCCTCACCTTTGGGTCGGGGATCTTTCTTTAAACAAATATCAGGAGAACCTGAGGGTAGGAGACCTCCACAGGGCCGTATGGAAATCCCATTGTGTCATCCCTGTGCTCTCTAGGAAGCCAGTGAAAGGTCATCAGGATAAAATACCAGCTGAGCTTTTTCTATTTTGCCTTCATAAATCATTTCAGAGTTTAGATTCTCATCATAGTCACATAGACCACAGTTCAAATGCAGGTGACCTCTCTTGAGCCTGGAAAGGGCAGGAGGAAGGAGGAACCATCACCAGGAAAGCTGATGAGGAACTGATTACTGCTAACCATGCTGGATTTTCCTGGTAAATTATTCATAAACACAAGTTTAAATGTTTGTGTCCAGGCAGCCATCTAAAAACATAATAAGCTGATGGGGTTAGGAAAAATTGCCCTGTCGGAAACACCAAAACTGAGTTTGACAACTGATTATTCCATGAATGAATTTATACTGTTTTCAGAATTTCAACTAGACTTTTGCAAGCATGGGATGGAGGTAGGGAGAGGGAGGGCGAAGGCTGCATTCTGTTGTTATTTAACCCGTAGTGTGCTGGCCTGGCTGCAGATCTTCTTATTCCTATGGCTCTGAGGCTCCCCTCTTAGCATTCCTGAAGTTCTGAATTCACTTCTGGTGTGTCTGCCTGTCATGCTGTGGTGGCTCACGTGTTGCTACGAAGCTGTGCCATCTGCATTGCAAATATTGGCAGGATCACCCGTAATGGATAGGTTTCAGTGGCACTTCCAGACCAAGACAGACAAGGAGGGAAGGCCTGGTGATCTAGTTAAGAAAATTATCCAAGCGAAAACCCTGTGTATCACAACAGAGTGGTGTCTGATACAGTGCTAGAAGATGAGCCTCTAGATTCGATGGCACTTAAAGTACATGGTAGCTGCAACAATGGATTCAAGCAGATCAGCGGCCACTGAAGATGGCTCAAACCCGAACGACACTTTGTTCTGCTGTACACGAACTGGTATCCACTTGACAGCAACTGACACCAGCAACAAGTCCTGAACCCCTACCCTTTAACAGACGGTGCTGGGTCCTCAAGAGACCTCTTGGAAGAAGGTGCAGGAATTTTGCTCTTAGTCTATCCAAGAGTATTTCCATAACCTGTTGGTGAGAGAAAATTAAGAGAAAGTCTCCAGAAAGTCACACTTAAACTGAGTAATTTCACACCGGAAGTTCACCTTAAGGAGATAAAATCACATGTGTAAAAAGATAAAGGCAAAAAGAAGCTCATCAAAGCATTATTTAAAATTAAAAATGGTACGTTGTTAGCTCTCAGCAGTCTCTTAGAGCTTAGGAGATGAAATTGGTATTCAGGTTCCATCAAAGAGCTAGGGCACTCATAAATATCCCAGGCTTTTAGCTGGGACCTCAGAAAGGGCACACTGAAGGAGTAATGGCTAACCAGAAATAGACTGATTAAAGCCCAGTATCAAATTGCTATATTAACAGAACATAAAATTTATATAATTATCTCAATAGATGTAAAAATGCATATGACAAAACTCAGTATCTCTTTTTTAATAAAAACTCTTCTCATATTAAGAATTGAAAGGGGCTTCTTCAATCTGGTAAGAGCTACCTACAAAAAACCTATAGCAAGTATTGTGCCTAAGAGCAAAATATTAAAAGTTTTCCATAGAGTTTGCTGTCACAAATTCTATTTGCCATTATATTCTAGCCAGTGCAATAAGGAAAGAAAAGAAAAATTTCAATACATAGGATTAGAAAAATAGTGTTAAATTGTCATTTTTCACCAATGGCATGATTGCATGCATAGAAAATCCAAAAGAATCTACACATTAATTATTATGGCAAATAAGCGAATTTAGCAAGATCACTGATCTGTTAATATAAAAAAAATCATTTGCATTTCTATATGCAAGCAACAAACATTTAGGAAATACAAGTTTCTAAAGTACACCATTTACAACAGCATAAAAAATCAAATACCTAGAAATAAATACAATAAAAGATATACAAGACCTCTACCTGGATAACCATAAAACATTATTGAGATGAATTAAAGAAGACCTAGATAAATGAGGGTGTATACCGTATTTTGGACTGAAAGACTCAATACTATAAAAATGTCTATTCTTCCCAGAGTGGCCTATGGATTCAATGCAATGTCAATAAAAATCCCAGAAGGTGTTTTATGTAGAAACTGATAAATCTGAAATTTTTGTAAAATACAAGGGGGTCAGAAAACCCAAGACAATCTTTACAGTATTAGATATCAAGTTTTTAAAAAGAAAACTACAATAATTAAGATAGTAGGGCATTGATACAAAAATTAACAAGAGAGCCTTCATGGATTAAAACTGCATCTCCCCAAAATATGTCAACTTGACTAGGCCATGATTGCCAATATTGTGTGACTGTCCATCATTTTGCCAGCTGATGTGATTTCCTTACATATTGTAAATGCCATCTCAATGAAGTTAAGGAGGCAGAACTAGAGGCAGTTATATTAATGCAGTAAGATTCAGTCTACAAGATTGGGTTGTCTCTTGAGTCAGTCTCTTCTGAGATATAGAAAAGAGAAGGGAGCAGAGAGACAGCAAACCTCCTACAACTAAGAAATAACAGCCAGGAGAATAAACGTTCATTGGATTCTAGGTCCCTGTGCAGAGAAGCTCCTTGATGGGGGAAGATTAATGACGAGGACCTTACCTCAGAGACAGCACAGAGAGGAAGCCTCCCCTGGAGCTCACATTCTTAATTTGTACTTTTACCCACCTACGACTGTGTGAGAATAAATTTCTTTGTTAAAGCCATCTGCTTGCAGTAGTTCCGTTACAGCAGCGTGAGGTAACTAAGGCAAAATTTGGCACCAGGAGTGGAGTACCACTCTAACGGATATCTAAAATGTGCTTTTAAACCTGTCAGCATGTAGAGGCTGGAAAAACTTTAAAGCACCTAGCAGGAAGAGCCTAGACTGCCTCGAAGAGACTGTTGGTAGAATTATGGATGATCCTGTTGAAGATTCAGAAGGGAACAAGAACTATTACTCTGGAGGTGGTGCAGATGATAAGAAGCAGCAACAGAGAAACAGCAACAGCAGAGAAATGGCAACAGGAAAGAAATGGAAAGAGCAGAAAGAAGAGTGACAGCTCCAGAGCCAACCCACGGAACAAGAGAACTGAGTGCCTCTAGGTAGGAGGCTTCCTTGTGGAAAGTGGTGCCCCAGGCACTTACTCGACGGCACTTGGCTACAGGCCTTTGGAACACTTGCCCCTGCAGAGCAAACAAGTTGGTGAGGGCTAACACGCTAAGGAACCAGGAACCAGAAAGTGAAGAGACAAAGAACACAGGAGGCCTCAGTCTCAAAAGGTAGAATCACTGCTTTGAGACTTGGAAAATGAGGCTGCCCAAAGCTGAGGCATCAAGGAAACAGAGTAGCTGTTCTGGTGGGCCTGGACAGGGGAGCTGAAGCCCAGGGCTGAGGGGGCCTCCCCACTCAGAATCTGGAATGTGGCCAATACTTCAGGTTTAAGGGGCAGGGTCATTGCTAAATGGTCTCAGAGAACAGAAGATTGTTTTCAAGCCTTGAGAGCTAATATAATACGTTCTGTTGACTTGCTTGGTGCCTATCATGCCTTCTTTCCCTCCAATTTCTCCAATGTGTGATGGAAATGTTTACCTTGCAGCTGTTCCACCATTGTACTTTGGAAGCAGATAAGTTGTATTCCAGATTTCACTGATGAAGAGGGGTTTTTGGATTTTGGACTTGGAGATGATTTAAGACTTTTGCCGAGATACAATGGAGTGAATGTGTTTCACATGTGACAAAGACATGAATTTAGGAGGCCAAAGGGGTGGAATGTCATGGATTGAATTGTGTCTCCCCCAAATATCTGTCAAATTGACTAGGCCAAGATTCCCACTATTGTGTGATTGTCTACTGTTCTGTCACTTTAGTCAACTGATTTCCCTATGTGTTATAAATCCTACTTCTGAGTCAGATCCAACTCGACGGCACTTGGCTTGGCATGATGTCAATGAGACAAGATTACAGGCAGTTATGTTAATAAATCAGGACTCGCTCTACAAGGTTGAGTTGTACCTTGAGTCAATCTCTTCTGAGATATAAAAGAGAGAAATGAGTACAGAGACATGGTGACCTCATACTACCAGGAAACACGAACCAAGAAAATAGCTCATTCCTTGTCCCTATGCTGAGAAGCTCCTGGATCAGGGGACGAACGATGACAAGGCAATTACCCTAGAGCCAACACAGAGAGAGCGAAAGCCTTCGCCTGGAGCTGGAGTCCTGAATTTGGACTTCTAGCTCCTAGACTGAGAAAAAATAAATTTTCATTGTTAAAGCCTCTACTTGTGCTATTTCTGTTACAGAAACACTAGATAATTAAGACAGAGTCCACAAAAGGACCTGTGTCTGTGTGTGCATACACAGTTTACAACACAGATGGCAATGCACAACAGTGAGGAAATGACAGTTGTTTCCTAATTAATGCTGAGTCAACTGGATAAACAAATGGGGAAAAAATGAATATTGACTTCTACCTCACACTACATTAATAAATTCTGTTTAGATTATAGATTCAATAGTAAAACAATAAACCTTCCAGAAAACAAAAGAGAACATCTCCATGATCTTATGATAGGAAAAACTTCTTAAACAGTTCACAGAAACCACTAACCTTAAAAGAAACAAGAAACTGAACTACATCAAAATCAAGAACTTTATATCCAGTTTGAGTTGGTTTCTGTATAAGGTGTAAGATACGGGTCTTGTTTTAATTTAGTACAGATGGACATCCAACTTTGCCAGTACCACTTGTTGAAGGGATTGTTTTTTACCCCAGTTTAATGTTTTAGGGCCTTTGTTGAATATAAACTGTTCACAGGCAGATGATGTCATCTCCGGGGTCTTGATTCTGTTCCACTGATCTATCTGTCTGTTTCTGTACCAGTACCAGGCTGTTTTGACTACTGTGGCAGTGTAATAGGTTCTAAGGTCAGGTAATGAGAGGCTTCCCAGTGTGTTCTTCTTCTTTAGTAATGCTTTACTTATCCAGGGCTTCTTCCCTTTCCAGACAAAGTTGGTAATTTGCTCCTGCATCTCATTAAAAAATGTCACTGGAACTTGTGTTGGGATTGCATTATATAAGTAGATTGCTTTGGATAAAATAGACATTTTCACAATGTTAAGTCTTCCTATCCATGAGCAGGGTAAGTTTCTACATTTATCTAAGTCTCTCTTAGTTTCTTATAGTAAGGGTTTGTAGTTCTCTTTGTAAAGGTCTGTTATTTCTCCGGTTAGATTTATTCCTAGGTACTTTATCCTCTTAGGGGCTATAGTAAATGGTATTGATTTGGTGATTTCTTCCTTAATAGTCTCATTGCTGATATAAAGGAACCCTACTGATTTACTTATGTTTATCTTGTATCCTGAGACTTTACCAAACTCCTCTATCAGCTTAAGTAATTTCCTTATGTATTCTTTGGGATTCTCTGCATATACAATCACATCATCTGCAAATAGGGAGATTTTTAGTTCTTCTTTGCTGATGGAGATGCCCTTCATTCCTTGGTCTTGTCTAATTGCTCTGGCTAGAACTTCTAGTACAATGCTGAATAGCAGAGGTGAGAGTGGGCATCCTTGTCTAGTTCTTGTTCTCTCTATTCAGGATGATGTAGACACTTGGCTTTGTATAAATGGCCCTTATTGCATTGAGGAATTGGCCATCTATTCCTATTTTGCAGAGAGTTTTTAGCATGAATGGGTGTTGAACTTCATCAAATGCATTTTCCGCATTAATAGACAAGATCAGGTGATTCTTGTCTTTTGTGGTATTTATGTAGTTGATCACATTAATTGTTTTTCTGATATCGAACCAGCCTTGCATCTCTGGTGTGAATCCAACTTGGTCATGATGGATTATTTTTTTGATATGTTGTTGTATTCTATTGGCAAGAATTCTGTTGAAGATTTCTGCATCTAGATTCATGAGTGATATTGGTCTGTAGTTCTCCTTTTTGGTTGGGTCTTTCCCTGGTTTTGGTATCAGGGTTATGGTGGCTTCATAGAACGAATTTGGGAGTATTCCATCCCTTTCTATACTGTGAAATAGCCTCAGTAGTATTGGAGATAACTCTTCTCTAAGACCTTGGTAGAATTCTGCAGTGAAGCCATCTGGGCCCGGGCTTTTTTTGGTTGGCAGTTTTTTTATGACTTTTTCAGTCTCTTCCTTTGTGATGGGTTTATTAAGTTGCTCTGCGTCACCTTGTGATAATCTGAGTAGGTAATATGAATGAAAGAATTTGTCCATTTCCTCTAGGTTTTCAAATTTGCTAGAATACAGTTTTTCATAGTATTTAGCTATTATATTTTTGATTTCTGCTGGATCTGTTGTGACAACTCCCCTCTCATTTCTTATTTGGGTTATTTGTTTCTTTTCCTGTCTTTGTTTAGTAAGTTCAGCCAATGGTTTGTCAATTTTGTTGATCTTTTCAAAAAACCAGCTTTTGGTCTTTTCAATTGTTCTTCTATTCTCCAATTCATTTAGTTCTGCTCTGATCTTTATGATCTGTTTTCTTCTGGTCCCTGAGGTGTTCCTCTGTTGCTCTCTCTCTACTTATTCAATCTGTAGGGTCAGTTCTTTGATTTGGTTTCTTTCTTCCTTCCAGATGTATGCATTTATGGAGATAAACTGACCTCTGAGCACTACTTTGACTGTATCCCATAGGTTCTGGTAGCAAGTGTTTTCATTCTCATTGGAATCCATACATTTCTTTATTGCATCCTTGATTTCTTCTATAACCCATTGTTTTTTGAGCAAGGTGTTGTTCAGTTTCCATGAGTTCCAATTTCTATCTATGTTTTTTCTGCTATTGATCTTGACTTTTATGGCTTTATGATCTGAGAAGATGCTTTGCATTAATTCAGTGGTATGGATTTTGTTGAGAATTGCTTTATATCCTAACACATGGTCTATTCTGGAGAATGTTCCATGTGCACTGGAGAAGAAGGTGTAGTTGCACGCTGATGGACAGAAAGTTCTGTATATGTCGATGAGGTCTGGTTGGGTCTTTACTGAGCTTTCTTCTAGGTGATCTGTCCAATATTGAGAGTAGAATGTTGAAGTTTCCTACTATTATTGTGGAGTCATCTATCTGCTTTTTGAGTGTAGTCAGTGTTTCTTTGACATACTTAGGTGCTCTAATATTAGGTGCATAAATATTTAATATTGTTAAATCCTGCTCGTGTACTGAACCTTTCAGCAATAGTGTCCATCCTTGTCCATGATAGCGGATTTTACATTAAAATCGATTTTATCTGAAATTAGAATTGCCACACCTGCTCTTCTCTGTTCATTGTTAGCTTGATATATATTCTTCCATCCTTGGATTTTCAGTTTGTTCATATCTTTAGGGCTAAGGTGAGTTTCCTGTAGGCAACATATAGATGGGTCATGTCTTTTGATCCAAGATGTCACTCGATGTCTCTTTACTGGAGGATTCAGTCCACTCACATTCAATGTAATTATTGATAGGTATGTGTTCAGTGCTACCATTGTGATATGTTTATCTTTGAGCTGATGTTTTCTCTGTTGTTCTTATTAATCTGTTCTGCGACCTTCTTTGTGAGTTGATTTTTCACCTTTTTCGGGGTTGGTTTTGTGGTGGTTGAGACTCCTGTATTATGTTTCTTGATGTCGTATGTTGCTTCTTTATTGTGCTTTACAGTTGCCCCTGTAATCCCGCTTAATAAACTATATATAACTCCGCTTTTGCTTCTTACCAGTCTTGTCAACTTCCTCTCCATCTGGAAGGACTATAATGACTGTAGTACACCCCTCTTTAATATGATGATATCATAGTTTACGTTATATGATCACTAGATCATTTCTTTCACTATTGTAGCTTTGATTGTGTTTGGAGCCTTCCCTAACTGAGTAGGCTTATGGATAATGTGTCCTTCTAAAATACAAAGTTAGCAGTTTTGTTCTTCCAAGCCAAGAGATTCAGTATTTCTTGTAGCTTTGGTTTGGTTTTTACAGAATCTCTGAGCTTCTGTTTATCTGTGAATGTCTTAATTTCATTTTTGTATTTAAAAGATCGTTTTGCAGGATATATAATTCTTGGTTGGAAGTTCTTCTCCTTCAAGGCTTTGAATGTGTCATGCCACTGTCTCCATGCCAGCATTGTTTCTGCAGAGAAATCTGATGAAAGCTTACAGGGCTTCCCTCTGAATGTTAGCTTTGCTTTGAGTCTTGCTGCTTTTAAGACTTTCTGCTTGTTTCATTTTGTTGAGCTTGATTATAATATGTCTTGGAGACTTTCTATTGAGATCTATATTGAGTGGTGTTCGATACGTATGTTGGATATCTATATTCTCTTCTGTCATAATTTCTGGGAAGTTTTCTGTCAGCAGCTCAGCCAAAACACTCTCTATGTTCTCAGGTGTCTTGCCCTGTTCAGGAACTCCAATTAACCATAGATTGTTCTTCTTAATAGAGTCCCATGTGTTTCTTAATGCTTCTTCATTTCTCTTGTTTCTGTTTTCTGATTTCTCCTCATAGATGCTGGAGTCAGCGGCTCTGTCTTCCAAATCAGAAATTCTCTTTTCCATTTGTTCCTTTCTGTTTTCTTGGCTTTGAATTGAAGTTTCTATGTCTTTGATTTTGTTCCTGATCTGTTGGATTTCAGAGTACTGATGTTCCATCAGATTGAACAGCTTGCTTAGATTTTCGTTTTGCTCTGCTGCATTTTATATAAGGTCTAGTAGGGCTCTCTATATAATCCTTTTGTATTCACCTTCTGACAGTTTCAGAAAAGCTTATTTCTCTGGGAAGTTCTGAGGTGGTTTCTTTTGGGGGCCTTCTGATGCCATTGTTGACTTCTGGGCTACTGTCCTCTCCAACATTTCCTGCTTTTTGGTTATCATGTGGGTCAATAGTGGCTAGGAGAGATGCTGTGCAGATGTACCACAGTTGTTTCTCTAGGCCGTCTTAAGATGAGAAGTAAAAAGTATTTGGCACCTTTCAAAGTCAGTCAGATTTTCAGGTGTATACATCCCTCTTCCCAGCTGGCAAAGTAAGCACCTCTATATTGGACACCCGATGTTATAAACTAGCTCAAAATACAGAAAGCCTATGGGCCTGCTGGCCTCTGCTGTTGGGCCCCAGCTGTAGGAGATATTGTGTAGAACTCTGCTTTTCTGTTGGAAAAGCAGTCTCTTCTGGGTAGGAACTGCCTCGCAGCCTAGGAATTAGGTCCAGCTGAGGCTTCTGTAGAGATGACCCCACCTCCCAGCAAAGCAAGATGGAGTTCCACATAAGCTCGCCAGCCAGTGGGGACCAGGCTCCTGGCAGAAAGAGAGGTCCAGAGTGCCAAAATGCCCAGAGTCCACAGCCTCCACCTCTGGGACCCGGCCCCAGGTGACACTGTGCAAAACACCCCCTCCCTGCTAGAAAAGCACTCTCCTCCCGGCAGAAGCCACCTCCCAGCCTAAGAACCAAGTCCAGCTGGGGCCTCTGCCTGGGTTTCTCCATTTCCTGATAGGCCAGAGGAGCCGAGGTGTATAGAGTCCAAAGCCAGGTTCTCAGAACCTGGCAATTATGCTCGTCGGTCCCACCAGCAGTGCGTCCAAGACCAGCAGCTAGTCAAGTCCCAGTTCTGCCTGCCAGCCAAGACAGAGGAAAAAAAAATCAAAATGGTGAGTTAACTTCAGTCCGTGAAAGTGTGTGCTCGCTGAGAGTGGGGTCAGTGAAAAAGAGGAGGCTTTGTGTTCAGTGGTATGAATTCCAAATTAACAGCCTTATGCCGCATCCCAGGGCTCACTAGGTGTCCAGAAGGCTCCATTTAACTATCATTTCAGGTCTTGGTTTCCAGAGGGATTTAGGGAGATGTGCGTTTAGTCTGCCATCTTGATTCTGCCCCACAAAATCAAGAACTTTATAAAGGTAGACCTTGAGTTACAAACAAGATCTGTTCCTAAGTCTTTAAGTCAAATATGTAGCTAAGTCAGAACAAGTATAAATGGTTCTTATTCAGCGTCAGTTAGTCAAATGTTTGTCTTAGTATACAGTATATGCTTTTCTGTGAATATGAAATGCTACCATACCATGCATACCACACCATAGCACATACCACACCAAACATGCCATACCACAAAGTAGTATACATGTTCTGGCTTTATGGTAGTCTGCTTGTCCTTAAATTGGACATTTGTAACCCAGAGGCTGCCTGTGTACACAATTAAGATGGTTAAAAAGTAAGCCAATGTGGCAAATAGTATTTCTGATGTGCTTTCATTAATAATCAGGGAAATGCACATTAAAACCACAGTAAGACCCATTAGACTCATTAGACTGTCTAAAATAATTTTCCAAAGACTTCTAGTGCTGAGAAAGATGTAGAATAACTGAAACTCTTTGGCACTGCTTGTGAAACAGTAAATTGGTACAATCACTTTGGAAAAGAGTTTGGAAATATCTACCAAAGTTGAAAAGATGCTTACCTTGTAGCAAGCAATTTTAGTGGGCATATAACCAACAGATATGCCCACCTATGTCTGTGTTAGTCACCTAGTGCTGCTATAACAGAAATAACACAGATGGATGGATTTATCAAAGAGAAGTTTATTTCTTCAAAGTAAAATTCAAAATTCACAGTAAAAGTCTAAATTCAGGGTGTCAGCTCCAGGAAAAGACTTTCAATGTGAGCCTTGTCACCCATCTCTTCCAGATTAGGGGCTTCTCTTCACAATGACCCCAGGTCCGAACAACATGGTCTGCTCCCAGCACTGCTTTCTTGGTCATATGAGGTCCCCACTTTCTGCTCACTACGTTTTCCTTTTCATCTCTTGAGAGAATTGGTGCAGGCCACACCCTGAAAAACTCCATTGGTGTTGGATTAGGCATAAGACCTGGTAAGGGTGTTGTAATCCCACCCTAATCGTCTTTAACAGAAATTCACAGTCATAAAACAGAGAACAACCACACAATACTGGGAATCATGGCCTAACCGAGTTGACACATATTCTGGGGGGATGCAATTCAGTCCATGAGAATCCACAAAAGATATGTGTAAGAATGTGCTTAGTAAAATTATCTGTAATAGTTAAAAACTGGAAACAACTCAAGTTCCATTAAAATAGAGTGAATCAATAAATTGTGAGATGTTTGTAGAATGAAATATAAAACAGCAGATAAAATAGCTAAGTGCAAAGCAAAATAACATGGATGAATCTCACAAACCATTTTGAACAAAAAGTGAGATGCAGGAAAACACTCTATGATCCCGTTTATTTTATAGAAAACTTTCAAAATTAGGCAAACTTGATTGTTCTAAGTGCTACATACCTTGTTCCTGAATATCACTACTGTCACCTTTGAAGTATTACCCTTGGGAAGCTATGCACTGACACCAGAGCCTAGTCCATCCTTCAAAGCAATTTTGGAACTGTTTCTGGAATGATCATTGAGCTCAATGGCATGGTGATAAGTTTGTGAACTTAATTGTATAGTTGTGGTGAGGGAGTTTTTAGCCAGTAAACAAATAACTGTGCTGGAATGCCCTCCCTACTCGCCTGATATGGCCCCCAGTGACTTTTTTTTTTTTTACCTGAGGATGAAGGAAATACTGAAAGAAAGACATTTGATGACATTCTGGACATCAAAGGTAATGCAGTGAGAACTCTGATGGCCATTCCAGAAAGCCAAAAGAGTTCCCAAATTGCTTTGACGGGTGGACTAGGTGCTTGTGTGAGTGCATAGCTTCCCAAGGGGAGTACTTCAAAGGTGGCCATGGTGATATTCAGCAACTAGTTACTTTTTCTAGGATGAGTTCATGAACTTAATTGTCAGTCCTTTTAACCCACGTTGTTGGGAGTTAGGATAGTGGTCGCCACTGGAGAATAGTGCAGGACAGAGATCGGGAGGGAATCCAAGTGGGTTACTGAGGAGCTGATAATGTTCTGTTTCTTGACCTGGATAGAGATTATATGGATATGATCACTGTGTGGGATTTTAGCAAACTCTCCACTTGTGCTTTTTGTGCTGAAAAATACGTGTATGTTATATGTGCTACACTTCAGTAACCAGTCGATACTCAGTCAACTCAAACCCATGGTATGCTAGATTAGAACTGCGCTGCATAGTATTGTCAATGGATGACTCCGGGGAAGTAGATTGCCAGACCTTTCTTCCAAGGCACCTGTCAGCAGATTCAAACATCCAACCTTTTAGTTAGCAACCAAGTATTTTATCCATTTGTACCACCCAATTCTACCCATACTTAGTGCAGATACACACACGGCACAGTGTTAAGAGTTTGTCTGTTAACCAAATGGTCGTCAGTTCAAATCTTCCAGCTGCTTTTTGTAAACCCCATGGGGCAGTTCTTCTGTGTCCTTTAACGCCACTATGAATCAGAATTGACTCATCAGCAATGATTTCTACATATGCATATGTGTACATGCCTACTGTACTTATGTTTTGTTACATTACATTTCAATAAAATAATTTGCTTTTAAAATAATATATTTAATTTTGATCTGGAGGTAAGGCAAACAAGTAAGGAGTAGAAAAAGGGAAGACTCAGGACACATTACTGGATTGGAGCCAAACACACCTAGAAGGTGATAAATAGTCCTGGCTGGGATAGAAAGGGACAGGTGGCGGAAATGTGTTGCAGTTGTCACCTATCTTGTCCTTTAAATTCTGGGAGATGAAATGGTCAGCCAGGCTCTTCACCAATTAATATTTGAAGCAGACCCTTAATATCATGTTCTTTGGTGAGAATAAACTTATTCAAGCCAGTGAACTGACAATGATTTTATCGCCTTGGGAGTTGAGGGGGTTGTTTCTTGTTTTCTGCGTGCTTGTTTCACCGTGCTGTGGTCACCACACAGCTGCTGCTGAAAGGGAGAAAGAATCAATAGAGGACTTGAGGTTGTTAGGAATGAGCTTATGACTTTCTATTATAAAGATAATTTCCAGAATTGGAATCCAGAAAGTGAAGGAAACCACTGGGAACATACAGATTTTGTAACATTTTTGCTTCACCACCCCTACCTCTGACTTACCTGCCTGAGATTCTAAATGCTGATCTTCAACAGCGTCTTAAAATATGCACACAAGCACACACACAGAGGCTTTCTGACTCTCAGCCCACACTCTTCCCATCGTTTCTTGGTTTCTCTTTGGAGATTGTGATCTATTCTTTTCTCACTGTGTGAAAAATTCCTGCTAAGTCCTTAGCCTAGGTTTCTCCAGCCAGTGAAGGAGCTGTGTACTCAGACCTCAGACGATGGTGCTCTGCTTTCCTAGTTGCTTTTGGAAGCACGCATGTAGACACAGGATAAACGCAGGCAAAGCTGAAACCCTTTTAACCTGTTAGGGAAGCAGTAAATTGAGTTTAGAATACCTGTGGGCCTCAGCGTGGCCACACAGTCTCAGTTTCCTCTGACTCCCACTATCAGGTATTTCTTTTGTGCTCAGAAGAGGATGAAGAAAGAGCCAGTCAGACCTTTAAAACACCAGCTCCTCTCTATTTCAATCATTAAAATAGCTTCAGAGTCACTTTCCTGACTTTCCTGCTTCATTTATTCAGTCATCATTCATTTATTCACTTGTCATTCATCAATTCATGTACTCTGCTCTATCTCAACAAGCCCTAGAACACAGAAAGACCTCCAGAGTTCATCAGAGCCAAATCTCCACCTTAATGATATATTATTCATATATACTATGATATACTATTTACTATTATTCATATGTACTATGATATACTATTCATCCACTGGCCACTGGAATTTCACATTTCTTTGGCCATGTCAAAGGTCAGGATTGCACAGCTTTCCTGAGGTGTGATCCCAAGAGTGAATTCCCTGTGGGTCAAGAAGGGCTGCTCAACCCCCAAGGTTGCTGTGGTGTCCAGCAGGCAGGCGTTTGTTGCTCAGGCCACCACTGTTGCTGCTGCCAGTGGGTTTTATCACCAGTCCTCCCAGGAATCGGAGAAGCCTGAGTTTAAAGAGCCCGCCCTCTCTGGCTCAGGCCTTGGGCTGATGCAGACCACTCTACCCTCCGTAGGACCTGAGTTAACTGTGGTAGCCCCAGGGAGTGGGCTGGATGGCAGTTGCCACTGTCTCTGTGACTTCCACGACCAGCCGCATTACGGCTGCTCTTGGCCTCAGTTCATCACATTACCTGGCTTCCTTTCAGTGCAGAGGCTGCTCAGCGAAGGGTATAATTTTCTGCCTCTAATGCATGACAAGGTTTCACTTAAAGGATAAAATAAAATTACCCTGGGAGGTAGATACTGGGAAGCCATAGATATGACTGGGCCTGCAGGGATATGCAGGCCTGGGCAGATTGGAACACGCACCCGTGAGTCCCCAGTACTAAGGAGAATATGACAGACTCCTGGTGACTCATTCCTAAATCCTATGGCCAGGGTCAAGGCTCAGTGGGGCTAGGGGTGGGGCTCAATCTGACTAGAATAAGGACCCTCTTTATGGGTCACGGGGTTCAAGTGTCCTAAGTTTAACCGGCCCCTTTGCAACTGGAACCTATGGCCTTGGGTACAGTCACCCTATACTCTAACCATTGAACCCTCAGGCCACCTTATACCCCAGCAATGATGCTTCATGAAAGCTAGAAACCTCACTAGCTATGCATGTAGCCGTACTGAAGGCCTGCTACTGTCCACTGGGTTACAGAGAATAATGTGAATCCAGGGGCTGAGAAGGGGCTGGGACTTGCCCAAGATGATAAAGTGTCACTGACCTGCAACCGAGTCCATGCAGTAAGAAGACAAAGCACAAAACTGATGACCATGATGTCTCCTAGCTTCCACCCTGACCGCCGACTGACACCATCGTGATTGGTAAACGAACAAAGCCAAGGGCGAAAGAAACAGATGAGATCTATGAGGTGGCTCTTGCCTGAGTGGGGCCCTGTGCTGGACATCAGCCCCCGGGAGCCACTGGTCCAGTGCGAAGCATTCTAAGATGGACTGCAGAACTCAGAGAGAACTTCCCTAAGAAGACGTGGAGGCATCCTGGCCACCCCTCTCCTGCCCTCTATTTTGACAAGTGACTCAGAAAGTTCATTCCCAGATATCCCAGAGGATGTCGGAAGAAACTGGGCCTTCTGCCGGAGAAGCTCTGTAGAGCGGGCCTTAGCTATGCACACACAGACATGCTTTACCTGGGGATGGTCGAGCTCGGTACCCCCTTCCCATAGCCTGTACCGAGCACAAGGATACAACTTCGTGATGGCTTTTCAAGAGTCCACTGTGCTCCAGATTATAGGTAAAAGATGTTTACTATTCACAGAAGGTCACAGAAGAGGTAAGTAGTGGGCACAAGTCCTGAGACTTTGGGTCCAGACTTCTGCTTCTATTTCTATCTCGGGTTGTTGGGGACCAAATTTCTGGGATCACTCCCAGGATGAGAGGAAGAAAGATCTAGTGACACCAGAGTTGGTCCCCACTGAAAGATCTGAGGCCAAAGAGCCAGTGGTTATCAGAGGTGCATTTAGTGCCCTCTCCACAGGAGCTCCTAGAACAGCAGTCTTGCTGCTCTGTCCCCACACAGGATCTCCATCCACCATTTAACTTGTTTTTAGGAAAGGACTGAAGCCCTCGAGTGCAGGAGATGAGCTTTGACTAAGAGAAAGACCTGGCTTTGAGTCCTAGGACACTTCATAATCCACTGACAGATGAATTGGGAGAACGGATTGCTTGCAGCAAAGGAGCAAGTTCAGAGAGACAGTTTGGAGTGTGGATGAGGGCTGTGGTACTCAGTTTGGCCAGGGATACTTGGATAACTAAGGGCAGCGTTTTTCCTCTTCTCAAACTTCCATTTCACCATCTGGAGTTTAGAGATGACCCTAAGTTGTTCCCTTCTGTGAGACTCTGAGAAAGAACTCAGTGAGCATAAAGTATAAGAAGAAGCCTGTGGAGTCCCTGGGTGGCACACATGGTTAATGCACTCAGCTGTTAACTAAAAGGCAGAGAGGTTCCAGTCCACCCAGAGGTGCCTCGGACAAAAGGCCTGGCAATCTACTGCCAAAAAGTCAACCTCTGAAAACTCTGTATCATTGTTCTACTCTGGCACGCAGGCGGCTACATGAGTCAGAACTGACTCAGCAGCAACTGGTTTTTTATAAGAAGAGGGCTGCAGAAAAGTCAAGGAGTTCAAAGAAGTCTCCTTTCCTCCCCGAGAAATTCTCTCAAGCCTCAGAGTCCTTGTTCCTTAACCAAAAGTGTCCTCTTAGAGGTAACTGGCTGTACTTGAGCTGTTCAATCACTCGCACACATGACAAGTCTCTCCTGGAGGGACTGACGCTTGGGCTGAGGCAGCCCACAGAGCTGCAACAGCGATTATTTTGAGGATTCATGAGGTGAGTTTCATTCTGGGTGTTGGGAGGTTTACCGTGAAGCATAACAGCTGGATGTGCAGGTTGCAAAAAGACCTAATTTTAGAGTTGTTTTGACATTTTTCCAGGGTTTAGTCACTAGCGCCCGGGATGAGAGGAGCCTGGGAGTAGGGAACACTGCTGGTTCGGAGTGCGTGTCTGTCCAATTACCTCTGAAGCACGGAGAAATCTCCAGTGAGCAAAGGGTGGGGGCCACCCTGGAAACTGTTTTGACAGTCCTTTAAGAGTTGAACATATATTTATTCTTTACCTCTGAAATTTCCCTCTTAGATATTCATCCAAGACAAGGACATACAAGATCCGACAACTAAGTCTGCAAGTTTAATTGTTCTAAGTGCTCCGTACCTCACTGCTGAGCATCACTACGGTCACCGTCGAAGTGCTCCCTTTGGAAAGCTATGCACCGACACCGGTGCCCAGCCATCCTTCAAAGCAATTTTGGCCCTCTTTCTGGAATAGCCATGGTGCACAGTGGCACCGTGGCACAGCAGCATGGTGGCAAGTTCATGAACTTAACTGTATAGTTGTCTGTGAGGGAGTTTTTAGCCAGTAAATAAATAACTATAAACAAATAATTGTATTGGAACACTCTAGTCACCTGACCTGTCCCTCAATGACTTTTGTCTTTACCCAGAGATAAAGAAAATGTTGAAAGGAGGGCATTTTGATGACATCCAGGACATCAATGGTAATATGATGACAGCTCTGATGGCCATTCCAGAAAAAGAGTTACAAAATTGCTTTGAAGGGTGGATTAGGCACTGGCATCCATGCATATCTTCCAAAGAGGAGTACTTCAAAGGTGACTAAAGTTATACTGAGTAATGGGGTACGTAGTAGTTTTTCTAGGAGGAGTTTGCAAGCTTAATTGTCAGTTCTTGTATGTTTACAAAAAGCCTTGTATAGAAATCTTCATAGTTTTTAATTTTTTTTTTGCTTGTTATTGTTTTTTCTTTGTTTTTTAAAGCCCATGGGACAGAGTTTCTGTCCAAGTAGGCCTTGAAGGCAGAGTTGCAACACAGGGCTGGTGGTCTCCACTCAGAATCCACAGAGTTTGGCCAATACCTAGAGTCCGGAGGGCAGGGCCATTGTGTAAAATGTCTCAGAAAATGTAAGAGTGTTTCCAAAGCTTTGAAGGCTAATGTTATGTATTCTGACTTCCCTGTTCCCTGTTGCCTGTTAATGTCTTCTTTCCCTACAATTTCTCACATTTCTAATAGAACATCTAACTTGTGCCTGTTCTGCCACTGTACCTTTAGAAGAAGATAGCTCACATTTTAGGTTTCACAGATGTAGAGGAGCTTTTGAATTTTGGACTTGGAACTGATTTAAGACTTCTATCATATGGTATGGACACGATTTGCCATGGTGAGGTAAATGTGTTACATGTTTCAATGATGTGATTTTTGGCATGCCAAAGGGTGGGATGTCATAGATTAAATTGTGTCCCCCCAAAAATATGTGTAGCCATGTGGCTGGTCCATGATTCCCACTATCTTGTGACTGTCCTCCATTGTGTGGTTTTCCTATGCTGTATGTTAAAGGATTAGGGTGGGACTGTAAATCCTTTCACGGGATCACCTCCCTGCTTCATTGCAAAGGGAGTTTCCCTAGAGTGTGGCTTGACCCACCCTTAATCCTTTCATCCTGCAGGAGATAAAAGGAAAGCGAAGCAAGCAGAGAACTGAGAGCTTCATAGCATCAAGAAAGCAGCACCGGGAGAAGAGCGCATCCTTCAGACCGGAGGTTCCCATGCTAAGATGCTCTCTGGACAAAGACTGATACAATATCAGACTTTCCTCCAGAGCCAACAAGGGGGAAAGCCTTCCCCTGGAGCAGACATCCTGAATTTGGACTTGTAACCTACCGGACTGTGTAAGAATAAACTTTCCTTTGTTAAAGCCATCCACTTTGTAGTATTTTCTGTTAGAGCAGCACTAGCTGACTAAAACATAATTAAACTGGAAACAACACATATGTCCATCCTAAGGAGAATGGATGAACTGTGGAATACCCGTACAATGGAGTGCTTCTCACAAGCAGCCACGCTACTATTACACTGATAATAACAAAAATAATAGATCTACTGATACATGCTACCGTGTGAATGACTCTCAAAAATATTATGATACGTGAAAGAGACGTACACAAGAGAAAATACAGTACGATTTCATTTATATTGAATTCTAGAGTAGGTGAAGTAAGCTAAGATTAGAGGCTGCTTTGGGGCTGGGGGGCTTGCCTGGCAAGGGGTAGAAGCAAACTTCACAGATGATGAAAAATATCCTTGGCTGGGACCCATCACAACTGTTCGACCCTCTATGCCTTCTGTCCAAGCCAAAAAGAATGATTTGCTGTCTTCGTGTTTGTAATCTTCTAGTTTTGCAAATGCCATCTTCTTTGCCTGGAAAACCAGTCCATGTCCAATCTCTGCAGATGTTTGGTACTCCTCAGGAGCTAGTTAAGATGCTACCACCTTCAAGAAACCTTTCCTGCTTTACCTCCGCCTTACATGCTTACCCAGTCCTTCCAGTCCTGAGCCCTGATGACCGTGTTTTGTTGGGTTTTGTTAACAGTATCCAAGCCTTAACTTCCTTGCTATATCTTGACCTTGTTGACGGCAGGGCTGTGTGAGTTCCCTCCACCCCAACTCCTAGTAAAGAGGCACAGTGTTTGCTCACTACAGACATGTAGAATGAAAAAGTGTGACCCTTCCTTGTCGCTTTTGCCTGACATTGCATTGCATTGTTGCCTGACTCCTTTCATTTTCCAGCTGCATGGGGTGCAAACCACACCAATCTTTGCAGGAGCATCCTCTGGGCTCCCCGAGAGGACTAGGCTGCCAACTTCTCATGGAGTAATTAAATGACAAATTACCTGCAGGCTCTCAGCTGGAAAACTTGCAGGAGCACAGCCTTTCCATATTCATAGGATTTAATCAAATCTGAAAACTTGGAAGGATCTGCACATCACTTGGTCTGAAGGTCCTTATTTATAGATGGAGAAACTGAGGCTAAGAACAAGAAAGCGACTCATTCAAGAACACACAAGAGTTTTCATGGTATGGGATGCTTATCACACTCCTCATGTGTGGGGAGTGTTCCATTCCACTCCCCAGGATAGAAAGGGATTTCAGGAGCATTTCCCATCTTTCTCTCCAAATCCTTCCTCCAAGAAAAGGAAAGCTTTCTGTGACTGGTGAGATTCAGATCGAGACCACTAGTCTTATAGACTATATTCTCCTCCCAGCTGCCCCTCCATGCAGCAGGCTCAGGGCCAGGGAGACACGAACTTCTCAAGGCAACCCAGTGCTGACTGATGTTTAGGAGGCGAGGACATATATGTCATATTTTGGATTCCATCTGAGGTGAGGAGGAGTAGGTTTAGGGAGAAGAGACTGAACTCAGCTTTGGCCAAGCAGCCTGAAGAGCCCACCCAGCATCCAGGTGGAGACGTCCAGACGGCAGGTGGATACATAGTCTGGAGCTCTAGAGGGAGCCCTGGACTGCTGGTAGAGATCTTGGAGCCACTGTAGCATACAGGCATGGGTGGATGCCCACGGAGAGTGTGCAAAGTGAGATGAGAAATGAGGATCCTTAGGGCATCCAAGTTTGGTGGGTGGAGAATGAGAATTAGCAAGACAAGAGAGGAAACTGGCAATGAATAGACTTGGAGCCATGAGTATGTGGTGTGTGGAGAATGAAGAGTGGAAAGACTTAGGAAGATGCGAACATTGAAAATGTGACAAGTGAATAATTAGAGTTTCTGTTGTCAAGCAGTGGTCTTCAGAGTATGGTCACTGGACAAGCAACATCAGAGTCACCTGGGAACTTGCTGGAAATGCAAAGTCTCCATCCTTTCCCCAGACCTACCGAATCAAATTCAAAGTTTAGAGGCCACTAGTGTTTTAATAAGCTCTCTAGGTGATTCTGATGTACTTGAAAGTTTAACAATTTTTGGTCTAGGGGTCTCACAGATCTTGAATTAGATTTATTTCTAGATATTTGGTGGGTTTTGATGCTACCATATATGTTATTTTAAATTTTATGTTTTTAGCTATTTGTTGCTTATATGTAGAAGCACAATTGATCTGTACTGACCTTGAATCCAGCAATGTTGAAAAATACACTTATCAATTCTAATGGTTGATCTACAGACTAATTCGTTTAGATTTCTATATGACTAAAGATAATAGAAAAGAGGCCATAGATTTGGAAATTAATAGAACATCAGTGAATTTAATCAGGTTCTGTTTGGTTGGAGAACAGGGGCCCAAAGTTAGATAGCAAGGTGGTCTGCTGTGTGCTCTATGGATGTCAGGGTACAGGGTGTGTGTCCACTTGGCTGAGCCATGACTCCCAGTGGTTTGGCATTCCATAATGATGTAGTTTGGTAATTATGTAATGATCTAGTTTGGCAGTTCTATAATGTTGTAATGTACAGGTATGTGATGATGTAATCATTCTCCATTTTGCGATCTGATGTGATCAGCCAATCAAATGTAAGAGGTGTTTCCTTGATATGGCCTGCATCCAATACATATAGACTTTCTGGTTAATTTCACTGGCTTTAGCTCTGGATTCTCCATCCAATTCACCATCCTCTGACCTCCAGTTCTTGGGACAGGCTGCTAGACCTGCTGATTTTGGGTTCATCAGCCCTTGCAACCACATGAGTCAGGAAAAGCCTCCAGCCTGATGCATGACCTATGGGACTTGCCAGCCTTCATAACTGCATGACACATTTACTTAAGATAAATCTCTTTCTACTTGTATCTCTTTATACAGATACATATATACCCTTCACTGCTTTTGCTCCTTTAAAGGACTTAGCCTACAGCAATGGGTGTGCACATGTGTGAACACACACACACATACACATACACACAGTGAATCATCCAATTATCATTTATGTGAAGTGTGGACTGAATTACCAATAAGACAGAATTTCATCTTTTTCCTACTGTAGCTGTCATAACTCCTCCAGGAATCAAAACCTGAAGTTGGCTCCCATTGACTAAATGTAATATACTTCCAGGTAAAGGAATGCGGCTTTCTTGAATCTGGAAGACGTCTAAGCCAACTAGGGTGACCAGCAACCCTGATTTTCCCAATACTGTAGGGTTTCCTGAGATGTGGAACTTCGGATGCTCAAACCAGGACAGTCCCAGACAAACTCAAATGGTTGGTCACTCTAACTTCCAGCAGTCCTTCACAGAGCCAGACAGCCTGGTGAACAAAAGAAACCTGAAGAGACTGCCAAGAGAGTAATGCCTGACCTCGGATATGAGTGAATTATAGATTTATTGTAAGAACTGTGACTACGTTCCAGCTTTTGTGTTGTTCGGGCCATGTTCCAACTTCCCGGACTAACAACCCAGCAACTTGTCTGGCCAAGTTGACTGTTCCTTTGTGTTGGCTTTTCTGAATATTAGGCCAACTAGGGAGTCTTTGTTACCAGACTTCTTCCAAAACCATTTAGCAGTCACTATCTTGGACCAGTAGTCATCAGAAATCCAGGGGTAATAAAACGTGATGTATTCAGGTATTTTCAAGCTTTAGCGTCTGCAAAAATGGCAGTTCTCAATCATATTTCCCTCAAGACACTCAAAACAGACAAATTGTTATGCCCATATACAATTTCCATCACTTGTCAAAACTTCACCACATTCCATGCAAGTTACTGAGACTATGATAGGAATAACCTGAATTCTCTCTACTTAGTATTTTCTACAGAAAGCATACCATTGTCAAATGCCAGTGATTCATTCTTAGTAAAAAACAAACAAACAAACAACAACAACAACAAAAAATACGAGTAACATGGTGCATATGTGGACCAGCACAGTGAGATAGCATCCTTGAGGACCACCAGGTTTCAAACAAGTTTCTTGTTATAAGTGAACGTACCCATGTGGATACTGGGAGCCCTAGTTGTACAGTGGTTAACAACTATGCTGCTAACCAAAAGGTCAGCAGTTCAAATCCACCAGCTGCTCCTTAGAAGCCTCATGGGCCACTCCTGCTCTGTCCTATAAGATTACTATGAGTCGGAGTCGACTCAATGGCATCAGGTGGCCTGTGGATAGGTGGCTGTAGAGACAATAGAAGTGACCAACATTACCTGTCACGATGTTAAATTCTGATTCAGCATCCCAGATGGACCCTCAGTGACTACGGTCTCCACACTCCTCGTGACAGCTTCCATGGCCAGCTGCAGTCATGAGTCACAGACGTCACAAACCCCCCACATCCACCCTTCCTTCCTATTTTTTCATGGCCTCTTTGCACTGTCTCAGAGCTTGAGTCCCTGAGCAGGGTAGTGTCCTCACAGCCCTCTCCAGTCAGGCACAGGGCTGACGATCCAGGTGTCCTGGCATCTGGTCCTGTGGAGGCACTGCTTTGCTCCTTCATTCACAGGTCAAGTACCTCAGGACCTGCTTTGCAGCAGTAAAAACGGGAAGAATCTGGACATGAGTCAGAAGTTTTGGTCTTAGACTAACCCTCTGAACCTTAACCTTCTCATGTCACATCTCAAAATCTGCATGCTGAAATCATTTGCAACCAATGACACAATAATGGATACAGACAGGCACAGATTAGCTAATAGACAGGGTAAGCATAGTGCTTTTATTGCTTACCAGGTCATCTGTAGAGAATAATTTCATATTTTTTCACATCAAAGATTCCGCTTCTAGGTACAGCTGGCATCTGTCTTTTTCTCAATCTCACAGCACCTTACTACAGAATCAAAATCTCTCTCCAAATTCACAAAGCCTGACAGGGACAGATGATCCAGTAAACAAATGGGCTGACTTGTGCTTACTTACTAATCTGTAGTCAACAATTTCCCTTTTTTTAACCACAAATATGACATAAAACACATGTGATAGTTCACTACAGGTTTGTAAGTGCAGATTAGCTTATTGGTAATCTACCCTCAGATACCACTAAGAAACATCAATGGACACTAAAGCCATTGAGTGAAACGATGTTTGGGATAGGATATTCAAAATCTCCAAGTCTCATCCTGCAGATCACTTGCAATACAAAAGGAAAAGTGGACTTTTGCAATAGAGAGGGTCTCTGGGTAGCACCCTAACCAAGATAAAAATCAGCAGCACCAAAAGTGGGATAACCCGACACTACGTGTCTCTCAATAGGAAGCAAAGGTGCCTTCATCATTTATCTGGTATTCTTGTCAAAATGGTACCCCTGGATCTCATCATGAGGAAATAATGAGACACATCCTGATGGTTTGGGCTCATTAAAATCATCAATGCCATGAAATATTTTTTTAAAAAGTCAGTGATTAATTTAGAATAAAAGTCTAAACAGAACTGATATCTAAATGCAATGTGATATCCTTAATTGATCCTGTTGCCCAACAACCAAAAAAGGTTATACCTTTTGGTAGGACATTGCATGACCTACCCTTCCTGTATCATTTCAAATTTTCTTGGGCCCACCTCTTTTTCCAGCCATGGCTTCAGCAAACATTTTATGCTGACTTCGATCAGCTTTGTGCAGGTGAAACCCTGTAGTGCCTCTCCTCAGACTTGAGCTTCTGTGGGTCTCTCGATTCCAGGAGCAGGCCCAGGGTCTCTCTGACTCTGTGATACGCAATGCCTGTGCACAGCTGCTGTACAAGGCTGTTCATGTCTATAGGGCCCCTTGGCCAAGAGGATACAGGAGCCAATGAGCAAACGCTTCTGCGTGCATCGCTCAGGTGGACAAATCTGTGGGAACCAAGTACTGGCACCCATGAACTCGATAGTGCTGCCTCATATTGACTTCCTTCCGTGTTCCTGTCCTCCTGTCCCTTGCTCCTGCTTCCAGGGATGTCATCTTCTGAACTACTTGCAGTCAAGTGCTTGTCTGAAGCTCATTTTTCAGGGGAGACTAGGCTAGGAGAGACATTTTGAGGATAATTGGAGAAATTTGAATATGGGCTATGTAATAGATGATATTATTGTGTCAGTGATAAACTCCTTTGTTGAATAATGATGTTGTGATTATGCAAGAGAATGTCCTTATTCATAGGAGACACATTCTGAAGAAGGGTCTCTGCGCGTCTGCAATGTCTTTTCAAATACATCAGAAAAATAGTGTGTGTATGTGTGGTGACAGGAAGAGTAAGAGAAAGGGAATGTTAAAAATTAGTGACCCTCGGTGACATAAATGAAAGGTTGTTGCTGTTAGGTGTTATCAGGTCGGTTGTGACTCACTGAGATCCTATGCACAACAGAACACAGTACCGCCCGGTGCCACGCCTGCCATCCTCATAGTAATTGTCATGCTTGAGCCCATCATTGTACCCACTGTGTCAGTTTATCTTGTTGAGGACCGTCCTCTTTCGTGCTGACACTTTACCAAGCATGATGCCCTTCTCCAGAGACTGAATCCTCCTGATAACACGCGCAAAGTATGTGAGACATTGTTTGGTCTTCCTGGCTTCTAAGGAGCATTCTGTGTGTACTTACTCCGAGACAGACTGGCTCGCTCTTTTGGCAGTCCACAGTCCACTCGGTGTTTCTCACCAGCATCTCAACTCAAAAGTGTTAGTTCTTCTTCGATCTTCCTTACTCATCACCTAGCTTTGCATGCATGTGAGGCAATTAAAAACAGCCTGGTTTGGGTCAGGCACATCTTAGTCTTCAAGATGACATCTGAGCTTTTCAACACCATACAGAGGTCTTTTGCAACAGATTTTCCCAACGCAACGCATCTTTTGATTTCTTGACTGCTGTTTCCATGAGTGTTGATTGTGAATCTAAACAAAACGAAAGCCCTGACAACTTCAATCTTTCCTCCATTTATCGTGATGTTGTTTATTGGTACAGCTGTGAAAATTTTGATTTTCCTTATGTTGATGCGTAATCCATACCGAGGGCTGTGGTCTTTGGTCTTCATCAGTAATTGCTTCAAGTCCTCTTCATTTTCAGCAAGCAAGGTTGTGTCAACCACATAACATACATTGTTAATAAGTCGTCCTCCAATCCTGATGCCTCATTCTTCTTCATATAGTCCAGCTTCTTGGATCATCCACTCAGCACATACATTGAGTAAGTACAGTGAATGGATACGACCCTGAAGCATCTTTCCTGACTTTTAACAATACATTATAACTTTGTTGTGTTGGAATGATTGTCTCTTGATCTGTACACCTTCCTCCTGAGCACAGTTAAATGTTCTGAAATTCCCAGTTGTTTCAATATGATCTGTAATTTGTTATGATCTACACAGTCATATGCCTTGCATAATCAATAAAACATAGGTTAACCTATTTCTGGTAATCTCTAATTTTAGCCAGAATTTGTCTGACATCAGCAGTGGTATCTTTGGTTCCACATCACTCTATTTTTTTTTTAATTTTTATTTAACATAACTGAGTGAAAATGTACATTCCCATATAAATTTACATGCCCACCTATATGCAGCTTCCACTGCTCTCCCTGTCCAGTGACTGCACACTATTCCTGTCTGCTCCATACATGTCTCATCCTCCCAACAGCCTCCTTTCCCCTCCTCTCCATCCACTCCCCTTCCTCCAGCCAGAGGTCAGCAGGATGATATCCTATAGATGTATAGAACCATAAAGTGCTTCCAATATATGGTCACTCTGCATTGCCAAGTCCAATCCATTCCTGTCCAGCACATCACTCTTTTCTGAGTCTGGCTTGAATTTCTGGCAGTTCCCTGTTGACACAACACTGTAGCCACTTTTGAATGATCTTTGGCAAAATTTTACTTGCATGTAATATGAGTATCAACAATATTGCTCGATAATGTCTGCATTCATTTGGATCACCATTCTTGGAAATAGGCATAAATATGGATCTCTTCTTGTTGATAGGCTAGGTAGCTGTCTTCCAAATTTCTTGGCATAGATGACTGAGCACTTCCAGGGCAGCATCTTTTTGTTGAAACGTCTCAGTTGGTGTTCCATCGGTTTCTGGAGCCTTGTTTTTTCCTAACGCCTTCAGTGCAGCTTGAACATCTTTCTTCACTACAGTTGGAACCTGATCATATACTATCTACTGAAATAGCTGGATGTCAATCAGCTGTTTGGTGTAGTGACTGTACTCCTTCCACCTTCTTTTAATGTTTTCTGCATCATTTAACGTTTTCTCCATATTGCAACTCCAGGCTTGAATTTTTTTCCTCCAGTTCTTTCAGCTTAAGAAATGCCAAGTAGGTTCTTCGCTTTTGGTTTGCCACCTCCAAGTCTTCGCACATGTCATTATAATGCTCACTTTGTTTTCTCAAGCTACCCCTTGAAATCTTCTCTTCAGCTCTTTTACTTTGTCATGTTCTCCTTCCTTTCATTTCAGCTACTCAATGTTCAAGAGCAAGTTGCAAGTTTCAGAGTCTCTTCTGGCATCCATTTGGGTCTTTTCTTTCTCTCCTGTCTTTTTTAAAATGACCTCTTGCTTTCTTCATATGTGATGTCCTTGATGTCATCCCACAAGTTTGCTGGTCTTTGGTTGTTAGTGCTCAGTGCACCAAATCTATTCTTGAGATGGTCTCTAAATTCAGGTGGAATACGCTGAAGTTTGAACCTTGATTCTTATTGACTTATTTTAATTTCCTTTAATCTTCAGTCAACTTCAGACTGCAGAAGTTTGTAAATTTCTTCATCTTTGGCCTTAGTGGTTGGTGCATAAATGTGAATAATAGTCATATTAACTGGTCTTCCTTGTAGGCATATGGATATTACCCTACATTGACAGAACTGCACTTTAGGGTAGCTCTTGAAATGTTCTTTTTGGCAGTGAATGCAACATTATTCCTCTTCATTTGGACATACCTGGCATAATAGACCATGTGAATGTCCAATTCAGAACGGCCAATGCCAGTCCATTTCAGCTGACTAATGCATAGGATGTCGATGTTTTTGTGCTCTATTTCATTTTTGATGATTTCCAGTGTTCCTAGATGCATACTTTGTACACTCCACATGATAATTTTCAATGGATATTTGAAGCCCTTTCTTCTCATTTTCAGTCAAGCCAGATCTGGGGTATATGTTGTTTATTTTACCGTTCTACCAACTTTTCTATAGGTTTGCAGTCTTTCTAAATAGAAAGAGTGAGAAAAGCTGAGTGCTATGTTGAACTAGAGTGAATTTCACTTCACGTCTCATGACCTTCGTCCTCAACGTTTCACGCCCTACCCAGCCCTGGAGGTCCTCAGGGGCCCCCATCATACTGCTCTGGAGTGGCTGCCTGCGTCCTGAAGGACTGTTTGAAGAATTTCACACTCCAGAGACTAGAAGTTTATTTTACTAGTTGCACCCCTCCCTTGCTGAAGCTCCATAGTTTTCTTAAGGATACCACTGGTAATAAGTTGTTTGAGCTCTCCAGATTAGACTCACTCAAAGGGATGGGGATGCATAAATCTAGAACATTCTGGGACTCTTGCCCCTATTGGGCACTGGCAGAGAGGTGTGGCCACAGGCATCCTCAGTAGCATCCCAACAGCCCTGAATTCCTCATTAACAGGAGAAAGCTCAGAATCACAACACTGAAAGGCTGGGTAAGACTTCACTGATCGTGGAGTCCCAATGCCTGTGTCGTGCTGAGATTGCCTCAGCAACATCCCCACCAAGCACAGGTTAAGTCACTGCCCACCTACTTCCCCTGATGAGTTGCTCTGGACTTCTGTAGATAGCCCCTTTCATGTGTGGTCGGTGCTGGCTGAGAAGCAGAAATCTGTTCCCTAAAGTCTCCACCACCTAGCCTCAGCTTTGCCTTTGGTGGCCTCAGCATACATCTGAAGCCTAGCTCCCAGGAGGGTTCAGCAGAGCTAAGTAAACAGAGACTGAGGCCCTTGCACCCCCTTAAGGTCTGTTTCACCTGGAGCAGGCGTCCTGGTCTCCTCCTCATCTTGGTTGCTCTACACTTATCATCATCTGTGTTTTCTGCATTTCTTGATTACCACCCTCTACCCTGACCATTACCCACAGCCGAGTGTCTGGCTTGGACTGTCTATTCTACACCACTCCAAGGAGCACCACCTGTAGAAATCCTCATCCCTCATCCCATCCCAGAATCTCATAGGTACATCTTGTGAGGGGAGCATTTTCCTCTTCACATTAAATCAGAACTAACCATAAGTATAGCATGTCCTGTTTAACCCTTGTGTCAATTCCAGGAGATAAGTACTGTACAATCTCACGTATGAGGGAAATCAGGATCGGAGAACTTGAAGAATTTGCTAAAGGACCACAACAACAGGTGTGGAAGTGTGGTTTAAAACCAAGGTTTGATGTTACAACAGAAGAGGCAGCTATTAACAGGTTGAGGAGCAGATGTCAGCTTCAGAGCATCAACAGGAAAATCTCATCCCCCCACAACTGTCCAGGTGCAGGCGTGCTGCGCTGCAACACAGCAGACAGCTGTGCTGCTGAAGTCAACCTCTGGGGCATTCTCAAGTGAGCTTCAGCTTGCAAGCCACGTTGTAAGGCAGGGAATAGCAGTCAATCCCCTTGTATGGTATTCTCTTGTATTAGTTGTCTATTGCTATATCAGAATTACCCTCAAGCTTATGCTCATAAAACAAGCATTTGTTTTCTCACAGTTTATGTGAATTCGGAATCTCGAGGCAGTGTAGCTAGACGGTTCCGGCTCTGTCTGTCATGAGCCTGTAATGAAGGTGTCAGTAAAAGTTGCTGTCATCTGAAGCTTGACTGAGGCTGGAGGATTCTTTCCAAGTCTCATCATGTGGCTGTTGGCAGGAGGCGTCAGCTCTCTGTCATATAGGTATTTCCACAGGGAAGTTTATGGCTTGGCACCTGACTTTGCCCAGACTGAGAGGGTGAGGGAGAGAGAGAAAAAGAGACAGAGTACAAGAGGAAGACAGAGAGACCTGGAAGGAGAGATAGGAGAGACAGAGGGAGAGAAACAGAGGAAAGGAGAAGAAGAAAAACAAACACAGGATAAGAAGAAAGAGAGAGAGACGAAGAAAGAGACAGGCAGAGGAAGAAGGAGAAACAGATGAGAGAATCACAGGGAAAGAGAGAAAGGAAGAAAGGAAGAGAGAGACTAAGATGGAAGAACACAGTGTCTTTTATAGATTAAGTTTGGAAACTGAACACCATGATTTCTGCAATATTTTACTGGTCATACAGACCAATCCTGGTAAATGTGAGAGAGGACTACATAAGGGTACAAATGCCAGAAGGCAAGCATCCCTGAACAATTTATTTCTCTGAATCATGATCTGCTCTGCTAAATCTAAATCAAAATCTGCTCTGCTATGGCACAATTTGGGAGGCCATGAAGTTGCCGAGACAAACACACATACACACACTCTTGTGTACTCTTTTAATAGGTTAATGATTCCCTCCTTCCCCGTCTTGTGACACTTTGAGTGACATAGGCATGTAAAAGACGGGTAACGGGTTAGCCAGGGCTCAGGTTCCCATGGACAGGGAGGACGAGGAGGAAAGGAAGGGAGGTGATAGTTCTGATAGACCTTCCCATCTAAGTGGGGTGAGGAGAAAGTGAGGTCAGGCGGCGGGATAAATAGTTTACAAAGGAGTTGTCACGACTCAGAGATCTCCAGGGGGCTCTAGAGTGGGACACTTGAAACAGTCTTTTGTGTCGGAGATGAAAAAAAATTAACCTAAATGAGAACCAGTTAAGGTGGAGAGGGGATTGTAGAGAGCTGGTCGAGGAGATTAGTTCTTTCAATTTTCTCTATATTCACTGTTATTTCTAACTACTGTTGTATCTTTGGAGGTTTTCCCTACTTTCATTATTAATTTAACATATTTGTGCTCTTTCTTTCTCTTTTAAAATATTTACTTAAGACTTCTGGCCAACATGGCACTGCAGACAAAAGCACCACGCAGTCCCTGCACAGCAAAGACCAGAAAAGCTAAAAAAAACAGAGACAAACATCAGTCCTGGAACCAGAAGCGTCAAATGCAGAGATAAAGATCTCAGCCAAATACCCAACGGAGTAAGAAACTGACAGAGAACAGAGAGAGAAGAGATAGCAGAGGAAGCCTGCTGTCAGCTAACCCAGCGTGGATTCGCCGTCACGGACTCCTGCTGGAGATCAGCAGTCGACAGCATAGAAAAACAGCTTCACAGAAACCCTAGCAGGAGACAACTAACTGGTAACCAGCAATGCACACTTTCCCACCCCGCGTCTTCTCCCTGATGGTCTACCTCTGATGCCTCCTGGCTAGCTGCCGTGTCTCAGCTGGCCAAGAAGCACAGCCAGCATCGCACCACGCTGGAGACTGGCAGATGGGGAGTGTGCCAAAGCGAGACACAGGTCACCCGGTAACCAGCCATATCCTTCCCGCCTGCCCCTCCCCCGCCTCTGCTTCCTGCCAGCTGCAGTTTCTTGGCCAGGAGGAAACTCCTTTGGCCCTGGTCACTTGGATTTGTCCCCTGCTCCCCACTTGCCAGCCCCTTGAGTGCCATTTGCCTGTAGCTGGTGTTCACTGTTTTCCATTTCTTGTGGTTTTCTCCGTGCTTCCCACCACGTCCTCCTCTCTTCTCTTGAACACCTGGCTCTGTGTGCCATCTTTGTCCTTGAAAGCTGTGAAGCACTGCTGAGCTGGGGAACCACTCCCTTGGCCCCTGACACATGCTGGTGGAGTCCTTGGAGTTCATTTATTTGCTTTGTTTCATCTGTTTTAGTTTTTTCTCTACACGACTTCAGAGTCCCTGCTAGCCAGGCAGAACCGCACAGCTTAGGACTCCTGTCCGCAGTCTGCCCACATGTGTCCATGGGGTCCCTGGGGCCATTTCTTCCCCTCTCTCCTTTTTCCTTTTTGGCTTCCTGTCTCTTCATTTCCCAGTTCTTGTCTCTCTATTCTTACCTTCCTTTCCTGTCCCCTGAATACCTGACATTGGTGACATCTATATCTCTTACTCAACAATCCAACCCACTGCCGTCGAGTTGATTCCAATTCCTAGTGACCCTATAGGACCGAGTAGACCTGTTCCAAAGAGTTTCTAAGGAGTGTCTGGTGGATTCAAACTATCAACCTTTTGGTTGGCAGGGGTAGCAGTTAACTACTACACAACCACGGTTTCCCTGTATTCCTTAGAGCAAGGCTATTCCATGCAGCCTGGTAAACACGTCCCCAGTCTTGGCAACAGCACTGGTGGGACCTCTGGGGGCTTGTTATTTTCTTTTTCCCTTCCAATTTTTAATCAGATTTTTTTCTTTATCTTCTTTCCCCTTTTTTGCTGTTTATTTTCCTCATTTCTTGGTTCCTCATGTCTCCACTCCAATGACAAGGTTTTTAGCACTCGTTTTGTTTTGTTTTTGTTTTTGGGTTCTGTTTTTCTCTCCTTGCTCTCATACCCATTTTAACTGTGCACATCACAACCTCACCTCTCCTTCCTGCCTCCCTGCCTCACGTACCGAACATTACACAGCTGAGGAGCATAGGCACAGCTTTCTGGAACTTGCCAAGAACTGATTCCTGGCTCACCCTGTCTGCCCTAGCACATGCCACAAACACCCTATCCCATCGGCTCCCCTTCAGCTAGACCTGTTACGCTGCACCGTAACTGGGCAACCGGCCCCGCTCCTCAGACAAGGAGGTGAAAAGTATTGTGACCACAGGCAAGCAAGCAACAGAGAATGTACAGCTTGCCTGCTCTGACATAACCAGATAGAACAAAAAGGATGAAACAAGCAGATCTACAATCAATAAATGAAGACAATAACTACTGAGCATCCTAAAGACAGCAGAATATATCAAAGTTATTAAAAATTAAAAATAGGAAAGCATGGTTCCAGCAGGTGTCCGTAATACACCAGATGACTTTCCTGCAGAAGAAAAGACTCTAGAACTACCTAACAGGGAATTCGTATTCCCCATATTCAGAGTTAATCAAGAGTCACAGGCAGAAACAGTCATAAATGAGAAAAAATAGACAAAGTCATAGAAAAGGGAGAGAAATTCAGGAAAATATTACAGGAATGAAATACCAAAATAAATTCTGAACTAGAAGTTATACAAAAGCAACAATTAGAAATCCAGAAACAAGATTTCAGAAGTGGTCCGTGCCATAGAAGGGCTGAGGAGCACATTTGAAATGATGCAAGACAATGAAATCAAAGACCAACACTTGAGTAAACTCTGTTTTAGAAAAATCAGTAAAAGGAACAAACAGAAATGAAGAAACCCTTAGAATTACGTGAGATACGATCAAAAGCAAAAATACGAGTGATTGGACTTCTAGAACAGGAAAAAACAGAAAATACAGAGAGGATCATTGAATAATTGTTGACAGAAAACTTCCCTAATATTGTGAAAGGTGAAAATCTGACTAAGAAGCTCAACAAATTCCATATAGATAGACACTAAAAGAAAATCACCAAGGCATACCATAATCACACTAGCTAAAATCAAACCAAAAAACTAAACCCACTGCCCTTGAGTCAGTTCTGACTCACAGCAAACCCGTAGGACAGAGCAGAACTGCCCCACAGAGCTTCCAAGGATGGCCTGGTGGACCTGAACTGCAACAGCAGCAACCATAGCACTTAACCACTACACCATTAGGGTTTCTGCTAAAACACAAAAGACAAAGAAAAATTCTAAGAGTAGCTCAAGAGAAACAAAAAGTCATATACAGAGAAACAACCATAAGACTAAGCTCTGATTACATGGCAGAAGCCATTCAGGCAAGAAGGCAATGGGATGATATATAAAAAGCCTTAAAAGAAAAAACCGTCAATCAAGAACAATATATCCTGCAAAGCTCTTGTTCAAATACAATGATGAAATTATGACATTTCCAGATAAACAGAAATTAAGAGAATAGGTAAAAACCAAACCAATCTTACATGAATTATTAAAGGGGGTCCTTTGGTCCAAGAACAAACCACATCAGATCGCAGCCTGAATGCAGGACACAAGATGCTACCAGCCAAATGCCAGCCTAGGAAATAAACTGTCAAGGACTGTCCGAAACGAAAAGAATTACAACAGGGAACCGGAAAGGTTAATCTGTAAACAACAGCAATGTCAGAACAATAAAAGAGGGAAGAAATGGTGTAGGTACAGAGCTTTTTCATGGAGCGGAAGGCAAGGTAATGCAAATAATAATAGATTGTTCCTTTCAAGGAAGATAAAGGTAAATTTCAAGGTTACCACAAAGGAAGTTAACAAACCTACTTATCAAAATAAAGAAGAAAAACATTAGGTCTCAATAAAAACAAAATATACAAAAACAGTAGGAATAGAAATCCACAAACCAAAGGAATTCAGCACATGAAAGTAAAACACAAAGAAAGTGTCAGCACCACAAAGAAAAAAAAAAAAAGCACTATAAAACCTCTACAGCAAAAAGACAAAACAATCCAATTAAAAAACTGGCAAAGGAACTGAACAGACACTTCACTGAAGAAGACATTTGAACAGCCAACAGACACGTGAGGAAATGCTTGAGGTCACTAGCCGTTAGACAACTGCAAATCAAAACCACAATGAGACACCGTTTTACCCCAGCATTACTGGCATGAATCGCCAAAACAGGATATAAATATTGGAGAGGCTACAGAGGAGATGGGAAGTCTTAAGCACTGCTGATGGGAATGCAAAATGACACAACTGTTTTGGAAAAGAGTATGACACTTCCACAGAAAGTTAGAAATACCAAATGATCCACTCCCAGGGATGTATCCTAAAGAAATGAGTGTCGTTGCACAAGTAGACATATGTACTCCCACGTCCATTGCAGCACTGTTCACAGTAGGAAGAAACTGGAAACAGCCTAGATGCCCATCAACAGATGAATGGATAAACAAACTGTGGTATATACAGACAATGAAATATTACACAGCAAGAAAGAACAATGATGAATCTATGAAGCATCTCATAACATGGAGGAAATTGGAAGGCAAAAGGAGAATATTGTATAAAATCAGTACTGTAAAAACTCATGAAAAGATTGACGCACAAAAAAGAAACACTCTTTGACTGTTGCCAGGGAGGAGAGCAGTGGGAATGGAGACACTCTAAACAGGCAACAGACGAGTGGTAACTCTGGTGAAGGGTACGACAGTACGGAATACCGGGGAACCAGAACAACCTGTCCAGGGCAGAATCCCCGAAGTTCAGGAGCACATCCAAACTCCCTAAGGGGCCGAACTTCTGGAATGAGGGGCTATGGGGACCTGACCTCGGGGAACAGCGAGCTCAACTGGCCTAACCATTATTAAAGCAAATGTTTTCCATTCCACTTTGGCCAGTGGTGTCTGAGGGCTGTCTTAAAAGCCTGTGGAGGCCAGCTAGGATACTCCACTGACATTACTCTTTCAGGAGCAGGAACAATGCCAAAAACTAAAGAAACAAGGGAGAGATTAGTCCAAAGGATTAATGGACCACATCTACGATGGTCTCCACCAGACTGAGTCCGGAACCAGTTATCCCCACTGACTGCTCCGACGGGGAACACAACAGAGGGTCCCAGACAAAGCTGGGAAAAGTGTAGAACAGAATTCTGAATTCCTCAAACGACCAGAATTACTGGCCTGACAGAGACTGGAGAAATCCAGAAAGTATGGCCCCCAGACACTCATTCGGCTCAGCAATGAAACCACTTCTGAGGTTCACCCTCCAGCCAAAGATTAGACAGGCCCATGAGACAAAACAAGTCTTACGGGGCGTATCAGCTTGGTGACACAGACTGGAAGGCAGGAGGTGATAGGGAAGGTGGTAATAGGGAACCTGAAGTTACAAAGGGAGAGTACTGACCTACTGTGTGGTTGTTAGCCAACATCATACAACATGTGGACTAAATGTTTAATGGGAAACTACTTTGTTTTGTAAACATTCAACTGAAATAAGATTATATGTGTATATATATTCAAAATTTTCTTTCCTTATTGGCTAATTAGGTTAGCCAGCAATTTAGTTATTTTATTGCTTTTCTCTTCCAATGTACTAGATTCAAGTTTATTTACTAGCTCTACTGTTTCTCATTTATTTGTTTCTGGCAACTCTTGCTTTTGTTTTCCTTAAGCTTATTTTGTTCTTGTTGTATTTTCTAACTTTGGGGATCCCTTAATTCATCTATTCTCATTTTTTTACATTACTAATGTAAGTATTTAAGATCATGACTTTTCATCTGTGCACTGCTTTAATTGTAGCCCATAGGGTTTCCATTGGTCTTACTTTAAAAATATCCTGCATGTAAGAAATGTTTGAGAGTGTGTGTGTATATGTATGGGTGTCTGGTGACAAATTTTTATTGTGACTGTATTTTATTGTTGTTATCGGTTGATATTATTAAACATAATCAGAGAGGTCTTCTGTACTATTTTCTGTCATTGAGATGTATTGAGATTTATTTTGTGGTCTAATACCCTGTATGGCCAGTTTTAAAAGTGGAAGGAGAAGTGTTTTCTGAGATAAATGTTTTTTATGTATATATCATAGAACATACACAACATATGTGTATGTGTTCATGTATATATGTCTATGGATGTATGTATATGTGTGTGCCTGCATATATACACACACACACCAAAAACTCGTTGATTTTGAGTCATTTCTAACTCATAACAACCCTATAAGGTAGCGTGTCCATTTCCCCATAGAACTGTCAAGGAGCACCTAGTGGATTCAAACTGCCAAACCTTTGATTAGAAGCTGTAGCTCTTTGCTACTACTCCACTGGGGTTTCTGTATATATGTATGTGTGGGGGCATATATATGTACACGTATATGTGTGTGTATATATATATATATATATGTACACACACACGCACAGACACACAGACACTTGTCTTGGGGCCCTGGTGACACAGCGGTTTAGTGTTGGGCTGCTAATCAAAAGGTCAGCAGTCCAAATTCATCATTCACTCCTCAGAAACCTTACAGGGCAGTTCTACTCTGTCCTGTAATGTCATTACGGGTTGGAACAGACTTGCCAGCAACAAGTTTGGTCTTTTAATTTATACTTTCTATAACACAAAATGCATGCAATCACTATGAGGTCGCTACGAATCAGATACTTCCCACAGGGGATAGAAATCACAGCACATATTCGGGGTGGAGGGCACACTTTTACCCATAAAAATATTTGTATTTATTTTTTGTCTATTGGGTGTATCATAGACTGAGAAATGAAGTTAGCTACTGCTATTGTGTTTCTCTCTATTTTTTGAAAAAAGAAAAATTTATTGTGATTAAGTAGAAATACACAACTCAAGTCAATTTTGCATATCTACCTCTCTACAACTCTATCTGCTCTCCCCACCCTGTGATAGCACACTCCTCCTTATTCAGTCTTTACTTCTAGTGTCCTCCTGACCAACAGCTGTCCTCTCCTCCCAACCTTTTCTTCTTCCCTCTAGAAAGAAACCAGTAGGACAGCCTTCTACAAATGTATAAAACCATAAAGTGCACACGCCACAGGCTCACTCTGCTTCCCTGAGTCCAGTCCATTCTTTAAAGTGCTGACCTCAGTACTGGTTTCGGGTCTGTGGCAGCAGCAAGTCTAGGGGACATGTTCCCAGGGGACCGTCCAGGTTGTTAGACCATCAGTTCTGGCCTTTTAGTAGAGTTCTTGATCTGCACACCTCTTTTTCTCGTGCTATGTCAGGAACTTTATATTGTGTCGTCTATCAAGGTTGTGTTTGGTGGTGGCCAGGCACCATCTGGCTCTTCTGGTCTCATGCTGATGTAGTTCCCAGTCACATTGGTCTCTCTGTCTGCTAGGGTCATTTCTCCATGTGTCTTCAGTGTTCTTGGTCGGCATCTGTTCCAGGTGGATTGGGACAAATTGATGTTCCTCAGATGGCAGCTTGCTGGCTTTTAAGATCCCAGATGCCACTCACCAATATAGGGTGCAGAAGACTCTCTTAGCAAAAACCTAGTTCTGCCAACTGACTTTGATGTCCCCTGAAAATATGGTCCCCAGACCCCTATCCCTGTTACTCTATCCTTTGAAATGTTGGGTAAGAAATCTTTCAGTTTATGGTGTAGTCCAGTTATGCTGACCTGCCTTCTACATAGTGCTGTCACACCCTTCTCCTAACTGAATTCCTATCGATTATCTAATCTGTGAACAACCTTCTCCCTCCGTCCCCACCTTTGTAGCCATCAGAGAGTCTTCTTCTGAGCATAAGCCCTTTTTAAAATCCTTGTAATAGTACTCTCGTACAATATTTGTCCTTTTGCAGCTGACCGATTTCACTCAGCATAATGTCTTCTAGTTGATACCAGTTTACGAAAGTGCTTCCTAAAATCATCATTGTTTTGTATCATTGCATATTGTTCCCTTGTGTATATACGTCATAGTTTGTTTATCCATTCATCTGTTGATGGACACCTAGATTGATTCCATCTTTTTGCTATTGTGGATAGTGCTGCAATAAACATTCGTGTGCTCATGTGACAGCCCTTATTTCTCTAGGATATACTCTAAGCAGTAGGATTGCTGGATCATATGGTATTTCTATTTCTAGCTTTTTAAGAAAGTGCCAAATTGCTTTCCAAAGAGATTGTATCATTTTGCATTCCCACCAGCAGTGTAGGAGAGTTTCAATCTCTCCACAGCCTCTCCAGCATTTGTTGTTCTGTGTTTTTTGGATTACTGCCAGCCTCATTGGGGTGAGATGGTATCTCACTGTAGTTTTGATTTGGATTTCTCTTGAGTCGAATCCGACTCGACGGCACTTGGCTGGCTTGGCTTCTCTAACAGCTAATAATGATCATGAGCATTTCCTCATGTGTATGTTGGCCGTCTGAATGTCTTCTTTGGTGAAGTGTCTGTCCATCTCCTTTGAGCTTTGTTACTTGTCTTTTTCTTGTTGATATTTTGCAGTACCCTGTAGGCAGTCTTTTAATTCTCTTGGTAAAATCTTTGAATGAGCATAAGTGTTTGATTTTCAGTAGTTCCCATTTATCTATTTTCCCTTCTGCTGTGTGTGTATTGTTGGTAAGATTTTGTAGTATGTCTAAGCCATGTATTAGAACTTCCACTCTTGTCCCTATTTTTTCTTCCATGATCTTTATCATTTTAGGTCTGATATTTAGGACTTTGATCCATTTTGAGTTAGTTTTTGTGTAAGGTGTGAGATATGGGTTCTTGTTTCAGTTTTTTGCAGATGGATGTCTAATTCTGCCAACACTATTTGTTAAAGAGATTGTTTTTACCGTTGTTCACAGCCTTTAGGCCTTTGTTGAGTATCACCTGTCATAAGCAGATGGATTTTCTGTTCTGTTCCATTGGTCTATATATCTGTTTTTGTACCAGTTCCAGGCTATTTTGACTACTGTGGCAGTGTAACAGGTTCTGTATGGTCAGCTAGTGGGAGGCCTCCTACTGTGTTCTTCTTCTTCGCTGGTGTCTTCTCTGGGTTTTCTTCCCTTTCCAAACAAAGTTGGTGATTTGTTTCTCCATCTCATTAAAAAATGACATGGGAATTTGTATTGGGATTGCACTGCATATGTAGATTGCTTTGAGTAAGATAAACATTTTCACAATATTAAGTCTTCCTACCCAAGAGCAAGGAAGGTCTCTCTACTTCTGTCAGTTTCTTTTGTTTTCTTTCAGTGGGGTCTTATAATTTTCTCCGTATAGGTCTCTTATATCTCTGGATAGATTTATTCTTAGGTATTTTATCTTTTGGGGGGCTATTGTAAATAGTATTGATTTGGTGATTTCCTCTTTGATGATCTCTTTGTTGGTGTAAAGGAATCCTACTGATTAATTCATGTTTATCTTACATTCTGACACTTCGCTGAACTCTTCTATTAGCTCTAGTAGTTTATTTATGGATTTTTTAGGTTTCTCTGTGTATGTGATCATACCATCTGCAAATAGGGATACTTTTACTTCTTCTTTACTGATGCGGATGCTCTAAAATTCTTTGTTTTGTCTGATTGTTCTGGCCAGAACCTCTAGCACAATGTTGACTAGAAGTAGCTTCAGTGGGCATCCTTGTCTAGTTCTCGTTCTCAGGGGGAGTTCTTTCAGTCTCTTTGATGTTGGTGGTTGGCTTTGCATAGATGTCACTTACTGTTTTGAGGAATTTCCTTTCTATTCCTATTTTGCCGAGAGTTTTTTAACATGAATGTGTGTCAGACTTTGTCAAATGCTTTTTCTGCATCAATTGATAAAATCAAGTCATTTTTATCCTTTGTGTTATTAATGTGGTTGACCATATTGATTGTTTGTCTTATGTTGAACTGAACTTGCATCCCTGGTATGAATCCTACTTGGTCACAATGTATTATTTTTTTGATACGTTGTTGAATTCTATTGGTTAGGATTTTATTGAAGATTTTTGCATCTATGCTTATAAGTGAAATTAGCCTATAATTTTCTTTTTTTGTGGGGTCTTTACCTGACGTTGGTATCAGGTTTATGCTGGCTTCATAGAGTAAATTTGGGAATGTTCTGTCCTTTTCTATGGTGTGGAACAGCTTCAATGGTATTGGAATGAACTCCTCTCTGCAAGTTTGGTGGAATTCTCCGGTGAAGCCATTTGGGCTGGGACTCTTTTTGGTTGGTAGTTTTTTTTATTACTTTTTCAATCTCTTCTTTTGTGGTGGGTTTATTAAGTTGTTCTACTTCTCTTCATGATAATTTTGGTAGGTGAAGTGAATCTAGAAATTTGTCCATTTCCTTTATTTTTTCAAATCTGATAGAGTACAGTTTTTCATAGCATTCTGTTACAGTACTTTTAATTTCAGTTGGGTTTGTTCTGACATCTCCTGTCTCGTTCCTTGTTTGGGTTATTTGTCTCCTCTCCTGTTTTTCTTTTGTGAGTTTATTGGTTTATCAGTTTTGTTGATCTTTCAAAAAGCCAGCATGGGGTTTTGTTACTTCTTTCAATTGCTTTTCTGTTCTCTAATTCATTTAGCTTTGCTCTAATTTTTATTATCTGTTTTCTTCTGGTGCCTGAGGATTCTTTTGTTTTTCTCTTTCTACTTGTTCAAGTTGTAGGCTTAATTTGTTGCTTTGGGCCCTTTCTTCATTCCAGAAGTTTGTATATACAGAGATAAATTGACCTCTGAGCACTGCTTTTGCTGTATCCCGTAGGTTCTGGTAGGATGTGTTTTCATTCTCATTTGACTCCATGAATTTCTTTATTGCATAATTTCTTCTATAACCCATGGATTTGGGGGCAATGTGTTGTTCAGTTTCCATCAGTTCAAATTTCTAACCATGTTTATTCTGCTACTGGTTTCACCTTTTATGATTTTGGTCCAAGAAGATGCTTTGCAATAATTCAGTGGTTTGGATTTTCTTGAGAATTGTTTTATGGACTAATACATGGTCTATTCTGGAGAATGTTCCAGATGCATTAGAAAAGAAGGTGTACTTGTCTGTTTAGGGGTAAAAGATTCTGTATGTGTCTACAAGGTTGAGTTGGTTGATCGTTGCAATAAGATCTTCTGTATCTTTACTGAGTTTTTCCTGAATGGTCTGTCCATTACTGAAATTGGAGTGTTAAAGTCTCCTATTATTGTGGAGTGATTGATCTCATTTTTCAGTGTTGTCAGCATTTGTTTGATGTATTTAGATGCTCCGATATTGGATGCATAAATATTTAATATTGTTATATACTCTTTATGGTTTGAACCTTTAAGCAATAGTGACCATTCTTGTCCATGATGGTGAATTTTACTTTAAAATCTATTTTATCTGGGATTAATATTACCATTCCTGCTCTTCTTTGCATGTTGTTAGCTTGGTGTATATTTTTCCATCCTTTGATTTGCAGTTTGTTCATATCTTTGAGTTTAAGGTGTGTTTCTTGTAAGCAGCATATAGACAGACCATGGTTTTGATCCAGCCTGTTACGCTCTGTTCTTAGTGGAGCATTCAGTCCATATACATTCAGTGTAATTACTGATAGATATATATTTAGTTTTGTCATTTTTGTGCCTTTATTTTTGACATTTTCTTTGTTCTACTTAATATTCTGTTCTGGGTCATTTTTCTTTATGGGTTTCTTTCATTTTTTTCAATGTTGGTTTTATGTCTGTTAAGACCTCTGTATTGTGTTTCTTGTTTTGATATACAGTATTGTTAGTTTGTTATGCAGCTATGCCTTTGTTCCCTCCTGCTGCTCTAGGTTTAAACCAGTCTTTAACTTCTTTATAACTCCTTAACTTCCTCACCATCTGAAAGTGCTAAGAATGCTGCAATATATTCCTTCTTTATAGTGCCCTATTGTCATAGTTTACATGTTAAGCTGTTTCCTTAATTTTAATATTTTAGCTTTCATTGAGCTTTGTGACTTCCCTAACTCATTAGGACTCTGGATGATGTGTCCTGATTGTATCCTTGATTATACATCTGCCATTATTGATTTTCTAAAGTCTGATCTGACTCGACAGCACTTGGCAATCAAAGAAATTCCTTGACTATTTCTTGTAATTTGGGTTTGGTGTTTGCAAAGTCTCTAAGCTTCCAGTTATCTAAGAATGTCTTAATTTCAACACCATATTTGAAAGACAATTTTGCAGGACATATAATTCTTGGTTGACAGTGCTTTTCCTTCAAGGCTTTGTATGTGTCATCCCACTGCCTTCTTGCCAACATGATCTGGGCTGAAAAGTCAGATAGCAGTCTACAATGCTTCCCTTTGTATGTTAGTGTTGGTTTAAGCCTAGCTGCCTTTAAGAACCTCTCCTTATGTTTCATTTTGTTAAGCTTGATTATAATATATCTTGGTGTCTTTCTTTTGGAGTCTACCTTTTGTGGAGTTTCATGAACCTCTTGAATAGTTATCTTCTCTTCCTTCATGATGTCAAGGAAGTTTTCTCCAATATCTCTTCAACAATTCTCTCTGTATTTTCTGCTATCCCTCCGTGTTCTGGAACTTCAGTCACATTTAAATTGTTCTTCTTGATAGAGTCCCACATGATTCTTAATGATTCTTCATTTTTCTTGATTCTTTTATCTAATTTCTCCTCATAAATGCTGGTGTCAATTACTTTATCTTCAGTCTTGCTAATTCTGCATTCCATTTCCTCAGTGCTATTCTTTTGGCTTTCCACTGAATTGTCCAACTCTGTAATTTTATTACTGATTGGCCGAATTTCAGATTGTAGATGTTTTAGCAGTTCATATAGCTTGTTTAATTTTTCATTTTATTCTGCTGCACTTTGTTTAATTTCCATCCTAACATCTAGAAGGGCTCTATATATAATTCTGTTATGTTCTACCTCTGATAATTTCAGGAAAGCTTCATCTGGGAAGTTTTTTGATTCTTTATTTTGGACTTTTCTGGAGCCATGGTGGTCTGCTTCTTTAAATGTTTAGATATTTATTGTTGTCTTCATTCCATTAGAAAGCTGTTCAGGTTCTCCAGTGTCACATCAGCAGATGCTATGGCATAGCTCTAAGAAGGGCATGGAGAAGGGCACTGCTGGGCTTGACTGCCAGCCACCACTACATTCTCTAGGTGCAGCTGTCTTAAGTACAGCTTCTCTGGTGAGAGAGAGGCCACTCAGTGGTGCTGCTCAGCTTGGTGGCCATCCCCACCTGGGTGCTCAGAGGTAACAAGCCTCACTTCCTGTCTGACAAAGATGACAACCTACTTGTACCAACTCTCTGGAATCATGCCAGCAGACACTGTGACAAAGCTTAGAGAACAGAGGAGGAAAAGGCATTTCTGCACTTGGCTACCAGTTGCTGCTATGTTCTGTAGAGGTGGTTATCTTAAGAAATGCCTCTCTGCTGAGACAGATGCTGTCCAGCAGCAGTCAGTCCCAGCTGGCCCTTCAGGAGTGGCAGGACCCACCTCCTGGCTGACAAAAATGGTGACCTACTTGTGGAATCTCTCCAGAGCCATGTCAGCAGATGCTACGGTGTGGCTTAGAGAAGGGAGGAGGGAAAGGGTGCTACCACACTTGACTTCCAGCTACTGCTTTGTTTTCTAGATGCGATTATCTTTGAAACAGCTTTTCTGCTGAGAGAGGCAGTGTCCAGTCAGGTGCTGTTGCTCAGTATGGCAGCTGCCCCAAATAGGCCCTCAGGCACAGTGGACTCCACCTCTTAGTTGACTAAAGTGGAGTCATACCTGTGCCGCCTGTCCTGTGCTGTACCAGCAGAATCTATGGCGCAGCTCAGAGAATAGAGAAGGAAAGGGCACTGGTAACCCCAGCAACCAGCTGCTGCTAGGTTCTCTAGATGTGACTGTCTTAAGTACAGCCTTCCTGTTGGGAGAGGTACTGTCTACCTGGGCCCTGCAGCTCAGCATGGCAGCCAGCCCTGCCAGGCTCTAAGCCTGAGCAATTCTATTCTCAGTCTCCCACTTGCCAAAGATGGTGTCCGTACCTGTAAGCCTCTCCACCACCATACCAGCAGAAGAGGGACCCATTGTGCTGTGGTCTCACTTCCAACAAAGGTAGTTTGCCCCTTCCTGTTTCCCAGTTCAATCTCACAACCCTCTGCCTGAATTGAGGCTCCCAAAATGTCCATTTTGCTCCATTCAATTGTTTTTCTGGGCCCTAGTTCTCAGAGGGGATCAAAGAGACATGTGACTAGTCTGCCACCTTGGCCTTATACCCTCTCTACTTTTATTGTTATTTTTGCTGTATGGATTTTGTTGCCATGTTTTGATCCAAAAATGTTCATGATGGACCATTGAAGACTGTAGCCTTTACAGGAAAAAAAAAAAAAAAAAAAAAAAAGGCTCTTCTTGGCTTTTTGTTTAATACTTTTTGTCTCCCATTCAACTTTCTCTGATATTAAGACCTTAGCCTCTGCTTTCCTTTTGCTGCCTTTGCCAGGTTTACTGGCTCAGTCTTCCTTTCATGTTCATTCTCTCTCTTTCACATGCTTCTGTCTACAGCATAGAATTTATCTTTGCTTTCTGATGCAATCAGAGCTATGTTTCATTTAGCAGGAATGTTTACCTCATTTGCAGTTATAGAGAAGACATTCATGTTTGTCATCCTGTCGTATTCTCATGTTTTGCTTTCTTATTTTTAATACTGCTTTTTGTTGTTTTAGAAATGTTTCTTTATATGGACCATTTTCCATATTTACTTTTGATTGTTTTCCTTCTGATAATTTGAAAGATTTATAACTTGTTTTTATTTTTCTTAATGGTTATATTTTTAGTTTTTTTCTTTTTTATTATCATACTTTAGAATTTACAGAATAAACTAGGTTCTCATTAAACAGTTCATACACATATTGTATGACATTGGTTAACAATCCCATGACATGTCGACACTCCCCTTTTTGACTTTGGGTTCCCTATTATCAGCTTTCCAGTCCCTTCCTGGCTTCTAATCCTTGCCCCTAGGTTGGTGTGCCCCTTTCCTCTTATGTTTTTTTATGGGGCTATCTAACCTTAGGTTGAAGGGTGAGCCTCAGAAGTGGCTTTATTACTGAGCTAAAAGGTTGTCCAGGGGCCGTACTCTCAGAGTTAATGGCTACATATTTAACTTTATATACTATACTGTGTCAGACATCTCTCAGGCTCTGCTTCTGATCCTTTTGGTTTTACCTATCTCTTGTTCCAGCCATCCCTACAGTAACCTGCTTGTCACGGATTGAACTGTGTTCCCCTAAAACGTGTGTATCAATTTGGTTGGATCATGATTCCCAGTATTGTGTAGTTTTCCACCATCTTATTATTTGATGTCATTTTCCTATGAAGTCCGGCAGTTAACTCTGTGAACTTCATTGTTCTGAGAGCTACATACCTCATTGCTGAGTATCAGTATGGTTGCCTTCCAAGTACCCCTCTTGGAAAGCTATGCACCAACACCAGTGCCTAGTCTACCCTACAAAGGAATTTTGGAATGCTTTCTGGAATGGCCATCATGCATGGTGAAATAGTGGCAGCTTTGTGAACTTAATTGTATAGTTGTCTATGAGGAAGTTTTTAGCCAGTAAACAAATAACTGTATTGGAACACCCTCTCTACTCACCTGATCTGGCCCCAATGACTTTTTTCTTTACCCAAAGATAAAGGAAATATTGAAAAGAAGACATTCTGATGACATTCAGGAAATCAAGGGCAATACGAAAACAGCTGTGAGTTGGATCCGACTTGAAGGCACTTGGCTGGCTGGCTGTGATGGCCATTCCAGAAACAGAGTTACAAAAGTGCTTTGAAGTATGGACTAGGCACTGGTGTTGGTGCATAGCTTCCCAAGGCAGTATTTCAAAGATGACCATGATGCTACTCAGCAATGAGGTATGTAGCACTTTTTCTAGGGTGAGTTCATCAACTTAACTGCTAGAGCTCATATATGTTATAAATTCTATCACTATGATGTCAGTGAGACAGGATTAAGGGCAGTTATGTGAACATGGCAGGACTCAGTCTACAACATTAGGCTGTATGTTGAGTCAATCTCTTTTGAGAGAGAAACGGAGACATGGGGACATCATGCTACTAAGAAAGCAGCTCCAGGAGAGCAGACTGTATCCTTTGGATCCAAAGTTCCTTCATAGAGAAACTCCTAGATGAAGATTGATAACAAGAGTTTTTATTCAGAGCTGAAACAGAAAGACTTCCTCTGAGTTGATGCCCCAAAATTCAGACTTCTATCCTACTAGAATATGATGTAATAAACCCTTGTTTGTTGAAGCCATCCACTTGTGTTATTTCTGTTAGTGCAGCCCTAGCTAACTAAGATACCACTCAGTAGGAGCTTTGATCAGCATCATGTAGGTACCATCCGACAATGCCCTATGCCCTGTGCCTGTCCCTGTACCCCCATCCTCAGGGGCTTCCTATTGAGGCTAAGGCATGGGACAACAGAGCTATCACAGCACATAAAAAAAAAAAAAAAAAACCCACTGCCATTGAGTTGATTCCAACTCATAGGAGAACTACAGGTCAGAGTAGAATTTCTCCATAGCTTTTGCAAGGATCACCTCACAGATTTGAACTGCTGACCGTTTGGTTAGCAGATGTAATACTTAACCATTATGCCACCAGGGTTTCCTATCCACATACGCAGTATGGATGTACAGGATTTTTACACTCTATAGAGTAAATCACTGACCAATGGGAGCTTGTGGATAAATTCTTCTCTGCAGTTTCTTTCCATGGGTAGAGTGTCCTAAAACACAGTTCACATTGCTTCTCTGGGGCTGTCCTGTGAGATGGAAGAATCATTTGTGCTTAGTGAAAGCCAGCTTAATTATAGATTCTCCCATTGCCTTTGCTCCATCTTTGCATCACTCCTCTTGTGCTTCACTCCTGCTTCTTGGCATTTAAGTCTTTAATAAATGGCATCCCATAAGCATTTCCCTCAGGTTGTGTTTTCTGACAGACCAGTTTAAGACTATATTTAAACCTGACATTGCCTCTTTAGATGGTATCTATTAAGAATTACCAACAATGAGAAAATTAACATGTGTTTATGCCCTTCGTATTATCCACTGCTGTCGAGTTGATGCCAACTCATAGCAACCCTATAAGAGACAGTAGAACTGCTCCATAGAATTTCCAAGAAGCACCTGGTGGATTTGAGCTGCCGACCTTTTGGTTAGCAGTCATAGCACTTAACCATTACACCACTAGGGTTTCTATTCATGTTCCTACTTTCCCCAAATTATGTCATTTTCCAGTTTTGATGGACTTATTGTTATTTTAACACTTTTTATAGTTCCTGTCATACTGTACAGTAACATATTTATATACTTGTATGAGTCTGAAATAGCTTTGGGTTTTTTGTTGTTGTTTTATCTCTGATAACCATTATCGTTTCACTCCAGCCCAAAGTGCTTAACTACAAACTGAAAGGTTGGCAGTTGGAATTTACATAGAGGCATCAGAGAAGAAACACCTGGAATTTTACTTCTGAAAGATAAGAGCCACTGAAAACTTTATGGAGCATCATTTTATGCTGTCACACACAGGGGGTTGCCATGAGTCAGAATCAGCTTGACGGGAACTGATTTTTTGTTTGTTTTGGGGCTTTTTTTTTGAACAATGAAGAAGTTTGCATACTTTCTCTCACTTTGCTTCCCACCCTGTCTCTAAATTTTTAAATATGTGTTATAATTTCTGCATTGTCATGATTTGTAACATTTACATTATATACTTGGTAACCATAGGTCTTACAGTTTTTCAGTCCCAGGTCCACAGTATAAATGGGAACACTGCTTAACATTTGCCCTTTTATCATGATTTCCTCACAGGAAAATGACATATGATAAGTCACTTTTTTCCAAGAAGAGCTCAAGGAGCTGCATTTTATAAATTAGCGCATGTTTAAGGATGATTACCTCTTGCCCTTCTCTTGGATGACAGCTTAACTGGAAATAAAATTTTTCAAAGTTGACACTGGGAAGGTTATATTATCGCTTCCAAGTATTAGTTGCCCTCCCTGTAAGAGGTTTATGTATACATCCTTGCCAGTTGCCATGTGACTTGCACTGCCTCTAGCAGGTAGAATTTATTTTCCTCTTCCCACTGATGCCAAGTATGACCATGTGACTCTCTTCGGTCAATCAAGTGCAAGTGGAAGTGACATATGACAGTTCTGAGCAGCAGTGGTATCACCAGGATTAGTGTCACTCAGTGCCATTAACTCATACTGTCATCTCTGCCATGTGGGGTGGGCAGGGCAGGCATGGAACCCCACCGTGGTGGGCAGAGTGGCCCAGCCTGCTCCCCCTCAGGACTGAGCTCTTCCCTCCATCACTCTAAACCCCCCAGCCATTCCCTCTCCCCCATTTCCTTCACCCTTACCCCAACCCCAATGCTCCCTGCAGCACATCCCCTCGTCCACTGCCCCAAAGGGAGCTAAAACTCTCCTCTCCACCCAATGGTGGGCCCTGAGTCCTGGCAGCTTGCACCCTGACTGGCCAGTGAAGTAGAGGGGCATGATGAGTCGCTTACTGGGTGACAAGTGACACCAACCCTAATGATACCACTGCCTCAGTGCCCCCCGAGAAGCACCAGCCCCACTCACCACCACTGACCCTGGGGTCATTCTGGTGTCGTCCCCTCTGACAGTGCCAGGTAGCGCAGTCCACAGTCCCTCCCACCTCCCCCTCAGTGATGTTAGTGCTGAGAAAAGACGGAAGAGTCATTGCACGCTCCTGCCAGCCCTTTGCTTCTTTTCCCTCTTTAGTGAGAATGGACATTTCCAAACAGGGGCTGCTAGCTGTAGAAAAATTCTTAGCTAGTTTCTTCCTTAATACTAAAACCCCTTTCTCCTTTAGGAATGCAGACACATAAAGAAAACGGCAACACTCCCCTCTAACCATTACTCGAAGATTTTAAGTTTCTTTTCCCAGGCTATTCTTGACTGATAATTGGACAGAGTAATTTGCAGCCCACCATTCAGATAAGAACACTGTTCCTGAGAGAAAGTAACAAGCTTGCAGATACCAAGGACAACTCCTCTCGAAAAAAAGGAACTGTGTTTCTTCATCAACCTCAACTCCTCTGATCATGTGGGTACCCCCTGCCTAATTACCTGCCCTCCCCTAAGCCCTTCTACAAGACTTACCAGCCGGGACTAAGATGTTGAGATGGTTTCTAGGGTGCTAACTGATCATCTTCTCAGATTGCTAACAATCTGAAAAAAAGCTCTTTTAAAAGATTCAATCCCTGTCTCTATGCATTGGCTTAGTAGTGACAGACAGCACAAGCCTGTAACTGGATTTTCCTGGTGACACTCCTTTTACCTGGACACTGGAATGAATAAAATCCACAGAGAAGAGCCGTAGCCAACAAGTGCTGCTGCAGCCAAGATGTAATGTGAAAAAAACAAACAACTCATGGCAACCCACTGTGTTACACAGTAGAACTGTGCTTCTGTAGGGTTTTCTTGGCTGCATTTTTTTTATTGTAATTAAGTAAAAGTGTATCATCCAAATCAATTTTGTATGCCCACCTATCTGCAGCTCCTTCAGCTCTCCTTGCCAGTGACAGCACACTCCTCCTTTTCATTCTATACTTCTAGTATCTTCTTAACAAGCTCCTAACCTCCTTCTAGCCTCTTCTCTCCCATCTAGAAAAAGACCAGTAGTACACACATCATATGGTCACACTGTGTCCCTGAGTCCAGTCCATTCTTGTCCAAAGACTTGACCTCAGTAGTGTTTTCTGGTGAGGGGCAGCAGCAGGTCCAGGGGCCACACTCCCAGAGGACACTCCAGGCTGTCAGGCCATCAGTTCTGGTCTTTTATTAGAGTTCTTGAGCTGCATCCTTCTTTTTCTCATATTTGGCTGCAATATTTTTTAAAGTAGATCACCAGAGCTGTCTTCCATGGTACCACCAGGTGGGTTCAAATGCACAACCTTTCTGTTAGCAGACATGGCAAAACATTTGGGCCACCCAGGGACCCTGACGTAATGTGAACAGCAAATAAATGATCATTGTTAAGGGCTACGAGATTTGAAGATCCTTGTAGCCACCGGTAACTGTAGAGAAAGGTTCCTGGTTTGCTTTCCTAAAGGCTTTGCAAGCATTGCCCTTTTGGCTTCTAGTTTTGAATATTCTGTGCAACATCTGAGGGCAGCTGATTATCTCATTTATGGGTGATTTTACTTGCTGGCTTGAATACTCACTCAGATTGTTTTCCTTCATCTTTGAAGTCCAGAAGCATTATTATGATACATCTTAGTTTTAGTTGTTCTCTCTTTATTTGTTCAGAGACATACAGTCGCTTTTCATTTTTCTCTTTAAGTCTTTAGTTTGAAGATTTTCTTTTATATATATACAAAATATTTTCTTAACTGATATCCCTAAAAACAAAAATAAACAAACACAACAGGAAAAAAAAGGTCATAGTATAAGGATATATCCTTAGAGTTTTTAATACCATTTCAAAGGTTTCTATTAAATTTTTTTTGCTCTTCTGCTTTGTCTTCCATAGTTTTCATTTTTTCTTCAATCATTTAATTAATTCATTTCATAATATTCATTTTTCTAACAAAAAAACTTTACATACCTAGGGCCATTTTTTGCATATTCTCTCCCTCTTATTAGCCAAGTGCCATTGAGTTGAATTCTAATTTTATTGTTTGTCTGCTAAAATAAAGACTTTTAAGTCACCATTGAGTTGATTCTGACTCATAGTGACCTTGTGGGACAGAGTAGAACGCCCCATAAAGTTTCCAAGAGTAGCCGCTGGATCTAAACTGCCAACTTTTTGGTTAACTACCAAGTTCTTAACCACTGCACCCCTGGGGCTCCAACAGAGATCTGTTTAACAATGATGACAACAACAGTTATAAAGCACTTGCTGTTTCCGGAAACTATTCTAAGTGTTTTTACAAATATTTATTTCATTAATCCCACGTAGATTGTAATGAAAGAAGTACTATGATTGTCACTGTTTTGCAGATGAGATAAGTGAGGCGCAGGGAGCTGAGGGAACCTGCTAAAAAGTCACAAAGCTGTTAAGAGGCAGAAATAGGTTATAGGCTGAGGCATCTTGTCTGCTCTTTGTCTTCTCCCGTTTCCCCATATTAACTTGACTCTTTTTCATTTATTTTTTGATGTCTTCCACTTCACCTTTATCCCTTCTTCTTGCTATCCTTTTCCTTTAGCTTTTGTTGTATGGGGAATTCCTGCCTTCTAATTTTTACCTGCTCCATGGCATAATCTTTCTGGGCTCTTCATCTGCTTCTTAATTATCATCATCCTTGTCCCTTTTATTTCTGAGGTTCCTTTGCACAGATTACATAAGATGTGACCTGTCCCTTGATTCCAGTTGTCATTTTCTTGGCAATCTGTTCTTATGCACAGATTCCTCTTTTAATGTAGGGAATGCAGTTGTGTGAAAGACAATTTGTGGTCCGGAAGCCAGCTATGTATAAGACAGAGCTGATTTGGGTCCACTGTCCCCATCTGCTCATGAGCTGTCTCCCCCAGGGTTTGACCATGCTCTGGGCTGACAGAAAGTCTCCTAGGCTCACAGTGAAGAAGCCCCCTGCATGCTACCCATGTTGGTTTAAGGGTCTGGTGATTTATCCTTTACTCCTCTGGGCCAGTTGCCACCCTCCATCTCCATACTGTTTAGAAACTTATTTATTATTAGAAGGGCAGTGTTACTTGCTTTCCTTGTGAGTCCCTGTCTCAGTGGTTACTGTAGGGTATAAACCAGGATTTAAGGTGGCTCAGAGACTGCCATGGACCCTGACATTGACCTTCCTGGCCAGGGATCATGAGCTTTGATCCTTAGGATCCTCTACTGCCAGATTCTTTTCAAGATCTGTAGAAGCAAGAATCCTCCCAGACTGTTCTCTGTCCCTTGATTTCAGTTGTCATTTTCTTGGCAATCTATTCTCATACATTGCAATTCAGGGTGACAGGCATTTCTCGGCTTCATCAAAGATAAAAATCACTTTTCTCTCAGGGAAGACAAGAGCTGAGATACCTTTTTTCTAGCTCTAACCAAATGTCCCAGACACCTGAATTCTTAAACTAGAAAAAGAGCATGGCTTTCTGACTCTGCAAGTGTAAGACCATGGCAAAGCGTCTCACCTGTGTTACGACCAGAGAGTATCATCTCCTTGGAAGTGATCAGCTTCTAAGCAACGTCTGCACTGCACAATACGACCACACAACTCAGAAGACATGTTTGCCCACCTCGCCAAAAAGACGATCACAGCATAACGTACAGTATGGAACATTAAGGGGTGACACTGATGAGGTAATCAGAGGCATTTAGGTTCTCAGGTCCCTGGGGTTGGGGAAAGAGTGGCACTCACTAACCCTTGTGAAATAGCAGCTGGTGCTAGGCTGCACTTAGCTCTAAACCCTGGGCTGGAGAAAGGAAAGAAGGAAGGGTCGGAGCCTTTTTTGATTTCCCCTGCTCCCTTTCCTCCTTCTCCCCCTCCATCCTCTTCCTTTTCACCTCCCAACACTGGTGTGAAAAACCCAGGCACAAGAACCACATAGAGCTCGCAGAAGTCTCTCAGTGCTGCCATGCCTCTGCCAGGGAGCATTAACAAGGGCATCTATGTCCAGGCCACAGACACAGTGTGATAAAGGGATCAGCATAAGAAGGAGGAAGAAGACAATTTTAAATTTAGATCACAGTTTGGGGTCAGAAATGAAAAGGGTTTGGTAGCTTGAAAATGACCGGGAGTGGGGGGTAGGTGCCTGAGTCTGGGAGACAGAGCTGGCTGGATTCAATTCTCAGCTATATCACTTACTAGCAAAGACTTGAGATAAAATGATTCCCCCTTCTGACTCTCAAGTTCTTAGTTAAATGGTGTTTTAGTCAGTTAGGGCTGCTGTAACAGAAATACCACAGACTGGATGGCTTTAATAAAGGAAGGTTTATTCTCACACAATCTGGGAGGCTACAAGTCCAGATTCAGGATGTTCACTCCAAGGGAAGGCTTTCCCCCTTGTCAGCTCTGGAGGAAAGTCCAGTATCGCATCAGTCTTTGTCCAGGGAGCTTCTTGGCACAGGAACCTTGGAGCTGAAGGACGCGTTCTTCTCCCAGTGCAGCTTTCTTGGTGGTGTGAGGTTCCCAATTTTCAGCCTGCTTCCCTTTCCTTCTATCTCTTGTGGATGAAAGGATTCAGGGTGGAGCAAGCCATACTCCGAGGAAACTCCCTTTACAGTGGAGCAGGGAGGTGATCTTATAAAGGGATTTACAGTCCAACCCTAATCCTTTAATACACAGCATAGGAAAACCACAAAATGGAGGAAAGTCACAAGATACCGGGAATCATGGCCCAGCCACACGGCTACACACAGTTTTGGGGGGACACGGTTTAATCCATGACAAATAGAAACAATAATACATCCATATTAGAAAATTATGACGATTGACTGGACAGTTCTCATTCTGGATGGTTATGGCCTAAATTAACATGGGTCCCTCCATCTATGAGTGTTTGGAAATGCTAGAAAAACACAAGTAAGTTTTTTTAAGTGCAGAATTCACAAGAAAGAAAAATCCCCATAAACAAGAGCAGACTTGGTTATATGTGTTCACCAAAGGTGTACACAAGAAGATTCTTAGCAGCTGTTTTTAAATAGCCTGAAATGTCTACCAAAAATAGAGTGAATAAATAATGCTTATTCAAATAACGACTGTTATAGACAATTACAGGAAATAGATGAAGTTTATAAACAACATTAAAAGAAAAAAACAAAACACAGAAGAGTACACACAATTTGAATCTCTTTATATGAAGTTAAAACAGATAAAATAACCACTTTGCATGTAATTGGATTGGAGGATACATGATTCTATGTGTTTGTCAAAACTCACAGGACTGCATTACAAAGAATGACCTTCCATATGTGCAAATTTAAAAAAATTCAACCAGGGTGCCAGGGAATCTCAGAATGGAATGCAGACTGTAACAAATGAATCTTATCATATTATAAATGCATGATACACTGAAGGGGATGAGCAAAAAAGGAGCTAAGGTGAGAAACTCTGGAAAACGAACAAAGAAGCAACAGCAACGAAAAGTTGCCACCAAATTCATTCCTACCAATGGGTTTCCAAAGAGCAGCTGGTGGATTTCAACCACTGGTCTTTTGCTTGGCCACCAAACACTTAACCACTATGCCAACAGGGCTCCTTGGACTAGAAACCACAGGTAAATTTGTTTTTCATGGGTACAAATTAACATTTCTAAAACTACAAGTATCCTAAATCCAGAAAAACCCATTGCCATCAAGTTGATTCCAACTCCTAGTGACCTATCAGACAGACTAAAACTGCTCCCTAGAGCTTCCAAGAAGTGCCTGGTGGATTTAAACCAACCACCTTTCGGTTAACAGATGTAGCACCTAACTACTACAGCATCAGGGTTTCCATATCCATTGCCATCAAGTCTTTTCCAACTCCTAGCGACCCTATCAGACAGAGTAAAACTGCCACCTAGGTTTCTAAGGAGTGCCTGGTGGATTTGAACTGCTAACCATTCTGTTAACAGAACGGTTAACTGTTAACTGTTAACTGAAACCACTATGGCACAAGGTTCCCATCCATCAAGTGGATTCCAACTCACAGCAACCTTACAGACAGAGTAGAACTGCCCCATAGAGCTTCCGAGGAACACCTGGAGGATTTGAACTGCCAAGCTTTTGGTTAGCAGCTGTAGCACTTAACCACTACACCACCAGGGTTGAACAAACCATTACACCACCATAGGTTGAACAAATCAATTAGTAGGTGGTAGATCATGCAAGCTGGCTTTCTCACTGTTAGAGAAAGAAGTTATCACTAAGCAAGACACTGACGTTACAATGAACACTGTAATATTGGATTAGAATTGAACAGTACACACTCAGGTTTATGGTATGTGTATATAAGCACACACCCATACACATGAATGGATGAATGTGTGGATGCATATATAGAAAGGTAGATGGATATAGATATGATTTTAGATATCTCTGTATACACAGGGAGTCTCTGGGTGGCGTAAATGAACTGCTCAGCTACTAACCTTTGTTAGCAGTTTGAATCCACCCAGAGCACCTCACAAAAAGGTCTGGCAATCTACAGAAGATTACCATTGAGCAACTCAATAGAGCTCAGTTCTAATCTGACACCCATGGGATCATCATGAGTCAGAATCCACTGACAGCAACTTTTTAAAATACAAAAAATTAGAGAATATTAATGTACATACGTTTATTTCCTGTGTCCACTGATAGGACACAGAAGCAGTGATATCCTGTTAGCGAAGAACACATCCAGCATCCAGACCTTGGTTTCTGAATATCACGCTTCCGTAAAAGGAGCCAGGGCACACGGGAGCCATGGCTGGTTCTAGGGCCCAGGCAGGCAGCAGACACAATGAGGCCAGAGCACCTTCTAGCACCACAAGTAAGGAAGTACCCCCCCCCCAAAAATATATATATATAGCAGGACATCCAAGGGCCACAGGAGCCAACCTAAAGAATGGCCAAAGCTGGTACAATGTGAGCAATAAAATAAATAACATAGGTATTGCTAAGCATGAAGAGCAAGTCTGATAAGTGACCCACAGTGTGTGATTTCATTCTGGAAGACACAAAACCAGACACTCTAAACATCTCAGTAGGGGTCTCCTGAAAGAGCTCCCAGTGAACAAAGTTAAGCACTCTGGGCCACAAAACAAATAATATTGGATTATAACCCAAAGCATAAAATAAATATCCATGGGACTATATGCTATAATTTAATGATTTAATAAATTAATAAACCATGGAGAAAAAACATTTCCCATGCAGAAGAATTCCAAATACCTCACACAGATACTCCACCCTCAAGTCTGGAACTGTGCACAGCGACTTCTTTCCAAAGAGCACAGCACAGAGTGTGCAAGAAAAAGAAGAGTACTCGACAACAAAGAAACCCCACAAACACTACTTCAAGCCAAGTGATCACAATTAATATCAAGAGTGATAAGTTGTATGGATAGCCCTTGATGCAATGTAACGAGAATCGTACCTCTGTGTCTCCTTCCAAAAACCCAATCTAATCATGAGAAAGATATCAGACAAATTCCAATGGAGGCACACTCTACAAAACATCTGAGCAGTGCTCCTCAAAACTGTCAGGGTCATCTAACCTCTCACCATTTACATGAAAAACTAAAGCACGAGAACCACATGGAGCCTGGGAGAAGTTGCTTGGTGCCATGCCTATGGCAGAAGAATTGATGAGGGCCTCTGAGAAACTTCTGGAAACCCTGGTGGCATAATGGTTAAGTGCTGTGGCTGCTAATCTGAAGGTCAGCAGTTCAAGTCCATCAGGCAATCCTTGGAAACTCTATGGGGCAGTTCTACTCTGTCCTACAGGGTCACTGTGAGTCAGAATCGACTCGACGGCAGTGAGGTTTTTTGTGATTTCTAAGTAACTTCTAAGAAATTCTAGAAAACTGTCACAGATAAAAGGAACCTAAGGAGACATGATCCCATCTTGGATGGGATCCTGGAAAAGCAGCACTAAATTTGGTTTAAAAAAACAAACTAACGAAATTGAATACCCTAGGGGCTCTAGTTAATAATAATGAGCCAAACATAGCATATTAATATAAGATGCTAATAACTTTGGAAACTGGGTATGGGTATATCAAAACTGTCTGAACTATCTTCCCAATTTTTCTGTGAATCTGAAACTATTTTAATATTTTTTAAGTTTATTTTAATAAAAGGAATTTCCCTTAAAAAGGTAGTTACCAGTCTTCAACAGTCAAAAAAAATAGAAGAAGAAAGCTACATTAATGCTCTTGGGTTAATCTGGTAAAATGGAAGTTGTCAGAATAAAGGACTGAGAAAGCAAAAGCAAACGTATGGGGGCATGTGCACACATACACATACCCCAGGTATTTAGAAATGCATCCTTGAGTGGTAAAGCTCTAAGAAAATTCCGGAAAGTAATTACTATAAAAGTCAAGAGAGTGATTAACTTTGGGGAGAAGGGCAGTTGAAGGCAACTTCTAGGAATCCTGGCAATGTTCTGTTTCTTGACCTATGAAGTGATTACATGGGCGATGACTATGTGACACATGTATGATAAATTACAGAGTTAAACATTTTTGTCTTAAATACTTGTCTATAGGTATACAGTGGAAACCTTGGTGGTGTAGTAGGTTAAGGGCTACATCTGCTAACCAAAAGATCGGCAGTTCAAATCCACCAGGCACACCTTGGAAACTCTAGGGGGTAGTTCTACTCTGGCCTTTAGGGTTGCCATGAGTCAGACCCTACTAGACAGCAATGGGTTTTCTTTATAGGTTTACAATACATCACACCAAAGTTTAGAAAAAAAAAAATTAAATACAAAGGAGTAAGAATGTACCAATATTGAAAGACATGAATCATCAGATTGAAGATTTATGAAACAAAGGTCCATAAATAAAAGTATATCCACACCTAGATACATGACATGAAAGACAAGAGAAAATCTCTGAAAGTCACCCAAAAAAGGCTAGATCTCCTGTGGATTGCAATTTAAAGCAAATGTGTAGAAATGTGACCCAGTTACCATCAAGTCAGTCCAGACCCATGGTAACCTCAAGCATGTCAGATTAGAACAATGGTCCAGAGGGTTTTCAGTGGTTAATTTTTCAGAAGATCACCAAACCTTTCTTCCAAGGTGCTTCTGGGTCAACTAGTGGCTCCAACCTCTTGGTAGCAGCTGATCACATTAACCATTTGCACTATTCAGGAAATCCAACAAAATACTAACATCTGTTAAATCTGGGAATAGGATTAAAGGGTTTTGTGTTCTTTTGTGTGATTTTCTGAATACACAAATTATTTTATAATCATGTTTAATCTGAAAAAGTCCACATGATAATGTAGAAACATATTTATGAAACGTCTATCAAAATAGTGATTACGTCAAGAAAGAGGTTTTGGAATTGACTGAGACTGGCTAGAAAGGGCCACAAGGGAAACTTTTAGGGGCTTTAAACGCTTATATCTTGACCTGGGTAACACTTACATAAAAATCCACCCAGCTCTACATTGAATATTAAAGTGCTTTACAGATTTTGATACATGTGTGTTAAACATAAATCAAAAAGTCTTAAAAGAAGCTCAAAGCAAATGCTGATGGCAGGGCCTGGCACATAACAGGTATTAAGATGGTATACCCATGCTCCGTGAGTTGGATAGGATTTTCTTCACATGAAAGACCCAGTGAAGCCTGAGTTAAAGTCTTCTGGAGAACACAGAGAGTCCCTGGTGCCAGTGATTATTGCATTCAGCTGCGAACTGAAAGTCGGAAGTTTGAACCCATCCAGAGGCATCTTGGAGGGAAAGCCTGGCAAGCTCCTTCCAACAAACTGAAAACCCTATGCAGCAGTGTTACTCTAACATGCCTGGGGGCCTCATAGTCACCATAAGTTGGAGGTGATCCAGTGGCAAGTGGGTACAGGACACAAGGATAACAGAACCCATGGTACGGAGTGTCTGTACCTCAAGAGTCACAGGGAGCAGAGAGGGGAGTAGTGCCTGCTTGGGCTTTCTCCGCATCTCTCCTCTTTTCATCCATTGTCCTATTTTTCTCTCTTCCAGATGTCAGGTTTTTCTGTTTCCTACCACAAGGCAGGTACAGGTGCCCACAGTTCCTGAGTTGGATTCAGCTTTGTGTAGGAGATAGCCAGGAGAAGTCTGAGAAGTCTTCCAAATTCCTAGAGGAGGGGCCCTACCCTGAACAACCACCCTAGCCAGGCAAGAGACCCTACTGAAAGCACTCTAGCTGGTTTAGGTTGAACCAGGGACTCATCAAGGAAACAATGTGAGATCATACAGAACAGTTTCTGGAGGCCAGCAGCAACGACCAAGGGAAATCAGGGGAAGGGCATGGGGGCTGCCAGGCTAATAGGTATCCCCTACACCAAGAAGAGGGTTTTCTGGTGTTGCAAATGGTTAAGCACATGGCTACTAACTGAAAAGATGGCCATTCAAACCCACCCAGTGGCTCCATGAGAAAGACTTGATGGTCTGTTTCTGCAAAGATTACAATTGAGAAAACCCTTTGTGGCAGTTCTACTCAGTCACATGGAGTTGCTATGAATTGGAATCAACAGCACCTAACAAAAATACCACGATGAGGTCTCTGGGTGGTTCAAATGGTTTCCACTCAGCTGTTAACCAAAAGGTTGGTGATTCAAATCCACCCAGTGGTGCCATGGAAGAAAAGCCTGGCAAACTGCTTCCATAAAGATTACAACCAAGAAAACCCTATGGAACTCAGTTCTCTTTTGTAACACATGGTGATCACCATGACTTGGAATCAACTGGGTGGCAGTGGGTATGAGGTGTCTATTTATTTGTAATGTATATTATGATGATGATACCTCATGCTCATTCAATGATGTGGTGTGAATCCTTGAGATTTGCATAGTGTTTTCTAACTTACATTGCACTTCCAACATTCAAGATTACATTTTATCCTTTCTATATTTTGATGTTAAGTCCCATTTCAGATTAGAAAATGGGTTGGGAGAAGATAAGGGACCTGCTTGGGGTTAGACAGTGAGTAGGTATGACAGGGTTAATAGCTGTAGAAAAATTCTTAGTTAACTTCTTTCTTAATACTTAAACCCTCTTTTCCCCCTAGGAATGCTGACACATAAAGAAAATCGTAGCCTTCCTTCTGATCAGTACTCATAAAGATTTTGAGATGGTTTTCCCAGGCTGTTCTGGAACACTAACTGAACAGAGTGACACTAATTTGCAGCCCACTGTGCAGATAAGCAACTGTGAGTTCCTGAGAAAAGGCAGTCTCCAGACATCAAGGACAACTCATCTTGAAACAAAGAAACCATGTTTCTCCACCAACCTCTCCTGCTCTGAACACTTACACGCTTATCCCCATTCTCTTCCCTAAACCCTTCTATGAAACTTGCCAGCCTGGACTGAGATGTTAAGATGGTTTCTAGGGTGATAACCTGCCTTCTTTTCAGACTGCCAGCAATCTGAAAAGAGCACTCATAGGAGTTTCAATCCCTGTCTGTGTTTGGCTTAGTAGTGACAGGCGGCAGGAGTCTGCAAACAGGTTTCTCCAGTAGCAGGTAGATAGCCCAGGACTCAGCCCCAGGACTGTATCTTGATGTGACATTGAAGCCTGCTCACTCCTAATTATAAGCCTGGAACTGAAGCTGGTTTGTCGGGGAGAGGCCTGGATCATGTGACTTCATGTCAGCTTCCACCTTCCTGTGCCAGGACTTTCAAGAGATGCACTGCAAAGTCCTACATCCGCTACAGCAGCCTCTTATGCAAAGATGTCCACCTGCAGTTCACCACTGTGGGATCCCAGCAGCTGTCACAGAAACCTCCCTGACCCCATCAACACTGCATGCCTTTGGGTGGACACAAGTCCTGACATTCAATCCCATGATCCTGACAAGTGGCAGGTGTATGGAGTAACAGAGTGGAGCAGGCACAGGGCTAGTGTTCACTGGAGTCAGCCTCTTCATTATGGTGCCCTTCTCAAGCCCACCCCACAGGAGACCCTGCTTTCTGGGGCAGCTTCTAAATGCGACTGTTGTTAGCCGCCATGAAGCCAGCCCCCTAATCACGACTCATGTGCAATAGAACAAACTACTTCTGGGTCTTACGTCATTTCAAATTTGACCACTGTGATCTACAGGGCTTTTGTAGGCTGATTAGGAAGTACACCACCAGACCTTTCTGCCTGGTCTATCTGGAAGCTCTGCTGAAAGCTGTTGAATATCACGGCAACAAGCAAGCTTGAGATGGTGAACAGGTGGTAGCTCTGCTTGAGGTGTACTGGCCAGGAGCCTCCTTCAGGTCACCTGCGTGGATGGAAAAAATCCTACCACTGAACCACCACTGCCCCTTGACTTCTGCCAGTGAGTTGATTCCTACTCATAAGGACCTCTATGTCCAGAGTAGAACTGCTTCACTGGGTTTTCAAGGCTGTGACCTCTCTGAAGGAGAGTGCCAGGCTTGTCTCCTGAAGCACCATTGGGTGTTATGAAATGCCAACCTTTCAACCAGTAGCCTAGGGCTTAACTGTTCGTGCCACTCAGGGGCTTCCTAACTTTTGGATGGCATGCCCCAGTGCATAAGAACATGCTGGTGCCTGTTTCTCAAGACCAGATGACCCTCAAAACAGCTCTGGGGTCCTAAACTAGTCTGAGATCAGGAACCTGGAGCCCTTAATGGTTTGCTGGCATAGCTAGGATTCAAACCACATCAGGTCTCTTGATTCTGAGTTCTATGTCCTGTCCTCTGCTCCACACTGCTCCCACACCGAGGACAGTAATTGAGGAAAGGACAACACAGTACACAATGTGTGTGATCAAGATTCCAATCACCAGGACAATGAAGGAGCTATCTCTGTGCTCTATAGGAAAATTCGAGTCCTTTTAACAAATCATAAATACCCCCAATTACAGTTTTCTCCACCGTACAACATAAGAAGTGGGGCCACACAATCTTTTCTGCTTTTAAGAGAAGCTCGGGGCAAGAAAGCAAAAGGGGCAGAGTCCAACATTTTCAGGCTGCGAGTTATAAACTTTTCATTAAAGCAGATTCTGCTTTTGTCATTTGCATGTAATGAATTATTCTCAGCTTTCACTGCCTTGGTAATTGTCTCTCAGAAGAATCTCATTAAACATTGCTGGATACTTTTGATCATTATTAATAAAAGTGTAACTTGGGATTCTCTTGCACTTCTCAGTTGAGACTGCAAACCTGAAGCATGCAGCTAGATAATTAATGACAGGTGGAAATCATCAGGGAAGCCACCACAAGGGTCCTGTCTTTGTTCTTCCCAGCAGGACCTCCTTAGGTTAGGGAAAAAGTTGGCCTACTGAAGCCTGAGAAGAACTGGCTTCAATTCCTGCTCCACAGACCACTTCCTGGCTGTGGGTCTATGGGCACATTTCTTAACTTCTTGGAGCATCAGTTGTCTCATCTAGGTTGTCATAATTATTATGAACTTTAAGGGTGGAGCATGAAAATGTTCAAAAAAGGCCAAGTAATACAATTCTCTAAGAAATATGTACTCAATATTTTTATTTAAAATTCAAAACTGAGAAACTTTATTTGAAAGTTTCTATTCTAGCCAGCACTAGTTGATTGCAGCCCATTTGAATTTGGGCTCCTCTTTGTTATTATGCTTAATTATATATGAATAACATATTCAATGCACTTATTATGCACCAGTCACTGTGTTAAGAACTTGAACATGAATTAGTTTATTTGGAGTTTATGGCAATTCCAACAAGTAGAAACTATTAATCCCATTTTACAGATAAGGAAAAATGAGGTCAGAGAGATTCCTTAATTTGTCCAAAGCCACTTTTGGGTAACAGCAGCAGAGTTAGGATGCAAGCCCGTGCAATGCACCCCAGCGGCAGCGTGCAGTATCACCTTTCACATTCATTTCAAATTTTGAAGTTCTAAGTAATTTTTATGAGTGAACAGAAGTTGGCCTTACAATCTATCATATCCCAGCCTCCCCACATGTGAGCCAGAGAAGACTTCAAGATTTCCCAGCAGACTGGTTAATATTTGGACAATGCCCAATCCTTACCAGGCTGCTTCTCAATCTTAGTCCTGAAGCAGATTATATTTCAAAAATAATCCATTGATATTTCCCATTCAATATGCTCATTTTATAATCTGATTATAGGTGGGTGTCCAAGTTCCCTCCCCTTAAATCTAGAAATGTTTGCACTATGTGATTTCCGAGGCTAGACCGTAAAAGCCAATGTAGCTTACACGTGATTCTCTACGGAGGCTTGCTCCTAGAACTCACTGCCATGCTCTGGGGAACTCCAGGCCTTCTGTGAAGACAGCACCAGGAAGGCTCTTGTGGAGCACCCTGACCCTCAGACCTAGTTGAGATCCCAGCCAACAGCTGGCTCCAACTTGCCAAACACGGGAGTGAGTAATCTATCTTGGGAGTGAATCTTCCAGCTTCCAACTGAGCCACCCTACATGATGCTACATGGAGCAGCAATGAGGCTTCGTCACCAAACTCTGCCTAAATAGCAGATTCACGAGCCAGGTAAATGTTGTTTCAGTTGCTATGTTCTGAGTATATTTTTATGCAGCAGTAGATAAACTAGAACAAATTCAATCCTCCTTTTTTTTTTTTTTTGTTTTGTTTTCTGGACTCCATATATTCAATATACAACTCTCTCTACAAATGTTCTCTTGAACATTTGTCCCAGATCATTTCATACTTCATGAGTTTTGGACATCTCACATGCACTTAGGATATAGAAATTCCTCTAGAATGTTGCCCCCATTCTTACTATGAGGAGAAAAAAGTAATCTACATAATTGTAACTTTGTCAAGTCCATTAGAGAGCTGAGCTCACAGACAGCCAAGTGATCTGAATACACAGTGGCAATCCCCTCTGAGAAAAGAAGGGTCACATAAGATGTGTCACCTTTGACAAAGTATGAGGATAATATATGATCACCATATACGTGTAAAAAGAAATCAACTGAACTTTAAATGAAATCTTCAAACTGTATGTATAAGCTATCTTGATGAATTTTAGAAAACTAAGAGCCCCAGATGCAAAGGAAATTTGAACTCACTTGCTAGCCCTTTTCCGCATGCCTAGACTGCATGTTCCTGAGGAGAACTAGAGGCAAGACAGGAGACTGAAGAGAGACCTGATCAGTGGCACACACATTCACCTGGTGCTTAGCTGTAGCTCCATAGCAGGCAAAAAACCTTCTTTACTTGCTCAGATCTTTCTGTCCCAAAGTAGAAGTATGCTTTAGACTACTGAGAGAGAGACAGAAAACCCTCCAATTCCCCAGGCTTAATAGAACACACTCTACTTTTAGTGAAAATGTAAAAGCAAAAATCTACCACTACAGAGAAGCAGGCAGGAAATATTTTTAGGCCCAGGATCTTGCGCTGATGTGAAGCATAAATATGCTACTGCTGGTGGAAGACAGAACCCAAGGTCAACCACTGAAACAAGGCAACGTCTGTCTGGCACAGACGGTAGAATCAGGAATGTTAAGATAGACAAGAAGTCTTGGGAAAAGTCTACATGTCATCAGGAGTCTCACACTAAGTAACGATCTACTGCTAGAGTGGAAGTAAGAGCTTGGAGAAGGACTCCTGTGGGACAGGTGTGCAGGGACTGACCACAGATGAGGAATAAGCAGGAAGACTGAGGAAAGCTCCTGCTGGCCCAGGCTTACCCTGAGCACAAGACGAGCACAGACCAGCCATGGAGGAGCTGAGCCTTGTGATGCTCTGAAAGGAACCACAGCATGAACAAAAGCCTAAACCAGTGCAACTTCCTCATTAGACTGACTCTACATTAGACTCTACTCTACATTAAGATTCTCATAGAAGAAGGAGTGTGCACACTTCTAGGAGCAGAAGTCATTGGCCTCAGCCTCTACTGCTGTTTTACACACAATACTTATCACTCAGTTTAAAAGTTATGGGACAAACACAAAAAGAAAGAGTAAACAACCCATTATCAAGAGATAAAGCAATCAACAGAACTGGACTCAGAGATGATCCTGGTGTTTGCTGAACATTTTATACTGAGACTTTAAAATAATTATGATTGATGTTATACAGAATCTTGTGGGGAAAGATGAGAAGCCATCATGAACAGTTGAAGAATTTTAGCAGAGAACTGGAAACTTTTAAAATAGAAAAATGGAAATGCTATAAATTAAAATCAAAACACACAGGATGTCAGAGATGATGAATTCCTTCAGTGGACTTATTAGTAGAGTAGACTCAGCTGAGGAAAGAACTGGTGAACTTGAATGTCAGCCAGTAGAAATTATCCAAACTAAAACACAAAGCGAAAAACCAAAGAAGGCATCCAGGAGCTGTAAGGTAATATAAAATAGTCTAATATACATGCAGTTGGAGCCCAAAAACAGAGAGAGAAAATGTGGAAAAGTATTTTAAGGAAAAATGACCAAAAATTTTCTGCTATTCATGAAATGCCATAATCCACACACATAAGTTTAGAGAAAATGAAATAGAATGAATGACATACACACATGCACACTCCTAGACATATTATATTCAAATTTCTGAAAATCTGAAAACCAAAGATAAAAATAAACTCTTGAATTCAGTCAGAGCAACAAAGGATTAGTAAATACAATAATTATATTTAACTTTTAGTGTAATAATTCATCAAACTTCTTGGAAGAACTGATGCAATTCAGAAATCAGTGAGTGACACTTTTAAAGGAAAAGAAAGTCAACCTAGACTACTAGTCAAGGTAAAATTGAGATATGTCAGGCAAACAAAAACAGGAAGAGTACACTGCTAAAGGGCTGTGCAAGAAATGTGAAAGAAAATTCTTTAGGCAAAAGGAATAAAATATCAGATGGGAAAGCCCAAGGTCATATTTAAGAGACGGTGAACCATATGTGAAGAAATGAATTACACCAAAAAGTACAAATATGTGGGTAAGCATAAAAGACATTTTCTAAACTGATGTTTAAATTTCTTTAAAAGATAGCTGTCTAAAACAAACAACAAAAAAGAAAAGTAATAATGCATGTGGCACTTGTGATGTAAAATACGTCAATTATGTCATCAAAAATGAGAGAAAGTAATGGGAATACACTGTTATAAAGTTCTTACACTGTATGTGAAGTAGTGTAATATTATCTGAGAGAAGACTGAAACAAATTAAAGGCATATATTATAAACTCTAAAGTAATCACTAAAAAGTAAAAAGAGATACAACTAATAAACCAGTACTGGAGATAAATGTGGATTATGAAAAATATTTAACTGCTCCTAAAAGAAGGGAAAAAGGAGAAAAAGTCTGACCACCAAAAACAGGTGGAACAAACGGCAAACAACCAGCAAGACTAATCAGACGAGAACTATTTTACCTTCAGCTTTATTTCCTCCTGAGCCCAGGGTCACACTTAAGTGATGGAGGAGCATTCTTAATGAACCTTGGCCTTTTCAATCAACACCCAGCGTTCTGTGGACTGTTTCTGAAGTTGCCAAGACCACTGATGGGAGAAAATGTTTCTGCCTTCATCCTTTAGCTCACAGCCATAGAATATTTCGAGCTCTAAAGAATCTTTACAAAAGGTTATTGATTTTATCAAGGGTAGATAGGAGTCAAGCTCGTTATCTGAAGAGGTCTGTGCAGAGCTGCTTAGCAATCGAAACATCACCTGGGAGACGAAGACCTCTGTGTCCTCCCTCCTCCTCTAAACCTGGCTCTTGCTCCTCATCCCAGAGCTCCCACGTGCTTGTTTTCAGATGAAAACAGAGTTTTAAGTGTAAAATATTTTTCAAGATATAATTAGGTGTTTCTAAAACCAAAAGAAGAATAAGAAACCTAACACAATCATATATTTAAATCCAATTGTATCAGTAACTGAATTCAGTAAAAATGGTCTAAACAGCCCAACTGAAAAAAACACAGTGGTCAGTTTGGATTAACAAAAAGAAAGACCCAACTATAGGTTGTCTGCGAGAGGCACATTTTAGATACAATGTCAGGGTTTGATTAAAAGAAAAAGACAGGGAAAAGATGTATCATACAAACACTAATCAAAAGGAAACTGGGGTGTCTGTATTGATAACAAAGCAAATCATAGTCTTCAGAACAGGTACTGTTACATAATCAAGAATGCATAACAGTCCTTAACGTGTATGTACCTAACAACACAGCTTCAAAATATGTCAAGTACAAGGTGGAGAGAAGTGGAAGGAAAAATAGACAAATCCACAATTACAGACATATTCTTCACCACTGTCTCAGTAAATGGTAAAACATGAAGACAGAAAATCAGTAAGAATATGTTGTTGTTGTTGTTAGGTGCTGAAAGTCAGCTCTGACTCAGTGAATCCGTGGGCAGTACAACAAAACCTTTTCACAGTGGCTGCTGTGCTTGAACCCATTAATGCAGCTGCTGTGTCAGTCCATCTTGTTGAGGGACTTCTCTTTTGCTGAACTCTATGTTACCGAGCTTGATGTTCTTCTCCAGGCACTAGTCCCTCCTGCTAACGTGTCCAAAGTACATGAAACAAAGTCTCACAATTCCACTTCCAAGGAGCATTGTGAGTGTACTTCTTCCTAAACAGTCTGTAGTCCCATGGTATATTCAACCTTCTTTGCCAACATCACAATTCAAAGGCATCACTTCTTCTTTGGTCTTCCCTGTTCACTGTCCAGCTTTCACATGTATATAAGGCAATCTAAAATACCAAGGCTAGGATCAGGTGCCCCTTCTTCCTCAGTGACATCTTCACTTTCTAACACGTTAGAGAAGTCTTTTGCAGCAGGTTAGTTCAATGCAATACATTAGTTTCTTGACTACTGCTTCCATGGGTGATGACTACATATCCAAGTAGAATTGTTGACAACTTCAATGTTGTCTCCATTTATCACGGTGTTACTTATCGATCCAGTTGAAAGGGGCTTTGTTTTCTTTGTTTGAGGTGTAATCCATACCAAAGGCTACAGGATGTCTGCTTTTATCACTTCTATTTAAATTGTACTATAAGCGCTGTTTTGTATTGAATCGTGTCCCTCAAAACCCATTTCCATTGATTCCAACACCTAGCAACCCTGTAAGAGAGTAGAACTGCCACATAGGGTTTCCGAGGAGAAGCTGGTAGATCCAAATTGCCAATGTTTTGCTTAGCAGATGAGCTCTTAACAACTGTGCTATAAAGACACGCTAGAGTCCTAACTCCTGCACCAGTGAATGTGATCTCGGAAAAAGGTTTTCTTTTCAGATGTTACCAGCTAATGAAGCCATACTGGAGTTGGGGAGGTCCTAATCCTAATCTCTTCTGAGTGCTATTTTACACAGTGAAACCTGTAAGAGCTGGAAATTCTAGGAGATTGCCTTATTTTTGCAGGTCTTACAAGTTTTTCACCTTTGACAGGGTACAGTCTTACTGCTTTTCTGTTATTCCTTTTAGTGGAAAACATTTGAGTTTTCCTTCTCTGACAGGTTTCCATGTTAACACAGTTTCTGACTTTTGTAGGCTTTACTATACAAGAGGAGGACAGGACAGACTTGGAAACACAGTCACACACAAGAGGGAAGACAGAATACAGAGATCACTCCCCAAGCCAAGGAACATGAAGAAATACTGGGCTACCAGGAAGGCTCTTCCCTAGAGCCAACGGTGACAGCATAGCTCTGCCAGCATCTTGAGTTTGGGCTTCCAATCTCCAGAACTTCGAGAAAATAGATTTCAACTTCGAGAAATAGATTTCTGTTCTTAAAGCCACCTGCTTTGTGGTCTTTTTGTTGTGGTAGTCCTAAGAGGCTAAGACATCCTACCAGTACAAAAACCAAGGAAAAGAAATAAAGGACATACGGATTGAGCCAAGGCCAAAAAAAGAAGAAATATAACTCTATGTTTGCAGGTAACACAATTGTCTTTGTAGAAAATCCCAAAGATCTGTGGGAAAAAAGCTAACCAACTAATAAACAAACTTAGCAAGGTTGGTCACAATTGTATTTCCAAATATTGACCAAAAAAATATATAGAATTCTATATTTTTAATGCCGTTTATAATAGCACCAAAAACATGAGATACTTACTGTTTTAGTCATCTAGTGCTGCTATAACAGAAAATACCACAAGTGGACATTTTTAATAAAGAGAAGTTTACTCCCTCACAGTCTAGTAGGCTACGAATCCAGATTCAGGGTAAGAGCTCCAGCCGAAGTCTTTCTCTCTGGCGGCCCTGGAGGAAGAGATGCTTCCCTTGGTCCAGAAGCATCTCAGCACAGGAACCTTGAGTCCAAAGAACACACTCTGCTCCTGGCACTATTTTGATGGTAAAGTTTCCAACTGTATGCTTGTTTCTTGTTCCTTTAAAATCTTGCAAGGCACACCCTCGGGAAACTCCCATTGGGTCAAAGAGGTGATTTTAATAACATTATAATATAACCCAATCCTATCCTATCAACCACAGGCAGAAATTAGGATTTATAGCATATATGAAAATTACAATCACAAAAATAGAGGATAATCACACAATACTGGGAATCACAGCCCAGACAAATTGCTCCACATTTGGGGGGATACATTCAATCCATGACACTTCTCAATAAATAAAACATGTGCAAAACTTTTACTCAGAAGCCTACAAAGCAATGTTGAGAGAAAGCAAAGGAAACCTAAATAAGCAAATATGCCATGTTCATGGTTCAAAAGACTCACAAGAAATGGCATTTTCCCAAATTGATTACAATCCTAGGAAAAATCCCAGAATACTTTTTTGTAAAGGTTAACAAATTGCCCATAAAATTTATATGGGAAACAAAGGACTTTAGGGTAACTAAACAGATTTTGGAAAAATAACTGTGTTAGAGAACACACACTGATTGCAAGACTTACTGTATGTGAACTCTTTCATTTAGTCCTTTGTCTTGATTCTTTGGAAAAACAGCTTGAGAGATTTTTCCCCCAAACCCTGAGGGGCTGCTTTTGCCCTAGTTTTCTATCTCAAGGAGTTTGTTACTTTTGTCCACATTGAATGACATTTCCTGGGAAAGCTGCAGACAACTTGATTTGATACTTCTTGTCTGTTCCTAGGCTGCAGCCAGCTCTGTGATTTGGTACTCATACTTGCAGGAATTAGTCAATAAAATATGCGAATGAAGTGTCTGTAGCCTACTGAGAGGAGATTGGTCATTGGCGGCCCTGGTAGGAGGCCGTGCCTTGAAACCGAAGAAGAGTTTGTAGACTTCAGCAGCCCACTCCCACAGAGGTTTTTCAGACAGAAAGAAGTAGGAATACAGGAAACAGACAGAAGCAGAAGGAAGAAAGGAAAGAGAGAAGACAGCAGCAGAGTGAGGAAGCAAGAAACTTCCTAAAAGAGCTGTAACAGGAGTCAAGGGCTGTAACAGGGAAGCCAGTGACAGGCCCGGAAGGGGCCTAGTGGCAGAGTTTTTGGTGACAGACAGCAGAGCCGAGAGGAGCCTGTCTTTAGGGGCCTGAGAGGAGGAGGCATGCCAAGGAGCTGCCAAGAGGCGCTCAGAGAGCTGTCCTGTCCTAAAGAAGGGAGACTTTGCCTACATGCATCCTGATCCTGACCCAGAGTTACTTCGTAATGAACCACTTAACTCTAAGTGTGGTCTGTCAGTTCTATGTGGTCATTTCAATGGATTACCAAACCCAAAGTGAAGTAGAAAGGGCTGTGGGAGGGACAGCTGTTGTCAGAACTGGTTTACAACGGCTGGGGAGTGAAGCTGTCTGACCTCTAGTGCATAGGAGTCAGCTGTCAGCTGGTCCTGGTCCTTACCACCCACCTCCTTACCTACCCCCCACCAGCCCCCACTCTGAAGTTAAGTTCTGATAATACTACTTTGTACTATAAACTTCCAATAATCAAGACAGTGTATATTTGAGAGGGGGCAAAATTTTTAAGAAAATTTCACTTTCAGATTCACAGAAGTGCAGATGCTTCTCTCCCTGTACCAGCTCAGGGACACTTCCTCCGCCCTCACAGCATTTCTTGAGATAAAGCTGTACTTCTAAGGGAAGGGGAACGTCCTCCTTGTAACGTAACACTGACTGCTTATCCTTGCCTCTGTAAGTTTGTTGGTGCAAATAGAAAAGCAGTATGAAGCTCTGTAAACCTGCTAATGCCAATTAGAAAGCTGTGTGGAAATACCTTTGTCCACTTTCTTGAGAAAACGTATAAAAGAGATGTTTTGATGACAGGATGGGGTGCACAGCCACTGTGGACCTGAGTCTGGCTGCCACACCGCTAGCAGTAAGGCCCCGTCCTCTTTAAACAAAGTGATGTTTGAGGTGTTTTCTCCTCAGAGAACCAAACTTTCCTTTTTCCTGCAACGTATCGGCATAAAGAAAGACATGTATGTCAGTGGGATAGAAAGTCCAGAAACAGACATGCACATGTCCAGTCAATTTTAATAAATGTGCCAAGAACATTCAGTGGGGAAAGAATATCCTTTTCAGCAAACAATTCTAGAAATTTAGACATACATACAAAAAAAAGAACTTAAATTCCTAACTTGCACTATATACAAAAATTAACTTGTAATGGATTATAGACATAAAGTGAAAATCTAACCCTTTAAAACTTCTGAGGAGGGGAAAAAAACATGGAAGGAAATGTTTGTAGGGGAAAAAAAACATAAAATAAAAAACTGATAAATGAGATTTCATCCAAATTTAAAATTTCTGCACTTTGAAAGACATTGTTAAGAAAATTTAAAAACGAGCTATGCCAATATAGACTTGTAGAAAATTCTTGCAAAATATTGTTTGATAAAGGACTGGTGTCTAGAATATATAAAGCACTCTAGCAACTAAATAGAAAGAAAATAAATAACAATAAAAAAAAATGAGCAAAAGGATTCGGACATTTCACCAAAGATATACAAATGAGCAATTAGCACATAAAAAGATGTTCCAAATCATTAATCACAGAGAAATCCAAGTTAAAACCAAAATGAAATATCATGCTATACCCACTAGAACAGCCAAGACTTTAAGAACTGGCAATAGCAATGCTAGTGAGAATGTAGAGAAACTGGAATTCTCATATATTGCTGGTGGGAATGCAAATGGTATAGCTACTCTGGGAAAACGGTTTCCGTGGTTTCTCGTGATGTTAAACACACACTTGCTATGTAATTTAGTAATTCCACTCCTAGGTATAATCCAAGAAAAATGCAAGTGTATCCACTCGAAGTTGTGTATGTGACTGTTTATAGCAAGCCTGTTCATGATAGCCCCAAACTGGAGACAACCAAGATGTTCTTCAGTTGGTAAATGGATAAACAAATTGTGCTATATACAAACAATTGAATACCAAGGAAAAAAAAAAAACAAGCAAACCAAATCCACTGTTGTCAAGTTGATTTTGACTGATAGTGACACTATAGAACAGAGTAGAACTGGTCCATGGAGTTTCTAAGGAGTGTATGGTGGATTCAAACTGCTGAGCTTTTAGTTAGCAGACCTAGCACTTAACCACTATGCCACCAGGGTTTCCACTGGAATACCACCCACAAGATAAAACAAATAAATTACTGATACATGAAACCACATGAATGAACCTCAAAACCATTATTCTAAGAATCCAGACACAATAGGCTACATGTTGTGTTATTCATTTTATGTTACATTATAGAAAAGTCAAAACTATAGAAACGAACCAGCTTGATGTTTGCCAAGGCTCTAGGTTGGTTTTGGGTATCAGCTCATGAGTGGCAGAAGGCAAATTTGGGGGTGATGGACATATTCTATATCCCAATTATGGTAGTGGTTATACAACTGCATACATTTTTGAAAGTCATAAAATTATAAACAATAAAAAAAAGAATTTTACTGTATGTGATTTATGCTTCAATAAACCAGATTTTTTAAAAATCATCCTTAATATGTCCAAGTCAAACTTACCATCTTCTTCACTTACAAACTCTTTCTCCTGATGTCCCTTCTCTTCATAAATGGTGCCCAGTCACCCAAGCCAGAAGCCTGAGGTTTATCCACAAGTCCCTTTTCCTCCTCACTTTGCCAGCTCTAGTCCTTAAACCCCACTGACTCTACCACCCAAATACTTCTCTTCCTCATCTCTTGCTGTCTGTCCCCCTTCCTACTCCCTTGTCATTTTTCGCTCAACTAGTTGTCTCCAGGCCACCAACGTATCTATGGTGTCCAAAGTGGACTGTGTCATTGCCATACTTCAGACCCTTCCCTGGTTCCTTGTTGCACCCCAGGACACGTTCCAGACAGAAAGCTGTTTGTAATCTGGCACCCAATTACTACACAAGTCTCATCTCATAAGTTCCAGGCGTGGTGACTGGCCCCATTGCATGACAATTTCCTATTTGCAGATGCTGTTATCGCTGCCTGAAACTCCCTTCTCTTTTGTTTATATACCCTGCTGCCATAGTGGTTAAGTACTACGGCTGCTAACCAAAAGGTCGGTGGTTTAATTCCACCAGGAGCTCCTTGGAAACTCTATGGGGCAGTTCTCCTTTCTTATAGGGTTGCTGAGTCAGCATTGACTCAGTGGTAATGGTTTGGGGTTTCTTTTGTTATTTATATAGAATGTGGGTAGGAAACAGAAAGGAAAGACAACCTATTGTTAAGAAATCAAGTTATGAGGCTACTACCGCTGACTGCACTGACAGGGATCAGAGGAGAAGGTCCCAGACAGAGCTGGAGCAAAATATTGAGCAAAATTCAAATGCACAAAAAACGACCCCAAAACAGGAGAAACCCCTTGAGTACTGCCCTAGACACTCTTACAACTCAGTACTGAAGTCACTCCTTTCAGCCAAAGATTAGACAGACCCATAAAGCAATGAGATATATAACTCAGAGGTGTATAGAAGACTAAACAGGCACACTAGCCAGGGACAAGGATCAGAAAGCAGGAGAGGACGGACAGGAAAGCTGGACAAGTGGAAATTGGGAATACAAAGCTGAGAAGGGGAGACTGTCAACACACAGGGTTAGCAACCAAATCACAAAACTGTATGTGTATTATTTAATGAGAAACTGATTTGCTCTGTAAACTTTCACCTAAAGCACAACAAATAAATGAATTTTTAAAAGAAAGAAGAAAAAAAAAAGAACTCAAGCTCTGGAGCTAAATTGCCTGGCTTTAAATCTGGTGATCTGGGTGGCATAGTGGTTAAGATCTTGGCTGCCAACCAAAGTGTTTGCAGTTTGAATCTACCAGCTGCTCCTTGAGAACATATAAATCAATTCTGTTCTGTCCTGTAGGATCTCTATGAGCTGAAATCACCTTGATGGCAATGATTTTTTTTTTAACTTTGGATAAGTTACTTAAATTTTCTGTAACTCAGTTTCCTCATCTCTAAAACAAGTATACTGAACTGACTGTATAATCACAGTGACTGTACCTTCCAACGTGCCTCGTTTTCCTTACTGTATCTTCACTCTCAACGATGTTTTGATTTGGATGGTAAATATATGGTCTCCTTATTGATAAAATTGTTTGTGAAATACATGAGTTAATACGTGTAGTATGCTTGAAAATGTTCCTGCAACATACGCGCTATGTAAGTTTTCAGGAAAACTGTTTTGTGAAAGAAGGGGTGTAGAATGAAGAAGACAGGGAGGGAAGTAGGGATGAGGGAAGGAAGAGGAAAAAGAAGGAAGACAGTGAGGAATAGGGGTCACTGTACTGTATGTATAAACAGCCTACCAACTCGGGATGATTTTCCCTAGAATCAAACGCACTGGCATCAGCCGATGTCCACTCCTAGTGATCCTGTGGACCAGAGTAGGGCTGTCTCATGATTTCCAAAGAGCAGCTGATGGATTCAAACTGCCTACCTTTTGGTTAACAGCCAAACTTCTTTTTCCTGTCTACTATTAACTGCATCAATTCTACTGTTTACCCAATGTTTTGTACTTTGTATTTCAACTATTGCGTTGTTTACAAGTAATATTTCCACTTGGCTCTTTTCCAGTTTATTTTTGTTCCATGTTGCTAATATCTTTCCTGACAATAAATTTCTCAAATTGCTGGTATCTCTCTTAATCTACTTATTATGCTTATTTCAAATCCTTGTCCCTTAAGTTCTAAAACTCACTCTTTTGGTGGACTCAATTTGCTGTTGTCTTGTTTTGAAATAGCTGTGCTTCTCAGATGTCTCCTTATTCTGACCTTATGAGCTAATATCCCTTTTAGGATATTTATCACTACATCCAGCAACCAACATGAAAGAAGGCTAAGGGTCAAACTCCAATCTAAGTCTGACCTGGTGACCTCAAGGATTGTTCAGAGGGCAGAAGGGGTAGATATAAGTGTAAGGGTAGAGAGCTTTATTGTGCTGTTGTTAGTGGCATCAAGTTGACTTTCGACTCATGGAGCTCTGTGTGACACAGCAGAACTGCCCCCTGCGATTTACTGGGCTGCATTCTATACAACAAAAGATTGCAGCTCTTCTTCCCCAGGAACAAAGCTTAGGCTCTAGAAAACCTTCGTCTGAATCCACCATTTAAGGAGGTTCGAATGAGGAAGGAGAGCAAGACGGGCAAGTGACTTCCTGTCTCAGTGCTGCTTTGACAGAAATACCACAAGTGGATGGCTTTATTTTAAAAAAGACATTTTATTATCACAGTCTGGTAAGCCACAAGTTCAAATTCATTTTATTATCACAGTCCGGTAAGCCACAAGTTCAAATGCAGTACAAGAACATCACAGCGCAGGAACCTCAGGTCTAAAGGATACACTGCTCCTGATGCTGCTGTCTTGATGGTATAAGGTTCCCAGCTCTCTCTGCGTACTTCTCTCTTTCACACCCCACAAGCCTGTAGATTGAGTCCTGCCTCACCTGCCTCACCAACACACCAACACGCCCATATTCCCTCATCAACATCACAGAGGCAGGATTTATAACACGTGAAGAAAATTATTCAACATGGGGAACCACAACCCAGCCAAACTGACACGTTTTGGGGGGTACGCAATGCAACCCATGACACTTCTCAAGGCACATCTATCAGTTTCCACATGTTCGTTTTCTCCCTTTTAAAATTGTGTCTCAGGTGAAAATTTACAGCTCAAGTTAATTTCTCATTCAAAAATTTATACACATTGTTTTGTGACATTGGTGCAATCCCCACACCATGACAACATGCTCCCCCTTCCCAGCTCAGGTTCCCTGAGTCCATTCACTTAGTTCCTATTCCTTCTTGCCCTCTGCTCCTGTTTTTGGACAGAACCTGCCCATTTAGTCACTTATATTTTGACTGAATGAAGAAGTATGTTTGGTTTTACAGCCCTGTCTAATCTTTGTTGGCAGAGTGGGCTTCTGTAATGGTTTCAGTTCTGGGTTAATAGAGTGTCTGAAGGCTATAGTTTAGGGGCCCTCAAGGCTCTGTCAGACCATTAAGTCTGATATTTTCATGTGAATTTGAATTCTGTTCTATATTTTTCTCCTGGTGGGGTGGTCATTGGTGGTAGCTAGGCACCATCTAATTCTTCTGGCCTCAGGCTGGTGGAGTCTCTGGTTCATGTGGTCTTTCAGTCCCTTAGGCTAGTCTTTTCACTGTGTCTTTGGTTTTCTTCATTCTCCTTTGCTCCAAGTGGGATGTGACAAACAGACATATTTTAGATGGCCACTTGCAACCCTTTAAGACCCCAGATGCTACTACCAGAGTGCAATGTAGAACGTTTTCTTTATAAACAGTGTTATGCCAGGTGACCTAGATGTCCCATAAAACTGCGGTACAGCCAGGCTGTAACTACCGAGCCACCACGGCTCCCCCAAACCAAACTTTTTACTGTTGAGTCAATGCTGACTCACAGCAACGCTGTAGGACAGAGGAGAAAACTTCCCCGGAGGATTTCCAAGGAACAGCTAGTGGACTTGAGATGCTGACTTTTTGGTTAGCAGCTGAGCTCTTAACCACTGGACTATGACAGTCCCTCCCTAGAATCAGTGACACAAATTTCAGACTTTTCAGCAGCCCATCATTTGTATACAGGGACGTGTTCCAGAATGCCCTACATATTTTCAGAGCCGTACTTTCTTCCACTTGTTTGTGAATAGCTAGCTCTTGTTTCCTTTCCCATGGAACCAAACAGGAGCTGTAAGGCTTCCAGGGGGAGGCTCGGTCCTGCCATACCACTGGGAGGAGGTGCAGCCTGATTCTCAGCATCTGTTACAGAACCCAGCAGAGAAGTCATGCTGGGCTTTAAAAAAACCCTTTGACCCAGACTCCGTGGTCTGACAACCTGGAGGGTCCCCTGAGAACACGGCCCCTGGACTTGCTGCTAGCCCAGAGCTGAAATCAGAATTGAGAGCAGCACTTCAGACAAAGAATGCACTAGACTTGGGTGACAGAGTGATGCATGTAGTGTGTGTACTTTATGGTTTAATATATATATATGAGGCTGTCCTACTGGTTTCTTTTTAGAAGGGAAAGGAGAGGGTGGAGAGGAGGAGACAAGTGTTGGCTGAGTGGGTACTGGAAGTAAAGAGTGAAAAAGAGTGTGTCATGCTATCACAAGGGGAGCAGACAGAGTTACAGAGAAGCAGGTACTTGGGGTTTCATGTAGGAAATTGACATCTATTGTAAACTTCCACTTAATCATAATAAAAAAATTTTAAAAAGGAAGCCTTGAGATATTTTAGTGAACCCACACTCCTTCTGCAGCTGGGCTTTATTAGCAAAGGCAATGTCTGCCTCCTGACACTAGACCAAGAGCCCCAGACCACATTTTGAAATTTGCAGTTGTTGGCCACGTCTTCTCATAACCCAGTCTACCTGCCTGAAATTCCCACAATGCCTCCTCCATGTGTGGAAATCCCATTAAGACCTTGGTTGAACTGTACCCCACCTGTTGTCTTTATCTCACCCACTCCCTCCTTAGACTGCTGGACCGGCTCTGGGACTGACCTTGAAGTAGCTCTCAGGGAGCTGGTCTGCAGTGGGGAGAGAGCCAGGGAAGGAACAGAGCCCGAGGCAGAATTCTAGGAAAGTCTTGCCCGTGTGTATAGGTGCCTAGGTCTGTTTCTGGAGTTCATAACCTGAAAGGAGAAAACACAGATCCGGAGGCATAGCAAGTTTAAGGGGGTAGGAGTTAAGACTGCAACCAGGAGACAGAATCAAGGGTCAAGACACAGTGGTCGGGGCCAAGTTCACAAAACTGAACAGGGGGATTCTGTTGCATTAGAAGAGGGACATTACTCGGGTTAGTTAACAGATAGATACACAGTACTTAAAATCAGTGAATTCTTGAAAACATGGACAGATCTCTAAAACTTACGGAGAAATTGACAAAATCAGGCAGTGGAAAACTTCAAAATCTCTCTACTGTCATGACCAGAGGCATGAAATGTTTGGCCAAGTAAGGCTAAGATTTCACAAAGGGCATCACCATTCGCCTGTCACCTCCTGGTTGCCTTGTCAGTGGGGCCCCTCACCAAGTAGATGATGACATAGTAGGTGTTGTCTACTTGTCTGTATCTCAGGGGAGGGTCCGGGGGAATGGGATTTTGGTTGAGAGGGTGAAGTTGTGCAGTGTCTTAGTCATCTAGTGCTGCTACAACAGGAAGTGAATGGCTGTAACAAAGAGAAATATATTTCCTCACAGTAAAGTAGGCCAGAAGTCCAAACTTATGGCATTAGCCCCAAAGGAAGGCTTTCTCTCTCTGTAAGCCTTCTCATCAATCCTGACCTGGACTGGGAGCTTCTCCAGGCAGGAACCCCAAAGGATGTGCTCCGCTCCTGTAACTGCTTTCTTGGTGGCATGAAGTTTGCCTGTCTCTCCACTGGCTTCTCTCCTTTATTGTCTCAAAAGAGATTGCCTCAAGACACAATCCAATCTTTAATTGAGTTCTGCCTCAGGAAGACAACTTCTCCCCATTTCCCTCATTAACATAATAGAGGCAGGCTTTACAACACACAGAAAAATCACATCAAATAACAAAATTGTGAACAATCGCACGATACCGGGAACCATGGCTCAGCCAAGATGATACATGCATTTATAGGGCACACAATTCAGCCCATGACACACAGTAAGCAAATAACGAGACAGTGAAGGAAAAGAATGTGAGATATTTGTAAAGGTTAATTGAATCTGAGGAACTGAGAGGATCCCTGAGTGTGCCCGTAGCATCTCCCCCTGACTTTTATTCAATCAGTAGGCTGTATATCATGACTCACTTTGTTACATTGTTTTGCCTATCTAGATATTCATCAGCATCACTGCCTGGATGAAATCTTGACGAAATCATGCCAGATGCTCACTTTAGTGATGCTCGGTGTAAACTGGCCTAGGATCCAAGCCCTGAACTGACCAAACTGCCTAGACTGTGTTTTTGTCCTTTCAAGTGCCCAGAAGGAAGGTCTCTAAGTAGTGTAATTGACCTGTACTCAACTATTAATCTAAAGATTTATGGCTCAAACCCATCCAGCAGTGTCGTGGAGGAAAGGCCTGGTGATCCTCTTCCATCAAGATTATTGCCAAGCAAAGCCTATGGATCAATTCTATTCTGTAACACATGGAATTGCCATGAGTTGAAATCAGCTCAGTGGCTAGGGACTTGGTGTTTGTTGTTTTGGTGTGGTCCAGTGGAGTCAAACCAAACTAAACCCCTTGCCACTGAGTCGATGCCAACTCATAGCAACCCTGTAGTTAGAGAGGGTTAAACTGCAGGCTAATGAATGGGAGCGGTCTTCAGAGTTTTAGATGGCTGAATGAAACATTGGCTAGCAGTGTAGTGGTTAAGCGCTACAGCCGCTAACTGGAAAGTCAGCAGTGCAAATCCACCAGGTGCTTCTTGGACACTGTATGGGACAGTTCTACTCTGCCATAGGGTCACTACAAGTCAGAGTCGATGCCACGGCAGTGGGTTTGGTTTTTGGGGGGGGTAGCAGTTGTAATCAAAAATCTGTGCCCAGGAGCAGTGGGCCAACCCTTGCTGACACCATGATGGGAATCTGTAGATCTATCTCCTGAGTATGTCACTTCGGGACTGGTTATCTGCTGGTTAACTGTGGGAGCTCGGCACCTAGAATGATGGAAGCTCCCTGATGCTGGCCTCGAAAAGCAGTTCAGAACAGGAGGAACCAGCAGAAGGCAATGGGAATGAATTCAAATGCCAAGGAGCGTGTCAGCCCAAGAGTGTGAGTGATAGAAATCTGAAATTTATTAGGAGCAGCAGTAGGCACCTGACTCCCACCACAAAGAATGGTGAATCTAACAAGTCGAAGGAGGAAGCTGAAAGATAGTGATATCAGGTAATCCAAACAGCCATCAGTACTACCTCTGGCAATCAACTCCAACCCTGTGGGTTGGAGTTTCTGGTGGATGAGGCTGGAAAAACCAAAGCAGGGAAATCCTAGACCGTAGTGCACCAGTGCGTGGAGCAGGCCTTCAAAGCAGGACACTCAGGACAAAGCTGGGAAGCTAGGTCAGGGTGGTGCCAGAAGCCAGACCATGTCTAGACTGAGTCCCTTCCTCAGAGCCACTGAAAGCCGTGCTGAGCTGAGTGTGTCTAATGTTGCAGGTGCCAGATGAGAGGTCCTTGCTATGAAACAAAACGAGGTGAAGGGCAGGAGGGGCAGGTATCCAGGTAAGACTGACACTGATCACCCCACACTTCCGGGTGGTAAAATCTTGAAGGGAAATCATCCTTTCATAATGTACCCTCTGGAGCCCATATTTTACCTGTAAAACAAGGACAAGGCTTCATTCATGACAAACCACGTATTCTCTGCATCTTGGTTTCCCCTCCATGACAATTCACTGGTCTGAGCACGTCCCTCCCCTCTTCTCTCCACATCAGAGATGGGAAGCACAGAGGACAGTGTGGTCCATTGCCCTCCAAAGTCACTGAAGATGCGACAGAAGTAGTCAGGGGTCAGTAAGAAAGTTAGGGGCTGAAATTATTCAAGCTCTTAAAACGGGATAATAAGGTAACTTTCTTCTTCCCGGTATGAGCTCATTTAATTGTAAAGATCTTAATAAATTCAGCCTGATTAACTCTAACCTTGTGGGGGAAGGTTATTCAGTGTTGTTGAATTAATTTTAAACAGAAGCCAAAAAAAGAAGAAGGAGAAGAAAGAAAGAAAAATGAGAGCAAGAAGGAAGAAATTCTTCGGCGTAGGAGGTGGAGGAAGGGAGCCGTGTGTGCAGGAAGTCAGAGCTAGGGGAGTGCTCCCTGGGAAGCTGGGCCTTTCTGAAATCACAGGATGGCCTTTGATTGATAATTTGCTCTCTTGAACTTGGTGGTGCCACAGGCAACTCACTTAGGCCCGGAAGCAGCCTGGCTTGTACATGCCCCAACACTGGAGGTAAAGAATAGGCTACTACATGATCCGTGGGAACTGTCTTGAACCCCCCTTCTGCATAATCCCAATCAGTCTTCCCTTGACCCTGATGCTCCCTTGCCTCTGGGGGCTCCTGTGTCACTGTGACCACAGTGCTCAGGAGCCAGATGGTGTGATTTCTCATCTTGGCTCCTCATCTAACTGTTGTTGCCATCAAGTCAGCTGCCACACATGGTGACCTTACGTGCAACAGAATAGTCACTAGGGCCTGTACCATCTTTATGACCATTCATAACATGTTTGAGTCCGTTGTTTAGCTGTTGTGTCAATCCATCTCATGGAAGGCTTCCCTCCTTTTTGGTAACCCTCTCCTTTACCAACAGTGATGTCTTTTTCTAGCTGCTGGTCTTTCCTAATAGCATATCCAAAGTAAGCAAGCCGAAACCTCTCACCGTTCTTGCTTCTAAGAATCATCTCGGTTGTGTTCCTTCTAAAACCAAGTTGTTCCTTTTCTGGCAGTCCATGATATATTCAGTATTCGTGGCCAACAGCACAGTTCAAATGCATCAATTCTTCTGTCTTCCTTTTTCACTGTCTAGCTTTTGAAAGTATATGAGGCAACTGAAAAGACCTTGGCTTGGGTCAGGTGCATCTTAGTCATCAAAGTGACATCTTTGCTGTTCAACACTTTAAAGAGGTCTTTTGCAGATTTTCCCAGTGCAATACATTGTTCGATTTCTTGAATGTTGCTTCTGCAGAAACTGATGATTGATCCAAGTAGAATGAAATCACTGACAACTTTAATTTCTCCAGCATTTATCATGATGTTGTTCCTCTGTCAGTTTGTCCCCCTGTGGTGACCTGTGTACAGCTCTGATCACAGAAGCCATACTATCAGTAGTTCAGATACCAGCAGGGTCACTGATGGTGTCAGGTGAGCTTCCAGGCTAATAAAGACTGGGAGAGAGGCCTGGTGATCTACTGTTAAAGAAATCAGCCAGTGAAAACCTTGTGGATCTTCCGCTTACCGGCTTCTTGACCTTTGGTACCCTCAGCTCTTTGGACACTGGTTTCCTAAGGCAGTCAGTGACCTCTGCTGTGAAGACTATCCACACACAGCACAATGAGCTCAGCCAGAGGGTCACATCAGATGCTCCTTTAGTGGTGGCTGTCACTGTCACTGTTCTGTGGTATTGACATATGTTTTCTAGAAGCTCTGTCTTTGAAAACTGCTGCCCCGTGGCCTCTGACTGACATGGACACCCTGGTTCTTCCCCCCTCAACCTTCTCTAAGTAGCTGCTTGGGGTCCCGACACTGACCATCACCCAGGTTGGAAAGAGGAGTTCATTCAGGAAAACAGTGTTCACATGCGCCAGGCCCTGTGTTCCACATGCATTATGGTTATATCTAAATCTCAGAGCAGCCTTCAAAGTTCTATTTTAGAAATGTTGAAGGGCGATTTACTGGCTTGTGTTAGTGGGCTGAAGAAATTTCATTAGTTACCTACACCCACAACTCCTGCGGTTTCTCACCAATTTAAGAAATCCAAATGAACACTATTAAAATACAGTCATTACTCAAAATCTAGGGCTTACTTATAAAGCTAGATTGTAGGGCACAGCTCTGACCAGAGGCAGAAAGAAGGCTTTCTACTGCTTCTCCCCGAATTACATTTACCCTGGTCCAGGCAGAGCACCAGGGTAGTGACGCTGGGTTAGGCAAAGCACCAGTGGGCAGCTGCAGGCCTCCTGTCTGGGGTGGGGAGGAGCTCGGATGAGGGCAACACCCCTTCCCGGTGAGTTCACCACAGAAGAGGAGAAAGCAGAGTGCAAGCTATGCAGAGCTTAGGGTTAAACAAACAAAAGCTAGTGCCACCCGGTCAGCTCCAACTGATAGCAGCCCCCTACCCCCATGTGTCTGAACAGAACTATGCTCCTCAGGTTATCCAGTGGCTGACGTCTTGGAAGACGATCACCAGGCCTCTATTTGAGGTATGGTATCCCTGGGTGAATTTGAACCTTCAACCTTTCTGTTAGCAGCGAGGCACTTTAATCATTTGCACCAACCAGGGACTCCTCAAACCAAGCCAAACCACAAGTCAATTCCAATTCCTAGCGACCCTATAGGTCGGGGTAGAACTGCCCCATAGAATTTCCAAGAAGCACCTTGTGGGTCTGAACCGTCTACCCTTTGGTTAGCAGAGGTAGCACTTAACCAACACACCACTGGAATTTCCCAGGGAATTGCACTTGAGTGGAGAACAGGCATGAAGCAGGTAGGCTTTTCTCCCGCCACTGTCCCGCTGTGCTACCTCAGTGCTTCCTTCCCCTGGTAGCAGCACCGATTTGGGGCAGGTCCCAGGAATTGTTGATGGTTTTTTGTATCTGAAAGTCTGTTGGGTTTAAAATCCAGATTTCCTATATGATTCAAAGCCCTCCCCTCTCTCTCCAATCAGTCAGGCTTAGTGCTGGGAGACTTGAAGTGGGTAAGGGTTTTCATTCGTTCCTCCACCTCTCCCAAACCTTTCTCTGGAGCAAAAAGAGGTAGGTTCTACCTGTGTGCATGTCCCCCCAACCCTCCAAACCCCACCTACACCTACTGAAACAAAATCTTCAAGAATTTGTTAAGTGTCTAAGCACACAGATCCTTTTTAAAACTTTTATCACAAATCATCTTCTTTGGGGGTGATGAAAACATTTTGTAAATAAATAGAGAAAATGGTCGCACAACACGGGGAATATTCTAAATGCCAGTGACTGTACATTTTAAATGGCAAGTGTGATGTTATGTGAATCTTACCACAATAAAATAAATGTTAAAAATTCAAATTACCCAATGAGTCCTCATATACCCATTAGCCACCTTTAGCAATTATTAAGCGGTTGCCATATTTGCTTCATTTATGCCCATTTCCACTTTTATTTTTTGAATGTAGTGGTACAATAGTTAAGGTTGGCTGCAACCCAAAAGGTCGGCACTCTGAACCCACCAACCACTCCTTGGGAACACTATGGGGCAGTTCTCCTCTGTCCTATAGGTTTGCTATGAGACAGAATTGACTCAACAGCAATGAGATACAATACTAACGAGACAAGAGTAGAGGTAGTTGTGTTAACGAGGCAGGACTCAACCTACAGGATTAGGTTTTACCTTGAATCAGTCTCTTTTAAGATATAAAAGTGAGAAGCAAGCGGAGAAGAGAGGGATTTCTTATTACCAAGAAAAAAGCACTGGGAGTGGAGTACATCCTATGAACCCAAGATCCCTACACTGAGAAACTCCTAGACCCAGGGAAAGATGGATGAGAAGGACCTTCTCCCAGAGTCAACCTTCCTCTGGAGCTAGCATCCTGAATTGAACTTCTAGCTGCCTAAACTGTGAGAGAATGAATTTCTGTTTATTAAAGTCCCACTTGTGGTATTTCTGTTACAGCAGCACTACGCAACTGAGACACCCATTAACAGCGATGGAATCAATCTATTGGGTTGCAATCAGTATTTTAAAAAATATGAAGCTGAAGAGAACAAAGTAGAATAGTAAACATTAGCATGAATCCCACGCCATAAAGCAAGTATGGTTTGGTGAAACGGTTGAAATTGTGTGTGTGTGCACATGTGCATCTGGGTTGTGATATAAACTGCACTTCTTACTGTGGGTGATGGTCCAAATCTAGGAAAGCCATAGGCAAAGGTGACTGCTGCGTAGCCAGGCTCAGAAGCATTGCTTTAGTATTTTTAGTACTCTTGAAGCCATGAGATTGTTGACTGATTATATATAAGTAAATAGTCAGAAGGACAAGAAGAAAGGTGGCACTTAGCATTCTTGCAGGTTTCCCACGGGAGCTGCTGCTGAAGTACTCTGATCATGTACAAATTATGTTTCTGGGGTTTCTCTCCTTCTAGACAGCCATTGTGTCTAGGTTCCCAGTCCTCGCCTTAGCCAGCTCATCCGAGGGGCTCAGTGGATGTTGTGGCTAACTGCATACTTGCTGGCTGGGGGTAGGTGGAAATCCTGCAAGAACCTCATACAGACATCTCCTTGAAAAGCCAGGCTGACTCCCAGAGGGTAGTGACAGAAGCTGCTGTTAGCTGCCAAATCTTAATGTGCCCTACTCAATGGCGATGGGTTAATGGCTTATTGTGGGATCTACTCTTGACAGGTGGCATGCACCTGTGGCTGAGAGGGCGTATTGGGGGGCCAGCTTAATGCAGACTTTGCTGCAGACACAGGCCCACCAGCTCCCTGAAAACAGCATTTAGCTGACATCCATAAACAAGGACATTCATCTTTGTCATTCCTAATGAACCACACATGTCAGGCAGGAACCAAAGAGCAGCTGTGTTGGAGGGTGACGAATCACTTCATCTGAGGCTCCTGAAGTGGCAACCTGGAGCACTTAACTACAAAGAGGCCCCAAGGACCCACGGCAGAGAGGCCTGGCAGTCACTGACTGTCCTGGGTTGGGGAAGGAAGTGAAAGCTGCCAGCCCAATGTGTGCCTTGGCTGGTATGTCACTCCTTGCTGTTGCCATGGTTCTGTGGGCATGCACCTATGGATGCTGGGTAGAAGGAGGAGACGAAAGAGGAGGCAGTTTCTGTTCTCAGCATGCCATGGACCCAGAAAAAGTGACTGTTTTCAGCCATACTTGCTTCTACCAGTGAGCTCCTTTTTGAGGTTGTTTGGGAAATACTCTTGGATTCAAAGGACAAAAAGCCAACTCAGACTGGCAGAGGTGAAAATCATGTATTGGCATGGGCTGCAAAGAGAGGTTAAAGAGTCATTCTGCAAGCAGGGTGGGACCCATTTGCACTTCATAAACAAATGCATCCAGGACTCTAACACATCAGGCACATGGGCTTTCCTTCCATGCTTCCCTCTGCATGCTGGCTTTGTTATGGAGGCCTTGAGACAGGCTTCCTCCATCAATGGTAGACTTGGGCAAGCCTCGCTCTCAAGTTTTACCTCCTAGAGTTTAAATCACTGGAAAGGGGATGGTGTAATCTTGCCCCCAACTGGGGGAAAGAAAAAAAATCCAAGAAAGAGTTCTGATTGGTCACCTCATGTGAATTGCCAACTCAGTCATCTGTGGCATGAGGGGTGAAGCCATCTAAGGCGCTTCCACGGGAACTACACGGTTCAAAGCAGAGAGTAGTTCTTGGAAAACAGTAGGGTTCCTTAGCTGACAACACAGCACACATCTACTCTAGAGGTCATTGGTCATGACTTCCTCCCAAACTGAGATCCAACTCAGTCCATTCTCCTGTTTTCAGGGACGGATTATAAGACCCAGAGAGAGACAGAACCATTCATGCCCTGGAACACTTGAGAACCAAGAATAGGAGGAATGGGTGGGATTTTGTGATGCCACTTCCACCCTATCCAATTTTCGAGGCTGCATAAGGTATTCTGAACCAACTCAAGACAAGCGCTATGTTTGCCAGGGAACTGTACTTTGTTGGTTTTGACAGCCTAGTGTCCCTGAGGCTGGGATCCAAAGAGCTTTTCAGTTCTCCTTTCTCCATCCCTTCCTTCCAAAGACAGTTTCTAGATGTTCCTCTCTGTGCTAGCTCTGGTTTCTTAGCCACACCCAACATAATTAGGATTGTAATTCTGAATGACAATGCCTACAGTTGGTGATGTATTTCACTCACTCAGCAGTTTTCAAGTGTCTTGACTATGCACTGCAGTTAAAATATATATTTTAAAAAACAGAGCATGTCCAGTACTCAAATCTGTGTGTGTGCATGTGCGTGTGGGTGTGCATGTGCGTGTGCTTGCATGTGTGTGTGGAGAGAGAGAAAGAGAGACCCCGGGTGGAACAATGGCTCAAGCACTTGGCTATTAACCCCAGCTGTTCCTGTGGGACAAAAGACCTGATGCTCTGCTCCTATAAATATTACAGCCTGAGAAACCCTCTGGGGCAATTCTGTCTGCCTTATATGTCTACTGTGAGTCCATGGCACACAAAAGCAACATAAGTGTATTGTATAATTTGTGTACCTATAAATATAGAACAAAAGCTTCAGAACATTATTCTTTTTTTTACCAGACATGATGCACCCTGATTTTTTCACTCTGTTCTTGCCTTTTCTGTTCTATTTCTATAATGCGAATAAAACTTTTTATGATCCAAAAATGAGTTTCAGCCCACATTTTGATAAACATGCACAACCTCATACCTTTAACTTCATTTAACAGTCATTGTTGTAGAGGAAGCTGTGATGGTTCAGTGGTTAGGAGCATGATCTCTAACTAAAGGTCAGGCAGTTTGAATCCACCAGTTGCTTCTTGGAAGCTATGGTGCAATTCTACACTGTCCTATATGGTAGCTATGAGTTGGAATTGACTTGATGGCAATGGGTTTGTTGGTTGGTTCACTGGTACTATAGCAAGAACTCCATGAATATGATCCCTCAGACTACCAGAATCTGAACTGGGCTGGGCTTTTTAATCTTCACAGTACTGTGAGGTAGGAGATACTGTTTCCATTACAAAATAAGGAAACTGAAGATCAGAGAGTAAAATCAGATGGTAATTTTTGAGTAAAATAACAAAACTGAAACACAGGCCTTCAGACAATGAAGGTCTCTATCACCACCCAGCTGTATCTCTAAAATCTGGTGAGCCCCTGGGGATAATCTTCTGCTGTAATAGATTAAAGATAATGATAGGTTTTTTGCTACTCCCACAAAAGGTGAAATCTGGTTCCTCTACTTTTAAATCTAAACTGACCTTAACCATATGGTTGACCAACAAAAGAAAATGGAAATCGTATTCTTGAACTTCTGAGGCTAGGTCAAAAGAACCCTACAACTTCTACCTGAATCTCTAGGACTCTCTATCTGGGTGTACTTAGCCACTGCATAAGAAGTTTACTTACCCTGAATTCACCATGCTGAAGAGACTAAGTGTAGCCCTTTGGTAGATGGTGTCAATTGAGTCCAGCCTTCCAGGTATCTCTAGCAAGGGACCAGATATGTCAGTGAAGCTTTCTTACTCCCTTTAGACTAACCCATCCCCTAGTTGATATCCATCAGTGCCACATGGAGCAGAAGAACCACCAAGCTGAGCCCTGCCCTGATTCCTAACCCACACAATCATGAGATGTAATAATTGTTTCTTAAACTACTATGCTTTGGGTGTTTTGCTATGCAGCAAAAAGTAACCTAGACATGACCTTCAAGAGCTCCAGCTGATCTCCAGCTTCCAGCAGAAATACTCTTGGGAGCTCCTGCCTCTCAACATGGGTTGAGTGTAGCCTCAGCCCTACAATATGGATCCTGCTGAAAGCATGCTTTAAAAAAAAAAAAAAATAGCCCCTCCATCTCCTCCCTCACCTCTGCTACAGAGGTTCGGTAATTTCAGGTAACACAACCAAAAGGGATATACTCAGTGAGATCTTTGGAGGATCTTCCCCTCCTCCATATCTCATACATTCTAATCTGCCTAGTGGGCCACTAGCCACCAATAGGTGCTACCTTAGTTTCTTAGTGCTGTGATAAGAGAAATAACACAAGTGGGTATTTTAAAGAACAAAGATTTGTTTTCTCACAGATTAGAAGACTGGAAGTTCAAATTCAGGTTGCAGGCTTTGGGGAAAGGCTCTCTCGCTCTGCTCAGCAAAAAAATCCCCATTTCAGCTTCTCTAATGTTCTTGGCATTTCTTGGAGATCTCCATGTGGCATATATCTTTCCTCCCTTGTGCTTGCTTCTCTTTGGGTCTAATCTGTTCTTTTTATATCCCAAAAGTCGTGAAATTTAAAATACATCCTGCACTGCTAATGGCCTCATTAATATAACAAAGGAAACCCTGTTACTAAACAGGATTACACCCAGAGGTACAGGGGTTAGGATTCCAACATACGTTTTAGGGGGATGCAATTCAATCCATAACAGGTGCCTTTCACTGGGGGCAGACACAGAGAAAAGGAGGCTGTCAACTAAGAGGGCAAATGTGCCAGGCAAGGAAATGGACATA